>OY720345.1:40928032-42247454 GCA_963082975.1 Labia minor
ATAATGCAGAATAAATGCTCATTTCATCAATCCACTGATGTTATATTATAGTTTAGTTAAATATTTTTTTTTAAATCAAATTAAAGTTATCTAATCATTTAATGAGTTATTTATTTAATTTGAAATTGATTCATAAGAAATCATGTCTAGAATATTTCAATTACGTTCCATAAGTTTTATTATTATTATTAAATGATCTTAATAATTTTATTATTATTATTAAATGATCTTAATGACAAATATTTACCAAGAGGGTATAAATATAGCATTTAATTAAATTGATTATAAGTTGAAATTTTTTATCTCGAAATATTATTTTTTATATTTTCTTTATGTTTAATTAATATATAATTAATAACTATTAATTAATTAAAAATATATTTGTTGATTATTTTATGATCAAGGGTTGATTTCTATTAAAAATCAGCTACCCTTCTTGAACAGAGCAGTAATGAATGCCAACTGAATGCGCTCCCCTTTCACTTGGCAGCCAAGGCCAGTGGTGGGATTGGAGTAGGTGAGGGGCACTCGGGGACAAGGGGCACTCATAAAACACTTATTTATCAAATAATAATTAAATTTAATTAATTTTATTAAAAAAAAATTAATATGTCATTTACTAGTAATTTTTTTTTCTTATTTTTAAAAATATTTAGATATTTGATATAAAAATAAAAAATAAAAATGTTTTTTAAAATTGTAAAAAAATATCTCTGTAAAAATGTAAATATAATTAAGATTTTTAATATTTTTTTACAATTTTAAAAAACATTTTTATTTTTTATTTATATATCAAATATCTAAATATTTTTACAAATAAGAAAAAAAAAAATTACTAGTAAATGACATATTAATTTTTTTTAATAAAATTAATTAAATTTAATTATTATTTGATAAATAAGTGTTTTATGATAAGATCTGTTAAATAATATGTGTATGAGGTGTGATCCATAAAATTTGTTGATCACGTCTTAAAAAAAACACCAGGCCCCCGAAAATTGATTTGTGGTGAATTTTTCCATAAAAAATAAGGAATGTTTTAATCGTCCAGTTGTTCATAATATACTTTTGATATAGTTTAATAAATAATAAAGCAGAAAAACTGAATTTATGAATTCTAAAATACGGTAATTTGTTAGTTTCTTCGTTATAATCAACAAAAAACCAACACACTCCTTATACTTTTATACCATTTCATAAATAAAAATTTAATTAAAATACTTTAAATTATAAACATCATTATAATACAATTATAAATATTATATATATAATAAATTTCAATATAAATTATAATAAATTATTTAATTAATTAATTAGAACAATTTAAATTTTTATTAATATTAAAATAAACTGGAATTTCGGGATATTCACTTTTAATCTAACACACATAAACACGTATATTTAATATAAATTAATTTTAGAAAAATATTAAATTAAATAAATATATATTTAATTTCAAACGAAAAAATAGAAGAAAAATTGATTAAAAAAATTTCTGAAAAATTAAAATTTATTTTCATTAATTCCATTAATTAAAATTTAATTTTCATATTCGATATATAAGTATATAAATAGAATAATATAATCAAAGATATAACTATTTGTTATATTTTATTATATTTTCAAACAAAAAAAAAAAGAAAAATTTAATTGATAAAAAAATTTGTGAAAAATTAAAATTTATTTCTATTAATCTGATATTCTCTTATATATTAGAAATGTATTATGTGTTTTGTTCTAAAAAATTCTTCAATTCGATATTCGGACAAAAATTTAATTTTCATATTCGATATATATATATATAATCAAAGATATATCTTTATTTATTATATTTAATTATATTTTCAACACATACACACATATATATATATATATATATATAAACTATTCTCTATTTTTTTTAATAAAATGAAAAAAAAAGTATGTAAATAATAAAACACTCCTATCCTATTTAATATTTTTTTCTCAATCTTAAACCAAAATGAGCTCAGGGACGTTTATAAAATGATCAATATGACGTTTATGCTTTGCATTAAACTCGGTCCACTTAAAATTGATTTTAAGGCCCCTGTTGATTGATCTAATATTCAATACAGATACATTCATAAGACTGCTCCCTCTTCGATTTTTTCACACTCTTAGGCAACAAAATCTTGATTAATCATACCACAGAAATTATTTCTCAACATTTTGAAATATGCATCGAATCTAAAGGAAAGTCCCTATTTCTTTTTCGTTCTAAATAGAAAACATAATAATTGGAATATTTTTTTGAAGAAGAAGAGAATTTATTGAAAATATGTGTGAAATAATAATGATTGTAGTTCTTTCTAATGATGAATATAAGTAGTGTGCTAATAGTGATATCTCCCAAATGTATGCTATGCTTAAAAACAATGATATAGAATAGAAAATATAATTTTATTATTTTTATCCAATCATATAACAACAACAGATGAATGTTTATATAAAAATGGTTACTTTTCTATTACTTATTTACTAATAAGGTCTCTTTCTCTCTTTTTTTCAGTAGAAAATAGTATATTTTATTTATTTATAAACTTATTATAATGTTTTTAAATGTAAGGCTATTTTTGTACTTTTCCATATTTGAACAAAATTATCTATATACTTTCAAGTTGTTGTTTAAAGTACAATTTCCCATTAGGGGTACCTTATTAGAGGCTCGATTGTATTTTTTCTATATCGACAAATTCAATTCGATAAAGGATAGACCAGGTTCCCAGCATCTCAAACAAGTAACCAGCTAGGCGGCATTACAAAGAGTGGAGAGCAATAAACATGATGATGATCATGAGACGAGTCATCACTTCAATTCTCCTATTCTAAATAAGCAATTTCCTATGGTAGTGTTTGTGCGTGCAGCAGGACTTCCTCTCAACTACGCTTCACTGGGGCCTATTTGGGATATGATATACTCTTTTAACACTACTAACAACGCAATTTAGAACTACGAATATAATGACTTTTATGCATTTCAATTAATTAATCATTAATTAGAATTTTAATATATCTATTAGTTTATTAAGCGGAAGGAGATCTCCACAAGTATGGGCTAGTTTTTTTTATTTTACTTTAATTTATTAAGTAAGGTTAAATTTTTAAAACCAGCTTTAAGCTTGACTTACAGTTAGTAGACTAATAGTATTGAGCTTGTGGAACAAAGAAAACCAAACGAAGAAAAAATTTAAAATTAATATAATGTGATATATAATTAAAAAAAAATCTGGAGTGTCTCCACTCGACTATCTTGCAATTTGAATTGGATTAAATAACATATATTATATTAAAATTAAATTTAATTAATCATAAATTATAAATTAAAATTAATAAATAATATTTTTTAAACCAGCGCGTGTTTGACTCTTTGTTGATGGCACCACGTCACGTGCTGGCACGTGATATGCAGTCGTATTAAAAAATTAATTCCGGTACTTTCAGCAATTCAATCAAGCTGAAATTCTATATATAGCAGTTTTATACAATTTTTAATCTTGTGAAAGACAAGATTACCTAAAAACGATTTGAGCTAGAATCATGAAATTTGGTACATGAGCATTATTCAAAATTCGTAGTTTTCTATCAACTTTTGAGAAATGTTCGCTCATTCGGAAGAGGATCATTACCTAACACGTTTTGATTTTTTTTCCTCTAAAGTGTCCCTAAAAATAAAGATATATGTTTGATAATTTTTCACATGATTAAAAATTATATAAAACTGCTATATATAAAATTTGAGCTTGATTGAATTGCTGAAAGTTCCAGAATTAATTTTTTAACACTGCAAATCTCACGCGCCAACACGTGACGTGGTACCATCAATAAATGCCAAACACGCGCTGGTTTAATAAATATTATTTATTAATTTTAATTTATAATTTATAATTAATTAAATTTAATTTAAATATAATATATTATGTTATTTAATTCAATTCAAATTGCGAGATAGTCGAGTGGAGATACTCCAGCTAATTTATCATTTAAAAAGTAAGATTTCGGAAGATTCATAAAATAGTATTCTGTTTAGGCGTCAACGTGAATTGATTTCCATAGAGTCATTTGTTCAAGATTGGAAATAAACAAAAGTCATTATGAGCCAAATCTTGTAAATATGGTGGATATTGTAATTATTCGAATTTTCGTCAATGGACACGTGCAATTTCGTATGAAAGAGAATATCATTATTATTATTTTTTTTTCTTTGTTTTTGTCAAATGAGGACATTTTTTTTATTTCTCCTCTCAACCGGTGCAATAAAGACGAAATACTCTCCTTTATCGTTTGTTATTTTCTCAAGTAATCGATGTAGATGATTCTGCATGCATCCATAAAAACTGTCCCTATCACATTGTCTATGCCTTCTTTGGAACTCGTTCGCCTTTAAAAACTCACTGTTTCGACTGTTTCTTTGTTTCTAGAGTGTAAGAGCGTAGACATGTGTGTCTCGTCTACTCTATTGTATATATGCAGAAACTTTAGTATCTACATTGATCTCCCATCATGCAAAAATTTTATTTAAACCCAAATTTTCGTGTAAAATTGAAAATACTAGCATTTTGTTATAAGCCTGTAGCCTCAACTATAATATTTTCGTTTCACCGATCACTAAAAACAATATTTTGTTCAATTAATTCAAAAGTTATTCCCACTGGACGCCCCGAACGATATACATCATTTATGGATGTATGCCATGTTTATACCCATTTATCACAAACACAGAAGCCATTTCTACTTTTATATTTTTCGGTGTTAAGCCAGCTAATTAAAAGTTTCTAAAACACTTCTTCCAATCTTACTTAGTCAATAAACAAAAGTTTATTTCTTCAATCGATTGTGGCAAAGAAACTATATAGCTGAAAAAACAACATTCTAATGAAAAATAACGTTTACTAAAAATTATACTTTTTCAATATTACTAGTGTGATTTTTTATAACGACCTTCACATATCAAATATAAGATATAAATATTATCATATATAAAGGATTCTTTTTATAAAATTTTAAGAAAGAAGATTATAAATTTTGATTTTAATTATAATTAATAATAATAATTAAGTAATATTAAAACTATTTACTTAACTATTTATGAAAAACCATTAAAAATAAAGTTTATTATTGATTTAGAAGACGCCACAGGGTGGGAGATGACGTAGCTGGCTCACATTCTCGTTGTCCCGGGTTCAAGTCCCTGGCCTGGCAAGGAAACTTTTTTAGCTGGGGTCTATGAGACGGAGTCAACACATTCTCCGGGATCAAAATTTGGAAGCTACTTGATAAACAGTAGCGCCTTTGATCAAGAAAATCAAGGTAAAGGTTGATTGGACACCTAATTGATATAACTGACTTAATAGGTGTTGTCCTTGCGCAGGACGTACAAAAGTCAGATATTTTTTTTATTATTATTGATTTATAAATTATTAAATACTTATATGTTTTATACATTTTTTTAACGACCGACGATAGTAAGGGAGGTATTGTTTTCACACCAAATTTCACATGTGGAGATTTTTACATATCTCCACGAATCATGCATTTTCTAAACAGAAAAAAGTATTTTTAGCATGATGTCTGTCCGTCCGTCTGTCCGTCTGTCCGTCCGTATAGATGTGTACAGCCTGAACGGCTGAACGGATTTTGATGAAATTTGGTATATTTACTTAATGCATCAGTGGGATGAATTGATCAACTTTTGGTGCAATTCCGGAAACCGGAAGTGGTAGTATTAGCGATCGACGATATGAAGGAAAGGGTTATTTTCACACCAAAGGAGATTTTTTTATATATCACCACGAATCATGCATTTTGTATTGGTTTTATCCTCGAAAAAAATCATATTTATTAGTTTTTTCTTGATTTAAAATTATATGACGTCATCCAGCCATGGATGACGTCACAGCCTGTTCTTGCATATATATTATAAATAAAATAAAATTAAAAATGTTTATATTTATTATTTATGTATCCATATCTGTTTTATATTACATTAATAGATATATTAAAATTATTTGAAATTGTTTCTGTAGCTGGAAATTAATTTATTTCAAACCGTCGGTCGGTTCGGACCTGGTCACAGGTCAACTTATTCATTCTGCTTTATCCACAATAGACCCCCCCCCCAAAAAAAAAAATGTTCTTTATTATATTTAATGATTACACAAATTAATTAATAAAAAATTATTAGAATTCTTCTCGACACGATGATAAATTTTCATTGCTATCAGGATGAAAGCATAAACTACCAAAATACATTTTATCTAAATAGATAAAAAACAAAATAAAAATATTAATCACCTTCAAATTAACACAATTTCTAAGAAAATTTGATAAACATTTATTATTTACCTCCAATTTCCTAGGTAGTTTATAAACTACAAAGATAATATCCTCCAGGTGTCGATAGGGGACGAGGGGAGGGTGAGAGAATTCACCGAGGAAGACGCTGATTCATTCCCATCTGACTAATGGCCTTTTCAAAATTCATAGACAGCTACACGATTCAGCATGCTATTATAACCAAATTATGTTTAAATATATGTTTACAAATTTATATATAAATATACGTATATTTTAATAATAATACGAATAAAATAGACAAATTTATTTCATACTTCTTTTGGACCAGGGCATTGTTTTTATAATTTTTTTTTGTATATCCTTTCTTTGTTTAACCTAGAAAGTGTATTTGTATTTATCCCATATAAAATATACTTGTTTAGGTAAGTCAATAATAATTTACATCACAATTGGAAAACATTTATACTAAAGTTTAAAAAAAAGTAGTTAACTTATTATATATAATTAATAAATAATTAAATAATTTATTTATTGGTTTTAAATTATTTTATTTTAATGAGACTAAGATCAGCCCAATTTTTGAGATAATCTTAATTTTCAAATCTTCAAATAATTGATCAAATAAAATTCTAAATATTAAATTAAATATTTAATTTTACATATTTATTATTATTTATAATACAGTTAAAGTAATGTGGATTTGATTAAAATTTAATTTACTTAAATCTTAATTATATTACATTATTTATAGTTTGATTTTGATTTAATTCTATTTCAAAAAATCATGGACTATTACTTTTTTAGATTCTCTCAATAGTCTAAAGGTCTAAACTTTTGAGTATTCATGTAAATAACATAAGCGCCTATTCATTTTTTCAAGGTTATTAATTTTATCTTATTGTCAATTGAAAAGATATAATTTTTATTTTGAAAAATTAATTGAACAAATATATATATATAAATATATATTTGTTTTAAATCATATCCATAGAACCTTGTTTTCTATACTTATTCGAGGACAGGTCAATATGTCCGTGACTTTTTGAATGAAACACGTTTTTGGATAATTTGGATAATTTCAAATATTTTTGAGATCTATACACTTCGTCCATTGTTTCTCCAATTTTTTTATCCCTTACAAAAAATAAGATTTGTCGACTTATTTGTTTATGAGGTGATTTCATCGTTGGAGTCAAATCTCTTTCTTCCGAGCCATTTCTTCAGGTTTGGAATCAAGAAATTGTAACTCGGGGCTAAGTCCGGAGAATTAATGGATTTTCATGGAAATCCACATTTTCCATTTTCTTCTCAAATCACGAGGTAGTCTGCTATTAATGAATGTCAAACAAAAACTAAAAGACCCCACTGGTTCAAATTTCGACAGGAGTCAGTTGATAGATGTATGCTAACAGGAGCAGTGTTGCCATTTCATTTAAGAGATAGGAAATTCAAAAAGTCGCGGACTTATTGACCTGACCACGTACGTAGATATTAAGTATATAGTTTTAGAAGAAATAAAAAGATTTATATATTTCATTTTTTTAATCCATTAGTCATTTTGGATAGGTTAACTTAAAGTATTTATGTTTATTTATTTATTAATTAAATATCAATAATTATATATAGTTGAAATATTTAAAAATGCTTTAAATCACATAATATATAAAGTGTTCCTTTAATTCATTCAGTTGAAACGTTTAAAAAAATTACTCTCATTCAATTAATTAAATTCCCTTAAAGTAATTCAGACTTGACCAGGCGACATCTCAGTATCAGAGTAACAATTTTAAATATTCGATTTATATCTTTTTCTCTAAGAGTTTGTCCCTCGGTGTGTGTCCTAAAGAAGCATTGAGGAACCCGACACTCGCTCACATTTGTCTTGACCTACATTTATATAATTTTGTAACGGGACTTTTCTATACATACATGCGAAATGTAATCGAAGTGTAATCCATTTCATTCATATGAAATCGAGAGATTAAAACTCATTCATTTATTGAAACTCTTTACGTAATTACTTTCATTCATTCATTCACTTAGTGTCTTAGGCAATGAATTTAAATATTTCTGTTTTTTTTTAAACATAGATAATTTTTAAATTGAAATAAAAATTTGTATAAATTTTGTTTATACCCCCGCCCCCCAACTATTAATTAACACTCATCTTAGCTTATAATTTATATTATTATATAAGTAACTAAGTACTTGACTTGACTTGGGGATTTATTCTCATTTAGGAACTCTGCGTATTTTAATACTAATAAAATTTTTGTTAATTTTATTAACCCTTGTTCGCATTTTTTGTTACTCAACTTCATTCCACTTGTGGTTCCAACTCTGGAGTGTCTCCACTCGACTATATCGCATGTTTTGAATTGGATTAATTAACTTATATTATGATGAAATTTAATTAATTATATAAATTATAAATTATAATTAATAAATAGTATTTATTAAACCCCAACGAGTGTTTACCTCTTTGTTGAAGGCACAACCTCACGTGCTGGTGCGTGATTGCCAGTCAACACGATAAAAATTAATTCCGGTACTTTTAGCGATTCAATCAAACTGAAATTCTATATATAGCAGTTTTATACAATTTTTAATCATGTGAAAATCTATCAAACATATATCTTTATTTTTACGGTCAGTTTAGAGTAAAAAAATGAAAACGTGATAGGAAATGACCCTCTTCTGAAAGAGCTACATCGCAATACTATCTCTGGCGTGATAGTAAAAATTATAAAATATATGTATAAATTAGTTTAATTTCTTTTTATATTGAATTTTATAAATGGAAGTAGAGTACCGCTTGGACACTGGTCTATATTTCATTATTAATGAATATTTATTAGTAAATTAGAGGGTAAGTCGTGTTCTTTAAAATCTTCGTGTTCCGTGGGATTTTCCCTTGAAGCAGATGCCAAGATATTCACCCACTCTACTTTTTGTTTTTTATTTCCTTTTAATAGGGAATCATACCTCAGTGGAATTGACAATCTCTTTTTACTTCTTTGGAAGTTGATTCATTTGAATAGCGTTGTGAAAAAAAACCAGCCATCCTCCGTCACCCACTGACCATATTCCCAACTAGAAGGTCTCTTCTTATTCCAAGAAATGTTTGAACTTGGAACAAAACTCAACAGCATCAACAACCATTCAAAAAGAAAAAAAAACACATCCTCACCACATCGACTTCTTAAATGGTACGGCTGAGAAAGTAAAAGGAAATCATTAGCATTTCAAAGGGTTTTTTTTCTTTCTCTCCCTCTCTCTATCTTATCTTTGTCTAAATGTGCAGTGCATGGTCTCTGTGGTGGTAGTGGGGAAAGGGGGCATATTCGAACCCGTACACAACAGCCAAGTTGTTCTCACTTATATCCGGCGATGTTAATTACCTACAAATGAATATTTCCTCACGTCTAAGTGAGGGGGTGAAAGGAAGAGTGACGAAGAGGTGTTTGTTTATATATATATATATATATATATAAAATTAGAAACAGAAAATGAGGTTGATGAACGAGTTTCATTCAGAACATCCAGTTTTATTTAACTCAACAATCTCTGTGAAGCTTATTTCAATGGGCTCCGCGTATATAAAAAACACTTTATTTTTTTTAATAAATTATATATTAAAAATTATCTATATATATTAATATATATTTCTCTGTATATTTTTTAAAACATTGTGAGATTACAAAATAACATAATTTTCATTTAACACTTTTTAGAATTTTCTACTGATTTTTAATATCAAATTTGCTTTTGGTTTATAATTACGAGGGCAGGTCACCAAGTCCGTGACTTGTTAAATGAAACAGGATTTTGGATAAAAGTTTATTTTATTTTTCAACGTAGTCTCCATTAAGTCTATACACTTCGTCCAACGTTTCTCCAATTTTTTTATCCCTTCCAAAAAATAAGATTTGTCGACTTATTTGTTTATGAGATGATTTCATCGTTGGAGTCAAATCTCTTTCTTCCGAGCCATTTCTTCAGGTTTGGAAACAAGAAATTGTAACTCGGGGCTAAGTCCGGAGAATAGAGTGGATGAGGGAACAATACGTATTCCAATTAATGGATTTTCATGGAAATTCACATTTTCCATTTTCTTCTCAAATCTCGAGTTAGTCTGCTATTAATGACTATCAAACAAAAACTAAAAGACCCCACTATATTTCATTTTTTAATCAATTAGTCATTTTGGATAGATAACTTAAAATATTTATGTTTATTTATTTATTAATTTAATATCAATAATTATATATATATATATATATATTTCGACAGGAGTCAGCTGACAGTTCCCTGCTGACAGGAGCGGTGTTGCCAGTTCATGAGACAGTTTTAATAGGTTTATAAAAAATGTATAATTAATATTAAACAAAGTAATGAATATGTGAAAAATCACGTTTTACAATATTAAGTTGGATATTAAGATAAATTATTTTAAAAAAAAAATTACTCATATTTAAACTTTACTGAAAAATACGAAGGTGGGCTGAAAAGTTTCCGTCCTGACCAAGAAAATCGATTTTTTTAAATTTTTTTTTTGTTTTATTTTTCAAAATTCAAGATACCTGTACGATGTCAGCTGAACGTGTGCGAAATATTTTGCAAAACCATTTGAATATGGAAAGCTGTGTGCAATGTGGGAGCCGCATTTCCTAACGTTAGACCAAAAATTGCTTCGAAATATCATTTCTAACGACAATTTGGCGCTTTAGGCGTACCCCAAACGAATTTTTGCGTCTATTCATAACTGTTGATGAGACTTAAATTAAATCAAATTTAATTAATTAATTAAATAATTTATTAATTAATTAAATTAATTAGAACACCGTTATGAGAAATGTATCAGTGTTGATGGAGATTATGTTGAAAAATATAGCAAAAAAAAAATTTAAAAACATCGTTTTTCTTGGTCAGGTCGGAAACTTTTCATCCCACCCTCGTATATACAAATTATATTATATATTATTTTAGATTGGGGACCAGAGAGGGTTCTGGGACAATCCGGGCAAACCAAAATTTGGCACCCTTTTATACAAATTATAAAAAAATAATGTATGTAAAAACATTATATTTTTATATCGGCGTCCCTCAAAAGTTGGCGCCCGAGACAGTCGCCTGGTTTTCCCTCCTCCTCTCTTTATCCTGCACACTAATTTCACAAACCGCTGTTCGTTAAAACATGATGTAAAAGTTTTTTACATTTTTCTTAAACCGATGTTAATCAAAATGTTTTGCTTAATGATTCGTTATTTTGTGCTTAATCACAAACCCACAATTTTCTTCAAGCAGAATATCTTGATAAGAAAAGATAAACTTCTATGAAAATAAAAAAACAATCAAATGGAACACCCTTCATAGACTTATTAATTATCGTTCTGGTTCATCTCTCTCTCTCTCTAGGAGAAAAACTAGTAAGCGATCAGCTGTTAAATACAGAAATCCATAAAACTTTAGTTCTTGCCTCGATTAAGTAGCCAGATCGCCTCAGTTAATGATCTTGAGAATTAATCATAAGTTGATAGCTACATAATTATGCAAAAATTTATAATATTGTATATAATAAAGATTATATTAGTAGGGGAAATAATATTTAAACTCAGATCTGGAGGCATTCAGAAGGATCTTCGGATCAATCATGGAGAGGTGACAATTCTATCCAAAAATGCACAAGAATCTAATCTTATTCTAAAACTTTCAATTGTAATTAAAGATTTAAAAAAAATTTTTTTCTATAAAAGTATTATTATTTAGTTGTATCATTTTTATCAATCTATTTCTACTTTTTATATGATTAAATATACCTTTTTTTTAAAAAAATGAGGTCAATAGAACAACTTTTACATAAGTATTAACGAGACCAGGTTTCAGGAAAAACCGTAACCCAAGACCCGAGATAAAAGGGTGTTGGATACATTTACCTTAAGAAAAGTTGTCAAGTGTTATTGGAACAAAAAAAGTGTACGCTCAAAAAAGAGTAGAAGTTTTTAGAATAATTTAAAGATAATTTTTCAATGAAATGAAATTATCTATTATAAACCCATTTATATATATATATATATATATATATACAGCCATTAAATATAATTACAGAAAATAAATTAAATTTATAAATGGATAAAGATTAAATATAGTACTTTACTTTGCATGAAAACAGTACTATAGCTGACCTTACCTTAAGGTTTTTGGCTTAGGACATTAATGGCTAATCGAAAGCAAAGTTCGTCGTGGGAAAGGTTTTCGATAAATATGGGCAAGGGAAAAATGTCAGGCCATAAAAATACCTACGGCAAAAACACGAACTCCACTAAATACAGACTACAACGTTCAGGTCTGGCTAAGAAATCGGGATAATTAGCTGTAGCTATATATGGAATCAAACTCTTTAATTACCCATTAAAGATCATCTCTCTTAATAAAAACATCCGCCTCCTGAAAGCGAGATAAAAAATTATATCATCCGATAGAAGACGAGATATATACTTTCACTTTTGAATTATTAAAATGAAAACAGTTTATCATCATTTAGCATGGAAGCAATTCATTTTTATATTTTTAAAAAAATCTTGGTATATCTTTATTGTTACTTATTGATAAAAATAATGAATAGGATCATAAATATGACTATAACTAATATCCTAAAAGTTTTGAGCTTGAAATAATTTATTTACTAATTTGTATAATTGGTAAATTTGAATGATTTTTTATAATATTTTGAATAATAATCTGTGTGTGTGTTATTAACTTTGAAAATTGAAAAAAATGCAAAAATGAAAAAAAAGAAAATAATTTATATATTTAAAATTATTATATTATTATTATTTTATTAGTTTAAAAAAATTTGGAGTGTCTTCACACGACTATCTCGCAAATTTGAATTGGATTAATTTATATATATTATATTTAAATTAAATTTAATTAATTATTAATTAATGGGAGAAGATAAAATGGCAAAAAATATATTGGTATATTCTATATATATCTATATTTTATCGAATTTTTAATCATTTGAAGAACTATCAAACATATATCATTATTTTTACAGTCAGTTTAGAGGAAAAAAAATCAAAACGTTGTAGGTAATGACTCTCCTCCGGATGAGCTCCGATTTCTCAAAAGATGATAGAAAACTACAAATTTTGAATAATGCCCATGTACCCAATTTCATTATTCTAGCTCAAACTGTCTTTGCGTAATTTTGTCTACATATACACACAAACACACACACATTTTTCTTAACCTTATTGTTTGTGAAAATGACTGAGGGACCTTCAAAACGTATAAAAACATCAAAATCTCAACCTCGAAAATTTTCGTGATCGCAATACTATCTGGCGAGATAGTAATAAAGTTTGAGTTTTTTTGAAAATTTTTAAAATCTTTTTCGGGTGTTAGAAAATTATTATTATTTAAATATGATATATATATATAATCTTGATTGACTATATAACAATAATCACTAAAAATTAAAAAAAAAAAAAAATTTAAAATTCAAATGTAAACTTTTTATGAAATTTTCATTTTCATTTATCATTTGAAAATATCTCTTATATATGTTTGCCTAACTGTATATCGAATACATTAATAAGGTTAATACATTTTTTTTGTTATATATAATCAGATTGTGAATTGACCTATTGGATATTTAATTATAATTTCTAACAAAAGTCAAGGTTATAAATCTATTCACAAGGTCATATATACACAAATGCATTATTTATTTTATTTAAAATAAATATATTAAATAAATTTAAATTGAAAAAATTACTCCTTTAAGTTAACAAAAACGAAAATAAAATAAAATTTTGTAAAAATTGTAATTTATTATTATATATCATGAGAAGAAACATGATAATTTTTGAAATTTTCATTGCAATCAAATAGTTAAAACGACAAATATATAATTATTCAATTTAACATTCTAAAGTAATAAATAATAAAAAAAATCAATTTTATAATTAAAAAATAAATATTAATATAAATAAATGTAATCTCTATGACAATATCTTAAGATAAGGACAAAGATAAACGTCTTCTATTTGACAAATATGTCAAAAATCAATTAGCTAAAGCCAGATTAGCTTTTGTGAGATTAAAAAGTTATTCTTCTTCTCATCTAGATCCAAAATTAAAAATATTATGTTACAGTCTATTTATTCAGCCAATAATTACTTCTGAATGTTGCATTTGGTTAAATCAAAGTACCTCGGTAATGGAACCAATAACAAAATTCGAAAGGAGATGCATGAATGCATGTCTGGGTAAATATAGGTTCCCCGAATCAGAATACAAAAAATATGTATATTAAAAATGAAATAATACACAACCTTTCCAATTTAAACAGGACAGATCCATTTATAATTAATTTAATTTGCAATTACTTTAGTAAAATAATTATTATTCGAGAAAATATGAGGCATTATATTCTAATGATTTGTACTTTAGGCGAACTTTAATTTCAGGGTTTATTCCACCTAAAGCTTTCATCTTTTTCTTTTTTTCTTGCATCCAAGACAAATAAAATTTAAATAATTTACCATATATTTAGGAAAGGTTCTGACAGAAAGCATGAGTGATACGTTTCTAGATAGATAGAAAAGACCCTTATAAATTCTGATGATTCAATATGGCAATCTCTAAAAAGAATAAGATTGAGAATATAGGAATATTGGTGGATAGAAAATTAGATTTGATTTGGTCTCATAAGCGTTAATAATTTAATAATATAATAAATACATATTTATCTTTTTGTACACTTCAGTGGTTAAGTGGTTAGCACGACAGTCTACCACACTGAAGACTCGAGTTGGGGCCTAAGGAAATTCAATAATTAATAATTTCTCTTTAAAAGCTCTGCGTGATCCTCAGGGTCTATCCGAAAATAATAATAATAAAAATAAAAGAACAAGGACAGAATTAAGAAAGAATAATAATTGAATCAAGGTAGAAATGTTGTTAAAGACAAGAACTTAAAATGATAACAAAATAAATAAATAAAAATATAAAATATAATTTAAAAAAAAAAACAATTTTGAAGAAGTGAAAGTATTATATAATTGAACCAATCAATGCTTTAAATTCAATCCAAAGCGTCCCATTATTTTTTCCTCGCTTTCAATTAATTCAGAATTTACTTGAAATTATTTTAAGAATAAAAATATATAAACAAGCGGTCATTCTATTTTTCCAAGTTGGAAAATAAAAAAAATAAATATTTATCTTTTTGTACACTTCAGTGGTTAAGTGGTTAGCACGACAGTCTACCACACTGAAGACTCGAGTTGGGGCCTATGGAAATTCAATAATTAATTATTTCTCTTTAAAAGCTTCTGCGTGATCCCCAGGGTCTATCCGCAAATAATCTTATCATTTTCCCTACCCCAACCTATTTTAAATATTAAATCTTTCTTCCATTCCTTTCTTAGTTATGATATTGTTAGGTTATTTTTCATTACCAGTTTAGTAAAATCAATTTAAATGTACATATTCTATAAAATAAAAATTGTTAAATTTCTATCATATATTATAACAAAAATTAATAGGTATCATATTTTTTATAAATAATTCTTAATATTATATTTTATCATGTTGAAAATGTAATATTTAGGATAAGTATAATAATTAATAACTATTTTGTTAAGTTTTTTCTTCTTGTTTATTTAATCCAAATGTGTTTAAGGATTTATATTATTTGTAAAATTTTTGTATCTTGTATTCTAAATAAGTAGTAATAAAGACATTTAAAAAAAGTGTTATGATAAGACATTTACAGTCGAGTGTTCAAACCTTGAGAATGTCAAAAATTTACAATTTGAAACAAGATCCATAAATAAATCAAAAATATTTAGGATACCTTAAATTGCTTTAGTTCCGTAAATCCATAAAAAAAACAAACAATTATTTATAATTGAGTTCTTTAATTTAAATCTATCTATCTCTACGGAACTCGAAAGTTCTTGGCCGCAGCAACCACACTTCTCCAAGTGTCCCTATCCTGAGCCACAACCATCAAATTCCTACTCACTCCCATCTCTCTCACGTCCCTTCGTACATTATTCACCCACCGCATCCTTGGTCTTCCAAGCGGACAACCCACCAAAATATTTTTAGCCATTCTTTCCTCTCCCAATCTAACAACGTGCTCTGACCAT
This sequence comes from Labia minor, assembly GCA_963082975.1. Taxonomy (NCBI): domain Eukaryota; kingdom Metazoa; phylum Arthropoda; class Insecta; order Dermaptera; family Spongiphoridae; genus Labia; species Labia minor. The sequence continues at coordinate 40,944,514 of OY720345.1, forward strand.
CACAGCCTTCTCGATTTTATAACCCTAATTATGTCTGGAGATGTATAGAGGTCATGTAATTCCTTCTTTAATTTCAAAATATTTAATAAATTAATTTATTGAATTTGTTAAAAAAAATAAAATTATTTAGTTTTTATTTAACTTATTTATATATGTACGATATGTCGTATACATATTGTATTATTGTTTTCAATTTAAATGCACTTATATAAATGTACAGTATGATATAGTATATAGTATATACAGAATTGAATGATAAGATGAGATTAGAGTTTAAAAGACGTGTTCTTTATTATCAATTAAACATAAATATAATAATCATTTTAGTAGATATTTTGAAACCATTTCAAAATTCCCCCCTTTAATCTTGTTGAGAAAATAAAAACTTGGATTTCTTATATTAAATTAATATTAAATTATTAATCATCTAACATATTCAAAAGAATAAAGTATACAACAAAGGGATAAATCAAATATATTAAATAAATTTACAAAAAGTATCTATTTAATAAACAAATACCTGTTTATCGCATGTATAATTGTTACTGTAAAAGATAATAATTTCTCGATTTTATAATAATTATATAAAAAGAAAATAGAAATTGTACGCTTTAATTAAAATTTGGTATATAATTTATAAAACCTGTAACCGATTTGAATTCGATATTCATTGCCTTTTTACCGACCGACGATAGTAAGGGAGGTATTGTTTAGATTACGGATTTAGATAGATTTTATGTTTTCCCTCCTCCTCCTAGATAAGGTATCAATTATTTTTGTACTACCTAAATTAAAACAGTAGTTAATTTTAAATTGTTTTTTTTATATTTTAATTATAAAGATTTTATACTTACTTATTAAGTAAATAAATATAAAATCAGAAAATATTTTTTTATATAAATATTTAATATTTTTAAATTTTAGGGGCCCTTCTCTCTAAACCAAGATCCCTTAACCGTAGTATATGGCTAGTAAGAAATCCGCCAGTGTCTTTTTATCATTAACAACAATATTAAATATACTAGTATAATAATCATTTTTTTAAATTTTATTGATTTATCTATAAAATGAATTACCATAATAATCATTATAGTTGATAAAAAAAAGTTTCCTGGTTATAGAATCTAAAATTATAAATAATTATGTAAATATTTATGTGTCAATCATATCTTATAAATTTCTCAAAAGTATTATTAGAATATATTATGTGGAAATTAATAAATATTAAAATTAATTAATAAAATGATAACTCTTCAGTAGTTTAGTGGTTAGCGCGACAGTCTATCGCTCTGGTGACTCCAATTGGTGTGCAGAGGGAAATTCAATATTTAATAATTTCTCTTCAAAGCTCTGCGTGATTCTCAGGGTCTATCCGCATATAATAATAAATTTATAAAATGTAGTTGAAGTGGTTGGTCTTCCATATCAAATAGTTTTAAAAAAAAAAAGATAAAAATCTGGAGTGTCTCCACTCGACTATCTCGCAAATTTGAATTGGATTAATTAACATATATTATATTTAAATTAAATTTAATTAATTAAATTATAAATTAAAATTAATAAATAATATTTATTAAACCAACGCGTGTTTGACTCTTTGTTGATGGCACCACGTCACGTGCTGGCGCGTAATTGCCAGTCAACGTGTTAAAAAAATAATTCCGGTACTTTCAGCGATTCAATCAAGCTGAAATTCTATGTATAGCAAATTTATTTATTTTTACGGTCAGTTTAGAGGAAAAAAATGAAAACGTGGTAGGGAAATGGTCCTCTTCCAAATGAGCTATATTTCTCAAAAGTTGATAGAAATCTACGAATTTTAAATAATTCCCGTGTACCAAATTTCATGATTCTAACTCAAACCGTTTTTGCGTAATCTTGTTTACATACACACACATACAAACACACACACAGACATTTTTCTCAACCTTAGTGAAAATGACTCAGGGACATTCAAAACGTATAAAAACATCAAAATCTCGACATTTTTCGTGATCTGGCGAGATAGTAAAAAAGCAGGTATTTTCTTAATGATAAATTTAATAATCGATGTAAGTAGTATATTTGTTGATTTATTCATTAATTAATTTATTATTATTGCTTAGTTTATCAATTGACAATCCAAATTTTTAATGTTTTATTCCAAAAGATAAGAAATTGAAAATTATGTTGGAAGGGAAAAGAAAAAAGTGATAGGGATGAATCGGTTTCTAAATAGAGTCTCTTGGGTGTCATCTGTAGAGGGGAGGGGGGGAGGTGGTCATAGGTAAGTGGATTGGAATCAATTGGCGGCTGGCGGAGGACGGGAGGAGGGCAGCCGTCGGCTCGGCTGTTGGCGGTTCAGTTGCCGGCCAGTCGCCAGCAGACAGACACACATTCTCGTCTCTTTCTCTCTTTCCTCTCTCTTTCTTTCTACTCTTTACTTAACTTGTCTTTGTCGGTGTTTCTTACAGTTCACACCTGTGCTTTTGTGCTTTGAGTTTTAAATTTTGTGATTTATTTATTATATTATCAATTATTTATTTATTATACATATCTATATGTGAGTGATGAAGAAAAAGCGATTCAGTGAATTCAATTGCCAGTGGATCAACACAACAACCCTTCTGGTGAGTAAGTGTATGGAGTTCAAGACACCCTCTCCCTGCCCCTTCCCCCCCCCCCTCCTATCCGTCTATTTGACGTTTCATCTGGCACACGATTTTGCACCTGTCCAAAGCAAATGACACTCAAAATAAAACAGCACAATTACAAAGAAAAAAAAACATCAAACATTTCCTTGTCCATTTTTTTTTTTGTATACTTTAATATAATTACAATCTACAAACGAGTCAAAAATATTATTAATAATAATTATATTCATTATAATATAATATATAATAATTTAATTTTTTTAAATATAAACAACCTTGAATAAAACAATTATATTCTTTTATTTTTCAAATGAACTAATGAAGTAACATACAAAATACACACAGTACAATAAATAATAATAATATTATTAATAACTAGAGATAAAATATTTATAAAATAAAATCAATATTAAAACTTTCTTTTAAAAATTATCAACGTCACGTGCATTCCGATTAAATTTCCAAACTTCAATAATATCATATATTTAATAAATAAGTTTGATAATATTTTTTTAATAGTAATATTATAGTTAAATACAATTATATAGGAAAACTATAATTTACTAGTAACTAAAGGAGGACAGTTTCAATGGGTATAAAGACTTAATTTTTTTTTTAAATAAACAAAATTTCACTTGGATTAGAAAGAAATCACACTTTTTCTTTTAAATTTATTAATCTATTGAAATTTCTAAAAATGTTATATGTATTTATAGATATATATGAATATTTATTACTTTCTTAAATATTTTAATTTTAAACAAGAAAAATATTCGGATTACAATTTATATATTTTACTTATAATTATTACTTAATTAAAATCTATCTATCTATCTATATCTATCTCTCTATCTATCTATCTATATATATATATATATATGACAAAATATTGTTCTGAACCTTCTAATTAATAAATTAATAATAACTACACAAGTATGGAATATTTATAAAATAATGTTAACGACAAAGTCCACAATTTCGCAATTTTTTGATGATTTATTTATTCTCATACTTTCTTTATATAATAATTTAAATAAATAAATAATTTTTATAAATTTATTTATTACTATGATGATAATAGGTTGAGAATTCAAATGGAAAACTCTCCCCTTCGAAATTTAAACGATTTAAAAGATCAAAAGTTAGAAAAGTTAGATAATAAATAATAATAATCATAATAATTTGATAAATTTTCTTAAAGAAAGTAATTTTTATATGACTCGATTTATTTAATATAATTTCAATTTTTAAAATTGGTAAAATTTAAATTAATTAATTTTCTGAATACTATTTTAATAAAATTTTATTGAAATTATTTAGTTTTAAAATTATTCTTCTTTAAAAATGTATTTTTAAAATTTTTTAAAATTTATTTAATGTAATTCACATTTTGTTATTATCTTATCTTATTATACTAGCAAAAATTATATATATATTTGTATTTTTGATATATTAAACCGCTCTAAGGATTTTTTTGAAATTTGAAATAATTTTTATAAAGAAAAATTGATCCGTATTGGTTTCAGCCTCTGGAAAAATCATCTATGTTAGTTTTTTCTTAATTTAAAATAGGAATTTTAATAATAAAAAACAAATGGCACCGGACAGCGCTTTCTTAAATACAAAATATTATAAATAAAATAAAATTAAAAATATTTATATTAATAATATTTTGTAATCAAATTACGAAATATATATTATGTTATATCCACAGGCCATATTTTTCTATCTTTCAGTGTATTAATACGTTTAAAGGGTGTATGTTTTATGACTTTTTTTTAATCTATCTTCTTTTAAATTATTTGAAATTATTTCTTATATATTGATGTTTATTTATTTTAAATAATAATCTTAATCTTAAATATCCATAGTTAATAAGGAATATTTTTTTTAAAGTACCGAGCGGCTGATCGGTGAACCAGGTACTAAATATTATTGTAGTATGTATTATAATATATTATTCTAGGAAATTAAAATATAAGGGTCCATTACAATGTGTATTTTTCAATGAAGTATCGAATTTTATTATATTTTTTTAAGTAAAAATTTGAAATTATATTAAAATTCAATTATTTTTTCTAATCTATTATATTATAAATAAACAATTTTCAGGGTTATTTTTTTGATGTCTATTGGCGTGAAAAAAATAATACCAACCATTTAATTAACTTAATCTATTATTTTGTGGTACCTTGATGAGAGGGTGGAAAAAACCGACGATGAACCCAAAATAGTTGATTAGAATTGAAAGATGGGGCGGATTTTTCAAAAAGAAAAAAAAGGTACAAAAAAAACGTAACGAAATGAGGTATTAGATAATGTGATAATGAATGGAGTGGCTCTTGTATGTGGCGACAGGAACAAATGGCGAGACGTCTGTCTTCTCTCGTTCGCCACAATTAGCGTTAGGTCTAATTAGCGGTTTCCCAGTTGACCCTCGGTTACGGTCGGACAACGTAATCCAAGATATATGACATTTTTTTTTTAGAGAAACCATCAACGAGCACCGATTGGCACCGTTGGTAAACCTTCTCCAATTGAACGTTTTTTTCTTTTTCTTTCTTTGATTTATTTTACTGATTCAGAACGTTTTTTACTGGGCACTTCGTCCAAAATATAATTGTACTGTGGAAATTTTAAATTTCTCTCATCTTTACATGTTCAATTTATTTTTCATGAACGATTTAATTTTAAAATTTTTTTTTTTTAATATTCTATTTTTACAATTTTTATTATTAATATAAGTAATTATATAAATATTATTACTTTTATTTTACTACCATTAAATTTTAAAATTAAATTTTATTCGTGTTATTTTTTTTTTTATTTTATTTTATTTTTGTTGATTATTACATAAAGTTTATTACCAAATCATTTGCACGTTGTAATCATAAATAATTGCTGATTAGACATTCTGTTCCCTCCCCCCTCCACCCCTCTTTCTACCGATATATACACGTCGTTTTTCATTTCTTTCTCACTCAACTCCTACATCATTTATTTTTATTTTCCTAACGGAATTAAAATTGAATTTACAATATAGATAATTTCTAGGGATTTTTTTTTCTTTTTTTCATTCTATTCGAAAAAATGTGAGAATGTATCCAAAATGAATTTAATAGTATTATAATATAGTAAAGATCACATTAAAATGATATAATACAAATTCCTGTTTACATACAAACAAAATAATTAATGATAAGTTTTTACTACAAAAAGATATATAGTTCATTTTTCATGGACTTAAAAGTAGAAAAGAATTGAATCCACTTACCTGTTTTTTTTTAAACAAATCAAAACCTAAAAATATAAGTATTTTAAAATAATTATTTCAAAATATTTAATATTTTATATTATTAAAAATAATTAATATTAAATTGTTATTTAATATTAGTGTATATTTTTTTTGAAAATTGTTTTATTTATAGATCATTATAATAAGAAGCCCTTCACGCTAATCAGGGACCCAAATTAACTATATGGACTCACCTTTTTCAATTGTTTTGCATGTTTAGTATAAACTTATTAAAATATAAAAATTGAAAGTAAAATTTTTTAACTACACAAATCCTTTATTTAGCTTAAATAATTAAAAAAATTAAATACCAAAATATTGTCTACACTTTTTTTCCCGGAAATTTTTTTTTTCTTCTTATTTTAAATATATTATTCATTAAATTAAGCTTTTACCATTCATTTTGAATAATTTTTATGAATTATTTTACAGACTTTTTAAACAATATTATTAATATATTTATTAGTTAGTATATTTTGTTATTTTTTTAATTATTTTCTTTTAAAATGAATATTTAATTTAAGTATACGTAGAAACATAAATATTAATAATATGATTGAAAAACATTTGTCTATTTGATTTTTCAATTCTTGTGGATATAATTGATTAAAAGATAAGATAAAAAAAACGAATAAAATTTAAATAAAATTAACAATTTTTGTAAAATAAATAAAAGTTTGGACATGTGAATTTTTTTTATGTTATTAAAAAAAATAAAAAAAAATTACAATTTTTACTTTACTAATTTACTTATTATTTTTTTATAGTATATAATATTAATAATTATATGAAATATAATAATTCAATTTGTTATTAAAATGATTTGGGCAATTAAAAAGATTAATTAAAAATGTTCCATTTACACAATATATTCATTATATTTGAATAAATGTATCTTCTGTTTCTAGAATAACAGCCAACAAACTGTCAAAAAAAAAATTGGTACAGTTTTTTATTTATTTATTTATTTTTTGTATTTCGTTCTAACAAGTGAATGAATGAATAAATATGATGTTAATAGAACAAGTAAATAAAAAAATAAATAAATAAAAATAAAAATGAATAAGTGTTTAAGGAATAAAAATTTAAAAGGACATTTAAATATGTCATTTGGATGGTTGTTGGATTAATATATAAGTAACTATTTACATATACATAATATATTCTCTCTCTCCTCTCTCTTTCCTTGGCGCCGCCGTCTGGAAAGTAAGTAAATTGAAAATCGATGGGAAAGTGTTATGATTGAAAATATTTCAAGATCACGGAGAGGTGTGGATGTCGTAACCCTCTCCTGGGATGATGATTAGGCAGTTCTTACTTCATGGGAAATTAAGTAGGACCGAGAATCACCATTTTTCTCGGTCAACATTCAAAGTATTCACTCGCAAAACATTCAATTAATGAACGTAATTATATACTAAATTGTCCATATGGCATTTTCAGCAGGTCTTCTTGAAGCCTACTTTAAAAGAAAAAATATGTCATGTCAAATAAAACATTATTCTAAAATTATTATACTTATAAATTCTTCTCCCTATTTACTTTAAAATAATAGAAATATTCTTTCTTTTTATTGTTATTTTGTTATTATTATATATCGTATATTTACATTAACTTTACATTATGAAGATATCTATTTATTATAAAATTGAAGTTACATACGCATACTATACGAGGGTAGGTCAATAAGTCCGTTTCTTTTGGAATGAAACTCCGGTTTTTGGATCAAAAAATTATTTTATTTTTCAACATAGTCTCCTTTGAACTCTATACACTTTGTACAACGTTTCTCCAATTTTTTCATCCCTTCTAAAAAATAAGATTTATCAAGGACATCTTTGTTTGACTTCTGTTTGGTCTCTGGTGTGTTGTGGTGGATTATCATTTCATTCACGGTTACGAAATCAGTGATGTTTTTTCCGTTAAAAATAATGCATATGAAATTCACTTTTTTCCATTTTCTTCTCAATTCAGCAGATAGTCTGCTATTAATGGATGTCAAACAAAAACAAAAAGTCCCAGCTCGTTCAAATTTCGACAGGGGTCATCTGATAGTGGTCTGCTGACAGAAGCAGTGTTACCATTTCATTTAAGATACGAGAAATTCAAAAACTCACGGACTTATTGACCTAACCTCGTAATAAATTCTCATTATTTAAAATGATTTTTGATATATTATTATGTTGTAGATTTTTGTTTTTGATAATTTATTTGTATTATTGAAAACTTTTCCTAATTGACGACAGAATAAATAATGTTAATAGCATTTAGAAATTATAAACTGAGTTCTTATTTATGCTTAATTTAATAATAATAAAAACATAAATAATGTAAATCCAATATTTATTTATCTTGTTATTATATTATTAAATTGCACTTGATTATGTGAAAACCAATCCAATATTAGAAAATCTTAAAAGATTCAATAAATTATTATTAAAAAAAAAAAAAATAAGGACATGATATGATCTATTTATTATATAAAATAAAAATAAGATTATCTTTACCAATTATTAACAACTTATCATAATCATTTACTTAAATGACAATATAAATGATGTGAATTGTTTGATATATGATAATTTTATGAATGAAGGTTCATAATTCAGAAAACAAATTGAAAAAATAATTTGTCTCCTCCATTAATTTCTAAATTTATAGATAAATACGATATAGGGTAAATGTACTAGTAGTTGACACTTGTAGATTTAATATCGGATAATAAGACATATCTGTCTAAACATTTCTAAATGCGCGCTAAATGAAAGTAATTCCTACTCTATTGAATATGTGTAATAATAAAAGTTTTGAGTTACCGTCTGAAAAAAAGGCACAATAATTACTTTTTATAAGGTTTTTCTTAACTTCATTTGGTGTCTGTCATCTGTCTGTACGCTCCTTTGACAAATTGAAATCGATTTTTCATTGACTTTTTATTGGGATAGACTTTTGGAAATTTTTATAGATATTTCAATGGATCCCTAGAAGGTATAGATGAAATATAATTGAATTATAATTAATTAATTGTAATTAATTAGCGATTAATTATTTTTAGTAACTAACTCCTTTTGTATTTCAACGGATTCTGAATCATAAATATTGATTTCTAGATAGATTTTCATTTGGAACTTATTTAAAAAAAATTTTTTGCATTAAAATTAATGATGAATTCTTATTAATCAGTTGTGTCGCCAATGAGGGGGGGTTTCTTCCACTCAAATGGCATAGAGAAAAGATTTAGTAGTTTAGAAGTAGTTTTTTTTCTGTAGCGGTTTAAAATAAACGTGTTTTTGTTCCTACGCCGAAAACGATGTGTGACGAAAAACACGAACAACGTATCAATGTGAAATTCCTCGTGAAACTGAAAAAAACCCCGACCGAGTGCTATAAATTATTAAAAGAGGCTTACGGTGCGAGTTCTTTATCACGTGCGCGTGTTTTTGAGTGGCACAAAAGGTTTTCTGAGGGTCGAGAGAGCACCGAAGATGACCAGTGTCCGGGCCGTTCTGTTTCCATTTCAACGTCAAAAAAATTGAATGAAATGAAATCAACGAAATCGTGCGAAAAGATCGTCGTATGAGTATCCGAATGATTGCTGAGGCTGTGAATGACGATAAGGAAACCGTCAGAAAAATTGCAACCAGGTTAAAATAATAGTGCACAATATCTGTTGAGTCAAAATATACTTTGATAATAGTATTATTTTGGTAAGACAAAGCTGAAACTGAAATTGATTTCGAAAAAATTGGTATCTGTATTATATCTTTCAAAACAATCAAATTTTTAGGCTTTTAAGTAAACTAATTTGTAATTGTAATAAATGAAAGTGAAAATCTCAATAACAATGCTTAGTAAATTCAAAGGGAGGAAATCATTTTATGTGATTGTACATATTTTCTAAAGGATGGAAGATCTATAATTTTAAGAACTCTGATATAAATCAGCAATAAATACAATGCATGACTATAAAATCTATAGAATACCATTCCAAGAAATGCAAAATGATTAATATTCCATTTTGTTGTCTCTCTAATGCATCAAAGGTTATTATATAAACATGAGAGAAGAAGAAAAAAATTCGACATTGAATTTAATTTTAGAGGCAATTTACTTTCATTTTGGTGGTCAAAATTAATCCATAAGAGTGTTAATGTTTATTTGTAAAAAAATGGAAAATATTTACATTCATTAGATTTCTTATATCACCAGTAATATGATTCGTGAATGAATTTAGTATACCTATATGTATAAATTAATCGTTTTAATAGGTTAGTTTTCAACAGCATTCAGAATAATATGAAAGTATTTTATGAATACATAAGTATCTTTATTCTTTCAATAGATTTTTTTTCTTTTTCAATCTTTCGACTCCCAATTGGTCTCACTAGATATATACATATATATATATATATATATATATCTATGTCATTTTTAAATATCCTGAATCTCTCTCTATAAAGTCATGGACCGCTCCTCATTCCACTATAAGTTAAAAATTTTCTTTAAATTTTCTTCTATAACTTGATTAAACATAGTATATAACCTATCTAAGAGGTCAAACTCCAAAATGATGACCAACCCATAAAACAGAATCAAATTTTATTTATTTGTATTAAATACAATTTAACCCCAAGAGGAAAGTCAGTATTCATATTAAATTAATAATTATATACAGCGCCCGCTCCAGGGCCTGCTGATCCGGACATTTGTCCGGGGCGGTAAATCAAAAGGGCGGCAGCATTTTGGTCGTTATTTACATAAAATATTAATAATCAGTTAATCAAAATATATATTTGTTGATTTTTTGATAATTGTTCAGTTTAACGTATGTATGATGGATTTTTATCTTAAACTTCGCCTCTGACTAAAAAAATTTTTGTTTAAAGGGGCGGCAATTTGTCTTTTTGTCCGGGCGGCAAAAAAGCTAGAGCGGGCGCTGATTATATTGATATTAATTTAAAGATGATATCCCAAGTTACATTACATACGATATTAAAATCACAAATTTGATTATAATTAATACATGAAAATCTACAAATGCTTATGTATATTTAGAAAGTAAACCTTATAATCTAGGTATATATATATATATAATGCTCAAATTTATTCCTTGATAAAACTACACTTTAATTTATTATAAAAAAATAAATATCTTTATTACTAAAAATAAATTAAAAAAAAGTTTTCTTTTAAAATTTAAGTGTGGTTAAAATTTGACCGGATGCCCTACTTTATTAACACTTCGAAACTATTGTGCCAAATCAAGAAGGTAGGTAGGTATTTATATAGGCGATCCTATTAAGATGGTAAGATAAGATTTATACTGCCATTATTGGATAAAATATAGATCTCAGAGTGGATTAATAATAAAAAAAAGACGCAAGTATTTGAAATACTTTTACAACCGACTCAATTACTAAAATATTAAATTAAATTCAAAATTTTTCTCCAGATTAAATTTATACAATTTTTTTTTTATATATGTTTAAAATATAAATTAAAATAATTAATTTTAAAGATTTCAAGTTATTAAAGAAGTTCTTTAAAAACAATTAAATTCTTTTTTTTTGGGACAAATAAAAATTATAGATTATGTTAGCAGAATAAATTTTATTATAAAATGATGAAGGCGATCGTTAAAACTACATTAATATTACAAGTTGATCATTCTTGAATGATTCTTCTATAAATAAATCAATTAATTAATAATTCATATTCTTATTTTAATTTAGTCATTCATCTTTCTAATATACATCTATTATATATATAAAAGTGAAATGTATGTATGTTTGTACACGGCTGTTGATTGGTCGTGGGATCCAAGAGGCGGAGGTAAAGTTTATAAGGAAACAACCAAACTATTAACAAAGCTCAGGGCCAGTCATTCAAGTGCTGCGGAATTCATTTGCAATTCCCATGTTTTTCCCACGGCCAATTATATGTTGCATGTTCGCTAGTAGGTACAAAACAACATTTATTTATTTACGCTTCAAGTGGAAAAACTGAGAACGTTTAGTAAAGCCTACGTATGGCTCAATATTTATTTTATTGCTATGAAATATTTTTAAATATGTTCAAAATGAAAATCTATCCTGAAATCAATAGTTATGTTTCAAAATCCGTTGAAAAAATATTAACCGGAGCAATACAAAAGGAGTTAGTTACTAGAAGTAATTAATTATAATTCAATTATATTTCTTCTATACCTTCTAGGGATCCATTGAAATATCTATAAAAATTTTCAAAAGTCTATCTTAATAAAAAGTCGATGAAAAATCGATTTCAATTTGAAAAAAATAGCAAACAGACAGATGACAGACAGAGAGACAGACACCAAGTGAAGTTAAGAAAAACGTTATAAAAAAATTCACTATACCTATAATTAATTTATATTTAAATTTTTTTTTTTTCAAACCTCATGAAGTTCAAAAATCTTCAAAACAGATTTAATTTAAAAAAATAAAGAAATTAAATGAAATATAACACTTAATGTTAAATTGCACTACTACTTTCAGGTTGCTGTTGTCGGACAATTAACCGGTTGAGAAAGTCCATTGCCATTGCCCGCCAAAATCGCCCTCATGGAGATAACATTTTTCCGTCACTATACATGTACAAAATGTTATAATTAGGCCAGGGGTGGCCAACCCGCGGCCCGCCGTAAACATTTTTGCGGCCCGCGAGATTCATCACACTTTTATATTCTGCGCCCTCATGAAACCAATATCGCACTAGTGAAATAAATATGATTTCATTTTTTTATTTCGTTGTTTTTTTTTTTTATTTTTTGTATTATATATTTTTTACAATGTGCATTCAGTATCATTATTATTATATTGTATATGTTTATATGTAAAAATAATAGTAAACATAATAAAAATTCATTATTTTTGAATTTGTCACACCAAACATTATCTATAATGGGTCTAAATCTAATATGGGTATGTATAATTTTATATGCGGCCCGCGAAATTATGATGCATTTCCAAAGTGGCCCGCAAGATCATTTGGGTTGGCCACCTCTGAATTAGGCACTTGTTTAGGGGCCCTGGTTTGAAAATTTCAAAATTTTAAAAAATTGTTTGTAAATATTAAATTTTAATTTAAAAATATTTTTTAATTTTGTATTTATATTCACTCAAGATGTTTAAAACTAATATAGTATTTCAATAGGGATAAAAATTATAATGTTTTTTACATATGAGAATGATTGTAATTTGTATAAAAATTCTGTTATAACTTATGAATACAGTGAAAGCTCTATATAAGCAACCTCTCAATAAGGAACATTCTTTATAAGCAATCTCTATACAAGCAACTTTTTTAGTTCAACTGTTCTGTATAAACCACTTATTTTTTTAGAGTTAAATATTTGAGTTGACAGCTGTTCAAAAATAATGTTATTGAAATTTGTTTGTGTTTTGTAATGCCAGAATTGAAGTTAATTTCGGTTAATTAATTAATTAATTAATATTTTTGTGCCTTAAAATCAATTTTTTCCTAAAAGCAACTTTTCCAAATAAGAAACTTTTTTATTAAAATTGGTTCAAATGAGTTGCTTATATTCACTGTACTTTGTTTTCCAGTGTTCACTGTACACTCCATTTAAAAATGTGTAGCACTGTAGCTCCATTTAAAAATAAAGTGCAATTTATCAATTTTCTATTTTTATTAATAATTTTAAATGGTTAATGATAGTGGATATAAAACAAAAAATAATTTTATATACGATATCAAGGGGGACCTAAACATAAAGTGCCTAGAGACCCTGATGACCTTATCACAATATTCTTAAAATTATTTAATAGATATATTTGAATCTACCAGTATATTGAATGATAAGATTAGTTAAAAATTTTAAATTTCAATCAATGTTCAGATAAAATCTTTATATGTATATAAATAATATACCAATATAGAAATTTTTAGAGTAAGTACCGTATATATATATATATATATATACATTTTCTTTGAGTAGATAAAAAAAACTTCTGTTAGTGTAACTGTGCAAAGAGACATTAAAGCAAATAAAAACTTTAATTTGAAACCAAATTGAGTGTTTAAATTTGAAATTGTTCTTTTATTTAGGATAATTATTTTTTAAGTTGAATTTTCAAGTGAAATTGTTTCATTTTTTTACAACTCCCTTTTACATTGGTTGATTTGTTGGGATGGTCATTCACAAACTTGAATTGATTTTCTTTCCTAGTTATTATCCTGTCTCGTTTCGGATCATGAATTCGAATTGAGAATGATGTCAAGGTGGCCTGTTATGTTATATTAGACATTTTTGCATTCGGTACAACTCTACTAGTCAATGATATACATTCAATAATAATGGAAACGTGATAACAAATATATTTTTTTTTAAAGATGGTCTTATCTTCACTTTCATATTCATATCAAAAATATTTCCTTTCCAATTTTCATATCAATCCAAAAATGAATATGATTAATAGTATATGCAATGACAAGCATGTTTCTGATAAAGACATATTCTAACGATTTGTTGGCTGATGAATCAAATTAAAAGAAAATAAAAAAAAATGAAATGAAAAGAAAAAAAAGAGTAGAAGGGAAAGAAAGAATGAAAAAAAAAATGACGGGCTTTAATAGCCAACCCGCCAAGTAAGAAGCAAAAGCAAGATGGATCTGGAAATGAACTCCTCTCGTATCCAGTGAACGTTGTTTAAAATGCGGGAACAAGCGTTGCGTTTGCGTTGTGGCGAGTTGCTGAAGAAGACAGAGGAGTGGCCCCCGTGGGAACTCGCAGGCCATCATGATAACAGGTTGTACTAGAAAATGCCACGTTCGAGACGATTTTCAAATAATACCTCGGGAAGATCATTAGCCAGGGGGCCCCCGGAAGCCTTTTTTGCCAGGTTCAAAACTATTTAGAAATTACGTTAAAATACATTAACGAGATTATAAATAAATTTTGCCATTCATTCGAGCATGTTTTTTTTATTTTCCGACTTGGAAAAATAGAATGACCGCTTGTTTATATATTTTTATTCTTAAAATAATTTCAAGTAAATTCTGAATTAATTGAAAGCGAGGAAAAAATAATGGGACGCTTTGGATTGAATTTAAAGCATTGATTGGTTCAATTATATAATACTTTCACTTCTTCAAAATTGTTTTTTTTTAAATTATATTTTATATTTTTATTTATTTATTTTGTTATCATTTTAAGTTCTTGTCTTTAACAACATTTCTACCTTGATTCAATTATTATTCTTTCTTAATTCTGTCCTTGTTCTTTTATTTTTATTATTATTATTTTCGGATAGACCCTGAGGATCACGCAGAGCTTTTAAAGAGAAATTATTAATTATTGAATTTCCTTAGGCCCCAACTCGAGTCTTCAGTGTGGTAGACTGTCGTGCTAACCACTTAACCACTGAAGTGTACAAAAAGATAAATATTTATTATATTATTAAATTATTAACGCTTATCAGACCAAATCAAATCTATTTTCTATCCACCAATATTCCGATATTCTCAATCTTATTCTTTTTAGAGATTGCCATATTGAATCATCAGAATTTATAAGGGTCTTTTTTATCTATCTAGAAACGTATCACTCAAGCTTCTGTCAGAACCTTTCCTAAATATATGGTAAATTATTTAAATTTTATTTGTCTTGGATGCAAGAAAAAAAGAAAAAGAAAGCTTTAGGTGGAATAAACCCTGAAATTAGAGTTCGCCTAAAGTACAAATCATTAGAATATAATGCCTCAGGTCCGAACTTGAGTCTTCATGCTAACCACTGAAGAGTTTTCTTTTATTATTATTAATAGGTTGGGGGTCTTTAACAATACACCAATTGCAAGGACCATTAGTGTCAGCGATTAACACCCCGCCAAGCAGTAAATTGCACCCTGCAGTTTCCGATTTCCCAAGACTGACTCCCCACTTTAATGTTTTTTTTGTTTTGTTTTATAATATTATCTATGGAGTTTATTTATACTTTATAAACTCTCCAACATTCTCTTTTTTCATATATATTAAAAAATATTAAAAGTTTTTATGAATTTTTCTTTAATTAAAAATATAAACATATTTAATTGATAATTTTATTTAAATTCAATTCATTAAAAAGTTGTAGTTTTATTAAAAAATAATAAAATATATATAAAATATTTAATATGGGATTAAGGGAAGTGGTGAAAATTTCCTTCACATCTACCATATGATATCATCAGTAAATAAAGTAAATTTAAAAAAATTTTAATTTCAGGTCTATTTTATTACCCTAAAATAGTTAGTTATATCGAGTTTGCTTGATTATATTTATTTATTTATTTGTCAATTTGCCAGATTGTAATTTTCAACATTTGAAAGATGATTGTGTGATTTGCGTTCACAATTTGACATTGTAATGGTTTAATGCTGTCCATTCCTATTTTCTATTATTAAATAACTTATATAAGTTTGAATGAAAAAGATGAATGAGGAATTTGAGTACCAGTTTCTTTAACTGACAAGAAATTTTATAAATATAAATTAAAAATGATTTATTTTGAGGCAAATATTGGATTTAATCCATCCATTCATTCAATTTTAAATAGATGAAATAAAATAAAGAATTGCCTTCAAAAATAAGTTATATGGGTTAATTTAAATCTTTGACTTTTTTAATTAAATAAAAAAAAATAATTCGAAATTTCCTCTCACTTATTTTTATAACTAATAAAATACAATTATATTAAAGAATATATAAATAATAAATAAAATCCCTAAAATGATCGAAATAATTTGGTTTTTGAAAGAATGAGTCATTTGTAATTCAGGGAAAGTTTCCGAAGGAAAGATAAAAAAAAAATATAAAAGCCAACCAGTTAAATTCCCGGTGGGTTACTCATGGACCATGGAGCTTGGTTAGCGTGAGCCGTTGGCCTCCTCCTATCCAGTCTTCTTCATTGGATGGAAAACATATCACCTGGCGCCACACAACTTTTACTTTATCATTTATCATCCACACACGGAATGTTATTTCTTTACCTAATAAAATTTTTAAATTATACAGCGCATCCAATAAAAATTAACTCATAGATTATCAGAAACTTATGCATCTGATAAATAATTCATTTTAAAAGTTTATTTTTTTTTAATTAATAAATAATTTCCTAAAAAAATTTAATTAAATTATAAAATATCATTTAGTTTGTATTAAATGTAAATAATTTTCTATTAAAATAAAATCATGTTTACAAAAATAAATTATAAGCTACTTTGTAAGTAACAAATTGAATAAATTAATATTTAAAAAAATATTTTTTAAGTTTATTCACTGATTAAATATAATTGATTTGAAAATGGAAAAAATAAGGTTCTGACACACACACACAATCATCTAGAATTTATTTTTAATTATTTGCCGACAACTTTTATCAGTCTAAAAAGTACAGTAAGTTTAGGGATAATGGGGGGGGAATAACATACACTTAGAGTTATCTAGTGTAAGTCCATTGATAATCGATGTGTTCCAATTTACTACACAGTTTTTATCTGTAACAAAGTTTAGAAGAATACAAATTCTGTGATATAGCTTATATTTTAAATTAAAAATTTTCTTATATGTCTGCAAGATGACTTCTTGGGATCTGAAAAAGACTTTCTTTATTTCATATATCATATAGCATTCTTGGATGGTATAATCCTAGATTGACAACATGGAACAAACATCTAGTCTATAATGGATAGGGAATAAAACAACCTAAATTAACAACATCAATATATAAGACAGGTCAATAAGTTCGTGACTTTTTGATTGACACACATGGTTTCAACCACGGAAACGAATTAGTTCAAAAACTCGGTTTCAGTGATGTTTTTTTCCGAAAATTAATGCTTAATGAGCACACGAAATTCACTTCTTTCCATTTTCTTCTCAAATCAAGAAGTGGTCTCCTATTAATGGATGTCAAATAAAAACTAAAAGACCCAGCTTGTTAAAATTTGGACAAAAGTCAACTGATAATTGCCTGCTGACAGGATCAGTGTTGCCATTTCATTTAAGAGACAGGAAATTCCAAAAGTCACGGACTTATTGACCTGTCCTCGTATTAAGATTAAATTAATATTTTATTAATAATACTGTCTATAATCGATAATAATAAAAACTAAAAATATTTTTTTAAATTAAAAAATTATATATTTTAAACAGATATTTATGATTGAAAAAATATGATTCTTATTTTATAGTCAATACTTATTCCTAGATTAAATATTATTGAAAGACCTAAAGTGTATCCATAAAAGTAAAACGTCAGATAAAATACTTTTAATTAATATTTTTTTTATTTTAAAAATCCTTGAATATATATGTATTTATATATTTATTAAATTATAGCTGTTTATATTAAATGTTAAAGTAATAATTAATAAGAAAACAACTAGAAATTAATTTGATAAATTTATTTTTACTTATAATATTGTTTTAATTTTGAATTAATTCTTAATTTTTCTTTAATTTTAGGATTTCATATCCTGTGATTAAAATGTTTTTATAATAACTTATAATATAACTTATCAATATAACTAACTTATATATTATATATAAACTTCCTAATATGTTTACAACTAGTTATTTATTGAATTTTTTTATTTTACTTTCACTTTTATATATTTATTTATTGGAACATTTATCCATGTATTTAATTTTAGATTTTTATTTCATCAATTTTACTTTTTTTTAAGGAGTGGGGAAGTTTTAAAACAAACTGAAATATAAATCATTTGAAACCAAATGAAGATCTTTTGATTTTTAAAGATTCAGACGGGATGGGGGTGGGGGGTTCCTGAATCTAATCTTTTAGATGATTAAACATATTATAAATCATCTGTATCGATCCGTTTTAGCTTCATTTTTGTATTTTGTTCAAAATATAATTTTTTTTTAACCAGGTCAAATATATATTAGAAATCGAAATTAAACATTTTAAAAAGAGTAAGACAATTATTTTAATCAGAATATTGTTGATTGCAAAATAAAGAAAAGATTTTTATGCAAAAACAAATATTTCAAATGGATGGGAAATTGAAAAAAAAAATATTAAAAGGCCATTGAATATTACTATCTTTCCCTGCTTATTCAAGGGTTATAGTTATTCAATTGTTTTTCCAATTTCAATCATTTATCATGATTTTGAATACAAACTTTTTTTAATTAATTCTAGCTATGCCATGATAATGTTTTAATTTTTTGTTTTTTATCAAACTCCTCTTCAATTCTATTGTATTTTTTGATTAAATTTGAATGTTTTAAATGTGTTCAACTTATGAATTAATATTTCATAAAAAAAAGATTATATTATAAATATCTAACTATATGTATATTATAAATTAAAGATAAACAATATCTTGTTAAAATAAAATAGAATTTTGAAATGAAATGTACTAAATCTTTATAATTTTTATTTGAAAATTCTATTTTTAGATGACTTTTTTACGGTATTTTTCATTAAAGTTCAAAGAGTAATGAGAAGATAAAAGAAAATTTGAGAATTTTGTAAAAATAATTAATGTAAAAATAATTAAATCTATCGATTTGTTAACTTAAAATCTTAGGTTAAAATATTTTTAATAATTTTGATGTTTAGGAATTTAAAAATGTATTAGAGATCTTATATATTATTTATATAGCATAAAAAATTTAGAATATCTTTTTTAAATTTACATGGTCTTAAGATATAATTATAACTATATATATATATATAGAAATATTTTTAGACTTATTTAATAACCAATATTTATATTGTATACTAATACTGAACATTTAGTAGTTTAGAATAGTAAAGAAAGTGATTCTCAAGTCGTGGCTCATCGTATTTAGAAATATATATATATATATATTACATATAGATCCTGGTTTATATTTATCTATTTTTCATTTCTTTAATTACCTCGAGGATAAACTTCACTTTCACTGAGACTGTCTCTATCTTCGTTAGATTATGAAAATTGTCTAGACATATATCGTATAAACAAATTCAAAAAATACTATCTTTATACAAAGAGAGGGAGTCTCTTTCATCCTATTATATTATTTATTTATTTTTAAACAATAAATAATTAAATCCCTAAAATGTATTTATTAAAGAATCAATATTCCAATTCGCACATCTTATTGTTTTTTACGGATTTTAAATAGAGACATATCTTACTTTCACTTACATAGTTTTATATTCATATATATATAGTAAGGAAAAATGTTTGAATCGATTAACAATTCGAATT
This sequence comes from Labia minor, assembly GCA_963082975.1. Classification (NCBI taxonomy): domain Eukaryota; kingdom Metazoa; phylum Arthropoda; class Insecta; order Dermaptera; family Spongiphoridae; genus Labia; species Labia minor. Next base: position 40,964,686 of record OY720345.1, read on the forward strand.
CAATTTTAAAAAATCTGGAGTGTCTCCACTTGATTACCTCGCAAGTTTCTATTGGATTAAATAACATATATTATATTTAAATTAAATTTAATTAAATTATAAATTAAAATTATTAAATAATATTTATTAAACCAGTGAGTGTTTGACTCTTTGTTGATGGCACCACGTCACGTGCTGGCGCGTGAATGCCAGTCAACGCGTTAAAAAATTAATTCCGGTACTTTCAGATATTCAATCAAACTGAAATTCTATAAATAGCAGTTTTATACAATTTTTAATCATGTGAAAAACTATCAAACATATATCTTTATTTTTACGGTCAGTTTAGAGCATGGTTGCTTATTTCGATCTTTCATTCAATATGGCTTTAAAAATAAAAGTTAAAATTTTTCCAATTTGGCTCTTAAACAATTTCGATTTTTCGTTCAAAATGGCTCTAAAAACAAAAAAAAAGCTAAATTTTTTTTACAAATGTCCCGGATTGGTGTTTTCGAAATATGATCACCCTAGGTATAGTTCTCCGGTTCTAGAACATTTTGAAAATTTCATTTTGGTCCGCGCTTAAAAGTATTTGGCCACCCGTGGTTTAGAGGAGGCAGCATGGCTGAGTGGGTAGAGTACTAGACTTCTACACAGGAAGCCTGAGTTCGAATCCCAGCATAGAACTCAAGATTATATATTTATTTAATTAATAAATTAATAAATATAAAAATCTAATTCAATTTAACATCGGCTGCCCCACCGAAGAAGGCAAGGGGAAACCACTTCGGTCAAATTTTCCCATGAACACCCTATGACTCCTGTGGAGTTATTAGGGCCACGACACTTCCGCTAGGAAGTTATCGACAACGAAGAGAAGGTTTAGAGGAAGAAAATGATAACGTGGTAGGTAATGACCCTCCTCCGGATGAGCTACATTTCTCAAAGGATAATAGAAAACTACGAATTTTGAGTAATGGCCGTGTACCAAATTTCATTATTCTAGCTCAAACCGTTTTTGCGTATCTACACACAAACATACACACACACACAGATATATTTTTCTCAACCTTAGTGAAAATGACCTAAGGTCCTTCAAAATATATTAAAACATCAAAATCTCGACATCGAAATTTTTCGTGATCGCAATACTATCTCTAACAAGATGGTAAAAACAGCTTGTTAAATGTTTAGTGCGTATTTAAACTGCTTAGTTCAAATACTTAATTTTACACCTTCTTAAGTATTTTCCAAAAGAGCTCAAAAGATTTTAATTAAACTCAAACACATTTGATCAAAATATCCTGAATATTAGATAATTTTATTCACTTTGATGTATTCTAAAAAAATTATTAGTAATATTTACAACATGATTAAATACAATTATGAACGTAATTGATAATTATTATCGGGAGAAAATTCAAAAAAAATAATATTAAAACGACAGTCACATAAGATTTTTTTCAAGAAAAATATTCTCAGAATTATTAAATTTTAATTATAATTATAAAATACATAAAAATTTAATCTTGATTTACAAAATTTAAAAAATTAAATCAAACGAATTCAATTAAAATGCTACATATAACTATATTGTTCAAAAGTTATATAATATAATAGGATTTTATAAATATTTACAATCTAGAGTTGTTTCACACTAATTAATTAAAAATTCTCCATCTTTATTTAAGATTGTCTTTAGTAGATAGGATATTTCCTTCTTCAAAAGTGAAATTTATCAATTATCACTTCCTTTCATATAAATTCGTTGTTATTAGCAGTCTTTATGAAAATATTTATAATTAGCTTTAATATGGTCCATAAGTATTTCAAATTATCTACAATTTTTAGAAAAATATCTTAAGGTGGATTTCATACATAATATTTATTAATATTAATAATATACTAGTAATAGTATATTTATATTATATATATACATATATATATATAAATTTATCTCTATAATCAATTTAAATAAATATGTAGTGATGAAAAAATATTTTATATGGTTAAATTCACATATTTTAGATGATTTTACTTACAAAAGAAATAATTACCTTCAATGGAAATTAATTTTATATAATGCATATACACTAAAATAAATTAAATATATATACATAAGCGAAGCTCAATGTAAAAAGATCTGGAGAGGCTCCACTCGACTATCTCGCAAATTTGAATTGGATTAATTAACATATATTATATAATTAAATTTAATTAATTGAATTATAAATTAAAATTAATAAGTTATATATATATATTAAACCAGCGCGTGTTTGGCTCTTTGTTGATGGCACCACTTCACGTGTTGACGCATGAGATTTGCAGTGTTAAAAAATGAATTTTGGTACTTTCAGTCAAGCTGAAATTCTATATATAGCAGTTTTATACAATTATTAATCATGTGAAAAATTATCAAACATATATCTTTATTTTTAAGGTCACTTTAGAAGAAAAAAAATCAAAACGTTGTAGGTAATGACCCTCTTCTGGTTGAGCTACAAATCTCAAAAGTGGATAAAAAACTACAAATTTTGAATAATGCCCGTGTACCAAATTTCATGATTCTAGCTCAAACCGTTTTTGCGTAATCTTGTCTACATACACACACACACACACACACACACACACACACACACACACACACATATATATATTTTTCTCAACCTTATTGAAAATGATTCACGAACCTTCAAAACGTATAAAAACATCAAAATCTCAACATAGAAAATTTTCGTGATCGCAATACTATCTCTGGCAAGATAGTAAAAACTTAAGAATAAAAGTATATATTTTAAAAGTTATTTAAAAATGATAAAATTTGTAGGTATATATATAGAAAAGAATTTCAAATATTATTACAAAAAAAAAAAAAAGAACGAAATAATAATTAATTTATTTGAAATTGAACATATTTAATGTTAATAGCAGTAGGGTATTTAAATCTTCCATTTGTGGCTTGTAAACGAAAAGATTTTTAAATTATGATAGTATAATTTGAAAAATGATGGTAGAAGAACAGGAAAATATAAATCATACACCACTTATTAATTAAAATACGATTTGAACATTAAAAAATGTTGAATTTCAAATAAATAAATTACTATTTCTTTCTTTTTTTTTTGTAATAAGAAAATAATATTTGAAATTCCTTTCTACACAGTGAGCATTTTTTGAAAATTCCCTTTAAAATATGGTTAATTATATTATATTATATATATCTTTTTTCTTAATGCAAATATATACATTTTTTTTTCTTGAATTTTCATCTAGCGAATTTAACTTGATCGTTAACCTTGATCTTTAAATGTTGTTTAATTCTCCAAGCGGGGATTTTTCAAAGAGAAACTGTGCTGTTAGTGGAACCACAAGATGCCGGTTCTAATTCTCAAAAATTATTTTAAATTTATAAAAGTACAAAAAAAAAAATAAATTAAAAATTACTGTACTAAGACCTTGAAGGAGAAATATTTCATACAATAATGTTTAATTTTGTTTTAAGGAAATAAAATAAAATAAAAAACAAATTATTAAATTGGTTAAACAAATAAATAATGTATAGGTTATTCGTTTAAAATTAATATAAATAATAAATAATAGATAATACATTAAAGATTTAAATAAAAATTTAATATTCATATTAAAATCTATTATTATTATTTTAGGTTTTTATTAGAAATCTTATCTTGTTATAATAGCAAAAATTATATATTAGTAGATATATATATATATTTGTATATTTTTTAGATATTTATTCTGCTAAGGATTTTTTTAAAATTCACACAATATATAATTTTTATAAAGAAAATCGATCTTGGATTGATTTCAGCCTTTGTTAATTTTTGTTTATTATTAAATAGTAAAATTAAAAATAAAATGGCGTCAGCAGTAACATCAGCGCCTCCAGAGTGACAGCTGCCTGCCGATATATTCTTTATTAATTAATATTGTACTAATCATTTATTTATTAAAAATATTTATTTTAATAATATTTTAGAATGAAATATGTCATTCATTCCTCTCACTAAAAAAAAAAAGATATTAATGAAGTTAGCAACATATTAATATATCTTATCTTATTATGCTAGCTAAAATTGTATATATGTATTTATCTATATATATTGGTTCTCAAAAACCGCTCTAACGATTTTTTTCAAATTCACACTAGATATAGTATTTATAAAGAAAAATTAAGTTTTATTGATGATATCTCTTGAAACATACAGCTTCATTATTAATTTCTTAATTGAAAATTATATATGGAAAACGTCAAAATTTTTAATACTGCCTGCTAAGACAGTAAAAAAATGACAATTTTTTATCTAAATACATATAGTCCAGCGGTTGGACTGATGTTTTAACGAGTGGATTTCGTCGGTTCGAAACTCGCCGGGTGAATCGTTATTTAAAAATGAAAATAATGATTTTGTTATTTTTTTTTCTTTTTATCTATTGTTTACTTTTTAATAAATTACTATTCTATATTTATTTATTCATTGTTCTTTTATTAATAAAGTTTTAGATAGTTTTATAAGTTTTAATATTTTTTCAATAAAATATTATTCAATATATTTATTAATATTATTTTATTTATTATTATTGAGTACCCGAAGTTCCATTCATTTTAATCAGATTGATGCAATGATGCAACAGTTAATAATTGTAATATTGTAATAAATTTCTATCTTGAAAATTGTTACATATTATTCAGGATATTTTAAAAACTATTTCTTTCTTTAATTAATATTCATTTTTTCTATAAGTCAGATATATTTCCAAATATTAAATAATTTTTGAAGTGAAAACTTCTTTAGCGGCGTTGAGCACTTTTGCGGGATGGGGAAAAAGTATAGAACTCGCGTGATCGTGACCAACACCATGAAACCATCTGCTTTCAAATTTCTTATAACAGAGCGCGAAATTTGAATTGTCATTAGAACTGTTTTATAAATTATCTCTAACATATAAATATATATTTATTATGTAAAGTTCATTTCATATATACATATATAATCAAAATTATACGAAATGAACTTCACATAATAAATATATATTTTATGTTAGAGATAAGAATTATAAAACAGTTCGTATTGCAATATTTTAAACAAAGTTGTGTATTTATATATATATAAATATAAGTTACAAATTTGTTTAAAATATATGTTTAAAATAATATATAAGTTATATATATATATACATGCATATGAAATTCATCTTTCTCGTGAAATAGCGCGAATTTCGTCTGTTTTAAAATTTCTTACGCAGAAGTTTTCACTTCTGTCGGCCAGTCCCACGACTGCCAATTTTGCTTTTTTAATTCCGAAAAGTTGCAAAGCACGTTTTTTTGTCTTTAGTTTGTTTTATAACCACTTGGGGCGCTAAACAGTTTTTCAAAAAAACACTATAGAAAAAAAATATATGTACCTATATATTATATATTTATGTATTATTGAGGAGCACAAGTTCATTAATTTTAATCAGATTGATGCAAATGTGTAACATTTAATAATTGTAATAAATAATTAAAGAATTGTGTATCAATATTTTTTAAAGGGTAGAGCGAGAGCTCGGTGTCCCAGGTATTAATATTACCAGCCAAATCCAATAATAATGAATCATTTTTTTTAACTTAAGTACCGAGCCGAGGCTCGGGGTCCCGGTATTAATATATAATATGAACAATTATAAATGAAGAAACTTTAAATATTTTTTTCTTTTATTTAAAGATACATTGATTGAACATCGGGAAGCTTTTAATAAATTCTTAAAATGAATAAAATAATATAAATTTTTTATGCTAAATGAAATAAATGCTAGTTTGAAATAACAAGTTAATTGATATTTTCTTTCTACAAACACGGCTTGGAAGTTTAAAAATTATGTTTTAATTTAAAATTTATCTTATTAGTCTGGCAAAAAGATTGTAAGTAAATAATATCTTTCTATCTTTCGGATCTTGAAAATTGTTAACATATTATTTAAGATATTTTAAAAACAATTTGTTTCTTTAATTGATACTCATTTAAAATAATAATTAAAGAATATCTTATTTTAAATAAATTATTAAATAAATAAATAAATTGTTGATCTATTAATATGAAATTATATTACATTTAATTAAAATGAGATTTTTTACAATAAATCATATTAAATATTTTAAATGATATTTGATTATTGTAAATAAAAAAAAACATGGTTGAATAATTTTGTTTGTCACTTGCTAGAATTAATATTAATAATTTTGTATTCATTGTGTCGAACATGTATTAAACTTAAAAAATAAATAAATTGATTTATATTTATGTATAAATAGATACAGAATTGAGATTGTTGAATAAGAAAAGTAGGAAGGAGAATATTCTTTATATAAACGATCCGACGAATTTATTAATTTTCAAACCCGTAATGATCATAAATCAATATTCATATAAGGAATATTTTTTTTAAGGTACCGAGAGGAAGATCGGTGAACCACGTACTAAATGTACAAATGTAATGATATTAATTTTATTTTTTAAAAGATACTCGATTAAATATTTACTTTTTATTTACAATTTTAGATAAAATAATTCGTTTTAAAAATGTATTATTAAGATAAAATGTTCAGTATAATTAATAATAATTATATCTGATATTTAGACAGGCTGAATGGCTGTTTATATTAAAAAAAATCTAAAATTAATTTAATTATTAAAATAATTAAATAATAGCTAATATATAATTGATAATAATTATTAAAAAAAAATAATACAAAACTAAATAAACCCCTTCACATAATAATAGATAGTATAATGATCATATATAAGAGAAATATATTATTTTTGACTTTCCTACTCATTCAACCCAGAATTCCAAAAAAAAACTCTCTTAAAAATGGCATCAAAATGGGCGCCAATAGGTCGAGAAACAAATCTCACAATAAAGCGTGAAAATAACACTAATTGTAAGATAACCTCTCATAAAAATAAATAACATTTACTGAAATATATATATATAAAAGAAATTTGATAGAAAAACTAAAATATCATAGAAGGTTTCAAACTTAAACTATGGGAGTTGGATTCTGTACTTTGGCAAAATATGATTTGCCTTTATATAAAAACTCAATTCAATAACCAACGTGAAGTTGATAAAGAAATCTTAATTATAAGCATAAATTCTTTTTATAAATAAGACAATAATAAAATATATAAAATACCTATATGCATGTACATAAATATGAGGGTTGGTCAATAAGTCAGTGACTTTTAAATTTCCTGTCTCACTGACAACACTGCTCCTGTCAGCAGGAAACACTCTGTTGACTCTTATCGAAATATTAACAAGCTGGGTCTTTTAGTTTTTGTTTGACATCCATTAATACCCGACTACTACGTGATTTGAGAAGAAAATGGAAAAAAATGAATTTTTCATGAAAATTAAAATTAAACCCATTTAAAATTATTAAATTAGAATAGATATTTATTTAGGATGTTAAAAATTAACAAATTCATTTAAACATATTCCTAAGATATCAATATATTTCTTGATAAACATGTTTTTTTTATATTTCATCCCATTGCCTATAAATTTTCATTAATGTTATTTAATTTCTCCATTAAAGCCTGTTGAAAGCATGAATCAATCAAAAAAATAAATAAATAAAATCTAGAGCGTATTCATAATGAAAGATCGGATCAGAGAGATGAAGGAGATCTCCTTTAAATAACTTTATTTGTTCTACTTTCGAAAATTAATTAAGTAAAATTATATAAATCAGTAAATTTATTTTCAAGAATATTTTCCATGAATTCGATTAAAAGATAAAATTCAATTTATTTTTATTTAATATAAATTGAGAATATATTTATTAAAATTATGTAAAAAAAAAAAATAAAATAAAATACAAATCACAATTATTGAGTTCTAAGTAATCCCTTTAGCACAGGGGTCGGCAACCTTTTGAAACAGAAGAGTAAAGTTAGAATTTACAAAATTTCAAAATTTTTAAAGAGCCAATAACATTTTTGTTTCATTATTAATATTTAATTAGAATTAGATATATAGATTTGATTTTTGATTTAAAATAAATAATCGCGATTCTTTAGTATTTAAATCCGAACATCAGGGATAATCGGATCTAAATCGAAATCCACTTTTTGCTCTTTTAATAATAATCCTGATCCCTAAATCCTAAATCGGATCTTCGGATTTAAATCCAGCTCAAATCGTGACCCTGCCCATCCCTGAATATAAATTTATATTAAATTTCTTTATTAAAGTAATTAATAATTTGTAGTTATGTGTAGTAAATGAATATGTAAAATAAAATAATTAATAAAGAGTATTGTATTTATTGACTTTAAACCTTATCAATATACTCTTCTCTTTTATTAATTTAATTTATTAAATTAAGTTATTTTATTTAAAGAGAAGTTCACACAAAATGGCAAATTCTAAGTTATTTAACATATAAATCATAAAGTTTATTTTTTTATTACCATATATACAATATAACTATACATAGATGAAAAAAAATATAAATTGATTTGATAGTAAAATCCTTGAAAATAATGACAGTAATAATAATAAATTATTCAAAGGGTTAAAAAATCAATCATACTTATGTTTTGGTGATTAATAATTTTAAATTATATTATAAATTTGTAATATATACAATACACCAGAGGTTCTTAAACTGTGGTCCGCGGACCCCTAGGGGTCCGCGAAGACTTTGCTGGGGGTCCGCAAAGCCATTGTACAGGTGCACGAGAAAATAATGAGTCAGTTAAAACTTTATTTAATATAAAAGGAGGTATGGCATGGCTTTGTGAGGAAACAGAGATCAAATACCCAAATTCAACGAAATGTGCAAGAAAACTATTGCTACCGTTTCCATCTTCATATTTAGCTGAATTTTCTTTCTTCAATATTATAATTTCTAATAAAATGTGTTCTACAATATGCAAAAAAATCGTTATTCACCAATCCCTGTTAGAAATATTCAACATATATCCTTGTTCTTATGAGATCGTAAGCCAGAAATTATAACTAATAAAATGACGTAAAGTACCTAAAGTTGGGATGGGGTCCGTCAAAAAAAATTTCTCCAAGTGGGGGTCCGCGGAGTACATAAGTTTAAGAACCTCTGCAATACACCAAGATGCAAAAGTTTTCCTTCTATTCTATTCTGCTAAGAAGATGCAACCTTGAAAGAGAAAGTCGATGGTATGGATGGACGATACCCCAATGACCACAAACAGGTGTGAGGGAGCAACAGGATGATGCGTGGACTTAGGTGCGGTTCTTTCGATTCCGATCCACATAGGCACACACTAACTGTACACCTGAATCGTGCTTGCTGAAAGCATTACGTCACATGGCTCAAGGTGAAAAACTGCCGATTGCTACCTGATATTAGCTACCTGCTTCCCAAGGGCTTTTTGACTAAAAGAAAAAACAAAATCAGCCCTTTTTCTTATCCTTTAATAATGCAATAAAAATCGAGATGAAAAAGATTTATTCAAAATTATGTATAGAAAAAGTAAACAAATTAAAATTGAATTGAATTGTTATTTATAATAAATATCTATATATTTTTACTATCTCGCCAGAGATAGTATTGCGATCACGAAAATTTTTGATGTCGAGATTTTAATGTTTTTATATATTTTAAAGGTCCCTGAGTCATTTTCAGTAACAATAAGGTTGAGAAAAATGTCTGTGTGTGTATATATATGTAGATTACTCAAATACGGTTTGAGCTAGAATAATGAAATTTGGTACACGGGTTTTATTCAAAATTCGTAATTTAGTCTATCAACTTTTTTTGCTATTTTTTGTTTGTTTTTTTTTTGTTACCACCCAAACTGAGGTGAACCGAAATAACATATAGAATAATTGTATATATATTTCTTGAATAAATGATGATGATGAATTTAGTCTATCAACTTTTGAGAAATGTAGCTCTTTCACTTACCACGTTTTCATTTTATATCCTCTAAAGTGACCGTAAAAATAAAGATATATGTTTGATAGTTTTTCACATGATTAAAAATTGTATAAAACTGCTATATATAGAATTTCAGCTTGATCGAATCGCTGAAAGAACCGGAATTAATTTTTTAACACGTTGACTGCCAATTAGGCGTGAGCACGTGACATGGTGCCATCAACAAAGGGCCAAATACGCGCTGGTTTAATAAATATTATTTTTAATTTTGTTTATTAATTTTAATTTATAATTTAATTAAATTTAATATATGTTAATTAATCCAATTCAAAATTGCGAGATACTCGAGTGGAGACACTCCATATTTTTTTTACATATATATTAAATAACTTTAAATTTTTGAAGTTGATGATGTTTGAAGCCTCTCTTAACTTCCATAGCTCACGACGTGGTACCTATGATCGAAATTTCCATATTAATTTTATATTTAATAACACAATATATTAACACTAAGTCAGATGTACGACTCAAAAAAACATGCTATAAAATAAAACATGAACAATAGGTCAATTGACTGTTTCTAGATATATGAGAATTTCATAGAGGTAAAATTATAAAAATCAATAATTGTAAAAAATTTATAAATTATAAATAAAAGACAAAATATATTATTTTTACAATTATAAAAAAATAAATAATAAATAGATTTTCAATAATATTTCAAGATTTTAAAATTTCCTCATAAAAATATCTTCATTTAAAAATATTTATTTTATTTATAAGCAAGAATTAAATTAGGTTTTAGGAGCTCTCTCTTATGATTTTTGAATTTTTATTCGATTACATTTCCATTTAAACTTTATTCTATATTCACATTTTTTTGTTTTAATTTTATAAAAAAGAGTCAAAATTTTGGTGAATAATATAATATATTCCAAATAGTTAGTTATATATCGATTAAGAATGATATATAATTGGATGGGAAAAAAAGAAGAGGTCAACCCATGAGGCCAATCTCTTGACCTCTTTGATTAGCTATGATCAAGCAAAGCTGATAGGTTAGGGGTCAGGTGGCTTTTAAAAGAATTAGGCCATTCATGCAAATCTATGCTATCTTTTAAACATAAATACAATAAAAGTTATTATTTTAGGGAGCTTTTAAGGTACTTCACTTCAAAGCTGACTTGTGAATTTTATTTTTAATAATAATAAATATTTATATTTTTTTTTAAATATTTATTATATTCATTATATGGATATATATTTCTTTCTTTATATTATAGTACCTGGTTCACCGAGTAAAATAAATAAACGACAAAATATATGAAACAATAATAATAATTTAAAAGAACATAAATTAAAAGATAGATTAAAAAAATAGCCATAAAACATACAGCTCTTAAACGTACGTATTAATGCACTGAAAGACAGAAAAGTATGCTCTGTGGATATAACATAATATATATTTCTTAATTTGATTACAAACTATTATTAAAATAAATATTTTTAATTTTATTTTATTTATAATATTGTGTATTTAAGGGAGCACTGTCTGGCGTAGTTACTGACGACATTTAAATTTACTATTTTAAATTAAAAACAGGCCCGAGGCTGAAACCAATACAGATCGATTTTTTTTAATAAAAATTATCCATGGTATGAATTTCAAAAAAATCCTTAGAGAGGTTTAATATTTCAAAAATACAAATAGAAATATATACAATTTTTGCTAGTATAATAAGATAAGATAAGATAAGATAAGATAAGATAAATCAAATAAATAACTCAAGTGGCATATTTGAGAAAGGAACCTGAGTCTAGTGTTTTGAAAAATTTTAAAAAAATAATACTAAAAACATCTAGATAGTACAGTACTAGAATATAGGTATTAAAAAAACTATACTTCACACTCGTAAAATTTTTGTAATTAAAATAACTCATGAACTGACCAACAATATCGCAATAGTATTTCAAAATTAAGGACTTCATTGAATTTACGAATTATATATATTTAGATTATATAATACGTTTTGAGTGAAAGAAAAGTGAAAATTCGTTTGATTAAGTTTTCTAAACTATTTTGTTGATTTGTATATTCTTTGCCTATAAATGGAAGTCCCCTTTCTTTATATCGTACCTTTATGTTAAGCAATAATTAATTTCCATATCTATCATGATCAACTCTTTATTAGATTTCACCCAATGGATTATTTAATTCACTCATGACTCTGTTGTTGTTGTTGTTATTGTTTTGGCACTAAAATCCTTTCATAATTTTGATGTTTCCTGTACAGAATTCACCTCTGATGGTAATAGAATATTGATTTCTTTTAATATTCTATTTATCGATTTATTTGTTTTGTTTGTTTAATGCAATAGAGAAATTGACATGAAGGAGTGAATATAGATAATATATGACCAATTTCTAAAATATCTATTTATATTGTTTTTTTTTATTTTCTAGGTTGAACCTGTTGCTGTATCAAAAATTGTGTAAAATCGATTGTAAATATATGAACTTCGCCCAAACAACTTGTGGAATTTCTTCATGGGATTCGAACCCAAGTACGCTGAGATTGAGGTAATTTTTTTTCTTTTATTTCATTTAACATTTTACTTAAACCTATTCATATGATTTCATTTATATGATACAACCTCTATAACAAAAATGTCTTTTGATTGATTTTAATTTTTACAAATATAAAAATATTATATATATAAAAGTCATAATCATCGTATGTATGTATCATTTTCACCTAACCACTTAAGTTGCCCCCAAAGACACACTAGGTGGGGTCTCTGTTTTTTCAGTGGGTCTTTCAAAAAAACAAAACTATTCTATAAATGATAATTTGATTATGTGTTTTAAAAAAATGTGAATTGAATGCTAGATTTTCGCCTATATTTCATTCTTTTAATCCAATTTCTTATTGGTGTTTGAATTTGGTGATAAATTAGTTCTTATAAGTATTATTAATATATTTATCGATAATTTTTATTTTTCAATATTATATATTAATATAAACTATTATATTATTATATTAAATAAGTTTTATTTGTTATAAAATAAAATATAACTAAAATTATTAAAATAAAATATTTAATTAAATATTAAATTATTTAATTTTTATTTAAATATTTAAATTATTGTTTAAGTTATATATTTATATATATACACAGGCAACAGCCCAAAGATTAGTGCAACCAACAAATGTCAATATTAAACATGAACTTAACGACTTTTAATTTTTTAATATTCATGACCAGAACAACATCAAAACAAAAATTAAAGAAAACTCTGCTCAAGGCAGATTACTAAAAAACGATCATTAGGTATACGAAAAATATTGTTTTCAAAGAACTATTTAATTAATTGCTGCAAACCACGATAAATTCATTTTAAACTTAAATTGCAAACACCGTTTGCAACGGGTTCAACTAGTACCTTGATAGAATTTAAATATAAAAACATTTAATATCTGTATTATTTTTATATGTCTGAATAAGTGCAAGTGTACTAAAATAAATTAAGATAAATCGTTTGTGATAATGTAATTGAACTACATAAAGGATACTCTCTCTCTCTCTCTCGTTGGAGAGTCGATTGATTGGATTGATCCAGCTGGATGGCCAATCCATCGAGAAAGGTTGAATTGAGTTCAAAATAATAAGTGAGAATCAATCTCAGGGCCAACGAGTAGCGCGACCTCCATGAACCTTTATTATTAACAAAAAAAATAAAAAAAATCAAAAGAATATTTTAATAATTTGTAGTTGATGATTGTAGTCATTAAGGTAGAAAAAAATTTTCCACGATGATGTGTGTTCGATTTTTGCATGAATGATTGTGATTAGCCGAATAGAATAAAGCGCAATCGATGCTGATTTGAATGGAAAGTTCAAAGCCCTCGGCAGCAATTTTATTGTCTGTTGTCTACTCTCTAGCACGGGTTGCCAAATATTTTCTTAGACCGTTCAAATCCAAAAAAAAAATTAGAGTTAATATAATAAGGGTGTGGTATAAATTAATTTAATTCCATTAAAAGAAAAAGAATTAAAAAAAAATATTTTGTTACAAGTTAATAAATAAATAATTTTTCCTGATATCGATTTGGAAAATTAATTAATTAAATGACAACATAATATTTCAATTTATTTTAATATTAATTATTTGACACAGAATCTTTTATTTTTAAATATTTTCTAAAGAGTGTTTGTTTCGAGGTATAGAACTTTAAGTTGGCATTACTGTTCACACCGATTTAACAGCTGTCAAGTGATTTATTCTCAGTTTGTTTTGGCAATTCATCATGGCAAATAGTGCAATTTTATTTTGAAAATAATGGTTCTGTGCGGAATACGTATCGTGCACTACGTCCATTTTATCGTCGACAAAATCGTCCATCAGAGCAGTTAATTCGATTAACCATGGAACGTTTTCGCACCACGTTTACTCTTATTGATAACTCTCATTCCCAGAGACGCCGTACGGTGAGTACAGAAGAAGCTATTGCTACTGTAGAGCGTAGCATTGAGGAAGACCCGAATAGCCGTGGCGGTCATATGCCAGAAATCATATATCGAATGTAATGCCACAAGATTATCTTTCGTATAAATAAAATTCATGTCAATCGAATAATCCATCGTTGTTTTATTGCAATTTAAAGTTCTATACCAATAAAAGAAACACCCTTTATTAATTTTAATGAATTTCAATATTGAAATAATTATTAATATAAATATTTAGCTTGGTTGTATAAGACGCAGAGTATATTTATAAGTGAAGTAAATTTAATAAATAATAATAATAATATTCATAGATGAAACTTTTCCAGTAATACTTAGATAGTGCAACCAAATTGAATAATAATAATCTTAACTTTTTAAATTTATTATTCGTGAAATTAAGAATTAAATAAATCATTAATTTAATTTTCATCCTTATTATATTTTTATTCGAATAACTCTTATACATTTTATTAAAGTAATGGGTTTCAAAGAATTTTATGTAATTGTGTAACGGAAAGAACATTTTAGTTAATGTCACTTTTTATTGATTTGTTTGAGGGGAAAATCTAATGGAAGCTGATTCGAAAGACATTGAATAGAGACAGAACCTGAATTAAAATTATAAATTAAATTAAAATTAAATATATATTTTAAAACTTCCAACATCAAATAATTAGAAATTTTATTAGAATAATTACTATTATTTTTATTTGATAATGAGATTTATTTAAAAAAAAGTTTATATATAGAACAGTTTTTTAATCTTTTTTAATTTATATTTATATAAAAAATTTGGTAAATATATTTTATATAAATTACTTGATTATTAATTAATTTGCATGTCATTTTTAATATTTAGGAACTTGTATTTTATTTCAATTATACGTACATATATCGTATTGACATATTGATAAAACGGCTGTTTCTCTGTGGAAGATTTATCCCAGAGAGTATCATTTACCAACGAGTAGAACAGGATGATGTACAATTTAAAAGAAAATAAGGTCAATATGTATCTACTAAAGAGAAATTAATAAATTTTTTATTAAATACTTTTTATGCACTATGTTAAATTAATATTGAGAAGATTTATGATATATAAAATAAAATTTAATAAATGCTTTAAATAGTTTTTTGAAATTATGAATTTTTTTTTATCAATAATAGAAATTTTTTCGGTGATTTTGATTATTATATAATTTTTAGCACGATAAAATGATTTTGTAGATATTAAATTATTAAAACTTTGCTGGTTATGTTTATTCATAAGGGAATTTTGTAAATAACACGACATATTAATATTTTTTTTAATAAAATATTAGTATGTGGTATTATTTAGAAAATTCCTTTATGAATAGAATGATTTTCATTTCTTTTTTTTTCTATATCTTTTAAAAGATATAAGTAATTTTTAAATTTAATTAATTTTTGTTTAAATATAATTATTTACCATATATATCCATATATTTTTATCAATCTAAACAAATAATTAATTAATTAATAATATCCAAATTTAAAATATAATTTAGATAATAGAAAATTGAACGAAACAAAAATTGTATTAATTTTTTTTTTTTAGATTTTTAATATTTTTTACATTTCAATACTAATTTAAGTGTTTATTCAATTGCAAAAAACTATATTTTTCTATTTTATGGATAGGTGACAATGACTACAACATGTTATGACTGGTTTTCATTTTATAGATAAGATTTTTTTTATATATATTTCATTTCGAATAATAATGAGAGTTACTGTATTTATTTATGTAGATATATTTTTCTCTCAAATGCGGAAGTAATTTATTTTTTTTATTATTTTTATTTATATGACGATAGGTTTTTTTAATAAACAATATAGAGTCAAAAAAAGGAAGTTAGTGATTTGGACATTTACTGGGTGACCCTTTAACCGGATTCTGATGGAAATTTTGGAAAATAATGTGTGTTGGCGGGCCGAGCATTGCCTACCTAATTTGCCTCTGCCGATGGACAGACAGAAAGACACGTGCCTCAACATCACGTGTCTACGAGTCATTTAAATACCTGTTCTACTCTCAGCCTCCATTTGAAGATTATTCAACATCATTGGAAAGCAAATCATTTCATTCCCCCAACCAGATTGGATTGTCAGACAAGCATTTGTCAATAAAAATAAATATTTACCATCAAATGAAAATTATTATTATTATTAATATTTTTTAAAAAGGCATTCTAAAGAACTAATTGAATATTTAAAAAAAATAATTAAATATTTAAAATATTCCCTTTTATTAATTGTTCTATCAATTCTAAAAAAATAAAATACAAAAATTTAATATATTCCAATATTATTTTATTCAATTTTATAATAAATATAATAATATATGTGTGTGTGTGTGTGTGTAGTGTGTACTTTTATGTACAAAATCGTAAATGAAAGTGAAAAATATACTTATTTCGAGAAGTCACAATTCATAAAATTAGGGGTTGATATATCACAATAATCAACATCGACACCAACACCAAATCGTTCTGGAAAGAAAACAATGTTTATATGCTGAAATCAAATTTTCCGTTATTGTACACTATCGTCTGTAAAGACTCATTTAGAATTAGGCGTTAATTGAAAGATCCCAGAAAATGATTTTGCAGTATCAAGAGCGAAAGCAGCCATAGACACCATTTCTATACTATACTAGACTGATAACTATCCGCCTTATTCACCATACTTTGTTCCTTCTTTTTACCTTTCATTTTGGGAGTACCTACATTGACAAATTATCGATCGATGAAAAGGCGATGACATAGAACTGTTTTGTTTTTTTATATATGTTCAATGTTTTTTGATCAAATTATTTTCCAAATTTTACTTTATTGTATAGTATATATATATATATTTGTAGAACGAAAAACTCCAAGAATTTAAGAATAAGTAATATTATCGATTAATACTTATAAAAATTAATTATTATTTTTTATCATTTCTTTTTTAAAATGAATATCTTATGAAAGCTATAATTATTAAATACTAGAATAAAAGAATAATAGAAAATTTTATCTATTTTGATTATGCAAGTTATATTTATGATGATTTTAATTTTATATTATATCTTAAAATATCAAACGCATTATAAAATGAAGTAATAAATATACTATACCTTAATTCAGGAAACCTTAAAATCACGAATTATATTATAATAATTATTTTAATATATATATTCAAAATATAAATTCAGATTTTTATTTTTTATATTATTTGAATTTGAACTGTTTAGTACTTTTATTATTAAAAACATAAAATAATTATGTAAATAGTTCTTTTTTTGATCTTTGGTTTATTGTCTAGATTTTGAGCATTTTAATAAAAGTATTTAAAATATGAAAGAATACACACAGCTTCTCCAATCGATTATTTAGCATTTTTCTAATTTCAGTATCTTCCCTATGGAATTCAGATGAATCAACAAATCTCTCTTTATTTACTTGAAAATTGACATTTTAATATATATTCCAATGAACTTGTCGTTTTCCAAAATTATAATTTTTAAATCATTAAAATCCAAATCAATATACACAGTATTGAGCGGCTTTCACTCGCATTTTTCTTTTAGTTATACAAGAAATGCAGTACGTGCCTCATGTGTTCTTTATTTGGCTTGAAACTTGACATGTTTTTCATTTGGAATAAATATGACTTAACCAGAAATCGTTCAAACCTCATTAATGCCATAGCTACAAAATCACATAATCATTTACATCAGTGATGGTCATGCTATGTTCCCAGAATTACTCACAGATGTAGCACGAAATATTTTAAAAGTTCATTATTAATATATGTAAATAAATAAATCTAGACAAGCTAAAAATATCTCGTTTATCGAAAATAATGTAATAAATGCTACAAATTTACGAATTATTTTTATTTTATTTCATTTTTATTATTTGTTTATTATATTAATTTTTTAGATTCTTCAGTGGTTCAGTGGTTAGCACGACAGTCTACTACACTGAAGACTCAAATTTGGGCCTAGAGAAATTCAATAATTAATAATTTCTCTTTAAAACTCTGCGTGATCCCCAGGGTCTATCTGTAAATAATAATACTTAATAATATTAATTTTTACTTAAGTTTACTCATTCTTTGATTTAAAGTTGAAGCCACACAAAAATTATAACTGAAAAATGGCGTCCAAAAGTTTGGAAATCATTGTATTATAATGTTTAAGTACTATTAACCTCCAATCCCTGTATGTCTAGTGTATATATATTTAAATTTCTATCCCATAATTTATAGTTTTTGCTCTAAATTATTCACAAACAAACATGTACAAATCATTTTGTATTAATGTGTATTTCAACAGAATTTGAAATTATGGATCGTTCTCATAACTTCCATATCCTTTTATTCATATAAAGCTACTTATTCTTAGCCGTATATGTCTAAGTAAATGAAATTAAAATTATTAGTCAGAAACGGAATCAAATCCCATGGGAAAACAAATAAAATTCTATGAATGCATGATTCCATCCTATCCTATATATATTAAAATATATAATTACTAATTTTATATTTCAATCGATATATTTATTATCGTAGTAAAAAAAGATTAAATATATTGTTTAATAATGCAATATGAAAGGTTTCTAAATATCCTTTAAATTAATCATTTTCTTAGGAGGATTGCCATTTGTTAAATTCATTAATAAAAATTAAAATTAATCTATTTTCTTGTTAATATCTGATATCATTTTTATGTTATTAAGCAATATAAGATTGCAAAAGATGAATTTTATTAAAGTTTATAATTATCAGAGGTCATTCTATTCTATACTATTATATTTAAAGACATGCAAAGAAGGTAACATCTTCTTTCATAGATCATACATATTCAATAGAATTAATCATACATTTTAATAAATTTATTCTTTTCTATTCATTAAAAATAATAAGAAAATATTCTATCTTATTAAATATCATTGAAATCGGCAAATTTGTTTGGCAAATGCGCTACCATATTCAAGGTTACGCGTTGTACATGACATTATAAAATTAAATGAATACAATTTTAGAAATGTTTTTTTTTATCAATTTTACTCCCTAAATAAAATGAAAAGACATACGTATTATTATTATTATCATTATTATTATTAAAATTTTATCGAATTAATTAAAAACAAAATTAATGAATAATAATAAAAATAATAATATAATAATAAATATTCTTTGAACAATATTCGACTTACGAAATAAATGAATCTAACACGTTTGATTTCATTTGAATTTCTAATATCAAATAATACGTATCAACCCATACAATGAAATAGACTTGCTTATGAATTGGGTCAGGATTCTATTGTTCCATTGATTAGCACGTCAAAGAACACCTTTTGAATGCAATCCAGAGGAACAGTATCATGCATTGTATTTTGTTTATTTCTCACTTCTATAACTACATCTATAAATTTAAAAGGTTTTTAAATAGTTTACACAAATATCATAATATATAAAGTACATTACTTTTTAATTATTCAAAATTAATGAATATATTTTATTAATTAAATTTAAATTTATACGATTAACGTCATTTTAAATCTTAATGTTGTTAGTGTTGTTATTTTTTTTTTTTTCAAAAAATATTTATTCGTATTTCTGAAAATTTGGTTTGCCTTAAAAACATCCTAAATCCAATTAAAAAACATATAAGCATATATTCATTGTAGGTAAATATTTCACTTAAAATATAATAGTAATTAATAATTGAGTAATTAAACTAAAAATAAAAAGCAAGATAATATAATTTAGTTATTTTAATTCAAGTTTTAAAAATATATTAATTTTTTTTTACTTTGTTTATGTTAATTGGAAATTAATTTATTTCAAATCGTCGGCCGGTTCTTTGTTCTGCCACAGATCATTTTTACCGACCGACGATAGTAAGGGAGGTATTGTTTAACTCAGTGATTCTCAACCTGGGCGATCGACATCTTAAAGGGGGCGATTATTTGATTATACGATTTTGGGGGGCGATAAGTTATTTTTGGGGGGCGAAATAATTTTCAACTCTAAAAAAAAAGTATGATGATTTTGCGAACAGGCTTTTTAAAGATTTCCTCTTTTTTCAATTTTTTTCAATATGGTTCTAAAAAAAGGTCAGATGATTTTGCAATCAGGTTCTGAAACTCGATTTATCAATATAGCTCTAAGTATCACTTAGTGTACCTACCTTATATTAGGGATTATCATGCAATTTTTATCTGTAAAAATTTATAGGGGGGCGAATTAAGAAGCGGGTCTTACAAAGAGGGCGTTTGGTCCAAAAAGGTTGAGAAACACTGGTTTAACTGATGACAGCATTTCCCTCTGAATAACTAAATTCCTGAATAGACATTCAGGATCTCACAAGTCAGCCATTTGCAAATCTCCCCCAAAATAGAAACTATCGCTAACATTTATTATCGTTATCAATGCCGACCTATTTATACTTCACAGATTGTAAACTATAAAGCACGTACCTGATAGACTTTTAATATTTATTTTCTTATTCAATCTTTGAATTTTCATGATTTTCGATTGACAACACAACAGTCTTAACTTATTCCGATATAGAAGTTTCATACTCTAAGCAAGGATGTGTCTTTTCGAAGAAATTTTCTTAAAAATATCGACATGTCCCTAAATGACTCTAAATATATTTCATACATTTTGTATTTATTTGAGTTACGAGCTCTTTAATATAATAGTTTATATTTTTTTCTAATAATTTGGTATGGTACCAGGTTAATACGTTAATATATCTCAAGAAGTGATGATGTAACATTGAAAATTGCGGTTTTTAACAAAATGCCTCTTCTATTATACAATTGAGGTCAACTCTTGCTTAAAGAGAGAGGATGGATGAATTTTAGTAAATCGAGAAACATGAAATAGCTATAATCTATAAATATATAAGAATCTACGAGTATTCGTAAACTACATATTTATTTATGTTAGTGGGTTGAAAAATTAGTCTTCGAATTTTATTTAATTTATTAATTTATTAAATAATAATATAGTAGATTGGCATATATATACATAATTCTAGATATTTTTTTATATTTAATTTTAGATATTTTTATATGAAAAAAAGCATAGAAAATTTTATTTTTACAAAATTTTCCGTTAACTTTTTTTAGAATAATTATAATTATATGTAAATATTGTATAGGCAAAGGTATATTCCTTATATGATGCAATTAGATTTAAATATACAATAAAACATTATAAACTAGTTATGAATGAGTAGCCATTTAATAATGTTTTATTGATTAATTCACTAAGTATTTACTAATTTTCGATTTTTATAAGTTCGGTTCGGATATAAGAAAATTATTTAATTAATTAATTTATTAATCTTCTTTTATCCAAACTGAACTTATAAAAATCGAAAATTAGTGGAGTCCTCTGGTGATCAAATAATAAAACATGGTAGCTAAATAGAATATCAATGGATTTATATGCAGATTTTAATAATTATTATCTCGTAAACGAAAAGCGACCGCCACATACTTCTTAAGGAAAGTTTGTTTTGAGTCAAAAATATTATCTAATGGTAAAGTTTTATCAAAATCCATGATACATACATTAGACTAAACAATTATCATTAAATGCACCTGTTTCCAAAATATTCCATTGAAAATCGGTTTCCATTTAAGAATGAATCATTTAAACTTAAATAAATAAATATTAATAGGTTTAATTGAAATTATTAAATCCAAACATGAAGTGAAACATGAAGCAGTTAATAAACTAAAAAACCGGTGGAAAAAATAATTAATCATGCTGAGTGTGAATGAATAACAGATGAGAGTCCCCGAGAAGTTGTGTATGCATATTGATAGCTGAATAACAAGAACAACAACAACAACATTGGAGGATTTAATGTTGGCGACCTCGCTTGCAATTTCTATTTCGTCTTTTGCAATCCCCTCTTTTTCCATCTCCTTTTAGAAACATAACTATGTATATTATTTTTCTCATACATCAATTTCCTCTAATCCCTTTTCCCCTCGGAAATCAAAAGATTCCTATTAAAAGCTATAAACCTCTCACCTGAGAACTTTTAAACAATGTAAGCCTTAATCAATAAATTTAGATTTACAAATAAAATAATTTTATTTCTCAACATTGATTGATTCTTTTGAAATATATAAAATTGAATATTATTTATTTAATTATTATGGTTATTGATTTTTACAATTGTTGATTTATCTTCATTGTTTTTCATAATATTACAATAATAATAACAATAATAAAAAAATCTGGAGTGTCTCCACTCGACTATCTCGCAAATTTGGATTGGATTAATTAACACATATATTATATTTAAATTAAATTTAATTTAATTAAATTATAAATTAAAATTAATAAATGATATTTAATAAACCAGCACGTGTTTGGCTCTTTATTGATGGTACCACGTCACGTGCTGGCGCGTGATTTGCAGGGTTAAAAAATTAATTCTGGTACTTTCAGCGATTCAATCAAGCTGAAATTCTATATATATATCAGTTTTATACAATTTTTAATCATGTGAAAAACTATCAAACATTTATCTTTATTTTTACGGTTAGTTTAGAGGAAAAAAAAGAAAACGTAGTAGGTAATGGCTACATTTCTAAAAAGTTGATAGAAAACTACGAATTTTCAATAATGCTCATGTACCAAATTCCATAGCTCAAACCGTTTTTGCGTAATCTTGTCTACATACACACATACACAGATATTTTTCTCGGCCTTAGTGATAAAGATTCACGAACCTTCAAAACGTATAAAAACATCAAAATCTCGACATCGAAAATTTTCGTGATCTCAATTCTATCTGTGGCGAGATAGTAAAAACAATACGTAATAATCAGACCAATTGAAAATAAATAACGAACTCTATTCCTTAATATGCCTGATCTCAGTTGTTAATTTATTATAATAATGTTAAATAAATCTAAACATTAATCAAATGAGAACATAAGGAGGCAATATCTAAAAATCACTACAACAAAATAATACAACGAATAATCATCTAAAACCTAACCCATAGAAAGATACTTACTTGCAATATATGCAACCGTCTTTACTCTTCTACTCTATTTCTACTCTATTTATTATATATATGGATATAAGTACCAAATAATCAATATTTATGCAGATTTAAATTTATTTATGAAATAGAAAAAATATTATTAATTTAAAAATTATAATCCATAATTTAATACCTAATTTTAATTATATTATCCAAATTAAATACTTACATTTGGTGAGTTGATTTGTAGATTATTATTTAGGATATAAAACAAGTACCAACTCAGGAGAGATGAAAGAAACATGAAACAAAAAAAAGCACATAATATTATAATATTTTAAAACAAAACATTCAAATTGAATTAACAAATAAATATTAGTTTTACCTTAAAATCATTGAAAGTGTTGATATTTTTCAGTCAGGAAAGGGAACAAGCAATTTGAATATTGAATACTTCTATCTTCTTCTTTCTCGATTAAATAAAGAAATAATAGCAAAAATTAGATTCTTATAATAAATATACATTAAGAATTTTAATTTAAATATATAATTAAATATATATATATAATCGATATGAAATAAATATAGAAAAAAAATAATAAAAATCCAATGGTTATTATTTATTAAATAATTAATAATGTTTCCTTGACAACATTATTAAATTATATATATGGAAGAGATAATTATAAAATATAATAAATATAATTTATTATTGTATTTATTTTTAAATTAATGATTGAGGGTTGTGATGATTGAAGGGAATTCGCTATTCATTTCGTCAAGGCTGAATGCCACCTGAGATGGCTCTTTGGACAGAAACGAAGGCAAATATCAATGGATTTGACAATTATTTCATTTCAGCCGTTCCCAATTACTTCATTATAATTAATAAAAACAAATTTAAAAATTTAGTGAAATTAAAAAACAAAAACAAAAATATCTAAGTAAATAAATATAACCTTAAAAAGAATATCAAAAAACATATACTCATTACAAAATAATGTATATTATACCTACCTCGTGAAATGTCTTGTTTTGTTTTAAAAACATAAGGTAACATGAATAGTACAACAGTCTAAATATTTATTTTTATGGCATCAGATAATAATGAACATAATTCCATTTATGGTCAGCTTTAATTAATATAAATCCTGAAAATAATTTAACCTACTTTTCTTTATCTTGTTGAAAAAATTTTGATTATTCATAAGCCATATAACAATGTAATTGAAGATAGAGTGTAGTAATATTATTGAATAACTAATTTATTAGAATATCATGGGGTAAAAGATAATGATAAAAACGATCCATATTCTGGATTCGATAGAAATATCATCTTAAATAAATAGAAGATAATTCATGAATTGAATCCTCTTGAAAATGTTATTTTAAATTAAATTAATCGTGATTTAGTGAAGTTAGTTTGTTTATAAACTCTTAATTAAAAGAGTACAATTATTATTCATTTATTAATAAAAATGCATTATTAATTTATTTTTACAAAGTGGATGGACCTATAAGAGATTGTCTTATTTATTTTTGATTTTTTTAGTATAATTAGAGAATATCAAATTGATAAAACAACCAATTAATATTTTTGTTTATTTATGAATATATATTATATATATACGATGACAGGTCAATAAGTTCGTGATTTTCTGAATTTCCCGTCTCTAAAATGAAATGACAAGACTGCTCCTGTCAGCAAACAATTATCAGCTGACTCCTGTCAAAATTTGAACAAGCTGGGTCTTTTAGTTTTTGTTTGACATCAATTAATAGCAGACTACCTCAAGATTTGAGAAGAAAATGGAAAAAAGTTAATTTTTCGTGTGCTTATTAAGCATTATTTTTAGCCGGAAAAAAGATCACTGTAATCCAGTTTAACTAAAATATTTAAAAATATCTACAAAATTTTCTAAATTGATATTTAAATATTCTTCCCAGTTTCTTGGATGGTAGGTTTTTGTAAATTTTAATGAAAACAAAAAAACACTTTGAATTTTTCAAAAATTTAATGACCAAATTTTAGTCCTTGGTCTTGGAGATCGAGCTATCAGATCTTGCCAAATGAATTTAAGTAATTTAATAATGATAAATATGCAATGGACGGCTAAAATGAGCTTAGATACTGAAAGACCAATAACAGATAAGAATATTAATAAATAATTTTATTAAAATTTAAAAATAAAAAAATTGCTGCAAAAAGAAGTATTCCATTTCTTTGTTAAATAAATATTAAATAACCTAAATCAAAATGAATGAAGCATATTCTAGTATATTCTTAAAAGTACAATATATACTATTTAATAATAAGGACAAATATTTCTAATAAATATTCTATAATTTATTAAAAGATAATATTTTTTATTATTGAAAAACATAGTTTGAATATTTATTTAGATGGAAAATAACTGTCTTCGTAAGAAGGGAGCCAATGTCCCTGAGTCAGATGTAATCTTGCATATTAAGCATTTTAAAATCGGCAAAAATTTATGCGTCTCCAGGTATAAAATAGAATAGGTTTAAAAAGGAATAAAAAGGAAAAAAAGAAACAATTTTTCATTGAATTCCCAAAATGAATTTTAAAAATATATTTACTAGATTATTATAAAAATTTAAAAATCAAAAGAAAATTCGAATTATTCAAATTGATTAGTTTAATCAAAAGATAGGAAATCAATATTATATTATAATCTATAATGTATATGCCTGATTTTTTTTAAAGAGGATTAACAAATTTTACTTAATTTTATTCATTATTTTTAAATTTAATATTTACCTAAACATTTTATTTTTTATTTTTAAAAAGATTATCCTATATATTTATTATTATTAATTTATATTAAATTAAAATGAAATAAGTTGAAATCAATCATTGATTAATGTTGTTAATTACAACCTAAGAATTTATCAATTATTAAAAAAAAGGATTAAAATTGTTGAAAAATAAATTCTCCAGCTTCTTAAAAGCTGCAAAGATTACATTTTATCTTGATTTAATGGCATTCCTTTAGGATGACTGAATGAGATTCTCAAGAGAGGAATTTCACGCTTTTTTTAGTCCAAATTGATTTTATGAATCACATTCAATTATAATATCCATCATTATAGGGAGGATTTGGAAATAGAATCCAAAAATAAACACAAAACTTGAATAACCATGTTATTATAAATATATCTATTTATATTCTAAAAAATTATTTTATTTTAATCTTTGAAATTCCTTCAAATCGAAATCAATTTAATATTAGTAGTCAGGAAGCCTGTAGCTTGTTTTTATTCATCATTCAATCATAATTTCATCAGACATTAAGAGGAAATAATTGTTTGGAATTTGGTGAAGATGGATAGAAGAGAGGACCACTCTCTCTCTCTCTCTCTAAATTGTTTGAAATGATAGGAATGCCAAAAGGTGCAGCAACTAAAAATCTTACTACTAATTCATGAAAAAAAAATGGATTAATGTTTTCTGGTGTATTTTTAGATATCGGAAATATTTAAGGAAGAATTGGAAAGGAGGAAGAATTTTTGATTAGAGAATTGTAAAGGTTGGGTTGAACATGAATCTTCTATTAAATAACCAGAGAAAACAATTGAAATAAATAATCATAAATATTATAAGTTTACTAATTATAGAGAATATTAGAAAGTTATATTTGCAAAATGCATTAAATTTTTATATTTCATAGTAAAATATATTTTAATTAAAGTCAATAGTAATTTAATTAGAAAATTTAACTAAAGGTTTAATGAAATCATTGTAATTCTATATTTTGACTATTAAAGCACTCATAATTTAAATAAAAAAATAAACCAAGTGTTTTAAAATAAATATGTATTTAAATGTAAAAATTCAACTTTAATGAATATCTGAATAATTAGATATAAAGATTGGAGTGACAGTTTTCGTTGAAACATAGTATCTATTTGATAAGTTAACCTACATTTTTTTGTACAATTTTCAATTTATTAAAAAAACTAAAAAAATAAATAATAAAATTAATAGGCTAAATGTAAGTTAATAATATTACACTAGGTTATAAGTTTCAATAAAAATTTTATTAAACTCAACTTTTCCACAGATATGTCAGTTACTAGACAAACTTGAAAAAACTTAATTATTTTAGTTTTTTAATAAATTGAAAATTGTTAAAAAAAATTTTAAGTTCAATCTTTAAAAAAAAAATTACCCGGCTTACAGACAATTTAAATTTAAATATAAAACAAAATAATCATTATAATAGACTTAAAAATATATTATATATAATATATATCTAAATTAAAAATATACAAATCAAATAATTAAAATATAAAAGGTTTAATTCTATTATCCTTATTTTATAATAGGTATACCTTAATTTTTCTAATAATTCTCCATTTATTTATAGCAGTAATATTTATAAATAAAACTAATCTTAATATGATTTGTTTAATATTTTTCAATGAATTATTAATATTGAAAAAATTTCACAATTTATTAGCACTATAAATTTTGTATGATATTTTCTTTAATTAGCATTTTTCATTTATATATTGTAAGTTCACATAATATAGGTACTTCATTTATTATATTATTTACTACTAAACATTCATATATAAATATTATTGAATTATACCATTAATATAAATTAAATGATTCTCCTTATTATCATATGTCGTAAATGAAATTAGTATGATGATGCTCTTGCACCAGTTTATTGCCTTCCATATTTGAATTAAGATACCGGCTATAAATATTATATTAGAATAATTATAGAATTTTAAATAACTCAAGAAAAATAATTATAATTTATAGAATTTTTATAAAATATATAATTGCACTCTAAATGTCTAAATTATATGTAAAATAATTTACTTTAAAAAATATTAATTAATTTATTATAATTCAAATAAGAGAATTCTAATGATGATGATTAATTAATATTTTTTATTTAAATTTTGATAAATACAAAAAAAAACTTGTCTGAACATTTTGGTAATAATTTTTACATCATTTTACTATTCTTAATCCTGAGACCCATATTTAATTTTAGGTGTTTGAGGTTGTTCGTCTCACCGGGAATATTTTAATTTTATTGATTCTAAAATAACTAAATCGATTATTCCTATTATTTGTTTTATAATACTGATTGAACACAGATTATTAACTAATTCAAAAAACTCTAGAAATTAATACAAAATAATACTCTGGAAGGGTTTAGAGCAAATTTTAAAAAATACCGAAAAATACCTCTAATTTTTACTGACCGACGATAGTAAGGGAGGTATTGTTTTCACACAAAATTTCACATGTGGAGATTTTTACATATCTCCACGAATCATGCATTTTCTTAACAGAAAAAAGTATTTTTAGCATGATGTCTGTCCGTCCGTCCGTCTGTCCGTCTGTCCGCCGTATAGATGTGTACAGCCTGAACAGCTCAACCGATTTTTATGAAATTTGGTATATTTACTTAATGCATCAGTGGGATGAATTGATCAACTTTTGGTGCAATTCCGGAAACCGGAAGTGGTAGTATTAGCGATCGACGATAGGAATGGAAGGGTTATTTTCACACCAAATTTCACATGAGGAGATTTTTTTATATATCATCAAGAATCATGCACTTTGTATTGGTTTTATCAGGGGCAAAAATCATCTTCATTAGATTTAAATTATTTGAAATTGTTTCTGTAGCTGGAAATTAATTTATTTTTAAACGGTAGGTCGGTTCTGTGCCTGGCCACAGGTCAACTTATTTTAAATTTAATTTCTAATAATTAATCAAATAAATTTAATAATTATTCTTAAAGTTGTCATTTTTATTTAATTTTTATTTCAATAATATATAGTAAATAAGATCTTAATATTTCTCTAATGTTTATATATTACTAATTAGTGTATTTTTTTATAATTATAAAATAATTATACATTATTGATTTAAATTTATAATCTCGAAATTTGCTTCCGAACTAATTAAAAATATTGTTTCTTTCTAAAACGACAAATGGGAGTGTTTAATTCTTTCCTCTTAGCGAAAATATTTTAATTTTTAAAAAACATTTTGTTTTGTTCGACTAATTCATGTAAAGGATAAACATCAGATTAAACGCCTTTTACTTATGCAATAAGTGTGACGCTATTAAAATCTTTCTTTCCTGGCCGGAAATAAGTATTTATATTAATATTTATATTCACACAACATAATTTTATTTTAATTATATATATTGTTCATTATCAATTTAGATCACAAAATATTCATAACACATTATTATATATCTGTCTTCCTCTTCTGGAATCTTACAACAAACGAGATTTTTCTTTCAAAGAGATAAAAAAAAAATAAAAACAAAAATTTGTAAAAGAGAATTTAAAAAAAAAAATAATATATTACTAGAAAATTTAATGAAATTTAAAATAAATTATTAATAAAATTTACAAAACACAAGAAGTTTTTGAAAAAATATTTTTTTTTTTAATTTTTTAAACCAGTAAAATTTAATTCTCACTCAACCCAGTTATACTAAGAGTACATTCGTACCAATTCCATTATACTTCTTGATAGATAATATAAAAATTCTTAATAATAATAATAATAATAATAATAATAATTTAGTTCAGAAATGTATAGATCCTTCAATTAATTTTAAATTAATCTTTCATTTTTTTTCTTTTTCTCTCACTTCTTGTCTGATCTATGATGTAGATTATTTCATAGAATCTTCATTAAACGAAATGCCTGACCACTTTCACCTCTTGGACGCTATTCTTCTCATATTCGGATTTTTTTAAACATGCTTTCATTATTACTATCGGTCATAGAACTTTCACACTCAAAACTTAACCACAAAGAAGTAAAAAAAAAATGATTAGATAGTGGAAAAACTTTCGATTATTATAAATACACAAATTTGTTGATAATTTTGTTTTCCCTTTTCAACTAATTTATTTTTAACCAAAAATTTGTTATTAGCATATTCCACTTTCATTATTAATTAACCAATATTCTAAAATTAACACTACTTATTATTTTTCATATTCATTCATCTTTAATTTTTCAAATTATATAGAATATTTCCAGCCAATTAGTATGTAATTGAATTTACTAGAAGAATGTTTATTTTTCGTGTTAATAGAACATCTCCTTTCTTGAATTTTGCAATTGAATATACTGAAATAGATTCTTCTTGGGGTTAATAAACTCAATAATTTTTTGGCACAATAAATACATTTCTTCAACCAATCTAATCCTTTTCCTCTTCAAACTGCATTAATCATTTATATTGTCTATTAATTAGTTTTTCAATTAAATAAATTATTCATTAATATTTCTTTATCTCAGTTCTCTTTATCATAATATCAATTAAACAGTTTGTTAGAACTTTTCATTTATATAAGTAAATACTTATTTTTTAATAGTAAAATCTTAAGTATATTAAAACGTATTCATAGCAGAAATTATTTAAAACAACATATTTATATTGCTTTAAATACTAAAATAAGAAATAGGAAATTTATAAGATACAAATTGTTTTTGTCCCAACTTTTGATCATTTCTTAGAAAAGTGAAACTTTCATTAAAGTCTTAACTAGTGAAAAATAATGATTAATTTAAAATAAATAAATTTCAATTATTTTATAATACAAATTCATAACCATATAAACTACTTAAAGAATATTTTATAAAATATATTATATTTTTAAAAATTTTTATTTTTATAATATCTATATAGAAATAATTTGAAATATTTATTACACACAACACAATAATTATGTATTTATTATAAAATTAACATTATATAAAAAATTATTTATCGTGTTTATTAATGTATAAAACAAATTTCACTTTTCTATAAAATTATTAAAATCTATTTGTACCATTAATTTTATAAATTATATACTTAAAAATATTTCTTTTTTATATTTATACACAATGTGGAAGTAACAGAGCTTAAACTAATAATATAAATAAATAATCGTTAATTTATCTACAATATATTATAAAGAGAACTATATCTCGTTTTGTCAATTTTTTTTTAAATATAATTCTAAATCATATTAGTGAAAGTAAAGATTATTTTGACCAATAACAAGTATGAAGAACTTATGAAGAACTTATAAAGTCCTATAAAAATTATTGGCCTAGATTAAAGGTTATTTTGTATTAAAATCATGTATAAACACAAAAGTTAAATCACAGGACAATTGGAATTATTTAAAAATAAGTTAACCTGTGGCCAGGCGCAGAACCGACCGACCGTTTGAAATAAATTAATTTCCAGCTACAGAAACCATAATAATTTAAATGTATCTATTAAAATTATTTGAAATTGTTTCTGTAGCTGGAAATTAATTTACTTCAAACCGTCGGTCGGTTCTGCGCCTGGCCACAGGTCAACTTATTTTTTATTATTTTCCAATCATTACCTGTATTTTTTACTGAGTTGAAAATATAAAGATAAATTTAAAAGAAATGGAAGAAGATAGGGGTAGTTCAGAATAAGGAAAGTTTGAGAAAAATGGTTGTTTTAGTCAAATACTTTCGACCTAATTAACATGTAGATATATATATATATAGCATACATTTGCTATAAAACATCATAATTATATGTAATTCGAATCTTATATTTTATATAAATTATATATGATTAGTTTAATTATTTATTTATCAACTTTAAATAAAGAATTTACATATAGATTATTGGTTTATTTGGAGAGAGAGAGAGAGAGAAAGAGGACTGTTTAAACTTATTTGTCATTTCTTAAATAACGATTCACCTCTTATCTTGTTTAATCATACTTTTTTAATAGAATATTTTTCCATTATATATATATAATTTAATTTATTTTATTTTTTTGAATGAGAAATATTTTATATTTATAATATATTTAGTAATATATTGAATGAATTTATCTCTTTTGTAAATATTTTGAAAAAAAATACAATTATCTTTTCCTTCCAATATAGTACATTTCTACTCATATTTAAATATAATATAGTAATAATATATAATTATGTATTTCACTCATTTTTCTGTATATTTTTTTTTTAAATTCAAAATAAATTTTTAATTTCCTGGTTCCATGGGTCTCAGTACAAAATATCCATTAATTTTATAAAATCATAAATCTAATTTTATATTTTAATATTAATTATGTTTTCAGATTATATTTTAGAAATTGAGATATCTATAAATATTGATGCGAATCAATATTATTTATTTTAATATTAATAAATTATATTTGAACTTTGAATACTTACAATAAACCATTCTGTAAATTTTTTATAAATTGAGAATCTATATATAATAAATACATTTCTTACCATAATTAATCTGATATCATAATATATATAAATGACAAATATTTAAAAGAAAAAAAATAATTATACATCAAAAATCTTTAATAGAAACAAATAAAATAAATAAAATAAAATAAATAAATTGTATTAAATAAAAAAAAATGAATTTGATAAATTGTTATCAGAGTCGAGAGCTTATTCAATAAAGATAATTCAATCAAAAACGAAAATTAATATTTGTATAGAATTTAAAATCAAAACAAGGTAATAATTAGAGCAGGTGTTTTTTATTGGTTATTGAACGAGTCTATTTATTATATAATAATTAATTGCATACAAAATATTTACTTCAGTTAAGTAATATCCACTGCTCAAAATATAAGACCAGATTCAATCAGATTTCGATTTGTTTAGAAGATACATAAATATTCAGCATAATCACTGGACATTTTAAACATTTATTCTTTTATTTTTTGTTATAATATTTTGATGGGAAAGAAATGATAACTGACATGAATATTCAAGCAAAAAAAAAAAAATTAAATCTTATTATCTTTATCACTTACAAATAAATAAATAAAATATTTTAAGACCACCCTAGATATCTAAATATTATTCTTAAGCTGTTAGTAAAGAAAAGGGATAGGTTTTTTTTATTTATCCAAAGAAAAATAAATTCATAAACTATTTCTAATGATTTACTTATTTAAGTTTTGGAAAAGCAAATACAACGTTAAATATTACTTTTTACCGACCGACGATAGTAAGGGAGGTATTGTTTTCACACCAAATTTCACATGTGGAGATTTTTACATATCTCCACGAATCATGCATTTTCTAAATAGAAAAAAGTATTTTTAGCATGATGTCTGTCCGTCCGTCTGTCCCTCCGTATAGATGTGTACAGCCTGAACGGCTCAACCGATTTTGATGAAATTTGGTATATTTACTTAATGAATCAGTGGGATGAATTGATCAACTTTTGGTGCAAATCCGGAAACCGGAAGTGGTAGTATTAGCGATCGACGATAGGAAGGAAAGGGTTATTTTCACACCAAAGGAGATTTTTTTATATATCACCACGAATCATGCACTTTGTATTGGTTTTATCCTCGAGAAAAATCATATTTATTAGTTTTTTCTTGATTTAAAATTATATGACGCCATCCAGCCATTCATGACGTCACAGCCTGGTCTTGCATATATATTATAAATAAAATAAAATTAAAAATGTTTATATTTATTATTTATGTATCCATATCTGTTTTTTATTACATTAATAGATATATGAAAATTATTTGAAATTGTTTCTGTAGCTGGAAATTAATTTATTTCAAACCGTCGGTCGGTTCGGACCTGGCCACAGGTCAACTTATTTTATTTGAAGGAAATGATTATTATATAACGTAGATCCAATAGGGAAATGGGGAAAGCAAATCTTATCTTATC
Organism: Labia minor; assembly: GCA_963082975.1. Taxonomy (NCBI): domain Eukaryota; kingdom Metazoa; phylum Arthropoda; class Insecta; order Dermaptera; family Spongiphoridae; genus Labia; species Labia minor. Next base: position 40,998,875 of record OY720345.1, read on the forward strand.
TTATCTTCTTATGCTAGCTAAAATTGTTTGTATGTTTGTATATATAGCCATGGGTTCTCAAAAACCGCTCTAACGATTTTTTTGAAATTCACACTAGATATAGTATTTATAAAGAAAAATTAAGTTTTATTGATCACATCTCTGGAAAAATACATCTTCATTAGTTTTTTCTTAATTTAAATTTATATATGGATGACGTCACAAATGACATCCATATTGAAATTTGACTCTCGCCTTTTTTTAAAGGATATTGTATTAATATTTTTTTATATTTAAAATATTTTAAAATTTTTTATTTGATTTCGAAATAAAATTAAAAATATATATTTTAATAATATTTTATAATTATAAATTACGATATATATTTATCATTCTTCCAATAAAAAAAAATATTCATGCACTTAGAAACATACCTAATAATACATATTTATGTATTATTGAGGACCCCAAGTTCCATTCATTTTAATCAGATTGATGCAATGATGCAACATTTAATAATTGTAATAAATAATTAAAGAATTGTATATCAGCTCGGTGTCCCAAGAATTAATATTACCAGCCAAACCCAATAATAATGAATTTTTTTTTTAACTTAATTACCGAGCCGAGGGTCCCGGTACTATAATATTATAATACTAATACCTGGGAAGATGGCGTACTCCGCAATCAAAAACCGCCGAAATAAAGCTGAAAAGTTAAGATATTAATAATAAAATATCAAATTAATTAATATTTATCTTATTTCTCTATTTTTGTAGTCACTACATTCCTCCAAATATGCCTATCCTGATCTACCTCCATTTTACTCCTATCCTCTCCCAACTCCCACACGTCCATCATTACATTGCTTTCCCTTTAAGCCCATTTCTCATCAGTTTTTATTTTATCTTTGAGTGTTTATCGTAACATCCTCGATACTATTACCTTAACTATCTTAACTTTAGACATACAATCTCCCGTTATTTGAAGATGACGGTTTGAAGATTTTTGTAATTTTCTCTTACTTGCCAGTTTTTAAAAGCTCCTTCAATTCAAGACTGGCACGCAGCAGTCGCATTAGCAATTTGCCTCTTAAAAATAAGACTTCGTTCCATAGACGGATCAAAATTCATAAAGAAATCGCAAAGCTAATTTTCCATTCTTAAACCTTCACTAATATTTTATAAATTAAATTTCACGTTTCCAATGCTTGTTAAAGCCTCTTCTGTGAATTTAATATTTCCCTACAAATCGGTTTCAGTCAAATATTTAAGTATTCCTGAATAACATTTGATTCTATCTGTTCGAACCCAACTCGTCCGATTGCATTCGCGATTTCGGCTATGTTTGCAAGTTTAAACTTGACTCTTTGTAATTTTCCGCAGTCAGAGCAGGCTACAGTTTTTTCCAGCATGGGACTTCAAATTTGATTACATTCTCAAAAACATCCATCGCGGTGAAGGCGTCCATTTGAAGCATTTACAAAGGATATTGGGTTTGATAACTATTGGAATCCTTTTATTATTTTGTATGTACTTATTAGATCCGCGAATATAGGAATTATTTTAACCCTCGAATGAAGGTAGCGCGAATAAGGAGCTTTTACTGTAATCTGTTACCAGTCACCTAAGTCTATATATACGTCACACCCAAATAATAGAACCGATAAAAAATAATAATTTTCTAGAGTCTATTATAAGATAGGTGTATAAATTATCAAATTGTATTTTCCTCTTCGTTGCTTTAAAAATAACTTTTTCATCTTTTATTAAAATTCAAATCTAATAAGAAAATGAAATAAATGGAAAGTTTTTATATAATATTACAATATTAGTACTGATGAGACATATTTGAAGAAATGTTATGACTACAGAAATAGGTAGAGAGATTAAATAATTTTTTCTTAAATAAATAAATAAATAACCTATATGCTGAGAATATATAATTTCATACCTTATCCCATTTATAATATTCTAAACATTTTGTTCCGTTCACTTAGCATGATATTTTCAAAATGAATATGATACGCTTTAATAAAAGCCAGAGAAGAATTTTTTTTAATAAAAACAGAACCCATTTTTTTCTCCCCCTTGAATTATATTGTTTCACTAGAAAACAGATATTTTTCTTACAAGTGGTTTTCAAATGTTTATAAATTATATAGGAGGATCAAGATGATTTACTGATAAGGGTGAGATGGAGGGATATACCTGGGGTAAGAAAATAATCCAAATAAACAATAAAACAGTTACCACCCTCAAAGTATACTCTTTATCTCTTTTATTATTCATTGAACTCCCTTTATATATATACATTATTTCCCATTTCTTCTCTCTCCTCTGAAGTCCATTTAGTAATTACTCAATTATCTAACCCTCTACATTAACATTCGTAAATTTTTAATGATCAATTACGGAACTTTTTTCATTACCTCAACTTCATTCATTTTGATCTTCTTCAATCTAATTCTTAAGTTATAATGTAATCTGTTCTGTTAGTAAATTATTTGTTAATCTTTCTTTTCACTTTACATATCCTCTTTTAAATATTAAATTAAATTTATTTACAATCAAAACTTCTATATTTGAAAATATAGGATATTTTTATGTGCAGTTTTTATATTTATGTATAGTATAATCAAGGTTATTTCTGTGCATGGTATTGTGGCATCTGTGAATAGAATAAGCTTTGCAATTCCATTTTTATAAAATATTGTGTCAATTATTTTAATTGAGTTGTGATGTTCTGACGGTTTCTTTGAGCTACTTGAATTTCGTCGACAATTCCCTTATGATGGATGAACCTACAAATTTCTTTAACTCGTTGAACAAGGTCGTCGTCAGCAAAAGTATTTGATGGTTGACCCTTTTCATTATACATATATCAGTGGGGGTATCTCTCAACTATCAACACAATTCATAAACAACAACATCACACACGAACTTGTCTCCAATCCGAATCATTCTTCTTTATATTATTTTTATTTCACTATTATCTACTACTTGCAGAAGAAACACAATTCAAACCAGAAGGTGAATGAAAAAAGGTACTTATATTTACTAGAATGTAGCTCAATAAGAAATGGTGGTTTGATAGAGTAATGACAGAAGGTGTGGTATCAGCCACTTGCCGCATACCTAGTCTTCTTGAGATTAAAGGTTGAAGAAAAAAACAGCTCTTGTATATTCGAAATCTTTTTCCCCATAATTGCTCTCCCCTTAACTTAATCTTCTGTAATTATTTTTAAAGTTATTTATTTTATTTAATTATTTACTTTAAAGTAATGGAAAAAGTGAATTTCCTTGAAAATTCATGAATTGGGAAAAGAATTTCTCCCTCATCCGCCCTATTCTCCGGATTTAGTTCCGAGTTACTATTTCTTGTTTCCAAACCTGTAGAAATGGCTCGGCAGAAAGAGATTTGACTCCAACGATGAAATCATCTCACAAACAAATACCTATTTTGATATCCTCGACAAATCTTATTTTTGGATAAAAAAAATTGGAGAAACATTGGATTAAGTGTATAGAGTTCAAAGGAGGTTACGTTGAAAAATAAAATAATTTTTTATCCAAAAACCTGTGTTTCATTCAAAAAGTAGCGGATTTATTAACCTGCCCTCGCATCATATTCATTTTGATATTTTCCATAAATTAATTACTTACTAAATGTATATATATATATTGAAATATAACATAAAAGTATATAAAAATAATGAATTTTGGCTCTGAAGTGCATATATGTTGTTTTTTAATATTCTAATTATGGGTGCGCCCGTGTGGGCCACACCCACTCTTTCTTTTTTTAAAAATATTTTGCCTGAGTTGTTATTTAATTATAAATATAGCTACCATTTTTTAAATATCAATACTTCCTTGTATAAAAATAATTATATAGATATCCTATTGAAAACGAATAATCAAACATACAAATTATATTTTAATGATGTTTTCACCATTAAATGATTATAGATTTCACTTGAAACTTATCTTGAAGCGTTTGTTGATTGATGCGATTGAGGAAGATATTGAAAAGTGGCTAATTATATTCATTACATGAATAGATCAATGAATAGTGATCGCCAAGGACGCATCTCTAATGCAAAAATTTAATATTATAAAATAATTCCTAATGAATCAATTCAAATTCAAATCTAGTACTTATATTATTAATAATTATTAATGTTATTTAATGAAATTATATTAAGGTGTGATGACAAATGATCGATCCAAAAATTTATTACTATTATCCAAAAGATGATCTGTAAGATTGGATAATCCAAAGGTAAAAATATCCTAAAATATAAAAACCTAAATCGGACAGAACTAATAATTTTTTTTAATTGCTCAGTAGTGTTGTTTTATTCTATTGACTATTATATTTTTAAAAATTTTCTTATACATGATTTAATTTGAATATCATATCAATAATCTTGTCAAGTTTTTTTTTGTCTAAAGGGTTGATTTTAAACAACACCTTAAATAACATATACTTGTTTCATGTTTCCTAAAAATAAATAGAGTTACAAAATTGCAATTATTATTTCAAGTTCATAGAATATTTCGACTTAATATAACTGTGATGTTTAAAAATTATTTAATGAAATAACTTTAGGAATATTTAAAGTTTATCTATATATATATAAAAAAGGTTTTTGTCTGCACATTGCTCAGAATTTAAAGTTTTTTGCATATCTTTGCGTAATTACATCACAATATTCTTACATACCTCTATTTTAACATAGGCTATAAATTTTATTAATATCTAATCAATAACTACAAAAATTAATTTTTTAAAATTTGATATATACATGTTGTCATTCAGCAGTTCAAAGAATACAATACAAAGAATGTTTATATTTATATTTTTATTTTTATTTTTCTAATATTGGCCTTTTTAACTTATTTAACACACTGAAAACATTCACATTACGACTATATTACCTCTTTTAATTTTTAATATGAATAAATAATTTTAATTTTGATCTCATAATTGGATTTTCACGTAAGTTTTTAACATGGGTAGACATTCTAGGAAGGGACGTGAGAGAGATGGGACAGGGTAGGAGTTAGATGGTTATAGCTATGGAGAAATGTGGTTGTTTCGGCCAAAACTTTCAAGTACCGTGGAGCCACAGAGATAGAAATATAGATATAAAATATACAATAATAATATATAATTAATTTATTGATTAAATTAAAATATATTTTATAATAAGAACAGAAAAACAAATGAATGTTTTATGTAATATACTGATTGAAACCAAATAGATGAAAACCTTTTACATATCAATTTTCAACGAAATACAAATACTGTACTCGGGGTACAAGGGGCAGAGCTCTCATCAAGGTGTGAAGAACGCCGAAGGCGGACTGAGCAGCTAGTAAGTTTATATATTCCAGGAAATAATAAATAACCTAAATCTATAATCAAACAAATTTTAAAAAATAATATGATGTTAATTAAAATTTATTTATTATAACTATAAAAGCACATATAATATTTATTTTATTTTATCCTCGCTGTTTAGGTATATAATAATTAATTATATATAACACACAAATTTATATAATATATTTTTATTTTCTTATCTAACAGTAATGATTTAATTAGATTATTTATTTAACTATAATTCCCTTACATCTCTTATATATATATATATATACTATATATTGAATAATTCAAGTATATTACTTTTTAATGTAAAGGAAACTTGAAGCCCTTATTTATATAAAAAGTAATTTTAAGCTCCTTTGAAATGAATAATTAATATTTTAAAGTTTTAATAAAACATTCACTTATACTCGATTGGATTATTTTAAATCTTTCAAAAAGACTTGTTAAACCCGTATAATGTTTTAATTTGGACAACATACAATTTTCGGGCTCATCTTCTCAAATCTTTTAACAAAGTATATTCCTCATTGATTCTCAAATTGAAATTTAAGATATATTAAGTATCTTATGAGTTATTTGAGATATTGTGAACAAAGATGCTTTGTCTTGAAAAACATATGTCGTAGACCCTCCTTGTTGAGTTGGATACATACTCAAGAGATTTTTTCCTTGTGAATGATGTATGTAAATGCATTAGGGACTGTTTTTGGGGCGGCGTGGGATGAAAAGAAGTCACTCTGTGAATGAAAAAGAGAAGATAACTTGGCACATGTAAATGGTTTGCACTCCCTTTCTCTTCCCCCCCCCCCCTCCCCGTTCTTCTAACCATGAAGTCAGACAGGCGAACAATTGATGTTCTCGCCCAGAAAGCTTTTGTCATTGGATCATTTGATATTCGGGAAAAAAATTGTATTCTTTTTTTTCATCTATTCTCGATTCCATTTTTTTCGCTGATATGATAATTTAATTTTTTTGATTTTGATTTGAATGATAAACAGAAAAATTCAGATAGACATGTTTCGAATTTGAAATATTTATTTTTTCTACTTAGAAATATATTCTAATAATTGTATTTGTTGTTCTCGGTTAATTTAAAATTATTAGAAAACATTTTTTAAATAAATATTATTTTAGATAGGAATAGGAATTAGATTATATTCATTTCAATAAAAGAGACATTATAAAAAATAATGAATTTTTCTTATCTTATTATACTAGCGAAAATTGTATATATATTTGTATTTGGGATATATTAAACCGCACTAAGGATTTTTTTGAAGTTCACAATATGTTCATTTTTATAAAAAAAAAATCGATCTCTATCGGTTTCAACCTCGGGAAAATTCATCTTCATTAGTTTTTTCTTAATTTTAATTTATATGTTAGCAACTATGACAACCAGCGCTTCCTTATATACAAAATATATTATAAATAAAATAAAATCAAAAATATTTATGTTATATCCATATCTGTTTTTTATTGCATTAATATATACATTTAAATTATTTGAAATTGTTTTAGAACGTTTATTAGTTTTTTCTTAATTTAAAATAGAAAATCTAATTGACGTCATCAACTACGTCAGACACGGCTTCCGTAAATACAAAATATATTATTTTAAATCAAATTTCGAAATATATATTGTTATATCAATAGGCCATACTTTTCTCTCTTTGAGAGCATTATTAAGGTATATATTTTTTATGACTATTTTATGTTCTTTTAAATTATTTGAACGGTGAACCAGTTAATATTGCCAGCCAAACCCGATAATAAGGAATAATTTTTTTTAATAACCGGCTCGGTGAACCAGGTACTAAATAGTAAAATAAAAAATAAATTTAAGAATAATAAATTATTTTAAATGAATATCAATGTCACATTAATTCATCTATTTATTTTGTAAAGAACATTAAACTAAACTTGGAATCGCTGTAATTATATTTTGTCACCTCTATCCAATCTTACTCATCTTCCAATTCCCTCATATCTTTTTATATAGGGTCTCAATTTAGAGTTCTACTTCTAAACGTAAACACAATTATTTTAAACGGATATTTGTTTCCTTCGTATTTCACACTTAGTATGAGAACTATATATATATTTAAAATTGTTTTTAATTTCCGGGGGAGATTAAGATTGATTTATAAGATGATTGGATTGAAAATTATGATTGGAAGTATATTTTTTTACAGGATTCAAGAAAGAGAAAGAAATTGATTTGAAATCAATTTAATTATATTATAATGTCAAAAACACTGACATTGAGGATGTGATATTAAATTATTTTATATCTTCCCAGTCACTCTCGTTAACTTAATTTTGTTTTTTTTTTTTTCTATAGAATTTTTTATTTAAAAAATTTTCTTTTCGTATAAACTTTTAATGTTTATTAGAAATTAGAAGAAAGAGTTAAATACTAATTAAACATAGCATGATTAATAAAGTTTCAATTGAAGAAAATTTCATTAAAAAAAATTATCTAGGGCAATTATTATTATTATTAATTAATAAAAGACATAATCAAGAGAAATATTTTGATACATGTTTTTCCTCTTTCCTCCTATCTAGTGATTATTAATTTCTGATATAAAAATCATTATATTTCACTATTGAGAAATCTGGTTGAAAAAAAGTGGTTTGAAATGAAAATCCTGTGATAGATACATACATATGTACATATACTGTTTACATTTTATATTTATTTCCTTTCTTTGACATACATCCGTAATTTATAAGCATTGATAGATACATTACGTAATAATTTCAAGATAATCAATGATTTGATAAATTGTTATTATTATACATATATGTATATATATATATTAATTATTAATATTATGAAATACTTTCGTCAGTATCTTTATTATATATTGAAATAAAATAAGGAAAACAATTTATTGAATTATTTTATGAATCATTCTTTATTATGAATATTATTTTAAGTGAGTTGCTTACCTCACCCCCACTCCCTATTCTAAATCTAACAATTTGAATATCACAAACAATTTGAAGTCTGTATGCAAAAGGTTTTAATTCATTTTAATTCAATTAGTATATTAAAATATTCATATGTTTATTTTTTGTTCTTAATTAAAATATAGTGAAAAGGCATCGACCACGAAGGAGTTCAGTGTATATACATAGTTAAACTCCTTTGTTGATCACTTTTGAGTAGCATATCTTCCTTTTTCGGATTTTAAATTATTTATTTACTATATTAATAATGATAACACGTTCTTTTATTGTATGAAAATTTCGCTATAGATGTCCTCAGAAAAATGAACATGGTTTAATAAACTAATGTTTAATTTATATCATCATAGGACATCTTAGTAAAAAAAAAATATTTAATAAAAATAAATAAAAAATCGGCTATATTATAAATCTTTACTACCACTTTTTAGTCATAATTAAAACAAATACAAAATAACAAAATATGTCAAGAAATAAATAATTCTATAAAATATGTGTATAAAGAAATAGCAATTCATCATCAACAAATACAGACTTATTTTAGTTGCGGACCTAAATTTCAGTTTAACATTTACAAATTTTTTTGCCGAGATAACCATCGTGCCCTTCTTTCTTTAGCATATCGATGTTTTCTCTTATTTGGATCTTCGTTTTCACCCATATTTGCAAACTGCACAATTTTTAAAAAATATAGATATATTTAATTATAAAGTGTCCCTATTCTGAGCTATAACCATCTAACTCCTACCCTGTCCCATCTCTCTCAAGTTCCTTCCTACATTGTCCACCCTGTTCCCAAGAGGTCATGCAATTCCTTGTTATGCAGTCTCCGCCATTCCTCATCTTTCTTTGGCCCATAAATGCTGGGAAGAATCCTATTCTCAAATACTCTGAATCTACTCTCATCTCCCAGGGTTATAGACCATGCCTCCCACCCATATAATAGAATTAATAATTTAATAATTTTGATCACCTTTGATAATAATTTCCAGATTGCAACCTCGATTTAAATTCTTTGCAAATATTATTCTCTCTGATACTAATTATTTTGTCTTATCACTTTTAATTTCAAACCCCATCAATTTTCCTGCCTCGATTAATTTTTTTATGCTACTTTAAATGTTATTAATTTATTTAAAAAAAAATCATTAGCATAACACTAAACTACTATAAAAATAATATTAAAAAATATATTATATATTAAAATCTTACGTGAAAATCCAATTATGAGATCAAATTTTCTTAATTAAAATAATTTACTACATAATCTTAAAAGTTAATAGTATTAAATTATAGCCATAATGTGAATGTTTTCAAAGTTTAAAAGGCCAATAAGATCAATTGAGATATTGTAAATATCAATAGATATATAAAAAGATTTTTATCTGCACATTGCTCAGAATTTAAATTACCGCCAAATTATCGCCACCAGCGCCTTTATGATCTAGTATGGTAACTAAACTATTTTTAATACTATATTCTTTATAATTTTTTTAAAAATTTTATAATTCAAAAATCGAAAATCGGGCATCGAGGTCTGGTGGCCAGCCCCTTTGTGCTTCCGTGTAAAAAATTCCAGGTCCCTGCGTGCGATAGATTTGGCTGTAGAGCTCGGTCAGACAGACAGACAGACAGACATACAGACAGACACATTACACTTGCTTTTATTATAATAGAAGATCTATATATTATTCAATAAGAAATACATTTATAATTCAATCAATTATAATTCGATATACGTGCTTTTTTGACAAACAATAAATAAATAATATTTTTAGTTATTATGATTGAAAAATGTATTTAATTTAAGATAGTAAAAAATAAAATCATATAAAAATGAACAAAACGATAATAATTAATTATATGATTTATTTAATTTTGTAAAAAAAATCTTTCAAAATCTTTCAATATTATAAGTTAAAATAAATCTTCACATATTTATTAGAGCTTGCTATAGTTCATTTTTTTCACTTTGATGCACTTTCCAACGAGCTAGAACCTGATACGATTCAATTGATTGAAAAGAGGAACCGAAAGAAAAGAAGACAGAGGAAACGGCTTGTAAGAGGAAATGATTGTTCTCCGGGCCGTTTACGGAGCCAGGATCCATTGGCAATTCTGTCACTCTCCTTTCACACAACCCCTTTTCAAATTCTTCTGAAGCGGAAAATAAAAAAAATATATACCTACATTTATAATTATAAAAAAAAAAAACTAAAAAAATGCATATATATTTCTTGTTTTTTTTATTCGATTTTAATTTATAGTAAATTATTCTAATTAAACAAAAATAATTAATTTACCGAATCAATATCTTATTTTTAAATTTTCAAAATAATAAATATTTAAATTATTTTTTTTTCTAGTTATACAACCTAAAATTTTCATAAATTACTTTTTTATCTATAACATTTAAAAATTATAAAAGAAATGAATAAATAAAATTTAATTAAAATATAATAATTATTAACATAAACCACCCCCTCCCCCAAACCATGTAACCATAATTATCTCTTGTTCCCACTCCAAAAATATTTTTCTATATTCGCTACAGTTTTAGTCCCTCTTTTTTGATTTTTTATTAACATGTCCTAACTCTAATTAAGTATCATGGTCCTATCATGACCAGATTGAATGATATATATATATATATATATGGGGAGGATTTTTTTTTGTTTTTGACATATATGACTCGTGAAAATATCACGCACAGTTCTTTGTAAATTATTCAATAGAATTCCACTTTATTCATTTTTTCAATTTAGTATTTATTTCATCTCTGTCATAAGTTGAAGTGGCATCAAATCATCAAATACAATAAAGTAGTATTAATGAAATTGATTATTCAATGAATTTGAAATAAATATATTGTATTATTGTGTGTATTGAAATTAAAAAATCCTTTTTTTATATATATAATTTGTTTGGTTTATTTTTCAAGTACTTTTAATGTCAACTTAATTAATCAACCCAAATATATTGATTTAAAAAGATTTTAAAAAATTATTATTGTTTCTCTTAATCAGACGACTTTACATTTAAAATTAAAATCAAATTTAATATAAAGTGATTTTTACCCACTGGCGATAGGAAGGGAAGGTATTGTTTTCACATCAGATTTCACATGTAGAGATTTTTACATATCTTCACGAATAATGGACAAAAAAAAGTATTTTTAGTATGATGTCTGTCCGTCTGTCCATTGTGTGTGTCCGTATAGATGTGTAATAGCTTGAACGGCTCAACGAATTTTGATAAAATTTATTATATTTACTTAATGCATTCATCAACTTTTGGTGTATATCTGGAACGCGGAAGAGGTAGTTTACAAAATTCGGAAATTTTTCATTTAAAATATAGTAGTAATTAATAATTGACTAATTAACTGAAAATAAAAACCAAGATAATATAACTTAGTCATTTTAAAGTTATCTATATTTAAAATTTAATTTAAACACACTCATCATTCCATCAATTTCAGATCCGTATCTGATTAGCACAATGATGGCTAAATATTTTAGGCAATAGCAAATGATTGAGGAGGAAACATTCAGGGAATTCTTTTTATATTGTTTTGTGTTGCCAGTATTGAAGTTAATTTCTGTTAATTAGAATAGTTACTAGAATTTCTGTTAGTTTCTGTTAATTAATATTTTTCTGTTTTAAATTCAACTTTTCCCTATAAGAAACATTTTTATTGAAATTGGTTGAAATAAGTTGCTCACAAAAATACGTGATTATATCCCGGATAAATCTGATAATAATAATATTAATAATAATAAATTCACGAAAATCTAAACCAACATATATATAAATATATATAATACTTCGTGTAGTAATTGTTCTCGATTAGTTTCAGTGAATGAAAACTTCCATCTTCACTAATAATGGGAAACAAAAACAATGTGTGAATCTGTGCCCTAATGGATTTTCACTTTGTTTTTCCTTTAGTCTATTTTTAGAATGTTTCTTTTAAATTCAACTAAATTGAAATAGAGTGTAACCGTTTGTCAACCTGTCCTAGAATGATAGATTTCTAGTTTTCATTCGGTAATAAAAATGGTTATATTCTTAAATTATCTGAGATTTTTATTTCTGTACCTTATTTCTTTAGATCATTTCGAAGAAAAAGTTATATATTATAACATTATAATAGAGAAAATGTCAAGTTTTACCTTGAAAGAAAATATATATGTCAGTTTTACAAAAGAGGCGTGTGATTATTTTCTGAATGGTCCCAATCTTAGTTGTCATCACCTCCTGACTCAAAGACAACCTTTTCGGGTATACACAGGTGCTGTGAGAATTTATATATAATATTTAAAAAAATACTATCCAATAATTTAAAATAATATTAATTAAATAGTATAGAAAAGTAACAAACGGTCAATATTATTAAAATCAAATCCTAACAGGACTTTGTGTCCAGCGTGTAACCTTGAGAATACGTATGCATTCATCAAACAAGCACATCAAATATTTAAAGAAAAAAATGACATTGAATTTTTCATTATTCTAACTCGTTAAATTGATCTATTTTTATACCTTCAATGAAATATTAGGTTTATTTAAATAATCTCATCTTTATTTTTACCTGAGTGATTAGGTGTGAAACATTTTTAAAGGACATTTCTCTGTTAATGAAAGTGTCTTCATTCATAAAGTGAGAAGAGTTTGTTGACTGTGAACTATTTTAACACATTTTTTGTGTTCACTTTGAAAGAAAGAAAAAACAAAACCATAATAAATTTGGAAAAAAAAATTACAGCCTTTTCAAAAAGAATTAATACCATCGGCTCCTATTTCACACACTACCCCAGGGTATGCCAAATTGTGGGTCGCGACTAAACTAAACTTTAGTAAATGAATATAATTGTTAATTGTTTAATTACTTCTATTTTTCTTGTATAATTATTTTGTAATTTTTTGTATAAAATAAACAATTTGAAAATTATTAATTTTTTAATTACTTTTATTTTTCTTATATAATTATTTTGCAATTTTTGAGTATGAAATAAACAACTCTTGATTTTTATTGAAAAATAAAATTTGTGTTCTAAATAAATGTTTTTTTTAATGAAGTGGGTCGCGATAAATTTTAAGACATCGAACCGGGTCGCGGTCAAAAAAGTTTGGGAAACACTGCACTACCCTATTTACAAATAAATCTACTCCGTTATATTGGCTTATATATAATTATATGATAAAAAAATATTTTAATTTAGGTCAACGTGTTAAATGTTTTAGTTTAAATTTATTTCTAAGTTGAAAATATGTTTATTAAACTAACTTATAAAATTCGTATTAAACAATATATATTTTTTTGTATTTTTTTAATTGTTAAGAATAAAAATATTAAAAATACTCTAAATTAGAATTATTATATTATTATATATTATATTGTATTGTTAGTTTGAAAAATTAATGAATTATGTTTGAAAATAACAATAAATGATAATTACACAATTATTCCTAACAAATTGTTAATTTCATGATTTTATGAAAGATAATATAAAAACATTCTAATTATTATTATTATATTATATATATTTTTAATTTTATTTGTGATAACAACATAACATTTAATACAAAATTTGTATATAGTCAGTGGCGTACCTAGAACTTTTGCCGCCCGCGGCGATCTCCAGTTTGCCGCCTTTTTTATTATAAGTCAATCAAATAGTGGTATTTATAAATTAATGCACATAAATAAATTATTAAGTTATTTAATCAATATTAATCAATACACAGAGTAAATTTTTTTACACATATTTGTATGCACTCGTAAACATATTAATATAATATTTACTCTTCTAGCTTTCATACTAGAAAAATCGTGTATAATGCTCTCAAAATTTATATTTATATTTTTTCCGCCGGCCCTGCTTTTCAAAAGAAAAATCTATGATTTAAAAAAATATTGGTATATCACTTCAAAGTAATCATATAAACTTTTCAAAAGAAATGACATTTATAAACTGATATCAAAAAATTTTAGTTAGGAAAAATTGCTGAACAAAATCGTAAAGATGCGTTTACGAATTCAACGAATTTTAATGAATACAATAAAATAAAATTATTATCCTGTTCTTGGAATTAGAATTCAAAATTTACACTAAAATGCATTTATATACACCGAGGAATAATATTCGAAATCATATAGTTGATCATAATTTATATAAATCAAATAGTAAACTTATAATAATCATAATAATCATTTATTATTCAAGAAAGAAAAAAAAATAAATATGAAATGAATAAGTTGCTTTTTACAACTATAACTAAATATAAAAAATGCCGCCCCAAGATAAGTGCCGCCCGGTGCGGACCGCACCCACCGCACCCCCCTAGGTACGCCACTGTATATAGTAAATATAAACAAAAAATACCTTTTGGAAAATCTATAATAATTTTTTTTACTATCTCGCCAGAGAGCTAGAATCATAAAATTTGGTTCATGGGCATTATTCAAAATTCGTAGTTTTCTAACAACTTTTGAGAAAGTAGCTCAACCGGAAGAGGGTCATTACTTACAACATTTTAATTTTTTTTCCTCTAAAGTGACCGTAAAAATAAAGATATATATTTGATAATTTTTCACATGATTAAAAATTGTATAAAACTGCTATATATAGAATTTCAGCTTGATTAAATCTCTGAAAGTACCAGAATTAATTTTGTAACACTGCAAATCACGCGCCAGCACGTGACGTGGTGCCATCAACAAAGAGTCAAAAAGGCGCGGGCTTAATAAATATTATTTATTAATTTTAATTTTTAATTTATAATTAATTAAATTTAATTTAAATATAATATATGTTATTTAATCCAATTCAAATTGCGAGATAGTCGAGTGGAGACACTTTTTTTTAACCATGATTAAAGTTAGATAATAAGTTTTTCTCTTAAAATCAAATGAATTGGATAAAATATAATTAATATTTTTTATGCGTGTGATTTAGATGAGATTATTCCCTTTCATGAGTGAAATGAAACAAAAATTAAATAAATAAATAAATTATTAAAATATTTTTATTTTTTGTTTATAAAATGTTCCATTCATAAAGTGAAGGAGCGTGGTAAATTCTTTCAAGTGCATGCATGCTTACAGATAATTAACCGTTTAAAAGTTATTTTCATTTCACCATCATGAAAGGGTGAAAAGGAGTCATTGGACCCTTTCAAAGAGGGTAGACAAAACTTATCTTGATGTCGGCTCTTTCACTCAAATATTTTTTTTTAATCAGCTCAGGCATTTATTATTTATATTAAAAAAAATTGCTGATCATTAATATATATAAATATATATAAGAGTAGTTAAATGTTTTGTGAATAATCACGCAATAAATAAATTGGAATGTAGAAAACTAAAGTAATTCTAATAATTACTTTTCTTGTTTACTGTATTTTTGTTGATAATATATTTTGAATATGACAAGTATATATTTATACATATATCTAAAAAACATAATCTTATCTTATTATACTAGTAAAAATTGTATGTATATATATATATATATATATATACATTTTTGTATATTTTTGAGATATTAAACCGTTCTAAGGATTTGTTTTTAAATTCACACCACATAAATAATATTTATAAAGAAAATCGATCTGTATTGGTTTCAGCCTCAAGAAATATCAACTTTGTTAGTATTTTCTTAATTTAAAATAGTAAATTTAAATGACGTCACAAATTACGTCATCCATATTGAAATTTGCCTCTCATCATTCTTATTTAATTGATATTGTATTAATATTTTTTTTTATATATTTATATTTATTTTAAAATTTTTTATTTAATTTTGAAATAAAATTAACAATATTTAATTAATATTTTAGTAATATATCATTCCCCCACCCAAAAAAAAAAAAATTCATGAAGTTAGCAACATATAATACATATAAACAATTATAAAAGAATATCTATATATTTCAAATAAATTGTTTAATAAATTTGATCTAATAATATTAAATAAATTATATTATATTAATTAAAATGTTTTTTAGATTAAATTATAAATATATTTGATTATTATAAATAAAAAGAAAAAATATAACCTCCTTTCTTAATCCTCCTTTCTTAATTAAAATATAGACAAGTACAGGTGTCAATATTATTTGAGAATTTATATTATTATCATTAGTAATCCTTGGTCGAAACAGTCTATAAGCTATTGCTACTTTGAAAAATATAAAACTGAAGCCATCTAATTATAACAACATATAAATATATATATATATATATATATATTATACGATGAAATATTTTATTAAGTAAATTTGAATATTTTTTTTCATCTTGGAATGAAAATCAAGTTATTTTAATTAATTTGTACCATTTTAGGAAACAAAGTTTTGATGGGTCATTTTTTGAAAACCCATTTAACAATTGTAACAAATAATTAAATAATTGTAAAATATTTAAAGTTTATAATAATAAATTGTATAAATTTGTTAAAGAGTCGAGCGATAGGTCGGTGTTCCATGTACTAATAAATATAGCTAAATAATAAGCTGAATAATAAATAGATGAAACTTATCGTTACATTATAACTATCAGAGATTTACTTAAGATTGATCCAAGAGAGAATAGGGAAAGTCATGGTAGTACAGGTTGTAACACGAAGAGGTTTAAAACCAAAATTATTAAAAAATAAGAAATAAATATTATTTATCAGTGATGTATTAGTATTTACATTTTAATTTTGTTTTATTTTAATTTAATTAATATAACTGATGCTTCTCATGGGGGTGGGGAGTTTGTATAGTGATTCACAATGGTGATTCTAGTATAATCAATCTCTAACGAAGGCTTACTCTACTCATTATTCATTGTTTTCAATAAGCTCAAGGGATTTTTAAATTTTGAATTTAATTTAATCACACACATGGCTAGCAATGAGCCAATTAAAATTAATATTTCAATATCTGTCATATTATTTGTATTTAGCCCTTTTTAAACATAGACTTATAAGTTTTATAAATATTTATAAAAATAAAAAAAAATAATTTTTGGAATAAAACCCATTTAGATTGATGTAAATGTGGTTCTCCACACAGCTTGATTTTCTAAGAACCTGTCCTTACCTGTTCAACAATGAATATTAAAAATATGAATTCTAGCAACTCCCGTAAATAATTTTTATAAATGATTTAAATAATATAATTTTTATTCTAATTTCTAATTTTTATTCTAATTTAATTAAATATAATTATCATAATATATCATTTTAAAATATATTAGTTGTTATATATTTTTGGTAATTGTTTAGATAAATATATGTATGATGGATTTTAATAAAACTTTACCATTAGATTCCTTTTTTGATTCCAAACAAACCTTTCTTAAGATATATGTGACGGTCGCTTCTAATTTAAGAGATAAAAATTATTAAAATTTGCATATAAACTAGTTATGAATAAGCAGCCATTTAATAATGTTTTATTGACTATTTCACTAATTATTTACTTATTCACTAATTTTCCGTTTTTATAAGTTCGGTTTGAATATAGGAAAATTATTTAATTAATTAATTTTTTAATTTTCTTATATCCAAACCGAACTTATAAAAAAAATATCAAAAATTAGTGGAGCCCTCTGGTGGTCAAATAATAAAACATAGTATATCAATTAATTTATATGCTAACTTTAATCATTTTTTCTCCTAAATTAAAAGTAACCTCTACTTAAACCAAAAAAGGAATCTACTGGTAAAGTTTTATCAAAATCCATCAAACTAAACTAAACTAAACAATTATGAATAATGAATTTAAAAAATTTACTAAAGTATATATATATATATAGTACCGGGACCCCGAGCCTCGGCTCGGTACTTAAGTTAAAAAAAATGATTCATTATTTTTTATATACAATTCTTTAATTATTTATTACAATTATTACATGTTGCATCATTGCTTCAATCTGATTAAAATGAATGGAACTGGGGTCCTCAATAATACAAACAAACAATTTTAGCTAGCATTATAAGATTAATCCAAGTAATATCGTCTATATTCTATATATCAGTATTTTTTTTTTCTGAATTTAATACCAAGTTGATTTTCAAAATTTTCTATTCTTTATGCATATGATTGATTACACGTATTAAAATTTAAACAAATTCAAATATTCTAATTTTTAAATTTATATACAATTTAATATTATTTTTTCGTGACTAATGGAAAATACAGGTGGCCCTAGTCAAAGCAAAAGAAGACTCCTCAAGGTAGTGGCCCAGTCGATGATGTTATATGGATCGAAGATTTGGGCTTTACAACTATATTTTAAGTAAAAAAATGATTTCTTGGTTATATAAAAATTAAAATATGATTCTTTATATCTTTATTATAAACATTTTCACACACATTCTGTCTACATTATCTAATTCTCACAATATATTAAGATCATATTAATTGGAATTTGTTATTCAAAGAATATGTATATTTGTTTTTATTTATAAAACACGAAAGCATTCAAAATTATATGAATAAATAGTTTTTATTTTGATCTCATAATTGGATTTTCATTTTCAATTGACGATTTGAATTCATAAAAAAAAACTTTTAAAACTTTTTAAATTATTTTCAAGTAAGTATATAAGATATTATTTACAATATAATCAATAGCTAATATATAATATTAAAAATATATTTACCGGAGTATAATAAATTGATAACGTCATTTAATTCTCCTACTATATATCGAATCGAATATAAAGATAAATCTTCTTTTAAACGTTGTGTGAAACAATTTCAAATAATTTAAATGTATATCTATTAATGAAATTAAAAAATCAAATATGAATATAATATAAATATTTTTAATTTTATTTTAAGAATAGATATGTATATATCTCACAGGAGGTGGTTGTGACGTCACATATATACACTTAAATTTAGAAGAAAAAAACTAATAAAGATGTAGTTTTCGTGAGATATGATCAATAAAACTCAATTTTTCTTTATAAATACTATCTCTGGTGTGAATTTCAAAAAAATCGTTAGAGCGGTTTTTGAGAACAAAGAAACAGAGAAACAAACAAACAATTTTTACTCGTATAAGAAGAAAAGATAAGATATATAATTATATATTTGTATTTCTTTATTTTTTTTATTAACAAAAGAAATATTGGTATACTTCAATACCTATTTTCAAGAACGAAATTTAGTTGAAATTACCAGTGCGTGTGTGCCGTTATTTCAATAAAATCACATTCAAATTTTTTTTCTTTACATCTGATTTCTTAAATATTAATTCTAGAATATTTTATAAATATATAGTTGTATATATTTAATTCTCCACAATCGAAATAAAATGAGCGTGATGTTATATCTTTAAACAAAATCAATGATAGTTATTCTGATTATTTCTTAAATTATTCTTGTTTTGTATATATCTAAATGTGATCAGATATCAATGGTTGATACTAATGAAAAATAATATTTGAAATATCTGAATAAGGATGAAAAACGATAATTAAAAAGAATAAATAAATTGAATTTAAGTTCAATAATCGCTCAAACTTCTAAATTATAAAATTTTTACCCTAAAAGCAATTATGGCCATATATTTTGTATCTTTATTTTTTTAGTAAAAATTATATTTCAAAATAATCTCATGATACGATAAATGAAGCCATATTTTATCATTAAGATAATATTGTAATATATAAATTATCAAAATGGAGGAAAATAATTATATTTATTAAGAGAATTTCTAAATAAAAAAACAAATTAGGACAAATGATATGATATCTAAATTGTATAATGAATTGGGGGAAAATCTTGGTTTAAAATTTTATTTTTATAGATTTAGATAAGCTGATTTGTATGATTATGTGACAGATTCTTTATCAAAAAATGAAAATTTAAAATTATATATATATATATATATAAGTAAATATTTGTATTGGGTCATCTAGTATATACAAGAGCTCCTTGAGAAATATAACAACACCCTTAGTGTTATTTCATGAGAGCGGTACGTAAAGGGGAAAATCCTTCTGGATAAACTCAAAGAAATTAAAAATAATGTCAAAATAGTAGATTATTTTCTTTAAGAATTATATAATAAATTTTTCAATATAATTTTCTTATTTAAAATAAAAAAAGAAGAAAATAATTATAATAAGTTGACCTGTGGCCAGGTCCGAACCGACCGACGGTTTGAAGTAAATTAATCTCCAGCTACAGAAACAATTTCAAATAATTTTCATATATCTATTAATGTAATAAAAAACAGATATGAATATAACATAAACATTTTTAATTTTATTTTATTTATAATATATATGTAAGACCAGGCTGTGACGTCATGAATGACTGAATGATGTCATTTAATTTTAAATTAAGAAAAAACTAATAAAGATGATTTTTCTCGAGGATAAAACCAATACAAAGTGCATGTTTCGTGGTGATATGTAAAAAATCTCCTCATGTGAATTTGGTGTGAAAATAACCCTTCCATTCCTATCGTCGATCGCTAATACTACCACTTCCGGTTTCCGGATTTGCACTAAAAGTTGATCAATTCATCATACTGATGAATTAAGTAAATATTTTATATTTCATCAAAATCCCTTGAGCCGTTCAAGCTGTACATATCTATACGGACGGACGGAGAGAAATCATGCTAAAAATACTTTTTTCTGTTAAGAAAATGCATGATTCTTGGAGATATGTAAAAATCTCCATATGTGAAATTTGGTGTGAAAACAATACCTCCCTTACTATCGTCGGTCGGTAAAAAATAGTGTTCTATTTTTATATTAATTAATTATTTTTGTTTTGTTTTATTAGCTCTAGGGATCTAATCCCATTTTAGCTAGTATGCAAATTTATTTATTTTGGTAGTCAATCACATTAAATAATTGATTTTTAAATCGTTTTGTGAACTTGATGAGGTTTGAATCTTCAAGTTCAATAGTTCAGCATTTTGTTATTATGGTATGCTCTAAATCAGGCCTTCTTAAACTATGGATCGCGACCCCAAAGGGGGTTGCGTAGCAAAATTCTGGGGTCGCGAGAGATTTTAATGTCAAATATTTAAATACACGGTTTTGTGAACTGTAATAAATACACTTTTACAACTTTTTGTGCAATTTTTACCGACCGACGATAGTAAGGGAGGTATTGTTTTCACACCTAATTTCACATGTGGAGATTTTTACATATCTCCACGAATATCTGATCACATTCAGATCTATACAAAACAAGAATAATTTAAGAAATAATCAGAATAACTATCATTGATTTTGTTTAAAGATATAACATCACGCTCATTTTATTTCGATTGTGGAGAATTAAATATATACAACTATATATTTATAAAATATTCTAGAATTAATATTTAAGAAATCAGATGTAAAGAAAAAAAATTTGAATGTGATTTTATTGAAATAACGGCACCCACGCACTGGTAATTTCAACTAAATTTAGTTCTTGAAAATAGGTATTGAAGTATACCAATATTTCTTTTGTTAATAAAAAAAATAAAGAAATACAAATATATAATTATATAACTTATCTTATCTTCTTATACGAGTAAAAATTGTTTGTTTGTTTCTCTGTTTCTTTGTTCTCAAAAACCGCTCTAACGATTTTTTTGAAATTCACACCAGAGATAGTATTGATAAAGAAAAATTGAGTTTTATTGATCATATCTCACGAAAACTACATCTTTATTAGTTTTTTCTTCTAAATTTAAATGTATATATGTGACGTCACAACCACCTCCTGTGAGATATATACATATCTATTCTTAAAATAAAATTAAAAATATTTATATTATATTCATATTTGATTTTTTAATTTCATTAATAGATATACATTTAAATTATTTGAAATTGTTTCACACAACGTTTAAAAGAAGATTTATCTTTATATTCGAAAAGTATTTTTAGCATGATGTCTGTCCGTCCGTCCGTCTGTCCGTCTGTCCGTCTGTCCGTCTGTCCGTCCGTATAGATGTGTACAGCCTGAACGGCTCAACCGATTTTGATGAAATTTGGTATATTTACTTAATGCATCAGTGGGATGAATTGCTCAACTTTTGGTGCAAATCCGGAAACCGGAAGTGGTAGTATTAGCGATCGACGATAGGAAGGAAAGGGTTATTTTCACACCAAATTTCACATATGGAGATTTTTACCGACCGACGATAGTAAGGGAGGTATTGTTTTCACACCAAATTTCACATGTGGAGATTTTTACATATCTCCACGAATCATGCATTTTCTAAACAGAAAAAAGTATTTTTAGCATGATGTCTGTCCGTCCGTCCGTCCGTCCGTATAGATGTGTACAGCCTGAACGGCTCAACCGATTTTGATGAAATTTGGTATATTTACTTACTGCATCAGTGGGATGAATTGATCCGGAAACCGGAAGTGGTAGTATTAGCGATCGACGATAGGAAGGAAAGGGTTATTTTCACACCAAAGGAGATTTTTTTATATATCACCACGAATCATGCACTTTGTATTGGTTTTATCCTCGAGAAAAATCATATTTATTAGTTTTTTCTTGATTTAAAATTATATGACGTCATCCAGCCATTCATGACGTCACAGCCTGGTCTTGCATATATATTATAAATAAAATAAAATTAAAAATGTTTATATTTATTATTTATGTATCCATATCTGTTTTTTATTACATTAATAGATATATGAAAATTATTTGAAATTGTTTCTGTAGCTGGAAATTAATTTACTTCAAACCGTCGGTCGATTCGGACCTGGCCACAGGTCAACTTATTAATTTTAGATTTATATGTATGTATATTGTTACCTAATAAATAAATCATCAAAACATATTTATCTTTCTTTTATATTTATACGGGGTCGTCAGGAAACTCGCAATCATAAATGGGGTCGCGAATGAAAAAAGTTTAAGAAGCCCTGCTCTAAATAGTTAATTAATATAAAATAGTAATAATAAATAAAAGATTAAGATATTTTTTAATCTTAAATATTTGTTTATTTAATTATCTCTTTTGTTAGATTTTATTGTATTTACAATTTTAAATAAAATTTGCAAAAATTAATAATTTATTAATTTTTTTATCATTGCAAATATTAATTATTTCAAAACATGGAAAAACTACAGCATCATTACTAAACTATTTCAAAACATTTTGAAAGTCATTAAAAGTTTTGGTTCTCTCCAGTAAAACAGTGACTTGAGATGGCTTTGTGTTTATCTTACTATTAATTACAAGGGTATTCTTCTGTGTATGTGATTTTGCTCCAAATTTGGTGAATTTTCTTCAGCGAACATAAAAAATATAAATAATAAATTAATTAAATAAATATTAAATTAAAACAATTGAAAATAAATATAAATTACATTGAAATTATTTTACCTAAGATTTTTCCTCAATATATTGATTATATTTTTATATTCATTATAAAGTTCATAATTGTATTCAGAACACATTTTGGATTTAGATAAAAAAATCATTAAGATTGATTAAAACAAAATTTGCTGAGTACTTCAAATTTTGAAATGTTTGTTTTATGTTAAACTCTCAAGATAATCTTTAAATATAAGTACAATTTCATATAAAAAATATCTTATCCATAATTATTTTTTTTTAATTTCGAATTTATTCGTATACATTCATTTAAATTCAGTATAAATAAATGGATGTTTCTAAATTTGCAATTCTAGAATTACTTGCTAAAAAGATGTTGATTTGTTTGTTTTTCAAATTTCAAGATTTATAAATTAAATTTTGTATATGTATGTATATGATTAAGATTATAAATTTTAAACTTAACTCAATAATATAAGTTTAATAGGATTGAATGGGTGATTTTTGAAAAATAGTTTTCTCGACCTGTTTTTATTTCATTTCCTTAATTACACTGATGTAATTCCGGAATTATATTCTTTGTATTCTGTTGGTGTTTATATTTTTTTTAAAGCCATCATATACTCTTAAAAAATGTAATTAATCAACTGTTATCAATTATTTGGTAAAACCATGTTCGATTTTTTTTTACTTTGATCATTTATAAAATGTCAACCAGTATTTTATTTATTTATTTTTTATTTTTTTGCAAAAGGTGTTGTTTTTTAATTTATTTCGTTAAGTTTCAATTGCAATTCTGAACAACAAATTTCGGGACTAGAGTGTTAAAAAAAAGCTAATAAATAAGACCTTTGTCATTGGCAAAAAAGATCCTCATAATGAGTAAAAATTGGTTGCGAAAAAGGAAGGGGATCTTTTTTTTCTCTCTCCTCTTCTTATATAAGGTGTAGGCGGTTGATTTATGAGCAATTATTCATTTAAAGCAACGAAGAGATTAGTTAATTAATAAGTGGTGAGATATATGACGATCGTAGTGCGAGATAAGCGGCATATTTGTTGCATGAAAGTGAAACTGATGCGCCAATCAACGAATGAACCCAGAGATAGTCTAATTTTTTTTCTCTCTCTGTCTCTTCTCATTCTCTTTTAATATTTGAAACGAAAGTCACCATTTAATATAATTAAGTGATTGTGATTGTGTCTTGGCGAGAAGGATTTCGAATTCAACAACTCATGTAAGCAACATTTAATCTGTTAGTCGATTTATACGAAAATATCTGATTACTTTTTAAATAAATTTCGAATTTTCTATTAAACAAAACAGATATAATAAATTTATATTTCATGGACATAACATTTGTATCATGTATTTATTTTTTATTTATTATTATTTTGGCAATTGAAAAAAATTTAATCAGATATTTTTACCGACCGACGATAGTAAGGGAGGTATTGTTTTAAGTTTGAAAATAAATGGTTGTCAGGATTATTACCGACCGACGATAGAAAGAGATGGTATTGTTTTCGCACTAAATTTCACATGTGGAGATTTTTACATATCTTCACGAATCATGCATTGTTAACAGAAAAATGTATTTTTACCGACCGTCGATAGTAAGGGAGGTATTGTTAGCATGATGTCTGTCCATCCGTCCGTTGTGTGTCCGTATAGACGTGTATAGTTTGAACGGCTCCACCGATTTTGATAAAATTTGGTATATATACTTAATTCATAAGTAGTATGAATTCATCAACTTTTGGTGTATATCTGGAAACCGGAAGTGGTAGTTTACAAAGTATTAATTTTATATTCATTGTCGGAAATTTTTCCTTAAAATATAGTACTAATAGTACTAGTAAATAAACTAAAAATAAATAAGAGGATAATATAATTTAGTCATTTTAATTCAAGTTTTATAAATATTTATATATTTATAATGTTGTTTGAAAAAATAATTTATTTCAAATCGTCGGTCGGTTGTGTGCCTGGCCACAGCTCATATTTTTTTGAGAACATATCCCTGTTTGAACCTGTTTCTGTTGTTTGGAATTGAAAGAAATTTTTTTTTCTGTAAATCGGTAGTTAATTTCTGCCTTTTTAAAAAATGTTCGGGCTTGTCCAGTCTTGTTACCCACCTGTTTCAGCCGATAGAAATTGTAAATGCTCTATTATTTTTTTATTATATGTTTTCATATTCTCATTTTAATTTTAATGAATTTTTATTATAAAAATTCATAATTAAAAAAATAATCGTTAGGGTAGTTAATAAAATTGATTATTCAAATTCACACCTTCAATAAGATGAGAAATTTATTTATTTATTTTATTTAAATAAACGAATTATTGATATATATAAAAAAAAGGATTATTTAAATATCATTGCAAATTTCAATATTATTTTAGAATTTTAATATCAATTTCTAATTACTAAGTTTAGTTTTATTTTTAAAAAAGGTAATTAAATAACAACAAAAACAATAAACTTAATTAATTAATATTTAAGTTGTTTTCTCACAAATAAAAGAAAAATATTAAAATTTGAATTGTTTATTTATTTAAATATCTGCGATTTCACTGCATAAATTCATAGGTATATTTCAATTCATTCTAACTTTTCAATTATGCATTATAGATTGAAAAATAAAATCTAGATCTATTTGAAATTTCAATGAATTGATTATATCATTACACAATTTCACATTTAATTATTATTTTTTTAAATAAAAGATGAATGAAACAATTATATGGAGGGTTCAAACCAACCCCATTCTCATTATTCTCATATTTTAATTACTATCTCGTAAGAGATAGTATTGCGATCACGAAAATTTTCGATGTTGAGATTTTGATGTTTTTATACGTTTTGAAGGTTCCTGAATCATTTTCACTAAGGTTGAGAAAAATGTCTGGGTGTGTATATGTGTGTGTGTGTATGTAGACAAGATTACGCAAAAACGGTTTGAGCTATAATGATGAAATTTGGTACATGGACATTATTCAAAATTCATAGTTTTCTATCAACTTTTGAGAAATGTAGCTCAACCGGAAGAGGGTCATTACCTACAACGTTTTGATTTTTTTTTCCTCTAAAGTGACCGTAAAAATAAAAATATATGTTTGATAATTTTTCACATGATTAATAATTGTATAAAACTGCTATATATAGAATTTCAGCTTGATTGAATTGCTGAAAGTACCAGAGAATTAATTTTTTAATACTGCAAATCTCACGCGCCAACACGTGCCATGGTGCCATCAATAAAAAGCCAAACATGCGCTGGTTTAATATTTATTATTTATAATTTATAATTAATTAAATTTAATTTAAATATAATATATTATGTTATTTAATCCAATTCAAATTGCGAGATAGTCGAATGGAGACACTCCAGCTTATTTTTTTAATAATACGCTAAAATTTTCCATATTCTTTTTTTTTGATCTAGTAAAAACATGGTCTCTCATCTAAATAGTAAACGACCCCATAACCTTTTGTTGTTTAAATTAATATAAATCTATATTATTTATCAAAAAAAAATTCGTTTTGTTTTCATTGAAAAGAAATAGATATCGAATCTTGACCCGAAAACAACTGAAGGACATAATTTGTCCTAGGAACATTATGTTTACTAAAAATCTAGTTTAATTTCAGGAAATAACGTTTAACTTATTTAATTTAACTGATTTGTTGTTGTTGTTTTTTATTTTAATAAAATTTATTGTATAAGAATGATTTATTTTTAATCATTTTTATAAAATAGGATTATAAATTAAGGAATAAATAAAATTTGATAAAAATATAATTTTGATTTTTGAAAATTTAAAACTCAATTAACTGACACAAATGTATTTGATATGCTTTTAGTATAATTTTCGGTCATATAATTGAAAGAGAAGCACCTATTTTAGCTTTGACAGTCTCTAAAAGCTTTTAAAGGAGTCATTTATTTTAAAGGGGTAACTAAAAAGGAAAGGCACATTTCAATATCACCATTAATATTAGTTCATTAAAGCAGGAGAAGAAAAATTGTACTAAAATCTGTTAAAATTAATTGCATTTCTAAATGAGAGGAGACTTTAGACAAAGTGGAAATGTTTTCTTTTCACCCCTTTAGAAAATCTATAAAAAATTAAATTAAAATTAAAATTAAAAAATAAAATACAATTGGAGTAATTTATTATTCATTATTATTCTTAGTATATTCTATTTGAGAGTTACTTAAAATTCATTATTATTATTATTATCTTTATTTTATTACTTATTTATTGTTCATTTGAATGTTAGCTTATTTTAGCCAACCAACGTATTACCTATTTAATTATATATTATAATATATATTAAAATTATGTCTGTGTTGCAAGAACATAGCCCAATCCTATATTAAAGAAACACACATTTAATTAATTTTAATTTCATATTAAATTCAAACTAAATAATTTTATTTATTATATAAATACAAGCAAAATAAATTCCGCTTGACTCAGAGCAAGCGTATGACACTTGATAACAACTACGGAATAAGCAGACGAAACCAGTGATGTATTGGTAAAATAAGAAGTAAGGGAACGCATTGTAAGACAAAAAAAGTCCTATTTTCAACAAACTATTTTTTCCATATAAGTTTTTATTTTTTCTTATTCTTACTATACAAAATATTAACGAACACAAAAAAAATAAATTCTAACAGTAGATTTAAGTGGGAGTTGTCGGGAAATGAAAAAGTACTGGAACGCGTTCCGATTCTGAAAAAAGGTAAGGGAACGTCGTTCCCCCGCGTTCCCCTCCCAATATTCCACTCGTCGAAACGTTATACGTTTATTTAACTAAATAAATAAATTATACAAATTGCTGGTGTTTTAATACAAATCCCTTTAATAATTACAAAAAACACACAAAATTTAATAAATATATTCGTAAAAAATAAATTCAATGAAATCAATTGATCATACTTGTTTAATTTGTAATTAAAATAATTAAATTTCAATTCGTCAATGTCTCTGAATACCATTAACCATTAGTGATTCAATATAACGAAAATTTAAACTTAATTAATAGTAAATTTATGTAAACATCTATCTACAATTTTTTTTATAATATCCATTAAATAATAAACTAAGATTTCAACTTTAATTTTGAATTAATTTTTTTAACTTATAATTAAATTTTTTAAATTATGTTTAAATAAATAAATAGAATTTAAATAAAAGTATATTATATAAGTATATAGTGTTACTAGAATTGTACTAATATTTTAATGACATCTATCGGTATTTAAATAACTGACATATCGAAAATAACATAATTTATATAATATATACTAATATAGTAATTAATAAAATTAATTTATTATCAATATCATGCGATGTTTATAATTTCAGCATTCATAGACTTTGTGACGACGATGACGTTTATAATTGATATCTAGAAATAATCGTGATTATTATTCATAGTATTATTCAATTAAAGACGGGAAATAGAAATAGAGCTGAGGAAATTTCGAGAGCAGTTTATCGAATAAAACTTAATATTATATATATATACATATATATTTATTTAGAAAATAATTAATTAATATTTTTTTTAATGTTAAGATAAAATGATATCTGCGACAGACTTTATGGCTCTATTTCCCATTTTTAAACTGTGAAACTTACAAACAAATCAAAGCAGATGGGATGTTTTTAAAAGCAAGAAAGACGAACGTGAAAAAAGGAAAAAAATAGTAGCTTCAAGGGAACGTTTGAAATAATAATGACACATTTGTGTTTAGAACAACTTCCGGTTTTTTTACTTATATATATATTTGATTTATTTTATTATTTCTTAAAACATTTCGATAAATGATAGGAATGGTGGTAGATGAAATTTAAATATAAAAATAAATTTGTAACCTTTAATAAATAAAAAAGAAGGGATGACAAATTAATTTATATTATCAATGAATACTTGTTTCTATATCCTTGGCATTATTGAATTTCAAAATTCAAAAAGAATATTTATTTAAATTTTATAATAATTTTAGTGAAATTATCAAATTATTAGCCTTTTCATTAAAATTTTCAAACTCCATATTAGAGTAAACTTCTTCTAAAAAAATAATCTCTTATAATAAAATTTTCAGTTATTAAAATTAATTTAAAAAAAAATAATAATAATTGATAATTTATCTTTATTAAATCAGGATTTATTGAATTGAATTAATCAAAGGATTTTGAAAACTTTGATCCAATTACCATCAGATTAATTAATATAATTTAAATAATTTTAGGTGTAATTATAAGCAAAAATTGACTGAAATGATTGAAATGAGTTTAGATTATAATATGATTTAAAAATAACAACCTATTATCATTTATATTTATATTATTTAATAAAATTAAATTTTCAGGTTGTAAAATTCAAAAAAAAAAAAAATACAAAAACCTCCGGTAAAATCTATTAACTTCATTGACAATTTGTGTGTTTCGACTTATATTTAATTTTTACACCATTTAATTTGGAAAATGAATCCTTTTACAGACCACCGTCAAAGCTTTCATCCTTTTTAGGCTCGCTTAGTTGACTTTTATAACTTCATTTTTATGGGAATTGTCTACTAAAATAGAATCTAAATCATGATAGGTTGCGAAAAAAAGGACCCTATCCTTTTTTGGCTTCTCTTTTGTTGTTCTCTTCTCTCTCTCAAATTAAAAACAAAAAAAAAAAAAACAATATCGTGTTGGTTGGATGTTTTATGGGAAGAGATAAATAAATAAGATCAAGAGAGAGACGGTGTGTGTCGAATGAGTGTCGGCCCTCTCGGTGGGAATTTTATAGCCCAGGGGTTGTAGGAAAGTGAAGCAGGTGGTCTGAATTCGGAATGTGATGCCTTAAGTAGACAAAGGGGCGTCCGTGGAAGATGTCCTTATCTTGCATCCCTTTCCCTGGCCCTTAGCGCCTTTCCCCCTACCTTGAACAGGTCGATAACCAAACAGAAAAAGAGCCACTGTTGGGGGTGGTGGGGGCGTGATCAGTGGCCAAGGGTAGGGAGTTTGTGCCACAGTCGCATTCGAGAGCTCCAAGAGCTCAGTGTTACATGGAAGACAAGCATGGACGAGACTAGACACTACTACACGAGTTTTAAGTAAGTGGATACCACTCTATTAATTATACCATTATCCATTTATATATGGTAAATTACACAATTTTCTAAAAGATTATCATCCCTTACTTTATAATCAAAATTACATTCTCTCTTACGTAGAAAACAAAATACAATTTTTTTTTTACAAATTTCCTAAAAATATATTAAGGTATATTATTTTAAATATTGTTTATTAACATTCCAATTAATTCACTATTCTTATAAATATAATAATTAATACCTATAAAATATTTTATTTTTTTAAAACAAAGTTATATCGTAGTTTGTATTTATTATTTGATTTTTTTTTATTTAAATGCGAAACAAAAAGATTTTATTAATTCATCATTAAAAATTAAACAAATTAATTATATTTCAATGAAGTTTTTATAATTTAATGTTTTTGATATGAATAATTAATTAACCTTTGAAATAAATTAAAATATAAAATACATTTATTTCAATTTCCAATCTCTTTTTTAAAAGGTAAGTATTTAATAATATTTTAAATATTTTTTTTTAAACAATTGAAAAATTTATAATAAATTTATATATATCTTGAATCAAATATTATAATGAATTCTAAATAATTTAATCTTTTTTTTTAATTCATTCTCAATATTTCAAAAACCATACGTCAATATCAAATTTTATTTGATTTAATTGTTATCTTGAAATCAACTGTTTATTCAAATATATATTTGCATACCTTATTACTCGTAAATACGGGTATATAAGTATAATTATTATATTGGGAATGATGTACTCATATTATTAATCAAATTGAAATTTAAAACTATATGTTTTTATTTATTGTATTTTTTATTCTTAATATTACAGTTAATATTACATATTACATTAAATTATATATAAACATCAACCTCCCCCTCCCCACTTTACAAACAATAAACATTTATTTTCCCCGAATTTTGAAAAATCTAATAGACTATATATAAATGAATGAAGATATTCTGTAAGTTGCAAATAAAATTTTAAAGTTCAAAGGTCTTTAAAACAAAAAAAAATTATTTAGATTATTTATTTAATAAAAAAAATACACATGGATGTAAAATTTATCAACTTTTTTTGTTGTTGTTTTATTTAAATTAACTGATTGCGTTTTTATATCTAGATTAATTATTTCACCCTTCCTCCCCCCTCGCCCCTCTCCTTAAAATATTTTTAATTTTAAATTAAATAATATATAGAATCTTTACGGCTGATTAGACAACAAGACTATAGTTTTAGTGACATGAACTTCAGTTATGTCATCATTATATGTTATATAATTTGTAATATTAATAATAATTGTTTTTTTATTAATTTATTAACCTATTGTGTTTTTAATTTATTTTCTACATTTCGTTTGTTTTTGTTTTTTAATTTATTATTTATTATCTCACTTTTTAACATTAATTAGTTTTTTTTTAACATTTCGTACAAAACGTAATATTTTTCTTAAAAATTGAAATATAAGTTCTATAAGTTTTGTATCATCATTATATATAAATAAGTTTATTATTTTTCTTTTTTACTATAATTGTTAATTGATTAATAACGACAAATCTCAATAATTTCAATATATTTTCTACAATTTAATTACTTATTTTGATATTATTACATAATTCAATTTTTATTTATATTTATTTGGACGTAAATGATATAAATAAACTAATTAGTTTCCATTAAAACAGAAAACAAATTATTTTGTAAATAAGAAATGAATATCATACATAACATAACATTTAATAATAATTATAGTTAAAATTGTTACATATCTACATGAAATGTTAATGTATTTGCTGTATAATACTCGAAGAGAATCTCTTAATTATTTCATTTATAAAAGTTATTTATCTTGGGGAAATCCCAAACTTAATCTCACTGGAATTTTTTT
Source organism: Labia minor (assembly GCA_963082975.1). Taxonomy (NCBI): domain Eukaryota; kingdom Metazoa; phylum Arthropoda; class Insecta; order Dermaptera; family Spongiphoridae; genus Labia; species Labia minor. The sequence continues at coordinate 41,031,571 of OY720345.1, forward strand.
AAAACACAACTTAGATTTAAACCCATTATGATGAATTTCGTCTTTTTTTTAATTGATATTTTTTATTACATATTATTACACATTATTTTAAGATCTAATCTTTTATGAAGTACTGAAATTTATAATCTCACTCCAACTTTACTCTAATTTTTTAAAAATTTGAATATTCAAAAAAATGTGTTTGAAATACGATTCAAACTAAACTTAAATAATATGTAAAGATTTTATTGATAATCTAGTTTTATTGTTGTTGTTTTTTATATCATTTAAATTTGAATATTTAAATAATTCCTTTATTGAAAAATATTTTGATTTACTTAATTTCTTCTAATAGTCAAATGAAGAGTGTTTGTTCTTTGTAAAATAAAAGAAGGGGTTGATGAATGTCTTTCTGTTTATAAAAATAAAAGAAATAACGTAAAAACGTCATAAATTCAACGCAACCCATTTTGGGCTGCCCTTCATTTCCTCACTTGGTTGCTCTCTTTCTCTGTCTCTATCAGCCTAAATAAACACAAAACTTTTTAGAAGACGATTAGAATGAGCCAAAATAGACATGACAACCGTAGTGGGTAACAGACGGATCTACAGATAAGATAAACAGACAAAAGACTTCCCTCTCTACCTCTCTCCAATTATATATACAAGGATAATTGCATTTAATCTATTCCAATAGATATATTTTCCTTTGCACAGTGTTTTGTTTGTTCTTAGTGTCAAAAGAAAAGCGGAATATATTTTAAATGCCAAATTCATCAATATTAAAAAAATATATTAAAGATAGTGAATTCAAATAAAATATGTAGTTCACAGAATAAATTATTTTAAAAAAATAGAATTGCTGACGTTAAAACAAAAAAGTAAACAAAGCACAATCTTAGTAATTCAATCAAGAGGGCACACTTAAAATTTTTATATTCTCAAAAATCCATATTATATTTTCTTGTTCAAACAATATAAGTAAATGATCAAATGTTTTTATTACTATTCATTAAATTTGAAGATAAGAGGGTAAATATCTGTTAGACTTTTCTCATGAATGTATATTATATTATATTTATATGAATTTATTTAAATAAAATAAGTATTAATTCAATTTTTTTAATATTTAATTTGTTTTTTATTATAATAATTATTTCAATGTATTTATTAATTAATCACACTTGTTTATATATTTTTATTTTATTTAATTATATAAAAGAAATTTAAAATATTTAAATTTTAAAAAATGTATGGGAAAAATGGTCTACGTTTAAGTACCATTAAAATAAAATAAAAATACATAAAATTCCTATAGTATAATAAGTATATTATGTATATATATATACTGTATATAATAATACACATATTGATATAAGATAGAAATAATTGTTAGCATTTTTTGAATGATTTAAAGAGATTGTTTGATTGTTTGAGAATCTAATCAAATAGATAAGAACTACTGATGTTAACTATCTTCTCAAAACAATATTCTTATCCGCTTTTTTTTGTTTGAACAAATAAATGTTTTTAATTTATTTTCTTATAAAAATATAATTATTTTACTCGTAGTAAAAAATAATAAAATTAGTTGTATAATATAAATTTGATCTATCTATCTACCTCTATGGTGCCACTGAACTTTAAAGTTCTTGGCACCAATAAACCATATTCAAAGCTACGTTCATCCAATTTGTTTCATATTGAAAAGAATTGTTTAAAAGATGGCTACTCGCAGTCAATTTATTAGTTAAAAGTTTAGCAACATAGTAGAGGTATTGGATTTTTGTTCTTGGGCCAATTCCACTAGTATAAAAGGGCAGCTCCATTATACCTTCCAACTTTCCAAATAAATTCCAAACAAATTATAAAACTCTTTATTAAATGTAAATATTATTAATAAGTAAAAATTAGGATTGTTTAATTTTCCCTTCAGTAGATTGAATAAATATTGATTGTTTTTTTTTATTTGTTTATTTTTTGTTAGGAGGTGTGATGCTCGAGGCAGACGATGAAGCCGGGCTGCTGGTGCTTGCTTTGGCTCCTGGCGGCGTCGGCGGTGACGACGCTCCCGACCCCACTCTCGCAATCTGAAGAAGTTTCCTCTGTGGCTACTTGGCAATCTTGGCTCTTGCGAGACGATTCGGATCCACAGCCAAGGAGGATACGACCCAAAAGTGTCTTTATTGCCCCATCAATCCATCAAACCATCAAGGTAAATACTATTTTTCTCCTATCAATTACTTTAGGCATCATAGGGGGGAATCGCCGATTTTGAACCCTCTGCTTAGTTGGAACATCTTATATCTTGAAAATATGGAATATTGACAAACACTAAGAACATTTGTTGGTGAATTTAAAATTTTAGCAACTGGATTTATAAAAATCATTGGTAAAAATTGTAAAATCGGTCTAAATTAGGAAAATTTTCCCTAATCTATATATTTATATAGGTCTATGCTAACTAAAAGATAAATTCAAAGTTATGTATTATGATAACACATTATAACGCCTCTTGAGTTTAAAATCATTTTCAGAAATTTAGTGGTTAGATTAGACTAAAACCTATAAATGCTTTAATGTTGGAATTTCATAATGTAAAATATTTAATTTTATATTATTCACATAAATTAGACATAACTTAAGTTTTTGATTACTTTTATAATAATAAATTGTTTTTGTGTGATTTTTTTAAAAGTACCCTTTATATTTTATGAATTCAATGTTATAAACTCAACAGACTTGAAATTGACTTTTTTATAAATTTCTTCCTACCCTTAGATTTAATAATTATAAATAAATCCTGATCAACACCGAGTAAGGTCATTTACATATACATTTATATTATACACCAGTGATTCACAAAGGGCGCCGCGAAATACAGTTGAAATTTATTTTATATTATTAAAAGGAAAATAGTAAGTATAAGTTTTTAATTTTTCGGTGATACATGGGTAATCGTTTTTAAAAAAGGAGTTTTCCATTTTTTCAAGAAAGTCGAAAATTTAGAAAAAAAAATCTGATGCCGCGGCAAAATCCGATTATTTAGGGAGCCGTAAACCGGAAAAGATTGAGAACCTCTGTTATACACATCAATATTTTTTTAGAATTAACAAATTTTAAGAATTTTATTTTTTAATTGGAAAAGCTATAAGCTAATTTTTTTAATTTATTTAATTTATTTTTATATTTATATAATAGAATAAATTATTATACTTATAAATATATATAATATATATAGTAATATATTTTGTATTTTGTGTTTTCAGTGTCCTGAAGGCTACAAACCTGACGCAATGGGTCGTCAATGTGTTAAATTAGTTCGCGTGGATCATGCCACGCAATTGAATTTCCTTCTTCAACGCCTAAACGCTGCTTATAATAATCGCGGAGGACCTGGACTAAGTGGAATCGGTAACAATTACGGATCTCCTTTCCAATTAGCAATTCCAATTGCCAACGCGTCTCCATTAACTGTGACAACAACCACTTCGACTACAACAAGCACAACATCATCTCCTCCACCCACAACTACGTTACCACCTTCTACAACTTTATCAACAACCACCACCACGACCACAACAACAACACCAGCTTCAATTGTAGAGGAGATATTAGATGATGCAGATCGCTATGCAATTGTAGCTGAACCGCCAACTCCTTCATTAATTGAAGAAGAATTGATTGTTGTTAAACAACAAGAATCGGAGAAATTAGCTGAAATGGAATTAATAATGGCCAAAAATGAAACGATTCTTAAAGAACAATCGAAGGATGAAATTGAAACAACTACAAATACGGATACTCTTACAGAAGCACAAACAGTATTTACTACCTCAACGACGGATTTTGCAACAGAGACTGAAACTTTACCACCAACCACGACAACAACGCCAACGACGACAACAACCCCAACAACGACAACAGCGATGATAGCAGCACCTTCCCTCGATGTTTTAATGGATGATAAGCTGTCCAATAACGAAGAAAAGGAGACTGGCTTGTCCCATAAACGACGAAAGATACCAGGCGTAAATGAAGAAGAAGATATCCTGTTTAGCGGCGATGGAGATCCATTATCAGGTTGGATTCGTTTTCCAGATGATGTTTCCAATGCTGTTCGCTTCCCCAATGAGAAAGATTTCATATTTCCTAGAGACGGGATAAGAAGAACGCCTGATTTCTGGTGGCAGCCATCCGGTTGGCGTGTCGATAGTACTCGCCATCAGCCAACGTTGATGCGGTTTTGGCAGAAGTTGCCAGCGAAGGACAACCTTCCATTTAGGCCTATTCAACCGCCATCATTTCAACAAAGTCCACCAGGACATCCATTTTGGTCTAATCCAAATTATTCAGGACGTTTATAAACTAGTGACAGTATTTTCAATCAAGATCTAAACATTATGATAAAATAAAGATATAATCTATTCCTGTTTATATATAATTAATATAGAAAGAACATAATAATAATAATAATTTAATCTCATTCAGAATAAAATTAAATTACCTGACTGAAATTTTCTCAATATTTCAAGCGTAACTCAGTGGTAAAATGCTGAGCTATGGAACTTGAAAGTGATTTTAAATACCTCAGCAAGTTAATTAAAAATTAATTTCTGATGCTATATTTCTTGTTTTTAAGAATATTAAAGTGTTTTATGACTATAGGAGTTTAAGAATATTATTTAGATAATTATTTTGTCGTAAAACTTTTTTAAATTGTCATAAGCATTTCTTAATCACCCCAAAAGATTATACGATAAATATACACACAATTAAATTTAGTATATGACAATTTGATTCTGGGAATGATTTAAACATTCTCACCATTAAATTTGATAAACCATAAAAATTAAAAATTGATAATTTATCAAATTAGAAAAAGGACAAAATATTGAATTTTTCTAGCAAAAATACAGGAATAGATAATATATATATACACACCAATGAATTTTTTTTAATATGGGCATATATTAAAATTTCAATCTAGAACAGCATCCCCTTAGTATGGGTAATAAATATATTACAATATAATTAATATATTCATATTTATATATAAGCCCAAAACAACTAGTCAACCAAATGTTTATCTTTAAGTTAAATTACCATGGTTTATGAAACTCTACATGAATATTGAACCAATATATTATAATTTATTTTTTTGAAAATTTAAAAAAGAAAAATGTATTTATAATGAATTACTTATTCTCATTTTATTATTTTCTTGTTGGTTAAATAATTTATTTATTCAAGAGAGACTCAAGTCCCTGTCTTTAAGGGATTAAGGGTGACAATATTCAATTAACAAACTTTTGTTAATAGAAGAGCAAGTATTCGTATAACTAACATAATGATTAATGTGCAATGGTCTGAAATTAATAAGCCCTAATTTCCCTTATTATCAATACATTTCAAAATTAACAGTTAATAAATAATTCTACTACTCTCAACAATTAATTTAAATTGCTTTTTATATTTAAATTTATTTATATTTTAAAATAACTTAATATACACTTAATTAAAATCTATTACTTTTTGTTAAATTAATATTTTTTTTAATAACCATATTGAATTTAAAAAGTTTCAAAACATAAATGAGTACGACTGAAGGAAAATAATTAAATTTTTTGTTATTTTATTTTTGATTTTTAGATAAAATTTGTAAATGGTTATTAAAAAAAAAAAAATTTTATTTAAAATTTATTTTAATGGAAAGATAATTTTTTTTTGTATTTTTAATATAAATAGAAATATCCGAATTAACTTTTGTCAAAATCTGTGATTGTTTTATTTATTTATATATATCCTCAATCGAGATTGACAATTTGGTCTCAAATAGATATAGTTTTAGAAAATAAAAACGCAGGACCTTTAGCTCCAAAATTGTTGAAGGTATACTCTTGGGGAATGCTGTTCTAGCAAGACATTATTTCTATAAACAGCAAAATTATTTTTTTGCATGTTATAATTATTTAAGTAAAATTAATATTATGAAACACTGTAAATATTTTTTAAACTTATATTAACTTTAGAAAATTTTGATTTAAATATATATATATATATATATATGTGCTTCTTAGGAAAAATATATTATCAAATTAGGCATTCGAAACGTTTAATTTGAAATAATATATAATCATGATGTATATCAGTAAATTTTCTTAGTATTATTATTAATATTTAGAAATATCTATTTTAGTTATCATTGTCATTTTTTGTGATTATTCATCTCATATATTTTTTATTTTTATTTTTTTTTATGTATAAATTGTATATATAATATAAATATTTATCATGTATATAGAGAATTTAACCATCTATATATAATATATATATAGAATTTTTTCAGATAATATATTATAAAAAATATATATAATATATATAAATCTAAATGTATATTAATAATAATAATAATAATAATAATAATAATAATAGTGAGTGTAATATAATAATTTAACTTAAAAAATAATAGAATGGAGATATTAAGGTAATGGCACCTATAGATGACATGGCACCTATAGATGACACTTTTGAATTTAAACTAAAAAAATAAGGAAATTTTAAAACATACGCGGAATTTATTTTTTTTAAATGATAGTTTTGTTTTTCCACCACCTGAGATACCCTACAACAATACAATTAGTCGCCCTATTTTTTTTCTTTTAACTTGAAAAGCAGACAGGATCGTCAACAATTGATTTTTTACACAAATCTTAAAGATAACCTTAAGGTAACTAATGTTCTTAATTAGTATTTTATATTTTTATTTTCATATTTATCAAGAATTTAATAACTACATTATAAAATAGACTTAATATAGATATAAATCACTTCAATTTAAACACCTAATTTTTAAAAGTATCTTTTTTATCAACCGTGTCATCTATAGGTGCCCTTAAAAATTGTTTTTCCTATAGATGACAGCAATGTCAGCTATAAGTAGGTTTTTAAAAAAATTGTCTATTATATTAATAGATGTAAAGAGGAGATAATTTTATAGAATTCAACCAAGTTTCATGTCTGAATTGTTATGGGAACCTACCTAAAACTGTGTTTTATCTTTAGTTTTCTAATTGTCAGAAAATTTTTTTCTATTCCAGAACTTCAAACACTATTTTTTTGAAATTTTTTTTAAATTACTCTGTTCTCAATGTATAATTAAAAATTCATAATTAAAACAAGATTTGTTTAAAATCAATTTTTTATTTTATTATAATAATCAGCTAAAAATAAAATCAATCACAATAAATATATCTAATTTATCATTATATGAAACCTGATTTTTTTATTATAACTAAAGTTAAAGCAGCAACAAGGTGTTGGAAAGATGTTTTACTTTGTAAATAAATAAGTTGAAGATAAAGAGAGCAAGCGAAGTGAAAAAAAGTAGATGTCATCTTTGGGTTCCATAATTGTCATCATTAGGTTCCACCAAAATTTTTGGTGTCATCTATAGGTGCCATTTGATTATTTTGAAAAAAAATTATATTTCCCCTTAAACTCATATAAAAGTTTAAAATATTTATCCTGGTGATAAAAGGTAAAATAAGCTTTATAATAACCAAAAGATTTTTTTTGTGAGACGTATAGTTTCAGTTTTATAAAAGAAAATAGGAACAAGAGCGCTTAAAATGTCATCTATTGGTGCCATTACCTTATTTATTAATTTTATATTTATGTTCATTTTTTTACTCTATTTTTATTAATTTATTTATTCCCGAATATAATATTTAGCATAAACATTATTATAAAAAAATGGTAATATAAATGCTTATATAAATCTAAATCTAATATATTTACAAAAGAATATATATTTGATTATTCTCAAATATATTAGGATGAAATCTCACAATTTATCAAGGAATCATTTAGATCAGGGGTGGGCAACCCGCGGCCCGCGGGTCAACTGCGGCCCGCGATCATATTTAAAATTTATATGGTGGCAGGCATTCAAATGTTTTAATGATATTTATCAAAATATTGAGTTATTTCTAATGACATTCATTACTAAAGTAAATAACATACCAAAAACATCATTTTTTGTCAATTATGATTATTTTATGATAAATTTTCTTCACCGTTTTCTGAAAACAATTTTCATTTACCTATGTTAATGGCCTGCATTACAAAAAGGTTGCCCATCCCTGATTTAGATCTTGCAACAATCACATTCTTCCAGCTTTTCTTAACCAATCGAAGAAAAAATTTATGATAAAACTTTAATTCTTTATTTTTAGAAAATAATAATTTTTTTAATAAAAAATTTAAGGTGCATATTTCGAATTAAAAAAATAAATAAATATTAATTTAATGAAAATCTAAAATAATATAATAGAACAATTTATATAAAAATGTTAAAATGTTTTTTATTAAAAAAAAATAAACATATAGGAAAAAAAATATATTTGTATAGTACAATATTTTAGTAGGGGTACATAAGGACTCAATTATTACTAAAATAGGACTTTTTTAAATTTTTTAATATGGTTCTAAAAAAAAAGTAAACTGATTTTGATGTCAGGCTTTTAAACATTTTCGACTTTTTGGTTCTAAAAAAAAAATAAAATGTTTTTGTTATTTTCAATATGGCTCTAAATATTACCCTGTTATATTATTTTAAAAAAGTGCCCGACTATTGAAAAAGACCGACCCCTGCTATAGTATACAGCATAGTTCCCAAAGTGGTCTATTTTAACCCCCAGGGGGTCCACGGTAGCGAATAACAAATTTGGGGGTCCATGAAATGGAAATGGGGGTCTACGGAGGTCTAGGGGGTCCACGTGTATCCCGACATGGATTTTTTGAATATGTCTTAAAAAAAACAAAAAAAAACGATAAACCATTTTTCCGACATGGCTTTTGACACATTTTTTGATTTTTCCCCAATATGTCTCTTAAAAAAAAGGTAAATCGTTTATAAAAGATAAAAATCAATTTAGGGGGTGTACCCAAAAGCGAAAAACATGCCAAGGGGTCCACAACAAAAAAAGTTTGGGAACCTATGGTATATAGTATTATAATTTGAAATTTCATAAGTTATATTCAACTCTTGAGTCGTTAAATTAATTATGCAAAATTTTTGTTTGTTTGCTTTAAATAAATAATAATTATAATCTTTTCTTAACAAATATATATAAAATTTGAATTTATATTATTAATAATATTTGTTCTTTTCTAAATTTTAAAACAAAGGTAAGTGTCTTCATCAAGGGTCATCTGTTCTTCGCACAAAATCACTTTCTAAGAAATATTAAAATCATATTTCTTTTGTTTTAAATTAGTCAATTGATATATATATATATATTATTTAGAATTAATAAAATATTTTAATATCTTATATGAAAAATAGGAGTAAAAAACAATGATTGTTGTTACATAATAAATAATTTAATAACTAATATATTTGTTTTTTTCAATATATTTATATATAATTATGAGAGTGATATATTGAAATTTGAACACTTTTATTTTAAATAAGTTATATTATTATTATCTACTTGATAAACCTTTAAAACCAGTTGCAAGTAAAAATAATTCTGCAGAATCGGAACGAGAAGCTAGTGGTTTAATTAATTTTATTTTTTTATAAAATCGATTAACATCATTTTCAAATTGTTTTTGTTGACCACATGCCCACAATTTAACAAGCATAACACCTATATCCGGTTCACTAACTTCAACGGCAAACCGAAGAACCGAATATGCTAAATTAATAATATTTTCTTGATCAAGATGTGATATTCCTGAAAAATCATTTTAATGTATTTTCATTTAAATATTATAATTAAGTTATTCATTTGATTGGTTTCACATTCAAAAAATAATATTTATATATAAAATAGGATAAAGGTATTTCTTCAGTTAAAATTAAATTAGATTGATAAAAGAAAATTCTCATTCTCAATTAATGAAAGAATAAATACCAGTTGCTTTTGGTGCCATATCTGAAAGAATAACTTGGGCTAGTTGATTTCCTAAGTGGTCTTTAATCATTTTTTGAGATACTAATTTTGTAAAATCAATATTTCCTAATATAGTTGCTCCATTTATTGGATAGATAGGTTGCAAATCAATGCTTAATATTGATCCTATGGGTAATTTTAGATTATGGCCATCTGCATTTATTCTAGGTATTGCTACTTGAGTCCAACTTCCTGGAGATGCACCAACATCAATCACCTTTAAAAGAAAAAAAATCAATAAGAAAAACAAAACAACAATAGATTAATGATTCTTCAATTATTCATATTTATTTTGTTTAGCTATCCTTGATTAATCAACAATGAAATATTTCCAAGAACATTCTACATTATTGTGTGAGTAATATTACCTAAAACCAACCATATTTATTAAATATATGAAAATGTTATTTAAAGGATATGAGATTAAACAGAATTACAAATATATTGATAATATAAAATCACTATTTTAAGAAATTGAGAAAAAAATATTTTCTTAATAATAAATATTTAAATTCTATAGTATTAAGTTAAATGATTATAAATATATAATACTATATATATTATTAATAAAAAGTAAATTAAAAGTAATTATGTTAAATAATTACTTTTAAATTATTATATTATTTTAAATTTAATGAAATTCACCTTATATCCAGGTTTTAATATTTGATTTTTATCATCTATTTCAATTAATTTGAAGGCACTTCTACACCTAAAATAGGGGTATTTAACTTATAAAATAACATGGTCATTAGATGTCATTAATTAAATAAATAAATACCTATAATTTTCTAATTTTGCTTTAGCTACATAATCATCATTTAATTGTCTGGTTAACCATTCTTGGGAGCTTTTACTTTTCCCTTTAAGATTGTTAGGTTGTAGTTTCTTTAAATAAGAATTAGATAAATGAAAATTACGAAGAATAATTGAATTATTCATGCTTATTCAACTATATATAAAAATAAATAAGTAATCTAGTCACGTGTAAATAGCAAATGTCATTTTTAAAAAAAGTATATTTTGACTTTCCTATATTGAAAAAGTGGGAAATTGAAATTAATATTTATCATTAAAAATTGTAAAAATCTTCAAGTTTTTTATCTATTCATAAAAAATTCTAATTTATTTTTTATTTTAAATTTATAGATTTGATAAATATTTGGAATAAGTGATTTAATCATTTTACGGGATATAAGATGAAAATTAAAAAAATATTCTCTAAATGTCTAAATAACTAATTTTACTACCCTGTTGCATGAGAAAGAGATAATTGTGGGAGAAGTTAAGAATCATAAATACTTTAGTAAAATATATGTACAAATTTATTATGTAAGAAATTATGTAAGCAACAAAGTTTTTCAACGTTTTTAAAATAAGAAATAGATCCGACAACAATTATAACAGGGGAATTTATTTTTTGATAACATCTTACAATATTATTTTATTAATATTATGACTTTATTAAATATGAAGAAAATATCAATACATATTCAAAATAATGGAATAAATATTGTGTTTATTCAATAAATAAAGTGTGGCAGTTATCGAAAATTTTCATCAATTTCTTTTATAATTATTTTAGTCTTTTTTCATAGAATTTTGTTAACTTAGCTATGTAACTGATATTTGTGACTATTTCTTTCGTTCAAAGTATTTTCCTGCTATTTTTTATTACCAACAAAATTGCACGAGAATCGGGTAAGTTTAGTTATGAAAACATTAAGAAAATATTTCTTAATTAATTTAATTACTTGTGGTTTAAATATTCCTTAAAGATCTGCTAAAACATTTGAATTTACAAAGAAAAAGAACAAATAATTATTTGTCACAACTATTTAGTTTTCAAAGTAAACTGCTCATTTAATACCTTATTAACAGATTTTAATAATTTTTTAAGAATAAAAGCAAATATAATTAATATAAAAAAGAAAAAATTAGAAAAATAGCAACATACATTTGAAGATTTTAAAAGTTTAAAATCTAAATTTTCATATTTTATGAATCCATTTGTTTGTGATATTATTGAAAATGGATATTAAACTTTATGAAATAATAATACATCTTGAATAACCAGTTAATCAATTAGAAATGAAAGAATACCAAACATTGTAAAACTATTTGTTTAATTGCTTTTGGAAACTCGTGCCATAAAATCTAGAAGAATGCGGCTTGCAATTTCAATTTTTAGAGCAATATTTTGTTGTTAATCTTTATTAAATTGAAAAATCGTTCACTGTTGACTCTTGATCTTTTTAACCAAGTTTTCGCCAAAAAATTTGACAAACCTCCTCTGTGAGAAAAATATAATTCAGCAATGCTGGCTTTTTTTATTGTAAAAATTATATTGTATATTTTTATTATATTTTATTTCAGAATATAAATATGTTACACTTGTATTATATGAAAAAAGTATCAAAATATTATATACATTACACAATTTATACCAATACATGGTAAAATATGATTAATAAAAAAATATACATACATTAGCATTGAATACATTTTTTTTATAATAAACCAGCTATTGTGAGTTCATCTACTTTCAGACATTTTTTTTATTTTTCTTATTTTCTTATAAACTGATGGTCAGTTTCAGTACGTATGAAAAACATACTCTTATATAAATACATAAATACAAGAAAAATTATTTATTTATATAATTTATTCGTTTTCTTCTTCGTTATTAATATTTCTTTCTTCCTCTTCTTCAATATCCTCTTCTTGATCGTCAATGCTACTTTCAGATATTGTTTGAGATCCCATTGCTTTTTGTTTAGCTAGCAATTTTCCAATCTTATGATTTTCAAATCGTATTTCACGTCCACCACCAACTTTAATAAATTTCGAGAAGTCAACCTTAAAAAAATTAAATTAATTTAAATATTAATTACTAATGTTAATTTATTTTAATAAGTCATTTAAATAATTTCTTTATTTAAAAAAATTAAAATAATATTTTTTACCTTTGATTTTTTACTGAGAGCCATAATTGATTTTTCACACTGTTCACTTACAAGCACCATTCTTTGAAGTTGTTTTTCATCATAATTTCCAAGATTACTTTTTGTTTTTTTATTTTTGACATTTGTTGTTGATTTATCTTTAATACTTTGTTTCTGGAAATTTCATTTAATTATATTATGAATAATTTAATTGAATTCTACTTGTTTTGATACTTACTTTGATATATATATAAAATTCCAGCAATGTATCTTTTAATATAAAAAAAGCAAGTTTTATTAAATTTTCAAATCTAAAATTAGTAAAATTTTAAACAATAAATCATAATAGAAAAAATAAATAAATTAAATTGTTCTAAATTACCTCGCTCTTTGGAAATATAATCGTGTTGGAGAACATCTTATAATAAAATATTTACTCAATGTTCCAATGTGAATATAAAGAGTAATTATATTTTTGACTAGAAGTGTTGTCAGCTTTCCTAATGGAATTTTCCCACGTGTCAAATATTCTAGTAATTTTGTTATATGACTTAAATATTTACACAATTCCATTTCACTTGGTTCAAGAATCTCATCCACTAAAAAAGTATATGTTGTAGAATATAATTAAATTTTGTATTAAATCTTTGAATTTTTTAATATTGATAGTTATTAATTTTTCCTTTAAATTATAATTTTTTTCTTAGAAACTAACGAGGTTTAATTCCAAATTAAGATAATGTTTACTTTATGGTTGTTTTTATTTTAAAATGTTAAATATTAGTGTATATATAAAATTAAATAAATGTTATTCAACTATTAGAAAATAAAATATAATTGAATAATTTAAGTTGATAAAATATGGTATTATATTTGAAGGATAATTTCAAATTACATTCTTCTTTTGGTAAAACTAATTCTGCTTTCAGACGAACTTGAAGCAACCGGCAATCTTCCAACTTTAATGATATATTGTTAAGTAAACTTGTAATAATATCAGAAGCTGCATCTTCTGTGATCATATCAAGATGTGAATATGGATCATTAGTTTTATTCTGAAAAATTAAAAAAAAATATGTATTAAAAAAAAAAAAAATGAATAAATCATATAAATACATACCACATAAACCCCAAAAACTTTTTGTATGGAAAGCGCAATATTATCCAAAAGTGTGTTCGTGGAATTAATGCGACGATCAAGTGTCAAAAGAAGAGTGAAAATACTCTTGACGGCATTTATATTCGTTGAATAAGATTTTTGAACTAATTTTCGAAGCCAGGAAAAAGCCTTAAATTATATAATATAAATTAAAAAATGTATATATTGAAATAAATTTACAAAAATAGAAATTATTTGATTAAAAAGGAATAGAGAAAATTTTCAATTTTTTTAAAAGAAATTTTAAATTATTAAAAAATAAATTTTAATTTAATAAACTTACAGTATGGACTGTATCATGCGTTGGAGGTAGAGTTAATACTAATTTAGATAGTGTAGCTATAATTGAGATAATATATTTTTTATCAGAATCTTGATCCTCTTCAGAAGATAAAGCTTCTTCAAGAAGATGTTTTAATTGATTTAATATGGTATCAGGATCTCCACCTATAAATAATCATTTTTCCTCATTTAATAGTTAATTAAAAAAAAATAAAATAATTATAAAAAAATAATACCAGTAATTACAAGATGTTTTTCAAAATAACTTGGACAACGATTATGAATTAAATCCCATAAAGATTCAAGACAATTTAATGATAAAGAGCAAAATAATGACAAATTATCATTTATTACTTTAAAAAGGAGTCTAAAAAATATATAATCTTTTAGATTTAAAAAATTAATATTTTTTTAAATGGATTAATTCAAGAGATATTTTTCTTACTTGGCAATTTGGTCTAATAAGGATCTAATTTCAAATTTAGGAGATACCTCTGTGGATAATAAATAATGAAGTGTAGTTAAAACATAACAACGAAATTCCCGATTACGAATTAATAATTCTTTCTCAGACATGTCTTTCATTCTAAAAATTACAAATTATTTAGCTAAAATTTTATTTGAAGATAAAATGATTCAATTTAATTCTTACCCAAAACATATATTTAATAAATCAGCGCATGATTTTAAATTTAAAACAGTTGTAGGACATTTGAATTTATTTGGCATCTCAGCAATTAATTCTGAAACACATTCATCTTGTACATTAAAAATATCCTTCTCCTCATCAGAAGGCAGATCGTTGGTAGCTGGAACTTTTGCTGAAGGAACCGGCCCTTCATCTTCAAAATTGGCTTCAGCAGCAGTTCTTTTACGTCCTCGACGTTTTGAATCTGTTTCAGTTTTTTTACCAATACTCTAAAATTAAATTGAAAATATTTTTTAGAGATGAAAATATAATACATTAAATATCAGAAATCCTGTTAGCCAATAAAAACAAACGAATTAGATTTTTATATGTAATTAAAAATGTAATTAATAATTAAACATAAGTATTTTTAAAGAAATAGAATAAAAATAAATACCTTAAGAAAATTTGTAATGTCTTGATATCGTTGAAAAAGACTTAATGCCACTCCTGGAGCTGGATTTGGTTTCGGAGGCTTACTAAGAGCGTAACATAAAAGTGCTTCAGAAACAGACGATAGAAGAGCTAATTGAGCTAAACGTACTGCATTATGCACTTTATTTGATTGTAAATCTTGAGGAGAATTCTAGAATTTCATTAAAAATTATTTTTTTGTTAAACAAAATAAATTTTACTAGAAATATTACCATATTTAAATCATTATGTGTTAAAGCTGCTATACGTTCTGATAATGAGCCAAGTAATTTATTCATTTGACTAAGATCAGTTGATGGTAAATCTGATTGATTGCAAATTTGAACAATTTGTTGACTTGCGAAAATCAGATGTCCGAGTGGTTCCTGAAATTAGATATTAAAAATATTAATTTTAAGAAATGAATGAACAATAATTCAAATTTAATTACCTTAATAATCGCACAGGAATCTTTATTTACAACACAAGAATTCATATCAAAAGGAATAGCTGCATTCTCATCACTTAAAATCGATTTTATTTGATTATGTAATTTTGTTAATAAAAATGGACAAAGTTCCTTATTTTTATGTATAGAACTGTATAAACCTTTATAATAAAAACAATCATAATTTAATACAACTATAAAATTAAATAGTTATTTTATTTGATTTTTGGTATATACCTTGATAAAATATCAATCGAACTTGAGCCTGTTGATTCAAGCATCTTTGTAGAATTACAAGAAGTTCATGGCAAATTGCTTCTCGAGTTTCCGCACGTCTTTGTGTTAAAGGTTGTGATTTAAGAGAAGAGGTATTTCTGATACACGACATTTGACTAAGAGCTCCAAATCCACTAAGTTCGTGTGCTTTTAATAATTGTAAGAATCCAAGAACAGCCATTTTTCGAACATTAACGTCCCTTAAATAGAAAATATTTATTTGAGTCAAGTTTTTAATTATTTATATATATATATATATATAATATTATAAAAAAATGCATTTAAATGTTTGAAAATATTAAAAAGAAAGTACTCAATTTCAAAAAAAATTGCATATAGATAAATAGAAAATAAATATACCAAGTTGATAATGAACTTCTTAAAAGCATAATTAAATTTTCTCTAAAAGAATTAAATCTATTTCCAAGTGGTACAATAGCTATAATAATTTCTTGGCATGTAGTTGGCATTTTTGGGGCACCTTGTTTGATAAGGTCAAAAATAATTTCTCGATTTTTATTTATTACTTGAGGTAATTTTAAACAAAGATGACTTAAACAGTCTAGAATAAAAATAATAAATGCAAATAAAATAAATAAATAAAAATATATCATAAAAGAAATAATAAATAAGGTAAAAGTATCAGTAGTTGGTAAAGTGTAAAAAAGAACCCCAATGCAAACCCATTTTCAAAAATAGACTCAGGTCGTTTATTATTTAATTGTAAAAGGATGATTATTTTATGTATTTAGCATCGTAGATTATTTTTAAGCAAATTTCTCTATTACAACGAAGTAATACAATATAATAACTAAACTTTTTTATTTAATTTATTTTATTCTATAGTGATGGAACCAGAACCTTTAAATTATCCCTAATACTATAAAAACAATAAAATGCTAATATGATAAAAAAAATTATTATTAACTATATTTTTAATAAAAGAGAAAATTATTTATTGAATTCAGTTTTGGAATTTTATATTAGATGTCTTTTAATTGTTTTAACAAAATAATTTTCTCACTTACATATTAAACCATTAAATGTTGATATTATAACTTTCTGGATGCCCAACTATATAGGCTGTAAAAAATATAACCAATTCTTCAATCTTTTCACTAAAAGGTATAGCAGATAAATACCATAGAAAAAATGAATTCCTCTCTAATGGATTTATTTTAAAATGAAACAATTATATTCTGAATATATTATAACAGGGATCAATTTAAGAATTAATCTTTAGCACGAGTTATAGTAGATGGTGAAATTTGTCTTAAGCGGCCAACTACTGGAGCCTTTACCCTAAATTATTTTAGGGAAAAAAAATTAATTAAAAAAAAAATATACTTAAGATAATTCTTATATAAAAAAATATGATTATAATTAAAAAAATAATATAAATACTTGTAAATCTTTTATCTCCTTTTGTGAACATAATACATTGAGTAAGTCGACTTAGAATTTGATGAGCTCGTCCAAAACTCCCAATAAAAGCGGTAATTATAGTTTGACCAATAGTAGAAAGGTATTCAATTTGTGGTCCTCGTCCAGAAATGGAAAGAAACCAAAATCCAGTTTCAATTAAACCTTCAGTAAATGAAAAGTTCTGAGAAAAACTTTACAATGAAAATAAATTAATTTATTTAATTACATCATATAACAAAAATAAATAAAAACAAATCTACCTATGTTTTATAATGAATTTTAATGAATTAGTTATTTCTGGTAATTTTGGGGAATTTCGTCGTAGCCATTGTGAATCATTTTGGCAATTTATTTCATTAAAATGTAATAAAAATGTTGATTTTAGAAGTTCTAAAGATTCTTGCTAAAGAAGTTAAATAAATAAAAAATTAAAATAATAATAAAATAATTAATTTAAAATACTTTAGTATATTTCTTTTAAATTAATTTTACCTGAGTTTTCAAATTAGGCTGGATAAATGTTATCACAAGTGTGAGAATAAAAGGATCAAGGAGTGCCTCTGGTTTTCCACTAAGTTGTTTGCAACCCGATAAAAGTTGACGCCAAGAAGATTGTCCAAAAAGATTTAAATGATTTTGAACATAATGAATTACATTATTTACGGAGCTTGTAATTTCAGATATATTGGAACTTGCTACAAATGTTTTTTTTTTAAATAAAATAAAAATAATTGTAAATATTTTTGTTCAATTTATTAAAAACCTTGTGAAATATCATCCAAAGTTTTAACTGATTTTGGGAATCCCATTTCCCCAACTTGTCGAATCTTTTGATAATAAAGATTTAATTTAAACAAAAGGAATAACATATTTTTATCTCTACATAATGATAATAAATGATTTATTAGTTGAGGCATATTTTCTGGTTGGATATCCTCAAATCGAGAACAAAATTTTCCAATAATTTGTGAATGTTCTGCTGGTTTTAAAAGATTTTCCAAACTCCTATAGAAATAATTAATAAATTCATAGATTGACGAATAGTGAATAAGAAATAATATAATTATATTAATTTCTATAAGTACTTGAACATATCTGCTAAAGGTATCATATTATTTTCTCGCCATCGACAAATACAGATCAAAGTGATAATTCTACATTTGACTTCTTCGCCTGTCATTAAAGCTCCATCATAGTCTAATTCCTTTTCATTTTGGATTATTTGCAAAATAGTTGGAATTAAATGTTTCCATCTAAATCATAAAAATAAACTTTTAAAAAATTATCAAGTTTTAGTCTAATTTCTAAAAAATTACTTACACAATATTTGTGGATTTAGAGTCTTGTAAATCATCCAAACAATATTTCATGAGTCTTATTAAATGTTTAGGAGAAAGACTTCTAAGTTCCAAAGATAAATATGATAATAAAGAATTAATTTGTTCATTAGAAATTTCATTTAAATGTGTAATAATAACAGCATCCAAAATATGTTTTGCAATCTTAAACAAAATAACAATTTATTATTTTATTAATCATTTATATATTTATTAATATATTAATTACATGATTTTTCTTTTTCAGCCCATCTGATGTTGATGATAATTCATTCAAGATAATATTTATAATTCGAGGAGTGTCAGGATCCTTTAAATTACTAATTAAAATTTCTTCTAACTAAAATTATAGATAAATAGGTAAATAATAAAAATTAAGTGAAAAAATAAAATAATATGAAATACCTTATTTTCATCATAGTTGTATAATTTTTCATATAAATGTGTTTGTTGACTTTTTGCTGTCAAATTTTTTAATTCAGTAAATGTCAAAGATGACATTTTTTTAAGATTATAAATTAAATTATTTATTCATTTAAGTATATTTTCAAAATTAACTTAAACACACTTAAACAGTTAAGAAAAAACAAATAGATACTTGAAATGGCAGCGAAAAGAGAGGGAAATAAATAGTTTTGAATATGTGACGTAAAAAACCGCCTATATACAAAACTTCAAACCACCATTTTTATATATATATATATTATTATTATTATCTACCAGAGCAGTTCCTTATTCTTTTTTCAAAAATTTATTTCGAAAAATTCTAAAATATTTTAATTTCTACTAAAACTAGATATATGGACTTTTTATTTTCTTAAAAGAATAAGTAAAAATGAAAATTTGTAGCAATTTACATCTTCAAGGAAAAGTAGCGAATATCACAACATCACAACTTTGGAAAAAATGTTAGTAATTCAAATTTAAGACATTTTTATTTTGAACAGTTCTAAACCGACCTATCACCTGCTAATGTTTTATCCTTAAGTATTATGACATGCTGTATATTATTTTTAATTTAATTTTTCTTTCGTGAATTCTAAAATGATTTTTATGATTATTTTAAATATTAATTAGAGCCTAATTAATTTTGAATAATTTAGATGAGTTTTTTATTTTATAAATCAATTACAATAAATTGCTTTAATTAAATTTGTCATCAAGGTAATTTCATGAAAGCATGAAGAAATAGTCATTAAAATTGATAACTTTCTCATTAAAACCATTACATTGATTTTGAAGAAAAATCTTAAAAATTGAAATAAAAATAATAAATTTTTAAAAAGTTCTATTTCTAATTTTTTATTTAAATAATTTAAAAGAATTTAGATCTTGATGATATTTACGTACCTGATTTACCGAGCCGCCTATGAATATTTAAGATTAAGATTATTATTTAAAATAAATAAACGACAAAATATATGAAACAATTTCAAATAATTTAAAAGAACATAAATTAAAAAAAAATAGTCATAAAACATACAGTCCTTAATCGTACGTATTAATGCACTGAAAGACAGAAAAGTATGGCCTGTTGATATAACATAATATATATTTCGTAATTTGATTAAAAAATATGATTAAAATTAAATTAAAATATTAATTAAATTAAAATATTTTTAATTAGATTTTATTTATATTTTGTATTTAAGAAGCGCTGTCTGACGTAGTTGCTGGCGTCATTTAAATTTACTATTTTAAATTAAGAAAAAACTAACAAAGATGATTTTTCCAATACAGATTTTTCTTTATAAATATTATCTATGGTGTGAATTTCAAAAAATCCTTAAAGTGGTATAATATCTATGGTTTAATATAAATATACGATTTTAGCTAGCATAATAAGATTAGATAAGATAAAATAATGAATTATATATCTGTTTAAAATTATATTCTTTAAGTTAAAACGCCTAGAGAGGTCCTATTTTATATAAATATATCGTTGAAATGATCATTTACTAAGAATAAATATATAAAAGTTTCATCATAAGGATTGGAAATTATTTATAAAAATAATTTAGAATTAAATAATTTTTTATTTCTTTTAAATACATAATAAATAAACAAAAAGAAATTAATAAGAAAATACTAAAAACCTTTTTATCATTAAATTTAGTAATCATTTATACATGGCGGGCACATTAGAAAATTGCACACGTCTGTCAAATCTTTTTAATGGGATTGGTGTCGTTCTTGCACTTTTCTTGACAGTTTTCTAAATAAATTGACATAAAAATACAAATAAGAAAATTCAATTGTGAATTAGATTAAACAAAAGATTATGCCACGGAAGGATTTGTTGCTATCTGAAAAAATAAAACTATTAGATAAGATAAAAAATCTACCCTCAAATACTTCTCAACGTAAAATTTCAGAATCGATTAAAGTTCCACAGTCTACAATATCACGTTTGCTACAGGAGGAGAAGAAAATCCGTGAAGATTGGAGTTTATTACAAGATTCGAAGAAAAGAAATCATAAAAGAGATAGGGGTGGTAAAGATCCAGACGTTGAAGAGGCACTTTTTCAATGGTTTTCTGTCGTGTCTAAAGAGGGGTTGCCACTCAATGGGGAAATATTAAAAACTAAATCCGAGGAATTGGCTAAAATGCTTGGCCATGTCAATTTTAAAGCAACTGATGGATGGTTATCGCGATGGAAAACTCGTCATTCGATTAAATGTAGAAAAAAGAAGAAAAAAACAATGACGTTAATAACAAAAAAAAATAAATCCATTCAAACCACCAATGATCTAGGGAGTGATTCAAATATATCAAAACGTGTGACACTTGATGAAGCAGAGAAATGTATCAATCAATTACGTTTATATTTTATTCAAGAAGGCATTGAAGAGAGTCCATATGCTGCATTGGACTCCATCTCCAATTTTATTTATTTACAATCAATCAAGTCTGATAAAATCACTTACAGAAGTCAGTCGATCAGAAATATGGTATATACTTATATGTCGATTGAATAATTATTATTTCTCTATTATCTTTATAGTATATATATATATATCATATATGTAATACATCTGCGAAACTTGAAACTAATTTTAAATATTTCAAAACATGATTATGATACATTTGATTATCATATATATATTAACTTTCTTCATATATGGATTAAAAAAAAGTATGTTTATAAGAAATAAATTAAGAATAAAATATATATAATTATATATTAATAATAAAAAATATTTATCTAAATATATAATTGTGCGGGTAATAAAAACCAATTTTTGTAATTCATACGTTTTTTTTAATATTTAAAAAAATGAATATTGTTAAATAAATTTATACATAATAATGTTAAATAATGTAAAGATAAGAAAATCTGTGTGGTAATTTATTATATAAGTGGTTAAGAAGAAAAAAATATATTTTCTCTTCTTACCTGCTTCATATATATGTATAATTATAAATAACATCATATAAACTTTCTATTATTGTATTAAGTTCTATTTAAATCGACATATTATTTAAACATTAATTCCATTTTTCATTATTGAAAATCAATAAACATTTTTATATTTAAATTAAACAAAAAAGGAATATTTAGAAATAGATGATGCATTTTAATGCTAATATAATTTAATTCTAAATTTAGGAGTATTTTGCTCATATTTGCTTTGTTTACTTAGAAACTTCAAACTAAAAAATTATACAAATAAGAAAAAATATCAAACTTTTTTCTTAAACATCTGTGTATATGATTGGTCGAGAAGTGTAGGTGAATTTTCTTTTAAAATTAGTAAAAACAATATGAAACAATTGAAGATATTTTTGAAAAATGGTCAAAAGTTCCTTCTTGTCTATAATATCTATAAAATTAACCTTTGAATGTTGCTTAATAAATTATGTATATAACTGAAATGTATAAAAGTAAATATGTATACAGTTCTAGCAACTGAAATATACCTTAAATAGTTAAATCCACCAAACTATACTTATGAAATAAATATTTTATATAAAATTTTCATTGTTATTAATTCTAAAAAGACAATACATACAAATGAAGATTTAAACATTTCTTTAAACCATGAGGAGAATGAATAACGCAGTGCCTCCTTAATTTATTTAAATATTGATTTGACAAAGATTAAAATTAGTGATGTGTATATTTATAATTTTATCATAATAAATGTATTAATTTTTGATTTGTGAAATCTAATTATCAGAATAAATGTTTAAAATTATCAAAATAAATAACTATTAGAAAAATTTATTTTAGATATATTCTAAATATTGAATATTTTTTTGTTAGTGTTAAAATAAATGTTAATATAAGATGAATAGAATAATAGTATACAATAGTTATGGGATAATTTATCCAATAATTAAATTAAAATTTATTCTGTGTGAAGCCTCATTGAAAATATATGATTCATTTATGTTTTAAACTACTTAAATTGTGTCTTTATAGTCAGGTTCTAACATTCTAGGCCACAACATGAATCCTACTTACATAAATAAAATTATAAAAGTCATTGAAAATATATGATTTATTGAAGTATAAAAACAATTTTATAATATAAAATTCACTTTATAAATTTAAGTATACAATCATTACTGATAAAATGGACTAGTTAACTTATTATTAATTGAGTATAAAAAAGTATATTTTTGATAATATATCGTTTTTTTATAATATATATATAATATATAAAATATCAATATCTCTCTGTATATATATATATATATATAATATAAAATCTCTATTAAAAAATTAGTTTTTAATAAATAATACTGGTATATCAATTTTATAATTTTCAACATATACCTAAAAAAGAGAAATTGAATTAAAATTAATTTTAGTAAGAGAGAAAAGATAGTATGAATCATGTAAGCATAAGAATAGTCTGAGCTTCTCTACTTCCCAATAAATTTTTTTTTTACAATTTTATAAAAAGAAAGACCTGCCAGGAATGTGGCAAATATTACTTATAAATATATTTTATGATATTACTATATTGCGCTAATGAAATTAAATCAAAGAAAAAAATAAAATATATTATATTAATTATTTTATAAATATACATTACCGTTAATAAAGTCTTATTAAAGGATTCATTAAAAGTCAAGGAAATAGTAATATTTTTTTCTTTTCCAGGTAATATTTGACCACTGGAATCAAATTTGATGAATTTTGGACGATTCGATGACATTTGATAAATTTGAATTGTTGAAGTTAAATTATAAATTGTTAGAATTATCTTTTCGAGCACTTTAGTAAATGAAATTAATGATGGTTCAACACGAATTGTAGGTTTCATAGTTAACTTATTAGATTGTGGTGAACCAAAAAGTAATTGGAAGTTTTCAAAAGCATTAGGTTTATAATCATCTTCAGCATCAACGCAATCGACAATATCAAGTGATAATTCATTGTCTTTTTTTGCAAAATTTTCGATATGTTCTGGTAAAGATTCCATTTCATCTTTTTCCAAATAAATTGTAACATCTCGCAATTTTAAAGAATCATTGAGATCAAAATAACTAGCCTGAAAAAAGAAAAATGTTTGAAAAATTTTATCTATTATTTTAATTTTTTATTATATATATATATATATATATATATATATGTTTTCAATTAGAACTTATGGAATTGTTATATATAATATATATAAAAATTTAAATTATAAAGAATTGGGAACATTTACTTTTTTTGATAAATATTAACTAATTTTAAAAAATTAAACACATTTTCAGAAAATAATAATCTAATTTAAAGGGAAAAATTATTGTACTTAGAATATATATATATATATATTAGAAAATTACTCACATATGAGTCATTAATTTGTGTAGTATCTGTAATTTGAAATGTATTGAAGTTACGATTTTTTATTATTTCTTTCATAGGATCAGGGAAACTTTTATCTGGGAATTTCTCCATAATTCTGTAATTCAATTAATTAGATTAGATAATTAATTAAAATTCAAAAGATTAATTAATATTTAATAAATATTCAGGATTTCAATTAAATTAAATGATATTAGTATATAAAAAGGGTTATACTTGTAGGTTAGGTAAGTTTTAAATGAGAACTAATGGAATTGTTAGGAAAATTCTTAATGAGTAGTAATATTGGGATAAGCAATTTTTTGATATGATTAGATCATACAAAGTGGCTGTTCAAGTTTTAGGACCTAAATTCAATTAAATCTTATGGAAATATTTGAAACTGTCTACATTTATATCCATTGATCTTTAAACCATCTTATATTTGAATAGTTGTTATATGGCAGGATCTGAGATAAGTAATGAAACACTGCTGGTATTGTTTTTAAAAACCTACCAGATGAAGAATCTCCAAAGTCTAGGTTTTAATTAAACCCTTTTAAATAAAGTCGAGTGGATATTTCTAAGATGAATCTATTTTCTTTTATTTGATAACATATAAACATCAAATATAACGTATAACAATACCTCCCTTACTATTGTCAGTCGGTAAAAAAAACAACTTACTTGCATATTCGAGCGCGGGTTGATTCTACACCAGTGATAAAATTCAAAGTAGCTATTTTATTTCTAATATTATTTTTCATGGCAATATTTGGAATATCACTCTTATGGATTTTATACTCTATTTGCACACTCTGAGAGAAACCAGGATTTATAATCATCGACTTAGGGTCAACAATAATGGCCCTTGCCGCAAGAGTAGGTATATCTGTAAAACAAAATATACTCAAAATAACTTAGTTCATTCCATGATATAAAATAATATTTTTAAATAAATGCAAGATACTCACAAGGATCAATTCCTATAAAACTACAAAATGCTGGCAAAGAACCATCATTTCTTACTTGCAAATAGGCACCAAGTCGACACGCTTTAATTAAACGTAATTTACCTAATTTAAAATACATTTTTCCTAGTGGGTCTCTTGTAGGACCAATAAAAGATAATACAGCTTCACCTCCATAACCTGTGAGGGAAATCTGTTACAAAAGAAATAAACCCAAATAAATAAAAAATTATAAATGAATTAAAATATCAAAATACTTGCCGTTCGAGTACTTCTTTTATTATTTAATTTAGCTGTTATTTGAACATAGGCAGTACACAAGCCTACTTTTTGTGGTAACATGCCCACTTTCAAGATTGAAACTTCTTTATCTTTTTGTTTAAAATCATAACTTGTAACCCAAAGGCCATTAGAGATTAATAACTAAATTAAAAAGACAATTGATTTTCAAAATTAGTATATATTTCAGTTACATATATATTTAACCAACTTACTTTAAATGAATGGGTAGGGTCTTTTATAATTTGAACTCGAATAGTACATTCAGGTCCTAAATGGCGGAATTTCAGAAGTTTAACTTTTTGGTTACCAAGAGGTATGTGACCCCAACTTAGATCTGTCATAGCCATTTGTAGTTTGAATTCAAGATTATCATTCTAAAATAGATAGAATCAATTGAAAAAAAGTTATCCAAAATTTTGATAATCTATTAATAAAACAAAAGTCATCAAGAATATTAAATTTTTAATCGAAATCAACTTACTTGAGCTTCTATTATATTGGTTGAATCATTGTTGACATCATCCAATTTTGTAACATCTAAAAAATCAAAATAATTAATACAATTTGAAATATTTAATCATAGTAAAATATAATATTGGAAAATATATATTTATTTCTTATACTTAAATAATTAATTATAATTCAATTTTTAATTAGTGGTGTAACATTATTAGAATATTATTATTAATTATATTTATTATTAAATCCTAAATGAATAGAGATAGGCGAGGTTCGATCCCTCAACCTCAAGATCATGACAATATATGTATAACCACCAAACTGATTTATGTTTTGAAAATATATTATTATAAACATTCTTAAAAATTATCTTTGTATTTAAATACTTAAATTTAAAAAATAATGATTTATAATCTTATAAATTCATGTTGTATATTAGAATTTAAAAATACTTTTGTTTCATATGTATTAAATAAAATACCTGATTTCATTTCAACATCTTCATCTAATGAGGAACTAAAAAAAATATAGAAATATTTCTGTTTAATAAAATTGACATATCTTTTATAAAGTTCAAAATATTTACCTATAATCAGACTCGATTGTTTTACTCGGTGAGTTATCCTTAAAAACAAATATTTGAATTTTATTAAAATATTAGAAAAATCATCTTTAATTTATGGCATTTTTTTTCCATTTTCGATAGAATAGCAATGAAAGAACAAACTTATTTTTAATTTCTATACAATTTATATTACTATTGTTTTTGTAAAATTAAATTAAATTAAATTAAATTTTAAAAACACTGTCAGTGTTGGCCTTTGGGATCCAAACCCATTTTAGCCAGCATTTATATTTTTTAGTATTGCAATAATATATAATATATAATTAATTCTTAAAAGTAAGTGAACTTAGTGAGGTACAATCCCTTGATGACCTAAAAATTAATTAAATCTTTCCTTTCCTTAATATTTAAACGCAAAAGAAAAAATTTTATATTTCTTTGATCTAATTAAATATGTTTAAAATTTTATTAAGAAAATGAATAAATTTTTTTTAATTCACTTACCCTTTCTGTTAAATGTTCGGTGATGAATAAAGGAATTTGGTGAAATAAAATTTGTTGATGATTTGATGAGGTGTCTTCTAAAGTTATTTTAAAATTGAGCTCAAGTGGTCCATATACATTGGGAAAAATCTTCAACTAGAATATAATAAGTTGATTAATATTAAGTGACATACTAAAAATAATAACATTAATACCTGAATGTCTTTCGTAGAAAGTGGAGGAAAAGTAAATTTTTCTCTAGGCCATATTATGAGTTCTTCTCCATCTCCACCAGATGCATAATCTAATAAAAATGAACAATTGATTGTATTGTCGGTTAGATTTTGCAATGTTAAATTTTCATCGAAGAAATTAGAGTCGAGTACAATTATTTTTTCATTATATTCTGGAATATTAAACCAGTAATCTGAAATTTTAGTTTCATCAAATGGAATATACTTGGGCGGTTTTTCTTTTTTAGTTGATTTAATAATAACATTTTCTTGTTTAGATGAGTTGTCTTCGATATTATTTTTATTTTGTTCATTTGTATTTATTGATAATTCTTCGTTTTGATTCGTTGATGACATTTTTGCAATTTTTGCTTATTTTTTAATTATCCAGTTCAAATTTCAAAGCGAATAGCTTTTTTTTCTAGGAGAAATTTGGTTGGATAAAAATTTTCTATATTAGTCTTTAGGAAGATAAGTTTTATATGTTGAAATCAATTCACTTAAAAATTAAATCAATGTTTTACTAACTCTTCCAGAATGATAATTTTGGTCAGCATCAAAATAAGGGCATTTTTTCCAAATTATCTAAAAAAAAAGATGAATTTTTAATAAAATTTAATAAATACGCTTTATCTTTTGAATTTTTTTTTATATATTAGAAAATTGGTTAAATTTATTAAAAATAATTTTTAACGAAATTCTCATAAACTGCGAGTTTTGCAATACAGCAGAAGTATCGCATTCACAGTTCCAGTATTCGAGAATAAAAATTTCTTATTAACGGTTATAGCCTGTATCTTTCTAGATTTTTTGGCTCGATCTGAGGCCATATTATCAAAGAATTTAACCAAATGGTTTAATTTCAAATTAAGAGAAATAGTACATTGTTAAATGACGCCGATGCTGAAAAAGGTGAAGTCACTTAAAGTGAAAATAGAAATGCTTGTTTGTTTGCGATCAGGTGAATCGTTTACATCGACATCACATCTTGAAAAAAAATAATAGATTCTTTAAACTCTTACTTTAACCTAATAATAACAATTAAGCAAATATTTTCAAAAATGATTATTAAATTTATCTTATTTTGAATTGTTGAAACGTTTCGCCTATAATCGCATACCAATTATCATTCCATATTCAATAGTATATTTCGGGAAAATAACACCAGAAAATAAGGCACTTCTACTGTATATGATAATAAAAAGTATAAAATAATTTAATTTTAATAGATAATAAATATTAATAAATAATAATAATAAATAAATGATAATAAATTATTGGAAATTAAATAATATAAATTAATTTTTTTAATAATAATAAGTAAAAGCAACATATTAGAAGTGTAGCTAATAAAGAAAATATATTCATATGGTTACCGTGAGTAAATTTGGGTTGTACCTAATCAATTTATCCCGAATATCTAAAATATGGATAATCTAAAAAAAAAAGAATAAACAAATTAATATATATGTAGTGCGAGTACTTTAAAATTAAAATTGAAAAAGAAGCAAAATTATTTATTTGTAAGTATTTAATTAGTAATAAATTTATCAGATTTTAAATATCAATTTTTTAAATAATTTGATGGATTTTTTTTTATTTAAAATTAGAAATTTAATTTATAATAAGAATTATTAAAAAAATAGATATAAAATAAAATAGAAGAAAATATATATTAATTAATTTTAATGTCTATGTAAATATATAACAATTAAGAAATTTTTCGAAAAAAATACATTTATTAATATTTTCAAGAAAAAAGAATATATTAAATTTTATAAATAATAACAAAAACATCAACACAGCATAAAATATACAAATAAATAATTAAAACTAAATGAGTTGCTAAAATTGTTAGAAAGGGTAGTTTTTGAAAGCGAATCGATAATATTAATCTAGCTTTTGTTTTTTGTTTGTTCACATATATTTTAATAATAAAATAAATAAATTAAATATGCTTCTAAAAAATAAAATGTGATTCTATAAATGATAACATAAAAAATAACAAAAACAAACCATAAACATCATATCAAAACAAAAGAATTATTTACCATTCAAATTCAGGAAAGCTTATATTATTATTTTCTTTTATTCGAAGGATTATCAGACTTCTGGATCCCATTATAAAGTATTAAAACATTTTCAGGAAAAATTAAAAAAAAATAAAAATAAAAATAAAGAAATTATTTGTTTAATATTATCTTCCGAGTAACATTAATTTAAACTCAAAAGAACCATCATTTCATTCTGCTATAACTCTTTCTACCAACATCAAAAATTAAAATGCTCTTAAACAATACAATTTTTAAATTAAACTATTAATTTTAGAATTATATTTATAATTTTGTTTATTATATTTCTATTTAATTTAAACTCAAAAGAACCATCATTTCATTCTGCTATAACTCTTTCTACCAACATCAAAAATTAAAATGCTCTTAAACAATACAATTTTTAAATTAAACTATTAATTTTAGAATTATATTTATAATTTTGTTTATTATATTTCTATTTAATTTACTTATAAAATTATCAAAAGCTTAATATAATTTAATATATTTATATTTTGATTAATGTTAAATATTAAATCTATATTGAAAATATTTTTTTCTTTATTTTTATTTAATATTTTAAATTGAAAATATAAATAAACAATAATAGTTTTTCATTAAATAAATTTTATAATCATATTATTGTAGTTCAGAGCATGCGGGTCATGCGGGTGAAACACAGGGAGGTAGGGAGAGAACATTTCGAATAAAAGTTGTCGCCTATCTGACGTCACAGCCGCCATATTGTGTGGGACAAAACATTATATTTTCTATTGATCTTAATGTTAATATATCATCAAATTTCGTGGGAAATTATATGAGCAAAAATTTTCTCATGAAAAAAAAAAAATTTTATTTTATTTCAACTGCAGGTCGTTTTGATATGCATATATGTATAACAAAATTAAATGTTGCGGCAATCATTCTCTTCCTAATTAGTCAATTAAAAAAAGAAATTATCATTAGTTTAATGGGAAATGGTTTAATGATAAAATATAAACAATAAGTTGACCTGTGGCAGCTACAGAAACAATTTCAAATAATTTTAATATATCTATTAATGTAATAAAAAAACAGATAGGCATATAACATAAATATTATTAATTTTATTTTATTTATAATATATATGCAAGACCAGACTGTGACGTCATGAATGACTGGATGACGTCATATAATTTTAAATCAAGAAAATACTAATAAATATGATTTTCCCGAGGATAAAACCAATACAAAGAGCATGATTCGTGATGATATATAAAAAAATCTCCTCATGTGAAAAATTTGGTGTGAAAATAACCCTTCCCTTCCTATCGTCGATCGCTAATACTACCACTTCCGGTTTCCGGATTTGCACCAAAAGTTGATCAATTGATCCCACTGATGCATTAAGTAAATATACCAAATTTCATCAAAATCGGTTGAGCCGTTCAGGCTGTACACATCTATACGGACGGACAGACGGACAGACATCATGCCAAAAATACTTTTTACCGACCGACGATAGTAAGGGAGGTATTGTTTTCACACCAAATTACACATGTGGAGATTTTTAAATATCTCCACGAATCATGCATTTTCTAAACAGAAAAAAGTATTTTTAGCATGATGTCTGTCCGTCCGTCTGTCCGTCTGTCCGTCCGTATAGATGTGTACAGCCTGAACGGCTCAACCGATTTTGATGAAATTTGGTATATTTACTTAATGCATCAGTGGGATGAATTGATCAACTTTTGGTGCAATTCCGGAAACCGGAAGTGGTAGTATTAGCGATCGACGATAGGAAGGAAAGGGTTATTTTCACACCAAAGGAGATTTTTTTATATATCACCACGAATCATGCACTTTGTATTGGTTTTATCCTCGAGAAAAATCATATTTATTAGTTTTTTCTTGATTTAAAATTATATGACGTCATCCAGCCATTCATGACGTCACAGCCTGGTCTTGCATATATATTATAAATAAAATAAAATTAAAAATGTTTATATTTATTATTTATGTATCCATATCTGTTTTTTATTACATTAATAGATATGGCAGCATGGCTCAGTGGGTAGAGTACGAGATTTCTACACAGGAAGCCTGAGTTCGAATCCCAGCATAGAACTCAAGATTATTTATTTAATAAAAATAAAAATCTAATTCAATTTAACATCAGCTGCTGCGGGTAGCGGGTAGATACCTTCTCACGATCCCGGTGAGAGACAGATCTACCTCAGTGAGTGGCGCCCACTGCCCTACGCGAGCACATGCATTTTCTCTCATTCCTCGACCAAGGGAGTGCATGCCCTACCCAAATCATCCATCCAGACCCAATCCCCTTTATTTCCTCTTCCTTCTTTCCAATCCACGCGTCAGGCTGTAGCGACAGGCCGGCTGGATCATCTTCGCGTCGCATCAACAATTAATGGAGAAATGTTATACGGTTAACGGCTAGGGCGTCCCCTGCAAGCGACGCGCATTGTCAGCACCCGGGTGATGCGAGAAATGGGTTAGGGTTACCCACCTATGGACGAGGTGGGCTAAAGAAGATAGTCCAACATACACATCCACATCTACATCCACATCGACATCATCACCGACACAAACATCGTCACATCGGTCAGCATCAGCATCATTGCCATCAACCTCACTCAAATCGTCCACAGCTACATCAAAATCGTCAACACCATCATCACCGTCATCGAAGGTTGAGTACCAAAAGACCGCGTGGGAGGCCTAAAACCAGCTGGTCCTGCCGTATAACGGGAGATCTAATGGCATCTGGTCTCTCTACAGACGACGCCAACAACAGATTTAGTTGGCGCCAATTAACGAGAAGAGCCGACCCCACACCCCGTGGGAAATAAGGCTAAGAAGAAGAAGATTACATTAATAGATATATTAAAATTATTTGAAATTGTTTCTGTAGCTGGAAATTAATTTATTTCAAACAGTCGGTCGGTTCGGACCTGGCCACAGGTCAACTTATTTCTGTTAAGAAAATGCATGATTCGTGGAGATATGTAAAAATCTCCACATGTGAAATTTGGTGTGAAAACAATACCTCCCTTACTATCGTCGGTCGATAAAAAATATATTTATTAATGTATTTTAGATTTTTTGGAAAGGTCAAAACATTTATTGAAATCCCTAAAAACATAAAATAATGACCAGCTACTAATATACGCTCCAAAAAAACCCGGATTTTTAGGTAAGTAAGGTTTGCATCTTGCAAATAAATTGAAAACAAGTCATAATAGAAAAAGTAGGATAAAAATTTTGATACTATAATGTATGAAGAAAAAATGTGGTTATTATATGCCCTAGAAAATGAGTTAATTTAAAATCTAATAAAAAACAATTAAATACAAATTAAATTATTAAAAACTATTTCTAATTATTAAATATATTAACTAAACTATAAAATAAAGAAGAAATAACTAAGAAAAATTTTCAAACATACGAGAAAATTTGAAACAAAAATGTATTATGTCTTATGTAAAATTCAATGTTTTGCCCCACACAATATGGCTGACAATAATTTTTCCCTACTTTTTTGGAGCCAGTCCCATTCCTTAAAACAAGCGTTAGTGTCACTTTCTACCACCCTGCACGTTAGTTTACTCGGGCTGTGTTAGTACTTGTCATTAGTTCAGGGGTGGACAAATTCTTTTAGGCGCGGGCCAAAATGAAATTTTCAGAATGTCTTTCGGGCCGGAGGACCATATTTCGTAAACACTAATAAAAAAAATTTATCTTTTTTTAGAGACATATTGAACGAAAAATCAAAATAAGAGCCAACTTTTTAAACGGGCCGGCGGGCGTTCAAAAAACCCGCGCTTATATTTGCCCACCCTTGAACTAATGACAAGTACTAACCCTGTGTAAACTAGGCTTTAAACATCTGACCCAGGGGGGTACTCCCATAGAAAAGGGTGAAACCATTTTTTTCGAATATAATATCTCTAGCTTTAGTGCTAGGAGGCGCTGCAGGAGCACAACCGATAACTCTACAGGCAAAAACCAGGAAAACACACACACAAGCCCGATTTTTTTTCAATTAATAGTAGCTTTATTTGCTAGGTGGCGCTAAAAAGCTATTCTTTTTTGAATATTTTTTTATAATTTTACATATCTCATATGTTGCTCTTTTAGATTTTCTATTCGAGATTTCAAAGCAAAGAGTGTAGAAATTAATTGGCAATAAAAAGAGTTTTGTTCCCTTTGTAAAAGATCCAATGCTTGTACAATTGGCTTCATTAATTTTATATATTCTTTTAAATAATCAAAGTCGATATCTCTAAATGCATTTAGTCCGAGATCTTTGCAGAGTAAGTTTTTTTTCTTTTTTCTCAAATATATGTTTAGTAGAATCGTATAAGGAATACCATCTCGTTGGAACGGGATAAATAAGAGAACAATTTAAAATTTTACTTATGATTTCAGACGTTTTTGGTTTTCTTGACGCTAGCATATGACGTATGGACCACAGAGCATCCTTGGTATGGACAGACCATCACTATATGTGACTATATGGTTCATTCCGTGGCGGCCGCTTTCCAAAACACCCCGAACTCTTTTGAAGTTTGCCGGAAATTGCCAAAACGCGAAATTAGTTACTCGTTACTTGCTCTTTTTTTTGGGAACTAGTTACAGTTCCCCTTACAAAAAGAAACGTGATCGGGAACGTCGTAACTTGTAACGCGCTGCTGCCCAACCTTGCTTATTTATAATATTTATGTCAAATCGAGAACAATAATTTAGAATTTCGAATAATTTAATTTATATATAATTATTTTTAGAACATTATTCAAGCAAAAGAAAAACAATTTTTTACTTTCCTCTCATTTTTGTATAGTTAAATTTAAGGGAGATGTATCCAAAAAGAGAAGAAAAGGCCCTAAAGAGAGAAACACTATACATCTACTCCTCACAAGGAAAATTATTAATCTCAAAAACAATATATGTATATATATTCAATATTTGAATTAAATTCTTAACAATTCTAATATTAGGTAATATAAATAGAAAAGAATTAGTTTCTTTGCTCTAGGATTTTTAATAAATAAACAAATATAATTTTAATTTAAACAATGGCATTTTTTTAAATGCGAAGTGGCGCTTCTTATGGCTGAAACGAGTACTGTACTAACGCACCTCACGATCAACATTTTTGTTTAGGAAAATTCACTTGAAAAATTAACTATTCTTACTTTCCTGAGTTGTTAGCCGCATTGATATAACTTTCAGCTATAAGATGACACCACGGCGGATTTTAAAAATTGCCAATATTCAAATTTAAAATATAACGGTTTATAAAAGTTTATATAATAAATATAATAATTTCAATATTATTCATAATTTCCAACTTTTATAAAATAGTTAATTTATCTTTTAATATATTTGTTTTATTATTTATTATTTATTAGTACAGTTCTAAGAATGAGATATTACTATCAAAAATTAACTCTACGCGATTTTTTGGAAGCAAAGTCTTCAATTGCTTCTTGAATACTCAAATTATCAGCAATTTCATTTTCAATCGCAATAATTGATAAATTACTGAGACGTTCTTGAGCCATTGAAGTTCTCAAGTAATTTTTAATTATTTTTAATTTTGAAAAACTAATGAAAACCGAAAACTAATGTTACATTGTGCATTGATACACGAGTATTATGTTTAAATTGGGCTGAAAATGTTTTCAAAATTAACATAGATTTTTTCAATTTTCAATAAAAGAGAATTTATGTTTTATAACACCATACTAACTTTGCTTTGCTTTTTCCTCTTCGTTTGTTAATTAATAATTAATTGTTAATGATCATTAATCTCCAACGTGTGTCTAGGGTATTAAACAAGTTATTATACTATAATATAAACTCTATATTGACCTCCACCGATATACAAAACCGTTTTTATATGGGTTGTAGATATTATTCTCATAGCACGTATAACATTGTAGTCATATTATATAAATACTAGCTGCTCCGAGCGCCTTCGGCGCTCTCCACACCTAGACGGGGGCTCCGCCCCCCTGTACCCCCCCGAGGGTCCCTATATATTCTGAGCTATAACCATCTAACTCCTACCCTGTCCCATCTCTATAGTTTTTTATATATGTTTATTTATGCAGAAAAAATTAATTGACATAATTATTAATTTAATAAAATAAAATTTAATAAAATAAAATTTAATAATAAAATTTAATTTAATAAAATTTAATAATAAAATTTAATTTAATAAAATAAAATTATTTAATAAAATATTAAAATAATAAAAATTAATAAATTTGTAAAAAAAATATATAATACTTAAAAAAGAATGTGCCTTTGCGAGTTTCGAACTGAGAGTGCAAAGTCATAAGATAACGCCTTAGACGGTTCACCCACGAACAACTTTTGTTTGGAAGTCACCTATTACGATATATATATATATATATATATATATATATATATATACATGTCAAATTATCGCCAGCAGTGCCTCTATGATCTAGCATTGTAACTAAACTATTTTTATTTAAATACCTCCCCCTGGACATACCTTACCAATTAGTGGTTTAATAAAAGAAGTCTGACATGCCCTGAGACCTACTGAATATGCATAAAAAATTTCATAAGAATCGGTCCAGCCGTTTCGGAGGAGTATCATTTCAAAGTTTTGTGACACGAGAATTTTATATATATAAGATATAAGATATAATATATTTCATCGAATACATTTTCAGCAAGTTCGTAATATGAAATAAATAGATAATACAAAAATAAAACCAAAGTGACTGACTCCAGTGGATGGAAAAAAAATTGGCGTCTCTAAATATGTGACGTTCGGCCGCCTTTTATTTCGGCCGCCTGCGTGCGGTGCACGCAATGAACGCTGGTCAGGCACGGCCCTGTATACAGTGGCGTAACTAGGGGGGAGCAGGGCGCCAAATTTAGGGGGCGCCAAATTTAGGGGGCGCAAAATTAGGGAAGCCAAT
Source organism: Labia minor (assembly GCA_963082975.1). Lineage (NCBI taxonomy): Eukaryota > Metazoa > Arthropoda > Insecta > Dermaptera > Spongiphoridae > Labia > Labia minor. The sequence goes on from OY720345.1 coordinate 41,068,279, forward strand.
TTGGAACAAAAGAAGAATTAATATTTAAAGTTAAACTGTATTGTGTGTAAGTCAATAAATATTATTTATACGCTTATTAAAATCTGTTAAACCTGTTTCGTTATTCGTCATTAATATTATTTAAAAAAAATTAAATTATATATATATATATATACGAAAGGGGGCGTTGATTTCTCAGTTGCCCCCAGGCGCAAGAACCTCACGGTACGCCACTGCCTGTATATATATATATATAATAATATATTTCTATAGAAAACGTTAAGTTATATTTAATAAAAAAATCTTTAAAAATTTAAATATACAAAATGAAATAAAAAATACTAGGAATTAAAATATTTATCTTTCAATCCAATAGGAATATAAATTAAATTCCAAACAATTTCTTTTAAACTTCTAAAGCTAAAAATATCATAGAAAACAAACTATTTTTTTCTACTTGTATTTACTAAGATGTGGATTAGAATTCTTTTATTTATTCTTCAAAGATGTTAAAGATTTAATCCAAATATTGAATATATATATTTTTGATATTAATAATTTTAGAAACGATCTATTCACACGATCATTATGATGAGAAGAAGTATAGTTTAAAAAATTTTTCTTTTACATCCATATAGTTTTAAAAAACAACTGAAATAACAAACGAAAATAGGATAGTTAATTCTAAAAATATATGTACAATTATTATAAATATTTCAATCAAAAAATCAAATTAAAATTTTTCATTTAAACTTCTTCTAAAAAACTGATAATTTCAAAGAATTATAAGGAGATTTTATTTAAAGAAATACAAATAAAAGTTTGTTCAAATTTACCAAAATTTAATAGAAACAATTTAATTAATAATTGGAAATATTAGTTAATGCAAAAAGCTTGATATTATTATAAATACTGAAAAAAATTATTTTTAAAAATACTTTATTTCATCAATCATACTGTTTTCGTTAATTATTTTTTTTTAAAAATGCTTCTTATCGGGTTCAATTTAATGTTTTATTAAAAATATTAATGAGTTTACATTTTTAAAGAAGGTCACAAAATAGTATTTAATAAAGTCTACCCTGATAATTAACGAGTTTTACTAATATTTTAATAATATGTTAAATTTCATCCATTCGTAAGATTTTGTTATTTATTATCTTCCAGAAAGATATACAAAATATCTAATGAAATTTCTGATTAATTTTTAAATTAATTAATTTTACAATTTACTTTTTATTAACAATGCCTGAATATAAAAATATAGTATCTTCATTTTTTAAAATTCATCTTCTTTTCTTCTTGCTCACCTTTATGATTAAAGAGCCTAGAAATAAAATATTTCAAGGACCTTAAAATAGTATACAATAAAATAAAATATTTATTATTTAATAAATATTTATTCCAAAAATCACAGACCAGATTTCCCCTGACCAATGCAGGTTTTTTCAAATTGTGATTTTAAATTCACCACTTGTTTTTTTATTTGTTTTAATACAAATTCAATTTAATCTAACTATTTTGAACTAATATACTACATAAATAATATATAATTGGAAAATGGACAAAAAGGATGTTCATTTAAACGTACTTATTTGATAAAATAATTTTTTTATTTTTGCATTTTTTGTTCGGTTTATGCAATATGTATATATATAATAATATATTATGTTTTATTAAAATTATGCATGTTTATATATGTATATATATATATATTGGGAGATATATATATATATAAAAGAATAAATATATTTTAATTTTTGTAGAAGAAACATTCAACAAAAATGAATGTGTTTTTGACACAATCAAGTCATAATTTATAAATAATGAACAAAAATTAATATATATAAGTAAATTGGAATAATAAAGCACTTCTTTAATAATAATTTAATATGGAAACCATTAGATTTTAAATCAAATAAAATGTTCAAAAAAACATAACTGGTATCCATAATTTTTTGAAAATTATCGCTCTTATTTGAAGGTAATGGGAAAGTTTGAATATTTTTAAAATTGTCTTCACTTCATTATAGTTTCTATTAAAATTAATGAATTAATGAAAAAAAGAGTTTAAAATTTTTTATATCTCCTTAATTGTTCTTCTGTGTATAATAAACGTATAATATATATAATATATTTTGTTTATCTTTTATTTAATATATATTTTATCTCACTTAATTCTTGTATTTAATATATATTATATGTATATTTATATATATGTATATACATATATATGTAATAATACATAAATATATAAATTATTTCTCTTTTTCTCTTCTCCATTCTCATTTTAATTTTGTCTTATAAATAAATATACGTAATTCAGAAATATTATTTTTCATTTATTAATAATTTTACTTTGTAATATAAAATTATTTAGTGATTACCAATTTTTGTACAAAATTCATACAATAAAATATTGTATGGTATTTTTAAGAAATTTAGATATTTTTTAAGCAATATATTTTTTATACATTTCTTTAATTTGAACTAAATTTAATAAATTAAATACATACATATTTATAAATATATATTCATATAAATAAATATCTTTATAAGACGAAATAATAAGTTATTGAATAATATACTCTGGTGTTAATTTAAGAAAATTGAGCTTTGTTGTTTGAGTTTTTAAAAAGAAATATATATTTAATTTATTTAGTTTAGTTCGTAAAGGTTTAAAGGGAGAGAGAGAGAAAAAGAGTAGGAGAAGGTCTGATGGGTCTATATATGCGAGGAAGGGTTAAATGTGAATGGTAGTGGGTATATGTGATCGAATTATATATATATATATATGTATATATATATATATAGAAAAACTGGGGCATAAATGAGGAGAATCATGCAAGGCACCTCTAGGCTGGCCCAAACAAACACACATGCATACGTACAAATATTAAAATCAACATTGGATTTTGTAGCAGTGTTTCCCAATTATATTTATCCCCTCCCTCTCCACTATAAAAGCATCATAAGAAATAATGTAATAATTTCATATAAAATTTATACAGAGAATTTTAAAAATTTATCTGAACTTTTTTTGTTAATAAATAAAAATTTAAAAAATAGATTAATATTAATTAAATCATCAAATAAAATTTATTTAAATTTATATATATATATATATATATATATATATATATGTGTATGTGAATTGTAGTATGATATATATTCTTTTAAAAATAAGCTTAAAACAAATACAATTGATTATTTTAATTTATTTTTACAATTATTTATATCAAATAATATTGACTGCTTTATAAAGGAAAAGAGATGTGGGGTTTGTGTAAATTAATATATATATATATATATATATATAATAGAATAATATAATAATAATCTATTATTTTTTCATTTATATGAATTGTAGTATGATTCACAATAAAATTAACAAAATTAAACATTTTTAATAAAAATGTCTATGTAAATATATTTATATATTATATTTTGTTTATTAATATTAAAATATTTGTTTATATATATATTTGGTATAAAATTAATTATACAATTGTATCATTACATATTATAAGAAAAAAAAATGGAAAATTTACTTATTTTGATTGAATGTTTTCTTTTTATTTTAAATTAAATATCTCTATATATAATATTATATACCAATATATTAATATTTATTTTTTAAAGATAAAAACAAAAAATAAAAACTGAAGAAATGGATATTAAAAAAGATTAAAATAAATAATAATAATAATAATAATAATAATAAAATTAAATAATTAAAAGATATCTAGATAAAAAATAAACTTTTCCATGAAATATAAAGCTAGTTTATTTTTGATTTTTTTTTTATTTTTGTTTTTTTTTAAAGAGGAAAGAAAAAAGTAGATAAGAAATATGAAGAATCGTTTAACGAGATCCTCAATAACAAATAGATTAACATTCATACTTAAGAATTTGATTACAGACATACATACATTTTTAAGCAATTTTTAATTTTTTTTAAATTCATTCATTGAAATATTCTTTGTTAAAAATATTTATACAGATATACTCAAACAACACATTCATTTTTGCTTATTTTTAATTATTTATTTATTTTTTGTTGTATTCTGTTTAGGATTTCTACTTGCAAGCAATGGTAGAAGACCCACAAGACAATCTCTTCATCCAGTAAAAAGCAATAAAAACTAAACCGGCGACACTATAGCGTCACTATATATATATGTATATATATAAGAGGACTAAAAAAAGTGAAAAATGACTAAAAGGGGCGAAGACACCCACTAATGATAGACACCTGTTTGCCTAGCCGTACACTGAATTCAAATTTTTTTTATTGTTATTTTTATTTTTTTGTTACAATACTAATTAGAAATATATTTTTACTTTTTCTTTTTTTTTGTTTCTTTTTTTTTAATAATTTTGATATATTTAGAATTGATAGGAATCATCAAATGTAGATTTGAAGTATTATTATTATTATTTTTTGTTTTTGATAATTGTCATTTGATATATTTCTATGAATATATCTTTTTTAGTATATCTAGAAAAAATGCTCATTTCATTTAATGAGAACATTAATTTATTTACCCAATTTTTCATTTTTATTTTTTTGAAAAAAAAAAATCTATAAATTACTTGTTTTTTTATTTATTTTATTTTATATTTACTTATTAATAATTATTATTCTGTTAAAAATATTCAATTCTTGTAAAAAATATGTATATATGGTTTTTAATTTAATGATTTTTTTGTTTTTATTTTTATTTTATTTCAATTTTTTTTTTATTTATTTATTGTTTTTTTTTTAAAATTTGAAAAACAGATGAGACGGGAGAGCGCGTTTATAAATCAATAATGTAATAATATTCATATTAACTAAAAAGCAGCTTGTAGAATTGTTAAAACAGAAACAAAATATGTGGATAAAAATTCGTATAACTATGTACCTAACTGTTTTATATATAAATATAGATATATATACACATATATATCTATATTTATATATGTTCATTATTTTTTCTTTATGACTTTATAACAAAAATAACAAATAAATACTAAATTCTAAAAAAAGAAAGATACAGATAGAGAGGGTTGAAAAAAAGGAATTGGTAAAATGGGGTGGGGGAATGGGTGAAGAAGGAAGGCATCCTTTCTCATATATATTTTTTAAAGACAAATGAAAGCTTATGAAAGTTATACTTTCTAAAGAAATAGAATAGATAATATAATAATAATAGTAATAATTAATATAATAATAATGATAATAATAATAGAACAAAATATTAAAAAGTGAAAGAAAATGTTTCTTTTTTTTAATAATATAACAATTTAAGGTGTTCGGCCTTTACAATAACCTAATAAATTAAAATAAAGCCTTTCACCATTTGTAAGAATGTCTAATATGGATTTCACACAAAGAAGTAAGATTAAAGAAAGTGGGAAGTGGAAAATTTTACAAGAGCGTTGACTAATAATATTAATAAATCACTCGCTATCAAATATATATATATATATATGAATAAATAAGTAGGGGGAGGAAATGCGACTTTTTTTGTTGTTGATTTAATGAATAGTTAAAAATATTTTTTTCTAATAAACAAAAACAAAAAAATAAATATAAAGTTAAAAATTTGTATATATATAATCAACGCGCTAGATTATAATGGGTACCCCAACCTTAGTTCAGAATTCAGATAATAAATGCAGCAAAGATTTGCTTTGTAGCAATTCACTGGGGACCGCCTCGGATAAATGAACGAACGCGTCGCTGTCGGAAATCGTAAACGCGTCGACAAAAGAAGACATTTTCGCCCACATGAGCTCCTTCAGGTGGTTGCCGGGATGCTCGTGGATATGGCTCAAGGCCTCTAGGCACCATTGGGGGAGATGGTAGGGCCGGAGCCAGAGCTGCTTTTCTATACCTGTAGAAATGATTGAAAAGATATTAGAAACAAAAAGATTCTATTTTTAAGATTAAATTTAAAATACATATATTTTAATAAGAGTTTTAAGATTTTTTTTATAATATAAAAAATATGAAATATTTTTTTTCTAAATGAAACAGAATTATATTATAACAGAGTCCCTAAATATAAATCTCAGAAAATAGAGTATTAAAAATATTATTATTATTATCAATGAAAATAAATCTATGGACTAAATTATTAAAAAATACACCATTCTATACTATAAAAAATTTTGAAATACACTTTTAGATATATATATATATATATATAAGTTATATACACCAGGGGTCGGCAACCAGGTGCCCCCATTTTCAAGTGACCGCATTCAAATTACTAAGTATTAAATTATTACTAAAATAAATTATTAAAAAAAAATGTTTTTGCGATCATGCTTTTTTTCAATATGATTCTTAAAAAAGGTAAAATGTTTTGCGATCAGGCTCTTAAACATTTTCGATTTTTCAATATGGCTTTAAGTATCACCAAGTGTGTCCACCCCTGTTATATTATTTCAGAAATGTGCCCGACTATTGAAAAAGGTTGCCGACCCCTGACAGAACATAAATAAAGGATTTGTAAAATAAATAAAGATACATATAAGTGAATTGTTTTAAATTTTTAATTCTTTTTTATACGAGGAATGTAAAGGTCGCAAAAATTTATATAAAAATAAAAATAATAAGAATTAACAATTTTTTTATACTAGATATTAATTATAATTTATAGTAAATAATTTATTTTCGTGCATATATATACTTTATAATAAAATATTTTTCCAAATTGGGAGAAGGAATAGTGTAGATCACTGTTTTCTAAAGTGGGCGGTTTTAGGTGTCTTTGAGGAAACTTGTATTACGCTTTTAAGTTGAATAAATAAGTTTTATAATTTCAAACAACAATGTTTCTAATTTACCCCTTCCTTTAGAACATGAAATACATTCTATCTTTCTGTTTAATTGATATTAAAATTTATTAATAAAATAATAATTTTTAGAGGACGAAAGGCCAAATAATTCAGGGGACCACTGGAATATAGGGAGGCGCGATAATTTTAAGAGTAATATAATATTTCTTTTTAAATTCAACATTATATAATCTATAAACCCTTTTTACATATTTTAATAATCGAGTACGTTTAGTAGAAGAAAAAGAGCTAAGACTGACAATGTCATGATAGATCTGATAAGCTTTCAGCTAATAAAATTGCCAAATTGCCATTACATTGAATGATAATATTCCTTATTAATCATTGAATTATCTATTTTAATTAATAAATTTTTTAACATCCAAATATGTGTTTATATTATTTACTTTTCTAAAATAGTAGTAGAATATTTGTAAAATTTGGAAATCTCTGGTGTAGATAAAGATCAAAAAATAGATTTTTTCTATTTTTTTGATTTTGTATACTCTGATCAACCTTTTATTCTAATTTTAACTTCATTATTATTATTTGCGGGTAGACCCTGAGGATCACGCAGAGTTTTAAAGAAAAATGATTAATTATTGAATTTCCCTAGGTCCAAACTCGAGCCTTTAGTGTGGTAGATTGTCGTGCTAACCACTAAACCACTGAAGAGTCTTTTAACTTAATTAAAATTTTAAAGAAATTTATTTTTAAATATATTATTATAAAATAAATAAATACGTAGAAATATTGTAAAAAAAATGTCGAATATATAATTACTATTTTAAATTACCTATGTCCATATTTGACTCTGAATGAGGAAAATTTTTATTCATGCAATTTTCTATTTATAGAATAAATATTGATTATAATATATACCTGCAATATTCGTTGAATGTTAAAACATAACATTTATCTTCGATACAAGCTACGCTGTTAACATCTTTGTGACGTGATGCGAGTATCTCATCAGCAACATCGCAGGGTTTTCTTCCAATATCCGTATGTTCAGGACGATAATACCATAATAATGACATCATCATTTCTCCTAGAACAAATAATGACAAATAAATAAATTTGTAAAAAAAAAAATATTAAAAATAAAATTTATTTTTAAAAGATTAAAAATTTTTGAATGTATCAATATTTTTATTCAATGCAATTATTATTAAATAATTAAATCTAGTTCCATTTTAAAATTTTTAAGATAAGGCAAGAAGAAAACATCTGTTAATAGTGCAACAATCAAATTCAAAGAATTTTTGAATATTGAAATCAAACTTGATTCTTGAAGTACGAAATTATTCTAAGTTAAATGGTTAATTTAGATTTTAAAGTTAATATATAAAATAAAACAAATCTTTAAATTTCTTAAAAAGATGTTGTAAGGAATTATATTATAAAGAATACATTCCAATATTTTGGTTTGGTGAATTTTTTAAAAAATTAATATATATATATATACATTTTCAAACAATTTTTAAAAATTGATCAATTAATTTGAAACATATTAGAAAAAGATGTTATGGTAAAAAAAACCGACTGTTTAGGCAAATAAATTTAATTATTATGTTTATAATATAATATAAAATAATTTACCATCCTCAGGATTATCCCAGAGAGCTGCAACTTTAGCGACAAATGGTAAATCGCTTCGACGTTGTCCAGATTTTAAAAGAATACAATCACCAGGACTGATAATGTCTCCTTCAATATGTCCCATTGAGTGATAACATCGACGAGTGACAAGTGGACTTTCATTCTGTAATCAATTTCAATAAAAGATTGTAGTAAAAATACTTGAATATAAGAATATAATAATTTGTATAATTAATTGTTTACCGTTATAAAAACTTTGGCTGTAAAACTCTCGCCTTTCCACGACCAGCCATTTGACCATTTAGGCGAGACATTGTTAATAGGAGTAGGAATGTCTACCACTAAAGAAGAAGAAGTATTCTTTTTTTTGGTGTTATTTTCTGCCCGACGTTTTGTTGCTGGCGTTGGTGTAGACGTTGTTGAATGTCTTCGACGTTTTAATTGTGTACGAGAATTTGGTGGAGGGGGTGGTACAGGCCTGGGTGGAACTGACGCTTGACGTAATGTCAAATGACGCAGACGACATTTTTGTTTGATGGGAATGGGTGCAGGGGAAGTGGGAGCTTTTCGTTTACGTTTTGCTCCTGTGACTGGGGGTGGTTCTTTTGGAGGTTCTTCTTGAGGTGGTTCTTCTGAAAGTTCTTTTGGTGTTTCTTCAAGAGGTGTTATTGTACATTCAGATAATGGAGGCTCTTCGGCTTGAAGTTCACTGGTTTCTTCTTTTGTTGTCACTTCAGCTTCAGTCACTTCACTTGTCTCTTGTTTCACTGTTAGAAGAAGAGCTTGTGTATCTTGAGGCACTGTCGCATTGTCTTCAGGGGCGACCTGTTAAATGAGAAGAAAAGTTAGAATCATTTTTTATTAACAAAAAGGGTGAAAGAAATAAAAAAAAAGTACCTGAAGGAGGCGGTCTGGCCAACAAGCAGCTGCGGGCGCAGGGCTAGGTGGCAAAGGGACGCCTGCGCTTCCACGTGCAGGGCTCGGGGGCCCGAGGGCGCCTGCAGGCTCAAGAGGAAGCGCCAGGGCGACAGGCGGGAGCGGCCGCTTCGAATTAGCGCCAGGCCCCTTACCGGCACCAGTAAGAGGCCCAGCACGGACGTTTTTTGGACACGACTGCAACGGGCAGGGGCACGGCTGATAGCCGGCAGCTGTTCCAGCCGCATCTATATACAAACCATTCAATATATACATATTTAATAGGAGATTAGAAAATTCTAAATGAAATTAGTTTTTACTATTTATAAATCTGTTTTTAAAATTTCATATAATACACAGATTATTTTTCATTTCAGTGCATGTAAAAAATAAAATTTATTGATAATAATACTTATGTTAACAAAATTAATAGAGAAATAAATTTTTCAAATAAATCTGAAGTTAGCAATCAAATGAAAAGTAATAAGTACTTTTTAATCTAATGATTTGTTTCCTGTTAATGATCATTATTTGTAAAGTTGATTCCTTTAATAATAATCAAATTAATATATTCATATTAAAATATTCCTCAAAATGTCAGTTGATTAGTATCTACTAAATTTAAAATATAAAAACAAAATAAATTTTATATTTATTCATACTTGTTTATTAAGAAGAGATAATATGTTTTTTTATATTGAAATAAATAAATGAAATAATTTTATTATAAAAGATTCAAGATAAATTTAATTTAATAATTATCCTTAATATTTATAATCCCGCTAATTGGGAAATTGATTTGTTAAGTATTGTTTTATATTTTAATTTGTTATACTAATATATATTAGTATATATTAGATATTATATATTTATTGTATTTTAAAAATAAAATTTAATCTATTTAAGAATTAGGATTTTTATTATTTACAAATTAATTTATTCTAAAGAAATAAAATGAATCAACTTTTTATTCATCATAAGGAAAGAACTAGGGCTTACAATACCGGGATCTCGGGATCCCGGACGATTTTTGTCCGGTATTAAAAACCGGTATTTATATAAAAATACCGGTATTTTGGTATTACGAATTTACGAATTTACAAAAAAAAATGTGTATGATTTTTTAATGACAATAGTGCCCACAAGTGTAGAATCAGAAAGAGCTTTTTCGGACGCTGGTTATATTTGTACGAAAATTCGGTCCTCGCTTGATGATGAAACGCTTGATTCGTTGTGTTTTTTAAGAGCAAACGTTAATAAACAAAACGCAAGTTATTATTAATATTAAATACTTTCAATTTATATTTTTATATTTTTTACTTCTTTAATTATATTTAATTCTTTAATTATATAATACCATACGAGCCTATTATATGTAAAATGTAACATAGAATTTAATATTTACTTTATTTTAATAATACTTGCACGTTTTTTTGTATCTATCTACTTCTACTCTCTCTATGTAATAAAATAAATAATATCTACTCATTTCAGAACAATATTTATTGGATTTCATATATTATTTGTTAAAAAGTCAATATAACAACTGAGGTAAGAAGAAATATAGCTAGTAAATTTATTATTAATAATACCGGTATCCCGGTATTTCAAATTTCAAATACCAAATACCGGTATTCAGATTTTAGTTCGGTATTGTAAGCCCTAGAAAGAACACAACATAAATATCTACAAATTCCATTATAACACACAAATAATTTAAATCAATAAAATTAAAATGGATCAAGTAATATATTATTAAAAAAAATTAATTAATTAAATAATATCAACTTCAACAATGATAATAAAATGTAATTAATAAAGTTTACATAGGTTACCTTAAAAAAATATATTTGATTTTTTTTTAAATTAATTATAAAAGTGATTTAAACCCTTAAAACATAAACATATTCTTTTATTCATGGGATATATATGAAAGATATTATTTAAAAGTATTTTATTTATTAAGAGTTTAAGGGGGATGAAAGATGATCTATCTTCATTAGATACACGAATTGAAAGTGGAAGGAATACACATAATTAGATTTACTACAGTAATAGGATTTGATCTTTAACTGAGATGACAGATTCGAATTAGATTTTAATTTCATATTTTATTACTTATACAGTTGCTTTAAATTAATATTATAATTAATAAATGTTATAAACATTGAAAATTATTAATGTATGTGTAAGTAGATTTGTAGAGTAGTATATTTAAATATTTTAATTTATCCTTTTTATAATGACCTACACATTATTATAAGCTGGTGATAGCTATTCTTAAAGTTTTTTATACGCTTTTTATTAACTTCACTTTTCTGTCTGTCTGTAATGTTCAAAATTTGTAATTCGATTTTAACCCACTTATAGTTGAGCGATTTCGCTCGAATTTGAAACATATATTGAAAGTCGATGACACTGCAATAATCAAAAAGAAATATTTTAAATTTTTCAATAATAAGGATTTTTAAAATTCGAAAATTTAAATGATTGATATTAATACAATGTTATATTTATATTTACAATTTTTTTATATTTTATATTTTCTTTACAATGTGCTTGTGTTTTTCCGTGATTCCGAAAAGAATTCAGTGCCGCATAGTACTCGGCAGTATGCCGATGGTTTAATAAGCCACTTACATAATCAAAGTCATCTAGAAAAGTCCTAGAAACTTCGCGAATAATCTAATATATGTTCGAGAATTAAATAGTAGTCAATAGTGCAATGTTCACATCTGGCAAATAACAATAAAATATTAAAAAAAAAAAAAAATAAAAAATTGAAAATAAATTAATAAAAAACTTTTTAATAAAAAAATGCCCTAGAACAGAAAATATTAATTAAACCTTGAATATTATCCTTTACAAATGTCCAACGTGGAAAGCCTATAATAATATTAAATTCTTTAACTACTACTTATGTTCATATACGCCCACGCTGGGCGTATGTAAAGGATAATATTCAAGGTTTAATTAATATTTTATTTTCTATTTCTTAGGGCATGCTGATTAAAAAGCGTGAATATTAAAAAGTTTTTTTATTAATTAATTTTTTTTTAATTTTATTTAATTGATATCTTTCAAATCACCAAGACATAAATGCTAAACTGCTATTAAACAAATTAATATATTATCTAAAATTTTTATAATTTTATAATACTTAATATTATTAAATAATTTTGAGTTTCAAAACATGTGCAATAAATCATAGGAGTATATCTATAAAATTGTTTTAAACAGAAAATTATGCAACAAGTAATGCAAATAATGGAGGCTCCTATTAGGGATATTTATCAAAAAATATAATCATTTAATCTAGAAATTGATTTTTTTTGATTTAATTTAATTTCGATCAATTTATTAAAGAGGATTTTTTTAAAAATATTTGTGTTATAATTTCATCATTAAATATTCCTTTAATCAGTTATATTGAATTAAATATTTTTTGAAAATAAAATTATTTATTCTCTTATAAATAAATATAAATATAAAAAATAATTAAAAATGAGTTTAGTTTCGAAAATTGATTTTTTTATTTATAAACCCTCTTTATGTTTCTTATATAATTTGACTCTTTTTTTTATTTTCTATTGGGTATTTGGTGGAAAAATCAGCTTGTTTCTAATTTAAATAGATGAAATAAATATAAGAAATTTTTTTAATATTTAAAAAACCAATGAAAATAATTTGAAACAAATTTTATTAACCATTTTATTAACGATGCGCATATCAACTGTTTTACGTATCATTTGCATGTATGCGATTCTTTGCAACAAGTGGTGTAACTTATGAGGCTCCTTTTAGGGATATATATTCATAATGATAAGAAAAATTATTTAATATAAAATTTTGATTATTTTTCAAAATATAATTTCATATTAAATTTTAAATATTCATGTTATGTTTTGCATTTGTGATAAGATTAAAAATTAAAATTAATGAAAAAAAACTCTCCATTTTGTAAAGTTCTAAACAAAATGTCGTTTAAAAAAATTAATTTTTTTCTATTCAAAGAATTTTATTTATAATAAATATATTTTCAATTTATATATTTATATTAGTTTTTAATACGTATTATTAAAAAGTTATGATAAATTAATTTAATATATATTCTTGTTTATTTTTTAATTTCATTAATTAATTAATTTGTATAGACCTACATGTTGTTTAATATTATTTATTATATCAAATAGTTGTATATTTCGATTAATTTAATATTATCTATATTAATACTTTCCGCCGTATGTATGTATGTAGGTATATGATGTCTGTCACATTATGAAGTTTAAACTTAATTTACAAACACCGTTTACAACTGGTTCGTCTAGTATTATTATAAAAAGTTAAATAAATATAATAATAATAATTATATATAATATAATTAATTATATTTTTGAAAATTAGTATTATTCAAAAATAAGTATAGCCACATATATTCTAAATATTTAATTTGATAATATTTTTTAATAAATAATAATTATAAAACATTTTATGTATTTATAGTTTATATATTCTTATAAATTTGATAAATTTTGTATTATATATTATATATTATTCAAAGAATAAAAAAAGGTTATTATAATATTTATTTATATTATTATTTAAAAAGTTCGTCAAAAAAAAAAATATTTCATTAGAATTTTTCCATGCGGTACCTACCAACAAAAGCGAGCCTTGGGGGCGGCGGTGAATGTCCAAAACAGCCGGGTGCAGAGGGTGGACCTGGGGGTGGCCCGTAGGCGGATGGCGGGGGCGCCGTAGTTACGTAGTAAGTCGGTCCGGGAGGTGGAGGAGGTGGTGGCGCCTGAATTGTAGGAGGTGGCTGTTGGCTCGACTGCGATTGCGGGGCGGGTGGGTAGCCGATGTCTGAGGGGGCGGCGGATGTGGCAGGTGCCGTACCGGATGCTGCCGATGAGTTGGGAGGCGGTGGAGGCCCAGTGGGTCCCGGCGGCGGTGGACTCGGATACACCTACGCACAAAGTAATAGTCGACGTGGTCACTATCACGTATTGTGAGGCACTTTACTACGCGCTGAGTCACGGCCTCGTAATTAAAAATAGTGCCAGTGGAACGCAACCCTCCGCCGGGTTAAGACTGGCGCTACTACTCTCTCAGACTTGAGTTCATACAAATTTAATTAAATTTAATCATAAAAAATACAAAAAAAAAGAAAGCAAAGAAATTCACCCACATATTATAATATCTCTAAATAAATCATTTTTTTTTTATTTTCTATATCTCCTTTAAAAGAAGAAAATAAAATAAAAATTCTATGAAATTGTTTCTTCCCTTTACAGCTTAAAAAAAAAATTAATATTAAAAAATTGAAATAAAATCTTAATATTTGCTTTTAGTATATTAATTTTAAATTTAGATTTCCACGCCCTTAGTAGAAAACATTTTTAAGAGTTTAATTAAAAAAATCAGAATTCAATCTGATTTTCAATTATATGAATAAAAACAAACCCAAAATTGAATGATATACAATTTTAAATTTCTTCATATTTCATCACACTGCATATATTGTATATATTTATATTTCTTTTACAAAATTAATTAATGAAATATATATGCTTATAATATAATATTATAATTTAAATACTGAATATATTCATTCAGTAAACAATTAAGTATTCAAGAATCAGGATTTATTAAAGAAAAGAAATAATTTAATAAAAAATGACCAAAAATCTAATTATGTGAAATGATATTAACAAAAGAAAAACAAGAAATATTTGAATGAGTAGTATGCATTTTATGTTATATAATTGAGGAAGAAATATATAATTTTTTCATTGCCAAAAGCAAAGAAAAATATCTATAAATTTTCTTTTATTAAAAAATATATTTTGTTTTTTTTTTAAATATATTAATGAAATAATATTTTAAATGCTGTTAGATCTATTTTGAATAATTAATTAGAATAAATAAAAATAAATACTAAGTAATTTAAAAAATTAACATATACATAATCCATTCAAGTTTTGGTACAAAAAATATCTTTTTTTTCCTTTATAAAGGGGTTTTACATTATTTAAAATTTTAGCTATAACAACATTGTTGGGTAAGTTTAACCCTTATAAGTCAAATTCCAGAACTTGATATTATAAATATAATAGATATTATTTTTTAAATTAAATTAATTAATCAAAATAATTTACTATCATTTATTTTATTATTAAATTATATTGGAATGCTATTTGAGTATATACTATAAGAGTATTTGTTATAAATGACAATGATCAGAGAGGGTTTTTTTTTATACTTATTTTTTACCCCATTTTAGATATCAAATCCTATAAAATAATATTTCGGTATAGAAAATATATAAAAAAATTAAATAATATTTTAGTAAATAATTTATTAATAATAAAAGAGTAGGTGCATACTTCAGGACCGGTGTAGTAGTGATGGTATCTGGCTGCTGCGGCGGCAGCGGCAGCAGCAGCAGCAGCTGCAGCGGCTGCTTGTTGTCTGTAGTGAGTGGTGTACTTATAGTAGGCAGTGGGCGGATAGCACACCTCGCTTGCTCCAAAAGGTGTATATTGAATGGCAGCAGGGGGTGGCCCTGGCGGCCCTGGAGCGTGAAGATATGGCCCTGCTGTCGCGTAATACGCCGGTTGACTCAAAATCTGTTAAAGAACAAACGTCACTTTACAATTGATGACATCAATCAATTTATAATCTAATAGGTAAATAATCATTTTGTTTTTTTTCTTATAGATTATTTCAATTAATATTCATCATTTATATCAGATAATACAATTTTGGATGAAAAAAAAAATTGAATTTCCCAATATTACTCATTCTTTTTATGAATGAATATTTTTTTATTTTTACTATCTCGCCAGAGATAGTATTGTGATCACGAAAATTTTCGATGTCGAGATTTTGATGTTTTTATGTTTTGAAGGCTCCTGAGTTTAAGAAAAATGTCTGTCTGCGTGTGTGTGTGTGTATCGTATGTATCTATATAGACAAGATTACGCAAAAACGATTTGAATGATGAATTTTGAGACCATTAACCATGACCTACCTCGTTTTCATTTTTTCTTCCTCTAATCTGACCGTAAAAATAAAAATATATATTTGATAGTTTATCACATGATTAACAATACCTCCCTTACTATCGTCGGTCGGTAAAAA
This sequence comes from Labia minor, assembly GCA_963082975.1. Classification (NCBI taxonomy): domain Eukaryota; kingdom Metazoa; phylum Arthropoda; class Insecta; order Dermaptera; family Spongiphoridae; genus Labia; species Labia minor. The sequence goes on from OY720345.1 coordinate 41,084,752, forward strand.
TTGTATAAAACTGCCATATATAGAATTTCAGCTTGAGTAAATCTCTGAAAGTACCGGAATTAATTTTATAATTTTTTAAAAAAGCGATTCAATCAAGCTGAAATTCTATATATAGCAGTTTTATACAATTTTTAATCATGTGATAAACTATCAAATATATATCTTTATTTTTACGGTCAGATTAGAGGAAACAAAATGAGAACGTGGTAGGTCATGGTCCTCTTTTGAATGAGTTAAATTTCTCAAAATTGATAGAAAACTACGTATTTTGCCATATATAGAATTTAATTTAACCAAATTTCATTATTCTAGCTCAAACCATTTTTGCTTAATCCCAAACTCACACACATTTTTTTTCAACCTTAGTGAAAATGACTCGGGGATCTTCAAAACATAAAAACATCAAAATCTCGGCATCGAAAATTTTCGTGAAAAGGTTTTTTTTAATTCTATGAAACTCCTTGTTTAATTTAATAAATTTAACCGAAGTTGAAAAATTTTAATATGTTTTGTACTTCAATTAAACTTAAAAATATATAAATTAAGAATAAGTTTATTTAAACATTTCGTCAAGTTTGAAGTTTTTTGATATATTTTCCTTTTGCTTATTTTGATTCTTCAATAATCATAATAAGTTGACCTGTGACCAGGCGCAGAACCGACCGACGGTTTGAAATAAATTAATTTCCAGCTACAGAAACAATTTCAAATAATTTAAATGTATCTATTAATGCAATAAAAAATAGATGTGGATATAATATAAATATTTTTAATTTTATTTTATTTAAAATATATAAGTAGGAGCTGGCTGTGACGTCATGAAGAGCTGGATGATGTCATATAATTTCGAATTAAGAAAAAACTAATGAAGATGATTTTCTCGAGGATAAAACCAATTGTGCATGATTCGTGGAGATATGTAAAAAATCTCCTCATGTGAAATTTTGGGTGAAAATAACCCTTCCCTTCCTATCGTCAATCGGTAATACTACCACTTCCGGTTTCCGAATATACACCAAAAGTTAAGTAAATATACCAAATTTTATCAAAATCCGTTGAGCCGTTCAAGCTGTACACACCTATACGGACGGACGGACGGACAGATATCAAGCTTTCGGTTGAGAAAATGCATGATTCGTGGAGATATGTAAAAATCTCCACATGTGAAATTTGGTATGAAAACAATACCTCCCTTACTATCGTCGGTCGGTAAAATTTTTTCTTTTTCTCAACTTATAGTTGAATATAAATTAAAAGTTATTCTTAAGTTTTATGTTTAATTTTAATTATTATAACTGATATTATTTTAAAATCTTTTTGTACTTTGTATCTATTAAAATTATAAAATACAAAAAAAAAATTTTTTAGTTAATAATGAATTTATTTTTAAAAATACGAGGAAAAAATAGAGATAAATATTTTTATAGATTTTATCATTTAATGTTTATTGTTAGTAGATTCTATAAAAATCTCAATATTGAAATGAAGATAAAAAGTAACTGTTTGCAACTGATTTTATATAATAATTATTAATTACATATGAAAAACGTATCTTTATTTTTTTTTCATAAATATTTTCTTAATAAAATTGCATGTAATATATACAAGATAAACAAGATAAACTAAGAACTAAGTTTATATTTATTGATAATACGAAATGGTATCAACCCAGGTAAATAATTTTAAACTTGAGATATATAAAGTTCAATAACAATTAAAATTTGATATTCAATATCTTGTTAGGTTTAAAAACAAACAGAAGAATATTGTTATATTAATGTTCATTGTTTTATTAATTTATCAAATTTTTAGGACAGAAAATCTAAAAAGCTCTTTTTTAAAAGACAATTTTTCAAAACATAAAAATTAATAAAATAAAAAATATTTCAGAAATTTTAAAGTTTATTTATTTCCAATTTTTATAATATAAAATTTAAATAAGAATAATACTAATTCATAAATAATAATCGTATAATTGTAATAATAACAATAAATCAATCAAAACATTTCCAAAGAAAAAAAAAATAATTAAAACAAATTTGTTTATGATGATTAAGTTGTTGAAGGGTTAATATTAGATTGGTTTAAACAAGTAACGACATCTTCATGTTGTTATATAAAACTTTTTAATTAAGTTTCAAAATTGTCAAAAACAAATGGTTATTCAATTTTATTGCTTTTAATTTATGTAAAAAGAAATAAAAAAAAGTAATTTTATTATTAATCAATAAATAAATCTTTTTTTTTATATTATTAAACACCGATTTAATTCATTTCTAATTTAAATAATCCTATATATCTATGTTTTAATCCATTTGTTAAATAATATATATTCCAGTTAAATTCAAATAGCATTAATGGAATAAATTTTCAAATAATTGAAAATTAGTTACAATATTAGGTAGGTACATATCTATATATTTTATGTATAATGATGTTGGATAGTTGCCTGGATGGTTTGGTTATTTAATGAAAAAGTTAAAGTAAATAGAACAATGAGTGTGGGAATAATAAAGAGAGAATGTATGAATAATAAATACCAAAATGAAACAGGGTGAAAGAGAAAAAGAGAGGGGGAGGGAGAGAGAGAGAAGTGTGTCCGTGATAAAGATAAATTGTACAATTTGTTTTTGTTCAGGTTTAGTTTATTTTTAATAGAAATTCATCAATCCTACATTTTTTTTGTTTTATAAATATTAAAATGAATACAGGGTTAGAAATTAATAATACAATAATAAAAGAAGGTTCAAAATTAAAATAATTATTATATATATATACCTATATTGCAATCTAATCCTACTACTATTGTTTTTTTTTGTTTTTGATAAAAAAAACACACAAGAATAATACATTTTTAATTATTTTATAAGAAAACGATTAGTCTTGATGTGAAAATATTAAAATCACTTCCCTTTCATCAAGCTCGAGGTATCTCGATCGGCTGCCAGATTCACTATTAAATTAATGAATATCGATGCCTATGTTTTATCAAGTGATTTATTTAATCAATTGCCAATTTCATTTTAAGCTTTCATAATAAAAGCTTTAAGTTTAATAGGATTAAAATAATAGAGGTTAAATGAAACATCTCTCTCTCTCTCTATATATATATATATATAATGTATATATATATATAAGCATCAATAATTTATTTATCAATAATATTTATTCATATAAAATATTGTAAAATAAATAATTGACTATTTAGATTAAAGAAGCACATTATAGCCGTACTAGATTAGATATTTATATTTTATTTATTTTTTCAATTTTTATTATATTTTATTATTATTAAAATTATTTTTTGAACTGTTAATTCTTAAACACTTGAATTCCAAAAATTTTTTAAATAAATGTTTAATTAATAAGATTTGTAAGCTATTCTGAGCAGCTTATAAATTTAAATATAATGTATTTATTAAATTTAATATAAAAATTCATTATAATAGTTTTGTATATTTATCATAAATAAAAATAGTGTTACTAATTTTTCTTTAATTTGTACCATTACATCTAACAGTAAGTTAATATTTCTTAAAAATTGTAAGGATTTAAGAAAGTTCATATTTGAAAATAGGATTATTTGCACAATTTATGGGCCGAAGAAAGATGAGCAATGGGCAGATAACGTTGTAAGAGAGATGGGATAAAGTAAGAGTTGGATGGGAATGGCTCAAGAAACATTCACATTGCGACTATATTACCTCTTAATTTTTAAGATTATATGAATAAATAATTTTAATTTTGATCTCATAATTGGATTTTCACGTAAGTTTTTAATATGGGTGGACAATGTAGGAAGGGACATGAGAAAGGTGGGACAGGGTAGGAGTTAGATGGTTATAACCCCAGATAGGGATTTGGAGAAATGTGGGTGCTGCAGCCAAGAACTTTCGAGTAACGAAGAGCCACAGAGATAATTAAAAAGATAGGAAAGTACATATATTCGCAAACAATAAGCAAAGCAATTATAAAAATACATCTATCAAATATTGAAAAACCTTACAGAAGATGGAAATTGTAAATTAAATAATATGTTCCATTTATTAATTTTAGAGTTTACACTAAAAATGCATCTAAAAGTTCTATGAGATAAAATTTATTATAATATCTAGTAAAAAATATCTGAGAATAAATATTCTAATTATTCTTTTATTTTATAAAAATAGATAAAATAACTATGACATAGTACAATGGTATGTAAATAGAGGATAAATCTCTCCCCAACAGACTCGAATTTGTTTTTCTTACTATTTCACCCTTCCTCTTTTTGACCATTTTTAAATTGTAAATTTTTTAAAAAGATAAACAATTTTAATGATATAAAATTTATCCTATACATTAACAATATGTTAAAATTTAAAATATACTTACAATATATGCAATGAGTGAGTCAAATACTTGTAATTATTTAACGAATTGGATGCAAGTCAATAAATATATTTATGAATCATTTAGATAAATAAAGATTATTTCAAAATCAAACTAAATGTGACTTATGCAATATTACATCATATATATATATATTATATTTATAGAAATAGTACGTGGCGGTACAATCATTTTAATTATTTTATTAAATGATTAAAATAATTTTAAAATAATCATTATATCATTTTTTGTAATATCTTGTAATATTGTCTAAAACAAAATATAATTTAAATTTTATATCTTAATTAGATAATTATTTGTTATGTTTCAACATTTTACCGTAATAATTAAATAAGATAAAATATTATCATGTATTGTTTCAATTTTTTGAGATTTTGACTATCCTTTTATATTAAATTTTGATTGCAATTCGACTCATAGTTTATTTTTTATTTTTTTATATAATAAAAGAGTAATTGGAATATTTATTCTCAGATTTTTTTTACTAGATATTATAATAAATTATATTTCACATAACTTTTAGATGGATTTTTAGTGTAAACGCTAAAATTAATAAATTGAACATATTATTTAATTTACAATTTTTATTAAAATTCGAGAACTCTAAGTGGGGTAAAACTAAAATTAGGAAATTTTTAGGAAAAAGATATATCTATAAAAACTTTAAAGATTTAAGTTGATTTAATGTTGCTTTATGAACATTTCGTTGTATAACTAATAATTTAACTTTAATAAATAATTTTTTTTTAATTCTGAAGAATGTACAGATAAACAAATCATTATTATATTATATTACTATTATTATATATAAAGTTTTGTTTAATCATTCCCTCGAATTTAAAAAATTTTACTAATATTTTCGTTTCATAACCTCGAGAATTCTAATATGGTTTTAGATTTTTTTTAAAAACAATTAGGAGACAATAAAATTACTCTAGACTGTTTTACTTCTATTTGAACATACACTAACATAATTTATTAACACGAAAAGCATTATAAGAATTACATAAAGTTTTTTCATTCGATAAAATAATATGAAAAGCGAAGTCAAAATTTATCTAAATAAAAATCACTTAGAGACTTTTGGATAGTTTTGTATCAATTTATATGAATAAAAATTAAATAAAATTTAAGTCCTATACAACTTTTGATAATTTAAAGATAATCAAATGAATTTATTAATAAATCTTTTCCTTACAATATAAATTCACTCTATTTTATTAATTCTGTTTAGTGATTTGAAGTTAATAAAAAAAGAAAATTAAAATTTTAAATTAAATATAGTAGATATATTGTGTGTGATCCTTTAATTATAATTCTATTTTAAATTTTTGAACTCTTTACATATTATTATCTATTAAATATTTAAGTAAATTGATTTTTAATGATAAACATTAATTTGACAATTTATATCCTAATTTCAATTCAAATTTAATTTAATGCTCTTAACATCATCGAATTGATATATGAATATATATATGAATTGATTTCAAATACAAAAGAAAAACTATTTTAATAATAATAATAATAATTTTGCACAATTATAATTAATTCAAAATTATTATAATAGATTGTTATGTTTTCTGAAGTCCCATTAAAAAGTCATGAATCATTGCATTTTTTCTGATTTGAATATCAAAACCACTTCAATCCAGAAAAAATACAATTTGCTTAAGATGGCCACAAACACGTAGTGAGTTTCTTCAAATTTTTCTTAAATTTTCAAAGATATAAACAGATTAGTTTTGGTAGATGATTTATAAGTAATTATTGAATTTTTATAGGATATCTTAAATTAAGGTACATTGATTTTGGTAATAGATTTTTAATAATATAATCTTCACAGAAAAAATGTTTTATCATTATTAATACAAATTTTTGGAAACAATATTTAAAGAATTTATCATTATCATAATCATTTGTTCTTTTAATATAAGAATATTTTAACCGAAAACAATAAATGACAATGTTCAAGATAAAATTGAACATCATATTACTCTTTGGACATCTCAAGAGAATTGGCCAGTCTTTTTTAAGTAATAAATACCATTGATAAAATTTATTACTCTTCTCTAGTTCAGTTATAACAACTTCATCATGATAAATGACTATATAAAAATCTCAGATAAAAATCCAAAAGAATAGTATTTCTTTTTATTTAATAATGCATACATTTTTTTTCTATGGAAATTTTTACATCTATTACAATACGCATAAAAATGTTTTGTAGGCTCCGATGTAGCAATGAAGTAAAAGTTTTACACACATTTATAGGGAGATACAATATCTAAAATAATTCTTGTTTTATACTATAGAAACATGAACATTTCTATTATATATACTGAATAGTAAAACATTTTCAAAACTCCGAGACACCATATAATAATGGCTAATATCATTTTTAAATAAAGTGGATGGGATAAAACTGCTCGAGGGATTTTAAATAAATAATGTTTTGTGTTGGGGTTAGAGAGAATTTTTCATAAATTTTATTTTTCTCTTTAGTGGCCAGACGGAGGGCCAACTAAAGAGGAAGTACTAAATTGATGATCGACCTTCTCTCCCTTTCTCTATATTATAATTCATCGGAAGCCGTTTAGGAGGTGAATCAATGTTTCGAAAAATTTCTTTCTTAACACTTAATTAAACTTTGAAATCTATTCAGGTTTAAATTTATATCTAATATTAGCTATCTATCTTTGTGAAGCTATTGAACTTGAACATCTTCAACTGTCTCTATTAAAAGTTCTCCACCTCCATCTAATTCATACCCTCTCCGAATTCTTTCATATTAACTTTTATATCGTTTGCCCACAGCCCGCTTGAGCTACAAGGGTCAATCAATAAGTAAAGAGACAAATGACTACAGCTCGAAATCGGTTTATTTGATTGTTACAAAATTCAGGCTATTTTACTATAATCACCCCTCACAGTTATGCAACTGTCCCATCTTTCATGCAGCTTCCTAATTCCCTTGGTGAAGAATTCTTTCGATTTACCCCTTAGCCACTTTTCCACCGCTTCCTTACTACTTACTCATTGTTAGCAAATCTTTTTCCACATAGGGCGTCTTTCACTGGTTCAAACAGATAAAAATCAGATGGGGCGAGGTCAGGACTGTAGGCAGGAAGGGGTAAGACCTCTAAACCCAATTTTTGAAGCTTATCACGTGTCAGCTTAGGAAGCTACAAGAAAGATGGGACAAGTGCATAACTGTGGGGGTGATTATGTAGAAAAATAGCCTGAATTTTGTAAGAATCAAATAAACCGTTTATGAGCTATAGTCATTTGTCTCTTTGTTGAATGGTTGAATTTATTGAATGGTTCTCGTACATTCCGGTACTTTCCCAAATGGTTTTAATATTATTTTTTATTATATCTTTTTTTGATTGAATTTATTGTCAGAGCCACACGTAGTATCTAAAAATTTTAAATATAATAACATATTATATATTTTATGTTTTCAGATTGTGAGCATTATTGATTCGTTTTTCTCAGTAAATTTATCCCTTAATAAAAATAATTATTTTCACGTACACAGTACAATTTGTTTTTATTAATACGAGTTATCTTGTAATTTTTTTTGAATAATTCATATTTTAAATTCTTTATTTTAATCAAAAGTTAATTAATTTCTGTTTTAAAACTCTGAGAATTTTTTCACCTTTAAACCCAGGGAGTGGTGTATCATACTTAATAAATCTTTTCATGTTATTATTAACAAATGGTAAAGAGTGTATATATTGTATATGTATATATACATTATTTTACCAATTAAATTTTATTATTAAAATATTATTTAATATTATATTAAATTTCATCAATAAAAAAGTGAATGTCTCATATTTCGTTATTTTTTTTTAAAAATAAATGAATGTTCATTAGAAAAAAGTTTCTAGTATATATAAACAAATAAAATTTAGAACTTCAAAATTGCATTGATTCCGTGTGAAAACTTTTCTCTCTTCTGTTCCTCTCTTTTCAACTCTTGTCGAGTAATGTGTTAAAGTACGACGTGGGTGGAAACAGAATTAAGAAGAGCACCCTCCTTGTAAACAACTTAGTGCAAGTTTTAGTTCTAATCCTTAATTTAAAATATTTATATCTAGAGAAACTCAAATTAAATAAAAACAAGATAAAAGATTATTACTTTTTAAGATAATGGAAATAGAAAGAGAATTAGTAGTGTTGTTCACAATCATTCTGAAACTCCAAAAACACTGAATGAATAGAGAATTAACATTAAATAAATTTTTAAAATGATACAATAAATTTGTTGATGTTATAATTAAAGTTTTAAATTGTTAATGAATCATAATTTTTATAATTAAACTTTTGAAATTTAATTTTAATTAAAATGTTTAATTCATGACTTGTATACTTTTGCAATTTATTACTTTAAAATTATTTAAAACTTAGGATTAAAGAGTATTACTATTTTCATTTACAGTATCTGATAGACTTTATAGATAATATAATATTTTTTTTTATTAAAATCATTTAAATATGAAAAGAGATTATTTATTTTTCGAAAAATTTAATAAAATAAAAAGATATTTATGGTTGTGCTATTTTAATTAAAAAATTTCTTTCATAATGTAGATGAAAATTTAAAATAAAATGAATATAAATAAATATCAATTGATTTTAATCAAAAATTATTATTGTTTCTTTTATAAAAAACTTTTGTACACCCCACTCAAGGACAACGCCTATCAAGTCGGTTATATTAATTAGGTATCCTATGATCACTAGAACGGGTCCTATCAACCTTTACCATTATTTTCTTGATCGGAAGCGCTACTTCTTTATCAAGTAGCTTCCCAATTTTAATGCGGAGCTTAGGTTGACTCCGTCAAATAGACCCTAGCTAGAGAAAATTCCTTGCCAGGCATGGGACTTGAACCCGAGAGTACGAGAAAGTGAGCCAGCTACGCTGTCCCCTACCCTGAGGCGCTCTAGGGAAATTCAATAATTAATCATTTCTTTTTAAAGCACTGCGTGGCCCTCAGGGTCTACCCGCAAATAATAATAATGAAGTTAAAATTAGAATAAAAGGGTGATCAGAGTATAAAAAATCAAAAAAATAGAAAAAATATAATTATTGATCTTTATCTACACCAGAGATTTCCAAATTTTACAAATATTTTACTAGGTATCTCTTTAGAAAAGTAAATAATTATTGCGTCACTAATAAAATAATATAAACACATATTTTTGGATGTTAAAAAATTTATTAATAAAAACAAAAAAAAAATAGATAATTTAATGAATAATAATTCAATGTAATGGTAATTTGGCCATTTTATTAGCTGAAAGTTAATCGGATCTTATGATGACATTGTCAGCCTTAGCTCTTTTTCTTTTACTAAACGTACTCGATTATTAAAATATGTAAAAAGGGTTTAAATTTTCTATCTATATAAAATTTGAATTTTTTGAAATAATACATTTTTTTAAATTTTAAACTACAATATTAAAACGAAACGATGGAATACAAGACTATGTTAAACGAGGTTTATCTATCTATCTATATATATAGGGTGACCCAGCCAGTAGTTGAACCCCTTCCAGTAGTTGAACAAATTACCAAAAATCCGCCAAAATCTCAAGAGGAAACATGCTTGGAACGTGAAATTTTATTTTATTTTTAAGTTGTTATGTTGTCACAACTGAAACACCTATCGTCTGCTGCACGTGACTTAAGTACTCAGAGATATTATTTTTTTTCTCAAATGAAATGCTTGTTTTTGCATTCACGACTAGTCTACTGAAAATACGGTAAGTAAAAGTAATCCACGTGCATCCTAGTCATTTTTAGAGATATTTTTACCGAATTGGTCTTAAATTAAAGCTAAAGGACTACATTTTGAAGCATGATATTAAGGTATAGATATTTTTTATTTTTTAGAGCTCTAAACTGACTGTTCAACTAATGGCACTGTTAAAATACACAAATTCCAGTAATTGAACAGTGGTGAACGGTGCCCGCCATCAAAGATCACCAGACTGTGAATGTTCAATCCCTTTTATACCTTGAATCCCCTTGAAGAATTTAGAAAAGTGCAGGGGAAGAGTGGGAGGGTAATATTGAGGCCCGTGAACTGTTTCAGTTTTGGAAAAGGCTTCGGAGCAAATGTCTTAATGAAACTCAGACAAATGGCCTTTTGTCTGAGTGTATTGAAAAAGAGCCCGAAATTAATCATAATTTTGATGCCTCACCTTCAGCATTGAATGTTAGTGCAATCCAAGCAACACTTTCAAGACAAACGGACTCGCTTAAAGTAAAGTAAAGTAAAACCAGGAATCTGTATGCACTCGAGTCCCAAAGCAATTTCGTATCAAAAGTTTAAAAAATTTTAAAAATATTTTTAATTTTGTATCTTATATGTATATTGCCGATTGGTGTTTGTTTGAAATAAATAAATAAATATATGTATTATTGTTATTATTATTATTATAATTTAAACATTGAGCAATGTTTGGAATGTGAATCAGCCTTGTATTGTGTTATGAGTGCTCAAGCTATAGGCCTAGATATTTGTTAAGTCGTTTTGGATGTGTACCTAAACTTAAAATAAAAAAAAACTATGAAATAACGGGTGTTCAATTACTGGAATATCGAGCGTTCAAAAACTGGACATGTCTGTTCAACCACTGGGATAAAATCATAAAAAATGTTGTGAATTTTTTTTTGCTTTTTATTTTTCAGTTAAGCACTGTTTAATATTTTTTTTAATAACTACAATAATAAAGCTTTGTTAAAAATCCATTAGCTTAGTTTTACGGCTAATAGTATAGAACTTACAACAGGATCCGTGGTAAACTGGCTTTATTTGTTCAACTACTGGCTGGGTCACCCTATACTATATATCTTATAAAACTTGATTATAACAGATAAAGTATAATCTTATGACTCACAAGACGTTTTCTTGTTGGTTAAATTAGCAAATATTTTCTATATTAAGAAGATATTTTAATTAATTAAAAAAAAATTCCTCAAGTGGTTCTAAAAATATGGTACGAAACACTTTAAATGGCAACATTTTAATTTTTTCATTGCAGTAATAAATAGAGATTTTTTTGTTGATTTCAAGCATTTAACATGTTTTTATATTAATTTTATTATATTATTACTTTTAAATAAAATGTGTTACATATTTTATTTAAATATGTTAACAACTATTATATATAAATTGATTCTATCAATTAATTCAATTGTTTTTTATGAGCATTTGTCCGTATTCCTACTTTATTAAATAGATAATTTTGTTATTTACTTAAAAATGAAGGTGTTAATTTTCTAAAATAAACTTAAGATGAAGATAATATGTATTTCTAATAATGCCATGTAAAGAATAATAATACAATTTATTTTGAAAATAATTTGACCAAATTTTTTTTATTTCATTCCAAAGTCCTTAGATACAGAAATTGTTTTCGAATTTAACCAACTTTATCTTTTATAGTTCTCGAATTAGTAATATTGAATTAGATTGAAAATTGTAAAAAAAAAAAACAAAAATTCAATATGCATATAAACCATGTAATTGAATTTCTTATTTTACTTGTCCACTAGAATTTAAATATACGTTCCCAAATGGATCTACTCCGTTAGAAATAAGAATGATTATTCAATGCATTTTGGTAATTATTATTAGAATTCATTCGGAAATGTTCCCAATTAGATTATATACAATTATTATCGATTGGTTATGATAGGGGAATAATTGGTTATAGTTTCTCCAAATTGTTCTTTATCATTTTATGTGTGTTTATGCATTTCAAATGTTCTCCATAATTCATTTAATAACACATGTGTTAACATTTCCTGTTTGGATAAATTTAATCCAATCTCATAATAATATTAATGAGTTACGGAAAGATTAGTAGGTATAAATTTTGTGTTAATTAATGATTTATATCTGTATACTATTTGAGAAAAGGATCATTTTAGGGTAAATGAAATATTTGTATTAACTTACAAGAAAAAAACAAACATATAATTAAATTTATGTCTGTGCGAATGGGTAGGCATGTGTGTATGAAGAAGGGGGTGGGGTTATTTGGAGAGCAGTTTGAAAGTTTTTATAGTCAAATTAATTTTCTTGTTCAGGTTTGTTTTTTGATTTTTGAGTTAAGTGTGTAATTTTAAGAACAATCATTACCGGTAACAAGTGATTAGTAAGCATTTCAAAATTCTATAAATCTATTATCATTCATTGGATAATTTACAATATATTGTATTTACGAATTTTTATTTAATGTCCCCATAATAAATCCGCAAGCAATTGCCCATCAAGTCGGTTATATTAATTAGGTGTCCTATGATCAGTAGAACGGGTCTTATCAACCTTTGCCTTGGTTTTCTTGATCGGAGGCGCTACTTTTTTTGTCAAGTAGTTTTTTTGTCAAGTAGCTTCCCAATTTTAATATATAGCAGTTTTATACAATTTTTAATCATGTGAAAAATTATCAAACATATATCTTTATTTTTACGGTCACTTTAGTGGAAAAAAAATCAAAACGTGGTAGGTAATGGCCCTCTTCCGGTTGAGCTACATTTCTCAAAAGTTGTTAGAAAACTACGAATTTTGAATAATGCCCATGTACCAAATTTCATGATTCTAGCTCAAACCGATTTTGCGTAATCTTGTCCACACACACTCACATATATATATATATATATAGACATTTTTGTCAACCTTAGTGAAAATGATTCAGGAACCTTCAAAACGTATAAAAACATCAAAATCTCAACATCGAAAATTTTCGTGATCGCAATACTATCTCTGGCGAGATAGTAAAAAAAAACTCATGAGAATATAAATATTTATATATTTATATATAAGAAAATAAAAATTAATTTGATATATAATAGAAGAATCAACCTTAAATATTTTAAACTTTTAAAAAAATATAAATTTATTTCAGTAAAAAAAAGTACATGCCCATTCGTGTTAGCAAGAAACTTTCTCATTTCACCCCTGACATATGTTTTTAAAAGCGACTGGTTAAACCACTTATCAAGTCACGCTTTCGTTGACTTCTAGTCGAGTTCGACCATTCTTCATCCCTAAAGGCGAGAGAGATATGCATATAATTGTATGAGTGAAGTATTTTAAGATCGTACATCCTGTACTATATAAACACACAACCGGATTCCTCCCCCCCCCATCTAATTAATTAAATCAGATTTATTCTTTTATATTGACAAATGTATTATTTATTTTGATTTTTTAACTTATATAAATTTGAATTGAATTTATGTTTCATTGTTAAACATAGATTATTGATTCAAAAAATACATTTTTGATTATTCACAAAAACTAATGCATTATCTTATACATATATAATAACGATAATATATTTTATTTCGAACATTATTGATTTTTGTAAATGGCATACTAAATTTGAGTGCATGTCTCACATCATCCTGTGTGTACATTAAATAGTATAATAAAATAGGTATTGAGGTTGAAACATAATTAAAAAGGATAAATATTAACTATAAAAAAAATTTCATTTAAGATGAGACTATATATTAAATATAATATATAATAAATATAAAATTTGCATATAAATTCAATTTAGCTATTATATTTATAATTCATAATTCATAATTGATTTGGCCACAAGAGTTCTTCACTAATTTTCGGTTGTTTTTTCAGTTCGGATTGGATATAGAATAAGTTGACCTGTGGCCAGGTCCGAACCGACCGACGGTTTGAAAAAAATTAATTTCCAGCTACAGAAACAATTTCAAATAATTTTAATATATCTATTAATGTAATAAAAAACAGATATGGATACATAAATAATAAATATAAACATTTTTAATTTTATTTTATTTATAATATATATGCAAGGCCAGGCTGTGACGTCATGAATGGCTGGATGACGTCATATAATTTTAAATCAAGAAAAAACTAATAAATATGATTTTCCCGAGGATAAAACCAATACAAAGTGCATGATTCGTGGTGATATATAAAAAATCTCCTCATGTGAAAATAACCCTTCCCTTCCTATCGTCGATCGCTAATACTACCACTTCCGGTTTCCGGATTTGCACCAAAAGTTGATCAATTCATCCCACTGATGCATTAAGTAAATATACCAAATTTCATCAAAATCGGTTAAGCCGTTCAGGCTGTACACATCTATACGGACGGACGGACGGACAGACATCATGCTAAAAATACTTTTTTCTGTTAAGAAAATGCATGATTCGTGGAGATATGTAAAAATCTCCACATGTGAAATTTGGTGTGAAAACAATAACCTCCCTTACTATCGTCGGTCGGTAAAAATTAAAAAATTAATTAATTACATAATTTCCCTGTATCCAATCCGAAAATTAGTGAATAAGTGAATAATTAGTGAATTAGTCAATTAAATATTACTTAATGGCTGCACATTTCGAAGTTCATAACTATCTAATCTTTCAGAATTTAATATTTTTTATCTCGTAAACTAGAAGCGACCCGGAAAAATTGCATCAGGAAATTTGGAATTAAAAAATGAATCCTTTAGTAAAATTTTATCCAAATAGATTTAAAAATTTTGTAAATATAAAATTAATAAAATAAAATAAATCCAATTATCATTAATATATATATATATATATATATAAATGGTAATATAAGCAAAGATTACAATGTGCCAATTTCTGTGAAGGGCAGCTAATTGCGAGAAAACAACTTTTAGTATCAATGTTATCGTAGATTATCATAGTTTCAGTGTCTTAGCCATATTATTCATGTAAATTCTGAAAATTATTATATTTTTGTTGCTGTTAAAAGATTTCCAAAATTAATTTTATTTTTATTATTTATTTTAAATCATTGCTTGCTTTTAATTATCAATAATACAAATTTCATCTCATTTCTTTTTAAATCGGTCTCATTAAAGTTTATCAGTGATTATTTCGTGTAAGTTTTTTTATTATTTATATTTAAAAAAATATTTCATGAAAATTGATGCTATAATAATATTGAAATTATTATAGATTCTTAATAAAAAAACAAAATTTAACCGTCTAACATTTAAATTATATGGAAGATGTTAGAGGGTTCAAATTTATATTTTTATTAAGAATCTATAATAATAATTTCAAAATTATTATCGTTAAAATTGGATAAATATGGAAATGTTAAGTGTCCCTTTTGAGAGTTTTTCAAAAGATACGAAAGATTTCGTTTTTAAATTTACTAAATATAAAAAAATTCTAAAGAAAAGTAAATGTCTTAAAATAAATTAATTTTATAATTTCTTGAATTAAATCTAATTTCATAGATATTAAGATTTATTATAACTCGTGTGTGTTCGTTTGATTTATCTTAAATGAAAGTAGTGGGATGAAAGTGTAATAATTTTTTAAATATGATATTTCAACGTGTTTATAATTTAAAATAAATTTAATAATTTGAATATAAAATTAATTTGTGTTTAAACTTAAGCGAACTTTTAAATTAATTGCCATATCAACTACTCGTTTTAAATGAATTGATATTTTCCAGAAAAGAGTAATTTCTTTCAAATAATTAGAGGGATAACTCTCTACATAAAGGTTTTAAATATCTCTAAAATAAACTTGTAGTTATGTTATCATGTGGGCATTATATATATTATCTAATGAATAAAAAAATAAGGAGAGAAAGAAGGATGCATGGAGCGAGATTAGTTGCAGTGGCTGGCTTCCAGTCTGCAGGATGGTTCAAAAAATGAAGCGAAATTAATTTATTTTAAATATAATATAATAATCCATAGAGATAATTAAGGGAGTTGGAAGGAACCAGATGCCTAAGATAATAATGAGAGTAATAATATGACAACAGAATGTAGTAATTTTGCACATTCAGTGAATAAAGCTGACTATATGAATCATTTTCATTTAACATTTTTTATTTCTCTGTAAGAAATAAAAAAAAAAATTAAAAATATAAGGCAAAAAACAGGGGAGTGGAAAGATAATTTTTTACGTGTTATTATTTTAATAAATAAGTATACTAAGATTTTAATCATCGTTTATCAGATGTTTATCCAGATGTATAAATACTACAAAGAGACGAATTTCCATTTCGTAGGTAATTATATATAATCAAAAAAATTAAAATAAAATAACATCTAAATTTATTATTTTTATCTATATTGAGTTGATTAAATTATGTTTAATTTTAAATCTCATTAATAAAAATTAAATTTTAATTTAATTATATAATGTTAAAATTAAAATAATATGGAAATATATTTGAAAGAAATGTAAAAAGGTTCAGTAAAGCAGCAGAGAATTAAATGCCATCATGAAACAAAAATTACAAAAAAAAAAAAAATTTGGAATAAAAACACAAATCATTCTTTACAATGATTATTGAAATTTCAACCAGTTTTTACAGGTTTTTTTTATTTATTAAGGACAAATATTTATATTTAGATAAATCTAAATACCTCTTAATATAATAATGGCTTATAAAGGAAAGGGAAATTATGATTGAATTATTTTTTTTTATTACTATAATAGTATTGCGATCACGAACATTTTCGATGTCGAGATTTTGATGTTTTTATACGTTTTGATGGTCCCTGAGTCATTTTCACTAACGTTGACAAACTTGTCTATATATATATGTGTGTGTGCAGACAAGATTACGCAAAAATGGTTTGATCTAGAATAATGAAATTTGGTGCACGGGCATTATTCAAAATTCGTAGTTTTCTATCAACTTTTAAGAAATGTAGTTCATTCGGAAGAGGACCATTACCTACCACGATTTCATTTTTATTTCTCTAAACTGTCTATAAAAATAAAGATATTGTAGGAAAAAATTATTATTTATTTTTCTTCCTTCTTCTTTTATCTTCTTTAAAGGTAGATATTCATAAATGATAATTCAATAAATTGGGTGCATAAATCCTTTTATTAAAATATTACATAAATGTAGCAAATTCATAAAACATAAAATGCTTGCTTAACATAAACGTGAGTAAACCAGTAACATATATATATATATATATATATAAGTGATCATAACAAAATCAAGGCTTGATTATAACTTGGACATAACTTGATCAACTCGTCAACTGGCAACTGGTAAACTGGTAAACTGAGTGAATATCGATACATGTCCGTTTTTAAATACTAGCTAGGGATATTCAATCTTGTCGCTCATTGGCTGGTTTTACCGCCAAGCATAGCTTTTACATTTTCTATTATACTAATTAATACATAAATGTTATTACAATAGGGTTTATTTATTCACATATATTATAATATTAGCTAACTTAATATATTAATCTTAATCTAAATATAAGTTCTTCTAATTAAATATTTAACGTTCTCGTCTGTGATTGGCTCAAATGGATTCACTTGTTCTGAGTAAGGTTATAAAAACCTCCGCAAGGGACTTGTTCCGTTCTTTGCAAATTGAACGCGATGCTGCTCGGATGTGAGCGCCATCTTTCCAAAACAATTGTTCTTTTCAGAACAAACTTCCATTTAATATCAACAAAAACATACATTTTTATTAAAATTTCCTACAATATATATACTTGATAGTTTTTCACATGAACATTGTATAAAACTCCTATATATAAAATTTCAGCTTGATTGAATCGCTCAAAGTACCGTAATTAATTTTTTAATTTTTCAACTCGTTCACTGCCAATCCCTCGCCAGCACTTGACGTGGTGTCATCAACAAAGAGTCAAACACGCATTTATTATTTTAATTTATAATTTAATTAATTAAATTTAATTAAAAAATAATATATGGTAATTAATCCAATTCAAATTTGCGAGATAGTCGAGTCGAGACAGTCCAAATTTTTTTTAAAAAGAATAAACAAAAATAAAAAAATTACATTCTGAGAAGAGCTATAAGGGAAGGATGAATGAAACCGAAAGTTCAAATCCTTTGAAATTAAATTTGTGCACTTTTGAGAGTTGATCCCAAGGGATGAGTACAATACAACTAAATATAATTAAGTATATCGCGGAGGAATGGATGGAGAGAAGCGGATAAAACAGCCATGTTTTTATGGTTAAATGTTTCAAAAAAATTAAACCTATCGCTCAAATTGCAATTAATTAATGTGAAAGATTTATTCTTAAAAAAAAACATTAATAATCAAAAAATTAGAATATTAAATGATAATATAATAATATTAATATTAATTTAATGTATATAAATCAAGAGATTAGAATTAATTATTATTTTAAAATAAATTAAATTATTATTTGTATATTAATAATTAAATATGTATATTTATATATATTATATACGAGGGCTGTTCAAAAAAATACCGAACTTCAAATATATTATTACAATACTTACAATTTTACAAATGCTTTTCCCCTTCAAAGTACTCCCCGTTGCTTGTTATGCACCCTTCCAAGCGTTTTTTCCATTGTTCAAATGCTCCTTGGAACTCGTTTTGTGTGATGTTGTTTAGCTGTTCCAGCGATTTCTCTTGAATTTCTGGTACTCCTTGAAATCGGCGACCTTTTTAGGTGGATTTTAGTTTCGGAAATAGGAAGAAATCCGCTGGGGTCAGATCTGGGGAGTATGGAGGATGTGGAAGAACAGCTGTTCCGCTTTTAGCCAAAAAGTCGTGCCACCATTTTTGCAGATTCGCGATGCATGCAAAGTTTTTTTGTTAAAATCTCGTGACAAGACCCTTTCTGATCCCGACTTTTTCTACAACCTCCCGCTCAGTTAAACGACGATTTTCACGAATCATAAATCGAACATCATCAATTTTTTCATCATTTTTTGAAGTCGATGGTCGTCCTAACCTTGTATTTTCGTCGGTCGATGTTCTACCCGATTTGAAACGCGTGCATCACTCATAGCATTGTATACGGCTCATACAGTCATCCTTATGGGCTTTCTGAAGCAATGCCCACGTTTCAGAAAAAGATTTACTGTTGTTAAAACAAAATTTAATGTTACAACGTTGCTCTTAAAAGTCCTTCATTTTCACTTTTTCGCATAGCGCTGGATGTACGAGTTCACTAAATTGGTTCTCACTGCCAACTGATCGATCGCTGTGATGCGCGCGACTTCAAACTATAAACGCGTTTCGTAGTATTTTCAAAAGTTCGGTCTTTTTTTGAACATCCCTCGTATATGTAGTATAAATAAAATGAAAAAATAAATTATTTAATATTTCATATATAAATGCAATTTTTGATGTTTGAACATAATCATTTTAAATGTTTATATTGTTTGTAGTAATAACAACACAAAAATAAAATAAATATTAAATAGTATGAGAGGGAAGAGATTGATGAGAGAAATATAATTATAATATAAAAAAATAGCAAATTACAAGAGAACATTTTAATGGATAAATGGTTTATACTTATAAGTAGATAAACCAAGAAAAATAATAATAAAATATAATATTTTTATCATCACTTGAAATGCTAATTTTGAAGAGACAATAAAAATGACTTTTAAGAAGAAATATAAATATTATAATAAGAATCTAAATTGAAAATAATTATATAGATATTGTATTGTATTTTATTAGAAAAAAATTTATAGTATAGTGTTGTAACAGTAATTAATAGTAAAATAAATTTATAGAATATTTTTTTAACTTATAATCCTGGCCCATCGAACTTGAGGTCAAGGGATCGAATCTCACCAGTTTCATTTAGATTTAAGATTTAAAGATTTAATAATTAATTATTAATATATGCCAAGACTGTCTGGTTCCCAAAAGTCAATAAAATTTAAAAAATATCTTTTTTTCAAAAAATTAATATCTTATTTAAATAAATTAATTAAATGTATTAATTTTTCAATAACTCGACTTAGAAACTTGGAGAGTGTATGAGTATTTGATATTCGCGAAAAGGTGCGAAGGAACTCAGAAATTAGCATGTGTTACAGGTAAATAATTAATTCTTCTTCAGCTAAGAACTTAGCTAATAATATTTTTGTTGTTTTTGTTTTGTTTATTTAATTTAAAAATAATCAGATAATATTTATTCTCAAATCATTAAAATAATATTGTTTCTATATTTATTTATTTATTTATTAATATTTTATGAAATATCTAATAAAATTAATAAACTCCATTTATATTGAAATAAAATATTTATTATTCTCTCTTAATTATTTTACATTTGATTAATTAACATTCCATTTGAGTATTCATTTTTTCTCAATTCATAAGATTTTAAATAAAAATGTTTAATAAATCTGGTAAATATGTCTTCTTCGTTTTTTTTGTCACTTTTTTGCTATAATGAGCCATTCTGTATATAAAAGGTGAATGTTCGCAAAAATAAAAATACTCGAAGTTATCTCCTACGCGCGGATGGGACGGGACGTCATTGACCTGAGAGTCTACTGACTTTCCTCTCATTCTCTCTCTCTTTGTAACTCTCAAAGCTTTTGTTCAAACTCTTCGAATTCGCACCTAATTGATTATTAAAAATTGAATACATTTAATTAATTAATTTATTTATTGATTATTGAAATAGAATAAAAATTCAAAAAAATAATATAAATGATTTATTTTATATAAAAAATTATTGTGAAGGAAGTATAAATATGTATATGTTTTCAATTCAACTTGAATACTAATTATAGGAGTGACGTTTTAGGATTGATCAAGAATGGGAAGATAAATTGAAATATAATATAAAAGAATTGGGGAGAAAAAGGGAATCTAATAGAAGTCGCTTTTGTGTAGGAACAGTTGGAGGAATATGGCTGTTGCAATCAAGAACGCTCGAGTTTAGTAGCACCATAAAAATAAATAAATAGATATGTTCAAGATAGAAATTTAAAAATTAAATTAAATTTAAATAGAAATAATTCTTAAAAATATAAATAATTTATAGATATATGTATAGATAGATAGATATATGTATATTCTTATATAAGTTGAAGTTATATATGTATCATAAGCTAATGATAAAAATTTATAGTGTCATTAAATTATTTTTATACTCTTATGTTATACTTATATATTTGTTATGAATATACATCTTTCAATATTTATTTTTTAAATAATTAAAATATGTATTTCCTTTGAGGGTATTAAATCAAATAAAATAAAAATGAACAGTCCTTTCAAATATTAAATTCTATTTACAAGTCTATCACTTCGAAGAAACTGCTCTTTAGTTTTTAACGTTATTATATTAGTCATTTAGTTAATTAGAGAGAGAGAGAGAGAGAGAGAGAATTATTGAATTAGTAGCAATTTGAGTTTCAAATGAATGAAAGGACAGCCAGTAATCAATTGTAAATGATGGAAAACAGTAGAACAAGTAACCTATAATAAGCCATACATAGACGAATTGAGGTTCGAATAGTGGATTAATCATATCCGAGTTATTTCCAATTTGTTAGATATAATATAACATCATTTAATACAACCCCAGCATCGTGAATTCACATACATACACACATACACCCATAACCGACACCACTCGTAATCGAACCAACCCAAAAGTCGTAAAGCATTCCTACGATTATTGAAGGTGATCGTGATCTCTCAGAAAATGATCTAAAATCCTTTCAAGCAGCCAATGAAACTCCATCCATTCAATCCATCTTACCCCAATTGCAATTTATTCAGTTTATTTATTCCCCGTGAAAACCCTTTAAAAATAGCCCCAAAAAATACCCTCTTTTCTTTTACCTAAAGACATTAAATAAGTATATTGCTGAAATCAACAGAAAAGTATACAGATACGCTATTACCAATTATAATAAGTTAATTATTAATTAAGTTAATTATTAATATAAATATTTAATATTTTACAATGACTTGACAAAGTAAAAGGTATTAAATTGTTGTTTTATCATATTATTTCTAATTCAAAGTGGTTTTTCATAATTAAACTCTTAAAGTTAGATGAAATAACATATACAGGGAGACAAACATGAAAACAAATATAAAGTGCAAAAATAACACTCGAAATGGTTTTGTAATATCAAAGAAGGGTTGATTTATTTAAGTTTCTAGTCACTGTTGAAATTGGATAATTTTATAATGGTAAACGGTCGAACTAAATATAATAATGGAACTGTCCATAAGGACAAATGAGTGCCCTTGAAGAAATGAAACAAACCTCACTAAGTTAAAAAAAATAAATTTAAATTAATAATTATAATACTAATTTTTGAAAGACTTTTTCAAATGGGCTTAAAAATTCAGATGTCAATAAAAACTAAAAAAAGACAAAACTTAAACAAAATTTACATAATTTATTAAAAATTGATTAAGATAGGTGGTAATAAAAGATTTTTATTAAGTTTGTTAGATAATAAATATAAGAGATATAATAAATTATAAAATTATTTAATAATGAGATGTATAACTTTCAACAGGGCCGATGTGAGTTAATGATGGGCCCCAGGAGAAATTGATACAACCGATAAATTTGGCACCCTAGAACTAAACATAGAAAGTAAGTTTAAAACAATTAGCGCCCTAATCAAATTGGCGCCCAGACTGTCCCCAGGATGATTGGCCGTTTAATATTAATATGATTCAGATAGTATAAGGGAGTGTTGAGAAGAGTTTACATTTTTTTATTTCAAATTTCAACGTAAAGATTAAATTTAGTACAAATTTGTATATTTTAATGTTAATTTTTAAAAGTATACAACTATTTAATAAACAATTTTATTTAAAATCAATACCCAAAATTATACTATAATAAATATCAACATAAGTAATACGAGGGCAGGTCAATAAGTTCGTGACTTTTTGAATGGAGTCCAGGTTTTTGTGTGAAAAATTATTTTATTTTTCAACTTACAATTAGTCTCCTTTGGGCTCTATACACTTCGTACAATTTTTTTTATTCTTTTCAAAAAATTTGATTTATTGAGATGATTTCAACGTTGGAGTCAAATCCCTTTCTACCAAGCCATTTCTTCAGGTTTGAAAACAAGAAAAATTGTCATTCGGGGCTAAATCCGGAGAATAGACCGGATGGGGGAGCAATTCGTTACCCAATTCATGGATTTTCATGAAAATTCACATTTTCCCTTTTCTTCTCAAATCACGAGGTAGTCTGCTATTAATGAATGACAAACAAAAAACACTAAAAAACCCAGCTGGTTCAAACTTTGACAGGAGTCAGCTGATAGTTGCCTGTTGACAGGAGCTTTCATTTTGGAAAGACGAGAAATTCAAAAAGTCACGGACTAACCTGTCCTCGTATATTCTATTATTAAATAAATATAAATATACATATGTATATATATTTAAAAAAAAAAGTAAAAAGTTTTTCCAGTAAGATTAAGCTTTAAAAAATGTGATATACCTACTTTTTCTCTTATATTATATTTTATTATATTGCAAGTTTAAAAATTGAAATGCCAATATGAAATTAATCGAATGAAATGATTTAATACAAATCTTGCTTTTATATATCTTAGATAATCAATCAAAGATTTATTTTCCTTATATCTAGGAAATATATATATATATAAATCTAGAAGAGTGTTAGAATCGATTCTTCAATAATCATTCGAGGAGATTTATCCAATGGAACTGAGAAGATGTCCCTGACACGTATTCCACTTGAAGGGAAAGAATATGCTAAATTTAGCCAACTTGCATAACCTCAATTCCTTCGCGGAGTTTCTCGCTCGGAACAGTCAATTTGGAACAAAAGAGGAATGGGAGTAAAAGAGAAGGAGAAAGGGATGGGGGAGTAAAATCCAACCATCGATAAAAAGAAATAAAGCAAAAACATCTCATCTCATTCATTTTTCTGTTATCATTTTTTATTCATCCTTTTTTATTTTATTTTCTATTACATTTTGCAGCTTGAATTTTTAGATTAATTTAATTTCACATCCTTTCTATCATCTCCTACTCTCCCCTTCCTTACAGATTCTCTTTTTCACTACAACTAATTAAAAATCATTTGAAAATTTCTTTTTCCCTTCACTTCATTTATTTTGAATGCAATCGATCTTTCACTTTCAAATATATATATATATATATATATATATATATATATATTAGAGATAGATATGTAGATATATTTTAAAATGATGTTATATAAAAATTTAATCCAAGATTATAATCAGCAACTTTTACTTGTTTCTTCAGATGAGTGTGTCTATAACGTTAAAATTACTTTTACCAGAAAGTTTGAAAAAATTCAAGGCGAGTGGACGTATTTTTATGAAAATAAAAAAGAAAAGAAATTGATTTAATGTAAAAAGAAAGATAGTGGTTTAATAAATGGTCAATCAAAAGCAGCCCTTTTATTAAAATATAATAAGCATCGATAGAAGAAGTTTTCAAAAAAAGAATTTAATATTCAATTTTTTTTTTTAAATATTAAATTATTTTTTTACAAGATATATATCATCATTTAAATTTAATTAATCTATATATATATATATATTATAGAAGAATTTACAAATAACAAAAAGAGAAATTCTTATTTTGCATTATTATTAGTCAAATCATGATTTAATTAATAAATGATTAAATAAATATTTCAAATAAGAATCAAATTGGAATAAATAGATTAAGATGATTTAGAAAATTTTTATTACGAAATGTACTCACCTAATAAACACAATAAATAAAAGATTTTAATGATGAAACTAGATATCTTCGTTAATCAATTCAAAATGATTGTGAAGAAGCACCACTTCAATGGAAAGACAAGAATGTTTTTGATATAAAAAAACCTATTAAATCGTTATTTTATCTCTCAATCGTATGAATCATTTCTTGCCATTGCACAAGATGAAATTCCACTTGTCATCAAATGGATTAAGTAGAAATACACTTAATGAAACTAATGAAAAACATCTCAACAGATCCGGATCCTTAGAATCCATTAAAATCAATTTCCGGCAATTTTTTCAAAACAAATATTACAAATAGTGTCATTTTCAAAAAATTTAAATTAAATAAATAAATTAAAATTGAAAGATGGATAGTATTGATCAAATTTGAAAATTATTAAAGAAAAAGAAAATCAAAATATAACCCATTTATTATTTTAAAATATCAAAAACAAATTTAATAGGAATAAATGATTTCTACATATAGAATTTTTCTAATTGCGCTCATTTATCGGAATAGTATCCATATCTAATAAAATATTTATTATAATATTCAAAGGGCATGTTGAATTACTTAATTTTGGCATTTTCTGGTACCCATATATTCAAACGTACACGAATCTTTAATTTGTGAAAAATGATTATACTTCAAATTTACTCTCTCGATATTCTGATACCATTGAAAGGGGTAAACAACTAAAATCTTGATCGACACCCCACCTAAACGGAAAACTATAATCAATTATAAATAAATATATATGAAGGAAATTATTTGCTGGTTATTTTTACGGTTTATTGCTTCTTCATTTGAGCCTCGACCTTTCGGCACCATTTTCATAATCAAAATTTTGACTATTGGTCGCACAGATATAGAATGCCAAAAATTCCCTCCTCAAAAACCTAAAAAAAGAAATTTTTATTTTTTTATAACAACTTTAAATTTATAAATGTAACCGAAAATTAATAATAGAATTAAAATGTTAAAGCTAAGTTATTATTAAAAATACTCGGATTTTTGTTTCAAAATATATTTTTATATTCAACTTTATAAAGCTTGTACTAGAGTCCATTAAATTCGAAATAATCACAAAGTTGAAAAAAAAATTATTTTGAAACAAAAAACCTAGTGTTGTTAATAATAACTTAGCTTTAACCTTTTAACTTTATTATTATTTTTCAGTTTCATTTATAAATTGAAAGCTGTTATAAAAAAATAAAAATTTCTTTTTTTTTCAGGTTAAATCTACAAATAATACAATATTTCAACGAAAGTTGTCAGTCCAATCTTTAAATCTAATTAAACGTCGAGACTCAAATCTCATAATAAAACGTGTAAATAACCCGGAAATAACTTCTCTTAATAATAAAAACTTTCACGGAAACCTTAATATATATATATATATATATAAAGAAATAATAATAATATAAATTTTAATGAATTAAATAATTATTTTAATATTGAAATATATTAATGAATATGGTTTTATTTCAAATGTTCTTTTTCATCAACTAATTATCTGAGGACATATTCCTTTTTTATCGATATATAATATAGTTACAAGATTCGACTTTTTACTTATAAATAACATTGTAAAAATGATAAATTTTGACTATTAAGATGTTAAATAACATGCGAAGACATTTTCTAGAATCAGTTATAATTATAAAATTATTATCCGTATTATTTTTCATTTTTTATTATTATTATCCATATGACTAATCAGAAAAGATACAATGTGAATTAGACCTGGCAAGTGTGTCCATTTAAAGGCAGACGCATCCTTTATGTCATCATAATACGTATCTTTTTTCCTTTTTCTATGAATAAAATTTGAATGAATTATTGTTAATTTATTCCATACAGGTGTCAGTCATAATATTTCTCACCATATAAACAAATTTAGTAAATAGTGTATAATAAATGCCTTATCTGATAATCAGTTTTACAAAATATTTATTACCTAAGGGAAATAAATTCCAGTTGATATATACCTATCTATATATATTATATATGTATATGCACAGATATTGTATCTAAAAAATCAGTGGGTTTCGAGTAGGAGATTCTTTCCCTTTTTTTACCGACCGACGATAGTAAGGGAGGTATTGTTTTCACACCAAATTTAACATGTGGAGATTTTTACATATCTCCACGAATCATGCATTTTCTAAACAGAAAAAAGTATTTTTAGCATGATGTCTGTCCGTCCGTCTGTCCGTCTGTCCGTCCGTATAGATGTGTACAGCCTGAACGGCTCAACCGATTTTGATGAAATTTGGTATATTTACTTGATGCATCAGTGGGATGAATTGATCAACTTTTGGTGCAAATCCGGAAACCGGAAGTGGTAGTATTAGCGATCGACGATAGGAAGGGAAGGGTTATTTTTACACCAAATTTCATATGAGGAGATTTATTTATATATCACCATGAATCATACACTTTGTATTGGTTTTATCCTCGGAAAAATCATATTTTTTAGTTTTTTCTTGATTTAAAATTATTTGACGTCATCCAGCCGTTCATGACGTCACAGCCTGGTCTTACATATATATTATAAATAAAATAAAATTAAAAACATTTATGTTATATGCCTATCTGTTTTTTATTACATTAATAGATATATTAAAATTATTTGAAATTGTTTCTGTAGCTGGAAATTAATTTACTTAATTAATTTACTTCTTCGGTCGGTTCGGACCTGGCCACAGGTCAACTTATATTAACTTATTAGTACATTTGATTTTTTGAAAAATTTAATATTATTAAATAAATATTTATTAGTCATTTAAGAATACGATTAGATAGTAAAAATAATATTTTAATTTTATAATAAATCAACTTTAACAGCCATTTCACAGGTAATTATTTATTTTTAATTAATAAATATATTTAATATAAACATAAGAGCAAATATTAACCAGTCTCATTATATTATTAGATTAAGATTTAATAATTATTATAGTTATTATTAGCATAAAATGTTTATTTTATTTCTTTTATATTAACACTTTAAGGTATGAAATATTAAATAAAATTAGCTGGAGTGTCTACACTCGACTATCTCGCAATTTGAATAGGATTAAATAACATAATATATTATATTTAAAATAAATTTAATTAATTTTAAATTATAAATAATAAATATTAAACAAGCGCATGTTTGGCTTTTTGTTGATGGCATCACGTCACGTTTTGGCGCGTGAGATTTGCAGTGTTAAAAAATTAATTCTGGTACTTTCAGCGAATCAATCAAGCTGAAATTCTATATATAGCAGTTTTATACAATTATTAATCATGTGAAAAATTATCAAACATATATCTTTATTTTTACGGTCACTTTAGAGGAAAAAAAATCAAAACGTTGTAGGTAATGACCCTCTTCCGATTGAGCTACATTTTTCAAAAGTTGATAGAAAACTACGAATTTTGAATAATGCTCATGTACCAAATTTCATCATTCTAGCTCAAACCGTTTTGGCGTAATCTTGGTTACATACATACACACATACAGACACACACATTTTTCTCAACCTTAGTGAAAATGATTCAGGAACCCTCAAAACGTATAAAAACATCAAAATCTCAACATCGAAAATTTTCGTGATCGTAATACTATCTCTTACGAGATAGTAAAAATGACAAAAATAATATACTATTTTATGTGATATGTATTTATTAAATAATTACGAGATAGTAAAAAATTGTGTTTAATTTAATATCATTTTAAATATCTATTAATTTGTTTATTGTGATAATTAATTAATTATTTATACATGTATATAAAATGGTTGTATGGTGTTTTTGCTAGAGGCAAAGACTAACAATTTAAATAAAACAGAAATTTAATTGTGTATATTTTTGAATAGAACTTGAGTGAAAGCCCCTTTCAGCCCTTAGGCTTGTGATTTGCGACTTCATCTAACTTCTTCAAAATTTCAGATAATGAGAAATTTAGCTTATATAATAGTTTGAATTAACCGAAAATGTTCATTTCATTGATGAAAGAGACTTGGACAAGAAATTTTACTATTCAACCGGTCAAACTCTTTTGTGGAATTTAAGGGGTAAAGAATGGATTTTCCATTTATTCGCTTTTGATTTACTCTTCAAAGATTGTTTGTTTCTATTGGCTGGTCACTTGTAAAGTTCTTATTGATACAAACAAACAAATTGAAACATAAGTCTTTCAAGAACCAAGTTGACATGTACTATGTGACTGACTAAATATTATTACATTCATTGGCGAAAACTTATGGAACGATTTTGACAACTAAAATTTCATTCAATTTGTCCATTCTATATAATATATTTTGACAAAATAATAATATTAATAATAAATTGAATGTAAAATTATCTAAATGAGTTAAATCATCATCTTTCATCCAATAAATGAACATTTTCGGTTAATTCAAACGAATATTAAGCTGAATTTCTCATTATCTGAAATTTTCTCAGACTTTTTCGAGCCCTTTTAAACTTTGATCTTAAGTACGTTAGTATAGTACTGAGGGTGACTATGAGTTTAGATGACGTCCTAAGACCGCACTTAAGATGGTCTTTTTAATATAAGATTTGACTATGAATTCCGGCGTATAAGTATATTAATAAAATTTAACATAGAACTATGAGTATTTAATAAAGTGTATTTTTAACAATTTTACATTTTTATTACATTAGTAGTAATAGAGATAATATTATTTAACAAAACCTTCGATTCAATATTTTATAAATTAATAATTTCATAAATAATTAATAAGAATTAATTCCTATCTGTAAAAAAATATTTGACGGTTGAGGTTTTGATAATATTTTAGATATCAGGTTCAAATTTTGATTAATAATAAATTTCACAACTTTCGCATTCGATAATATAGCTAATAAATATTATATATCAAATATTTTAATTATTTTATACAAGTTATTGAAAAATATTAATCTTTAAAAAAATGAACTCAACCAACAAAACTATTTAAGTTAAATGATATTTTATTTATTAATAGATTGAAAATTTAAAATAAAAATTTTAAAGGGAAATTCCTGAAAAAATTCTTTAAAACATGAACAATTATAGAAATATATAAATGTATAATAAATACTACTACTATATGGACAAAATAGATCGGTTGGCAATTGTTTGTAATTACTTTTTTATTTAGTTTTTATTTGTAAAGAAATCATTTAGTAATTTTTATATAGTAATTGAAAGAGAAAATTTCGCCATCGACACCCCAATACCCCTTCAGGTTCTGCCGACCCTATTCAAAGCTCCATAAACCCCGAAGGGGTCCACCTGAATGAATGAGTTAAATGAAAAGAAAAATGTAAAATAAATTAAAAACATTTATTTTTCAATAGTCACTTTAGATTAAATAAAATAAAATGTATTTTTCTTATTATTCTAAGCAGGGAGTGAAATTTTTAGGTTTTCCAAAAAAAAATAATTC
The DNA here is from genome assembly GCA_963082975.1 of Labia minor. Taxonomy (NCBI): domain Eukaryota; kingdom Metazoa; phylum Arthropoda; class Insecta; order Dermaptera; family Spongiphoridae; genus Labia; species Labia minor. Next base: position 41,115,164 of record OY720345.1, read on the forward strand.
ATAATGGTGGATATAAACAAACTTATTTCTTTTATAACAATTAGGTACTATTACATAATATTTTATATTAATATCTATCTATCTATCTCTGTGGATCTACCGAACTCGAAAGTCCCTGACCCCAGCAATCAAATTTCTCCAAGTGTCCCTACCCTCTTCTAACTCTCTCACGTCCCTTCCTATATTGTCCACCCACCGCGTTCTTGATTTTCCAAGCGGAAATTTCCCAATCGGTCTCCCAAGCAATATTTTCGCCATTCTTTCCTCTCCCATTCTAGCCACGTGCCCTGATTTCTCGATTTTATATCACTAACTATGTCTAGAGATGCATAGAGGTCATGCAATTCCTCGTGATGCATTCTTTGCCATTCCCTGGTAAACTCATCCATCTTTGGCCCATAAATGCTGGGGAGAATCCTATCCTCAAATACTCTAAATCTACTCTCGTCTCCTAAGGTCATTGACAATGCCTCACACCCATATAATACAATCGCCAAAATAATTGTTTTTTTACCGACCGACGATAGTAAGGGAGGTATTGTTTTCACACCAAATTTCACATGTGGAGATTTTTACATATCTCCACGAATCATGCATTTTCTTAACAAAAAAAGTATTTTTAGCATGATGTCTGTCCGTCCGTCTGTGTACAGCCTGAACGGCTAAACCGATTTTGATGAAATTTGGTATATTTACTTAATGCATCAGTGGGATGAATTGATCAACTTTTGGTACAAATCCGGAAACCGGAAGTGGTAGGATTAGCGATCGACGATAAGAAGGGAAGGGTTATTTTCGCACCAAATTTCACATAAGGAGATTTTTTTACATATCACCACGAATGTATTGGTTTTATCCTCGGGAAAAATCATCTTCATTATGTTTTTCTTAATTTAAAATTATATGACGTCACCCAGCCCTTCATGACGTCACAGCCTCGGGTAACGCCGGCTACTTCAGCTATATATTATAAATAAAATAAAATTAAAAATATTTATGTTATATCCATATCTGTTTTTACATTAATAGATATATTAAAATTATTTGAAATTGTTTCTGTAGCTGGAAATTAATTTATTTCAAACCGTCGGTCGGTTCGGACCTGGCCACAGGTCAACTTATTTTATATTAATATATAATATTAAAAAATAGTAATTAGTCACAAATATATTCACCTATTCAAATATTCCAAACTATATTAATTATGAATTTATTAAACGACTCAAATATTTATAATTGAATTTAGTGGGAATTCAATTGTTTTATTATTCGAAAATAAATTTTATCTATCGAATGGTGTATATTAATAAAATCAATTAACTTATTAATTTAAAATTAATTTATATTAATAATCATAATTCATAATAATAATAATAAAAGTACCCAAAGGACAAGTGTTTGTGAAGTCGAAAGTTTAACAATGAGATTTCTCCAATCATTCTCATCCTAAACCAATTTCATCCAATTCCTTTTCTCTACCATTTCTTTCATATCTGATTTTATATTATATTCTTTCATCATTCTTAGAAATAATATTTTTAGAAAAATAAAATCAGCATCAATTTCAAAAATAACACTTTGATTGTTTTAGTAAAAGTTCAGGTCTGTTAGTTTTCTGTTTCAGTCTGATTTCGGTCTTTTAAATCTTTGTTTTGTGGAAATCTTATTCGATAATATAAAATCAGATAAAAAAAAATTAGGAATAAAAATAGAAGATAGATGGGAAGACAAAAATAAAAATAACCAATCGGTCGCGCAAAATAATGATCTCTTTAAATTTCTAATCAATTTTTATAGTTTAATAAAAAAAAAAATTACATGAATAGATATTTTTTATTAATTCACAAATTTTAACTTGACTTGTATATGTCTTATATTAAGTTTATATATAGACACGCAGATAGTTAGATAACCAATCTTCTGAGAGCACAAATGATTAGCAATGTTCCGTCAAGCGAAACGGATCGATTTATTAAAACGAGTTGGATTTCTAATTAAAAAAAAAAAAAAGAAAAAACATACTGAACTGTAACAAAATAAGTTACTTTAGATGTTGGTCCAACACGGCCAAGTAAATACCGCTATTAAATTTCGGCCGCCCAAGAAGCATTGAAAGAATTTGAAAGGCGAAGTGTAATTGACTTAAAAGTTCCCTGCTTCCCCCTCCATTTTCCCGTGTCATTTAGTTGCTCCCCGTAATTAAAGAGAGTCCATTCTCAGATACCGCCTTTATATGTCTAATTATTAAACAATAGAATATATTAATTTCCCTTTAATTAAACCACCTACCGGCTATATAAATAAGCGAAAATATTGAGGACGCCAGGTTTTTATATTGTATAGTAATTGTGCTATGTCATCATTAACATTGGTATATAGCAAGATGAGGATGTGTATATGTAAGACGGGGGGGGGGGGGAACAAAAGTACAAGACTTGTAAAAAAAGTTCAATGGATATTCCTAATAAAAAGTTGAAGAAATATTCTACTAGGAATATTTAATAATTGTATGTATTCTTTTTCAATTATAAGGATTAAAATATATTGTAATATGTAATATATAATATATAATTAACTTATAGATCTATTTTATTAAATTTTATATATTTGTTCAAGAAATATATTTTTTTTTGTTATTTTATTTCTAAAGTGGTCTATATCGACCCCTAGGGTCTATGACAGGGATGTCCAACTCGCGGCCCGCGGGCCGCAATGCGGCCCACTCAAAGTTTTGATGCGGCCCACTATCGACTCATTTTGGAGTTACTTACGCCCCTGCGTCTGTGTGTATTTAGTTATGCTTAACCTTATCTGAAGATCAGTGTACGCTATCTTGAATTAATCCCTTCCGGCAGCCATTCAAAGTCGTTTTGAGACATTCACTAGCTAAGCTTAACATATTCTGGTAATTTTGCGGCCCAGTTAAATATTTAAGTTTGCGATGTGGCCCATTAAATTAAAAGGTTGGATATCCCTGGTCTATGACAACCTGCAAGGGGTCTACGGCAGCGAATAACAAATTTGGGGGTCCATGAAATGAAAATGGGGGTCTACGTGTTTTGTGGCTCTAAAAAAAAAGTAAATTGTTTTTCCGACATGGCTCTTAAAACATTTTTGATTTTTCAATAAGGCTCTAAAAAAAGTGTACAATTTTTTTATAAAAAATCAAAATCAATTTAGAGGGTCTACCCATAACCGAAAAACACGGCAAGAGGTCTACGACATAAAAAAGTTTGGGAACCTATGGTAAAGACTTTTTAACTAAGAGGACAGGTCAATAAGTCTGTGACTTTTTTTAAATGAAACACAGGCTTTTGGATAAAAAAATATTTTATTTTTGAACGTAGTCTCATTTGAGCTCTATACACATCGTCCAACATTTCTCCCATAGTTTTATCCCTTCCAAAAAATAAAATTTGTCAATGTCTTTAGTGCTGAATCACCCTGGGAAATCCACTGTTTTGACTGTTCAAAAATTCGGTTTCAGTGATATTTTTTTTCGCAACGAATAATGCTTAATATGCACTCGAAATTCACTTTTTTCCATTTTCTTATCTAATTACGAAGTAATCAGCTATTAATGGATGTCAAACAAAAACTAAAAGACCCAACTGGTTCAAATTTCGACAGGATTCAGCTGATAGTTGCCTGCTGACAGGAGCACTATTGTCATTTCATTTTAGAGACGAAAAATTCAAAAATTCACGGACTTATCGGCCTGCTCTCGTACTTTAGATGGATTAGAAAAAAAATTAAAAGAAATTGCTGGTTTACCAAAATAATATGAAAGTTCACTTATTAAGTATTTAGTTTTATTGAATATATTGAAAAAAATAAAATAAAAATAAATATGAGATATCATATATAACAAAAAGAAAATAGCTGATTCTTGAAAAAATTAAAATAAATTAATTAAAATATTATTTTGAAGTGAGTTTTTGAAGTGAAACTTCTTTAGCGGCGTCCTGACATTTGGTTGAGAATGGAGAGTGAATTGAAAAATTGAAATTTCGTAACGCGTTACGAAACGCAAGAGAGAAAAAAGATATAGATATAACGAGTGAGAATGAGATAGCCTCTATCTCCGACTCTCTTTTGTGCGGTGTTTCGTTTTTGAGAGAGAGGCTATCTGGGTCTTTCTTTTGTCCGGTCTTTCGTCTTTGAGAAAGAGGCTATCTGCCTCTTCGTTTTGTGCTGTCTTTCGTTCTACTACGCTCTCGCTAGGTCCAAAGTCCACGGCGCGCATGCGCGGTAGTACGTTGACGCGGAATAATATTTCTCAGCTTCTACTGGGTCAAAGAATAAAAATTAGTATGACTTATGATCAAAAGAGGGCGAGATCTCCACCTTGTCCAGTAGATATCGCAATTAAATACAATTTGAATTTAAATATATATTAATTTCAAAATTTGCCTAAACATTTATAAAAATAAATATACATATGAAATTTGTTATTTTTTTTTAATATTAAAAAATATTTAATTTGAGATTAATTATATGTAAAAAGATCAACTATCAAATAGATTCAAACTTTTATTTTCTTTGATTAGATTATAATTAAATATTATTTATATTATTTAAAAATTATTATTAAATTTAATTAATTATAAATTATAAATAATAAATAATAAATATTAAACCAGCGCATGTTTGGCTTTTTGTTGATGGCACCACGTCACGTGTTGGCGCGTGAGATTTGCAGTGTTAAAAAATTAATTCTGGTAATTTCAGCTAATCAATCAAGCTGAAATTCTATATATAGCAGTTTTATACAATTATTAATCATGTGAAAAATTATCAAACATATATCTTTATTTTTACGGTCACTTTAGAGGAAAAAAAATCAAAACGTTGTAGGTAATGACCCTCTTCCGGTTGAGCTACATTTCTCAAAAGTTGATAGAAAACTATGAATTTTGAATAATGTCCATGTACCAAATTTCATCATTCTAGCTCAAACCGTTTTTGCGTAATCTTGCCTACATACACACACACACACACACACAGACACACACACACAGACATTTTTCTCAACCTTAGTGAAAATGATTCAGGAACCTTCAAAAAGTATAAAAACATCAAAATCTCAACATCGAAAATTTTCGTGATCGCAATACTATCTCTGGCGAGATAGTAAAAAATGATTCATTATTATTGGATTTGGCTGGTAATATTAATACCTGAGACACCGAGCTCGCTCTACCCTTTAAAAAATATTGATATACAATTCTTTAATTATTTATTACAATTATTAAATGTATTAAATAATATTTTATTGAAAAAATATTAAAAATTATAAAACTATCTAAAACTTAATTAATAAAAGAACAATGAATAAATAAATCACGAAAATAGATAAAAAAAAAATGCACGCGGCGAGTTTCGATCCTTCGAACTCGGAAAAACAATTGTTCTTACTGCTGGTCTATGATATTTTGATAATTACAAATATATTTTTACCATCTTTCAAAGACATTTATTTGTTTTGTTGTTTTTTTTTGAGAGAGATTAATAAATATATATATATTTTATTAAAAATAAATATTTTTAATTTTATTTCGAAATTAAATAATGAATTTTAAAATATTTTAAATATAAAAAAATGTTAATACAATATCATTTAAAAAAAAGCGGGATTAATAAATATATATATATATTTTATTAAAAATAAATATTTTTAATTTTATTTCGAAATTAAATAATAAATTTTAAAATATTTTAAATATAAAATTTCGAAATTAAATAATGAATTTTAAAATATTTTAAATATAAAAAAATGTTAATACAATATCATTTAAAAAAAAAGCGGGATTAATAAATATATATATATATTTTATTAAAAATAAATATTTTTAATTTTATTTCGAAATTAAATTATAAATTTTAAAATATTTTAAATATAAAAAAAATATTAATACAAAATTAAAAAAAGGCGGGAGTAAAATTTCAAAATGGATGCCATTTACGTCACCCATATATAATTTTCAATTAAGAAATTAATAATGAAGCTGTAAGTTTCAAGAGATGTAATCAATAAAACTCAATTTTTCTTTATAAATACTATATCTAGTGTGAATTTGAAAAAAATCGTTAGAGCGGTTTTTGAGAACCAATGGTTATAGATAAATAGATAGATATATACAATTTTAGCTAGCATAATAAGATAAGATATATATCGTGAAATAATTAAAATTCTCAAGTCAAATATACAGCGTGCACGCATACCGACGCATGTAATTGTGTGTGTGAACATGGTCGGCGATTCACACGCCAACACATACAGTTATGTGCGTCGATGACCATTCACGTTATTTATCCGAATCTCAACATTACTTTAACACTACTAAATCAATTTAAAATTATTATTGCATTTAAAACTGCTTTTCTCTACTCCACAGATTTCACTATGCCGAAAAAAAATAACGACCAAAATTTAGACGATATTATTTATTTCATACACCGTTCACTACTGGTTTATAGCCACACAGGTGCTAATGCACTTGAACGAGGCGAAGATAAAATCCCTCTAATTCTCGGGGGAGATTTTAATGTAAATTTTGGATCTGAGATGATTCGTTGCCGTTGATCAACTTTCTTCGAGAAACATTTGGTCTGCTTATAAATAACGATCCCAAGGAATCAACAACAAAATCTGGAACTACAATAGATGCTGTTTTTACACGTTATATAGAAAATATCGAATCACGAACATATATATCTTATTTTAGTTATCACAAGCCATTAATATCAGTATTACCAATTGAAGCACCAACCGACAATAGTACAGGCAATGTAGATATGATGATAGAGTAGATAATAATAATAATAAAGCGAATATTTGTTACGAAAATTTTATACTGTTATATGTCTTTCGAAATGATCCCTTTATTTTTCTCTATTTCTCTCTCACTCACACTCTCAACTAAAATTTATCTTATTCTCTAGATTGTAAGAAGTTTCACTTCCGCCACGTGTACGATGCTGCACATTTTTTTTTTTTTAGAATATGCAACTATCTATCTCTGTGGCTTTACGGAACTCGAAAGTTCATGGCCGCAGCAACCAGATTTCTCCAAGTCTTCCTATCCTGAGCCACACCCTTCTACCCTCTCCCATCCCACCACGTACATGGACGTTTCCCAATCGGTCTCCCCAACAAAATATTTTTCGCCACTCTTTCCTCTCCCAATCTAGCCACGCAATCTTCTAGATTTCACAACAAGAGATGCGTAGACGTCACACAAATTCTCGAATATTCAACTAAAATCTTTAAATAACTTCTTGTTCAGTTAAATAAAAATAGATTAAAATTAAATTATTAGGTATATTTTAATTACATCATCATGCACCTATATGAAATTAAATTGCAACTATTTTTGAAAAAACAAAATGAAAAAAGAACAAAGGAAAGGAGTATTAATTAAATTATATATATAATTATCAATAGAATTTTTATATTAGAGAATATTATTAAATTTAAAATGTTTTTTTTTATGTAACAGTAGAAGACATTTCGAGAAGTATACACACTTAGATAGAATATAAAAAAAAATATTATATAACAAGGGGTGAATTTATTTTTATTTTTTATTTTATTGTATTTTAAATTTTTAAAAACATTGGAAAACTTTGCATATCTTCTCTCGTATATCTTCTCCAATTTCGAATAAGATTTATTCATTTGTTTCTGGCTAATGACTAATTGTTGATGTATATATTTAATTTGTTGAGTGATGGTGTATAAATAAAAGAGACGTTCGTGTCCCTCTTGAAGGACCAAATAATCTGGCATTTGGCCGATTGAGGATGTCATAGAACAAAGGCGACTACGAACGGGAATTGTTTCCAATGAGTTTAACTTTAACGTAAATGGAATTGCATTGGGGTGGAAAGTGACATGGGATTTTACACGAGTTACGAGAGACACTCACCTGCTGGTAAGGGGGCGCTGGAGGGTGTGGGCCATAGCGGCCGACAGGCGACACGTAACCCGTCATCGAAGGGGCAGGCGGTGGCGCGGGCTCCGGTTGGTCACACGGCGGCGGCGCATCCTCTCTTAGGGGTGGCGAACTTTTGCCGTGGCTGGAGATTAGCGGGCCCGCAGGTTGAATATAACCTGGACAAAAAATAAAAATACAACATAGGTTAGCCACCTGTCAATCAATTTTCGAATCTGAAAAGTCCACCTGTGGAGCACCAATATGCATACCAAGAGGGTGGGAGCGGTTTATTCACACGCAAAGACCAAATAATTATTCAAATCGGTTAATATACATTTTACTGAAAATAATTTTATTGGATAATATTGGTAAAGAGAAATTTTAATAAAATAAAATATATGAATTTATATAATCATCATATAAATTATAGTTTTATCATATATAAATTATTGTTATTATTATTATTATTAATATTTTATTAAATAAATTGTTTTTAGAGGAAATAAAATAGATTATTTAATTTAAATAAATGTAATTGTCACGAGCAGATATATTTTTACATTATTATTTTTTTAAACCTCCCTATTTATTTAAATAGCCAAAAAGGCAATTTTTTGGCGTTAAAATATAATAAATTAATATTTACAATGGCCATTACATTTACCTCAATTTATACTAAATAATTATAAATTATAATTTTTTGAATCAGATATGGATATTTAAATAGGTTCAATAATCACGAAGGATAATAATATTAGAGAAGATATTAAATCGAGGTTGCAATCGGGAAACGCCTGTTATCAGGAAGTAAAGGGGTTTATCGCGTCAAAATTATTATCAAAGGGGATAAAAATTAAAATATATAAAACAATTATAATGCCGGTTGTATTATATGTGTGTGAGGCATTGTCAATGACCTTAGGAGACGAGAGTAGATTTAGAGTATTTGAGGATAGGATTCTTCGCAGCATTTATGGGCCAAAGAAACGACGAGGAATTGCATGACCTCGATGCATCTCCAGACATAGGGTTATAAAATCGAGAAGACTACCATGAGCAGGGTAAGTGGGGGGAGAGGAAAGAATGGCGAAAAATATATTGGTGGGGAGACCAAGTGGGAAACGCCCGCTTAGAAGACCAAGGGGTGGGTGGATAATGTAGGAAGGGCCGTGAGAGAGATGGGAGAGGGTAGGCATTGGAGGGTAGTGCCTTTTGAATAGATACTTGGAGAGGTGTGGTTGCTGCGGCCAAGAACTTTAGAGTTCAGTAGAGCTAGGGACACGATATCGAAAGCTAAGTATCGATTCTTAGTATCGGTAGGTATCGAAGGGCTTCGATAGTATCGGACTCCAAAGTATCTAGGTATCAGTAAATTTTTTTTTAGAACCAAATTGAAAAAAATTTGAAAAAATGTAGGTGCGCTGAGTACCATTCGATACCTTTTTTGATACCACAGGTATCAATGCTGTACTAGTATCGGAAGTTAAAGTAACGAGTACAAGAATCGATGGTATCGGAAGCAAAGTATCGATACTCCGATAGTATCGAAGTATCGTTAGTGTTCCTACGTAGAGCCACAGCGATAGATAGATAGATTGATATTTAAATTGTCCAAAAAGAGAATTTAAAATTAAATGTCATCAATTAAATTCCAATTGTAAAAAGATAAAAATGTTTTTCTAAGATAATATAAATATCAAAGAACACACAAAGAATAAATAGGAAATCAAATGGCACGTAGATAAAACCCTCGTGACTTGAGAATTTGCTACTTGAGACCTTAACATTTCGTGAAGGCTATAATTCAAAAATCAACGATAATATCTTGAAAAAGAAGAATAGAAATATGTAAGATGTTTAAGATGAAAAATTAATTGCTTTATAATGAGAGGGAAAAAGCGTGAATGTTTTTAACAAATAAACAACGAAAGATTAGAGACGACCTCAAAAACGCCCTAGATAATAAGATTCACTATAAATAAATGAGGTCAGAAGGATCTTTCCCGAGAGAGGAAGAGAAAAAAAAAACAAATGAAAGAATGAATAATAAAAAAACATCTTAAATGCTTCGAATTTCATTAAAGAAAATATGCAATGCATTTTTCAATGGGTTCTAATTTATTGGTCATGTTAAGGTATTTTATAGATTCTAGTAAAGGATAAGATTGAGATACAAACAGAAAAAAAAATTGTAAAGAATGGTAAATGGAAGCAAAATAAATAACAAAACATAAGATTAATATTTTAAATGTGATTTATTTATTTATTTATTTATTTTTCATTCTTGTTGGAAAGTATTATGTTATTTCATCGAAAAAATTATTACAATAATTATATTTATTAATCAACCAGGATGAAGAATTTTCTCCTTTCTTATCATTTATAAAAAAATATTTTTCATTGTTTGATAAAAACTTATTAAATTACGTTTAGACTAATAATGGAGTAGAAAAATAATAAAAAATTAATTAAGAGACAATTAGAGATGAATAAAAATTAGATTGGGTTAACACAGAAATTGATAGAGGAATATGGTTGCTTGGAGTGGTGGTCATCGAGATAAATATTATAGTTATATAAGAAATTCAAAAAAAAAATATTTTTAAAGATTTTATCATTTAAAAAAACCTTCTAAATTATTAATTCAAGTTTAGAATTAATCAATTTATCGTTAATTTCAAATTTAAATTAATGTTAAAAATAATTGTAGATTTTGACAGATGTATAAATAAAATGATGAATTAGCTTATATTTATAAGAATATACATATATCAGTTTACCAATTGCTGCTGGTTTGTAATGTGAATAAAACAGTCACATTAATGAACAGCCATCCATAAAACAATCAAATGGTTGGTCATCATTTTATACACATGATGAAATGTTAATAGCTCTCTTAATTATCACACGAATATGTGTGTGTAAAAAAATAATAATAAAATCAAAACGAAACCTAATCATTATAAAGTACATTTGAATTAAAAAAATAATAAATTTGTAATATTTATATTTACATTTTAGTATCTTTCACACAAATATCAATGATAATTATATTAAAAAAATAAACATATATTTACTAATTATTTATTTAAATTTTTTACTGTTTATTTATTTATTTATTTATTTAGAAAGATTCCTTTTAGGCTGCATTTTACTATTAAAATAAGTTATTTATTATTTATTTATTATAATTATTTAATATTTTAAGCTAATTTTAAATAATAATAATAAAAAAAAAATTAAATATGTATTTTACGAGATTATTATATAAATTATATTTTATGTTATGTTTTGACATTTATTTATATAATAAAATGAAAGTAAATAAATAATTTTTTCCGGATGAATTATAAAAATGTTTAATTGATATCAAATTAATTATTCATTTTTATATAGTGGAAAATATTTCAATATTTTTTATTTTTGTATATAAGTTATAAATAAATAATTATGATATATTCATTTAGTAATTGACATTTATATAAATTAAAGAAAGTAATAGCGATTAATTAAAATTTGCCTCGTAATTTTGTTAGATTTTAATTCAATAAAACAAATTTGAGACCTAATTTGTATATAAGTAAACGGAATTCGTTAATATCTTAATAACATCTATTATTGTGATTATAGAAAATGTATACCCTCCATGCATTATCAAGCATCATCCAATGAAAAATTTGAAGAATTTAAGAAATACATGTGGCTCGAATCGGTGAAAAAATTTTGTAAAAAATTTGTTGACTTTATATATATAATTTATTAGTTCCTCAAAGATAAATATAATGTATATATTTTATAGACATTTTTGTTGTTGAATATTATTTTTACTATCTCGCCAGAGATAGTATTGCGATCACGAAAATTTTCGATGTTGAGATTTTGATGTTTTTATACGTTTTGAAGGTTCCTGAATCATTTTCACTAAGGTTGAGAAAAATGTCTGTGTGTGTGTATGTGTGTGTGTATGTGTGTGTGTATGTATGTAGGCAAGATTACGCAAAAACGGTTTGAGCTAGAATGATGAAATTTGGTACATGGGCATTATTCAAAATTCATAGTTTTCTATCAACTTTTGAGAAATGTAGCTCAACCGGAAGAGGGTCATTACCTACAACGTTTTGATTTTTTTTCCTCTAAAGTGACCGTAAAAATAAAGATATATGTTTGATAATTTTTCACATGATTAATAATTGTATAAAACTGCTATATATAGAATTTCAGCTTGATTGATTCGCTGAAATTACCAGAATTAATTTTTTAACACTGCAAATCTCACGCGCCAACACGTGACGTGGTGCCATCAACAAAAAGCCAAACATGCGCTGGTTTAATATTTATTATTTATTATTTATAATTTATAATTAATTAAATTTAATTTAAATATAATATATTATGTTATTTAATCCAATTCAAATTGCGAGATAGTCGAGTGGAGACACTCCAGCTAATTTATTTTAAGGAGAAAAAATAGTTAATATTTTCCTCTTCTTTAATTGTATGTATATAATTATGTAAATATAGTGATAAAAACAAATCACTAATATAGGTGATAAGATTTAATAAATACTATATAAATATAAAATGGGAATAATGAGTAGAAGAACAAAATCGTTTTTTATTTTATTTAATAATTTTAAAATAAGGGCGGATGTTCCTTAATTGATTGCTTCCACCTAGAAAAAGGGGGTTTTCAGGAAGGGTGCATTTTCTTATGGCAACGGAAATGACGTCTAAAAAAAGAATTTTCTATATCCACGATATAAAAAAAACCCAGGTAATTCTCATCATTTATCATTATTTTAATTTAATTGATTTTATGATTGATTTAAGAAAATCCTTTAAAAAATATTTCACTTTCAATAATATATATATATTACTTTAAAACCCTTATGTTCAATTTATTTAAAGAAAAATTATAATGATATTATTGAAATATAGGTAAGGAAAGAAAAAAAGACAAAAAGGATTCAATTGGAATTTAAGCTCCTAGCTGGATAGGCCGCCATGCGTCATTTCGCTCTCGATTGATAATATCAAGAATACTCATAGAATTTATATTTATTTTCTTTAAAGATTGATAAAGCACATCTTTCAAGGGTCAACGATACTGATTTTGGTGGTTAAGTCGCTGGACGATTGTCAACTCTCCCCCTACATCAACCCCCATCAAACAGAACATCTATTTATTAATTAATAATTCCCAAAGAATTGATTAGTCTCAAAAAAGAATTTTGAATTTATCAATTTTTCAATTTTCATCAATCTTATTAATTTTCTTTGTGAAATTCTCTTTTTAAATTTTAAATTAATAGAAAATAAAATTTATCCCAATAAGTTAAGAAATTAAAACATAAATATTAATATTCAAAGAATATTTTTTCGCCAGAGATGGTAATGCATCACGAAAATTTTCGATTTCGAGATTTTGATGTTTTTATACGTTTTGAAGGTTACTGAATCATTGGGAGAAATTTCTGTATGTATGTGTATGTAGACTAGATTACGCAAAAACTGTATGAGCTAGAATAATGAAATTTGGTACACGAGCATTATTCAAAATTCCTCAACATTTGAGAAATATTACTGATCCGGAGGAGTGTCATTACCTACCACGTTCTCATTTATTTTCCTCTAGTCTAAACTGACTGTAAAAATAAAAATATGTTTGATAATTTTTCAGATGATTAAAAATTGTATAAAACTTCAGGTTCATTGAATCGCTGAAAGTACCGGAATTAGAACGTTGACTGGCAATCACGTGCCAGCACGTGACGTGGTGCCATCAAAAGAGCCAAACACGCGCTGGTTTAACAAATATTATTTATTAATTTTAATTTATAATTTATATATAATTAATTAAATTTAATTTTAATATAATATATGTTAATTAATCGAATTCAAATTTGCGAGATGACACTCTAGATTTTTTTTATAATTATTAACTACTTTTTCAGGTATCATTTAACTCTATTATTTCATTAAAATAAAATTAATTAATTAACACCATGAATGAACATTTAATAGAATAAAATTTAATCAACACAAGACAGATCTAATTTCAATTAAAGTTTAAGAAAAAAAAAAATTAATTATTTTAAATGTTTTTTAAGAGATATAAATAAAACTTTAAACTTAAAATAAATATAAATATATATCATAATATATAAATGGAAATATAAATGGGAAAACTAATAAGATATTTTTCTATAACGAATCTCAGATGATTGATTTTTGTTTAGAAAACCGAAAAAAAAGAGGATGAACCGTGTCCAGTCATTTATTTGGATATTAGAATAGCAATTAGTTGATTTAAACGGCGCGAATGATCCCAAGCGGTGTTAAAAAAGAACAGCTAAATGAATGACCGTCTGCCGAGAAGGAGAAGTGGCGAAGAAGTGCAAAAAAAAAAAAAAACGGTTGAGGATAATAGTGAAGTCGAAGAAGATGAAGAGGCAAGGATTGGGAGAGAGGAGTGGAGGAGTGGCGAACCGTGTCCTGATCAAGAGCACCGGAGAGTCCCGTACGCTGTCCTAACTGTAACCTGTGCCACGGAGGAGAGATCGTGGCGAGGTGGAAGCTATCTTTAAAATTGGCAGCCGGCTGCCTTCCGGCTTTAACTGGCGCCCGACAAAACAGAGCAACACGCCGGCCTACGCCCTTCACCTCCTCAGGACATGCGAATTAATCGTGTCCTCTTCCTTCTCCTGCTACCTAACAATTACCAACCATATCCTAAATAACTCCAATCCTTCTCTCCCCTCCATTTCACTGCCAGAAAAAGAAAAAATAACAAATCATGAAATTTAAAGAATGCATCCGTGCTAAAAATACAAAATTTATCTCTATCGCAGAGAGTGAAAATGAACCTGAAAAATTGAGCGAAACAATTGATCAAATTTTATATACTCTTTTAGTTAAAGCATATTTATTTTTAAATAACGTATTCCTTTCTGAACTCATACACCCTACTTCTTTATAAAATATAAATTATTGCCTCCCCTCCTCAATAAATTATTATAGTGTTATACTTATTATATAAATATAATATTAATGAATAGAAGAATTCTCTTTCTTTTTTTTATAATAATTAATAATATAATTTAAAATAGAAATAATATATAAAGATATATTTTATTTACTAAATATTTTATTGTGATGGATAAAATTTAAGTAGACATTTTTTAATCTTTTTTTCTTAATGCTGATAAATATTTTCATAACATGCGCCATGTATTATAATAAAATAATTATTATTAACTTATCCAAATTTGAAATTTAATTAGAATTTTAATATTAAATAAAAAAAATTCGTTATTTTAAATATTTTTTTCTTAATTATTAGTATAAAGCAGAGGTCCCCAAACTTTTTTGATCATCGACTCCTATATAATTTTTCGAAATCTCCATCGACCCTCATAAAAGTAATTTTCAGGTAATTAAAATAAAAGTATCTATTAATCTTAATATTTAATAACTCAGAAACAATAATTAGCTAGTTTTTTTACTTCTTTTCACCCGAATAAATATATATAAATTTTATTTTATTTTTTATAAAGAAAATGATATTAAGTCAATTATAAAAAAATTTAAAATTTAACAAACGCATTTAGGTATGAGTGATTTGCGTATTAAGAACTGTTTTTCCTTCGAGACCCCGTGGGTCAGATCGACCCCTTCTGTTGTTAAATAGACCCCTGGGGGTCTTTATAGACCACTTTGGCGACCCCTGGTATAAAGAATACAGAAAAACACAGTGACAGTTGAGAAATCATAGGAAAATATAAGGAAAAGGGAGGTGTTTGAGTCAAGGTAAATTACAAAAATATTTTATTAATTTATAATAGTGATTTAATTACACAGGCCAACGATGAAAAAACTTTTTTAATGAATATACCTCATTATTATGTTTTTTAGGTTGCTGAATCCAAATATGATGCTTAAAAAACTGAATCACCTACCATTTCTTCACATTTTATAGTTAAATGCATTTTTTTTGAGATTTTTGCGTTTAGCGATATTTAAAGAATTTAAACAGATTTATAGTATTATAATATTTATAAGTTGGTGTTTTCTTTACTGTCAACCAAACCTCACTTTAACGTTTCTAGTACATGTGCCCAGTAAAATGTCTAATCGCGGTTGTAAAAACTCTGCTGACAGTTTTTGTTATATTTGTGGTGAGTTTGTGATTAAAAAACACCAAAGAAACATTACAGACTTTGTGAAAAAGGTTTATCTATCATATTTTGGAACTAAACTTGGGGTGATCAGGAGAAATCTTGGGCACCACATAAGGTATGTTATGTTTGTGTTGAAGATCTAAGAAAATGGTCAAAAAAGGAGAGAAAAACCTTTAAATTTGCTGTTCCTATGATATGGAGGGAGCCGAAAAATCATTCTGATGACTGCTATTTTTGCAGTGTTGATATTACTGGTCATAACTCAAAAAACAAGAAGGTAATAAGCTATCCTAATCTTCCGTCTGCCATCCGACCAGTAGGACACAGTGTAGATTTACCGGTCCCTGAACCACCAGATGATTTAAATTCTATTGAAGTATTTTCTGATGTGCAATCCGAGTCAAATGAACAAGATGATGAAGAATTCCATTGTACTACTGAAAATGTAGAGCCTAAAGTGTTTACACAAATCGAGCTTAATGACTTGGTTAGGGATCTGGACTAAAGAAAAGGCTGAATTGCTTGGCTCTAGACTGAAAGAAAATAACTTGTTAGCCATTGGAACCAGCATTCATGTGTATAGAAAGAGTGAGCAGCAATTTTCCAAGTATTTTAAACAAGAAGGTGATTTAGTATACTAGAACGGAAGTATAAACCAATTCCAGCTGACAAGTGAAACCTGTAATATCAATAAAAACCTATAATGGCACATTCGGTCACTGTTTTAAACTGTAAATACAAACCATGCTTATGATTTAACATAGCGTTTCATTAATTTCCCTATATACTAAAGTGGTTTTATACTATATCATTAAAAAACAGATTGCTCAAAAACTGTACGTGATACAAAAAAACCAAGGCCAGATTTGGATTCAGCTCAAAAAAATCTATAACCATCACCTATTAACGTGAAAAAAGTTTTCAAAAAAATTTGTTTGTTGGCCTGTGTTATTGGAGAGTAAATTTGATATAAAATTTCCGGACAAATTGTATTGAGTTGTGCATGTATGTCGATCTAAATAACTATTAATTATTATTTATTTTAGTGAATTATAGATTTTATATTAAATTTAGATAATCTATTGATATACTTATATGATAATATAAAAAAAAATTATAATATGATTAAAAATAAATATCAGTATCACATTAGAAAAGTAAATAAAAATGATTTATTAACCTTAGGAAGAGAGATGTGATTTATTTAATTTTGAAAATTATATTAAGTATAAAAAAGAGGTAAAATTTATGGTTCTATTGTTCTTTCTACATATGTAAAATGTAGTTTTTATCAAGTTTATTTAAACCCATTTGTATTGTTTTAATTTTATCCTTGCTAGTGCATGCAATATTTTTATTTATATATGATAAACAAATGAGCTCAGATATACAATAAAATTATTATATATAAACTCTGTGCTTCCTCTGTATCAATGCCTGAGGCAAATTCAAGGTTCAACGATTCCACGATCGCTTATACTTCCTATTAATCCAACTAGAGACAATGCAAATCACAAATTAGTTCACTTTTTCTTTTTTTTTAAAGAAAATTTAATTTCAATAGAAAAACACTATATTTTAAATCATTATTTTTATATTCAACATATGAATAATTTTATAAAAATAAAAATTGAGATGGATTTTATTTTGTTGCTCTTTCCATCTTCCCCTTATTTCCCAAATACTTATTTTATTATTTTTACATTTATTGATCTTTATAAACTAAAATCATTTGTCTTTTATTTATTAAAAAATGAGTTATGGCCAGCCACAGAACCGACCGACGATTTGAAATAAATTAATTTCCAAACAATTATATATATATATATATATATATATATATAAAGTATAATTTTTTTTTTAAACTTGGATTAAAATGACCAAATTTTATTATATTGGTTTTTATTTTTAGTTTAATTACACTCAATATTAATTATTACTATATTTTAAGTGAAAAATTTCCGACAATGAATATAAAATTAATATTTTGTAAACTTCCACTTCTAGTTTCCGGATATACACCAAAAGTTGAGGAATTCATGCTACTGATGCATTAAGTCAATATTCCAAATTGTATAAAAATCTGTTGAGCCGCTCAAGCTATACACATCTATACGGACACACATGGATACGGTGGACAGACATTGTGCTAAAAATACTTTTTTCTCTTAACAAAATGCATGATTCGTGGAGATTTTTACACTCCCTCAATTAATGCCAAACTTAAAATAATCTTTAATATTAATAAAATGTTATTCACATTGAAATAACCTAAAAGGTCTTAAATGTTTCCTTGAAGTAATATTTTGTTTATTATAAATAATTAACTCTCACAGTATTAATAACCATATAAAATAAAAATAAAAATAAAATAAAATATAAATAAAAATAAAATAATTGAATGTTGTGTGATGCTTGTATCAGATATTTTTTTACAAAATTGAAAAGTCAATTATAAAAAAATTTGAAACTAATAATTAAAATAAAATTTTAAACAATTTATATGTGGAACGACATTTAAGAAACCCAGGTTTAGCATCCCACAAATAGAAAACAACAAAATAAAATTTTAAAAATTAGATTTAATTAAATATGCAGAATACCTGGAATTGTATATAAGATTTGATGAAATGCATTTTACATTTTACTTAATTTAATATTAGAAATCATAAACAAATATTCCTAATTTGAAAAACCATCAATTAAGATTATTATTAATTAATTTTATTATCCTATTATTTCATTTATAATTTTTATTAAATTAAAAAATTATTAAAACCTTTTTATTTTTTAATTGTTTTTACAAAATTGGTTAAAGTTTTTAAATTTGTTATATGTTTTAATTATTATATTCGAAAAAGCCCATTAAATTTCAAAACGAAGTTCATAAAGAAAAAAGAAAATTGATCTGTTGCCTTGAGTGTAGGTATAATGTATCCAATTTTAAAAAAAAGGAATAAAAGATTTTTTAAATTAAATGTTTTAATTAATTTCATTTAATATTGCAAAACAAACCAAAAATACATATTACTCTAATTTATCAATTAATTATTATTGTTAATTTCATGATAGTTAGAATGATCTTCTTTGAACTTAATTTCTCAAATTATGTCCTTCGGATAATAATAATAATTAATACATGATAAAATAACATTTGAATTACAATAATCAACCAAAATTAAATTAAATTATATTTTTATCTCTTTTGATGTTTTCATGAATTTGCTATGATTTTTTTTCTCTCAATTTTCAAAAAAGCAATTAAAAATAAAATTATTAAAATATTTGTTATAGAAAGTTAAAGGTTTATAATAAAAATCGTTATTATATAAATTGTGGGTATATAAATTTTATTAAAAAATAAAAAAAAGAATCTTTTTTCTTCAAATCCCACACAAGTGTTTATATAAAAGTTATATATAGGTACACATGAAAATAATTTTAATAATAATCTCTGTCATCTGTAGCTGATATTTTACATTCTTCAATGAAATATTTTGATATCCTTAGAAATAATAAAAAAAAACTCCTACGCGGGAGAGAAATTGTTATCTTTTTTGTTCTCTCTTTTTATGCTTTGCTTTTTCGTTATTTCCCATTCAAGAAAATAATTCTCTGTAAAGACAAATTTGACAAAGTATATAAGATATTTGTGAAGTGAATTGGATAAATCTTTTATTTTTTATTTCTTTCATGTCTAAAAATAACATAAATATAAAAAAATTCTTCTAAAATTCTAATGTTTCTAACAAAATTGTAAAATTGAATATTACTTATATTAATATTATTATAATTAACTCTGTACTTATTTTTTCTAATATTGATTCTTAATTATACCATTTCTTACGAGGGTAGGTCAATAAGTCTTTGACTTTTAGAATTTCCCGTCGATTAATTGAAATGGCAAGGCTGTTCCTGTGAGCAGGCAACTATCGGCTGACGTCTGCAGAAATTTGAACCAACTGGGTCTTTTAGTTTTTGTTTGAGATTCATTAATCGCAGACAACCTCGTGATTAGAGAAGAAAATGGAAAAAAGTGAATTTCCATGAAAATCCATGAATTAGGATACGAATTGCTCCATCATCCGCCCTATTCTCCGGATTTAGCCCCGAGTGACGATTTCTTGTTTCCAAACCTGAAGAAATGGCTCGGTGGAAAGAGATTTGATTCCAACGATGAAATCATCTCACAAATAAATACCTATTTTGATGTCCTGGACAAATATTTTTTAGAAGAGATAAAAAAAAAATTGGAGAAACATTGGACGAAGTGTATAGAGCTCAAAGGCGACTACGTTGAAAAATAAAATAATTTTTTATCTGAAAACCTGTGTTACATTCGAAAAGTCATGGACTTATTGACCTGTCCTCGTATAATAAATAAATCAATAAATTAGGACAAATGAAAAAAATTGGAGTTAAATTTATACTATGCATATATTTTTATAAATTAATACTTTAATTACTTTGGATATAAACACGATTGAGTAATAAAATAATCTAACTAATTATGAATCAAAATTTTATAAATGTTAGATTAAAATAAAACCTCCCAAGCGAGTGAAAATTCACCCTCCGGGCGGGCGCGTTTGTTTCATCGTCATGTTATTTGATTTCGTGTGAAATACATTTTAATTAACATGAAAAAAAGACATGAATATTTGTCCAATGGAAGTAAAGGCTTGATTTGAATATAATTATACGGAGAATAATATAACACAAATTTAACGTATTCCAATTTTTCTAAACGAATGAAAATAAATTTAAAATAAATAAATATTTACATTTCAATATCCAATGATGATTGACTAGGATTTTTTTTATTTCATGTATAAAATTATCATTTTATTTTGTTCTTATTTTATTTTCATTTTATTTTATTTCTATAGTATCAATAGTTCATGTAGTATATATAAATAAAACGTAATATAAAGAAATGAAAGTAATGTAATTGGCGAAAAAAAATATTGAAAGTTATAAATGTTTTATGGATCCCATTTTCAGAAATGGGTAACGTAAGTGACCAAAGGAGAAGAAAACTATTATATTATCCTAATGTGTGTGTTGAAATTTTATATATATGATTGAATCTTCAAGGCAAATTGTTTTATTAAAATTACAAAATTTATATATATTCACCTTTTTTATTATTTATATTATATTTTTATCTGAAATTTTCATAAAATAATTATAACAATATAATCTAATTATAATATATTTTAGGCACATTAACGTCGGTAAATTAATTTATTTTAATGCATTATTAATTAATTTTAAATGTATCTATTTATTTCTGAGGCGTTACTGAACATGAGAATTCTTAGCCGCAACAACCACATTCGTTTAACTATCCAAATCTACCTTCATCAATTAACTCCTATTCCTTTCCAAATCCTTTACATTGAAATTTATAATCTCTTCTTCGCTTACCCACCCTAAATGGTTACGCTGTAAACAAATTAGTCTTTCCTTACCAATTCAAGCCACATGTTTCCACGACAAAATACCTGATTATAAGAATTTTTTAAATATGTTTGGATAATTTTAAGAGATATTATTACAATTTTGATTCATACTATTATAATTTTACTAGGAGGGGAGCTTAGGAATTATATAGATCTGACATGCAAAAACTTGAGGCTGTAGAATAGAATCTTTTCATTTATTCATCGTTCTTTATATATATAGTTCATTTAGTTTTAAGAATTAAATATAATTTTCTAAATAATTGCGAAGATTGACAGAATTAGGCTTGAATCCTAATGGTCAATAAATTTAAAAACGGAGTTGAACGAATTGAATTATTTAAATGATGAAAAAATTATATATACTGAAGAGGTAAATAATTAATAAAAAATAATTATAATAGTATAATATAATATATTACTATATAAATAGTCATATCTATATATTTAATACGATAGTGTCCGTCTGTACGCAAAAAACTCCAGAGCCTAAAATACAAGGAGTAAGGTAACCAAATTTTTCTGAGGTGAAGGGTACCTCAAATGATGAAAAATAAAAAAGAAATTAGAATCTTAGGTCACTCCTGAGCTGAGCTGCGGGTGTTCCATTTTCCAGAAATATGTAGAAAGGATAGTGTTTGTATGTATGTAATTTGTTTACTTTTTTGCTGTCATAGAAACAGATATATATATAATTAGAACCTCTCTCTCTTCCTCTATTTAAAATTTTAAAAAATGGAGTGTTCTAGCCAAATTAAGAAATTTAAATGCCTTATGCAACATTGATAGGTAAATGAATTGGACTGGAAGAGGATACATGTGATTAGAGAAATTGGGGAAAAATCAACCGCGAAATGTAAGTAAACAAAAAAATTCAAGAATTATGCTACGGATACGACTTACATACAATTAAAATACAAAATGTAGAATTTGAAAAAGTGTAAATATTTAAATACTTAAGATCTCTAATCACGAAGGATAATAATATTCGAGAAGAATTTAAATCGACGTTGTAATTGAGTAACGCCTATTATTATGCAGTAAAGGGGTTTATATCATCAAAGAAGATCAAAATTAAAATATATAAAACAATTATTTTTCATGTTGGTCGATGACTAGGGTGACCATATTTCAAAAACATCAAACCGGGACAAACGGTATACCTTTTTTTTTAGAACTAAATTTAAAATATTTTGAAAAAAAAATTACGAAATGTCCTAAATATTGAAAAAACATGACAGAAGGGTGACCCGAAGACATTTTTGGGACAGAGCACCTAAAGACGGGACGTTTGGTCACCCTAACGATGACTCTGGGAGACGAGAGTAGATCTAGAGTATTTGTGAGATTAATATTGTTCGCAGCATTTATAGGCAAAAAGAAGAGGAGGTCACAGGGGGATGGCGGAGATGGCATAACGAGAAATAATGTCCAGATATAGTTAAGGTTATAAAATCGAGAAGGCAGGGATGGGAAGGGGACGTGGTTGGAATTGGAGAAACTAGAAATTGGGAGAAACTGATTGGGAAACATCCGGTGGAAGACCAAGGACCAAGGTGGGTGGACAATGAAGGAAGGGACATGGGAGAGATGGGACAGGGTAGGATTTGGTTCTAGCTCAGGATAGGGACGCTTAGAAAAATGTGGATGCTGCGGCTAAGAACTTTCGAAAACTGTAGAGACACAGAGTTAGATAAATATAACATATACAATAATAATATATAGTTAATTTACAGATTAAATTAAAATATATTTTACAAGAAAACAAATAAATGTCTATTTATACTGATTGAAACAAAATGGATGAAAACCTTTTACATACAGAGTTTCAACCAAATACTATGTATCACTCGGGGGTACAGGGGGCGGAGCCCCCGTCTAGGTGTGAGGAGCGCCGAAGGCGCTCGGAGCAGCTAGTTTATATTTAATAGTCTAGATTCTAGATATAAAAATAATTATATATATGTTAGGTATATAAAATAGATTATGATATATATATATTTATATAATCGAGTAAAAAAAGTAAACCATATTTAAACAAAATCTTTGCGGAACTTTGCCCCAACGAGTGGAGTAAAAGTCCACACCAACAAGGATTGCTCCTGTATTGAACAACCACCTCGAATCAAAGTGAAAAAAGACTTAATGAGAAATAGTTCAAGTATAGGTATGCACATTATTTATTTATTTATATTTTTATTTATTTATATTTATATTTATATACATCCCAATCTTAGATAAGAATATCTTAGCGCTGTTGCCATAAACGGCCACTTTTCACTATTGAAGAAGTTAAAGTTTAAAAAATTATCCAATTAAATCAAAATTTAAAATTATATAATTAATTTTTGCTAAATATTACGATTTCTATGTTTTTTTATTAATCACCTGACACGAGTATTATAAATTGTTTTCAACTTTTAAGTTCATTCTCAAATAAAAGCTTGTTTTTTTTATTTTTTTAAATTATAACTTTAATAACATGCTGCTGGGCATTATTACCATTTTCTAATTGATGCTTCATTGAATCCCAATTTTTATGCAATTTTTCGTATTGAAAGTCCTTATTTAAGTAATTTCTATGCATGAGAATATAGATCAGGCGTAAACGGGCTGGTTTTTGTTTTCCTTTTGTATGATTTACATAAAATAAGTTGACCTGTGGCCAGGTCCGAACCGACCGACGGTTTGAAGTAAATTAATTTCCAGCTACAGAAACAATTTCAAATAATTTTAATATATCTATTAATGTAATAAAAAAACAGATATGGATACATAAATAATAAATATAAACATTTTTAATTTTATTTTATTTATAATATATATGCAAGACCAGGCTGTGACGTCATGAATGGCTGGATTACGTCATATAATTTTAAATCAAGAAAAAACTAATAAATATGATTTTCCCGAGGATAAAACCAATACAAAGTGCATGATTCGTGGTGATATATAAAAAAATCTCCTCATGTGAAATTTGGTGTGAAAATAACCCTTCCCTTCCTATCGTCGATCGCTAATACTACCACTTCCGGTTTCCGGATTTGCACCAAAAGTTGATCAATTCATCCCACTGATACATTAAGTAAATATACCAAATTTCATCAAAATCGGTTGAGCCGTTCAGGCTGTACACATCATCTATACGGACGGACAGACGGACAGACGGACAGACATCATGCTAAAATTACTTTTTTCGGTTAAGAAAATGCATGATTCGTGGAGATATGTAAAAATCTCCACATGTGAAATTTGGTGTGAAAACAATACCTCCCTTACTATCGTCGGTCGGTAAAAAATGAGCTGTAGCCAGGCACAGAACCGCGACCGATATTTGAAATAAATTAATTTCCAAACAACATTATATATATACATATATATATATATATATATAAGTATATATAAATTATAAAGAAAAATATTTTTAAAACTTGAGTTAAAACGACTAAATTATATTATTAATCTTATTTTTATTTTTAGTTTAATTACTCAATTATTAACTACTACTATATTTTAAGTGAAATATTTTCCGACGATGAATATAAAATTAATACTTAAACTACCACTTCCGGGGTTTCCGGATATATACCAAAAGTTAATAAATTCATGCTACTGATGCATTAAGTAAATATACCAAATTTTATCGAAATCCGTTGAGCCAATACATCTATATGGACACATAATGGACAGACGGACAGATAAACGGAGGGAGAGACAGCAGACTAAAAATACCTTTTTCTGTTAACAAAATGCATGATTCGTGGAGAAACGTAAAAATCCCATATGTGAAATTTGGTGTGAAAACAATATCTTCCCATCCTATCGTCGGTAAAAAAAATAAGGTAGGAAATATTAGAAACTTGACCAAAAATCCATTGTAGACTTTTTCCCCCTCGACACTGTGGACACTTTTGCCCCATTGAACTATTCTCATCCAAGTTCCACAAAAAATTTTTGCTGTTTACTTTAGACAAGAAAAAGGTTTTAAAATATTTATTTAAGTGAACTAGCTTTCAATCAAGGACTTTAAATAGTTCGAAAAGTGTATTCTAGTACATTATTACAATCATAAAAAACCATAAATATTAGATGGAATATGACAAAAACATAATTTAGCTCATTGTATTCAAATGGCTTCCAACTTTTGATAGAATAGAAGTTGGAAGGGTTTAGCCCAGTACACACACACACACACACATGGATACTTTAAAAAATGAGCTATAGCCAGGCACAGAACCGACCGATATTTGAAATAAATTTATTTCCAAACAACATTATATACCTATATATATATATATAAGTATATATAAATTATAAAAAAAAATATTTTTAAAACTTGAGTTAAAACGACTAATTTATATTATTAATCTTATTTTTATTTTTAGTTTAATTACTCAATTATTAACTACTACTATATTTTAAGTGAAATATTTTCCGACAATGAATATAAAATTAATACTTAACTGCGGTCAAAAACTTTCGAGTTCCATAGAGATAGATATACATAAAACTACATATTTTGAGAATTTTTTTTTACAAAATCGACATTAATATACCACAAGTCATTCGTGATATTATTTATTTTTCCCCTCCCATTTATCACTTTATTTTAATTTTTTTTTTTTTTTTTTTGATTTCTCAAATAAAATATAATTCATTGTAATATGTATTAAAGTAAATATTTATTTTTCTATATTTTAAATTGTTGTAATAATAAAAAGAAACATTTTTAAATTAAATTCAACAAGAATTTATAAAAATCATGTATATTCAACCACTTGTGATAAAGAGCAAGAAGTTATCTGGAATTTATTCCATTAACCATATTATTTGAATTATTTTAATATCACCATATTAAACGTTTATGATTTTATTAAGATCCAATCGTAGCATAAAATTGATCTTTTAAGTCGTAATATTCGGCGTTGGAGGACGAGGGTTCGGATCAATGATCACCAAGTTCAAAAATATAAAAATTGAAATAAGAAATAAAATAAATTTTTGTAATAAAAATGTATGGCATAGCTGAAATGGGTTTAAATCCTTATAGCCTTAAAGATTATTTTATTTATTAATATACTCGTATATTATCCGAATATGAATGTAGGCACATATGTTAGATTTTAATAAAAATAAAAATATATATATAATGAATAATTACTGTATACGATTACAAGATCTTTTAAAAAAATGTTAATCTTCAGAGATTATATCTATACATTCATTATATAGGTATAGTAGAATTCAGTCAAGTAGATTTTATATAAAATGTACTAAGATTATTAGCTTATTTTTGATCTCAAAGTGGTTCAGATACTAATTAAAACAAGTTAAGTAATATGTTTATTATATATAATAATCCCCAAGTATATATATATATATATATATATATTAATCTACTAAATTTTAACTGTAAATTGAGAAATAAAAAGATAAGCTTAAACTATAAAAAGATTTCTCTTTTTTTAATGGTAATACTATTAAGAATCTGTTCTATTTGAATATTAAAATTTCCTAGTTTATATATATATATATAAAATATAAGATGTAATTAAGAATATTTTCGTGGATGAACCGTTAAAAAGCATCGCGTTTTTAATAACCTGTCACATTAAAATGTTATAAATTTTTCCTAAGATTATTCAAGAAAACATCTTAAGAGATGTGTAAAATTTTAATGAATACCTTAAATAAATAACACCTGTAAGCGGTGTGATATCTTTTTTCATGCACGAACGATCCATCCACCATCAGCACAGAACAAGAAATTAATGAACCAGACAATTATTCACAATCATCCAATGTTTTATTATTATTTAGAAAAGAGCAGTTAAACAAATCAAATGTTCAGTTAAAAATTAAGTGTATATAAGATTTTATTGAATAATTTACATAAAATAATGTGACACCGCAAGACACTAATTTTATTTATAATATCTATCATAAAGTGAATAATGCAAATGATATTTTATTAAAATAATCAAAAGAAATAAATTTAAAAAAAATATCCAGTTTTATTTCATATGATTTATTAGAGAATTAAAATTAAGATATTTTTACTGTTACTTATTGAAATTTATTAAGTCCGGGTAAAATATAGCTCAATGTTGCCCTGGCTGTGCCCCGGATAAGACAACTCTATCCTCCTTGAGATTTTATAATTATATAAAAAGGTTTTTGTCTGCACATTGCTCAGAATTTAAAATTTTTTTTGCATAACTTCGCGTTTCATGACCTCTAGAATCCAAAAGTGACTTTAGAATCATATCCGTCTGTCCGAAAAAATTGACGTTATAGACTCAAAATTGGCTGAACCAATTTCGATGAAATTACATCCCAATATACGTACATACTTCTTGAACATAGGCTATAATTTTTATCGATATCTATTCAATAACCGCAGAAATTAAGTCTTTCTGTCCGGAAATTTTGACGTTATAGACTCAAAATTGGCTGTACCGATTTCGATGAAATTACAACACAATATTCTTACATATCTTTAATTTAACATAGGTTATAAATATTATTAATATCTAATCAATAACAGCAGAAATTACTTCTTTAAAATTTGATATGTACATGTCATTCAGCAGCGCAAAGAATACAATACAAAGAATGTTTATAATATTTATATTTTTATTTTTCTAATTTTAACTTATTTAATACAGTGAAAACATTCACATTCACATTAAGATTATATGAATAAATAATTTTAATTTTGATCTCATAATTGGATTTTCGTCTAAGTTTTTAATATGGCTGGACAATGTAGGAAGGGACGTGAGAGAGATGGAACAGGGTAGGAGTTAGATGGGTATAGCTCCGGATAGGGACACTTGGAGAAATGTGGTTGTTGCGGCCAAGAATTTTCGAGTACCGTGGAGCCACAGAGATAAATAGATAGATATAACATATAAATAATTTATTGATTAAATTAAAATATATTTTAAATAAGAACACAAAAACAAATGAATGTTTTATGTAATATACTGATTGAAACAAAATGGATGAAAACCTTTTACATATAAACTTTCATCCTAATACTATGTATTACTTCGGGGGTACAGGGGCAGATCCCCCGTCTAGGTGTGAAGAACGCCGAAGGCGGTCTGAGCAGTTAGTTATAAATAAAATCTATAAGATGAATGATGATTTGATGATAAAAGAGTAGCATTAATGATCTAAAAACATGTTGTGAGCTCTTAATAATGTAAAATAAGATATTACGTATTTATAAGTTGAGAAACTAGTGTCAAATTTAAATTATATATTTTTTTTTAATTAAAATTAAATATTTTTATTTTTTGCAATATATTGTTAAACTGAATAGGAAGCTAGGTAGAGGTGAAGATAACTAGGAGTGATGAGCTCAAGGCCTAGACATCTTGTCGACGTAGATAAAGAGCGAGCGGGCAAATAAGGTGGTTGAACGCACCGTGGATGGAGACCATAACGAATGTAGGGGCTCCGATAAGGAAACAGCTCGTGCTTTGTCCGCCAATGCGAGAGAGACATCAAGATGGCCATTAATTAATTGGCAAACACAACCTTTTCTGTTGGCTGACTATTACCTTATAAAATGACACCCAGTCTCGGTTTAATAATTACAACCGATTTAAGTATTTAAATATTATCTTAAGAATAATCAATTTGAAATTAACATGTTACACACACATTAAAGATAAAAGAACACTAATTTGAATGACAGCCATATAATTTTCTACCTATATTAGTAAAATAAACTAACAAACATTGATTTATAATATTTATCTTTTTAATAAAAAAAAAAAATTCTTAACTTATATTTAATTTATTTTTCAAATTAATTAATATTATTTAGAAAATTAAAAAATAAATAAATAAAAATAAAATTAAGGTTTATATTTATATCTTTTAAATGTTTCTTTGAAAAATTAATCAATATTTATATTTTCTATTTATCTCCTCTTTTTACCGACCGACGATAGTAAGGGAGGTATTGTTTTCACACCAAATTTCACATGTGGAGATTTTTACATATCTCCACGAATCATGCATTTTCTTAACAGAAAAAAGTATTTTTAGCATGATGTCTGTCCGTCCGTCCGTCCGTCTGTCCGTATAGATGTGTACAGCCTGAACGGCTCAACCGATTTAGATGAAATTTGGTATATTTACTTAATGCATCAGTGGGATGAATTGATCAACTTTTGGTGCAAATCCGGAAACCGGAAGTGGTAGTATTAGCAATCGACGATAGCAAGGGAAGGGTTATTTTTACACCAAATTTCACATGAGGAGATTTTTTTATATATCACCACGAAAAAATCATGCACTTTGTGGTGGTTTTATTCTCGAGAAAAATCATCTTTATTAGTTTTTTTCTTAATTTAAAATTATATGACGTCATCCAGCCATTCATGACGTCACAGTCTGGTCTTACATATATATTATAAATAAAATAAAAATAAATGTTGATATTCTATCCATATCTGTTTTTTATTACATTAATAGATACATTAAAATTATTTGAAATTGTTTCTGTAGCTTGAAATTAATTTACTTCAAACCGTCGGTCGGTTCGGACCTGGCCACAGGTCAACTTAGTTGGAGATATTACACATTTCTTCAACTGTTCCTATCTTCAGCTACCTCCAGACAATTCCTATCACAGACTACCCCTTCCAATTTCTCTCATATCTCTTATCTTTATATTTTCTGTCCATTACCTCAGTGATCTTCGTAAAGGTAGCTTTTATCTATAATATAGCATTTATGTGAAGAACTACTAATAAGAATAAAACCAAAACAAAATCAAAAATTAAAAAAAAGGGTGAATTGACTTAAAAAATAATTTAATTATTATTAAAAAAATCATAATTGTTTAATGATTTGAGGAGAGGGGAAATTCCTAGTGATGTTAGGAGAAATTTATGAAATAATAAATATTTGATAGATAATTTACGAAATTAGTATATTATAGAAATAGATTTTTGTATTAAATAAGGTTATAAAATTTAATAATAAAAAGGACTTATACTTAAGTAATTTTTTTCTTTTTTAATTAATTTCATAATATTCACGTATATTATTAGTTTTTACATAAATAATATTTAATAAAGATAATACTTTTATTAATATGACAAGGGTGAAAGATTATAAATATAATATATATATTATATAATCTGAATACTAAATTTTTTTTAGTTTTTAATTGTTTATTATTATAGCGGTAAAATACATATTTTATATAATAGGTTTCATATATAAAGACCTCTAATTTTTCATTTTTTTTATACATTTTATTTTTTATTTATTTTTTTTTTTAAATAACCAATTAAATAAAAAAGTATCATGATAATCATTTACAATAATATCATAAATATATATATATATATATATAATATAATTTTATCAAAATATTTAATTAAATGCAATATTTATCAGACAAAAATATAATCTAATCTAATGAATCAATGTAAACAATTTATTTAAATCATATATTGTGTAATATATAATATATTATGATGTTTCATAATTTAGTATTATATTAGTTAAATTGATTAATTTAATTTTTATATTTTTTTAATTTTTTATAATATAATTTTATATATAATATACAGGTATAATATTCTTTAAATTCAAGTTAAGGTCTTTTAAATGTTTTTTTTTTTTTGTAATAATAATCTAACTATGTATCTTTCTATCTATATCTATGGCTCTACGGAACTTGAGAGTTCTTGTCCGCAGCAACCACATTCCTCCAAGTATCCCTATCCTGAGTTAAACCCATACAACTCCTCCTCCCATCTCTCTTATGTTCCTTCATATATATTCTGCCCATTGCAATCTTGGTCTTCAAACCTGACGTTTCCCAATCAGTCTTACGACAAATATATTTTTCTCAAGTCTATCATCATCCATTCTTACTAAGTGTCCTAGCCATCGCAACCTTCTTGATTTTATTACTCTATGGCTTAAGATGCATAGAGGTCATACAATTCTTCGTTAGTCGTCGCCATTCCACGGTGACCTCATCTTTCTTTGACCCATGAATGCTACAAAGAATCCTATTTTCTAATACTCTAAATCTACTTTCGACTCCCAGGGTCAAAGACCGGCAAAATAATTATTTTATATATTTTAATTCCCTTTGATAATAATTTTGATGAGATAAGCCCCTTTACTGGCGTTACCTGATTGCAACCTAGATTTAAATTCTTCTCGAATATTATTATTCTTCGGGATTACATAATATTTAAATTTTTTTATCAAATTTTATGTTTTGAATATTAAGATTTTGTGTGTTACATAATATACTATAATATAAAATCAATTTTATTGAAATTGACTATTATAATTCTTTCCTTCTCATCACCCTGTCAATATACATATAAAAATTTAGAAGAGAGGTTGGTTTTAGATCGAATATTTTAGAAAAAAAACTAGGTTCTATATTTTTACTATCTCGCGCGTGCGTTTGTGTGTATGTGTGAAGACAAGATTACGCAAAAACGACTTGAGCTAGAATAATGAACTTTGGTACACGGACATTATTCAAAATTCGTAGTTTTCTATCAACTTTTGAGAAATGTAGCACATTCGGAAGAGGACCATTACCTATCACGTTTTCATTTTTTTCCCTCTAAACTGACCGTAAAAATAAAGAAATATGTTTGATAGTTTTTTACTTGATTAAAAATTGTATAAAACTACTATATATAGAATTTCAGCTTGATTGAATCGCTGAAAGCACCGGAATTAATTTTTTAAATTTTTTAACACGTTGACTACATATCACGCGAAAGCACGTGACGTGGTCTCATCAAAAAAGAGCCAAACACGCGCTGGTTTAATAAATATTAGGAGTATTTATCAATTTTAATTTATAATTTAATTAATTAAATTTAATTTAAATATAATATATGTTATTTAATCCAATTCAAATTTGCAAGATAGTCGAGTGAAGACACTCCAGATTGTTTATTTAGTATATTTGCTTTAGGTGTTCTTTAATTTTCTTGTAATTATACATTTTATTTTTTATTTTTATTTTAAATAAACAATGAAATAAAGCGATTATAAGCGCGAGATTTTGAGTGAATCATTGTATTTGCTATTTGCAATTGGTACTTGAAATTAAGTTGTTGCTTTCTCTACCCTAATTTATGGAGTTTTTTATTTAGATGAACATCGTTGACCTTTTGTCAGTTTTTATTTATTAATGATGAGGTCAAAATAAAATATAAGTAAAATATTAAATGTTTATATACAAGGTGGCATGAATATATATATATACAAATTGAAACCTACTTTTTCTTTTATTATAAAATATTAATAGTATGTTTTAGTTGAATTTGAAGTATTGAATTCGTGCTGAACTTATTTGTTTTCGCCCTTTCCCCTCCATGTCTAGACCCTTTATGAATGTGTATAAGTTATCCCATTTTTCATTCCGAATGGTCTGTGAGGTCATGGACATCACATTTAACATTTAAGCCAAATTTTTTGTTAGTATAGAGTATATTATTAATAACACCTGAATGCTTTCCTTGAGGTATTTCACATTCATTATTTTTTTAAGGTACCATGAGATTTTACAAATACAAATATTTATGATTTATTCTTAATAACTGGATAGTTTTATTTTCCCATCATTAGTGCCATACAAAACAATTTGTATATTTTTTTAAAGAAACAACAAAACAATTAGTGAAATTTTATTTAAGAGGAGGGGGAAGAGGAGGGGAAGAGATTAAGCTTCTTGATTCTCTAATCCATCTCGACGATTATGATCTTAATTCTGTTTTGTTATTTTAAAAAAGTATTTTTCATAATGGTTTTATCGTGTAATTTTTACATATTTAATATTTATATTCTGAAAGGGATAATAATAAAAAAAAATGGATTGAGAGATTCATATGTTGATATGGGGTATAGAGTCATGTATACCATCAATGGTTGAAGTTTGAAGAAAGAATCCTATTCTCAAATACTCTAAATCTACTCTCGTCACCTAAGGTCATAGACCATGCCTTTAACATCGCTTTAAACTCTTCTCGAATATTATTATCTTTCGTTATTACAGAACCTAATTTAAATTTTTCTACATTTTCAAATTCTATATTTGGTATTTTAAGATTTTGGGTGTTAATACTATTCCTCTCTCCTACTAAATACTTTGTCTTAGCAATATTTATTTCTAGTCCCACCTCTTTTCCTGCTTCGATTAATTTTTTTACGCTATCTTTAATTACAATTGCAGAATCTCCTATTATATTTAAGTCGTCTGCTTAACCTAATACTTGAATTTTTTTGCTTAATTCGATTCCGTTTGATTTTTCCCCAATTTGTCTTATTACATATTCCAGAACTAAATTAAATAAAATTGGTGATAATGCGTCTCCTTGTTTTAGCCCATTCCGAATTTCGAAAGTTTCTGATAGTTGATTCCCGCATCTTACTCTTCCTTTACTACCTACAAGACAAATTTGAATCATACGTACTAATTTTTTTGGAATTCCCATTATGATCAAGATTTGAAAAAGTTTTTCCCGGTCTATTGAGTCAATTAATATTGATTGTATTAATAAATATTAATTGGGATTATAATATAATAAAATCGTAACGGTAAAGTCATGTTTTTTTTCTGATATTTGTATTTTTATAATACAAAAAATATCACATTCATATTACTTTTAATATTCTTTAAAGGAAGGTTAAAATTTATTGATTATGAGAATACGTATAAATAAATTAATAATATATTATTCAATTAATAAAAATAAAACACTTTTTTAATATCTCTATTAATTCTAATTGATCAAAGAAAAAAATTCTATTTTGTTATTTAAATTTAATTTATAATGTTATTTGAATGAATTTTAAAATTTTATATGTAACATTTCCGAGAATAGATTGAAAGATAAAATTTTAACTGTGTAGTAAAATACACTCCCTGGCTTAAATCAAAACAAGTAGTGGAAATGCCTGAATGTATCAACTATAATTATAATCTCATTATATATATATAAATTAAAATATTTTATAGTAAATTCAAAAATAATAAAATATAAAAATAAATTGATCTTTTATCCTAACTCTCATGCCATTATTTATTAATTAATAAACTTTATCTCAAAATTAAGTAAAAAATAATTATGTTTTGTTATTTTTGTGAAATGTTATTATTTTCCACTCACTCAATAAAAACCATCAAAAAAATCAAAATCTTTTCGTGTTTAGATATGAATCACGTTTATTTCATTTATCCTGCTAATTCGCATTTAATCTATATATATAAAAAAAGGTTTTTGTCTGCACATTGCTCAGAATTTAAAAATTTTTGCATATCTTCGCGTTTCATGACCTCTAGAATCCAAAAGTGACTTTAGAATTTTTCACGTCTGTCTGTCTGTCTGTCTGTCTGTCTGTCTGTCTGTCTGTCTGTCTGTCTGTCTGTCTGTCCGGAAAATTACTATTTTATAGACTCAGAATTGGCTGAACCGATTTCTTTGAAATTACATCACAATATTCTTATATACCTCTAGAGTAACATAGGCTATACATTTTATTAATATCTTATCAATAACCGCAGAAATTAATTTTTTAAAGTTTATATAATTCTCCGTGTTGTTCATTCAAGAGCAGCTCGCGGCTCACTGTCGGCCTAGCGGAATCATTTCAAACAATGAATTATCATAGAGATTCCCAATCGAAGAATTATTATAATATTTCCCTTTTTATTTTAAATTCTAATATACAAATATCAATTCAATTAAATAATTTATTCTAAAAGTTCTCAATTTAATTAAAATATTTATTAGATCATATTTTTATCTTAAATTATTTTTTATTTAATTGAATATTTCTTCTTTTCTATAATATATATATAATAATATATAAATTTTATCATTGAATAATAAAAAAAAATATTATTTAACCTGAATTAAAATGACTGAATTATATTATCTTTGTTTTTTATTTTAATTTAATTACTCTATTATTAATTACTAAATATATATATATATTATATATAAAATTAAAATATGATGATATAAAGTTGTTTTAAATTTTTGACATTTTTAAATTGGGTATATTTTTTAAATTTATTAAAATGTCTTTTTTATTTATTATGTTTAAAAGATTCATTTTTATTATGTGATATTAATAAAAAATAACGATGCTCTGTGCAAGTCGAATCATGTTGCACATAATTAAATAACAATTGCCAAACAAAGAATATAATATTTTTTTAAATTCTTATATTTAAATATCATTTCAATTAAATAATTCATTCTAAAAGGTCTCATTTTAATTAATTTAATAAAATAATTAAATCACCATTCAATGTTTTATTAATAGGCTTCTTTTTTTATTTTTAATTTTTAATAAATTCTCTTTTTTTGATATGATATTAATAAAAAATAATATTAAATTGTATATAAATATAAAAATTAGAATATTTGAATTTTTTTAAATTTTAACACATGTAATCAATCATATGCATTAAGAATGGAAAATTTTTAAAATCAACTTGCTATTAAATTCAGAAAAAAAATACTGATATATAGAATATATAGACTATTCGAATATAATTTAAAACTCTTTCTCTCCTTATATTTTAAATTAAAAAAACGGAGTTTTAAGAAATTTAGATGCCATATGCAACATGGGTGGGTAAATGAATTGAGCTGGAAAAGGAGGCAATTTATAATTTTCTTCTAATTCAGATTTAGGACAAATCGTACAACATTATATCAAATCTCGCTAAGAACATTCAATATTTTTGTACACAAATTATTCAGAGTATTGGCTAAGCGTATCACTCACAATCAGTTTATATTGAAATTTATATAAATTAACAAAGTAAAAATTTTTATTTGTTTAAATTTTATTATAATGAATCAAAAAAAATTAAATATATAGATCACATGATTAAGAGAAGCAAAAAACTTGACAGAAAATAACTGTTGGATGGAGGTCGGACAT
This sequence comes from Labia minor, assembly GCA_963082975.1. Taxonomy (NCBI): domain Eukaryota; kingdom Metazoa; phylum Arthropoda; class Insecta; order Dermaptera; family Spongiphoridae; genus Labia; species Labia minor. The sequence continues at coordinate 41,151,719 of OY720345.1, forward strand.
GACAGAAACTGTAAGCGAAATCTTCATATTGCGACGAATAATTTTCAAATCCCCTAGCACCACCAGAATTAGATAAGTTTATTTTAAGGGAGGAAAATAACTATGATCTAAAAAAATTAATAAATGAACTTAATAATAAAAAAACAAATAAATCAATTAATTTAAATTAATACTATTAATGAATGTATATATTGGTCATTTATCTATAGTTTTATACCGTTAATTTTTATAAATTGTCTCAAGTCTCTATTTTTGCATTTTCTCAAGTTTCATTATAATTAAAAATATTCAATAATAATCTAGCAATGAAAATAAAATACCAAAATGTAATGATCAAGAAATATTATACTCTATTATAACATATACAATACTTATAAACTATAGGCGGAGGAAATATTAGACGATATCATTGCGGGTTCAGGCCAAATCGACCAACATTAATTAAAATATTTTCATTATGACAGATATTAGGAATAAAACCGCGAATTCAATATTTCTGTTCACTAATTATTTGTAGACTTTAGTAAAACATACGCATAACTCAATAGATCCGGATAAACTTTTTCAAATTTTCAATCTTCAAATTTCTCTTGAAGGTAGTAAAGAAAGAATAAGATGCGGAAATCAATTGTAAAATATTAGGTTACTCAGACGACTTAAATATAATAGGAGATTCGGCAATTGCAATTACAGATAGCGAGGAAAATTTAATGGAGGTTTGAAATTAATAGTGATAAGAAAAAATATTTAGTAACAAAGAGGAAGAGTATTAACATACAAAATCTTAAGATACAAAATGTAGAATTTGAATATGTAGAAAAATTGAATGTAATCACGAAGGATAATAATATTTGAGAAGAATTTAAATCGGGGTTGCAATCGGGAAACGCCTGTTATCTGCAATAAAGAGGCTTATCTCTTCAAAATTATTATCAAAGGGAATATATAAAAAGATTATTTTGCCTGTTGCATTATATGGGTGGGAGGCATGGTCTATGACCCTTGGAGATGAGAGTAGATTCAGAGTATTTGAGAATAGGATTCTTCCCTGCATTTATTGGCCAAAGAAAGATGAGGTCACCGGATATGAGGGAGACTGTATAACAAGAAATTGCATGGCCTCTCTGCATCTTCAGAAATAGTTAGGGTTATAAAAGGGAAAAAGCTGCGATAGGCAGGGCACGTGGCAAGAATGGGAGAGGAAAAAGATATTGGTGGGAAGACCGATTGGAAAACGTCCGCTTGGAAAACCAATGACGCGTAGGAAGGGACGTAAGAGAGATGGAATAAGGGCTCAGGATAGGGACACTTGGAGAAATGTGGTTGTTGCGGCTAAGAACTTTAGAGTATCTTTGAGCCACATAGGTAGATAGATATAACATATACAATAATAATATATATAATTAATATAGTGATTAAATTAAAATATATTTTTTAAATAAGAACACAAAAAGAAATGAATGTTTTATGTAATATACTGATTGAAACAAAATGGATGAAAACCTTTTAATACTTTCAACCACCAAATACTATGTACAACTCGGGGGTACAGGGGGCGGAGCCCCCGTCTAGGTGTGAAGAGCGCCGAAGGCGCTCTGAGCAGCTAGTCTGTTATAAATTCAAATAGATAATACTATTCAGTACTTAGGCCATTGTAAACGGATATCGACAGATCAAATTTGCTCATTCAATTGAAATCTAATTTCCTCGTTAAAAAACAACAACAAATGATTAATGACAATTGAGGTGGCTCACTATTTCGATGTGTAGTGGACATTAAAAGCGATTAAATCAAACTATTCTACATACCTCTCAAGTTTCCCAAGTTCTGAAATTCATTTAATAAGAAATTTCTAATATAATTAATTTAATTAATATTTATAAATAATGTGTATTTAGAAATGGGAAATATATATATTTAAGATAATTATTCAAGTAAACGTTAGTAAAGTTTGAGAGATTAGCTTGTATTATTAAAATTATGAACTTCGAAATGTGCAGCCCTTAAGAAATGTTTTATTGAATGATTCACTAATTATTCACTTATTCACTTATTTTCGGTTTTTTCGGTTCGGTTTGGATATAGGAAAATTAGTTAATTAATTAATTTTTTAATTTTCATAAATCTAAATTGAACTTATACTTAGTGCTCCCTCTGATAGTCAAACGGATAAAACATGAATGGATTTATATGCAAATTTTAATAATTTTTATCTCGTAAACTAGAAGAGGTTCAAAAAAATTTCATAAGGAAAGTTTGTTTGGAATTGAAAAAGGAACCCACTGGTAAAGTATTATCCAAATCCACGAAATTGAATAATTACCATATAGGTAAACTTAAACTCAAACTTGTAATTTTAAAATTAAATATCAATAATAATAAATAATTTTAAAATTTATTTTTAGGGATATAATAAATTAAATCAATTAACAAAATAACGTTTTGTTTTTATTTTGTGAAATAAAAATAAATTTTTATGGAGAGGGGGATGTTTCTATAAATGATAGTGTAAATCCAATAAATCCAATACACAATAAGTACAATAAGTATTTAAATTTAATTATCCTTTTTTAATTATTTCTTAAGTTCAATTTTTGTTACAAAAACTTTGATCCTTATTTTTGAACAATTTCGCCCTCTATTTTTAACTACCATTTTCTTTTCTTTAAAGATAAAAATATAATTTTTTTTTTTACTCTTGCAATACTGAATATATCTCTTAAACTCTAATAAAACCTTTTTCTCTCATTTTTTAAAAATCTTTAAAAAATATTAAGATAATATATTTTCAAAATTCAAACCACTTTATTTTAAATTATATTTTTATATTTTCTTTTTTTTTAGTCATTTATATAGATTAATATTTAGATCAAAGAGTTATAAATCTTCACCATTTGTCTTTATAGTCAATTAAGAGAACGCAAACAGTGATTTAAATAATAAAAAATGAAGTAATCTTAATTTAATCAATTCATATATATAAACAAAATAAATGTCAAGATCATTAAGATTTTTTTTATTCAATCATGAAACACACATATATACAATCTCTTTCTAAAGTATAATAAAGTATGTCTGTTTTTTTTATTAATATAACTAAAACCCCGTAAAATGATGGCAGCCTAGAAAGTGCGACGGAAACCGGGTCAATCGTGAAGGGCCAACTAACTTGTGATCAAATTTTCCATAATTTTTCATTTTATTTTTCTCGAAAGTCCACTGCCTGTAATTTTCAATGTCATTTTGTTATATTTATTTATCTCGTAACATTTCCCTGTTTCCTTGTCTAGAAAGGTAAACTCTTTGCAGGTGTCTATCATTAAATTATTCTTCTATTAATATTTAACACAAGCGTTTACCATAAGTTAATAAATACATCACTAAAATACCATATGCTATTTGAAAAAATATCTGACTCACGAATGGAGATATCTCGATATATTTAATAATATAATTATCAAAATTATAAAACTTATTAAAAAAATTAATTTAAAATTAATTCATTATATTTATCTAGCTCATTTATGATAGGTTGAGATAAATAATTCTTTTGTTAGATTTACAAAATTCAAATTTTTAGGTTACACACATTTTAAGTACCCTATTTTAAATTATTTTAAGGAATAAGGTACTCAAAATTTATAAAAATGAATAATAGCTTTATATATATATGAACCCTTGGAAAAATATTGTATAATTAAATTAAAATTAATAAACATAAACTTATATTTGTTTAGGCTTCTGTGGAAGTGTTTATTAGTATTGTTTTTTTTTGTCAGATGGAGCTAAATATGATAATGAAAATTCATTTACATATATATATATATATATATATATATATATAAATTTAAATTAATTATATTATTATTATATTTTATAAGTATTTGCTAATTGATATTTATTTTTGTGACAACTGGTTACCACGAACACAATTATTTATACATTTTTGATTTATTTATCAGATTATTTAATATTGTTAATATATATATAATTGTCTAAAATAACTATGATAAACTTAAATATATAATAATAATATATTATGTATCCTAAATATTTAATATAAATATAATCAATGGATTATTTCTGTTTTTATTTTCTATATTTAATAGATAAAATGATAAAATGCGCATAAAGTAAAATTGAATTCATTCATTCATTTATCAGTTAAACAAATTAATCAAAATATATATAAATCAAAATTAAATTAATCTAATATAATAATTTTACATAAAATAAGTTGACCTGTGGCCAGGTCCGAACCGACCGACGGTTTGAAGTAAATTAATTTCCAGCTTCAGAAACAATTTCAAATAATTTTAATATATCTATTAATGAAATAAAAAACAGATAAAAAACCAATACAAAGTGCATGATTCGTGGTGATATGTAAAAAATCTCCTCATGTGAAATTTGGTGTGAAGGAAGGGTTATTTCCTTCCCTTCCTATCGTCGATCGCTAATACTACCACTTCCGGTTCACGGATTTGCACCAAAAGTTGATCAATTCATCCCACTGATGCATTAAGTAAATATACCAAATTTCATCAAAATCGGTTGAGCCGTTCAGGCTGTACACATCTATACGGACGGACAGACGGACAGACGGACAGACATCATGCTAAAAATACTTTTTTCTGTTAAGAAAATGCATGATTCGTGGAGATATGTAAAAATCTCCACATGTGAAATTTGGTGTGAAAACAATACCTCCCTTACTATCGTCGGTCGGTAAAAAAATGAAAATTTATTTATCAATTTGATTCTTAAAATATAATTTATATGAAAAATGCCAATATAATAAGTAAAATGACATTAATTAACCTGTAGTATGATAATAGAAATGTCATCTTATTAGTAGAATTCCCACTAACATGATTTAACAATAAATGTAATAAAGGAATGGATGGATGGATGGAATCGATGGTTGTGGAGGGTGTACGATAACCGATGCCTCATCTTTGTTTTGTCAGCAAAGGGAGGACAGACAATACTCAATTACAAGGTAATTACTTAAATTTAAATCCTCTCTCTTGTATATTCATTTTCCATTTGGATTGCAAGGATCTATTTTAATTTCAACTGAAATGGTTTATTCTCTCGCTATCTCTCTTTTCGTTAATAATTTTATCTAGAATTATTCTTTGTCCTGCGATAAACCGATATAAATCCGTTATTATAAAATCAAAAGCTAATTGTGATAAACGTAAATGAGTTAATTTGTGGAAACAGGAGCTAAATGGTATGATTAAATGCACTTTGCTACATTGTCTCCCTGTTTGCCTTTCAATTACCAATTACCAAAAGCAATTGATATCTAAATAGATCAAATTTTATCCAATTATCATCATCTCTCGAATTAAATAGACAAAATTGAAAATAAATACGGATTCACTATTTGATATAGTGTGTTAATTTTTATTTTGCAATAATTTTTTATAATGGCTGTCAAAATTGTTTTCACATTTACAATGATAATTAATCACGTAAAATATCATTAAGTGAACTGGATGAGTTAGATCAGTTGTCTTCATGTTTATTAGCATAGAACTGAATATCAACTTATAATAATAAAAATTAATATTTATTATTTATTCAATTAATTAATTATATTAAGGACAAACAGAAAAGATCGATTTTATGTCTATCTCTTTATAAATTTGAATCTCTTTAAGAAACAAAATAGAAGGAATATAATATAATATATTGCTTTTAGGTTAAAATATCTACTACACCGTTTATCCAACTAAAATTACTTTTCTTATAAAAGGATATTAACTATCATATCTTAACTATTAAGACTACTACTGCGACTACTACTAAGTTCTTTCTTTATGAAACAAAATAGAAGGAATAAATTTATTGCTTTTAGGTAAAATAACTACTACACCGTTTATCCGACTAAAATTACTTTTCTTATATATGATAGTTAACATAACTATCATGACTACTACTATTACTAAGTACTAAGTAACTACTACTATTAAGAATTTTTTTTGTTAAGAAATTCATTCTTTTAATTGAAATTTATTTATTTTCATCTTTATATTAATATATATAAAAAAGGTCATTTTTTTATTTGAAATCCAAATCATATAAAAAATTTTATTTTTATCATAAGAAAAACTTTTTACCAATTACAAATTGCCTATACTCTTACATTCTCGATGTTTGATTTAAATAAATAAATAAATATTTATACATGTATTTGTTAAAAAAATACAAAGTACGAAAGTATCTCGTTTACGTGGGTGTAATGTTATATATACTATTCTATGTACAATTTATAAAAAATATAATATATATATACATATACATATATATATATATATACTCATAGGTATATATAAGTGAATGTGTTGTTTTTCATTTCATGGTTTCAAATGTTTTTGACAATTATTTTAATTTATTAACTTTGGCCTTTTGTTTCTCTCATCCCCGTCCTATGGCCGAATCCCATCCCCTCAGTAACACCCGCGGGGCGTCGGGAGTGAATCTATTAAAGCCCTTTAGATGTTTATTTTATTCATTTAAACAGACTCCTCTTCAAATAAAAAGCTTTTCCAACAGAAATGAGACAGAGCGAGGGAGATTATCTCGCTTAAATGATTTTAATAAAAATAGCAATTTATATATAGATATATACCTATATATAGGATGAATTTCACATGGATTTCATTCCATTCTTTTATCTTTTGAATAAAAGAGTAATTCCAAGTTAATATGATTATATATAGATAAAATCCCTTTCAATGAATTAACAAATTATTCTTTTCATTTTTTGGTTGTTTTTTGTTTTTGATGATTGCTAAAATAATAAAATTAATTAGATTTATTTTCGATTATTATTGAGAAGATATTAAATTAAATATTACTTTTAATTTTTTATAATTTATCAAATTAAAAGTCTCTCTCTCTACAAATTGAGTGTTTTTTTTAACTCTAATAATTGAATTAAACAAAGACGGGCTTGTGATATTGTGACATTTAAAAAAGTGTAATATATGACATTTATAAAAATAGAGTTGAGTATCAAAAAGGGTTAAAAGTCAAAAACATGATAATCTTTTATTATTCAAAAGTATAACAGATTTTAGAAATGATGAAAAATTTCTTTAAAAGTATATTCTATAGTAATCTCATTGTTTTCAGCCTATAAATATTAATATGAAGAATAAAAAATCTGGAGTGTCTCCACTTGACTATCTCGCAAATTTGAATTGAATTAAATAACATTATATTATATTTAAATTATATTTAATCAATTATAAATTATAAATTAAAATTAATAAATAATATTTATTAAACTAGCGCGGGTTTGGCTCTGTAGATAGCACGTGCTAGCGCGTGATTGCCACTAAACGTGTTAAAAAATTAATTCTGGTACTTTCAGCGATTCATTGAAGCTGAAATTCTATATATAGCAGTTTTATACACTTTTTAATCATGAGAAAATCTATCAAACATATATCTTTATTTTTACGGTCAAAGGAAAAAAATGAAAACGTGGTAGGTTTTCCGATTGAGCTGTGCATTTCTCAAAAGTTGATAGAAAACTACGAATTTTGAATAATGCACGTGTACCAAATTTTATTATTCTAGCTCAAACCGTTTTTGCGTAATATTGTCTAAATATATACACACACACAGACATTGAAATGACCCAGGGACCTTTAAAACGTATAAAAACATCAAAATCTCGTCATCGAAAATTTTCTTTATCACGAGATAGTTAAAATCGATTTATAAATTTTATTTATCTATATATAAAAATGTTTGTTCATTGAAGAGGCAAGCTAATTTCAGTGATTGACTTAGATTTATTTAATGCATTCATAGAAATCTAATTATTAATCTATTAGGTATAATTAAATAATTAATTTTTGAAATCTTTGAACAATAAATAATCCAAAAAAACAAGAATAATCTATATTTTTTATCTGACTTTTATTATTGATAAAATAAGAAATTATAAGATTCTATCAAAGTAAACAATATAAAAAAAAGGAAGAGAAAATTTATTGAACTGAAAAGCTCGTTTTTCTTTTCTCTTTTCTATCTTTCAGTTTCAAAAGTTTAGCTTGAGGGGGAATTTTCTTTTTTTTTTTTTTGCTGGAGTGGAGTGTATCACCCTTAAAAACTTGTAAAGAACAAAGTTTTTCGGATTAGTACTTCAAATTGATACAACATGTTTTGCTCTTATTCACACTTCTTTTTCAATATAATTAAATATAAATACTAATTCAATAAATCTTTAATAAGTATAAATGAATAGTAAATTAAATGTTGAAAAGTTTAAAAAAATTATATTGTATAAACAAATATTAGTTTTCCGATATAAACTGATGTTTAATAAAACGTAGATAAATTTTTAAGTATTAATTATATAGTAAAATATATATATTATAGTGTGATAAAAACTCACCGTTTCGTTTTCAAATTAATTTGACATCTAAATATATAGTTCAGTTTGACGATACTCACCTGAAACAAAAATAAATACAAATAAAATTAATGGGTGAAATTGCAATATTAAAATCAAAGACAAAAAAAGTTTGCGAATTTGATTATCATTTATTATCATATATATTTATATCTAAATTTCTATTAAAATATATTATATCTTAGGCATATAATGAAGCTTAATTCAAACAATATCGACTTAAAATTAAAAATATAAATTTAACAAGAAATCTAAAATATAATACATAATACGAATAATTAATACAAAATCTAAATATATTAAAGATTCGAATAGCTACATAATAGTTCATTGAATAAGTCAGTAGGATCAGGAATAGATGGTGCAACTACCAAAAATGTCTTCTTTTAGATGATATATGTAAAAACTAGACAGTGAGTGATCAGGCGATTAGTTTGCGATATATGACATTTTAACTGATACAATCTTTCTTATTTTCAAAATAATGAAATTTCATGAATTTCGAGATTGGTTCCCCATTCATCGGACTCCTCAGACAACTATTTTATGTATGCAGATCTCAAGAAAATGGTCATTGGAAAGAAATTTGTCTCCGGTAAAGAAGTCGCTGAAACTTAGACCTATTTTAAAAGACAAATGGTATTATATAAAGGATATCGGAAAGTACGAAGATCGCTGTGAAGGCAATAATAAAATCGAATTTTTCTTAAAATTTTTTTTTTCTTATTTATCCTACGAACTTATTGAATGGCATGATAAATATATACATATTTGTAATTAATTATTTATATTCTAATATTTTACTGTATTTAAATTTTTTTTTTTTTAAAATGGCATGTAGTCTTATGAAACATGTTTATTTTTTTTGCAAAATGGAGCTATTTGCAAAATTGATTTCATATGATGAACTTTTTCTTTGTAACAATATAACTGAAATTTTAGATAAATATGTACAAAAGATTATTTACAAAGTATATTCTTCATATTATAATATATTACCAGGGAGGTAGGGAGGGAATATTGCGGCAATCATTCTCTTCATTATGCTGATGATTAGTCAATTAAAAAACGAAATTATCATTAGTTTAATGGAAAAATGATTACAAAAAATAAAATATAAACAAAAAATATTTTTATTAATATATGACGCATCCAGTGCTTACATGAAGAGCCGGCCTTCTTCACCTAGCTGTCTTTTACTTTTATTTCCACGTCGGTTCGTGCATCCATATGCAGAATATGCCATGATAATTATTTTTAAAAACTAAAATAAAATAACAACTATTTATAACCTGTCTATAACCTAAACCCAATTCTAAATTATCTCTTATAATTGTATAATTGTTTGTATTTATTACTGACTGATTCAAGGTTTTTGATTATCAGAAAAAAAATAAGATTCTATCGAATCAATTGATATAGTAAAAGAAGGGGAAGCAATTTCTAAAGATTTATTACGAAAGATAAAGATACTATTATATGAATTATCCCTTTTCCAGTCCACCTAACAGATATTTATAATTTGTTATGAAAATTAAAAAATTATATAGCGATACGGAACCATCTGGACCAAAAAATATTTTTTTCTATCTTTTTTTTTTAATTATGTTATTAAAGGATGATAATAATTGAAATGAATTTAGCCGGAGGACGATTCTAATGTTATACAAATGCTTCATTCACGCAACAAAGGTGTTTTGGTAAAATTTATTAAAAGGATTATGATTAGCGTGAGCATATCCAATGTTAGATAACCGAATGGACCATATGTCTGTTTGCCATTCCAATTCTGACAGCATTTTTATTTATATATAATTACATTTAATTAAATTAGAATTTAATGTTATAAATATGTAAATTTAGTTAACATAGTGATTAAGTATAATTTTCAGTTCGTGAATGGAAATATTTAAGAGAGAGAGAAAATAGGGAGAGATTTCATTTATTTGAATTAATAATAATAATAATAATAATAATAATAATAATAATAATAAAAGGAAATAAAGATGTATTCTTATTAAATATATATATATATATATATATATATTGTTGCATTAAGACTTTTTCAAGTTTAAAGTTTTTCAACTTCTTGAGCTTTTTAATTAATTTCCCGGAAAATCTGTAACTCGAGCTACACGCCAATTAAGTTGAGTATTTAGCACAAAATTAATCGTTCGTTAATCATTTTGGTTTATATTGAATGGGAAGAGGTTATATTTTAGTGAGAGAGGGTGAGGGGATGGAATGGATAAAGTGAAGGATGGGGAGAGGGTAAAAGGTGGAGATATAAAATCTCACCAATAAAAGGGTGGACGTGACCCTCCAGGGAATGGTAACTTATTGTTTGTTAGGTGGTGAGAATTTGCCGAATGGAATGGAAGCCGTTTGTTGGGTTCAGTGTTTGCTTCCTCCCCCCCCTCCACCCTTCACCCTCCATCCAACTGCGCGAGTAAATAAATAAATAGGGCGCCACTTAATCTTTCGACTGGCTTATTGGTGCTAATGGCACACACGCAACCTCCACAACCACCTGCGGCCGGTTATGATCTCCCCTCTCCTCATGTCCCCACCACCAAGTGACATACATTCGCCAAACGATCAGGGGATAATCTTAATAGATAAACCCGACCGTCTACGTTCAAAATAAACCCGCTCAATGAGGATAACTGGAACGATAGAAATCGAACCTCAGAGCAACCGTGACCGGACTTGCCCAGTGGGAGTCAAAATGAGCTGTTAATAAAAATCAAAGATGGAAGAATAGGATGATCCTCTCTCTTTAAAAATGATTAACTATCTCATAAAATACCAACATCAAAATATATGATGAAAATAAGTATTTATAGTAAAAATAATCAAAAAAAATACGTATTATTGTTATTTTTATTTAATTTATTTAATTTATTAATTATCGCAGGCACTACTTATTGCTTTTAACATTAATAGTTTTAACATTAAAATAATATTTATGAGTATATAAGATTTTAGAACTACGGTGACTGTCAAATTTTTTTCGAAATACAAGTTTTTCAAATTATCAAGTAATTAAAAAAAAATAATTATTTAGTTTTTGGCTAGTCCTCTTTTTTTTCTTCAACAAATCTTTTCTTCTAAATTTTAGTCATTTCAATTTTATTATTTTACCAATTTTGACTCCGTCTCATAGACCCCAGCTAGAGAAATTCCCTTGACAGGCCCGGGACCACGAGAATATGAACCAACTACGTTACCTCCCATCCTGTGGCGCCTCTTAATATTGTAGAATATTTATATATTTAGTAAAGTTCATTAAATATTATTATTAAATGCTTAATTGCCAATGCATTGCCAATAAGAAGAATATGTTTATATAGAATCATGAATATATCTGAAACATAATTTATTTTGATTATTATATAAATATTTATATATTCTATTATCACTTTGTATAATTTCACGGGATAAAACATTTAAGAGTATATAAATACTAAAAATACCCACGAATTTATATTATAAAAAACATAAACAAATAAATATATTAAAACTATCAATAAATAATTTAAAACAAATTATAAATAAATATAAATATATAATAAATAAAAAAAGCACTGCATATTACATTTACATTAAAATAAACCATTAAAATACAATAAATAAAAATAAAAGGGAAAATAAAAATACAATCTCAGAGATCAAAAAAAAAAAATTCATTAATCTTCTTTTTAATTTTCACATTCAGTCTTTAATGAAATAATAAAATTATTCAAAGACTTGTAGTAATGGTGTGTGTATGAAATGAGGGGGAGGTTGCAGTAAATGTGCTAGGCTTGAAATAATTGCTTAATATAAACGCATGACCATAATTATTCCATTAGATAGTCTATAAATTTTAATAAAGCAAACATTAAAATAAAAATTAGAAAAGAGTTAATTAAATGTTAACCGCTAGAAATTGAAATAGGAAAATGTGAATTAACAAACAAACAACGCCTGTGGGGTGAACATTTTAATATATTACACAAAAATTACAAGAGAGAGAGAGGTTGTTTTTTATCATTTGGTGATATGAAGAGGTTATTGATAGGTTGTTATTTGTGATTGGATCAGACAAAGAGTATTATTTCTTAGAAGTTTTTTTCAGAAAGAAAAGAGGGCTAAAGTATTGTATATTACATCGAATTCGATTGAGAAAAGCCGATGAGAGATGGCATTGGACAAATAAAGGGAAACAAGTTTAAGGTAGAGCGGTAGTACCTATAACCTTAGTAAATTTTAATATTAATCGAATTTATATCAAGCTTTTATTTATGACATATATAATATAATATAATATAATATAAATAATATATTATATCTATCGATCTATCTCTCTGTGGGTCTTCGGAACTCGAAAGTTCTTGACCGCAGCAACTACATTTTTCCAAGTGTCCCTATACTGAGCCACAACCATCCAACCCCTACTCTCTCCGATCTCCATCACATCCTTTCCTACATTGTCCACCTTTCGCGTCCTTGGTCTTCCAAGCGGACGTTTCCCAATCGGTCTCCCCACCAATATATTTTTCGCAATTATTTATATTATATAAATATGTTCATTAACGCATTACTTGATTTTTCTCATAAATATGCCAATCATTTTGTATTGTTCTGTAAAATTACACTAGAATCATCAACATTTATTTGTTATAGTTTATAAAATTTGTATCTTTCAGCTAATTCAAAGAATATTTCTTAGAACAATAAAAATTTAAAAGATATAGAATATTTTATTATATAAACAATAATCTATCAATATAACTTTTAATCTATAAATACAGAAAAATTGTTCGACTGAGTGGATTTTAACTGTTCAGTTTTGTTGCTATGGTGGAAAGGTTCTTTTATTTTTACTAAGAATTATTCAACTATATATTAAAAAAAAATTCGTTTCAAGAATATACTCTAACTTAATAATTATGCTGTGTAAAAATCGAAAGGACTAAAATTTAGAAGAAAAAATTTGTTGAAGAAAAAAAGAGGACTAGTCAAAAACTAAATAATTTTTTTTTAATTAGTAGCTAATTTGAAAAGCATCTATTTCGAAAAAATTTGACAGTCACCATAGATCAAATACCTAAAAAATTATAGACTATCAGAAATCTCTGCATGGATGTCTCATCTTCATTAAAATAATTAAAAATCATCAATAGAAATGAATAAATAAAGAATAAAAAAGAAAATATTAAAATAAAATAAATAAATTTCTTCGAAAAATAAATTGCATACAACTCCGTATTAAAGAGTATTAAGAAAAATTATTAAAAAGGGGATTTTTTTTATTTAATTTATTTATTTTTTTTTTTAATTCAATAAAAATTCAAACTTCCAAAAATCATCAGAAAAATTGGCATTGAAAATTACATTCTTTTAACCTGATATCATATTTGGCTGGTTCTTTTTCCCCATAAAAACATAAATTTTCTTTTAAAATGTCAAATTAATTAATTGATTATATTAGCATCCTATGTATATAATAAATAAAAAGATATATTTTTATTGACCAAATGTCACCTAATCATTAAAGTTATAATTCATTCGTTTTTAATTCTTTCTTTTAAGGAAGCAGTTGCTGAGGTCCCATATATGACGTGTTTATGAATTTTAAATTAATATTCACATGATTGCGTCTCGGTTATCAAGTTTTTCTATCACGAAATGTACAGGTGTCCAATCCAAATTAATCGCTCATGACATATACGTGCTCATGCAAGGGACGCACGTCATCATTATCATTACTCTATCAACATCATCATTATCATTTGATAAAAAAAGAATTTCTTTTTTATATTAATAAAATAATAGTAAACATTGGTAGGTATATACCTATAGTTTGTTTTATATATATATATATTAGGATAATGAACAATTATATATATTAGACTGATGAAAAAATGAGTTATCAAATAGGTCGCATCACAAGTACAACGGCTTTTCTCACACTTTAGCATGGTTTTCTTTTTTCAATGTATATATATATATATATATATATATATATATATATATATATATATTATTATTTTACCATATTGAATTATAAATAAAATTAAATAAATAGATTAAATAGAATTATGTGTTTGTTATGGAATATGAAATAAAATGTGGTAGTAGAAATTATATAGAAGAAAAATGTTTGTCCTTTTGTGTACATGGTTAAATTGTAAATGTTAAGCATTAGATGAATTATTCGGTTCTATATTATTTCCTTTAGTTTGATATTTACTAATTTTGAATCTAAATCATTGTAAATAACCTCACCAGTTACCATCTATGGGGTAAAGGTTTTCTATGATCCGTGATTTTTTTGATCAGAGATGCTACTTCTTCGTATTAAGTAGCATCAAATTTTACTCCTGGAGAATACGTCCCATTGACCCCAGCTAGATTCCATTGCCAGGTTCGGCACTTGAATCCGGACAACCTGGATGGGAGTGAACGGCGATGAAATTTTATATTTTTAATTATATAATAAATTTTATTGAAAATCAGAACGTTTATTATTAATATTAATAATTTTTCTTATTGAAAAGCTTCATTTTTGATCGGATCGTACGCCCTTAAATTAAGTAAATCAGGACCATAACTACGGTAAGTAACGATCAGTGTAAGTAAATTATAAATAATAAAAACTAAAAGAATGTTTTTTCAAGATTGTTTTAAATAATATATTAAAAGCTGACATAAAAAAAATATATAAAGATGTTTTTTATTTAGTATAATATTTTTTTAATTTCATATATATATTCCATTAAAATATTTTTTAATAACTAATATAATTCTACATGAATTGTTATTTATTTGAACATTAAATAAAATGTTACTCCCTTTATGGTTCTACATTATAAATTAATGTTTTGCACATGAATTTTATAAGAGTGTGAGAGAGAAGAAGTGGGGAGGAGGTGTTAAGGAAATGAAAACATTAACAGAGAAGATAGATTTATATATTAGAATTTTAACATAACTATTAATAAATTTATTTTTTAAAAACTGCATTCTCTGTCTTTTTAAAAAACTAATTTTTTATAATGATAAATATATTACTTTTAATGATTATTTCTGTTATGAATAACGGTGTAGATATACTTTCATAATCACTTTTTAAATGTATTCGTATTATTATTATTATTATTATAAAACACATGGATATGTAATGTAAGACATTCAATCATAATAGTTTTCTAAATTATTATATGAGTAAAATATATAGAGGTAATTTTAATTTTTTTAAGTTGATCTATTACTTAATTAATCCTGTAACTTAATATGTTATTTATTTATTGTTTTTTTTAACTTCAATTTAATAAAAAAAAAAAAAAATTCTTAGAAAAATAAATTGCATACAACTCCGCATTAATGAGTATTTAGAAAAATTATTATAAAAAGTATAATTTTTGTGTTCAATTTATTTAGGTAATATATTTTTTTTAATTCAATAAAAATTTAAACTTCCAATATTATATGAAAAATTGGCATTGAAAATTAAATTCTGACTGATATCAGATTTTGGATTGTGTTTCTTTTTCCCTATAAAAACATATTTTCTTTTAAAATGTCAAATTAATAAAGAAATCATCAATTTTTTCAAGGTTTAATTAATAAAAATTATAAAACTTATTTTAGTCTTTTTATATAAAAGTGTGAAAATAAAGTTTTTGAAATAATCTATTTTTGATCTATAAGATAATCTATAATTTTGAGATTTTTGTTATTTTTCCCGATTGAGATTTTTAGAGGAGAGACGAAATGTTTTACACACTCCAAAACATCTTTTGTTAATATTTCTTTGCGAGGCCATGTTAAATGGATTGAAATTTATTTTAAAATAATGTTTATATATAAATATATATAAATGATAACAACATTGAGTATTTGATACATACTCACTTTATAAATAAATGATTTTTTATATCATCTAAGTAATGTATTTTTCAATATTATTTGAGATTATAATTATAAATATACTTACTTATGATTTTCATACATATATATGTATATATTATATTACATATATATATATATTGTAAAACATTCATATAAGTATTTTAATTTCATTATTTTCAAGGATTATTAAATATTTTGACTTTTGACCTAAATGAGATTATATGTACATACCTATATATATAGGTAGAAAGATAATTATATAAATTTTGAAATTAAATTATATTTTTAAAATGCAAAGTAATAAATGACTTATTTTTTAATTAATTTACTCGGAAGATTTTATAATCTAATGATGTTTACCTCTTATTCTAGTATAATTTAAATTTTTTTCTACATATTAAATCACAGCACTTAAACATATTAACTAATTAATAGAATATTATATCTTATATACTGATAAAAATCATAAAATAAAATGAAAAGTATTAACATATTTAAAATGCTCCGTTAAAATTAAAAATGAACCTGAATGTTATTTTTATATGCAATATAAAAAAATTTTTTAAAAAAAAAATAAAAAATAAAAAAAAAAATAATTTTATGGTTTAGATTAAAATAACTAAAACAGGTGGTTGATGTTTAATTTTTATTATTAAAACGTATATAATTATATTTATTATTTATTTATTTATGTATAAATAAAATTAAATGGAGAAAAATTTTTTATCCCAATATAATCGATTCTAACAAAATGGACTTGCTGTAAGATTTTTTTAAATGGTAATTATATTCTTTGGATATAATAATATTAATAAATTAAAGAGAGGTTTATTTATATATTTATCATATATATGTATTTAATTATTAATTATTTGTTTAATTTCAAATGGATACTTTATTAAAATAATTAAACCTATATATTTTAGAATTTTATAGATAAAAACAATGCATTAAACAAAACTTTAGTATTTAAAACTTGTATTGTATATTAAAGAGATAAGGCGATTAATAGTCAAATATATAATTAGATTTTAAATAGACGTAAATTAGAATTATATGTCTATATATTGTTTTAAATTATAAATCTCATATATTAACTAATTCATAGTACTCATTTAGGAATATTTTTGGATTAAAAATAAAATTTAACCTTGTAAATAAATTATGTATATAGGAAAAATTATTATACTCTTTTCTTTTTTACTATCTCGCCAGATATAGTTTGCGATGATGAGAATTTTCGATATCGAGATTTTGATGTTTTTAAACGTTTTGAAGGTCCTTGAATCATTTTTAATAAGGTTGAAAAAAATGTCTATGTTTATGTATATATATATGTGTGTGTGTGTATGTAGACACGATTCCGCAAAAACGGTTTGAGCTAGAATAATGAAATTTGGAACACGGGCATTTTTTAAAATTCGTAGTTTTCTGTCAATTTTTGAGAAATGTAGCTCGTTCGGAAGAGGACCATTACCTACCCCATGTTTTCATTTTTTTTCCTCTAAACTGACCGTAAAAATAAAGATATATGTTTTATAGTTTTTCACATGATTAAAAATTGTATAAAACCGCTATATATAGAATTTCAGCTTCAATGAATCGCTGAAAGTACCACAATTATTTTTTAACACGTTGGCTGGCAATCATGCGCCAGCACGTGGCGTGGTGCCATCAACAAAGAACCAAACACGCGCTGGTTTAATAAATATTATTTATTAATTTTACTTTATAATTTAATTAATTTAAAAACCTCCACTCAATTGTCTCCAACGAACATGTGCTTAAAAAGTGACATTTCATTTTAAATTTTTTCTGAAGATTGTTTTCTAATATGTATATGAGCTATTGATATACATTTTAATATTAAGAAAAAGTGTTCTAAAAAATTTAAAGTTTTAAAAAATATGTAATTACACTCTAAATTTAAAATATAATAAACTATGTTAAATATATGTCTAAAATATTTTTAAATAACAAATAAACAAAAACTACTATTTATTAGTATTAAATAACAAAATCAAATTATAATAGTTAATTATAAATTTTATTTTAAAAAATATGATTTAATAGGTATTACTACATTAAATAAATTAATAAAGAAATTTAAAAAAAGCAGTCTTTTGTCAATTTGATTTGATTTGACATTTAAATTAAAAGATTAATTTTCAATGTTTCACATATCATATATCTCATTTGAACTGAATGCTTTAATAAATAATTGGTATAATCACAGGAATGTGATAAATAAATTCATTTATTTAATATTAACTTAATATATTGGAGATAAAATATAAAATTAATTAAATGATGGTATTTCATAATGTTCCCTTGAACTTTCCTACAATAATGCATGTGTAAACTCATACCTAATTTTATATTTTACACTTCAAATTTAGTTTAATTAATAATATATAATATTTATTTACATTTATTCATTAATAATAGAATCGCTTTTATTAAAGTATTTATCCACCCAACACAGGTTTTGTAATTAATTTAACTGCTTTTCATAGTTGAATAATAGAATAATTTAATAAAGATGATTAATTATTAAAGGCTGTCCTCGGATTTATAACCCTGATATAATTTATTGAATCGAAATCGATGTCATTTTGTAAGGCATAAGGATTGGTGTCATTCTTCAGGTATTTAATGTTAATGACGGAATAGTTGTTGTTCATCTTGTTTAATAGATATCATCATTCATGGAGAGAAAGCATAAAGAAAGTTTAAGAGAGTAGTTGAATAGATGAAAAACAACAACAACAAACAACAATATTATAAGGATTTTATTTTAATATTAAAAAAATGCTCTGAAAATATAGTTCTTAATATAATCTATCATAACAGGGATACATTTGGTCAAATAAGGAAACAATGAAACTATTTTACTTTTTTATAAAATAATTTAAAATATTTACTGTAATAATGACAGATAATAGAAGTTTTTCCATCATTTGATCGTCGATTCAGGGCAATCAAGGGAAAATATCAGATCTGAGGGACTGGTGCCACGAACGATTGAAAAGAATTTTAAAATAATGTAAAAAAATAATTAAATGGAAATAAATGAATATTTTATAACTATAATAATTTGGACGAAATCAATTGAGAGACATACTGATTATAATATACAATATATTATATTATATATTGTATCTTTGGTGAGTTAAAACAATTTTATAGATTAATTTATTTCATTAAATTTAAAAAAAAATTATTTATTCTCTCTGTTAAAGTTAATCTTAAATTAATAATTTATAGTTTTTGGAAGTAATAGGATGATTTTTATAAATTATAGTTTTATGTCAATATTCAACATTCCAATTCATTCATTTTCAGTCAAAATAAAAATGTACTGTATTATCAAATAAAAATTTGCAAATATCACATTCATAGTAGTAGAAATTTATAAAAAAAAGATTATATATTATATTAAACATAAATATAATTAGTAATTTACTATAAAATAAACATTTCAACAAATAATAACTCTGCGATATACAAATTAGATAAAATAATTTTATATTTCTGTAAATCAACATTTTATTTTCAGAAGTATATTAAAAATAAAATTTAGTATAGTCTCGAGAGATGATTAATTACGAGACAATAATTTAAAATAAATTTAATAAAAAATTATTATGTTAATGTTTACAATTTATGTTTACTTACTAAGTTTTAATAAATTTCAATTAATTCAATAAATAATAAATAAAATACATTTACCTTGATTTTTTTTGTTTTTCATAATATAAATAGATTTTTGTTCCCCGACCATTGATTTACAATTAATTATGAAAATATAAATATTTATTTAATCAAATTCAATTCAAAAAAATATAAATAAATAAAATAAAATAAACTAATTAGTGTATAATTATTAAACACATTTCAAGTAATTAATAATAATTTGTTACTTATTTAGTAAAAATGGATTTATTCAATATTCTTATTGATAACCATAATATAGATAATATAATCTAATTTAGACTTATCTCTATTTTTATTATTATCTTTTGTGGATATATTTTCTTGATGAACATCATCAGATGCATTAAAAGTATTTCTCAAATGATAATCAAATTAATTATAATATCAATAAATTTTAAACTTTACCGAATAATAAAATTATTATTATGTCTATTTTATTAAGTTTAATTTTAGTTTACTTAAAATCTTTTAAATTATGTCTATTTATAACAAAATAGAAAGAAAAACTAAGCGTTCATTTTAGAAAATTTTTTTTGTCAAATGTAGAATAACAAGTGAAAATTAAAGGAACGAATGATTTGGTTATCGGGCTTCTTCTCATAGGATAGAAAACCGAATACGACCACCATCTGGCACACAAAATGAGCTTTTAGGCCGACCCTGAATTGTGGTGGAGAGATAATGTTGCCAAGGACTCTGACAACCCCCAATCTTCCTTTTACAAGAATAAAAAAAACGAGTATTCGGACCAAATTTAGAAAGATTGCAGATAACCATCCACCAAATGATCCAAAGAAATAAAGTATTTTATTAGATATACTTCCTTGATGCTCTTAATAATATTTTTATAAAAAGAATTGAATTTTATATTATTTAAATAAAATATTAATAAAACAATTTTTATCTAAAGATGTTGATTTAATTTTATATTTTGAATACATAATCAATAATAATAATAATTTTAAAAAAGTAAAAAGAATAAAAAAGTATCATTTATATAATCTAAAGATTTGCCAATTAAATGAAAATAGAAATGAACATAGAATGGACTAGAATTAGTAAATTAAATAAGCTGGAGTGTCTCCATTCAATTATCTCGAAAATTAGAATTGGATTAAATAACATATATTATATTTAAATTAAATTTAAAAAATTAAATTATAAATTAAAATTAATAAATAATATTTATTAAACCAGCGCGTGTTTGACTCTTTATTGATGGCACCACATCACGTGCCGGCGCGTGATTTGCAAAGTTAAATTAGGTGGAGTGTCTCCACTCGACTATCTCGCAATTTGAATAGGATTAAATAACATAATATATTATATTTAAATTAAATTTAATTAATTATAAATTATAAATAATAAATATTAAACCAGCGCATGTTTGAATTTTTGTTGATGGCACCTCGTCACGTGTTGGCGCGTGAGATTTGCAGTGTTTTATACAATTATTAATCATGTGAAATATTATCAAACATATATCTTTATTTTTACGGTCACTTTAGAGGAAAAAAAATCAAAACGTTGTAAGTAATGCCCCTCTTCCGGTTGAGCTACATTTCTCAAAAGTTGATAGAAAACTACGAATTTTGAATAATGCTCATGTACCAAATTTCATCATTCTAGCTCAAACCGTTTTTGCGTATTCTTGGTTACATACACACACACACACAGACAGACATTTTTATCAACCTTAGTGAAAATGATTCAGGAACCTTCAAAACGTATAAAAACATCAAAATCTCAACATCGAAAATTTTCGTGATCGCAATACTATCTCTGGCGAGATAGTAAAAATGAAAACGTGATAGGTAATGAGCTACATTTCTCAAAAGTTGATAGAAAAGTACGAATTTTTAATAATGCCCATTTACCAAATTTCATTATTCTAGATCAAAACGTATTTGCGTAATCTTATCTACATAAACACACACTCACACAAACAGACAGAGAGAGAGAGAGACATTTTCCTCAAACTTAGTGAAAAAAACTCAGGGACCTTCAAAACGTAAAAAAAATATCAAAATCTCGACATTGAAAATTTTCGTGATCACAATACTATCTCTGGCGAGATAGTAAAAATAAATTAATATTTAAAATTATATTTGACTTCTTCCATTTAAAATAACTAAAATTCATAAAATTTTTACAAATGATATAAATTTAATTCCTTTTAATGCAGAAAGAAATATTTAAGAAGTTTAGTTTTTTTGATAGTGTGAACTTAAAACTTCTTTTCAAGTTTAAAAATGTTTGCAACACCCAGTAGTTATGACTAATAAAATAACCTGTTGCGGCTGAGTATTTGAGTTTTAAAATTTTTTATACTAGAATTATCAATGATATTGCAAGAGAAATAATTGACAGACATAACTTCATAAATCGGTATAAATATTCATAAAACGTTTGTTTATATTGTAATAAGGAAAAAATGACGTTGATTGATTAATAGTATAAATTGAATAAGGTTATTTCTAATCATGTGCTAAAAAATAAGAGAAATTTATAGTCTTTTATTATTGAGATTAATGGAATCTAAAACCATTTTACTACAATTTATAACTATTTTATTATTATTGTTTTTTATTTTTTGGTGATTTTTAAACTCTTTCTGAAGTTCTATTCCCAAGAGTGTTATACCACTGGGTTAAACTTGAATTTCACTAATGATAATTATATGTGTATAGACAAGATAATAAAAATTATACTATTTATAGAGATATTACTTAAAATATTACTTAATAAATTTTAGTAAAAAAGCAAATATATATATATATATATATATTATTTAATGAAGCATAAGTTAATTTTGAATGAAATATGATATTTTTCAATTTAATTTCACCAAATGGGTTTAAAAAAAACACAGGCATACAATCCCTGTCAATTATACAATTGAACTAAATTTTTCCCCCTACTCAATCCTTCTCATGTATTTTCATCCCTTTCAACATTGACATTGGCTGGCTTTTTGTTTTAATTACATTTCTGTCGAGGTGAGAGAAAGAAAATTAGATTTGAGTAGTGATTGTTTGTTGTAGCACTTGAAACGTTGACTGAAAATCTGTATTCTCCTCCCCCCTTCTTCAACACTCCCCTCATCAGTAGCCCCATCACTCAAGGTAAAAATCAAACAAATATTTAATCAACTCTGTCAATATTATAATAATTTTAATTTTAAAATTAGATAATGAAGCTATCCAAAAAAGAACAACGTCTATTTTAATGGAGACTTGGAAAAGTGCAAGAGAGAGAGAGAGAGAGAGAGAGAAAGGGGTGGTGGTTCAAAAAATGATCAAAGAAAGTAATCAAAAGGATTCTTAAGAATACATTTTAATCTACACCCTTTTTGGCAAAAGCGCCCCTCGTCTTCATATTTCCAAGAAAGGCTTGTTCTAAAATTCATTTTATGATTATAATTTAATTGACGTGAATAGAAGAGATCATTTAATGACATTAAATCACGGAAGAGGCATAATTTTATATTGTTCTTAAAATTCCAATAGACATTTAATATCGAAACGTTTAATTATTTATTAAAATAAAATTTTAATATTAGATTTTAGAAATTCATTTTCTTCAGAAATCAATAAAAAGACGGCAACATTTTTGTAAAATTTTATCTATAAATTAAAAAAAATATATTTTCCTATTATGAATTAAATTACCTATATTTTTCGGCTATATATACATATAGGATATACATATAGGTAAAAGGAAATTTTATTATATATAATATTATAGCAATCACGTATCGAGAGAAATTAGAAAATTTATTTCGGGCAAAAAAATAAAATTCTAAGGCCAAATTATTTCAAAAAAATATTTTACAGAACACTAGCTGTGCCCCAGCCAATACTCCTTAAGAATATCTTTGAAAATAAAATATTTGATTAGATCCTTTATAATAAAAATAGTTTGTGTAGTTGAAGAGATTATAAACTCTCTAAATAATTGTATAATTATATTTAATAAGTATTTTCCTTATTAACAAAGTATTTATCATAATTCTAGTAATAGATAATAGTAATAGATAATATAATAATAATTCTAGTAATAGATAATATTAAGGGAAACAAGAATTGAAATTAGAACTTTTAGAAAGTAATTGTAATTTGTGCGTGTAATTTTTTTTCTTTATTATTTTGTATTCGATATTTTTTTATATTAAAATTAATTTAATTGATTGATTTGTTTTAATGAAATAATGAAAAAATGGGAATAGTGAATAATTTTCAAAAATTGGGATGGACGTTACGATATATTTTAATTTTAACAAATAATATTTATTTTTTGAAGGCGCCATTGGGTGTGCGGGTAGCGAACCTGCCTCACATTCACATGGTCCCGGATTCAAGTCCCGGGCCTGTCAAGGGAATCTCCCTAGCTAGGGTCTATGGGACGGAGTCAACCCTCCGGGAACAACATTGGGGAAAAGCTACTTGATAGCGCCTCCGATCAAGAAAATTAAGGTAAAGGTTGAGAGGAACCGTTCTACTGATCATTGATATAACCGACTTGATAAGCGTTGTTGTTGCGTAGGACGTACAAAGTCAGAGGTTTTTTTTTAATTATTTTTTTTTTAAGTTTGATAATTAATTAGAAAAAGGTAAAATAAAATGTGAGTAAAATATATT
Organism: Labia minor; assembly: GCA_963082975.1. Classification (NCBI taxonomy): domain Eukaryota; kingdom Metazoa; phylum Arthropoda; class Insecta; order Dermaptera; family Spongiphoridae; genus Labia; species Labia minor. The sequence continues at coordinate 41,176,416 of OY720345.1, forward strand.
ATCTCTAATAATAATTTCCGTCGTATGTATGTATGTATCTATGTGATGTCTATAACATAATGAAGTTAGTTACAAATTTAATTGAAAACACCGTTTGCAACGTTTTCGTCTAGTATTTCTATATTAATATATTAAAATTTAGAATGTTTATTTCTGTTTTTGTTTTGAATAATTATTGATCTAATATAATATTTTATTATTTTATTTTTAAATATTAATTAAATTAACTCGACAATAAACATTAAAATAATAGTAATTGAATAGGGACCCCGACCTGAATTCCCGTTCACCCCTCATATCATGTTTTATATTCCTAATTTCATATTCGAGGTTACATTCGATACGCTGTTTGAGATTTTTTATCCGAAGGCCAACTGACAAACGATATTCATGATGCATGCCAATTTATATAACGAATATTCTAAATAATTAAAGTTTAGAGAAAGGAATGAACGTCATCAATATTTATTAATTAGTATAATGGAATTTTTATGAATAATTTATCAGAATGCACATTCAAAGTTTTTCAATCACTCAATATTTAAAAACCTTAATATTTATTGAAAATTTTTCTCCTCTAAATAAAATGAAATTTAATACCAATGCAAGGCAAAGTAAGTAAATAAATAATTGAAAAAAAAACTAAATCAAGAAAATATATCCACAAAGATAATAATAATAAAAATAAAGATAAGTCTAAATTAGATTATATTATCTAGATTATGGTTATCAATAAGAATATTGAATAAATTCATTTTTACTAAATAATTAACAAATTATTATGAATTGTTTGAAATGTGTTTAATAATTATACACTAATTGGTTTATTTTATTTTATATATTTATATTTTTTTGAATTGAATTTGATTAAGTAAGTATTCATGATATACTTCTGATAATAAATGTTGATTTAAAAATAAATATAAAATTATTTTATTTTTAATTTGTAACTCTAGAATTATTATTTATTCAAATGTTTATTTTATAATAAACTAGCTGCTCAGAGCGCCTTCGGCGCTCTTCACACCTAGACGGGGGCTCCGCCCCCTGTACCCCCGAGTGGTACATAGTATTTGGTGGTTGAAAGTAGTAAAAGGTTTTCATCCATTTTGTTTCAATCAGTATATTACATAAAACATTCATTTCTTTTTGTGTTCTTATTTAAAAAATATATTTTAATTTAATCACTATATTAATTATATATATTATTATTGTATATGTTATATCTATCTACCTATGTGGCTCAAAGATACTCGAAAGTTCTTAGCCGCAACAACCACATTTCTCCAAGTGTCCCTATCCTGAGCCCTTGTTCCATCTCTCTTACGTCCCTTCCTACGCGTCATTGGTTTTCCAAGCGGACGTTTTCCAATTGGTCTTCCCACCAATATCTTTTTCCTCTCCCATTCTAGCCACGTGCCCTGCCTATCGCAGCTTTTTCCCTTTTATAACCCTAACTATTTCTGAAGATGCAGAGAGGCCATGCAATTTCTTGTTATGCAGTCTCCCCCATACCCGGTGACCTCATCTTTCTTTGGCCAATAAATGCAGGGAAGAATCCTATTCACAAATACTCTGAATCTACTCCCATCTCCAAGGGTCATAGACCATGCCTCCCACCCATATAATGCAACAGGCAAAATAATCTTTTTATATATTCCCTTTGATAATAATTGTGAAGAGATAAGCCTCTTTATTGAAGATAACAGGCGTTTCCCGATTGCAACCCCGATTTAAATTCTTCTCAAATATTATTATGTTATAATAGTGAAATCTATAAAACTATAGATAAATGACCAATATATACATTCATTAATAGTATTAATTTAAATTAATTGATTTATTTGTTTTTTTTATTATTAAGTTCATTTATTAATTTTTCTAGATTTTAGTTAATTTCCTCCCTTAAAAGAAACTTATCTAATTCTGGTGGTGCTAGGGGATTTGAAAATTATTCGTCGCAATATGAAGATTTCGCTTACAGTTTCTGTCATGTCCGACCTCCATCCAACAGTTATTTTCTGTCAAGTTTTTTGCTTCTCTTAATCATGTGATCTATATATTTAATTTTTTTTGATTCATTATAATAAAATTTAAACAAATAAAAATTTTTACTTTGTTAATTTATATAAATTTCAATATAAACTGATTGTGAGTGATACGCTTAGCCAATACTCTGAATAATTTGTGTACAAAAATATTGAATGTTCTTAGCGAGATTTGATATAATGTTGTACGATTTGTCCTAAATCTGAATTAGAAGAAAATTATAAATTGCCTCCTTTTCCAGCTCAATTCATTTACCCACCCATGTTGCATATGGCATCTAAATTTCTTAAAACTCCGTTTTTTTTAATTTAAAATAGAAGGAGAGAAAGAGTTTTAAATTATATTCGAATAGTCTATATATTCTATATATCAGTATTTTTTTCTGAATTTAATAACAAGTTGATTTTAAAAATTTTCCATTCTTAATGCATATGATTGATTACATGTGTTAAAATTTAAAAAAATTCAAATATTCTAATTTTTATATTTATATACAATTTAATATTATTTTTTATTAATATCATATCAAAAAAAGAGAATTTATTAAAAATTAAAAATAAAAAAAGAAGCCTATTAATAAAAAATTGAATGGTGATTTAATTATTTTATTAAATTAATTAAAATGAGACCTTTTAGAATGAATTATTTAATTGAAATGATATTTAAATATAAGAATTTAAAAAAATATTATATTCTTTGTTTGGCAATTGTTATTTAATTATGTGCAACATGATTCGACTTGCACAGAGCATCGTTATTTTTTATTAATATCACATAATAAAAATGAATCTTTTAAACATAATAAATAAAAAAAACATTTTAATAAATTTAAAAAATATATCCAATTTAAAAATGTCAAAAATTTAAAACAACTTTATATCATCATATTTTAATTTTTATATAATATATATATATATTTAGTAATTAATAATAGAGTAATTAAATTAAAATAAAAAAAAAAGATAATATAATTCAGTCATTTTAATTCAGGTTAAATAATATTTTTTTTTTATTATTCAATATTAAAATTTATATATTATTATATATATATTATAGAAAAGAAGAAATATTCAATTAAATAAAAAATAATTTAAGATAAAAATATGATCTAATAAATATTTTAATTAAATTGAGAACTTTTAGAATAAATTATTTAATTGAATTGATATTTGTATATTAGAATTTAAAATAAAAGTGAAATATTATAATAATTCTTCGATTGGGAATCGCTATGATAATTCATTGTTTGAAATGATTCCGCTAGGCCGACAGTGAGCCGCGAGCTGCTCTTGAATGAACAACACGGAGAATTATATAAACTTTAAAAAATTAATTTCTGCGGTTATTGATAAGATATTAATAAAATTTATAGCCTATATTACTCTAGAGGTATATAAGAATATTGTGATGTAATTTCAAAGAAATCGGTTCAGCCAATTCTGAGTCTATAAAATAGTAATTTTCCGGACAGACAGACAGACAGACAGACAGACAGACAGACGTGAAAAATTCTAAAGTCACTTTTGGATTCTAGAGGTCATGAAACGCGAAGATATGCAAAAATTTTTAAATTCTGAGCAATGTGCAGACAAAAACCTTTTTTTATATATATAGATTTCTAATTTTATTTATGTTTAATTTTTATACATTACTACTTTGTTTTATTATGATTACTTTTACTACTCTGAATGTGAATTTTTACATATGCATACATTTTTTATATGCCCATGAAGTTGTTCATTTTTGTTTGGACTGGAAATGAATGAATTGAAATGTTGAATATTGAAACATTTTATTTTCATTTAATTTTTACCGATTTTTACTAGGAAACTACTCATATAATTTATACTAATCATCCTATTACTTCCAAATTCTATAATTTATTATTTAATTTGAGGAAAAATAACCAATTTTAAAAGCTCAATCAAAAAGTATAAAAATAAATTAAGATTTGATTGACTTATATATTTTTATCTTAATATCTTTAATATATTCCATTAATAGTTAATTTATTAAATTAATTGTTATAATAATATTATTTATTAAAAAAGTATTTAAAAAGATAAATAAATACTTAAATATATATATTAATAATTAAGTATATTGATGATTATTACATAATAATTCAGAATTTCAAAATAATAATTTATGAAAAATTATTTTTTCTATTCCGTGTACTATTATTATTCATATTTAATCACTTTTATTGGATGTTTCAAATTCTAATTAACAACTTTTGTACGTGTTCTGGTACTCCAAATGGAACTGTTGAGGTCATTTGTATATATCAAAAAGTCCCGTATGAAGCTTGATTTAAAACGTGTTAGCGCTTAAGAATAATCAAATTATAGACTTTTTATATTTTTACTCATGTTTTTATGAATTTATTTAATCAGAAATAATATCACCTTTAAGAATTTTTATTTTATTTATTTTTTATTAAAAAAACATACATAGAGTTACAAGTATAAAGTGCAGAAGATGCAGCGTAGGGTATAAAATTTTATGTTTATGCCATTTTATTGTACCATTAACAAGAATCAACGCCCACAAGTTAAAATGGTTTGCATAATATTGTGTGATGAATTCAATATGTCGAACAAATGGTGTTCATTTTTATTTCATTTGATGAAAAACTGTTGTTGAATCATATTCAAGCTATCAAATGTGATGATTTCGATTTTCTAAGTAAGAAATATGTATAATCTATAAAAATGTAGATCTTTCACAAACACAACAGATAACTATTAGAGCAATTGGATGATTCGAAACTTTTTCGATTCTCCAACGAACGAAGATTTAGAAAGAATTTGGCGCGAATTATTCCTCCATGACCATACTTCATCATATAAGAAAGGTAAAAATATGTATCCATGAATGGTTCGCGAGAAAAGGAAGAAATTTTTAATGGTATAATATTTAAAAATTACACAATAGATTGGAAAAATGTCTAAATAACAATGAAGTATATTTTGAATTATCTTTGGAAATATAATAGAAGAGTGAGTACACTGTTTATATTTACATCCGGCAAATCGCTGGATGTTGGTATAGCATCGTTGTTTAGATAACGAGAGGCAATGAATTTTCTCTAAATTTGGGAGTGATTATAAAATTTTGAAGACCCAATTAAACAACATTTTAGTGGAAATGCTTTAAAATTCAAAAAAATTCATATTTTTTTCAAAAACTAATCAGTTTTCACAATCACTACAAAATTGGTAACCCTGTTGATTTCTTGCCTACCAATGTCGCCAGCGTTATCTCCCCTATAGGTTAGTAAAGAGGTTCCCAATCTTTTCTGGTTTGCGGTTCCCTAAATAATCGGATTTTTTTCGAGGCTCCCTGAATACATCTGATTTTTATATAAATTTTTTACTTTGTTGAAAAATTAGAAAACTTTCCTTTTTTAAACCCATGTAACAGCGAAAAATTAAAAAGCTTACAAGATTGTTGGCGCAAAATTTCAAGTATTAGAATATTTCACAACGCCCTAATGACGGCATCGCGCCTCCCCGGGGAGCCGCGGCGCACACTTTGGGAATCACTGGGTTATAGTATATGTACACTGAGGGAAAAATGTAAACGTCATGGGGGCGCTGTTGTCGGGAAATAGCAATGGTCTTTCTCAACCTGTTGACTTAGCGCCAAATGCACCCCCATTGCGTTTACACTTTTCCGTCCCATAGTTAATTATAGTCACTATAGTTAAATAGATGAAATTTTATTATTTTATTAATTTTTATTTTCTTTCACTTTAATTTTAAAAAATATTTAAATAATAGAATCTATATTAAAAAATTTAATGAAAGGTATGTCAGTGTTTTTGTTTTTTTTTTTTTGTTTTTTTAATTTTATTTAATTGTTATATATATATAAATAAATAAATTGATCATTTTGTTTGTTTGTAAATTAATGAATTGTTTTGATTATATTCGAATTCTGTTGAAATTCAGGTTGGCAGAGTTTCGATTAAATAAATGAATGTTAGTCAATGTAGAACTGTTGATGGGAGTAGAGGAGTAAGTTGAGAGGGTATTGCATCGACCGATGCCCTCTCTACACTCCTTTACTCCCCGTTACGTATACAAGACACCCCACCACCATCAACCGTCCCACCCCTTCGTGGTAGATCGTTGAGTTGTACAAGGCTGAAAATATTAGAGTGCAATCTAAATAAAAATAACACGAAAGGCTGTTTACTGCTTGTAAATATGGATTGTCAGCAAATTTCTTTGCATCTCGCACACTTTGAGTGCTTTCTAATTATTTACCATTTCTTTTTCCACTCCAAAACGAAATATTATCACTCCTTCATTATCCATGACTCATCATCGATCATCGAATCCCTATTAATGTGTAATTTCACAGTTAAATCGGCCGTCAGAGCCTAATACGATAAAAACAGTTTAAACACCGTTTAATGGATTGATAGCCGATACACGAAATTATTATTTTTAAACACTAACTACCAAAAACAGACATAAAAAAATCATTGCAAAATAATAATAATTATTAATTTATTATTAAACTTTAAAAATTTTACAATTTTTCTAAAAATGACCTATTAAAAATTTGTTTTATAAAATGGTACAAATTAATTAAAATAACTTGATTCAAGATGAAAAATATATTCAAATTTACTTGATACAATATTTGATCCTATATTATATATATATATATATATATATATATATATATGGTTATAATTAGATAGCTTCAGTTTTTTACTTTTCAATGTAGCTATAGCATATAGTTTGTGTATAAATATATTTCGTAATTTTATTTTAAAATTAAATAAAAAATTTTAAAATATAAAAAAATATTAATACAATATCAATTAAAAAAGAATGGCGTGTGGCAAATTTCAATATAGTTGTCGTAATTTGTAACGTCATTTAAATTTATTATTTTGAATTAAGAAAATACTAATAAAGTTGATTTTTCTCGAGACTGAAACCAATACAGATCGATTTTTCTTTATAAATATTATCTATGGTGCGATTTTCAAAAAAAAATTTTTAGAGCGGTTTAATATCTTAAAAATATACAAATATATATATATATACAATTTTTGCTAGTATAATCAGATAAGATTATTGTTTTTTTAAAATTAAAATCATTTTTTTTTTCAATTTTTTATTATGAATTTAATCATTAGCAGAAACATGAATATAAATTTATAATGAATTATTTAATTATAATGAATGGTTACTACTAAAAGAATTTTTGGTTAAAACCTCCCTGAGACAGTTTATTGCAGGTGCAATGAAACCAGTTCCAGACAAATGCGAAACTGACCTTTTTAAATATCTCTCTCACACAATCTTTGTACAACAAAATAAATGAAAATTGAATAAATTAAAATGTTTTAATATATCCAAGGAACGCCAATTGCCAGTCTTTGAAGGCGTTTTTCAGAATAATGAGCAATTATTCTCTACCAGATTGTTTTTTAGTTTAGTTTCAAAAAGTATGTTTATTAACCAATTTGTGATACATCAAATTTTTTTTATCCCATAACATAACAAAAATAAAAGGGTTTACAATAATCTTTACAATCAATTGGTGACTCATAGTCGTAATTAGTATACATTTACATTTTTACCGACCGACGATAGTAGGGGAGGTATTGTTATTTTTACAGCGAATTTCATTATTTACATTCTACATAATAGTGAAATAATTTTTTTTATTCGATTTACTCACTAGGAAAAGGCTATATATAAAGAAAAACCTAATCCATTTCTACCTAATTGTCAAAACCATACCCTAACATTGTCGTTTATTATTAATAATAATAGTATTATATTTTTAAATAATATGATCTATTGAATTTATTAGATATTTTCATCTATAGATATCTATTTCTTTGGAAGTACTGAACTAAAAAGATCTTGGTTGTAGCAGCTCCTCTCCTGTCCTTAATTCAAATTTTCTCCATCAGATTCATATCTGCTCCCAATACCCTCACATATCTCTCTATTTTATCCGCAAATCATTTGCTTTGTCTGCCAACTGATCGCTCCTAATTGACCTTCCTAAAAATAAACTTTTCTCCATTCTCTCATCACCAATTCTAGCTACTTTGTCCATCCATCCTTCACCCTCCAGTGAATAATATTAGATAACAATAATTAATATGTTTAGGTCAAAACTTACAAATTTAGAAACCAATTATTTTTTGAAAATTCAAATATAAAAATATTATATTGCTGTGACAAAAATTACAGATTCCTGAAGATAATTAATTGGATCCACCTTGAACGGGCATTAATCCATCTGTAATAAACTTTTTCATTGAGGTTTTGAAAAGTTATCTGAATTATAATCCATGCTAAGTGGCTAGTTATAGTATATATTTTTTCAATTTTTATAAAAAACAAAATTAATATATAATCCATCCATAAATTGTTTATTCGATTATTTTATTTTTAGCTAGAGAGATTATAAATTATAATTGTATCACAAAATTCAATATTACATTATAGATTGGTTGTTTAAATCGGTGAATTTGTAAATTTATTATTAGTAGTATATCTTCAACCTCGTTTCCCATCTCTAATATACAAAAGTAAATGTGCGATTTGTCAGAATTACAAGATAATTTAGTTGTTAAGCATTGAATTGGCAAGAAAGCGAAATGGCATTATATCAATTGAATTGGGATATTAATTCCAAACCATTGAAATATATTTATCGATTTACTAACATCCGTACGAAAGATAAAGAGACGAGATAAAATAGCCACTATCGGAAATGTTTAAAAGGGGATGGAGAGGGGGCAGATTTTCAGAAAATAAATAACTCTACATTATCTTCATTGAGGCAATCTATAAATATATATCTAATAGTAAGTAATCTTTATAATATTTACCCAATTAAACTCAGAAAATACATTTAAAAGATTTAAATAAGTATTTTTGATATTAACAATAAATTTGCTAGGTAATAAGCGAAAAAATTTATTTAATTATGTTTTTTAAAGGGAAATTTCAAGGATTGTTGGGGAACACAAGTGATTAATTAGTATATTATAGAATGAACGTGGAGTAGTTATTCTAGAGTTTCAAGAGCTTTTGTGTGTAAGGTATGGAAGTTTAGAAGAGGAAGAGAGGTTAGATTAGAATGATAAGCTTTGACCTATGAAACATGCAGTCTTCAGATCCAACTCGAGAATAAGAGAAACAGTACCGGGACCCCGAGCCTCGGCTCGGTACTTAAGTTAAAAAAAATGATTCATTATTATTGGATTTGGCTGGTAATATTAATACCTGAGACACCGAGCTCTCGCTCTACCCTTTAAAAAATATTGATACACAATTCTTTAATTATTTATTACAATTATTAAATGTTACACATTTGCATCAATCTGATTAAAATTAATGAACTTGTGCTCCTCAATAATACATAAATATATAATATATAGGTACATATATTTTTTTTCTATAGTGTTTTTTTGAAAAACTGTTTAGCGCCCCAAGTGGTTATAAAACAAACTAAAGACAAAAAAAACGTGCTTTGCAGCTTTTCGGAATTAAAAAAGCAAAATTGGCAGTCGTGGGACTGGCCGACAGAAGTGAAAACTTCTGCGTAAGAAATTTTAAAACAGACGAAATTCGCGCTATTTCACGAGAAAGATGAATTTCATATGCATGTATATATATATAACTTATATATTATTTTAAACATATATTTTAAACAAATTTGTAACTTATATTTATATATATATAAATACACAACTTTGTTTAAAATATTGCAATACGAACTGTTTTATAATTCTTATCTCTAACATAAAATATATATTTATATGTTAGAGATAATTTATAAAACAGTTCTAATGACAATTCAAATTTCGCGCTCTGTTATAAGAAATTTGAAAGCAGACGTAATGTGCTAGCTTCATGGTGTTGCTCACGATCACGCGAGTTCTATACTTTTTCCCCATCCCGCAAAAGTGCTCAACGCCGCTAAAGAAGTTTTCACTTCAAAAATTATTTAATATTTGGAAATATATCTGACTTATAGAAAAAATGAATATTAATTAAAGAAAGCAATTGTTTTTAAAATATCCTGAATAATATGTAACAATTTTCAAGATAGAAATTTATTACAATATTACAATTATTAACTGTTGCATCATTGCATCAATCTGATTAAAATGAATGGAACTTCGGGTACTCAATAATAATAAATAAAATAATATTAATAAATATATTAAATAATATTTTATTGAAAAAATATTAAAAATTATATTACTATCTAAAACTTAATTAATAAAAGAACAATGAATAAATAAATATAAAATAGTAATTTATTAAAAAGTAAACAATAGATAAAAAGAAAAAAAAATAACAAAATCATTATTTTCATTTTTAAATAACGATTCACCCGGCGAGTTTCGAACCGACGAAATCCACTCGTTAAAACATCACTCTAACCTCTGGACTATATATATTTAGATAAAAAATTGTCATTTTTTTACTGTCTTAGCAGGCAGTATTTGATTTTTTTTACTTTTTTTTTTTTTTGAGAGAGATTAATAAATATCTATATATATTTTATTAAAAATAAATATTTTTAATTTTATTTCGAAATTAAATAATAAATTTTAAAATATTTTAAATATAAAAAAAATATTAATACAATTTCAGTTAAAAAATAAAAATGGATGCCAATTTTGACGTTTTCCATATATAATTTTCAATTAAGAAATTAATAATGAAGCTGTATGTTTCAAGAGATGTGATCAATAAAACTCAATTTTTCTTTATAAATACTATATCTAGTGTGAATTTGAAAAAAATCGTTAGAGCGGTTTTTGAGAACCAATATATATAGATAGATAGATATATACAATTTTAGCTAGCATAATAAGATAAGATTTCAAGAAGTATCACGTGGGTTATCAACTAGAGCGTGAGGATGGGTTGATCTCACTCAACAAAGTGCCGTTAATCATGAAAGAGGAGAGTAGGAATCTGCGAAGAAGATGAACTCTTCATTCATGCCGCATTTGCTATTGGATTCAGCACGAAAAAATAATATGAAACACTACAAATTGATTATTACTTATTTCCTTTTTAATGCAAACAGTTTTCATTTTTTTTATATTTTTATCAGTTAAGAAATGAATGACTAAAAAATTTATCAAATTGAGTTTTGTCAATTTGTTAACATAGGTTTTGTCTTTTTTTTATATATATTTATTTTTTAAAATATTAATTCAATTAAAATTATGCATAGATGTATAGATGGAAAATATGTTCAGCTACTGAAATATATAGTTTTAGGAGATAGAAACATCATGAGGCTGATCCAAGAAATATATCAATCAGAATCTTTGTTAAACTAAATATATAGAAAATATTTTTATTATTATTATTATTTGCAAATAGACCTTGAAGATCACGGAGAACTTTAAAAATAAATTATTAATTATTGAATTTCCTTAGGCGCCAACTCGAGTCTTCAGTGTGGTAGACTGTCGTGCTAACCACTAAACCACATAAGAGTTTATATAAAAATAATTGATTTAACAAAATTTTTGAGTTTTATCAATGTATAAATATATATAATATATATAAATAAAAATAATAGATAAATATTAAATGTTGAAATATACAAATAAATAATTATATTTTTTTTATTTAAAAAATAATGATAATGACAATTATTAATTATATTATATAAATAAGAAAATGATAGTCTTTTATTCGAATATGTTTATTCGAATGAATCTTATTTATTAAAAAATAAATAAATTGAATAAAAATAAATTTATTAGAAAATTTTAAAAAAGAACGTATTTAAAAAAAATCTTAATGAAAAAATAATTACTAATTGTGTATTTTTGCTTTCCAAATATAATTAAGGAATTCTTTATAGAGAGTATAAGACGCTTATATTTCTTTCATATATATATATATATATATTCGATGGATATTATAAAAAAGTTATTTAAAATTGTCTTCATTGACTCACCAGTCGTTTATAAAAACATCACAAGAAGTAGACAAACAAATTATAAAACTCACCTGAAACAGAAAAAAAATGAAAAAAAAATTAATTTAATGATTAAAAGAAAAAAAAAATAAATTAATATATAATTATAAAATTGACTTTATAATTAAATGAGAGAGGGAAAGAGAGAAAGAGAGATAAAAAAAAAACGTAAAAGAGAAGGAAAGAGTTTATTTCCGCATCACTTACATGTTTTGGAGTAATTAAATTAATTTTCTCCACATCAAATAATAAATCTTATAACACACTCTATTATATATATAGCTATATAAAAGGTGGTCATTTAAATGAACAAGAAAAAAAAGATTTAAAGAAATCATATTTTTATTATCTTTATTACATCTCTCAACAGGTATTTTACATATATCTTGATTATCATGGAACAAATAAAAAATATGAATAAGAAAGTAAATGTAGCTAATTGCATGGAAAATTGAAAAATGTAAAGAAAGTCATTTTAAAATTTTTTTTACATATATAAATATATTAGAGTCATCAAAAATATGATGAATTTTCCAAATTCGATTTTAGTTATTGGGCCTTACATTTACTAGGTCAACTTGGTTATTGTAGCACATTAACCCACCGTTTCAGATTAGAATGGTTTATCGAGAATAATTAGTCAACAACTAGACATGTATCGTTCAACAATCTCCGTATTTGCCTGATCTAGGGTCAAACGTCATTTAAAACTTTTGAACAAACTCAAAAGACCGTGGACACCGTCTCGATTCGATTGGGGAGATAAATGCCGAATTGAAATATTAAGAGATATCTTTTAAAAAAAGATTGTGTATTATGTCGAATGAAAAATATTTTTGACGGTGATTAAACTGTTTTTATTTTTATTTTTGATTTTATTTCACTAAAAATAATGTTTTGATATTATTATTTAAATGTTAATTTATTTTTAAATAAATATATTTTTTTACTCAATTATCGATATATATATAAAAATGAATTCCTTTTCTTTTGTTTATTCAATTGAGTTGTCTCTTTATATTAAATAAACGATTGGATGATTTTTAAGTGTGAATGATCGCGTGTGGAATTAGATAAAGAATGACGATAGCATGAGCACAGTGCATAATATTTAAATGATAGAGAGATAGCTAGTCAAGTAATTTATCTTTGATGAGCTAACATTAATGCAGTAGCCGGTTTATGAAGACACACGTAAATTGAACTAATGATAATAATATGTTGTTGATAATCATTTATAAATGTATACAAGCAAATCTCAGAAATATTCAACTCCAATACAATAATTTATTTTATTAAATTAAATATAAAACCAAAAAAAAATAAATTCCAAACATAAAAATAAAAACTTATACATTTATTTTTACAAATTTTAATATTATTACCAATTTTTATTAAATTATAAAATACCTTTTAAATTCTGGAATATTTAAAGTTAATTATTTTTAAAAACATTAAAATAACATTAAAAGCGTCTTTTTTATATTAAATGAACAACCCAGCAAAATATTAATTTTACTTACCCTTAATTAATTAAATTAAAATCTAGTAAAAGGAATAAACGTATTTGTAAAATAATAATATTATACAAATATTAGGAAGATAAATGTAAAATTAGTAATGTTTTAACATTATTTACTTTTTAGTTTCTATTATGACTTCTATTTTATATTGTTTCCATTTATATGAAGCTTTTGATGTTTAGTTTTGTATTAGTGAAAAAAATGAAAATCTAGATAATATATAATTATGGCTAATAAGGCTTGAAATTGGCTTAAATTTAAAAAAATGTTTGGTATTAATATAAAAAACATATTAAAATGAATTTATTTGTATTTTTATTCAATAAATCAAAATTAATATTTTCTAAATAAAAGTACATATAATAAATAAATAATAGCTGAAAGTTATGAAAATATTCGTTAAAAATGACAATAAAATCATCGTTTATAGTAAATGGATTACTAAATATAAATAAAATAATTATATATAAAAAAATCATATATTAAAATGATTTAATATTTATCTTGTAATTAAATAAAAATTAATGTCTCTTTTAAAGGAAAAACATATAATAAATAAAAACTGATAGAGTTATGAAAATATTCGTTAAAAAAATAGTTTTTAGTGACTGGAAAATGATTATTAAAAATAAATAAAATAATTACATATAAAATATTTCGAACATCTCATGCAATACATGGATAAAGATAAGGAAAATTTAATTCAAGTGGAACCAAATAAACATAAGAAAAAAAGAAAAAATAATTTTTTTCTTAAATAAAATAATAACTTTGATATATGAAATCTCGATAAGGATTATTATTTAGTTAAATTTTGTTTGGTTTTGAATAGAACTATCATTTTCTTGGAAACTTGTCCTTCTTATAAGAAATTCTAAGGAATTGCATGACCTCTATGTGTCTCCATAAATATAATATAAGGGTTGTAAAATCGAGAAGGCTTCAATGGGCAGGGCACATGGCAAGAATGGGAGAAGGAATTATCAATATATATATATATATATATATATTGTATTTTTGATCTATTAAACCGTTCTAAGGATTTTTTTTGAAATTCACATTATAGATAATTTTTATAAAGAAAAATCGATCTGTATTGGTTTTAGGCTCGAGGAAAATCATCTTGGTTAGTTTTTTCTTAATTTAAAATAGGAATTTTAATAATAAACAAAAATGGCGCTGGGCAACGCCGGACAGCGCTTGCTTAAATACGAAATATTATAAATAAAATAAAATTGAAAATATCCATTTTAATAATATTTTGTAATCAAATTACGAAATATATATTATGTTATATCCACAGGCCATATTTTTCTGTCTATCAGTGCATTAATACGTACGTTTAAGGGCTGTATGTTTTGTGATTTTGTTTTTTTAAATTATTTGAAATTGTTTCATATAATTTGTCGTTTATTTATTTTAAATAATAATTTTAATCTTAAATATTCATAGTTCATAAGGAATATTTTTTTAATGACCGAGCGGCGGATCGGTGAACCACAGGTACTATATTATTTAATTCAACAAATTTGTGTACTATATTTATTATCTTTATTAGATAATATTTATATAATTGAATAAAAATACTAAATATAAATTGATGAAATAAATCAAGATTGATTCTTTATTTTGTTAAAAGAATACTAATATTATTAATGATAATTAGAATAAAATCGATGTTAATGATTGGAATAAATTATTTTCTTTATAATATATACGAGTATCAGATTAGATATAAAAATATCTATTTAAAACAATGGTCAAGGAAAATAAAAAGGAAAACGTTGGGAGAGTGGAGTGAAGAGGAATTTGATATATATATTTTATCTTCAAGTAGCTTATAAATATATAATAAAAAATAAATTTGTTGGAATGTTTTGATGTAAAAGATTAATTAATAATTAGTAGTCATTAGATAGCAGTTGAAATAAATATTCTATGGATGTTGATTTAAATCGAGTTACGAGTGGAAGCATGGCTGGCCAATTGCCAAACAGCTTTTGTTTCAGCATTCATTCTAAAGATTCGATATCGGGGGGGAATAATAATAAAAAAAAAACAACTTGAAAGGGGACATTCATTTAATACAGGTAGATAATCTTAATATACACTCTTTAGTTCAATATTATGTTTCGGTTGTTCATATTGACCATGGATACAATTAGATTGCGATCCCATTGACCATACTTTCTTTATTTACACTCTGTATACTATAAAAATAATGTTCTAAAATGAAATTATAAAAAAAATAAGTGATTCAAAATTAGATATAGTTACTTTTAAAAACTATTTTATTATTAGAAATTTACAGAAATTTATTTTAATATAATAATATAATTATAAATAATATAAAAAAACCTAAGTACATCTAACAAAAGGACAGCACCTAAGCGGGGTAACGGTGTTCTATGATCAGTAGAACGGATTCTCTCAACCTTAAACATTGATTTTCTTGATCGGATATATAACACAATAAAGAGTATTTTAATGTTTACGAATTAGTTTTTTTTTTATTTTTATTAATAATACAGTTAAAATTTTGATATATTACTCTATTTAAAGATATATAGATTTAAATAAAAGCTTCTGCAAATAGTATTTTTAATTATAAACTTTTAAGATGTGCTATTATATTTTTTATTATTCAATTACTGTGTAAATAAAAATTTAGCAAGTCGCTAAAATTAAATTTACAAAATAAACACTATATTATATAAAATATAACAATATATATCGTTATAATTTATTAATAAATTTATAATACACATTACGCTTTTTTCATAATGATTGAAAAGTTTTTTTAGAATTTTATAATCTTGAAATAATATGAGACTAAGAGAGCAAAAGTGTCCTAACCTATTAATATACTACCCATATGGTCTCACGGTTTGGTTATCGTTGACTCATATAAAAAAATTAAAATCTGTTTTTTATACAAGAATTTCAATGTCGCTTCTGAGGATTGGCTAACACTCATAGAAAGTTAAATAGTTCAAATTTCGCATAAATTCGTTAATTTTTTCATTCAAAACGAAAGAAAATATTAAATATAATTATATACCTATATCTAAAGTATCAAGCTTAGGAAAAATAAAGTATCTAATTAATAAGGTTAAATATTAAACTTAATTTTTATGACATTAGGGCTATCAACGATCTCTCTCCTGTTTTTTCTGTATGTCCCCTGAGTTTCGATTCTAATTATACTTGATTCTTATTTAAACCTTTATAAATTAAGTATATATAATTAATTCCTCTACGTTCATAGGAGTTTCAAATTAAATTAAATTTAATAGGTGTAAAAATGATTTTATCCACTAGTATTATTTTAAATTTGGTTAAAATTGCTTAATTTCAAATTTTTTTTATTTCAAACTGTATAGTTTAATCTTTAATTAAATTTCTATTTTTTCGAATTTCAACAAAATTTATTTAAATACAATTTACAAATATAATAATTAAATTAAAATTTATAACATATTTAATTCTATCCCTAATTTATAGAAAAAAAGTATTTTAAAATTAGTTTTCATTTAATATAATATTTAAATCCGCTCACATTGAAAAAATCATTGCATAATCTTGATTATGATACCATTTGGCATTCTTTGAAATCCATTAATTTTTATTATTTACAAAGAGTAAATTCAAATGTTTCGAAAATCCTAATATCTAAATTAAAAATATATCGTTTGAAAAAATCGTTTTTAATATATATATATATATATATGTTGGGTTGGTGGCTTCAAAGCAGGTTTTTTTAAATAAAATATCGTTTTTGTTGAAAAATGTAGCAAAAATAATATCGTTTTTATTGAAAAATATCGTTTTTGTTTAAAAATAGTAGCAAAAATATCGTTTATGTTTAATAATTAATAAACAAGTTAAAATATACTTCTTGATGAGCGTCGTCTTCTGAAATAATCGTGTTCTTCGTATAGGGTCTTCTTAACTTGACGTCTTAAACATGAATGATTGCTTGAATGTTCTTCGTATGGAGTCTTCTTCCTGAATGATGCCGTCTGAGCAAATTTGTAGCATTTTATACCCCTCTGGTGACGTCTTGGCTGAGGGGTAGGGGCGCTCGGCGACCAATTGGGTGGCATGCGCTATGCGATGAGCCAATAGATGACTCCGTTATTATCACCAACCGTAGGCTTGAGAGAGAGGGCACAGAGGTCTTAAATATTAGTCAGAGCACAACGAGAATTTGTCCAGTCGCTCCGAGAACAACTTAGTATAAGGAATAAAATAAATAAATTCCTATTTTTTTTTAAAATCCTACATATAATATATATAAATAAATATAACCTCTGTGACTTTTGTACATCCTACACGCCTATCAACTCGGTTATATTAATTAGGTGTCGTATGATCAGTAGAACGGGTCCTATCAACCTTTACCTTGATTTTCTTGATTGGAGGGGCTACTTTTTATTAAGTAGCTTCCCAATTTTGATTCCGGAGGGTGGGTTGATTACAATTATATAAAATTTAGGTTTCCGTAAAGTTTTCATTATTATGAGATTATTTCTGGGTTATCTAAGTTTGATTATGAGATTTGGGTCTCGAGGTTTCGGTGCCCATTTTGGTGACATTTCCAAGAAAGTTTATTTAGGAAGGAATTATTTGGGATTCTGGATCTTATATTTATGAATAATTGCATGTAATATAGAAAATTCACTTATAATAATATTCATTATTATAATATAAATTTTTGTGATTGAAATAAAAATGATGAAATATTTAATAACCCACCGGTTAAGAAAGAAACATTAAACAGAAATAAAAGAACAATTCTAAAGAATTCAGACAGTTGGAAGAAAATGAAGTATTCATTTGGACAAACAAGTTAAAGTCGAATGGGTGGGCTCCTTTCGAAAGGTCGACGATATAAAAGAAAAGCCGAAAGTGATTTTAATATTTCGGTAGGAGTTCCAATTGGGTGTCAGATAGAAAACGAAAAAGTCAAGCGTTCGTTGCTAATCCCATTCATCGCCCACTCCAATCGGTCTTTTATATATATATACATATAGATATTTTATCTTCCTCTTCCATTTCCAAATGGTTCATTGCTACCTTGATTGGAGAGGCAGAATAATAACGACCTCGAAAAGTTTCAACGCGACTTTTTTATTCTTCATTCACCCCCAATTCACCCTCCTTACCATCAACTAAATTAATCTATGCTGCTATGCTGATATTATACGGCATTATCGTATTTAAATCCTTGTATTTTCATCTCTTATTCATTGGATTATTATAAAGTCATTTAATACTTTCAAAAAGAAAAAAAAAGAAGAAAAAACCGATAGAAAGAACGTTCTTGATAAAGAAAGAGAGGGAAAATGTTCAAAAGAGAGATTTGGCGGAGAAAATGATTTGCAGTTTCTTTTATGCCGTCGACAAGGAGGAGTATATTCGTTTAGGTTTGCAAAGAAAAATCAATCACAGGTACTTTAGAGATTGAAGCTCTAAAGGAATGTAAATAAATGCCTAAACCTTTTATACTAATCTAGTAGATCCATCTAACAGATGTGAACCTATTCATAACAAAAAAAAAAAAAAAATACAATCTTCTAACACAATACCAAAAATTGAGACCAAATTAATTTATCAATACAAAACAAATATTAAATTATTTAAAATTCTATTTAAATAATAAATAATAATAATAAGTGTCATTTTTGATATACATGTAATAAATAAAAATAAATTATATAATTAGTAAAAATATGTTTTAAATAAAATTAAAATTTTAAATAATTTAAATACGCTTGTGTGTAAAATTGAAGTGCACTAACCATCCACAAGTAAGTAGTCAATTGCACTGTGTGGTGGAGGAAAATAATTTCCTACCACAAGTACAATCTTGTGATTACTATGAAATCAGTTTGCACAGCATGTATCTCTCTTGTCCGTGGTTATCATACATCCTTTAGAAGAACCAATTCTCAACTTTGTAATGTTCAGTGCCTGAGTCAAAGAAACTTCAATGTAATTTATGATCTCCAGATAAAGGTGAAACTTCTGTCCATCATATTGTGAATTTCTTTCTGTTGTTTCCATATCTTCACAATAACTTTTTTTGCACGTTAAGTACGTATGTTAAGTTTTTTTAAATCAGAGAAATTTGGAATCCTTTAATACTTTTTTCCGGATTTATAAATTATTTACAAAATTTGAATTGAAATTGTATATAATTATTAAAAATATATTATACATATTGTATAAAATATCTACAACTATATTTTGAAGAAAACAAAATTGAAATAAAGAACTTTATTTGTTAGAAAATTAATCATTTATGTATATATGGAATTAAAAATTATAAAAAAAATTTAGAAATAGTACAATTTTATATTTTATATATATATAAACATACGACGGCAGGTCAATAAGTTTGTTACTTTTTGAATTTGCCTTCTCTTAAATGAAATAGCATCAATGCTCTTGTCAGTAGGCAACTATCAGCTGATCCTGTCGAAATTTGAATCAGTTGGGTCTTTTACTTTTTATTTGACATCCATTAATAGGAGACTAACTTTGATTTGAGAAGAAAATGGAAAAAAGTGAATTTCCATGAAAATCCATGAATTGGGATATTCCCTCATTCGCCCTATTTATTCCGAATTTATTCCAAAGTGACTATTTCTTGATTCCAAACCTGAATAAATAGCTCGACGAAAAGAAATTTGACTCCACAAACAAATACCTATGTTGATGTCCTCGGCAAAGAAGGGATAAAAAAAATTAGAGAAACATTGAAGGATGTGTATAGAGCTCAATGGAGACTTCATAAAGGAGACTCAATAAAATAATTTTGTATCCAAAAACCTGTGTTTCAATCATCTTATGACCTGCCCTCGTATATACATATATGTATGTATATTATTCAATAATGATAATTATTATATAAAAAAAATATGATTTTATTGTGTGTGTTTGAAAGGCAAATAATTATATATATATTGCACATACTACCCATATATATTATATATATAAATCTTGATGGTTATCTATGAAGAAAAATCAATATTAATACATCTAAGTGAATTAATCATTATTTTCTAAAACCCAACATAACATAATGAATTTATAAACCTGTTTCAATGAATTTTCCCCTCCTGCGTTCCCCAATCCAACCTACCTCGATTTTCAACTCAATTTATTAATTCCAGTAATAAAATAATAACCATTTAATGAAATTGTCAAACAATTCAAAAACAGATTGTTTCATTAGTATAATAATATTATTAGCTTACTTATTCAAAAATTATATAAATCGTTTTTTTTATATATTATATTTTTTTTAAATATTATTTAAATTTCAAATAAGTATGAGTCATTTAATACAGGTAATAGAAATCTAATACATTCAATGCCAAATTTAATAATAATAAATATTGAATAAATAATACGCAGAATATATAATTAATTATTTTATATGGAATAATTATAAATATTAAATTTTAATAAATATAAGGGATGTTGAAAATGGACTATTAAGTTGGCTAATATTTTCTGTATATTAACATATAAATTTCTATATAGATAACGATATAATTAAATGTTTAAAGCATTAATTTAATAAAACATATACAATGAATATAAATATATAGGTATTATTTTGAATAATTATTCAAATTATTCTAGGAGTGAAGGCTAGCTTAAAAATTAAACATAATGAATTTAATAAATAAATAAAAATCCTTGTGTTTTAGTTATTTGATACATAAAATGCAAGTGTCGCTTAATTAGATGAGAAAATCCTAACATTAATTAATAAAATCAATTATTATAGTTTGATTCATCAATGTATAATCAGATTTATTTTTTAACAATAATATAATTCATACTATGTATTATAATAATTATCGTGAATTCATTTATATTTTACAATCCCCTTTAAACAAATATAATAATAATCAATAAGAATTCAATTAGAAAAATCAGAAAAAATATAATTGCTTTCGTTGGAATCATTTAATTAAAAAAATCAAATTATACCACAATCAATTCTTATTTATTAATTTATTTTTATAATTATAAATTCTTCTCTTCAGATCATTAATGAGTTAAAAAAAGAGAAATCATAGAGAAAATATCACAGATGATTTCTATGTACTTTCAATCAAACATCAAACAAAATCGTGGTATCGAGGATGGTATAATCGACGGCACACGTGGCTCGAATGGGTGAAGAATGGGTGAGAAGCTTGTTTATGGGCTGGGTTGACTCCGTCCCATAGACCCCAGCTAGAGAAATTCCCTTGCCAGGACCGGTATGTGACGCCTTCAAATCTTGTTAAAGCATTATAAGTTAAAAAGGATTTACCTGATAGACTAATAATATTTTTCTTGTTTAGTCTTTGAATTTTCATGACTTTCAATTGACAACACAACGTTACTCTTTCAGTTTATTCTAATAGAGAAGTATCATATGCCAAGCAAAGGTGCGAAGAGATTTTCTTAAAAATGATGAAAACTCTCAAGTATCGAGATGCCTCTATAATGACCTTATTTCAACCAAAGTATAATAATAATTAGTATATTTTAGAAAAATAAAAAGTAATTAATATTGTAAATCACCATTGAAAAAGTTTTACCAAACTTGAAGCAAATTTTTACTTTAGAAAAAAATAAAAAAAAATTATAAATATAAAAGACAATATAAAAGTAGATAAAATTTAAATTATTATTAATAATAATATAAAAGATATCAATATAGTTTAGTCTTAAATAATTGAATTAATGCATAATTATTCCATTTTCAAATATGAATAAATGAAATAGAATTCAATCTAATCAAATCCATTTATATAGACTCTATATTTATATATTGAATAAATATTAATAAATAATTTAAAATAATTAATAAAATATAATTTATTCATTTCCTACTATCACCCAGCCAGCTTGTTTGTGTTCACACATAAACTAAAAAAATATTTTTTTTTATTTTTATTAATATACTAGCTGCTCCGAGCGCCTTCCAGGCGCTCTTCACACCTAGACGGGGGCTCCGCCCCCTGTACCCCCGAGTGATACATAGTATTTGGTTCAACCCAACCAGTCTGTATGTAAAAGGTTTTCATCCATTTTGTTTCAATCAGTATAAGTAGATAAGACATATATTTGTTTTCTTGGAAAATATATTTTAATTTAATCAACAACAAATTTTCCTATAATTAATATTATTTATTTATTAATACCAAATAATAATATTAATTACTTATAAATTATAAATAATTCATAATAATAATAAATTGTGATACCAACTTATAGGAATATTAAAATAATATAATTATTATTTTACATATATATGAATATAATATAAATATTTTTAATTTTATTTTAAGAATAGATATATATCTAAAAGGCGGTAGCTGTGACGTCACATATATACATTTAAATTAAAAATATTTGAATGTTTAAGTTTTTATGTAGCGCCATCTGTCGATAGTTTTGTGACACTACACTTTTACCAAAATATTACTAATTAAATTAATTTTGGATTTAACTACACTAAAACCTTCCCTGGGATGTCCACAACAATCCCTGAAAGTTTCACCGTAATCGGACGGGTAGTTTTTGAGTATTTGACAGACACACACACACACACAGACATTGCCTTTTATATATATAGATTATCGTTTTTCCAAGGAGTCTTATCACTCTTCGAAAGAAAAATATTTTAACCAAACAAATTTAAAATAATATATTCTGAATTTATATTAACAATATTTTTGAAATATAATTAAAAAATAAATATATTAATATTATTAATAAATTATTTCAAATGTTAATATTGATTTATTTATTTATTATAATCTTATATTTACCTATTATACATTTATTTAAATTATTGTATTAGAAGGTAACATATTTAATATTTTAATTGTATTATTAAATTATAATAAAATAATAGAAATGAAATGGTTAAATAAAATTGATATTATTAATTTTTATTATAACATTTACATATATTTAGATATATTTATATTTTTAAATATTTTTGAATATTGTTTATGCTGAAAAATTATAATTTAAATCAGGTTAGTGAAAAACTTTTAAATTAAATTAATTTAGTGTTATTTTTGATTCTAATGTTAGTAATTAATATATATGTATATAAAAAGGTCTTTTTCTTAAAAATGTCGAGATGTCCTTAAATGACCCTATCTATATAATTATAAAAAAAAGGTTTGATTTTTCTTTGTGAAAAAATTAAATCAATTAAACTGAGATCCCTAATAAATAATTGAATTAGCTATTTCTAGAAGAGAGAGAATGTTGTAAATTTCCATCTATACTTTCAACTCACTCCAATCCATCCAATATGACTGGAATTGAAAGGCCGAAGTTGAATATCTTTTACCTAATAAAAATTATAATAATGATCCTTATTATCCATCATAAAAGTAATAAATGATGGACAGTAAATAGTAAATATATATATATATATATATATATATATAAATATTAAATGATTGAAGTCTTTTTCAATAATTACATCATTATATTTATCAATCACTTTTCTCCTAAGTAATGGATTATTTCAAAATATTAATAAACGTCGGCTTTAAACATCGATCTATGTTTATATGTCTGATGAATGAAAGAAATGCTAAGGGTAAAAGAGGTAGGGGAGGGGAGAGGAGTAATGATTATGCTAAACCTGGATGCATCGGCTTTGATTTATTTCTAGCCATTAGAAAGATGCCTGGTTGGAATTGAATGAATGCTTAGCGTACACGAAAGCATTTTCTCTCTCTCCCTCTCCCTCTACCACCTAAATAAATCCATTTTTGCTATCTCACCAGGGATAGTATTGCGATCACGAAAAATTTCGATGTCGAGATTTTGATGTTTTTATACGTTTTGAAGATCTTGAGTCATTTTCACCAAGGTTGAGAATATATATATATATATATATATATATATATGTGTGTGTGTGTGTGTGTGTGTTTGAGCTAGAATAATTAAATTTGGGCATTATTTCGTAGTTTTCTATCAGCTTTTGAGAAATGAAGCTCATTCGGAAGAGGGTCATTTCTACAACGTTTTCATTTTTTTCCTCTAAACTGACCGTAAAAATAATGATATATCTTTGATAGTTTTTCACATCATTAAAAATTGTATATAACTGCTATATATAGAATTTCAGTTTGATTGAATAGCTGAAAGTACCGGAATTATTTTTTTAGTACGTTGACTGGAATTCACGCGCCAGCACGTGACGTGGTGTCATCAACAAAGAGCCAAAGATGCTCTTGTTTAATATATATTATTTATTGATTTTAATTTATAATTTATAATTAATTAAATTTAATTTAAATATAATATATGTTAATTAATCCAATTCAAATTTGTGAGATAGTCTAGTGGAGACACTCCAGATTTTATTTATATATATTTGAATTTATTAAAAAAAAAAAAAAAAAAAAAAAAAAAATGAGTTGGTCTGTCTGTTCATTTCGCTCTCAAGTGAAGTCATTTGTCGGGGAGCGGCGCGCGAGATGAATTCGAATTAAAAAAAAAAAATAAAAAAATGCCAGCCTCTTTTTTTTCCTCTTAAATGTCAAAGAGTGATCTCTGCTTGCCTGAATCTCCCCCACCCCGAGAGAGGCACGGGTGAGAGTAGCTTTCTCTCCAAGCAGCATTAGATTTCAAATTATTTACTTTATATTATTTTCATTGATTTTCGATCTGGAACACCGTTCAATTGGATATTCACTGGCCTGATTTTTAGTTGAGACTATCCAATAAATTCACGGATTATCCATTTTGTTAAGAATTATCACCACAATTGGAATTCATTGACGCCATTACCACCTGGCTATTAATAATTTTAACCTTTTACTGTGACATATTTTTGCAATCGATGAAAAAAAAACGAAGATAAAAAAAATCAACCAATCCATTTAAAAAATAATAAAACACGATAATTGACTTTTAATTGATTTTTTTTTATTATCATCATCACGAGCTCGTTTTTGTTTTTGTTTTTAAATAACTTTATAATAAATAGAGTGAGGGAAATAATTAAATTCTTCATGTATTTATGGTAAATAATTACAAATGTATCTATTTAATAAAATAATAGATGGATTGCCTGTTACAGTCTGTTTCAAATAGTTGGAATAAGGAGAATGCGGAAAATAACAACGACCACTGAATACCATCCCCTCCCTCATATTTTTTTTTAAAGAATATCTATAATCATAATTTCCGTCGTATGTATGTATGTATGTGATGTCTGTAACATTATGAAGTTAGTTACAAATTGTCAAAATCATTAATTTGTAACTGACTTCATTTTTTTAAAAATTTTGATAAGCATGTTAAATTAAATAAGTGTCAAATAAAAAAATATTACGACGATTTGAAGAAAGTTAATAATTTTATATTTAAACATTGTGTTATGTTTTGTAAGTATTTGAAAGAAAATTTAGTATAAATTATTATTATTAATCAATCTAGTGCCGCTAGGAGCCGCCTGTCTCTCTAAGAAGAGTTTTGTACCGCCGGTAGTATATCATATTTTGTATATATTTATGATTAATGAAAAACAAGAGAATTAGAATTTATATGATCTTTTTTAAATATCATTTATATATAGTAACTCAATTATTCGATTGATGGTTAAGCAGAAAAATCGAGTCAATTTTTACATAAATCTATTTAATGTATGTTACATACAAGTGAGGATAAGATTCTATTTATTTTCTTCACATTTCAAAAGTTACATCTTCCAACAAAAATATATAATAAAACAGCCCTTCAGTATTCGTGGCCCAATTTTCATCTCCTATGTGTATGTATACTTCCCTTTCAGTGAGTTAATCAATTTTTTAAATATATTATATATAATATTCCCCCTATTGGAAATTCCTGCATTAATAGAATAAGTAGTACATTCTTATGAACAAAAGGAATAATTTGTTTGTAATATATACTTCTTTAAAATAATACTTCCTATTTAAATGGAGAAGTAATTGAATCATATTCTTACTTTTCAATCAGAAAATTTTTTAAGTTTATGAAGAGTAAAGTTTTAAATGCCGATTCATTTTCGGTATGCTTTTTTTCGCAGATCTCCACGTTTCAAGTCATTCTGATTCCAAAAAAGTGGTTTTCCTGTTGATGTATCCGCTCACCTTGCTCTTTTTCTTTTTCAATTATTTTTATTCCATAATTCGATTCTTTTTATTAATAGCTTTCAAAATCTTTTTTATAGATAATATTTTTTTACATTTCTGTCAACTTTAATTAATAAAACTAAATAATTAAAACTTAAATAATATTTTTTATTATTTTCAATATATTTTTTTAAAATATTTTACTAATTTACTTCTTAAATATATTTAAAGATATTTAAATTACTGTATATATATATCGATTGAACAGTTATATGAGGGCTGCAACATATATACAACTGTTTTTTTTCTATAATTGATCAAAATCTAAGAGTATAACTAGCATATATTATTTATGAATTTTATACTTCATGATCATCAGACATTTTAATGATAATATTATTGACTAATTTATATTTTGTATTGTCTAATTTATATATATCTGAAAATACACGTAAATACATTAATATTTATAGATCATTAATTAACCCAGAACAAAAATAAATAAATATTTCTGTTACCTTCGTCAAAGCCAATTTCAATTACTGGTTATTTTTTAAAATATCAATATTAAATAAATATCAATAATGAATGAAAAATAATAAAATAAGCAATTTTTTATTTTTTATTTTTTTTTTATTTTTTGAAAACAAGTGATTAGATAAGAATTGTTATTTTTGACTATTTGTTATCATTAAACAAAAAGAGCACAAAAATTAATCACTAAATGAATAATGATAAGAACAACTTCTCTTTAAATCTTCTCATTTATCATTTTATCACAAATCAGAAGAAGTTGATGTTTATAAATAAATAATTGTATCACTCTCTTCAATTCATTGTGCCAAAGTTATATTTTGAAAATTATTTACTCAATAATTTTTAAGAATTTAAAGTTAATATAATTTTCATATTGTAGTTATCCCCTCACTTGTTTCAGTTAAAGCCCTTTATCTAAATTTCAAATTCTTCGTCTTGTTTTCTATGTAGTCATATTGTATCTCTAAAATGTTCATACCGGTAATTATTACATTTTTGTAATACTCTGCATTATTTATTAATTAAATTGCATGATAAATAATTATAATCTCATACTTAACAATAAATTACAATATTACAAATATTACAATTATTGAGGTGATCGTTAGTGTCATTTGTATTTTTTTAAATTTCTTTATTTATTATAATAAAACTGCATTCAAATATTCCTTGAATTCTTGATTATTAAATAAAAAAGTAATTTCTAATAAATATTTATTTTGGTATCTCTTGTGCTGTAACTAATTTTACTACTTGAGTGCTAAAGAAAGAAATTTAGGTAATTAATTTTAAAAATCACGTCAAATATAATTTACCTGATGCTCTCAAATCAAAATCCTTCAAATTACAATTTAGTTCAAAGAATTTTACCAAAATTTTTTTTTTTTTTAATTTATTGTAATACTAGCTAATCAGAGCGCCTTCGGCGCTCTTCTCACCTACACAGGGGCACTCGAAGTAATATATAGTATTTCATTGGAAGTCTGTATGTAAAAGGTTTTCATCCATTTTGTTTCAATCAGTATATTAAATTATAATATCATTTCTATTTGTGTTCTTATTTAAAAGATATTTTAATTTAATCAATAAATTAATTATATATTACTATTGTATTTTTATATCTATCTATCTCTGTGCCTCTACGGATCTCGAAAGCAACCCCATTTCTCCAAGTATCACAATCCTGAGCTATAACCATCTAACTCCTACCCTGTCCCATCTGTCCACTTACCGCGTCCTTGATCTTCCCAATCCCACCAGACGTTTCCCAATATTTTTCGCCGATCTTTAATCTACCATTCTAGCCATGACCCCTTCCCATCCCAGCCTTCTCTATTTTATAACATAACCTTAACTATATCTAGTCTTCAGGGAGTGGGGAGAGAATCCCCACTGTTTCAAGTAGAAATATTTTAAAAGGGAACTTAGGTTATGAGAAAAATTATGATCTTGAGTGAAGAAATTTTTATGAGAAAAAAAATGAGATGAAATATTTCATTTTTATATGATTTAGTGATTAGTAATTAATTAAACTAAATTAAATAACTTAATTAAACAGATAATAATATCTCCACCTCTTGGATCCCTCGACAGCTGTGTACAAACATACATTTCACTTTTATATATAGATATATAGATATAGATAGATTATTTACTGAAGGGCCACTTTTCTCTTATACGCCTCAATGTATTTTTTTTTAAATTAAGTACAAAATAAAAATAATAATTCATTGAAATAAATCGTAATAGTTTATTTAATGATAATTTCAATATAATTAATTGTATCATTCCGTGATGAGTTTATTTATGAAAATATTCAAATATAAATCTTTTTTTAATTACTAATAAATTAATAATATAATGATTACTATCTTTCCAAGGGCGGAGAAACGTTCACTTGAGATTCAAAAATTTATTTAATCTTTTTATTAATTTTTTTTAATCATGATTTGGTTGAGAAATTAAAAAAAAAATATTAACCATTTACCACTCAATCTAACAAAAAATTAAAAAAACCAACCTGATACTTAAAAGATAATCTAATTGTTAAATTAGAGTGCTTTAAATAATTATTTAATAATTTAATTTATATAATCAGCAGGATATTCATTAGTTTTGTCGCCCTTTTTTTCTAGATTTTCATCATTGCAAATTTATTTTATCTTTTTACATATATATCATTTAAGCATTTTTATACTTCCGTTAATATATATTTAAAATAATAATAATACATCAACAGGAAATGTAATAAAGAATGTAAAGCAATGTATTTATATAAATAATTTACTTTAATGTAAGAATTTGAATTAAACCTCCAAAATGGTTGCAAGTTATTTTTATCCTGCATAATTGTTTTTTTTTTTTTATTATTTTTCTTCTTTTTTTTTTGTTTTCCATTATCGTTCTATCTCTTACATTTTGCACATGTCTTTTTAGCAAATGGAATTTCCTGTCTGATTCGTCTAATTATATTTTTGTTTCCTTTTCCGTTTCCTACACACAATAACCAAGTGTTAGTTTTTCAAAAATAATATAAATAGTAAAAGACGTACTCATTCAAAAAAAAAAAAAAAAAAATCAAATGGACATTCATGTTTGAAACAAAATTTTCTTTGATAGAACAAAAAATAATAGTAATCAATCTTTAATTAATAAATACATATAAATAAATAATAATTTTTATATTTTAGGTTATATATACTTTATTCATAATAATAATAATAATAATAATAATAATAATAATAAATAAACTATTCTAAGAGAAAACACTGTTTAAATTTACATTGGGAATTTTGATAGGCAAAACCGCATGATGGATGTTAGCAATTAAACGAGAGGTAGTGAATTTTCTCAATATCTTGGATTGATTTTAACATTTTTAAGGTTCAATTAAACAGCATTTTAGTGTGAATGTATTGAAATTTGAAAAAGCCGAAATTTTTTTCCAGGGACCCATCAGTTTTCACAATCATACAATTCACAATTGGTAACCATGCTGGTTTCTTGCCTAACAGTGACGTCAAGATGGTTTCTTGTGTATTAAGATATTTAACTTATTTATATTAAATATTTTATGAATAAATTTTAGTTTGGTCACTAGAGTAAAAGATTTATAACGATTTAGTTTTTTTTTTGTATATTTTTCTTATATTTTATTTATAAACTTTATTTTTTATTTAATTTAAATAAACTTTTTGTTTAAAGAAAATAATACATTTCTGTCCTTTGCACTAGGTCTTAAAGACAATTATTTACTTTTTGTCATTTATTTTCATCCAAAATTCATCCTTCACACGCTTGTGGGGGTGTTGGAAAATCATAAAAAAATATTTCATTTGATTAATGAAATTTGTACAAATTATATTCAAATGTTTTAAAAGTATTTTTTTATATTGCTTATATTTTTAATTTGATTTTCTTATTTCTGTGTGTGTTTGAGAAAAAGTAATTTTAATGTATTATTCTAAATATAGGAATAAACATTAATTTTCTCTCAATTCTGATTTTCCATCAATATAAAAATAAATGATATATTTTGTTATTTTTGATAAAAATCAGTTTTTGTTAGTGATAAATATTCAATCAATATAGGTAGGTAGCAATGTAAATTTTTCGATTTACTAAAATTAATCTCTCGGCCTTTTGTTAAAAATATTTGAATGATAATATTTTCCCTGTTATTCTCATGAATAAATATCTTTCTCCTTCTCCCTCTCTCTCTCTCTATCTCTTTATGTAAATTTTATAAACAAAATTGAATTAGAAAATAACTAAAAACTCATCAAATCAGTAAAATGGTGAACTAACTCAAATTGATCCAAAAAAAGTATTATTTGATATTATATATTTTCAAATTCATATATTTCTAATTAAGGTTGAAAAGAAAAAAACCAAAAAAAAAAGATTCTCAGGTAAGTACAAATAAATCGTAGAACATGTGTAAAACAAAATAATATTTTAATATTAAAACTTATTCTCCCGTTACTCTATTAAATAGTAATATTGTTATGCTGCTAGAGATCTCAAAAGTTATGAGCATTTCCATCTAGATTTTAACAGTTTATTACTGAAAAATAAGAAGAACTGCATCAAAAATTACAAGTTATATTTTTGGTTTTATTACTTTATATATATCAGAGGAAGAGAAAGTTGCCTCTTCGTCCCCTATTGGGTACATCCATGAATTAATTATTAGTATTAGTAAAATCTTATATCAAATTATATATAAATACCAGGGTATCAGCTGATCCTGTCGATATTTGAATCAGCTGGGTCTTTTAGTTTTTGTTTAACAACCATTAATACCCGACTACCTCGTGTTTGGAGAAGAAAATGGGGAAAAAGTGAATTTCCATGAAAATCCATGAATTTGGATAGTAATTGCTCCCTCATTGACCGTATTCTCCGGATTTAGCCCGAGTTGTTCCCAAACGTGAAAAAATGGCTTTGATTCCAACGATGAAATCATCTCACAAACAAATACCTATTTTGATGTCATCTACAAATCTTATTTTTTAGAAGGGATACAAAAATTGGAGAAACGTTGGACGAAGTATATAGAGGTCAAAGGAGACTACTTTGAAAAATAAAATAATTTATTATCCAAAAACCTGTGTTTCATTCAAAAGCCACAGACTTATTGACCTAACCTAGTAATTCAATTTTTTCATTAAAACTTAGTTAAAATAAAATTTACGCTTATTTTTCTAATAATAAATGAATAATAATTATGGAATTTTTATAATTGATTTAATAAAATTTAATGATTTTGATATTTATATGAATTCTTAAATGATATAATGATTGTCAGTTAGAATTCTTAAATAAATTTGTTGTTAATATTTTGTTGAAATTGTCAAGAATCGGTTAAAAACGATTTTCAATGCTTGGGTTTATCAAGTGTGGATCGTAATATAAATCAAACAAAACAACTACAAGGGCACGACCGCCACCAGCCAACCGGCCACTTAGCGCTTATCTAATCATCACGCTCAACATATTTTCAAATGGGATTGTATATTTTATTATAAAGAAAATTGGAGAAAAATAAAATATGAAACGATGACGATATAAAAACGAAAAAATTTTATATTTTTTTTTTTATAAATTTCAAAATTTCTCTATGAATCTATTAATAAATAAAGACATTAATAAAATTAAAAATATATACAAATATACTTGTATAATAATAATAATATTTATTTATTTTAAAAATAGTAACAATTTATTTATAGATTTATTTTGTTATATGGTAATATTTAGCCGTTTATCGCGATGTATTTATTAAATAGTTTAATGTAATAGGAATTTATATATTTCAAATTTTAAATTTAAGTTGACATAATAATAATATAAACGAAAATGTACATTCCCATTAAAAATATTTTGAAAATCGAAATTTGTATTTTAACAAAATCAATTATTTTTATTTTAATGATCATTTTTCATTTAATTAAATAAAAAATAATTCTTAGTATAATAAATAAAAAGTAAAAGATTTTTGTACTTATATTATTCTTATTCTTATATTATTACCAGTTTACAACCTGTTTTTTTAAAACTTTTTAAGACTTTTTTTATACCTCTAAAAAATCATGAAACGACCATGTGAAGTTAATTTTACACGATAAAAACTTTACATGGATGTATCAGAGAAAATTAATAAACTTACCAAAGAACCTCTTGTCGTGATAAGAATAATTCTTTCAGTAATATTTTGATCAAATAAATAATAAAATTAAAGAAAAGATTTTAACCAAGAAAACCTAACTCTTTTACATTTTTATTGGGTATTAGGATCTAAGTTCATTTATAACCAGTATTCACATTTATTTGTTAAATTATTTAATTATATAATAAATAAAATGTTGTTATCTTGATGATATTGTATTCCACCTCTTCAAGAAACTTACAACTATATCATTGAACCACGCTTGAATATCAATTCTTTTTATCTAAAAATCTAAATAATATAAAAATACCTGGTACACCGAGATATCGATCCACCCTTTAACAAATTTATACAATTTATTATTATGAATTTTAAAAATTTTACAATTTTTTAATTATTTATTACAATTGTTAAATGGGTTTTCTAAAAATGACCCATCAAATTAAAAAAGAATGACAAGAGGCAAATTTCAATTTGGGTGACTTCATATAAATTTACAATTTTAAATTAAGAAAATAATAAAGTTGATTTTTTCGATGCTGAAATCAATACAAATCGATTTTTCTTTAGAAATATTATCTATGGTGTGAATTTCAAAAAAATCCATCGAGCGGTTTATATACAAATATATATATACAATTCTTGCTAGGTAAGATAAGATTATTCAACCTATAAATATCTAGCTTATTTAATAATAATAATAATAATAATAATAATTTTCAAACTTTACAGAAATAATATTATATTATAAATATCCATTTATGGGATAGTATCATGGATTGATTAACTAATATAAGGTTTTAAATTAATAAAGGTTAAAGGTAAATTTTACAGTTTGATATTTAACTGAATTTCAGTTCCGTTGATATTTCCATTTCAGGTGCGACAAGCGCATCATTTGTAACAGAACAGAATACAACTCCAATGTGCCATTTCATTTTAGCCAAAAGCCCAACGCATTCAAATTTATATCGCACTCGAGAATCTACACCTCAGTACATTATACAAAACAATGATAAGAGCATTCCTTCTTCATATTGATATATCAATCAACGGATAATAACCATCCTCTCAGACTATGAATATCTTTAGATAAAACAATCCCTCTCCAATCCCCTCCATTTTTATTTATTGTTACATATTTAGCATCAACAAGTGAATTAACACCTTCCTTAAATAAACAACTTGAAATTAGAATAATAAATAAATTGAAATTAGTTTACTATATCCCACAAAAATCTTGAGTGTCTCCATTCCACTATTCGCAAATTTGAATTGGATTATTTTAAGTCAAAATTTAAAAATTAATTCCGGTACTTTCAGCGACTCAATCAAGCTGAAATTCTATATATATCAGTTTTATACAATTTTTAATCATGTGAAAAACTATCAAACATATATCATTATATTTATGGTCAGTTTAAAGAAAAAATAATGAAAACGTGGTAGGTAATGTCCCTCTTCCGAATGAACTATATTTCTGAGAAGTTGATAGAAAACTACGAATTTTCAATAATGCCCGTGTACCAAATTTCATTATTTAAGCTTAAACACACACAAATACACACAGACATTTTTCTCAACTTTAGTGAAAATGACTCAGAGACCTTCAAAATGTGTAAAAACATCAAAATTTTGGCTATATTTTCACTTGCGAGATAGTAAAAAAAGAATAGTAAAAAATATATATTCTTTTTCCTTAAAAGAATCATCTTTCATTTGTCCAAACAATACTACATATATAATACAATGTTATATACTTTAACAAATAACTTATTTTGTATATTTTTATTTGTCCAATCACAGTTGTAAAGTATTGATATAACTGAGGGAAATGAAATTGTAGTTCATTGTAATATGACTTGTATGCCTCACCGGATATAGTTAGGGTCATAAAACAGAAAAGAATCCGAAGGGCAGGTTAAGTGGCAACAATGGGATGGAATAGACTGGCGAAAGGCCTATTTTTTGGGAAGTCCGATTGGGAAACTACAAATTGGAAGATTAAGGACGCGGAGGTCAGACAATCTATCTATTTATCTATCTATCTTTCTGGCTCTACGGAACTCGAAAGTTCTTGGCCGCAGCAAACACATTTCCTCAAGCGTCCCTATTATGAGCCACAACCATCCAACTCCTACTTCTCCCATCTCTCTTCCATCCCTTCCTACTTTATCCACACAGTAACATATACGATAATCAACCAGAAAATTTAGTTTATATATGCATAATTACCATTATTTATAGTTTTAATTTTTTTTTTCATTCATTGAATTTTGTAAATTGAAAATGTAAAATTAGGAAAATAGCAGTCACGACTCGAGTACATATTTAGTTTAATCGCTTCCTCTACCCTCTACCCTTACTCCCCCCTCAATATATCCCTGTCACCTAATTAACCTACTAAATCCTTTCTCTAATATTTTCCTCTTGTATAGGTTTCCAATTATCTTTATTTTTATTTTTAACTTATGTAATTTTTCATTCTTTTGTTGTCTCAAATAAGGAAGTTGTAGAATTTATTGTATTTTTGGAAGTAAAATAAAAAAAAATATTTAGTATAAGGGAAAGCTGAGATGAAATTAAAATATCTCTCTATTAAGTATATTCTTATTATATTGAAATTGAAATTTATAAAATAAATATTTAATATATACCTTTCAAAGATTAAGTAATCAATGAATAATTTATAACATTGATTTTACAAAATTTGTTAATTGATGATTAATAATAGAATGACAGAAAAATAAAATATTTAGTTAATACCTATTATGTTCTTATTATTAATTCATGTTCGTTTTCTTAATTTAATTTAAGATAAGGAATATCAAGCATATTAAGCATTTAAATTTTTCTTATGTTATTTATGGTTAATTAATTAATGATTGATAAGTGAACATTTTTCCGATTCTAAAAAAGATTACCAAAATTTGTTAAAATAAAAACAATGATAATTTTAAAAAAATGTTACCTATTGATTTTAAAAATCATTACAAAAAACAAAACAAAAACAAATGTAGAAAAATAGATAATAAATATGTATTTATTTCGAAGAGGAAAAATTGTTATTTTGTTTTTGTGAATTGGAACGTTTAACTTCTAATAGTAATAGTACTAGTAGTTGAATTCTATGACTTTTGTTCATTGACGATTGCGGTTTATTCCAATTGAAAACAATACAATAAAATGAATTTGATGTTGGGTGTTGTTTTAGTTGTTCATTTTAATGCAACAAATAAACAAATTAAGACAAGAATTGAGAGTAAGTGGGGTGGTATTAAATGAATATAAAAGCAATCTTAATGAATGAGAGGGGAGAGAGAGAGAAAGAGGTATGACAGAATGATTTGGTTAATGACCACCTTTTATGACGGTCGACTTGTAATAATAGATTATTATCAAGATGATGAAGATGATCATCATGATGAGGATGATATTACACGATCAAATAATAAAGAAGTAAAAGAGGGAAGGGAATGAGGAGGGGAAGGGGAGGAAAAAGGAGGTTGGCTTGATTGAGATATCCATTCATTTCAAAAGCAAGCTTTTAATATAAAATTCAATAACTATTTTAATCATTATTGAAACATAATCATCATCATTATTTTTATCGAATATTACATATATATATATATATATATTAAATAGAAAATTGAGAAAACTTTAAATCAATCAACTAGATTGAATATATTAAGTTTTTTAGAATTTTTTTTTTTTGACGAAACACGAGACCATTAACAGATGGATTAATAGGACTAAACTGAATAAATTTTCCATTAGTTATCAAATTTTTAATTCCAAATTATAATGATTTTAATATAGATAATTTTTTTATTGGCCTTAGGAATTTAAGCCTATTTTAGCTTGTTTACACATTTATTTGATGTAATTCTATCACACTCCATATTATTTATTATCAATATTGACTTATTTCATTTTATCAAAATATGAAATAGAAATTTTAATAATAAATCTCAATTATTTATGAAGAATGTGACGAATGAAGTCAAAAATTGTTGATGTATACATCACCCCATTGGTCTAAATATCTCTATCTTAAATCATTTTCATTTAATCCCGATCTTCTCATTCTTTTATTTAAATTTTTTTTACCCCCCCCCCAAAAAAAAAAAAAAAAACTTCACCTATTTGCCTCAATTCCCCTGCTCTCATTATAATCTCGTTTTTAAAATTTGTACTATTATTCATTTAATAAAATTCTCAAACATATACATGAACATAGGCCATAAGTATTGATATATTGATATTAACATAATTAAAAATAATGAAACAGTTTAATTAACAGATAATTAAACTATTATTTAAATTTATTAATATTAATTAATGAATAAGTTAAAAATATTTAATGAGAATAATTTAAATTAAGAAAAAAATCAATTCAAATTTTTCTATAGATGGTGTGACAACCGAAATGTGCATTAAATATACTAATTTATCAATTTGAAACTTCACAGAATGATTAAAAATCAATTATTATTAGGATGTTATTATTATTATTAACATTATTATCTTTTTATTTTAGTTTAATTTTATTTATAAATAATTTATACGAATAAAAGGGAAAAAAGTGAAACGGTTATTTTAAAAGAAAAGTTTACTAATGGTTGAAATAAATATTGACTATACTCGCCAGAGATAGTATTGCAATCATGAAAATTTTCGATGTCGAGATTTTGATGTTTTTATATGTTTTGAAGGTCCCTGAGTCATTTTCACTAAGGTTGAGAAAAATGCCTGTGTGTGTATGTAGACAAGATTACAAACGGTTTGAGCTAGAATAATGAAATTTGGTACACGGCCATTATTCAATCTTCGTAGTTTTCTATCAAATTTTGAGAAATGTAGCTCAATCGGAAGAGTCATTACTAACAACGTTTTGATTTTTTTTCTTCTAAACTGACCGTAAAAATATGGATATATGTCTGATAGTTTTCCACAGGATTAAAAATTGTATAAAACTGATATATATATATATAGAATTTGAGCTGGATTGAATCACTGAAAGTACAGGATTTAATTTTTTAACACTGAAAATCACGCGAGAGCACGTGACGTGATGTCATAAACAAAGAACCAAAGGCTTTCTGGTTTATTAAATATTATTTATTATTTTTAATTTATATTTTAATTAATTTAATTTAATTTAAATATAATATATGTGTTAATTAATCTAATGTAAATGGAGACACTAGATTTTTTTTTACTTGCAATACAATTTTTTTTACTTATGATAAATAAAGGATGCTCCAAATATTTGAAGGCAAAAAAATATATACTATTTTATTTATTTATTACTTATACTTAATTTATTTGAACAAAAATACACTCAATTTATTTACTTGTAAAATAAATAAATAAATAATATTAGTAGGTTGAAATCAGAGAAAAATGTAGCCGGTTGAATTGGTTGCTGTCATTTTTTGTTTCGAGAAGTTCGACAAGTGCTCATTCAACCTTCATTTAAGTTTTTTTTTACGGCGTTTTTTAGTTAATTGCTACTCATTTAAGTGTTTCTCTCTTTCTCTCTCTCCCTCTCTCTCACAACAAGATCTACTATTCTGAAATTCTTTTAGATTTAATAAAACCCGGAATTCATGGAGATGATTTAGAAGCCAGTATGTTAATCAAAATTGAAACAGTAATTTATTTAAATAATGGTTAAAAAGATAAAAAATTTACAAGACACTAATAAATAGGACTTGTCAGGAAAAAAACTTATTAACAAATCAAATTTTCGAAATTTTATTTAGAATAATATTAAAGTAAAAAAAAAACATCAACATCTGTGGTGCCACTGAACTCAAAATTTCTCGATATTTGATCTTTCAACCATTAGTATTTTGAGCCAACTTCATGCAATTTCTATACTCTCATTTCCATAACACCTTATATTGACTATCCATCTTGATTCCAAAAAACTTCTTTCTATCCTTTTTTCACCTTTTTGAGCCACGTGTCCTTGAGATAACAATCTTCTCGATTAAGATTATATTTGGGACTGCGATTCATTCAATTCCTCATTATGCAATCTCCGCTTTCCCAGTAATAATAATATTTGAAAAATATTTATATAATTATTTATAACTATCATTTATAAGACGACCTCGCCCCTCATAATTATATGATAACCGTATAATATAAATCAAAAACGAAAGGTAACTGAAAAATGTATTTAAATTGTTTGTTAATTAACATGGAACCTAAATTCAAATTAATTTGAATTACCGTCCTCCGCCTATGTTTATATATTAATTAAATTAAGTAATTCTAAATGTTAGTGTTAAGTAATTATGGAATTTGTATCGAGAATTTTAAGTTAATTTCATTTATAATTTTAAATATTTATTTTTATTGTAATAAATTAATAAGTTTGACCACCTCCCTCCCTTACCACCCCTAATGAGTGACATTCCCCACCCTTACATATCTCCATAAAAAAGCGGACCGATCGCTCTGGAGAGCCTTGTTGTTGTTTTGCCGTCCTTGCCTCCTTAACTGCCGTCTTTCGGCCCGTCTGCCGCTGCCTGTTGACTTCACTAGGATTTACAACTTGAACGCGGTGCAATTTGGGATCGTCGACGCTACTACAGACTTCAGCTGCCGGCCCTGTGCTTCCGAGTTTGTTCCGAGAGGGCAAACCCCTTGGTTCCTGAGGAAGACCATTCTGCCACGTTGGAACCGTTGTGGTCCAGTTGATACGTTGGAAACTCGAAGGGTTTCCAAAGCCAATTGATATCTGGATCAATTGGCACTCAATCTGCAGCAGGGCGATCATCCAAGACACGCGAGACGGCGAATTCCCTTTCCCAATCCCCGTGGTCAAACAGATAAGTGCACTTATTCTCCCCTTTGAATTATATTAAATTTTAGATTTAAGTTGTTATATATATTTAGGTGATCCTAAATATAATTAATCTTTTATTATTATGCTAAATTGATTTTAATTAAAATATTGTAAAATTTGTTTACAGTTTTTATTTAGCGATCTTTTATTTTATCCATCCAGAATCTTTAATATTTTAACAAGACCTTTTTATACAGTCCACCCAATTTTCAAGGAACGATAGAAGTGAAGAGGTATCTATCGTATTTTTATTAATCTCTCTTTTCAGCCCTTCGAGCAAAATTAATAGATATTAAGGATTCATCCCATTCCATTTCATCCCCTTTTGATTTTTCAGGAACAAAGGTTTTCTTTAATTATTTAGGCCTTACAAACCGTTGTTAGATGTATCAAGCGGATACAAATACGATTATTAAATATTTATAAATATAATCATTTAAATATAATTATTTACAAATTTACATCTAAATGATTATTTTTTATATTAATTTATTAATTTAATTAATTAATTTAACATTAAAATTAAATGAAAATATACATTTTTTTAAATATAAATTTGGGGATAAAAATACCAAATGAAATAATGTTTTACCCCCACTTAAAATTACTTTAATATAGATTACTTCAAAAGTAAAAATTATAATTATGTTTGTTTGTTATACAGATAGATACAATTCAAACAAAATTACTTTGCATGTTTTAAAATAATATATGTAAAATTTTAATTATAATTCCAATAAAATTCAAATATTAGATAATTTGTCTTATTTTATGAAATTGTATATAATACCAAAAAATAATATTTTTATGTTTATTATTAATATTTAGTTTTAAAAAATAAATATATCATCTTGATTTTTGAAGAAATAAAATTTTGGTGGAAATGATGATAATGTTTGTGCATAACTAAATTTGGTTTTGGTAAATCTATCTAAAAGATGGTGTTTATAATTTGAAAACAAAATTTAAAATACTCTGGAAAGACAATCTGTGTTTTATAATATATGTATAAATTTTAATTTGATTATTTTTGGATCATATTTTTGTTCATCATTATAATTGTATTGTTTTTGTCGTTGTTATCATTAGTGGTGTTGATTTATTTTTCTTTTTATCTCGTTCATATTTTGTGCACAATTAACTCCCCCTTGGCTCGTTAATTTAAATGCTTTGTCACTGTGATGAAGTGGAAATGAAATAAATTGCTAATGAATATTGCCAAGGTAAGATGGATATCCATTCAGATTGAAGGTTATCGAGTTACTGTTTGGCGAATTCAATGAATTATGAAACAATTTTTTTTTTATATTTTTATTTTTTTATTTTATTATTTTATTTAATTTAACCATGGGGTCTAAACATTTATTATTTAAACTGATTCCAATTAATGATAAGTAATTAATTTATTATAACCATTTTAATTTAATATATAGCATATATAAATAAATTAATATGTTAATAAAAATATGTTACTTAAATTAGTTTATTTTATAATTCACTAAATATTTAAAATTAAGTATTAATTTTATATTAATCATTTTATATATTACTCTGTATGTTATTGAATTCAAAAGATTCTACTACCGTTTTTATTCAATTCTTATCTTACCATAAATACCCTAAAAAATTAATAATAAATAAACTAGAAGGATAAAATTAGAAGGACCATATAAAAAATTACCATCATTCATATTATCAATTAAAAGATAAATATAATGGACATTGAATATTTATTTAAATGGTATTTTTTAATTTTTCAAGATATTGAAATAAATTGGAAAAACCGTTGGCATAAGTGTATTGTATTTGAGGGGGATTACTTTGAAGGGGACAACATAAATATTGATAAATAAATAAATATTTTTTCTTAAAAATACAGTCACCTTACTTTTCGAACACACCTTGTATTTCGGTCTAGCTTGGGATGTACTTGAATAAATAAATATATTTAATAAAATAATAATTTTATCCTCATAATAAATAATATATTCCTTTTCGAGAAAATAAAATTTTATATTTATA
Organism: Labia minor; assembly: GCA_963082975.1. Lineage (NCBI taxonomy): Eukaryota > Metazoa > Arthropoda > Insecta > Dermaptera > Spongiphoridae > Labia > Labia minor. The sequence continues at coordinate 41,218,233 of OY720345.1, forward strand.
ATTTCACTTTTTTAAATAATGAAAGATCATTAATTATTTTGATGGTTAAAGTAGAAAGCCACATGAGAGTTAAAGAGTTATTATTATTATTATTATTTTTAATAAGTATTTTGTGAGTTGAAGAATGAATTGAAGATGAAAGATGAAAATATATATATATTTTAAGATTAAAAAACACTTCAATAAGCATTGAAAAAGAATGAAAGACTTCTCTAGAGTTTATTTATAGCTAAAGAGAAAAAAAAGACAAATACATGTACTTTGATAATTATGAATGAAGAAAAAATATATAGTTATATTTATGTTAAATTAATACAATTTTGAATTATAATTCGATATGTTTAATAATAGGTTAGCATTTGTGTGAGCCATCAATTTCGTTTCAATATTTAAGTAGTAATTAATGAAAGGGAAGATACTAAGTGCTAATTTCAAATTCCTTGACATACTCGAATCAATATAAAATATGGGAAAGATTAGCTTTTTTTGAATAACTCATCGAATAGTTATTATATAGAACAGTGATTCTCAACCACTGTGACGCGAGATTATGAGGCTCTTAAACATTTCCGACTTTTTTTCTAAATTTTTTCAATTTGGTTCTAAAAAAAAGGTAAACCGTTTTTGGGACCACTTTTTTCCTTGTTTTTTTTACACTTATCTTTTTCTTTGTGTGTCGCCAAATTTTTAAACCGTTAAAAGTCTGCCGCGGTAAAAAAAAAAGGTTAAGAATCACTGATATAGAAAAATAATTTGCCATCACTCATAAACAATTTTTTCAATTTGATGGCATGTTTTCAAATAAGTAATTTTTTTATCATATTAAAAAATTGTTGTTACAATAATAATAGGTTAATTTCATTATATAAATCATTTAGATAGATAGAGTTAAGTTATCATATATAGAGATAAATTATATGCATATTACAGCTTAAAAATAATACATTTTAATTTAATCTTTTGAAAATAATGAATTTATTTATATATACATAAAATCCTTTTGTGTATTGAGTTAATTTCGAATGTATATTACCATTTGGCTTTATTTTATTATTATAATATTTTTTGATAAATTATTTTAGTATTTTTATAATAATTTTATATAATTTTTATGGTTGATAAAATTTGTATAAAAGCACAGTTAACAATTTTATATTGAATTTCCTATTTGTCAGGAAATTTCTATTTCGTCCTCCTCATTGGCATTACTATGTTATTTACTGACCTTCCCAAAAAAACAAAACCAAATAATTCTTCTATTTAATGTTAAAGTTCCGGCCCAAACAAAATCACAGTGTCCAAATAAAAACAATTATATGTAACCAATATATTTTAAATTAAGTGGAAGAAGAATATTCATTTAAAAACGCAGAATAGTTCATATATAAAAAACAATCCGACTTTTGTACATCCTACGAAAGGACAACGCCTATTAAGTCGTTTGCCGCATAAACCGGGTAAAGGTGTTCTATGATCAGTAATATAGTTCGAAGAAGAACCAAAACTTAAGGGCATAGTTTTTTTCCACCGAAATTAATTTCATAAATAATTTTTTTTTTAACGAATTAATAATTTTATTTTTAGTAAATAAGTAAATATAATTTAGTACTTTCTTTTTAAAATATTCTGAGTATCAAATAGTAATGAGAAAATTAAAATAATTTGAATTTAGTGTATATTCTATAAATAAATAAAATTCATAAGTCATACTAACATTAAGAGAAAATAATGGAGACAATTAAAAATTAGTCTTTAATTAATACAATTCATGAACAATTAGCAAATAATATAATAAATAAAATAGCATTGAAATAAACATGAATGATAACTTGATAAAAAAAACATATGAAAATGTATATATCATTTTAATCTAACAAATTATTTATTATAGGATAACATTAAAAAAAAATATTATCATAATCCAATGTAATTTTGCTTCAAACATTTTTTAAATTATTAATTTCCTTTATATATCTGGCTACCCTCTTTCTCTATGCAATACGTAGTTATCAGATTAAAATCTTAAATCAACTATAGAAGGGATATATATATATTTAAGGATAATAGATGATAAAATTTTAATGATTAAGTTGTAGCTGATTTTGTAGATAAATAATCAAAAGAAATAATCAGTATGTATGTGTATAATAAATACATAAATCTTAATTCAATTAAAGAAATAACAAAAAATAAAAAAAAAATAAATTACTTACTAAATATAAATATTGAAATGTATGTTTTGAAGGACACAATCACAAATAAAATCCATGAATGAATTGTATATTTTCATTGATTAATTGATTAATTAATTAGATAGTTTTTATTGATAAAAAAACTACATATTTTTTTTGTTTGAATTATTCTATTCTAATAGTAAATTAGGAATTAAATAAAATAGTAATAGAGATTTATGTACAAACTTTACTAAATTCAGAAAAATTTAAATGCATTCAGAAAATTGACAAAATTTTATATAATATAATATTATATATAATAATATATATAATATAATTATATATATAATTAATTAATTTAAATTTAATTACCTGGTAAACTAAACAATAATTCTATACGATTTGAGAATATCGTTTTAAGAATATTGTGAGTCTGTTCACAAATATTATTAAATTGACATGGCTGATTATTATGAATATGATCCATTCTACTTTTATTAACATAAACATACTTTTATTTGTACATAATAAATAGAGAAAATCAATTATTTTCTTCAAAAACCCAGAAATTAATTTTTGTTAATAATTTATGTAAAGGGCTGTATTATTCATCACTTCAAAATCGTTATATTCGATATTGAAATAATAAATAAATTTAATCAAATAATGATACATTGTAATTAATTTGCAATATCGAAAATTTATAAATAATAAAATTTTATTACATTTAATAAATTACAGAAATAAATCAAAGTATAAATTAATAAATGTATTTTATTCCTTTTTTCGAAGATGGATTACTTTTAAAAATTTAATTTAATTAAATATAGGATCATTTTCAATTACTTCGAGATAAAAGAAGTGTTTTTTTTTTGAAATTGTACAAATAGAGAGAGGGGGGAGGGGAATAGGATAGAGATAGAAAGCGGAGGAGGAGCTATGAAATTGGGCAAAAGTAATGGATGTTTCAAAGATAGACCTGTGAGTATTTTTAAATTCTTCACCAAGCTATTTGAGGAATTAACAGCAAAGAAAACCTATTTTAAGATTGCACGGGATAACTAGAAAAATATATCGCTTGTTTTAAAAAAAAATTATCATAAATTTCTCGAATAGATGCAAAAGAAGAAAAGAAAGCAATATATATATATAAATAAAAGAATAATGGAGTTGAATCTACAAGTCGCTCTTTTCATTTCTTTGCTACTGTAACTGCCATATATTCGTACGAAGTTGCTATTCAAATCAAGAAAAGAGACTGTGCAAATAGAGATCTTTGGAAGGGCTCAGGCATGTTTGGGATACTGAATTGAATCTGGTATTCTAGATAAAGTGTGAATAATATGCTTGAAAGAGAGATCCACGAGAGTCAATTTATATAAAAGAAAAATTTTCAAAAGGAGCATCTCTATAATTTTAAATTCAATTTTGTAAAAAATGAAATTAATATCATTTCATTATTAATGCAATTTAATAATATTTTAGTGACAAAATTTGAAGAATTATTAATATTATTATATTAGATTAAGGAGAGGAAAGAATGGCGAAAAATATATTAGTGAGACTGATTGGGAAACGTCCGCTTGGAAGACCAAGAACACGGTGGGTGGACAATGTAGGAAGGGACATGAGAGAGATGGGAGAGGTTAGGAATTGGATAGTTGTGGCTCAGGATATGGGGACACTTGAAGAAATGTGGTTGCTGCGGCCAAAAACTGTAACTAGAGTCACAGAGATAAATAGATGAATAATTTTAAGTGAAACCTAACTTGATATATTTAATTATATTTTAATTTAATTATTTCTTGATAATGTGTTCCTATTTTGAGAATTTATTTAAAACATTAATTAATCAGTTGTGTTCAATAAGCTACAATAATATGAAGAAGATACAATTAATTTATGAATTTGATAAAATCTACTTTTTTTAACTTTTACAATATAAAATTAAATCTTTAAAAATATGTAAATAATTTATATTTTTATTAAACTGTTATCAAAAAATAAAAAAATAAATAAAATTATTGAATAAATTGAATTCTTTCTAAAGAACACGATTGAGTTTGGGGAGCTGATAATCTATCAGAAAAACGTGAAATCTCATCAAAGCCATAAAATAATTATATAATTAATTGGCTTTAATTGGAAATTAAATTATGGGAAAGAATTTTGTCCGACCCCTAAAAAAAAATTCAAACTAATATCTGTAAAATTATCTATTGAAATTCTCCATATTTGTATAGTTGATAAATAAGTAATATTTTAGAAAAATATTTATAAATTATTCTGAAGTAGTATTGATTATTTTTTAATAGTTCAAGGTAATTATCATTTATTTCCATTCACAAAATAACTATTAAATAGAAAGTTACCAAAATTTATTCATATTTCATTATATAAAAATGTTTTTAATTACAAAAAAAAATATTAATAGCCTACATATTAAAAATTTTCCATTAAATTAGTAATAATTGTAAAAGATTCCGAATAATTTAAGAAATTAGCTGGAATGAAAAAGAGTATTTTTTTATGTATTTTTAAGTTATTTTTAAAATATATAATTAGATCCCACTACCTTGGAAAAATAAAAAAAAAATAGTATTTTACTTGTATATACATATAATGAAATGAAATTATTAAACATTGAAACACAAATGCGTAGTTCAATGTTGAGAAAAAAGGTTTGGATTCAGAAAAAGTATATTTTAAAAATTTCTTTGAAATTAAGGTTAATATATTTTTTAAATAAGAAAATATTATTTAATTATATTTATTATTAATATAATAATAAATCAAATGAGCACATCTATAAGTTTCAAAGAATTTTCAAAACAGGCCCAAAATTATTTTTAAATTTCCCAAATATAAAAATAAAATACTTTCAAATATAATAATTTATTAGATTTTAATGAAATTAATCAATAGATTATTTATCATTAACGATTGATAATATAGATATTTGGTATTATACTATAATCTACTAATTCAGAATTTCAAAGAAATTTCAGATGAAGACGATTACAAATGATTTTATGATGAATATAAAATTAACTCCATTAAATTTAATTTAATATGAAAATGAGATAAGATAATTTTTTATGCAATAATTATTTACATAATAATTCTATAAATATGTATATATTTGGGTATTATATATCAGGAATGTATTTTGTTTCGTCCATTCAATTATATTTACTAGGTATATTGTATTTTATTTTTATAAATTTTATGATGATTAATCAAATTGTATATATCAATCCCCTCTTTTTTCATTAACATATCGATAGAAATATTAATAAATATCAAACAAATATTTGTACGTGTCACCATTGAATTGTAAATAGAGATGTCCATTATGGCCTATAAATAAATCATCGCCGCTTGTTTTAACATTCCATTCTATTGATTTGGTGGTAGGTTCTCATGTCATCTACTGGTAAACTTTTATCAACGTCATATTTTCCAGCCACCTACACACCACCATGGCTGATTAATCGATTAACCTCTCGATATTTTCACGCTATTTCAAATCTATTATTAATTTTTAACATTTTTTTTTTGGAATTATATACATCGACAAAACATAATCTAATGAATTGGATTAGCAGAGATTCAGGTATTAATTTTTTTTCTGTTTTTTATATAAAATAATTTAATAAGATAATTGTCCATATATTTAATTGTAATACTAGAGGTCTCCCTAATTTTCTGTTTTTTTTTTTCAGTTCGGTTTGGATATAGAAAAATTATTTAATTAATTAATTTTTTAAAAACTGAGAATAAGTGAATAATTAGTGATTTAGTCAATAAAACATTACTTAATGGCTGTACATTTCAACGTCCATAACCAGATAATCTGTCAAACTTTAATAATTTTTATCTCGTAAACTAGAAGCGTCCCGGAAAAATTGCACAAGGAAAGTTTCTTTGGAATTAAAAAAGGAATCTACTGGAAAAGTTTTATCCAAATTCATGACATGACAATTAATACGGACAATTACCATTCTTTATCTACAATCAATATAAAGAATCTGTTTTTCTATTTATGATCTATTATATGGTTAAAAAGAAAATGCTCTCATAATAAGGAATTATTCAATATCAATAGTATACTAGAATATACAATGAGATCATAATTTATAGTGTTTGAATAGAAAAAATTTTATAAAATGAATTTTTTAACATAATTTGATCGGTTACTTTGATACATCTTCGACTTTCGATTCACATACTATGAATTGTAATAATAAAATTATTAATCCATTATTAATGATTAAAAAAAAATGTTTACTACTTCCTGTGGTTGTTGATTATATATATAGCATATATATTATATAACAAAATTAATTTCAATCTCTCCTTCCCTTTGAGTAATTGAACTCGAAGTTTCTTAAACTACATTCCTTGAACCAATCCTATTCTCAACCACCTCCATCCAATTTTTGATCTTTTCTAAAATTTACTTAATACTGTCTTAAATATTTATATTATGAAATGGATTAGAAATGACTATATTATGTGAGTAAAATATTCTCAATAAGGCTTATTAGGATCTATGCTTATTTCAGTCAATTTTTATTTTAATATTTACATTATTTTTTAATGATTTATAATACATTTTTGATATTGATGAGAGACTTGAAGCTTAGCAAAAGTTCCAAAACTTTTAAACTTGGATATGAGCAAAAGTGTTTCTAAATATAAAAAAAATTTAAAATATTGATATATATATATATATCATTGTTTTTTAAATAAATACCTTAAATCTTAAATCAATGTTAGTATATCTAATTGAGGAAGAAGAGAGTATTTTTTGTTAATGTTTTTCTCTTCCTGTGTTTATAGACACCCATTAATTTACAAAAAGATTTTAGATAAAAAAAAACAAATAAATAATACAAAAATGTTTTTTGTTTTTTTTTTTTTGTTTTTTGTAAATAAAAATAATAAGTTGTAGATTGGGGGAAAAAATAAAAATGAAACAGGTGTATTTTCTTTTCCTTTATTCATATAATAATATTTATTTCTTTTTTATCACGGATCTTCAATGTCTCTAAAGGATGTTTTTTTTTCTTTTCAAACACACATGAAATTTTTCAATAAAAAAGAAAATTACATCATTTATATGAAGATCGTTTTCTCTCACTTACTTAAATAACATTTTCCTTCTGAATACACGAACAAAACAAATTTTGTTGTTCTTTTGCATGGAGGGATAAAATGTCAGACCCGCACCCGCTTGATCAAACCCCTTCTAGTTTCATGTTATGGAGACGATGAAATTGTTAACGTATAACCATTAATCTTTGATTAATCATAATTAATATTGTTTTCTTAGGTATAATAATATCAAATTTAGATTGATTGATCATAAATGTAAATGAAAGAAAAACTATTAAAAAAACATTCATTATTATTTAATAAAATCGAGCTGACTAACGAATCTATTAGAAATTCAATCGTTTGGTGAGTGGGAATGAAAATAACGGGATATGATCGATGGAGTCAATCTATTCGATTATATTATTTATTTATTTTCGAAATTAAATTAGTCACTTTTAGAAAGGAATAGATATTCAAGAAGTATTTATTAATGATTTTGATATTATAGGTTTAGGGAAAAGATGGCTGTAGTGATTAATATCTGTCAAAGTATAGATCAAATAATTTCAGATTTATACTGCTTATTGAAAAGATGACATTTCGGATAAAAAAAGTTATTTTGCTGTTTTTAGTTTAGATCATTCACAGTTGTGAAATTAACTTCTATAAAAGTGGTAAAATGGAATTACAAAAATGGCAAGATGTTATCGAATAAAACGACATATTTGATCCATTAAACAGGATCATTCTAATTATGTTAAATTCCTAAATATCTTCAATTTCAAGAAAAAGAATTTGTTTCTAAAACTTTATTAACAATAATTCAAAAATTATGAAAAATATAATAGGGTTATAAAATCGAGAAGGTTTCGATAGGCAGGACACGTGGCAAAAATGGGAGGGGGAAATACTTGCGAAAAACCCATTTGTAGGGGGCCGATTCGGAAAAGTCCGGTTGAAAGACCAATGACGTGTCGGAAAGACCATTTAGGAAGGGATGGAAGAGAGAAGGGAGAGTATAGGAGTTGGATGGGGATGGCTCAGGACAGGAATGTTTGGAGAAATGTGGTTGCTGCGGCCAAGGACTTTCGAGTTCCGTAGAACCACAGAGATGGATAGATGAAAAATAATGTCTGTATGTATATACACACTTTTGATATAAAAATTTAATTGAAATATCAAATTTGAAAGAAATTTGGAATAAATATTAAATAATACACCATTAAATGGCAATTTAAGATGTAAATAAGAGTGTAGAAGTGTATTGCTCGAAGTATGAAGAGGGAAAAGCAAGGAATGAAAAGAATTTGAGGGATGGAGCTGTCAGAAAAGAGTGATCACGAATGAGGGTAGTCAGCCCTTTAAAATTTATATTTATAACTTCAAGTTCAAATTATCAAAACTGATTGTATAGTACTAAAATTCTTTAGAATATAATCTATCTATAATAATTCATTTAATTAAATTAATTTATTATAAATTCTATATGGATTTTGATTTATGAGAAATATAATAATAAATGAATTTATTGTCCATAGATAAATACACCTGCAGTTAACACAAACTAAGATCATTTCCAGTCTATTTGCAGTCACAAATGCCATTCCGATCAAATGGTTCATTAACCATTTAATAAGCGAACTTAATGAGAAAGTGAAAAAGCCTTTGTTTTGTTTCTTTGAAGAAAGCAACGAGAGAGAGAGAGAGAGATGGATGGTTTAATTGAAAAGTTCAATTCTTGTTTATTCTGGTGTTGTAATTGCCCTTCAAGTCGCAAATGACTGAATCATATCCTTCCTGTAAGTGATCAGATTCCTAGTGACTAGTTTTACTGTACAAAAAAAAACGCCTGCAGTCAATCAACGACAATTTATCCTAACATATATTTATCAATTCAAAGTCCAAACAGGCTTTTTCTATTAGATAGTATAGTGTAATTCCATATTTTAAATACAAATAGGAATTTTAATGATCTTTATTTTTCAATTAAAGATTTCAATCTAAATTTTATTAGAAAATATAAATAAATAATTCATGAAAATTTTTTACAATGAAAGGGCGTTAATTAAATTAAAAACTTTTCTCTCTCTCTCTACTAATCCTGTAATAATTATCTCACACTCTTATACATTTACTAATAAAATATGGTAAAAGTTTCGTTTAAATATGAAAATAAAAAATATTAATTTCTGAAAATATAATTTTTATGTTTATGTTTTTTTTTAATAGTTAACACGAAGCTTCTTTTATGTGCTAAGCAAGTGGCTTGAATAAGTAAGAAAAGACTATCGATAAATTAGATTTTCAAGCAATTGGGATACGAAGTAAAGTAGACAATATAATTGGATATGTATTGGATTTAGGAGAGAATAGAAATTGGATGGGATGGGATAGAATTAAAATAAATTATTTTAATTATTTTTTTAATATAAAATGAATTAAAAAATAGATAAATATAAAGTCATTTTTACAGAATTACATTTTGTATACTCACATTTTATAGAGTTTCTGTTGTGTTTATAGAAATTAATTGAAAAAAATGCTTACCTGAAACAAACAATAAAAAATAAAAATTAGAAATTATTAATAAATAAAGTATTGTATTGAATGTATTATATATAATTATATTGTATTATATTTTAATTCAATGGCAATATAAGACTTTTTCTAGCTGTAAAAACTCAATATGCGAAATGTATAAAATTAATAAATAAAAAAAGGGTCTAAATATTCATTTAACAGTTTCTATATTTGCTTTCAAAATAATCCAAAATTGGCTCTTTAATTAGAATCCAAAATTTACATAAAATTTAATTAATCATAATCATAATATTAAAATTTTTATAAAAATAAAAATAAAAATAATTATAATGTATTTTTAATAAAAATGGTGGGATGATTCTTTTACAAAAAATAATTTTAATTATAAGGGAATTTTGTAAATAAAACTACATATTGATATTTGTTATTGTAAATTTATTCAAAAAATATACACATCGTTTCGATTCGAGCGTCCAGTGACGAGTCGTCGTGCAGTCGCTTGATAACGATTGCAGAAGTAGCAATCGAAACGTTGTGTATATTTTTTGAATAAATTTACAATAACAAATATCAATATGTGGTTTTATTTACAAAATTCCCTTATAAATAAAAACAACCACCAAAGCTTTAATAGTTTAATTTTAATTCTTTCTTAAAACAAAAAATAAGACTTGAAGAAAATGTTTTTTGAAAAATTTATTATTTATTATATTTTCATAAAACCAAGATGTGCGAGTCTTGGAGATTATTTTCCATACTTGATTCCCTGCGGGAGGTTTAACTTTGTTTTTTTTTCATATTCATTTTGAATATATACGTATATAAAAATATACTAAGTCCAATCATATTGTAAAAATAATCTATTTTTCAATATTTTCTTAATTTAATCCTTTAAAATAACTGTCTTTAAAAAATAAAAATAAAAACCGCATGTAAAACCCATGACAAATAATAATGAAAGATCGATAGGCCAATGAGAGTTTTTAAAAGATCGACTAATAGGGAAGTCAAATAAGTCAGAAGGAAATAAGTGTATTTGGTTGTAGACAAAATATACTTATATATAATTTTATAATATATTAATATATGTATATTATTATAAAGTTATTTAAATACATGTAAAAATTAAATTATAATATTAATAAAATAACGAAAATAAAATAAATATTAAAATTAGAATCCCTTTTTAAACAATAATTACTGTTTACAGTGATTATTATAAATGATTATTAAAATGAGTAAATTTTAATAGTCATTATGATTTTTTTTGTATAATATTTTAGTATAATTTGATCTTTTTTTTTATTAATAAAATATGTTTTTTAGGAAAAAAAAAACATTTATTTTATTTCCTCTCTTTTTTATTTACAAATCAATATTGGATTTCATCTGAATTAAATATTGACAATCAAAATAAAAACAGGGGTTGGAATCAAATGCATTCCATTGGGAGATGTTGTTTTTTATCAATTAAATTATATTAAATAAAAAGGAAATAAATGGTAGAAATAATGAAAATATTTTAGTTCAACCTTCCGATCACAAAGTGAAAAGGTGACACGAATAGAGTATATATATTCAATTAAGTGAGATTAAATGTACTTTACTTTATTACCGACCGACGATAGTAAGGGAGGTATTGTTTTCACACCAAATTTCACATGTGGAGATTTTTACATATCTCCACGAATCATGCATTTTCTTAACAGAAAAAAGTATTTTTAGCATGATGTCTGTCCGTCCGTCCGTCCGTCCGTCTGTCCGTATAGATGTTTACAGCCTGAACGGCTTAACCGATTTTGATGAAATTTGGTTTATTTACTTAATGCATCAGTGGGATGAATTGATCAACTTTTGGTGCAAATCCGGAAACCGGAAGTGGTAGTATTAGCGATCGACGATAGGAAGGGAAGGGTTATTTTCACACCAAATTTCACATGAGGAGATTTTTTACAAATTATCACGAATCATGCACTTTGTATTGATTTTATCCTCGGGAAAATCATATTTATTAGTTTTTTCTTGATTTAAAATTATATGACGTCACCCAGCCATTCATGACGTCACAGCCTGGTCTTGCATATATATTATAAATAAAATAAAATTAAAAATATTAATGTTATATCCATATCTGTTTTTTATTAGATTAATAGATATATTAAAATTATTTGAAATTGTTTCTGTAGCTGGAAATTAATTTACTTCAAACCGTCGGTCGGTTCGGACCTGGCCACAGGTCAACTTATTTTTTATATAAATTAGATCTTATAAATAATTATTTTTTTCATTGGTCTAAAGTATGATTAAAAATCTGCAATTATTTTTTTTAAATTGCTTAACACTAAAAATAAAATATTTTTATTTCTATATAAAACTAGAAATTAATCAATTTTAAAAATTCTAAATACTTTAATAATAAAAATCATTTATTTATATATAATTATTATTATTTAAAATAACCCATATTAATTTGTTTTTAAAAATGATTTAGCATATTTAAGGATGGGAGTATATAATATAAATAGCAGGTCGGGATAAAAAAAATAATTGATTATATTTTATATGATTATATAAGCTAACAGGTAGTTAGACAAATTATTTTTTAATATATTCTATTTATTTGCAAATGATTTGACATTGAATAGAATCGATATGGAATTTTAATCAAAAGTAATTCATATACCATTTAAATAATATTATATCTACATTATTATATTCATGCATTTCTATAGAATCCATGCGAAAAAGAGACAAAACGAAAAATGAAATAGGATTATAACAATATGAAAGGGTTGATAGTCGATGAAAATAGAATAAATCGAATATCAATATGATAATGGAAGTATATAGGTATATACATATAATGTAAATAAATAATTTTATTAAATGGAATTGTGTGTGTGTGTGTGTGTATGTGTGTGTGAATATGATATTTTTATAAGTTAATAAAAATCGTTTCAATAAGACTGATATAGAATAATATATAAAAGTCGCTAAATATTAATTTCAAAATGTAGAATTTACTAAATTTTCTTAATTATTTATAAGTATTTTTATTTACATAAAACGATGAATTTGAATTGAATCTTTCATCGGAGAATATTTATTTTAAGCCTTCATGAATTAGAAATCAGATTTTATTTTCTTGTGAGTGAAGAGTCTAAATCTAAAAACTAAATAGTATATTTATAAAATTTTACATATAATATTAGTTAAATTAGTTAAATATGCATTTTTGGTAAAAGTAATTTTACTTTAATTTTTAGATTTTTATTTAAAAACGGTTTTAATGTATTTTTGTTTTAATTATACGATGGTAGGTCAATAACGTGACTTTTTGAATTTACCGTCTCTTATTTGAAATGGCAACACTCCTCCTGTCAGCAAGCAACCATCAGCTGATTCCTGTCGAAATTTGACCAGCGGGTCTTTTAGTTTTTGTTTGACATACATTAATAGCATACTACCTCGTGATTTGAGAAGAAAATAATGGAAAAAAGTGAATTTCCATGAAAATCCATTAATTGCGATACGAATTGCTCCCTCATCCGCCCTAATAGCCCCGAGTGACTATTTCTTGTTTCCAAACCTAAAAAATTTGCTCTCAAATTTTCTAGTTTAAGAGATTTATTAAACTGGGGCTTCTTTAAAAGTTATCCTAGTTTCGTATATATCGATTTATAAGATTAGATGAATAAATAAATAAAATAAGTTATCTAAAATTTAAAGGATACGTGATAAAAAATGGAATAAAAGATTGTATTTTAAAGGTGTATAAAGTTTTTCAGTTAAAAAGTCCTTTGTAAATCTAGGTGCTAAGTCCTGAGTTAGAAAAGTTAACAATTTTATAAATTATAATATATTCTGATAAATTAAATGTAGATTTTTTTTAATTTGAAGACGTGTAATTATATCAATTAATATTTAAAAAAAAATTATTTAAAAATAAAATTCAACTATGAAATTGTTTTCTTAATATTAAATCTATATATTTAATACGATAGTGTCCGTCTGTACGCAAAAAACTCCAGAGCCTAAACTACAAGGAGTAAGGTAACCAAATTTTTCTGAGGTGAAGGGTACCTCAAATGATGAAAAATAAAAAAGAAATTAGAATCTTAGGTAACTCCTGAGCTGAGCTGCGGGTGTTCCATTTTCCAGAAATATATATAAAGGAGAGTGTTTCTATGTATGTAATTTGTTTACTTTTTTGCTGTCATAGAAACAGATATATATATATATATATATATAATTATAGAACCTCTCTCCCTCTATTTAAAATTTTAAAAAATGAGTGTTCTAGCCAAATTAAGAAATTTAAATGCCTTAAGCAACATTGATAGGTAAATGAATTGGACTGGAAGAGGAGACATGTGATTAGAGAAATTGGGGAAAAATCAACCGAAATGTAATTAAACAAAAAAATTCAAGAATTATGCTACGGATACGACTTACATACAATTAACATACAAAATGTAGAATTTGAAAAAGTATAAATATTTAAATACTTAAGACCTCTAATCACGAAGGATAATAATATTTGAGAAGAATTTAAATCGACGTTGTAATTGAGTAACGCCTGTTATGCAGTAAAGGGGCTTATCTCATCAAAGAGGATCAAAATTAAAATATATAAAACAATTATTTTTCATGTTGATCGATGACTAGGTTGACCATATTTCGAAAACACCAAACCGGGACAAACTGTATACCTTTTTTTTAGAACTAAATTGAAAAAATTTTGAATAAAAAATTACGAAATGTCCTAAATGGGACACGGTAGGATTTGGTCGTAGCTCAGAATAGGGACGCTTAGAGAAATGTGGATGCTGCGGCTAAGAACTTTCGAAAACTGTAGAGACACAGAGTTAGATAAATATAACATATACAATAATAATATATAATTAATTTACTGATTAAATTAAAATATATTTTACAAGAAATCTACTTATACTGATTGAAACAAAATGGATGAAAACCTTTTACATACAGACTTTCAACCAAATACTATGTATCACTCAGGGGTACAGGGGGCGGAGCCCCCGTCTAGGTGTGAAGAGCGCCGTAGGCGCTCGGAGCAGCTAGTAACTAATAATTCTGATTTATTATTGTAATTTTTGGGATAATTTTTAATTTGTAATTTACTTAATTAATTAATTTAAATAATTAAATTTTTTTAGTTATAAATTAGATCTATTTATTTTGAAAATACATAATGAAGTTTATTATTCTTTGAATTAATATGATATAAGAAAACGGTGTGATGACAGCAGGCCTTGTTTTATTGAAATATAATAAATATGGAAAGTGATTTTTTTTTAAATAGATATTTAGATTATATATTATATAATATATTTCCTCAAATAAAAATAGAATACAATGCATAACTATAAATTTATAATAAATTATATAAGTTCTACCAATAAAATGATAATTTATAAAATATAATCAAGAAACAACGAACAATATATGTATAATCTTTCATTAGATAATTATGTTAATAATAAAGTATATGTATATTATTTATTGTCACCACTTGTGTGTTACCATTATTCATGTATAAAAATCCACAATTTAGTTAAATGATTATTAATAAATAAATAAAATTAAAATAAAAAATAAACAACATTTAAAAATAAATGATATCCCCATTATCATATATTATTAATATTAATTAGAAAAATAAAATAAAATAAAATAATAAAAACAAATAAAAAGATAAATATAATATAAAATGAAAATCTTGTATTATTTTTATTGATTTATATTAATATATAATATTATATGTCGATATAGAATAATTTATAAAATTCAAAAAAAAGCATTAATAGGTATATTCTTTATAAAAATTTAATATACTATCGAAAAAAAAATTCTTATAATAGTTTTCCATTTTTTTTTAAATTTAAGAATTCTAAGAATTTTAAGAATTTTATTCTAAGAATTCTTTAAACATTTTTCAATTTTTTTTTAATTATAATATTTTTAAAATTTTGACTTTATTAATTAAATAATAATATTGAATTTAGACAATATTTTTATGATAATTCAGAAATTTTGGAAATATAGCACAAATATTAATATATTGAACAGAACAAAACAATACTAAACAAACTAGAATCTTGTTAATGGTACAAAAAATTGGGATATGTGTAAAAATGTTAATCTTTTCGTTGAATTTCTGCACCATCCTTATAAAATCCACACTTTATATCTATTTTAAATATATTATATAGAATATTATATATTATACATATATAATATAATAATTAAAACAATTAAAAATTGTTTATTTTCTTCATTCATTTATTGAAAATTTAAATTATAAACTTAAAAATTTTATGAAAATTTGGATAGTTTTAAAACAAATAAATAAATATAAATAAATAAATAATCAGTATGAAAAAAAATATATTAGAATTACAATTATATAAACATAATAAAGTAATTTTATCGTTATTGACTTGATTTTTATCTTAAAGAGATGATAGTGTATTGCATCATAATCATCATCATTGAAATGCATTAGATGATGTATACCTTTTGCTTTTATTGAATATATAAGAGAATTCCCAGGATCTTTTCTTGGTTTCACTCGCTCGCTTTGATATTGTATATGTTTTGTTTACTATTCGTTCGATGTGTGTAATAAATATGAAAGAGAATCTTAAATTGAGGGAAAAAAACAGAAATTTTGCTTTTATATATATAAAAACACGTGTAGAATCTGTACAAGCAGACCGTGAATGGTCCTCGATTTAAGTTTTCACCCTCCATGCTTCCCCAACCCACCCTAAACATTTTTTTGAAATCGCATATTTCATAGAGTTGTTTGGTACTCTGATGAAGGGTCTTGTGAACCTTCCGGGTTGATGGGAATGGATTGGGTTGTCTGGTAAGGTGGTGTGGGAAAAGCACTTCCGAAAAGGGGTGCCACTTCCCGAAAGACAGCCACCGTTGAGCGAACGTCAAGTCGCAAACAGGTTTCAAGCCAGACGGAACCATTACCAGAACGTGTTCCCAACCTTGCTACTCTCGCTTACGCAATAACTCACTTTTTTAAAATATTTCCAATAAAAAAAAAACAAACAAAAATCCGTTGGAGGCTGACCAAATCGATTAGAAATTCTCCTACACCACTTACATTTCGATAAAACACCATCCAACTTCATTTCCGATTGTACATCCGGTTATAGATATATATCTAAACCCAACGCTATTTAAATTAAAAAACCTTATTTGGTTATTTTGGTTATTTTGTTCTTTGATTAAAAGAAAAACGAATAAGTTGTTAATATAGATTATTTAATAAAATTATTAACTGATATATCTGATATATATAAAGATATATATATGTATTTCTAATATTTATATATCCGAAAACACTTGGTGAATTATTTTATTTTAATTTTCAAATTAAATTTTCATAAATTAGGTTGAGAATTAAACAAAGAATAAATTATAATTAAAATTCTGGTTTTGGTTACAAATTTATTAGGATGAAGAAAGCTTCGGGTGATGGTGTAACAACCGAAATGCTCAAAATATATAAATTTATTGCTAATTATTTGATTAAATTTTGGTTATTGTGATAAAATCTACTATAAGTTTTCTTCTAGTTAACTAGCGAAAACTCTAAAGCAGATAAATATATTAATTAGAAACAAAACCGAGTTTAGATATTGTTAAAAAATTGTTTTTAATTTTCAAGTTAAAAAAAATTAAATTAAATTTTGTAAATTATACTTTAATCGTGTAGAACTATTCAATAATTCTTATAAATAATTACTAATTGTTTTGAAAGTTATATTTTTTTTTAGTAATTAAGATAATACGGACTTTTGCTCATTGTTTAATCTTAATATTCGATAAGGATTTGTTGTTTGTGGTTTTCAACCGCATCAAAATATTGATTGACCAAAATGAAAGAAAAATAAATAAAAGGAAATAAAAGCTCAGATAAAAAAAGAGTAACAATTAGAGGATTATAAATTGAATATTTCAGAGTTAAAAAAAACAAGATTTTAATCCTTCCAAGGATTCGGAAAGAAAGTAAGATGACCTTCTCATTATTACAGTCTGATTTTCTTTCTAAATTTTAAAATAAAGTGAAACTTGACTTTTAATTAATATTCCTTCTGTTAAAAAAAAGTTGGTATTTTTATTAAGAAAAAATAAAATTCTTTTCTGGTCCAAAAAAGTCCTTCCATTCACAATATTATCATGACAATTCTCTTCTCTGTATCTTGTTTTAATCTATTTATTTGTTCTTATTAATTTATTTATTAACTAACAATTTTTACCGACCGAGGATAGGAAGGGAAGGTATTGTTTTCACACCAAATTTCACACATATCTCCACGAATCATCATGTCCGTCGTCCGTCTGTATGTCCGTATAGACGTACACAACTTGACCGGCTCAACGGATTTTGATAAAATTTGGTAGGTATATTTACTTAATGCATCAGTAGTATGAAGTCATCTACTTTTGATGTAGATACGGAAACCAGAAGTGGTAGTTTACAAATTATTAATTTTATATTCATTGTCGGAAAATATTTCACTTAAAATATAGTAGTAATTAATTATTGAGTAATTAAACTAAAAATAAAAACCAAGATTAATAATATAATTTAGTCATTTCAATTCAAGTTTTAAAAATACTTTTTTTTTTAATATTTTGATACTTTATATGAGTATATAATGTTGTTTGGAAATTAATTTATTTCAAATCGTCGGTCGGTTCTTTGCCTGGCCACAGCTCATATTTTTATATAAAAATAATTTAAAAAATAAATAATTATAGGAGTATTTTGATATATTATAATATACATATTTAGTGTATTAGTAAACAAAAATTATAAACATTAACATAATAGAAACATTGTGATTAATTATTCATTTTAATTTTTGAATTATTTCTTTTTCATAATTAATAATTCAGTAATTAACCTAAAAATAAAAACCAAGATAATATTTAGTCATTTTAATTCAAGTTTTAAAAATATTTTTTTTATACTCCCAAAACTTCACATCCAAATGGTCCTTAATAATAATAATAATTTCTTCTATCCCATTTTTATAATTATTCTATTTTGTTAAAAAAACTATCTTAACAAAAAAATTGAAAGGTTAATTAATAAAAACAACAAATAGTAAGAAACTCTAATAACATAATATAATTTATATGGTATATAATATTACTAAAGCTAAAATATATGCTTATTTTATTATGTTACAATTTATCTCTTTGGAGTTTCTAAACTCAAAACTACATTCTTTCAAGGCCACCTGCATCCAATTCATATTCTCCCCTAATTCTTTCATATTATGATACATAAATAAGAATAAGAATAAAAATATAGGCATTTTAATGTTTTAAAAGTAACCCTAACAAATTCCGGTAAAGAGCGGACCCGTGAAAATTTGACATTAAAAACATCTGCGCGTCAATCAAAAATGTCTAAGGGGAAGATAAATAGATTTAAATTATCTTTCATAACCTATACTAAGGGTAAATAAACAGAATAATATTTACCTATATGATTTATAAATTTAGCATTATCTTGTAACGTTATTATTTGTAAAAATTGAAAGAGTAAAAACAAGAGAATGAAAAAATGAGGTGAAAGGAGGGGCAGAGAGGGAAGGATGGGAGAAAAAGAAAATACTCACCGCACGTTTTTCGGATGTTTGCTGGCGTTGATTTATTTATTGGCAACTTTTACATCGTGCTTTTCGGTAGAAAAAGAGAGAAACGAGTGGGTGGATGAATAGATGAGGTGGAGTGAGGAGGTGTAAAGGGGTGAAAGAGAAAATGGAGGCTCGAACGATTCTCGGCCACGTTTTACTAGGTCATTTGCTGATTTGATTTATGAATTGTGCAAAAACCAAAAAGAAAAACGAATATGGATTAGAATAAAAAAAGAATAAAGCCAGTATGCTACTAGAGTCAATTTTGTAATACACAACCCTCTTCATATTTTATTATATGCATATATATATATATATAGAGAGAGAGAGAGAGATAGGGATTCACCTATATATTTTTTTTAAAGGTTACCAGGAACTAAACCCTTTTCCAATAATTGATTTCATTAAATTATATTATTTTTATATAAATAATTTGAAATTGAAGAGGTTTATATACTAAATTTTTCACATTCAGATTATACATTTTTTTATTTTTATTTTATTTAATTTAATTATTTCAATTTTATCAAGTTCAATAAAATGAATTGGCCGTAATAATAAAGTATTAAATTAACAGTGAACGTGGTTGGAAGACAATATCACAAAATAAATGAGGGAATTAGAAAAGAATAGCAATTGGATGGAGGTGGCGCATAATAATAATAATAGTCGGTTGGAAGATTATACTTGATACTTGAATTCAATTGTACCCGAGAGATAGATAAATAAATAGTCAAAATTAATAGCTAATAAAATTAAAAATTTTTATTATGATATGAATTATATAAAACAATTGATGTTTTAAGATGAATTAATTTCTAATATGAACAAATCATCCAATAAATATACATAAATGCCAATATACTATATAGCGACCTATATACATATATATATATATATAAATAATATGTATATAAATAATATATATATATATATTATAAATATAAAGTATATAGCTAGCTTATTTTTATTATTTTATAAAAAATATTTAAAAAATTAAAGTAATATATACTAGAAGTTTATTTTTTGGTATATTTTCTTAAAAAAATTACTTGAACATATGAATGAATGTCAAACAACTCGAAACTTTATATACCATATACATATGATATTTATGATAATATATCTTTACTGTCTGAGATCGAAGTGTTGTCGGACATGTTACCTGGGGCGTTCAATATTACTCGAAATCATCCGGCAACAAGTTGATTTACGGCCGGTGAAGTCGGCGGCGTGGCTCTTCACCGCCATAACACTTACCCAGTTTCAACGTAAAGTGGGCCAGAACTTTTCTCCCCGCCACCATCTAACCACCCACAGATCAAGATCAACATCCAAGATATACAAACCAAATGTGATTTTCAATTATTATTATTATTATTATTACGGACATTAGAAGATGGAAAAGGGTAGGGTATCGGGTTGGGTGACAAAGACATCGGGATAAATAAATGACTCCTCCACCAAAAAGGAAAACCTTCATTGCTTTTCGAGTTGATTGATATCGATTTCACCAGGCCATTAAAATGTCTACATAATCTACTATTATTATTATTATTATATAAATAAAATACTATTTATATATTAATATTTTAAAATTGAGTCCTTCTTTACTTGACTAATAATAGATGATAATATTATTATAATACTACTACTAGTACAGTAATATTAAGTACCTGGAACACCGAGCTATCGCTCGACCCTTTAAAAATAATATTGATATACAATTCTTTAATTATTTATTACAATTATTAAATGTTACATCATTGCATTAGTCTGATTAAAATGAATGGATTTATATAATTTATTATCATTGAGGATCTTGAGCTCCTCAATAATAATAAATAATAAATATTTAGTGAAAAAATATTAAAAATTATAAAACTTTCTAAAAATTAATTAATAAAAAAACAATGAATAAATAAATATCTTATCTTATTAAGCTAGCTAAAATTGTTTGTATATATAGCCATGGGTTCTCAAAAACCGCTCTAACGATTTTTTTGAAATTCACACTAGATATAGTATTTATAAAGAAAAATTGAGTTTTATTGATCATATCTCTGGAAAAATACATTTTCATTAGTTTTTTCTTAATTTAAATTTATATATGGATGACATCACAAATGACATCCATATTGAAATTTGACTCCCGCCTTTTTTTAAAGGATATTGTATTAATATTTTTTTTATTTTTAAAATATTTTAAAATTTTTTATTTAATTTCGAAATAAAATTAAAAATATATATTTTAATAATATTTTATAATTATAAATTACGATATATATTTATCATTCTTCCAATAAAAAAAAATATTCATGCACTTAGAAACATACCTAATAATACATATTTATGTATTATTGAGGACCCCAGTTCAATTCATTTTAATCAGAGTGATGCAATGATGCAACATTTAATAATTGTAATAAATAATTAAAGAATTGTATATTAATATTTTTTAAAGGGTCGAGCGAGAGCCCGGTGTCTCAGGTATTAATATTACCAGCCAAACCCAAAAATAATGGATCATTTTTTTTAACTTAAGTACCGAGCCGAGGCTCGGGGTCCCGGTACTAAATTAATAATTTAATAAAAAATAAACGCGGGCGTCATATAAATTTAAATTAAAAAAATTGATGAAGATTATTTTTCCCGAGGCTGAAACCAATACAGATCGATTTATCCTTATAAATATTATCTATGATGTGAATTTCAAAAAAATCCTTTGAGCGGTTAATTAATAAATTAATTCAAAAATATACAAATATATATATACAATTTTTGCTAGTATAATAAGATAAGATAAGATAAGATAATTAATTAAAACAGATTTTTTATATAGTTTGAATTATTAAAATTATTATTCTTTATAAAGTAGCATATATTTATTCTTTTTTTTATTGTAATTTAAGGGTATTTTTCAGACAAATTAGACGTTTTTATATATGGCATTTTATTATTTTTGTTTAATCTTTTTTAATTACATACTACAATATACATACATTCATATATGTTTAAAATTTTTATACTAGAGGATATTTGAATCCTTGACATCTGGTATAATACCATTAAGCTAAGCTTGGATAAATGTCATAATTGTTAATTTTATATAAATTATTTTTCTTTACTTTTGTTTAATTAACTTATTATTTATATTATTTTTCATTTTATCATTATATTAAAGAGTTAATTTTAATAACATAAGTAAATGTCTTTTAAATATACTTAATTATTTCTAAAATATTAAAAAGTTGGCTTAAACATTAAAAAAATATCCCGATGAGAAATTTATTATAAATAATCATTGTATTTTTCTCCTTATTTAATCTTCATGTCACTTTGTAAAATTATATAAAAAAATTATATTATATTTTTTATTTTAAAATTTATGAAAATTATACATATAGCTATTTAGTATTATTATCAAAAACATTTCTATTGATTATATAATATATATATATATATATATATATAATTGACCGTTAATATATTATTAAGATGTCTGAATGTAATCAAATTGTTATTTGGTGTAAATAATAAATGTGACCAAAGGGGATTTACAAAACTAAAAGTTATTCTATTAAAGAATAGGTAAATAGAATTAAATTGTACTTAAAAGTTGGACTTGAAAAGTACTTAATATAAACATAAAAATTAATTTAATATAGGCAGGGTGTAGATGACCACTAATTGGTATATTTCTTTTAAAAATATTAAATAATTATAAAAAATGTCACACCATATAATTAGACATGCAATGGTACATAAATAAATTAATACTATATTTTGTATATATGTCAGTTAATTATTATGTGTATTAAATAAAACATTTATTAGGGCATTCTATTAATGAACTGATAAAGAAATAATATTTAAATATTAATATATATATATAGATAGATAGATAGATAGATAGATAGATATTAGAATATATAGTTATTAATCCGTCTAATATCAAATAAAAAAGAAATCAGTAACTATCATGATTCATAAATATAAGTTTCAAATAAATAGTATAGTTGCAAGGCCATCAGGATTCAAACTTTTACGTTGCAAATCTGATCTTTGTTATATCAAGTGAAATTTAAATAAATTTATGCATCAAATACAAAGAAACTTTTAATAATTGTAATGAAATGATAAATTTGTAAAACAAATTTACAAAATATATTATTTATAATATTATTGTCCAGATTAGTTTTCATGTCATGGATTTGGATAAAACATTACCAGTGGATTCTTTGACTTTGTCAATTATAAAAAAAACTTTCCTTATGCATTTTTTCTGAGTTGATTCTAATTTATGTGTTAAAGTTTGACAGATTAGCTGGTTATGAACGTCGAAATGTGTGCAACCTTTAAGTCATTTTTTATTGACTAATTCACTAATTATTCACTTATTCACTAATTTTCTTGTTTTTTTTTTTGGTTTGGTTTAGATATAGGAAAATTATTTAAATAATTATTTTTTTAATTTTTCTATATGCAATCCGAACTGAAAAAACTCCGATTATTATAGTAGTTAAATTGAATTTTAATAATTTTTATCTCATAAACTAGAAGTGACCCGGAAAAATTGCATAAGGAAAGTGGAATTAAAAAAGGAATCCATTGGTAAAGTTAAATCCAAATCCATGCCATGACAACTAATCTGGACAATTACTAAAATTCTAAAACAAAACTGAAATTTTTTTCTTAAAGAATTTTATGAGAACATGAATTTAATTGTTCATATATACTATAATAAAATACTTATCTACTCTAAAGAAAAACAAATTAAAATTTAAAAAACCACTAAAAAAGCTTGAGCAAATATTACAGTACATATATTTTACTTTTTAACAAATCTATACATATAATAATAATATAATTATATATATAATAAAAAAAATGATAAATATATATTGATTTTCATTCTAGTCTTGATTTATCCAACCCATCGTATCTTGAGCTATAACTTTATATTATTATAAATCAATTAAATATCACCTACATATTACTCAATTACTATAAATATTTTACACAATAAAAGTAGATAAACAGAGAAAGGGAAAAACAAAATTTAACCAATAATCGTGATTCAATTAATCAGTCAATTAGACTCATTAAATTTTAGGAATCATGAATTTAAAAGTATACTCTAGAATATTCATGAGCGTATTTCCCAATAAATGGGGAAATGTTTACCAAAACATTAATCGTTATTATTAAAATAAAAGCTCCGATTTATGGTAATATTTATTATTTTCATTTGATTTTTATCTAATTTATAATGAATTATGATTATTTTTAATCTTGAATCATTATTTTTGCCATTTGTCTATGGTATGCGCGTTT
Source organism: Labia minor (assembly GCA_963082975.1). Classification (NCBI taxonomy): domain Eukaryota; kingdom Metazoa; phylum Arthropoda; class Insecta; order Dermaptera; family Spongiphoridae; genus Labia; species Labia minor. The sequence goes on from OY720345.1 coordinate 41,243,083, forward strand.
TTGATTTTTTTTTATCATTAATAAACAATTCATTTCCTATTATCGACGAGTAATCCAACTCGTACATGTAAATTGTTTTTCAATTTTTTTTTCTTTTTAATTATTAGTTTATTTGTCGTAGTTGTACATAATCGTTTGGGATTAAAAAGGTGCGGTGTTGTGCAAATGGCGCCTAAACTTAGTCTTATATAAAAATAACAATCTAATTATTCACGGCGTGTCCCTGGACCTGCACTTTCGTTTCACGCAGTAATTCCAATCCAGCTAACGAGACAACACTAACACAAACACACGCTCAGGTGTGGCTGTTGATGGACACGAAGGGGAGAAAAGAGGAGAGACCTACTACTGTTAAGGAAAAAAACAATATTATACGCAGTATAAGGAAGAAAGAATACGAATCTACTAGTATAATTATATTTATTTATTTATTTATTTATGATAATGTTTCAAAAGGGTAAAGAGATATTTTTACTTTTAAGAGAAGCCAATTTTCATGAAGGGAATTTAATTAAAAGATATCTTATAGCTCGAATGCTATTCTATATTCGGTTAAAATAGAATTATCCTATCTCTGATAATATCAATTACCTTAGATAGAAATATATTTTTAAGATGGAAAATTTTGAAATATAAATTTATCTTAATTTTTTCAAAGATTAACATTTAATTCAGTCATGCTTTTTTCTAAACTATAAATATGTATATTCTTGTTGATAAATAGATTTGAATGTGATTCTCGATTAAAGAAAAGAAACCCTGAATGTATAAAGACATTTCGGTTTCAATTTCAATGGAATATGTATTTTATTTAACTTTCAAGACAGATCCAGATTTTCATAAAGACACGTAGCAGAAATTAAGTATAAAGGATATTATTAATTTATTTAATATTAATCTATATTAATATTCAATTTGAATTATTATAATTATATTAGACTCTTCTGAGGTTAAGTGGTTAGCACGACAGTCTACCACACGAAAGACTCGAGTTCGGGCCTAGGGAAATTCAATAATTAATCATTTCTCTTGAAAGTTCATCCTCAGGTATCCGCAAATGATATAATATAATATATTACTATATTATATCGTCTTTTAATTCTTTAAACAATCATTTCCTCTAAATAAAACCATTAATTAAATGAAACAGATTATTAATAAATAATAATTTCTATCTTCATAGACATCATGAAAGAAAAGTTATCGATCTATTTACATAAAAAAGTGTTGCGCATTGATCAATATTCCATATAATATCCCCTAAAAAAGCTGAACTACTACAGTTCGAAATTATCTAAGAAATAAAATCTCAAAAATTATAATATGTAAATATATTTTATAAAAATATAATAATTACATTGCACTCCATTTGCCTTTAATAATAACTACCATTTTAATCGTTAATATAAATAATAATAGCATTTATTTACAGATAGAAATTAGGAATATTATTATTTTTCATTTACCCTTTTATTTTAATTTTAATTTATTATTATAAATCAATATTTTAAAAATAAAGTTGAATTTCGTTAATCACAATTCCAAATTGCAAATGAGATGATTTATAAATATAAATATTATTAATAATTCTAGTAATTTTCACTAAACAATAGTTTTTCCAATCTAATAAGTAATAATAAATTCTTAAGTTTGAATAGCTCAAAAATATTAGAATATTTTTTATTAATTTCTTTAATTATACGATTGAATATATTATAAATATTGAGTTGATGACAGATTTAATATGCTTTAAGATAGATTTGCTTCCAAGAAGAACATAAATTTTATTTTAATAATTATTTGTGAGACAGAAGGAGAACTCGGAGTAAGAGGTAAGAAATCTCAGGCAATTTATTTTATTTATTTATCCTTTTCCCCAAATATTTGAACTTCTTGTGAATATTGACGAGGTCTTAAATCGAATTCCAAATGTTCCATCGAAAAGAATGTTATAACGTCACAATATTTAAATTCTTTTTTTATAGAGAGTGAGTGATGTTGTAGTTACAATCGATTGAGAAAGAAAAATGCCGACTGTGATTTATTTATAAATTCACACCGGAAGTATTTCTAAATTTTCAATGTACAGAATTGGCAATTAAATATTTTCTATATATTATCTTTAGAATGTATAGAAAAAGAGTATATAACCCTGAAAAGGCCATCGATTAGGATGTTTAAGGTCGTCTGGCAAGGATTTTCTCCCCACTCGATTAATCGTCCTATCATTCGATTGGTTAACCCATTGTTTTCTCTAATTCAATAAAAATTAATTAAAGGTGGCAGTGAGGGACTGTCCAACTTTTTGTCGGCGTATCGTGTCTTCGTTGGCGTGTGTTGAATTTATTTTTATTTATTTATTTTTTATTTTTTTCCTGGTCGACCTTCACTATCCGTCCATATGCCCAAATTGGTCAACATTCAAGATCGCCAATTTCCAACTTGTTTATTGTATTCATGACCAGCTACTACTCTTGTTGTTGTTGTTGTTGTTGGCCGTTCTTCTCCTTTCCACAGACAGTCGAAACACGTGCCCAAATTATTAGTGAGTGAGGTGTTGTTGGCTGATCAGTGTAGTCGTTTTTACACCCCCATTAGTAGGTTAGTTGCACTATCTAGCTTTGAATCTAGCATCTGTCCAAATGTAATTGAAGTGGTGGGGGATCAGGACAAGTAATTGAGAACTTCATTAACGAGTACCACATGTCCAATTAAGGAAATGCAATTGATCGAAAGGAAAAATTAACAAGAAAACAATCGGTCTTAACTTTTCTCAGAATAACTCTAGTTCCCTTCTCCTCTCCTATATAGAAAAGTGCTTATATATCCATTCTCGAGTGGATATATATATATATATATATATATATATATAGATTGCCTTTGAATTAACAAGAGATGCTAAAGTCACTAGAAATATCAATAAATCCTATCTAAATTGATCAGAACATAGAATAAGATCATCAATCGTAATGGTAAAAAAATAAATACCTTGAAATTAAGCCTTTAAATGAAAAAAGTTAATTGATTTTTTTCTCTTATTTAGGATTAAATAAATAAAAAGTCTGGAAAAATAATCATCAGTATTTCTATTTAATTTATCCTATATATAAAAAAATAAACTTTTTAATTAATCTCTCATTATATATTTTATTTATTTTCTTCTTCATTAATATAATTAAATAAAATATTATAAAAAATAATATCTGAATAAGTGACATGGTTTAGAATTGTAGAGAACGCGAGGATAATACAATATTATATTAATTGATAAAATAATTAATATAAAATGTCATATTATATTGAGTTCCTAACAAACATTTTAGAGTATTCATTTTAATATTATTTGTTTATTTCTATGAGCTTAATATTGTATAGCATTTGGAGATTAAAGTCTTTATTAAACAAATAAGAAATAAAAGAATAAATGTTAATAAAATATTAAGAAGAAGGTAAGAATAATATAAGAAGAATAAAAAAGCCCTTAATTAAAATCAAATATAAAATGACTTCAAAATATCGTGGAGAATTATTTCTAAACTTTGAAAAATACTTTTTCAGGATAAGGAGAAGATAAGAGAAGGTTCCCAAGTTCGTCAGCTCGATTATCTAAAATAATTTGATCTTTTTTCTTATGTTTGTGTTCATGATGTCCCATTCACACATACAAAAAATCAATACAAATAAATACTAAGAAAAATTTAAATTATATATTTACTTTTCATATATCATTTACTTTACAAATTCTATTTATTTTTTTTAAATTTTAATATTAAGTTGTTTATTTTTAAAATTATTTTTAAGAATATATTTATTTAATTTACCAATTTTGTTATTTTACCGACCGATGATAGGAAGGGAAGGTATTGTTTTCACACCAAATTTCAAATGTTGAGATTTTTACATATTCCACGAATCATGCATTTTGTTAACAGAAAAAAGTATTTTAAGCATGATATCTGTACGTCGTCCGTCTGTGTGTCCGTATAGCGTTCACAGCTTGAACGGCTCAATGGATTTTGATAAAATTTGGTATATTTGCTTAATGCACCAAGAGTATGAATTGATCAACTTTTGGTGTATATCCGGAAACCGGAAGTGATAGTTTACAAAGTATTAATTTTATATTCATTGTCGGAAAATATTTCACTTAAAATATAGTAGTATGTAATAATTGAGTAATTAAACTAAAAATAAAAACCAAGATAATATAATTTAGTCATTTTGATTCAAGTTTTAAATTTTTTTATTTTTATACACATATAATGTAGTTTGGAAATTAAATTATTTCAAATCGTCGGTCGATTCTGTGCCTGGTCACATCTAATTTTTTTCTGCTCTGGTTGTAAAATATATAGATAATATAATTAATTTAAAAAGAAATATTTATAAAAATTCGTGTAAATGAAATTAGCAAAAGGTGTATGCTTATAATTTACATAATAAATTATTGAATTTGACGAGGTTTGATCTCTCGACCTCAATTTCAGCAAACCAGAACTATAAACAACAGTCTTAATCAAAAATTGATTTTATGAATATATTATAAAAATATAAAAAAATAATAATGAGTGTTTCTCATCTATGAACATAAATTATCTTATTATTAAAAATAAATAAAATAATAAATAAAATACTATATAAGAAAAACATTTTAGCTCTGATATTTTTTTATATACTAGAATCTATAAATGGAGAATGAAAGAAGAACCTTCCATTTTTCTTCCACGTTTATTCGTTTTTCAGTTTTTTCCCCCTTTTTTCATTTTGATTATTCTCTAATGTTTTACCCTACCACACCACCCATTCTTGCTTTACCCACTCTTGGAAGACAATCTGCGTTGTTGTTGACATTCGATGATCCAAGTTGAATGATATTTCATCAGAGTACATATTTACTTAATGGCGCCGATCCAATTGCGAATTTTAATTTTATCATCGTGAACTTGAAGCCGAGACAGAGCAAAAGAGAGAGAGAAAAAGAGGGAGAGTAATTCTAAACAGCATTGGCATCTTGAAAGGTCATTTTGTGATAATAAATTCCGTCGTATTTTCCTTTTATTTCCATCTCATTTCCACCAACAACCCCTTCCATATCGTCAACCACCCAACAAGGAATTCCCTTAATTTGAAATGAATATGGTTAACACTTGTGCTCGAAATTTAATTGTGTGACAAGTGTTCTATGTAGAAGAAAAAAAAAATATGAAATAAAAAAAATAAAAAAGTAGATAATTCGGGTAGAGAGGTGTTTTTTTTTTTGTAAATATTCACATTCCGCACATAGCTAAAAGGGAAAATAATTGAGGGATTTAATAGTAGGGGCATTAAACACAATAAACTGACCGCCTGATTAGACTTTCTTAAATTCTAAAATAGCCAAATAAATATAATAATTAAAAAAAAATCATGTGAAAGGAAAAAACTTCTTTGATTTTTTTAACATGATGAATTTTAATTTATAATATAATATAATTAACTTTGATGAAATTTAAGTTGAATGGTTATGAAATTTTAAAAACGGACTAGATCATTCATGCTAGAAATATATATATATATATATAAATATATCAAATAATATTTTTTTTTTAAATTTATATATTTTAAATTATTCTAAAGATATTTAATTAAATTACTGAATTTAATATTTAAGCGTATTTTGGTTATTTCAATTTATATATATATAAGTATATATAAAATTGGATGTGTTAAAAATTAATCACATTTCTCTGTCTCGTTTATAATTGGATAAATTATCATATAAAAATATGTCTGTGTATATTTCTATAATAAATCATAAGATGAAAAGTGAGAGATCGACGTACATTTGTATATACGTGTAATATAGGTATTAATTAAAATTTGAGATTAAATTTATAATACATATAAATCTAAAGAATAACGATAAAATTTAAAAAAAGACTACAGGGTGTAATAAATAATTGAAATAAAATATTTTATATTTAAAGTATTTAGAAAAAATAATTACCTATATATATATATGATTATAATTTATAATAAAATTATATATTATATAATTTTATATATGTAAAAATCTGGAGTGTCCCCACTCGACTATCTCGCAATTTGAATTGGATTAAATAACATATATTATATTTAAATTAAATTTAATAAATTAAATGATAAATTAAAATTAATAAATAATATTTATTAAACCAGGGCGTGTTTGGCTTTTTGTTGATGCCACCACGTCACGTTCTGGCGCGTGTTAAAAAATTAATTCCAGTACATTCAGCGATTCAATTAAGGTGAAATTCTATACATAGCAGTTTTATACAATTTTTAATCATGTGAAAAACTATCAAACATATATCTTTATTTTACGGACACTTTAAAGGAAAAAAAATGAAAACGTGATATGTAATGACCCTCTCCCGGATGAGCTACATTTTTCAAAAGTTGATAGAAAACTATGAATTCGAATAATGCCCGTGTACCAAATTTCATTATTCTAGCTCAAACCGTTTTTGCATAATATTGATACATACACACACACACACACACACACACACACACACACACACACAAAGAGAGACATTTTTTCAACCCTAGTGAAAATGACTCAGGGACTTTCAAAAACGTATAAAAACATCTCTGGCGAGATTAGTAACAATTATTTTAACCTTTGTTGTTTTTCTTCAGGAACTTTCATTGAAGAATTTAATAAAATTTCATAACTTATTTATAATATAATAAAATATTTTTCTTATGTTAATAAAAACAACTCAGAATGAAAATATTTTTTTTTGTTTTGTATTGTGTGTGTGTGTTAAAATGAATCCTAATAAAATTATAATTAATTTAAAACTATTTAGAGATATGATTAAAATTATTTCATTTTTTTTTATATATTTTAATATTTTTATTCTATTTTTCTAAATGCCAATTCTGGTATGCGTGTCATAAGTCCATTCATTAAAAGAATTTACATGTAGAAATAAATTAAAAATTAAATCACATAAATTTAAAGGCTTAATTTTTTTATATTTCCAATAGAAAATTTGACTAACAGTAAGAAAGATAATAACTTGCAAGTGATTGTAATAATTTTGTCTGCGGATAAAGAAAAATAAATTTTGAAATTCTAATAAAATAATTTATATATTTGAATATTATATATTAATATAATTATTATTGATTATTATTAAGGCTTTATTAAGAATTATTTTTAAGACCATTTGGTCATTTTAGGCCGACTATAAGTATGTTTAAATTTAATTTTTATAAAAAAAAAGGTTTCAGCATTTTTTTTTCTTAAAATTGAATCCTAAAATTAGATCTAATAATAATACGGTCTTTAAGTAAAATCATTAATTAAATTCCTTTCAAAGGTAAAGTCATTTTTGAAATATCATTCTCTCCATCTTGATGCAAGATGATCTTCTATTTTTACATTAGATGAACAATAATTGATATCAATTTTCATAATCTCTATCATCAGCTCATCATTTGACACTTGTTCTTCCCCCACTCACACACAACTCACCCCGCCAATCCCCTTTTTCAAACCATTCCATCTTATTCTGGTTCTATTCTCATCAGCATATTAAATGACTATTTTTGCAAATAAAAAAAAAGAGAGGAAGAATGAAACAAAAAAAAAACTGAATAAGGAATTTTAATAAAAAGCGCGAACGCGCGGCATAAATGAATTCGTTTGTAACACCCCGTCGTTCACCACTCAGCATTTCATTAAAATGTTCCACTAATAAAAAAGTATATTCTCCAATTCTTCATCTGACCAGGTATCGATTATCATCTATCGTGATGAATATTAAAAGATTCATTGGCAACAGAAAAGGCAAAAAAAAAAAATTAACGACCAATGAATGATCTGAATACATTTCATTTAATGATGATAGAAATTAATAGAGAAAAGGATTGCTAATTTCTTTAAATTTGGTTTCTTGTCTTGTTATTTTTTTTTTATTTTTAAACCAGTTATACATATATGTTTTAAAGATAAAAAAAAAACTTATACATATAATAAAAAAAAGAGTTAATTATTATTGAGAAAAATCTTATTCAAATTCGTCAAAAAAAAAACTGAAAAAGAAATAAAAAAAACATGGAAATTGTTGGTATTTTTTATAAAATTTATATTTATAATTATCATTTACGGATAAAACCTTAGGATCAAACTCGGGTCTTGAGTGTGGTAGACTGTCGTGCTAACTACTATAAACCACTGTTATAGATTATATTAAATAAATAAAGAATTTTATATAATATCTTTTATACTTATTTTCTGTTATGTGTCTTTATATATATTATTTATATATATATTAAGTATGTATACATAAATAAAAAAAAATATTAAAAGATAATTTAATATTGGATAAAATTGTCTCTGAAACACTTAAAATTATTATTTAATAATTTTTTTATATTAAATAAAGTATCTGACTTACTTACAATGTTTCCATTCATTATTTGATGTTCAGAAATGAACTAGCATTAAGTTTTTCAGATCTAATATGATATTCATTCTTTTATATTACTAAATGTTAGAATAGTCAGATAAAAATGAAAATAACTTAATAAATTTTCTCAACTATTTAGACTTTCAACTCAATATAAATATTATTTTGAAGTATTGATTTCTAAATAAATTTTTTTTAGAATCATTAGGGTTTATGACAATTATTTTTTTAATTATACTGATTTAAAATTAATACTATTTCTCTGCGTTTTTACCTAATTTTTTTTTATTTTCATCTTTAATTAAGCTATATCATAGCTAAACCCTTTTCTTTATATTTTACAAATTCAATTCGTGGGAAATATATCCCGTATTCAATATTTATTTGTCTTTGGTTTATTAATTAAATGTTTCAATAATTTAAATGATGTTTTTTTTGACAGGCTTAATTAAGTAATGATTTATTAAATAAATGATTTTATAAATTTATAATTTTAAAACAACATTAAATTATAGAAATAATAATTGGAGAGATAAATATTTTATTAAATTTTAATGTCTCAAATATGGTATTAATTTAATATTATTATAATATATTTAATATGAAATAGATTGTAGGATTTGTTAATTATGTTTATTTATTTAAATTAATTTAAATACAATCATTTAAGTTATTTTAATAATTTAATTAGATATTATTTTAATTATTTCTGATCTAATTTATAATATAAATATGAAATGGGATTACAGGTAAAATTAAAAATTTACAATGATAAAAAAAAGAGATTGTTTTATTTTAAGAATTATTTTTTTGTGTTTTATATTAAAAATTAAATTTCAATTATATCTAAAAAAAATAAAAAATAAAAACGAATGTAAATGATAAAAGAAAAAGCTGATTTTTTCACAACACAGCTAAAGAAGTTAATTTTAACAAAAATTAAAATAAAATAAAGAAATGGCAACTAAAATGGTAACTAAAAAAAGAAGCAATGCTTTATAAAGGATGGTTTTAAATTCTATAAAAGCCGAAAAAATGCGTGAACGGAAAAAAAATAAAAAAATAAAAAAATAGTATGAATGGATTCGTGCAGTGGTCATACGATCTCGATGTTGTTTTGCTTGACTAGCATGAATGCATGACAGCGAATGCGAGGCGAATGGACATCAACGGACACGGAGGAAACCTACTTTTCTCAGGTTTTCGCATATAGGATACGAGATGCTTCACGGAAATTGAGGACCGGGACGTTCATGTTCACCTTTGAAGAGACAGGCGGCTGCCATCACGTCGCGAAGCCCTGCAAGGAAGTGAACGCCGAAGAAAGGTGACCCGGGCGTACAGCAACGACAGGGAGCTGCCATGCCGGCGGGCAACAGGTGTTCCCGAGGCGGATGCTGCGGATCCAGCATTCGGGTTCACGGTCCACAGTTTGTCAATAACACTGACCACTTGACAACAACAACAACAACAACAACAGCAACGAAACAACAACTAAAAAAGAAGTGCACAAACAATGAAGTAGAAGGGCGAGGAGTGAGGTGGCACTAAGCAACACGACACGCGGTGTCCGCCTGGCGGGGTGAACGGCGAACGTCAGCAGATGGCCGAGCGCACATGCCAGGTGCCGATATCCACTCACAAAGACACCAACTAACTGACTGACGGCGGAGAACGAACGAACGAGACGGCAGCACACTACTCGAGGGGCACAGCCCACCACCGGCGCACTGAGTAGGAAGGAGGAGGGGGGGGGGGGGGCAGCAGCCCCTCCGAACATTTATCTCCGATTGAAAAGCATTATCTGTGGCGCAGCCAGCAAAAGTGCGTTTTATGGTAGCAATCGCCAAGTCAACAAACATACGGGTCAGCCTCGTGGTCATGCTTCGATGAACAACACTCCCTCCCCCATCCCCACTCCACCCCACTCCTCAACTACTCACCATCTCGCCATCCGTCCTACTACTCCTTTATCTGATTCCCAGGAAGTGATCTATTACCAATATAGAAATTGTATTACCTACCTCAATCCTTTCAAGAGGGAAGAGTGCCTACCAAAAGGGGATTATTTATTGGATCAACCGCGGGGGGTGACTTAAATACAATTTAATTAACTTTTAATAGGGTTTTATTACTTTCATAAATTATACAATCTAACTTCAAATAAAATAAAAAACAGTTCAATTTTCTTATATTTCAATTAAATATATATAATTATTAATTAATTAATTTCCAATAAATATAATAAAATTAATATATATATATATATATATATATATATATATATATATATAATTATTATATTGAAATGCAAATATCAATAAACCTCTATTATCAGATAAGAAAATTATTCAAAAACAAAAATTCAAATTAAATCAAACCAACAAAAAAAGCATTAATATATATAATTAAAAAAAAAAGTAAAATTAAACTTTTTGAAATAATCTTTTATTTATAAAATTGTCTAAATTTCAGGAAAAATTATTTTAATTAATATATATAATAGGTTGTTCAATAAGTTATCGGAACGAAAATGAAGAAACCAATTTTTATTTGAAAAATTGACTTTATTTTTCAACTTCAATACTTATTCCAACGGTCTTCCAATTTATGAATCTCTTGACTGTAGTGGTTTTCCGTCAACTCTGTAAAATACTCCTCCATGACAGTTATTACCTCTTCGTTTGAATAAAATCGTTTTCCACGGAGATGTGGTTTGGGGTGTGGGAAGAGCCAGAAATCTGGCGAATAGGCTGGATGTAGCAACAATTACTACTTCAATTCAGTTATTTTAGCAATGGTTTTTGCGGCACCCATTTGAAACCGAAATTAACACTTAAAATATTGCTCTCTGTGCCCAATGAAATGCCTAAAGCCTCTGTTAAATCTCTTTCAGTCAATCGACGGACTTCCAATACCATATCATGTATGCTTGTTGCTTCGCGAACTTATTGAACAATATATTATTTATTATTATTATTATAATATTTAAAGATTATTATTAAAATTAATTAAATTTATAAAACTAATAATTAATTAAAAAGGAATTTAAGATAGAATATAATAAAAAAAAAAGATTATTTAGAAATAAAGTTACAAAAAATAAATAATGAAGGGATAATAGAGGTGGAAGAGGGAGGTAAAACAGGTGCACATGCATATGGCCCACCACGCGTTCAATAAATAAGCATAGAAAATTTTACAAATACTAATAATTAAAGTTAATTTTATATTTCAACTTCCTGGGTGTTTCAACAACTCCTTAATTTAGTCATGAATTCACAAAAATTATATATATTTTTCGAAGATAATTCAATTTTCAAGAAGAAATAATTTTCCGGTATTTGAAGACATTTATTGAAACTTAGCAGGTCATTTTCTTTCAATAAAGTATTTATTTAATAAATTATTATATTATTTAAGTTATCAATACACTCTTTCTAACATATGTAAATAATTATCATCATCCTTAATATATTATTTATATTCAATTTAAACAATTTCTATTTTTCAGGACCATAAATTATAAAAAGGATATTTTTTCATGAATATATTTATATGCTTCAGAGTTCATGACTATGTCTAAAAAATTCATATTTTATAGATTTTAATTTTTTGATATTTTTGATCGTAATTTTGCAATTAGTATATTAATATTGTAGTTTTTAAGAAAATATTTCTCGAATATTAATTTAAAATCTATATATCTGAATTGATCAAGTTATATTACAAAATTAGTAAAAAATTTTATATGTATATATATAAATATATTTATTTAATATATTTGTACATATTTCAAACGATTGACAAGTGAAAAATATTTCTAAGTTACTTCTAACTTTTAGAGAAGTAAATTAAAATTTTTAAATATATATTAAATTAAAACTCTCACTGTTATGATTCTTTGTTAGTGAAATTTTTGTATTTATTTATTTTACATATATATATTATTAATATTTTTTTTATTAAGTAATCTGATTAATTAACTCCCTTTAAGGGTAACATATATTGTTAAGTTTGGTTGATAAATTATAAAACTTTCAGAATAAAATAGAGACTGTTACGAAAGCTGACTGAAACTAGTCAAAGAATAAATTAAAATAAATATTATACTATATATTATTACTAATATAATTATTATTATTATTAATATTATAAATTTCAGTTTTTGTTTAATCATAGTGGTAGACCGTGATTCCCATAGTGTGAGCCGCAGCTCCCTAATACTTGAAATTTTTTGGAAACTTTTCGATCATTTTTAAAATATTTGCAATTTGTCTCTAAAAAGCTCAACCGTTTTTTGGACCAAGATTTTGAACATTTAGTACTTTTATTCAAAAATTTCTTGGTGTTTTCGAAATATGGTCACCCTAATTAAAAAGTTTGGGAACCTCTGGTGGTAGACAATTTATATATATATATATATATTTATATATATAATCCTATCATGAATAAAAATAAATTTTTATTTTGTATAAGAAAAATTAAGAAATAAATATCCTTGTTCTTAAATTATTCTTTAATTATAGAAATAGATAATTATTTACAAACCGAGAAGCTTCAGGGATTGAGAAGAAACTTTGCCAGTGGATTCCTTTTTTAATTCCAATGAAACTTTCCTTATATGATATTTCTCGGTCTCTTCTAGTTTATAAGATAAAAATTATTAAAATTTGCATATAAATCCATTAACATTCTATTTAGCTACCATGTTTTTTCATTTGGCCAGCAGAGGGATCACTAAATTTCGGGAGGGGGAGTTTCAGTTCTGTTTCGATATATGAGAATTAAAAAAATAATTATTTAAATAATTTTTCTATACTCAAACCGATCCGAAAAAAAAGGAAAATTAGTGAATTAGTCAATAAAACTTTACTAAATGGCTGCTCATTCATAACTAGTTTATCTGTCAAACTTTAATAATTTGTATGTCGTAAACTCGAAGAGATCGAGAAATATTCGATAAGGAAAGTTTATTTGGAATTAAAAAAGGAATCCACTGGCAAAGTTTCTTCCAAATCCCTGAAGCTTCCCGGTTTGTAAACAATTACCTCAAAATATATTCTAGAATTCAAATAATCATTTGTAAACTATCATAAACTAAAGTCATGTTTGGGTGTATTTTCAAAAAATTATTTGATTTGTGTGGATTTTGTTTGTTTCTCTCTCTATCTCATTTTATCAGAAAGTGTCAATTAAATCAATCAATTTACATGTCTGCTTATTTACATTTATTTTTTCATTCTTATTTATTTTTTATTTTAAATTATATTTTAAAATTAAATATTATAAATATTTTATAATGGCTGTCTCAAGACTAAATAATTAATATGGCAATGTTATTGATATTTTTATAAATTTTTTATAATTATTAAAATAATTGATTTGATATGATATATATTTGATATATATATATTAGGGTTAATTATATAATAAAGAGAATAAAGTTTTTCTTTTTTTCTTTACGTAAAAATGAACTACAAATATAAAAATAGATTCTATCTTCAGGTGAATGTTGACGATTGACTACGAATATAAAATTTCATATTGATTCCTTTTGATTGGATGTTCACAGTACACAAAGGTATCATTGAAACGATAGTCAGAAAGTAGGTTATTCCTTCTAGCAAATGTGCACAATCAAAAAAAAACGTGAAGGTGACTACAATGGCTCCCTTTTACAGTTGAGTAGAGGACATGATAAAACGGTAGCGGAAAAAAAGAAGAAAAAAGACATCAAGAGAAAGAGATAGAGAATGAACATGTGATAGATAAAATCGGTTTCAGAGAGAGAGAAGAAGAAGAATCAAACGACGACAGAAGCATTTCAATTCAATCAATCCAACAGAGAGGCAACCATTAATTAATTACTAATCAAGATCGTAACTTTAGCAACTCATCAGTAGAATGGATTCAGTAAATTTATTTTTATTCACCAATTGAAATTGGATCTATGTGAAAGTTCAATTTATTTGAAAATGTTGAATGAATGAATGTAGGAGTATATAATTAAACCATCCAATATATTTCTAATAGAGATATAACTTTATATAGTTCATGTTATTTATTGCTAATATCCCGATAAGAAAATATGAATTTATAAACAAACATGAAAGAATTTGGAGAGAATAGAAAATGGAGGGAGGTGTATGGAGATGGTTGAAGAAGTATTGTTGCTTTGATCGAGAAATTTCTAGATCACCATCGCCATAGAAGTATAGTATAAGAAAAGATATATTAATCTTATCTTATAATACTAGCAAAAAGTGTATATATATATTTCTATTTTTGAGATATTAACCGCTCTAAGGATTATTTTGAAATTCACACCATAGATAATATTTATAAAGAAAAATCGATCTGTATTGGTTTCAGCCTCTGGATAAAGCATCTTTGTTATTGTTTACTTAATTTAAAATAGAAATTTTAATAATAAAAAAAATCGCGCAGGGGAACGCCGGACAGCGCTTCCTTAAATACAAATTATTATAAATAAAATAAAATTAAAAATATTTATTTTAATAATATTTTGTAATCAAATAATTTAATATATATTATGTTATATCCACAGGCCATACTTTTCTGTCTTTCAGTGCATTAGTACGTCCGTTTAAGCGCTGTATGTTTTATGACTATTTTTGTTTAATTTACCTTTTAAATTATTTGAAATTGTTTCATATACTTTGTCGTTTATTTATTTTAAATAATAATCTTAATCTTAAATATTCATAGTTCATAAGAAATAATTTTTTGAAGTACCGAATTGCGGCGGCTCGGTGAACCAGGTACTTATATATTATATGAAACTTTTCTTTTCTCACTTCATAAATAATTTTTAATATAAAAATTGAAATTAAAAAATCATAAAATACAAATTCTTCTCTAATATATATAGTTTAGAATCTATAATTTTAAATAAAAAAAAAAATGATACATAATATTTATAAATTGGAAAGAGATTTACAATAATAATTAATTTTTCATGTTGATATGATTTGTAGTTAAGGTTCGTTTAGCGGTTCCATAAAATCTCCAAAAAGATTCAATAATTACAGTACATTTCACTTACAAGCAAGTATATTATTATTATTAATTAGATTATGTATCTTTTTATACCCACTAAGAGTTAATTTAATGATAATTACGAAGACAAGTCCGAATGGTAATGGAGGGTCCAGGAAAACCGGGAGCGCGTCCGTTTCCCGACCTCCGTTAATCGTTGTGCTGTTAAGCGAGTGGGAAATGATGGATCGTTAGTGGAACGAGAAACAACACAAACATCTTTGTTGTACAAATAAGTAAAACCACAAACGATGGTCATGATTGGACCAGTCTCGTTTCATAAAACAAGCTTCGAATGACCCGCTGAGTGTGGTAAGAGAGGGGGAGGAGGGGAAGGGAAGGGGAATGTGAGGAGAGTATCTTCTGCTTGTTTTATACCCAGTAGATAAAGATGACGAGTGAAATGTTTAATTAAAACGAGAGACCGTTTCAGATTCGGTTGTCAAATGCGAGGTGTCCGTCTGTCTGTCTGTCTGTCGTCTGCATTTGAAACCGATCCAAGATTTATTCGTTGCGTCGCGTGCCTTTTGCAAGCTCATTAGCGTCCGGGCATTAAATAACAAACAACCCAATGAAAGAGAGAGAGAGAAAGAGAGGGGGAAGACTCTTTTACTCACGGACGTCTCCACAACTCTAGTTTGATTTATATATAAAAGTCGCGTCTAATTCATATTAAAAATAACTCAATTAAATTATATATCAGATTGTATTCGTGGGGGAGTTACCTTTATATATATATATATATACTTATAACAAAATATAAACTCAAAAGCGCTTAAAATGATGTACGGATTTATTCATTCATAGGAAAAGCGGTAAAAAATAACCAGAATTATAAAAGGAAATATGAATTAAATTTTTAATAAATTAAATAATGAATAAAAAG
Source organism: Labia minor (assembly GCA_963082975.1). Classification (NCBI taxonomy): domain Eukaryota; kingdom Metazoa; phylum Arthropoda; class Insecta; order Dermaptera; family Spongiphoridae; genus Labia; species Labia minor. The sequence continues at coordinate 41,259,472 of OY720345.1, forward strand.
ATTTTTTTGTTTTTTTTTTCTTTATTTTTTTTTTTAAATTCAGATTTTTTTAATAAAAAATTAAAATAAAATTTACAAAAGTTAAAATATGTATATGTACATTTTTTAAAATTACATAAACAGATTTAAGAAGAGGGAAGAAAGAATTTTGACATGGAATATTTAATAGTTTTTAGTTGATTACATGAATGATCAGATTAAAAAATTTCAAAATTCAATTTAGACTTTTCTTATTTGATAACACGTTGACTTTTAAAAATTATCTTCATTATGGTACTCTTCCAAAAAATATCACTAGCTGCCAGATCCGGACTGTAAGCTGGATGTACAAGACCTCCTAATTAAGATCCCTGATAGTATTTCTTTCGGACAATTAAATAATAGGTGTTTTTGTCAGCTCAATATTCTTTTGTATTTTTAATTAAGAAAATATAAAAATGAAAAAAAATTATTATATATCTAATTATTCATTCAACTTATTAATTTCTTTTCTATAATAGAAATAGTTTATGTGTGTAGCGATTCATTTCAATTAGTATGAATTTTTTTTTAAATATAATATTAGATGCAAGTTTTAAATTAAATAAAATTAAAAGGAATCATTTAAATTTAAATTTAATATTCATCAAAATATTTCTCCAATAATTTTGAAAGATATGTTTTTTAACTTGATCATTATTTTTTATATAAAATAAGAACCTCTAGTACACCTGCTTCTCAAATTAGTTGAAGATTTTTTTCACCGACAGAAATATCAATTGTTGAATCTATTATCTCTTTTATTTGAATTCTTAATTTTATTGAGATGAATAAAGGATTTACTTTCAAAATAAATTAACTTCTATATTCAAAATGTTTATTTATTTTATCCAAATATAATGATATCCAATATATCAATACTAAATTAATTAAATATTTTTTAAGGTCATTAAATTTGACATTAACCCATTCCTAACATCTATCATTTATCTCTCTGGCACTAATGAATTCAAAAGTTCTTGACCCACCAAGCAAATTTTTCGAATTATCCATATCCTGAGTCATCTCCATCCAATTCCTACCTTTTCCTAATTCCCTTATATTAACTTTTTTCTATTCTTAGCTCACCAATTGTGTGGTTCTTATTGTTTTTTTCCCTTAAAGAAACTTTTTATGTGCCCACACGCTTCTTGTGTTCTCATCCCCCAATTTCAGATAATTTTATTTTATTATTAATTTACATTTACTTTTTACTTAAGCTCGATAGTTTATAGTTATACATTTGAGCTTCGTTAATTAAATATATGTTATATAATTTTTAAAATGAAACACGATATTACTTACAATGTTAATATAAGTAAAAACAAGAGGAGAGAAAAGGGAGGACTAAATTTCTCTTTGATTGGTATGTATTCAATAAGTATTTGAGTTTTAGGTGGATTAGGAAATAGTATGTTGCTAAGCGATCTTTCATCTCCCACACCAAATTGGGCTAACTCAAACCTCTCATCCACTTCAATACGACGCTTTGCCCGTTCCTTCTAAATTGACCCGCATTTCTATTCATATTAAAGCAATGTGTCTGGATTTGAAATTCTGAGCTTGTCTTGTCACATTCGTTGATTGTCTCAAGTTTTAACATGTAATTCCCAAAACTTGGAACATTAATAACTAATGAATACAAAAGCTGTGACAATTTGTAACAAGAATTAAACTAAGCTGCTGTTTTAATAGCAAAGCGATTTCCCCTCCCATTCTATTGGGGCTGAATAGATTTATTAAATTAGCTTTTATTCAAGATATTTAAACATGATTTTGAATGTTTTATATAATATAGAAAACTGGAGTGTCTCCACTCAACTATTTCGCAAATTTGAATTGAAATAATTATAATATATTATATTTAAATTAAATTTAATTAATTATAAATTATAAATTAAAATGAATAAATAATATTTATTAAACCAGTGCGTGTTTGGCTCTTTGTTGATGGCACCAGGTCACGTGCTGACGGGTGATTTGCTGTACTTTCAGCGATTGAATGAATCAAGCTGAAATTCTATATTTAGCAGTTTTATACAATTTTTAATCATGTTAAAAACTTTCAAACATGGTCCTCTTCCGAATGAGCTACATTTCTCAAAAGTTGATAGAAAACTACGAATTTCGAATAATGCCGGTGTGCCAAAATTTATTATTTTATCTCAAACCGTTTTTGCGTATTTTTGTCTAGATACACAGATACACACACACACACACACACATTTTTCTCAACCTTAGTGATGATTCAGGGTCCTTCAAAACGTATAAAAACATCAAAATCTCGACATCGAAAATTTTCGAGATCGCAATACTATCTCTGACGAGATAATAAAAATTATAACAAAAAAAAAATCATTTTTTTCCTAATACAATGTTATTTTTTTATTTTGGCTGAAGTTTTAATAAAATTCATTTCATGATTATGTTAAGCAAGAATCGGAGTCAAAGCCGGATAAAAAAGAAGTCGAGTTGTTTGCTTATAAAGTATGCCATAAAATGCAAATTAACAGACGTGTTTTTTATTTTATTTTAAATTTAAATTAATGAAATTAACTTTGTTTTTATATTATTAAAATTTTGGATGTTAGAAAACAACTTTATTTTCCATTAAAATTTATCGACAATTTTATTTCTAAAAGATAATTTTTTTTGAAAAAGAAGTTTATTAAAGATTAGTATTTTATAATTTATCCCAATGAGAAGTTTGTTCACAATTACTATTCCACAAACTCAGATTAAGACTTTTGATGATTTTAATAATATAAAAAACATTTCTAATTTCTTTTTATTTTATTTTATAAAGAGATGGTGAACCTTTTTCAATGTCCGTGTCACAAAGTTATGAAAAATCATTTAAGTTACTAACGTGCCTCAATAAAATTGTCATTATTTTTTTCTATTATAATTATTATATTTTTTTGTTTGATTTCACTATCGCGAAAAAATTACCTTTTCTTCCCTTCAAAAGCACAAATAAAGTGGAAAAAGGTTATGTTGAAAAGAAAAGCTAAATTTGTTATACTACTTGTGATTTCATTTGAATACTTTTTTTTAAGAATCATTTATTTAAGTATTTATATAGTACTGCTCAGTATCGCCTATAATATTTTCCAACTATTAGTCGTGGATTCAGCTCCAAAATTGATATTTTTTATAAGTTTAAAATTTTAATTGAAAAACTTAAAAATGTCTCTCAGATATTATATTATTGATACATATAAAAAATGTTTAGAATTACATAAAAATATTTTATTTTTTTTATAATTCAGGAAATAAAATAATTTTTTCTATGATTTTTATTCAATAAGAAATATTAAATTGTTGCAAAATTTCGAAAATATATCTCATATGTACTGTATTCAAAATTTACAATTTGCCGTGTATGGTTAACCAACTAATTGGAAGAAAGATACTTATCATAGATTTACAAATTTATATCATGAATTATAAATTAATTAAGGATAGTGAAAATTTAATTTATTCTCTATTGAAAAAAAGTTAGAATTATTAAAAAAGTAGATTTGTCTTTATTTATTTATTATAAAATTTTAAAATTTTTGTATCCAACACAAAAAAATAGATTTATTTTTTTTATATAAAGGGAGCCCTTTCTTTTTTTAAATTAAATATAATATAGAATATATAATTTACAAACTAGAAGACGTAACCTAAAAAAACAAATATAATTCAGGATTGTTTATTAATTTATTATTTGTATATTTGTAAATAATGTAGAAGAAGAAAAAATCACGAATATTTCATATTTTTTCATTAAAATTTATAGATTAAAGTAATGGATGGTATAAATTATAGTTTCATAGTAAAGAAAAATTAAAGATAAATTAAAATGAAAAGTGTCAATATTCAACATTTCAATTCATTCGTTTTCATTCAAAACAAAAATGAACAAACTTCATTGGAATATAAAAATTAGAAAATTTCATATTCATAGTAGTAAAATTAATTAATAATAATAAACAGTAGTAATTTATAATAAAAAATTATATATACTATTAAATATTAATAAAATAGTAATTTACTATAAAATATACATATCTGAGAGATACAAATTAGAAATAAAATAATTTTATTTATTTCTAAATCAACAATTTATTTTGTGTGAAGTGTATTATGAACTTATTTTTATTAATTTTCAAGGAATTCAAAAAAGTTAATCCGGCAAATGTTATTTTATGTTATAGTAATGAATTTTCGACCTCCTAATACACTAAATATGTATATTATAATATATTGAAATACTCCTATAATTATTTATTTTTTAAATTATTTTTATATAAAAATATGAGATGTGGCCAGGCAAAGAACCGACCGGCCATTTGAAATAAATTAATTTCCAAACAACATTATATACTCATATAAAGTATCAAAATATTCAAAAAAAAGTATTTTTAAAACTTGAATTGAAATGACTAAATTATATTATTAATCTTGGTTTTTATTTTTAGTTTAATTACTCAATTATTAATTACTACTATATTTTAAGTGAAATATCTTCCGACAATGAATATCAAATTAATACTTTGTAAACTACCACTTCCGGTTTCCGGATATACACCAAAAGTTGATGAATTCATACTACTGATGCATTATATATAAATTTACCAAATTTTATCAAAATCCGTTGAGACGTTCAAGTTTTGCACGTCTATACGAACACACAGACAGGACGGACAGACAGACATCATGCTAAAAATACTTTTTCTGTTAACAAAATGCATGATTCGTGGAGATATGTAAAAATCTCCACATGTGAAATTCAAGTGAAAACAATATTTTCCCTTCCTAAAGGAAATTGTTTGTATTTAATAAAAGTATAATAAGATTAGATATATAAAATAAAGTCACCACCTTCGATTGAAAAATTCTATTTGATTGAAATGACCGTTTAAAATTTTAGCCTCCTCCCTTCCCTTCGAAGGACTTTTCTGAAATGTTTGAATGATTTTTCAAATGGTTAGTGATCTGTATATATATTATCTAGCTAACAAGACCAGCTGTTGGTGTTGAGTGGCCCCCTCTCATCAGGTCATTCGGGTGCCACGTGCCCGGATGAAAATCAACCACCAAGCATGCACCCTCGCCTTCATTCGCTATACGGGTTGGTTGAGACGGGTTCATTCATTCATTCATTCCTGAACAAAAGAGATTCTCTCTAAGATGAGATTTAAATGGACACTGAAGCAACGGGACTGTTGCAATTAAAGCAAATCAACAGACAAGATCTCTTCCGATTACCTTAGGCATTTCGGTACTAAAAACCAGTTGAGGTTAAAAACGAGAATCAACGATTCGCATCAGGTAACACGACATTTCAATTTCCAATTGACTTGCACTTTACTCAACACGAATGCTTTTACAAAAAGTAATTGTTCAATGGGAATCATTAAATCTAACAACTTGTATTAAATAAATTCAATTAAATTCAATTAAAATTCCAACGATAATAAAATGAAAAATTTAATATAAAAAAATAAATAATACTATTCTTATAGGAAACTTTGATATAAAAGAATAATATAAAGATTAGAATTATGTGTATGTGGTTTTTTAAATGAAAACAAAAAAAAAATGATATTTCATTACAAACATATTAAATAACATAATCTTAAAAGCATTATTAAAGTTATTATATAATAAAAAAGAAGCTGTCACGCAGTATCAGGTTCAAGTCCCAGAGGAATTTCTTATTACACAACCCACACAGACCAAAAGTGAGAAGTTTCTTGAAAAAAAAGTAACTGATCATACAAAACATCTACTCCTCATAGGCGGCGGCCGACACAGGATGTACAAAAATCGAAGGGGTTTTTTTTATTATATAAATCACTCAAAGTATGTATGTATGTATATATTTCTGGCCTGTAAAGGTTCTAAAAATTTTATTTATATTCTGATATTTTTAGAAACTTTTTAAGATGATTACCTCATCTTAATGAAAATCATTTCAATGAATTTTTTTTCCTAATTAAAATAATCAGGTAGAAAGAATATCAAAATTGTGATGATTTTACTAAATTTGTAATAAAACTTTAAAAATTATAAATAATAAAATATAATCCTGGTATACGCCAAGGTTTTTAAGATATTTTACAACTACTGTATGTAGTAATTTTTTGTACCCAGTAGATAAACCTTAAAAACATGTTTCCAAGAAAAAAATCACTTTAATTTTTAAACGCTGTTTGTACAAATCAAATAATGGATTTAAATTACTTTATATCGTCCAATTTGTAAAATAATATATTTACAATGTTTTAAAAAAAAATAAAGTTGATTTTTCACTTTCATTTTGATTTAAAGCTTTATAACTCTCCTGAATAATTATAGATATACATATATTAAACAAATATAGAAAAAGATATGATATGTAAAATATGAATGTTTATTTTGTTTTAGTAAGAATAAAATTAGTTTTATGGTGCAGCAAATATGATACTGGAAATTATTAGCTAATAAGGTTTAAAAGGTTTATAAGGGGTAAGTAATAAATTAAAATTTTCACTAAAAAAAATTGTAATAAATGAAAAATTTAATGATAATTAATTAGTTCAAATAATAAAAGATAATGAAAAAATATTAAGTTTTCTAGAAAAAGTAGAAAAAAGGCCGCAACAGGTCTTTTTGTAGCCCTATTTGAAAACTAATGAAGCGCATTATCCTCAAAGTTTTTTTTTTGTCTAAATACGTATAAAATATTTTAGAATAGTACATTTACATGATTATTGTGGATAATATTTATAATGTATGAGATTATTTTTCATTTTTTATTTTATTTTATTATTTTTTTATTTAAGGAAATTTAAAACTAAAACATTTAAATTGTAATAAATTTACTGATATAGTTTTGTCATTTTTTTTTTAAATATTTTTAAAATTTAATTTTCACTTGTTTTTTATACACCCTTCTCTATATTTTGCTTCTTTCTCTTTCTCTCTCACTCTCTGTGATGCAATTCCGTTGTGACAAACGCTACACATTAAAAGTTGTTTATGTCGTCGATATCCACTTCCAAGAGGTTATTTTTACATAATAAAAATAACATACAAGTGTGTCAGTCAGTTTATGAATTATTAAATGTTATGTTATAGTCAACAGGGTTAGGGTGAAAAGAAAATGAAACAAACAAAATAAAAATATAAGGGATGGGGTAAGAAGAAAAAAGAGAAAATCGAATAATCACACACACACATACACATCGAAAAATATGAACAAAGGATAAAAAGAATTTATGAGATAAAATATTTTGTTGGAAAATGAAAGATTGATACATCAAATAATTTGAATTTTTTTATATTATTATATATTTCTACGTATAACAAAATAACTACTTAACGAAAATTTAAAAAAAAATTAATTAATAATTATTAGAATTGACTAATTAAATATTAAAATAAAAAAAAAAGATTTATTTTAAATAATTAACTTTATTTTACCATAAAATGAATTTATCGAACTACGAGTATTTAACTATTGTTAAATATAAATAAATTGTATATTGATTATTTAAATATTTATTAAGTATTTTATAAAAAGGGCTAAATAAATAATATTGTAAATATACTTTTCCAGGAAATACAGTTAATAATTGTAATTATTCATTAAAGATAAATATATGAACCGAAATGGCTTTAATTATATAATATCAAATACAATGCTTTACTAAATTTTGATGTTCTGTCTCCTACTAGAATCTATTATATATTTATATTTCTTTTTGAATGTATTATAAAATATTATATAATAAAAAGAAAGAAAGATTTATAATGATAATTTATATATATTTAAATAATTATTTCATTAAATAACTTAAACTATAATTAATTATATAAACTATATAATTAAATAAATATATTTTAAATAATAATTTGAATAATTGAAATATTAATAATCAAACGTATCAAGATATAACATCGTATTAATGTATTTTCAAAAAAAAAAACAATTGAACATGAATGTGTACTTGAATCATTTTTTTTATAATATTTATCATGGAATGGTTTTATTATGGAAATATTTACATGCTCCAAAGAAATATTGAAAGGAAAATTTGAACTTGAATCATTTTTTTTATAATATTTATCATGGAATGGTTTTATTATGGAAATATTTACATGCTCCAAAGAAATATTGAAAGGAAAATTTTAAAATAAATAAAACAGACGCACATAATGATGTGAGGAGTGATAACATGCAAACACTGACTCTTCACTTTGATCATACAACAGAAAAACTACTAAAATTGAAATGTTTATATATACTACGAATTTAACTTAAGTATTTATAATTCAATATAATATAGATAGAGTAATTCAATGAATTTGAAAAGTTTTTTTTTATATGAAAATTTAATGTATTCAATGAAATTTTAACTGATCGTTTTTCATCAATGACCCTTAAAAATCTCTGCATTAATGTCTAAACGAATTAAGTTATTTTTCTTTTTAAATAGCAATGTTTTTCTTAAGAAGCGAGGGGGGGGGGGAATTAAAAAGAAATATAAAAAGCAGAATTCTCTAAATTATTTTTCAAATACTTTTAATATAATAGATTATTAATAAAATTATATTATATATTTTAATTGTATTATAAATATGTATGTTATTATTTTGTAGCTATATTTATATAAATCTATTAATACAAAAAATTTATAAAGAAATTATTATTAATAAACAAAAAATGAGAAGTATTCTCTGAATTAGTTTTGAAATCTGTTTAGGTGTAATTAACCTTATAATGTTAAAAGATAAATAAATGTTTTAAATTATTCGCGCGTAGTGTGAATAAAATGTAAATTTCCTAAATACCTGCAACTAACAATATAAGTCTACTCCTTATTCGATTTATATTTTTATTTTATCGCATTTTTAAAAAATTCATAAATCCTCTCATTTTATTAAAATTTATTAAGATTATTATTGTTGAGTTTTATTTTTTATTTTTTTGTTTTTTTTTACAAAAATATAAATTTACTATTATTATGATATATAAAGGATTTCATATCATTTGACTTAAGTTCGATTTATTAATTAATTCAATTTATACATTTTATTTATATAACAAATTTCATCACCGTGTGAATAATTTCCTTAACGGCCTTTTTATTAAAAAAAAAAGTGAAACAGCTGTTCTTGCATGCTCCATAACCTTCGTATTTGTCAACCTTTTGTGTTCTTAAATTCACTTCTCCGTTCAATACACTACCATATTCAATCGCTTCCTCTCACGCTTCATCCCTTTTCTTTTTCACCCCACCCCATCTCCTTTTTTCTTCTATCATCTCTTTGCTTAACTAATTTGAAAACTATTTTCAATATTTGTATTTAATCAATTTTAATAAATGTTTTTAATTAAATTTAATTTTACCTAGATTAAAATAATTAATCTTAAATTTATTTGGAGAAGGTATAATAATGAGAAAGGGGGTTGGAAGAAGATGAAGTATGATAATTGACTAATAATTACTTAAATCTTAATAGACGACACAGAAAATAATTTTAAATCAATTAATACAAAATAGAAAGTTATAATATTACATTATAATATGGATTTAATGTGAATCTACTATATATATAGTTTTAGAAACTTTGTTATGGGTAGTTTGTGTAGGTTCTGAGAAGATTCTTTTTTATGAGATATATTTTAGGGTGAAATGTGATTTTGTCCTCAAGGGCGGTAAATTTTTTTTACAATATATATATACCATATATATATATAGGTATATTAATTTAATTTTAATAATTAAGTTGGAAATTATTTGATTTATATTTTTACTGTGACTTTTATTTATTTATTTCAACCTTCTACTCATTTACTTATCATTTCAAATCAAATCATTTTTTAATTAAAATAAAATAAAATGGAAGTAATAAACTAAAACAAACCTTTATGTTCACTTTTAAGAAAACAATTTCCACACAATTGTGATATTTTGTTATCTTAATTTGTTGTTTTTTTATTTACTTCCATTTTGTTGATTCCATTCATTTGTATATCTTTTTTTAACTCCCCTTCCCAATCCTGCTCAAAATTTTCTCGATGATAATTAAAATTAACCAAGTGCAATCCAAGTGTTTTCTATCATATCATTTCGCCTCAGCTTTTTTCTTTATTTTCTTTTCAAAATTTTTAATAATTCTAATCATAAAATTAAATATAATATATAATATATAAAAAGATATAGATAAATACCATTAATTATTAACATATTAGTATATTATATAAATATATATATATATATATATATATAAAGGTTATTGTCTGTACATTGATCAGAATTTAAAATTTTTTGCATACCTTCGCGTTTCATGTGATCTCTAGAATCCAAAAGTGACTTTAGAATTTTTCATGTTTGTCTGTCTGTCCGGAAATTCTCATTTTATAGACTCAAAATTTAGATGAAATTACATCACAATATTTTAATATACCTCTAGTTGTTCATAGGCTGTAAATTTTATTAATATATAATCAATAACCGCAGAAATTATTTTTTTAAAATTTGACATGTACATGTTGTTATTCAGAAACGTAAAGAATACAATACAAAGAATGTTTACAATAATTATATTTTTATTTTTAATGAAGATTCTAGTCACTTTTAGATTTGAATGTTTTATGTAATATAATAATTGAAATAAAATGGATGAAAGCAATTTACATACAGACTTTCAACCAAATACTACGTATCACTTGGGGGTACAGGGGGAAGAGCGCCGAAGGCGGTCTGAGCAGCTAGTAGTTATTCTATTGTTGGAAAATCTAGAACATTATTTTGAATCCTTGACAATTTTCAGCATCGATATTTTTTATCAAATAATATATTAAAGCAGTGTCATCATAAATTTTAAAATTTTTTTCCTTGTATGTAAATAATTTAAATTGTTTATGAGCATTACGCAATATTCATTAAATAATAACGTTTTCTTTTATTTCTATATTAATATTTTTAGTGATCAAATATTTGGTGAAAACTAAGATAAAAGTTTTGTATATTTCTTGTTATCTTCACATCCTTATTTCCAATCCTCTATATAATCTCTTTTTTTTTAATAATTAAGGTTATATTATTTTCAGTTGTAATCTATCAATAGAATATAGATTTATATTTATTTATATCATAAATTCTTAACTTGCATTTCTTTATTTTAACAATTTATATAATCATTGCAATAAATATTTATTTAATCATTAAATAATCTATACACATTCATTATCATAACTCTTCTTGTAATAATAAAAATTTTATTATTATTCCACTGTTCAATCCATTAAAAAATCTTACAATATTTATATTTATTTTTTATTTTATTACCTATAATTATTTTGTAAATGACATTTATGCGGGTGTTGTATAATTTTATATTTAATGTCACTTTAACCGTCACTCTACGATATCGAAGTTATGAATAATTTTTTGTTAAGCATGTTAGAGCATGACATTTTGGAATGCAATCAATCGCAGAGAAGACATGCTACAACCTGTCTGTTAAGAAATTGTTCATCTACTCGATATCCCAACTTTAGCTTACTAATGAAATAAATAAATAAAGATTTTTTTTGTAATGATATGAAGTCAATCAAATTTTTTTCAAAATTAAAATATAGCAATTTTTTAGTTTAGTTTTTTTTTATATGATAAAATAAAAATACAAAAAGATCAATATAATATAAATTTAAGTAATTTTGGAAACCTTGAGTTCTATTGAAAATACAATTAGAAAAGAATTTATTAAAATATTTTTAAAAATGATAATAACTATTTTGTAAAATGATAAAATAATTACAATTGATTATTATATATATAATCATAAAAACATAATAAATTTTTCAATAGATTTATTTTTTATGCAACATTACTACATGTGGTAATCTAAAAATTAGTTTTTATTATTTTTAAAAATATTTTATTAAATTTTTTCTTTTAATACATATCGAATTTCAAAATTACTTAATTTTATATATTCTAGTATGTATTCAAGAAGGATTGAACTTTCTTTATATTTTAATTTTAACATATATAAATTTAGCTTTATTTATTAATTAAAATTAATAATTAATAAATTATTAATTATATTCTAATATGAAGCAATTGGAAACAATAAATAAATAAAATAAAATTATAATGAGGTATTGTATTGATAGCTCCTTAGTAGTATAAATAACTTTGATTACATAGTGTTTACATAATGGACTATGAGTTCATCCCCCATCCTCGGCTCATTCATTTAATGTAAACCGAAATCGAACATCAATATTAGGAAATAATTTTGCAATCATTACGAACTGCTCATTTATCTTTAATTTTCTCGATTGTCCCCAGAAGACGGAAGAAATAATTATTAATAATCGAAATGAAAGGATTATAGAAAAACAAATTTTCGTTTTCAGAAGTTATGTAAATACCTGTCAAATCAATGACTCATTTATTGTATAATTTTTAATAAAAGTTGTTGTTTTTCAAACTATAATTATTTTGTATTTTTGTTAACTCCTTCATTATTTTTTTTTAAATATATATTTATATTATATATACTTCTAAATGGTTACATCATTTGAAAGGTTAGAATGAAGCAAATGAATTTCGCTCGAGGTAATAAGTTAGTTTTTAATAAAACAACAAAACTAACATTCAATTATTATATTATTTTTATTAAATAATAACCAGTATATGTCTTTTTAACATATGTATATTTTATGTAAACCATCACGAGATTTTTGCATGATTTCTTCTTTTCAATCTCACCTTTGATTGTTCACAAGACGCCCCCCCCCCCACCCCTCATTTCGCCCTCTTCTCAATGTTCGTAAATAAATGACCTCATTGCTTTTGAAGCAGATGTCGAAATATTACATACCTATATATTCTCTTTATTTGATTTAAGGAAATGATGCTAGTAATAAATTTTCCCTTTCCTTTTTATCATATTTGTTCGGATCAGTAAACATTCAAGAAGAAGGAGAAAGAGAGTGGAAAAGAATATATATATATATTATATTTTATTTTATTTTTTTTTAAATTTACATTGTAATTGGATGAGAAAGGGGGTGAGAAAATAAAGAACAATTTTTCTCTTCTTTCTAAATTTTAGTTAAACATAAAGAAAATATTTCTATGTTATTCTGAATAAATGAATACCAATTTCAATAATAAATATAAATTATTTTGAAATTATTTTTTGATAAAATCATTCTTAGCATTATATAACGGGGGTGGTCACACTTTGTGATAGCCATATTGAAAAAGCGAAAATGTTTAAGAGCTATATATATATATACTATCATTATCATAGAATGTGTTTGGATTGCGATATATGTGGGGAATAAGGTGGTAAAACCAATTTTTACCAATCAATTTAATTTCAATAAATAGTTAGAAATTTTTCTAGTTCAGATTAAATAAGAAGTTATATCTTAGAAATTTTTAATTATAAAAAATATATTGGATTCTTTATTCAAATGTTCCACTCTTGTATGTCAGAATTTATAATGATAAATCTTATAATATTTTATGTAGATTTCGAATTTTATTTATTTATTTTTATTTTGATAGAAAAAGTTTTAAAGAAAGTGAGATAATCAAAGATGTAGCTCAGGATAGGGACACTTGGAGAGAAATGTGGTTGCTGCGGCTAAGAACTTTCGAGTTCCCAAGAGCCATAAAGATCGATAGATAGAGTTAATAAAATGTTAATGTGATTATGTTGACATATAATTGAAGAGAAAATATAATAAAAATTATTAATAGTTAAGTCCAAAATAAAATTATTTTTTTTTTAAATTTATTAAAATATTTTACGAATATTTTAAAAAATAAATAAAACGAATAATTAAACAAAATTATGCCAGAGAAAGGCAAAAATTTCTCTTTTTGATTAATTTTATATTTATCATATTTTAACTAATGACCAAATTAATTTTTGTAAAATACAGATGATAAATTTCACTCATTCATTTCAGATTTGGAAATTCGTTTTTTAGGAATATAAAATTTAATTTTAATTCAAATATCCCATTGATTAACATAATTATTGTACAATATTTACTTATTGATTTTGCGATTTTAAATTTAATTAAATTATATCTAAAATAAATAAATAAAAATTAATTAAAACAACAAAAAATTTTCAAATGACGTTATATTTCAATCATCTTTATTATGATTATATTTATAAATTGGATTCATTTCAATTCAGGCAATTTCAGCCTTATAATATTCTCCGACCGACAAATTTTAAAAATATATATTAATTAGTTTCTCTAATTTATGAAATAAAATTAAAAAAAATAAATAAAATTTATGAAATAAAATATATAGTCAATAAAGAAATGAATATAAAAAATAATTTTCATGATATTATGATGGGTTTTTCATTTTGTTATTATGTTTTTTTGATTGTTTTCGAAGGTTTGTTTTCGAGTGGTTAATTTTTTGTCTTTGGTGTTGTGCAGAGTTGAGTCCCCAGGAGAAGGCTGGTTTGGTTTGTTGGCTAATGAAGGGCGAGGGCAGGTGTTCCCTGGAAGGCGGCAGCTGCCTGGCCCTCTGCTTCTTCGCTCTTCCGGCGCATCTGCCTCGCCTTGGCTCTTCTTCTCCTCAGCACCGAGCGAGAGAGAGAGAAAGAGGATTCCGAAATTACCAATAGCCCACATCCCCCGAATGCACTCATTCAGGCCATCAGATGACTGACTCTGAATAGCAACCGATTTGAATTCAATCGGCCACGGGGAAGTTTAATCTACATACAACCACTGAGATTCCTATACTAAAACTCTACCACCACCATCATCATACACCAACAAGAAACTCACACTCCCCTATCATTTTGCAAATATTCCAACCCTCATAGCCTTAAGCTGTTAAAAATCAACGGATTTGTTTTCCTAAAAATATCTTCTATAGAATGAAATATAATTTCTTGTCCAATCAAAAGAAAAAAAAATATATCAAATATTTTTTTCATCAGATGTTATAAGAGGATATAATTTCACTTGAGAAGAGAAAAAAATAATAACAGATTGAGGAAGGTCAGTGAGAATCCCATCCATAAAGATGATTTCTTTTCAAAACTTTATAAAAGAACTAAAAATTTAAAAGTATATACATATATTTTTAATCTTTCTCACAGAGTTAAAAAAAAAGTTAAATTTATTAATCAATTAAAAGCTGGTGAAAAAAATAATAAATTTTTAAATTAATATAGAAATCAAAATTAAAAAAAATATTCTTAAATAAGAATTTATTGAATTATTTAAATAAATTATATTAGTATTTTTTTTGATTAACACAAAAAGACTTACCATACAAAACGTAGAATTTGAAAATGTAGAAAAATTTTAATACCTAGGTTCTGTAATCACGAAAGATAATATTCGAGAAGAATTTAAATCGAGGTTTTGTAATCGGGTAACGCCTGTTATCATGCAATAAAGATGGGCTTATCTCGTCAAAATTATTATCAAAGGGGACTAATATTAAAAAAAATAAAACAATTATTTTGCTGGTTATATATTATATGTCCATGAGGCATGGTCAATGACCCTGGAGGTCGAGAGTAGACTTAGAGTATTTGAAAATTCTTTGCAGTATTTATGGGCCATGGCGGAGAATGCATAACGAGGAATTGCATGACCTCTATGCATCTCCATACATAATAAAATCAAGAAGATTGCGATGGGCAGGGTAGCAAGAATGGATGATGATAAACTAGCGAAAAATAAATTTGTTGGAAAACCGATTGGGAAACGTCCGGTTGGAAGATCACGTACGAGGTGGATGGGTATAGCTCAGGATAGTGATGCTTGAAGAAATGTGGTTGCAGCGGCCAAGAACTTTCGACTTCCGTAGAGCCACAGAGGTAGATAGATAGATAATATTTTATTTGATGGAAAATAAGTATTTTATAAAAATGTAAATGTTTATTTTATTTTTTACAATTATTTATTATTAGTTATTTATTTAAAATATTTACTAATGAATAATTAATAAATAGATAGATATTTTAATTAAGTATTGACAATGGCTTTTTGAAAAATAAATATGTTTCCCATTTTAATTTAATTTTGTGATTTATAAATTAGCTTGAAAACTTTCAAGGAGGTAAAAACAATAAAGCTTTCCCTTCTTTAAAATAATTTAAATGAATAATTAAGGAATTATTTAAGCAACATTTATGATTTGTTTTTCTTTTTTCATCGACAAAATTTCATGTCTGTAATTAATACTCCCTTAATAAGGTTATCAAAGAAGAAAACTAATTAATAGTCCATTTTATATACGAAGAATTAATTTTAAATGCAATTCGTTTTTGATCATCGAATAAATTGATTTTAATACTAATCAATTTTAATTTTTAATTAACTTAGAGAGGAGTGCAAAGGATTTATTGGTTTTATATGTAAAAAGTTATCGGGGGGGGGGGGGAGTGATTTAATATCTTTAAAAGTCTTCTCAGAGTTTAAAATTTAATGTCCATCTTGTGACCTTGAATTGTGTGCACATCCGCGAAAGAAAATTGATGCATATTCAAAAATATTGACGATGAAAGAGACTCTTTAAAAGTTTTATTGCTAATAATACATTAAAATTAAAATTTTATATTTATTACATACAAATTAATATATAATTTTAAAATTTTTATATGATTATGAATTATTTTGGGTAACTCGAAAACAATCGTGAAAAAATTCACTCCTGAAGAGGGTTTAATAAAGAACATAAACATTTGTCCTATTAAAAAGGAGAAAAATAATTTTTTTTTTATTTTCATTTCCTTCGCCATCCACTGGCTACCAGCCAATTTCTTTCTCCGTTTATTATTAATTTTACTATAAAAACTAATCAAAACTAAAAGTGAACTTGTATAAAGATATTATTTGTTGAATTTTTTCTATAATTTATAAATATATAGGCCTGTGACTACAGAACTCGAAAGTTCTTGACCGCAGCAACCACATTCCTCCATCAAATTGCAGTCCTTTGAGTGGTTTTTTGAGTTTTGGAAACAGCCAAAAAGTCACAAGGGGCTGTCGGAGGTTATCGAAGCAATGTGTGTTTCCAAAACTCAAAAAACCACTCAAAGAACAGCGATTCGATGACAAAAGGACGGTTCAAAATAATGCGACGAGCGTATTCAAGACCATCCCTAAAAGCGAGTTCCAGGATTTGTTCGAGAAGTGGAAACATCGCTGAAACCGTGTTATTCAATCAAGTGGGGATTACTTCGAAGGATGCCACCCGCCCAATGATCCAGAATAACGCCAGCGCGGAGATATATCGGTAGGCCCGATACTTTCCAGACAGACCTCGTATATATATATATATATATATAATTTGATAAGAATTAATTAAAAACTATAAAAAGATGTTAATTTAAAACACTAATTAAGAAGAGTGAATAAATTTCAAAAAAGAGGTAAAAATCAAGTGAAAGAGTTATAAATCATAATTAAAAAATCGAACTGTCATATCAAATTAGATAAGAAATAATACCAAAAAGTAATTTAATCTCTAAAAAATATTAATAGTCAAGTAAAAAAAAACATTAAATTAAATAATAATTAATATTGATTTTATTTTCTGTATTTTGACAAGAGAAAAAAAAGAGTTCTTTAAAAAAAAATATTATTTTTTTTTTTTTTATTGGAAAAAGACCATAAAAAATCTCCCTTTTCTTATACGGCTACCAGTTCTTTTGCACCTCTCAACAGGCTGGATATAATTTTCCCACCTGGCACGTGCATCCAATACCTGAAGGTAAATCAGTCCCTGACCGGAATGGAAAATTATACCTACCTAGAGAGGGTTCTTAATGAAATAAAAATCAACGATAGAAGAAAGACCATACATAATCTAAACAGCAAAAAATGTGTTTAAAAGAAATTATTTGGTTTATAAGAGAGATAAAATTAGTAAAAAAAAAAAATATAAAAAAGGGCCACAATCTAGTACTTTACTTTACAATAAGATCGCCTTTATGAGAATTTTCCCACCTAAAATAAATTTAAAATATTTTTTATATTTCCTATAATGTATTTTAATTTTTCATTATTATTATAATTCAATTATTATTCATTTTAATTATTCAATTTACCATATATTAACTAGTTATTAAAATATTTTTTTAAACTATTTTCCGCCACACGGAGTGGAAACCAAATTTGCCCCCTCCCCTATTAAGATAAATTGAAAACACTCCAAAAACTACAGACACTCAATGGAACTTTTCAATAAAAATACATTTTTTTTATTGTGCAATGTACAAATAAATGTACAAATAAAACAAATCAATATATATGTAGTTATTATTTATTGTGAAATATTACCACTTTCAAAAAGTACCTTCCACCACTACGCTAAGTTACTGATTATTTTGAATATTCTAAGAATAGCTCAACTAGATGGTGGTAATGAGAATTGGTGGTTGAAGATTCAAGCCTCATTAAATTTAGAAAAAATTTAATAATATAAATTGAAAAAAAAAAAAAAAAAAAAAATTGAAATTTCTATCTTAGTTGATACAAATGAATTAACAAGATTTCAATATACTTAACAAAAATTAAAAGTAATTAACAAAAATAGAACATATATATGAATTATACATAAATATTACAAAAAGGATATATATATATATATATATATATACCTTATATTTAAAAATGTATTTACTTAGTTGTAAATATTTTTATTTTGTTGCTGAATGTAAAAATTGAAATAATATCCAATGAAAAGAATGGAAATAGTAAATGAAAGTATTACGATTACTTAATATGTCAAAGAGTCGTTGATAATTATAAAACAAAAACAAACAAAAAAAAAAAGATGCATAATCTCATAAAATTATGTTGAAAATGTATTGCTTGCTTTCCATTTCAATTCACCTCGGGCATCAAATTACAAAAAGGATTTTGTGCAAACGAAAGAAAATTCATTTTAAATTCCAATAAAACCTTGGAAATGAATAAACTAACTACCAGCTCGACGTCAAACGTTAAATAAATGAGTCATTTAAACGCATAAAAAGTTTAAATAGAGATGATTTGCAAATTAAAAAAAAAATCTTTTACTCACCACTTCAGCTTTTACGCGATTATTTTTTCTCTCTTTATAGTATTTATATATAACTCCAATAAAAAATGCTTGCTTACCTGTAACAAAAGAAAAATATATGATAATACTATCTAGATTATTATAAATAATGATTATTCGATCGATAAATAAACATTTATTATCAAACTATAGAACATCTATACAATAAGGATTAGATAGAAAGGATTAGATTTTAAATAGTTTACTATATAAACTATAAGTTTAGATAGACCTCAATAAGCACCTTTGCCATCCCTCACTCCTGTACCATCCTATTATGATAACATTAATAATCTTTTTGTTTAATCTCGTAATTTATAATCAAATAAAAAAAAAACCTCTGATTTTTGTGCGTCCTACGCAAGGACAACGCTTATCAAGTCGGTTATATTAATTAGGTGTCCTATATGATCAGAGAACGAGTCCTATCAACCTTTACCTTGATTTTCTAGATTTGAGGCGCTACTTTTTATCTAGTAGCTACTCCCCAATGTTGATCCCGGAGGCTGGGTTGACTCCGTCCCATAGAGATATTCCCTTCCCAGGCCCGGGACTTGAACCCGGGACCATGTAAATGTGAGACAGGGAGGCTAGCTTCTCACCCAATGACGTCTTTTTATAATCAAATAATAAATATTATAGAAAAGAAAGATTTATTAAGTAAAATGTTATATATTTGTACTAAAGATAATAAGAAAAATATTATTATAAATTTTTAAAAATTTATTTTAATTTCTAATATTCAAATAAAATTTCATTTTTTTAATTTATCATATAAAGTCCTCATTTGAATTGATTTAAAAAAAATATTGGATAGGAAAAGTTATGAAAGACTAGCTAAAAACTAGGTTGTGGGTAGAGTAATTGAGAAGGAATTAGTTGGTAGACTAAAAACATGATGGGTATATAATATAATGCAATAAAGCCTGAATGAATTTGGAGAGAATAAGAATGGGATGGAGGTGGCTCAGGTAAGGGATGGTTGGAGGAAGTCTCACAAAGATATATTCATACCTAAGAGAGGACAACTATAGTCTCTAAATATTAATAAAAGCTAAAGGTCCTTAGAGATTAAAATAAATCATAATATCATCTTAATTTAAAATGACATTATAAAATTATATATAGTTTATAGTTTAAGATTATATATAGTTTTATATAATGTAAAAAAGTTAGTTTTAATTTTATAAAATGCCTCCTATAAATTTCATTATACAGCGATCGTCCAATTATAATAAAAAATATAATATAATATAAAATATAATAAAATAAATATTTTTTATCCCAAATTTAACACATAAAATATATAATATTTAGTTAAGTTAAAAAAAAAATAAATAACAAAACAAAGAGAAGATGAAGATTTTAATATACTGATTCAAGTAAATTTATTAAAATTTATTACATACAGACTTATACTATGTATCATTTTGTTAAAACAATACGTATACACCTGTAAAGGAGCAAAGAGCGGTGGATGTAATCTGAGAAGCTAGTTTTTTTATAAATAAATAATTTCATTATTCTTATTATTGAAGACTTTTTATTTTCATCAGTAAGTAAAGAAATTCTTAATTCATTATTATGATACTAAAATGAGAAAAAAATGATCCTTGAAAGAGAAGATGTAAGGAATTTTTAATTAAATATAAAGATCTTTAAATTAATTTTCTTTTGGAAAAGCATTTATTTAAATATAAATGAATAAAAGACTAACAAATTAAAAATAAATATATTAAATATTAAAGAAAAATAAATAATTCAAAGATTTTTATTTAAAAATTCACACAAACATTTTCAAAAATTTAAAGTAAATAACAAAAATGGTTTTATTCTTTACCTCTCTGTGCTTGTAATTTTAATATTATTAATAAAACTATAATAATTTTAGTGTTTGTAAAAAAATAAAACAAAAATTAAGAAAATTATTATATATTATTACTATGAATTAATATATTATTATATATTAATTAGAATATATTAATGTAAGAATATAATATAATTAATAATTAATATAATATATTATTATTAATTGAAAGAAGAAATTTAATTTTTTTTTTAAATTTTAAAAAGAAAAAATAATTAATATTTCGATTTTAAAATTAAACGAAATTCTTAAAAGTGTTTTTCATTTAATAACTAATTTCCTTTTAATGGAAAGAGGGAAAGATGATAGGAATTCAAATCACCCCCTCCCCCCACACTATTATTATTTTATTTTATTTTTTCGCAAAATATAATATTTATTACTTTTTTGAGTAAATTAAAAATAATAATAGAGGTTTATTGAAATTTATTATTTCCACATTTAATGCTTGAAAATTATATGTAAACAAATGTTTTAGAAATTTGAAATGATTAAACAATTTATTAGAATAAATTCTCCGAAATAATTAATTTAAAAAGGAGATAATGTTATATTTTGTTTATTTTTTTTAGAGAGTAATTAAAAAATAAAAATTTAATTATAATTAGTTTATTATTAAATTAATTTAAAAAGCTAATGTAAAAAAATTTTGAAAAAAATATTGAAATTTTTAAGTAAATTATTTATATTTTATGAAATGAAGAGATGAGAGAATTTCATAATTGAAAAATGTAATTGAGAATTTTTGTTAGCTATTTAGAAATTGATGAGTTGGTTTATTTCTTATCATTTTTTAAAAAATGAAGATCTGTGGATCATTTATTCAAAAAAATTAACATAACGTTGAGTGGCTTATCTCCGAAGTGAATCTGATCATTAAAAGGTAAAAAAAACTACATCTGTACACAATAGGCAGTTAATAAAGAAATAGAACAAAAAGCAACCGAAGGGATAATAATAATGACGAAGGGAATAGGATTAACCGGGATTTTTCATTGTAGAAGCACAATAAAAAAAAGCCACTCAATGGAATATATATATATATATATTTTATATATATATAAAAGTGTGATAAAGAAGAAGAAGAAGAAGAAGAAAAAAGAGGTATAAAATTCAAAATGAATGAATGTTATCGCTGACCAAATGATTTTGTGGCGATTATAAGGTCAAAAAGGGGAAGAAGAGATAAATATAAATAATGAGGTTAAATTGAAAATAAAAGTGAATTATAGGTATTCGAGATAAAATGAAAATTTTTAATTTTTGTTTCACGATTTAAAAAAAAAATTAGAAGGACATAATCAAACTTAAAAGTTCATTGTTGAAAAAATTAAATAAATAAGTCACAACTGTTTTATGATTTGAATTTAAAAAAAAAAAAAATCTCTAATGATGGGGATTGATAGTGGGGATTGAATCAGCAAAATAAAGAATTGAATTTCTTTAAAATATTTTCAACAACTTTTCTATAAATTGATTCTAAAACAGATTTTTCGTGTCCAAAATATGACTTTGATGGTGTGCGTGCGCATCGCAGTCGATGAATCTAAGCCCCTTCTAAAATATATTTCTTCTATAAAATATTCAAAAAGTGTTTCCAAATAATAATAATAAAGCATAATAAATAATAAAAATAAAGAATTAACTTGGAAAAAAATATCTTAACACGTTATTGTTATAGGATTTACTTGTAGAAAAAGAGTATTGAACTCTTTGACCAGAGTTAGAATTTGAATACCAATGGCACAAAGTGAAAGGAATGGGACTGATTGTGAGTTAGATAGTTATCATTCATGAATTGAAAAGTAAAAACTGTTCAGAAAAAGAGAATAAATTTATTTCAAATAAAAATAAATACTAATTAAGAAATATCAATCCTAATTTGCTTATTAATTCTATTATAATTATTATTATTATTATCTATCAATGTTGATATATGTAGATAGTTATGTAATTTTGTAATAGAAGTCGATTTATAGCTAAGGATAAAGGAGATAAAATATAATCAACTCCTTTTGAAATTGAATTGGATTTTATCTTACAAAGATAGTACGGAAGTTGGAGGGCCTTAAATTCCATTGTCTGTCTGAGAGGAAACCAATATTCAATCCGAAAAAAAACTCTTCTCAACTGGAATTTAGAAAACTAGGATAAAAGAAAAATCAAATAAATATATTAATTAAAGGTAGATCATAAAGTCAAAATATTTATATGTATAAGACGGCAGGTATATAAATGTAAGAATACTATATAAATAAATGTATATATTATACTATAAAAAAACTTTTTATTGATTTAAAATTTGAATCAAACTTTTTTAAGGTGAAAATATAATTTTAAAAGAATTAGGTTTATAAATATCTTATCTTATTACGCTAGCAAAAATTGTATATATATATATTTGTATTTTTTAAATATTAAACGACTCAAAGAATTTTTTTGAAATTAACACCATAGAAAATTTTTATAAAGAAAAATCGATCTGTATTGGTTTCAGCCTCGGGAAAAATCTTTTCTTAATTTAAAATAGGAAATTTAAATGACGTCAGCAACTACGTTAGACAGCTGTTCCTTAAATACAAAATATTATAAATATATATGAAATCAAATAAAGAAATATATATTAAGTGATATTCACAGACCATACTTTTCTGTCTTTCATTCCATTAATACGTACGTTTAAGGGCTGTATGTTTTATCACTATTTTTATTTTTTAATTTATGTTCTTTTAAATTATTTGAACGCCGGCTCGGTGAACCAGGTATTATTATTACCAGGCAACCCCAATAATAAGGAATAATTTTTTTAATTGATCGAACATTGTACAAGATAAATTAAAATCTATAAATGCTATCATGAGATTTTACAATATTATAATAGACATCTCATTAAAATTTTCTGAATCAATAATTTATGATATTTTTTTCTTATTCTCAAAATGTACTTTAACGTTTTTGTCCCGAAATAAAATCACTTTAAAAACAAAAAATATTTTTATATTTTATTATATAAGTATAAGTAGTTTTTTTTTACTGATATAGTAATTATTTCTTTTGATATTAAAATTACCTATCATATATTATTCAAAGTTCAAGGATAAATCTACATATCTTCCTTTTAATGTCAGTCATTCGAATTTTGTACCGACATCCCTAAACATTATCATTGCTCTCTCAGATATTCCATCAAGGTGAATCAAGCCATTTTTACCGGGGCATAGCCAGGTAAATAATTAAATCCATTATAATATCTACAAGAGAAAGATCTCTAAGATAAGAAAATAATCAATTTATAAATAATGAATAATAAATAATCGAATATTATTTATTTAAATATTATAATTTTCCTTTATTTTTGATGTAGTTAGCGTAGAAAGTGAAGTGATTATTTTAAGGTCAAGATAAGAATTCTATGATATTAAAGTCATGAAATAATAATAATAATAATAATAATAATAATAATAATAATAATAATAATAAACAAATATATATACGAATATAATTATAAATAAGAATTGTATGTCCAGTTGTGTTGTTGTTGATGGGCTCATTTCGTCAGATGCTTGGACTATTAAATAAATAATAATACCCTGTCAAAGGAACAAACTGGTCACTTCTTTGGGAGTCCTTCGCGTGCGTGAAGAACACTGCGCAATACTCATACATCCCACTGATAAATATAAATAGCAAAGAAAAGACGCAATTTCCTAGGCTCATTCCTTTTATTATTAATCTTTTCAACAGAATAAGTAAAAAGATAGCAATCAATTAATAATGATCACGCGTTGAAATATTCTTCTTCTCCAAAGTTTCGTTTCATTTTTTTTTTTGTTTTATTATCACTTGTGAGATTGTAACATTCACAATCAGAAAATGAATCCAATATTCCATTTGATTTTCGTTGAGAAGTGTTGATTAAATTAAATCGGATTCCAAAGGATTTTATCGTCTGAATTGAATTCATGTGAACTTTGAGAAACAATTGAATCTGCTTTTAAATGAAAATCCACCCTCGTGAATTACTATCCGACCTTTTAGACTAAAACGTTGCTCAATTGATGTATTAATTGAGTGAAGTATTCTAATATTAAACATATATTACAATATATATATATATATAATAAAATAAATTCACCTCCTTAATTAATTCGGTCTGAGGAATTCAATTAAAATAGTTGGTATAAGTAATTAGAAAAAAATGTGATGTAATCCTATATAAATAAATTATAATTGGAATTGTTAATATATTATATAAAAGTAATTGTTGGGGAAACATTATAAATTGATAAAATTGTGGATATAAGAACTTTTCAAGAATCGATTTCTTTTACAGGTAGAAATCTTGTAATATTGAATATATTTGTAAGTAATTAATTTATATTTAAAATGTGCATAAAAAATGTACTTTGATGTTCTCAACAAGCCTTATCTCGAATAAATATAAACAAGGGTAAACTTTTCCCCATGTATATACCTCCCAGGTACTTTAAGTAATATAAGTTTCTATATTATACATTAATATAATTTTCATTGTTCAATTTTTTTTCTTCTATTAGAATATGGGTAGCTAATAAACATATTAACAATAATGTTCAAATTTTCAGGTAGAAAATAGATGATTAGCATAAATCCCTTTTCTCTTTTATTTTGTTACTTTTATCTAAGATCTTCAAACTTGTCTGAATCGAATGCCAGAATTTGTTTTGAATTTGCTGGTTGACCTGACAAGAGGAAAATAAGATTGATATCGTACGAAGGTTTTTCATGAAACCCAACAAACATCAATGTTGACCTCATTTAATTGAACTGGGTCACCCCGACTCGAACGAAGGCCGTCATTGAGGTAGGTAGGTAGCCGGGGAGGCAGATTGGTCGGGCAACAAACCAGCGAGGTGTCTAAATTTCATACCCAGTTAATTGATGATAAACATCGATATTGGAGCAAAACCTCTTGATTAAACTGCCTAGTAATTTGTTTCAAGTGATATTAATAGGCAGTCGCTCCATTCCACCCCTCCCCTTCTTCCTTCAACATTCGAAACCTCTACTAAAACACATTAATTATAATATAACAAGGTCGATTAGGATTTTAATCATGTTTCAAGAGGATCATAGGAACCGGATCTATTCTAAAAGCGGCATAAGCGGAATTATTCTATCACATAAAAACACCTCTGATCTCTCTCAATTGTCCTATTGTACAAATGATCCTATAGTAAATTTATATTAATTAAATACATAAATGAAAATAGAAACCTATTTTATCACTAAAGAAAAATATAAAAAAAATATTTAAAAATTAATACTAAATTCTTATGAATCAAATATTAAAGACAAATATGAATTTAATATGAATATAATTTTTAGTTAGAAACACTTAATGAAGTTTTAGGTTGATTGATTTATTATTTAATTTCTGCGCGATGAAATATTCTTATCCGGTAAACTAGTTTTAAATTCATTAAAAAAAATAGAAAAAATAGAATAAAGAGACTAGACATATACAATATATTATATCGTATATGAAGCATAATTATATAAAAATTGTAATTGAAAGAAATTTAACAACAAAATAATATTAATTTCTATTTAATAATCATTATGATATGCTTTGTAAAACACTAAATACGTTTAATAAAAAAAAAAAAATTAACTAAAATAAAAAATAAAAAATTAATTAGAAAAGTTTTTAAAAGTGAAATGAAATTTTAATCTTAATTAAAATCTACTTTTTTATATTTTTAATAGAAAATAATAAAATCAAGTGCATTTTTATTTTATTTCTATTTTTATAGGAATAGTTTAATTTTTTTTTTTAGTGAAAATGGTCTGATTTGGGTTTATGAAACTCATTACTATATAAGGATTGATAAATAAAAAAACCTCTGACTTTTGTACATCCTACATAAGGACAACGCCTATCAAGTCGGTTATATTAATTAGGTGTCGTGTGATCAGTAGTAGGGGTTTTATCACAACCTCTACTTTGATTTTTTTGATCGAAGGCGCTACTTTTTATCAAATAGCTTCCCAATTTTGATCCCGGAGACAGGGTGGACTCCGTCCCAAAGAGAAATTCCCTTGTCAGGCCAGCGACTTGAACCCGGGACCACGAGAGTGTGAGCACTGTTGCCTCCTACCTTGTGGGCCTTCAAAAGGATTGATAAATGATAATGTAAAAAATATCCATTAGGAGGGGTGGAATTTAGAGGATAAGCTTTGGATTGGACCATCACACCCCTCTACAATTTTGATGTAATTAAGAAGTGTAAAGGTGATGAAAAAATTAAATTAAATTAAATATAATATTAAAAAAGATCTAAAAATGATCATCTCCATACTATTAATCAAATTGTTGAAAAAGTAAAAGCATATCAAATTGAAATCTATCTCGCCTTCATAGACTACGAGAAAGCATTTGACTCCATATATCAAGAATTTATTTTTGAAGCAATGATCTATCAAGGGATAAATCCTCAATATGTTAAAATACTACAAAAGCTCTATAATAACTGCCAAACTCGAATTATCCTAGAAAAACCAGGACCATTTTTTCCTGTTAAAAGAGGAGTAAAATAAGGAGACCCTCTTTCACCTGTACTTTTTAATTGCGGCCTGGAAGAAATGTTCCGAAAACTAAATTGGGATAAAGAAGGACTGAAAATAAACGGGACTTACTTAAATAATTTGAGATTTGCAGATGATGTTGTTATCATAGCAACATCAAAAAGCCAGCTTTCAAAAATGATAAATGATCTAAATCAAGAAATTAAAAAAGTTGGACTAAAAATAAATTTTAAGAAATCTGTAGTTATGTGCAACCGAGCTCAAGAAGATATACAATTTAACCAAAATGAACCAAGAATCCCATGTAAAACAAAAACTATCTATCTAGGACAATTAATAAATTTTGAAAATAAAACATCACAAGAAGTTAGAAGAAGAATTGTCCTAGCATGGAAAAAGTTTTGGTCAATGAAATATATTCTAAAAAATAAAGATTCAAAAATTAAAATACTTAAAAAGTGTATCATACCAGTTCTAACGAATGAAGCACAAACCTGGTCACTCACACGGAAAAATTTGAAAAACATTGAAACTACTCAAAGAGCATTGATCAGAAGTGTTCTTTGCTTAAAAATAAAAAATAGAGTAAATATGGACCAACTTTACAAAAGAATAAAAATGGAAAATATTAACATTTTTATTAGAAGAATGAAATGGAGATGGGCTGGACACGTTGCAAGAATGGAAGACCAACGCTGGACAAGAATATCTACTGAATGGTGGCCTATGGAGTTCAGGAAACTACGAGGAAGACCCTCAAAAATATGGAAGGATGACTTGACTGCAGTGGCCGATACGGATTGAACCCGGGTTGCGAGACAGCGGGTGGCGTGGAAAGGTTTGGGAGAGGCCTATGCCTCAGGGGCCTGGTTCTATCATCTTAGAATTAATAGATTAATGTTAATAGAATATTATTATAAAAAAAACTAACACGTGTAAATCTATGTATAATCTATATGGACCAATAAAGGCAATAATAATAATAATAATAATTTTATATATAAACAATTTTTTAATATACGAGGGTGTCTGAAAAGTTTCCGACCTGACCAAGAAAAACGGTGTTTTTTAATTTTTTTTTTGTTTTATTTTTCAAAATTCAAGATAATTGAGACCTGTACGATGTCAGCTGAACGTGTGCGAAATATTTTGCAAAACCATTTGAATATGGAAAGCTGTGTGCAATGTGGGTGCCGCATTTCCTAACGTTAGACCAAAAATTGCTTCAAAAAACCATTTCTAAATACAATTTGGCGCTGTAGGCGTAATCCAAACGAATTTTTGCGTCGATTCATAACTGTGATGAGATTTAAATTAAATTAAATCAAATTTAATTAATTAAATTAATTAGAACACCGTCATGAAAAATGTATCAGTGTTGATGGAGATTATGTAGAAAAATATAGCAAAAAAAATTTAAAAACATCGATTTTCTTGGCCAGGTCGGAAACTTTTCAGACCACCCTCGTATTTAATTATATTATTTACTATAATAATATTATTAGTATTTTTTTTCTAATTTTTTTATATTTTTAATGTTTAAGAATACATAAGTACAATTTTTTTATTTTCCAAGTTAATATTTTATATTAATATTCATTTATTACCATAAAATGACAAATGGTAATTTTAAATTATTAATAAAGATGATAATCCATAAAATCTTTCTATAATTTATTGTGAAAAATTCTATTAAAATCAACTTCTTAATCAAGACTGAAAGTAAGTAAAAGAAATAAAAACTAGTTTGGTTCCGGATTAATATTTTATTAAAGAAACCAGTGAAATGCCTAACGGTGAAAATTATGGATTTTATTTAATACAATACATTAAATATATATTTCATTTTGGGTGAAAAGTCAAATTTCAAATTTGTAACGGTAATTTGTAAAGGTAAGTAAGTGTCGTTGAAGTAAAAAAAAAATCTTAAAAATGATATATGATCCTTATAAAAGATGTGTCGGAAATATACGAAAAAGTAAAAAAAAAAAGAGAGAATTCATAGGTGGATGAGTACATTATAAAATAGACTATTATACTATATTATTTAATATGTATATAATATAAATCTATACAAATGGAATTTTCTATATAAGTTTTGAAGAAAGAGTTCATGTTGTTGGATTATTGATTTTTGTTCTTCGAAGAAGAAAATCTCTCCTTCTCTTTCTCTCTTTTCTTTTTCCCACTCTCCTTCACATTTTCTTTTCCCTCAAATAAGATCTCTTTTATCCAATCTATCCTTGTCACTCACTTAAAATGATCTCCAGATTTGCATCTTTTATAACTTGAATAATTGTCAACCTTTTGTCATTCCACATTGCATTATGGTATGTTTTTAATTTTAAATTATTTTTTTTCAGGTTTCCTTTGTTAAGGAAACATCAAAGTGTACACTCACACACACACACCAAATGGGTTACAGTGGTTAATGAAATTGAATGAAATTTTGGTTTTTCTTTTTATTATTTTCTTCAAAAAATCAATAATTAAGAGAAAAGAAGGAAAATAAAATAATTAAAATGAATAATAATTATAATTATAATAGGCAAGGGTAATTCAAGTAGCATAGTCTTGGGTTATAGAACGTGTGGGTAAAAATCTTCAGTTTAAAAAAAATAAAATAATAAAACGAATATAACTGAGTCAGAGAGATATTTTTAATTTAGATAATTCTTTTTTTTTATATATTTTAAAATCTAAACACTCAAAATCACAAAATACTAAGATATTGAAAATAAATAATAGACGAACTTTCTAGGTGTTTTATTGAAAAATTAAAGATAAATTAATTAAACCAATCTTAACTAAATTACAATTTGATTTTATTTGGAATAAAGCGTAAATAAATAAATTAATAATCGTAAGAAAAATAGTGGAAAAAATAGAAGAGGTTTTTAGTAGCTAAGGTTAAGGATAGTTGGAAGAATGTTTTTTTTTTTTTTAATAAATCAAAATTTCCTTGTCTCCCCAATCCTCATTTCCCATTCAAATAAAATATATGTTTGTAATGTTAATAAATATTACAAATAGAGTGAGTGAGAGAGAGAAAGAGAAAGAAAGAAAATAGAGTGATTCAATTAGTAGGGATTTTCACTAAATAAATGCCCAGTTTTTTATAGAATTACTACTAATATAATTTATTCCGTTTAAGGGAATGAACATCTATTTGAAGAAGTTAATTAAAATTTCTTAATAGACAAACCAATCAAATTTAATTCAAATGGACATGTGAATTATAGAATTGAAAAAAAAAAATCCGTTAAATTAATAATTTATTTAATTATAAATTTTTGTAATTTAACAAAATTAATAGAAATCTGTATTAAAATAGATTCTTTCGGAAAGTATATAATTTATTAATTAATCAACGAAATTTTCGTATACTATTATATGAAATAGTTATTAGAAATTACAGCTATGTATTAATAATAAATTTAAATATTATATGTATATAGGTAATAAATTATTAAAAATTTTCTAATGTATAATTAAGTACTAATAAAATTGGAGATTAAAATAAATAGCATATATATAATATTTATAAATTATGTTCATATATTATATATACAATTTATTTATACTCTATACCTAAATCTACCTAATTATCTATCTAAACTAAAGAATTCTCTATAAAAATCAAAAAAAAATATTTTTTTAATTATTTTTGATTAGCTTAAAAATAATTTCATAGTTGCAATAGTCTATTGAATGTATAGTGATAAAAAATGTAAAAGTCGTGGGAGGCTGTTGAGAAAGGCCATTGCCATGGCCTAACAACAATGACATCCTGGCGTTTACATTTTTCCATCACTATAAATAAATAGGTAAATAATATTCTATTGTGTTGAAAGTTAATAAATAGGTTGTGAAAATCAGCCACCATCTCCGAACGGGAATTTGTCCTCCCTCTACATTTCTAATGAATGTTCCATTCGAGGTGTCTGTTAACGTAACGCGATGGAGATTATCCGTTAAATGAAAATCCATTTGTTAAAGAATGGCTGATATTCCCTTCTATCACCCGCTCCGTCCCCTCTCCTCTTCACCCTCTCCCCCTCCTGTTGGCAAATGAACATCTCACTTTATCGATTATGCAAATTAATTATTATTATCCAATACGTTCATTAATTCAGCTAATTACAAGTAGTCATTTAATTAAATCTGATTTAACAGTCATAAATTCGCATCGCCTTTTAGCTGGGATCGAATTAACTTCACTCACCCGTTAACTTGTGACCCTCCCATTGGCTAATCAAAACAAAATTGTTTTCCTGTTGTTCCTAATACCTCTAGCTCCCCCTCCCCCACTAATCAGCTCCTCTCTCTTCATTCTTTCTTTATAATCTCTTTATTTTTCAAAATTAAATCTGATGACATTTTTATTCAAATCATCTCCATGCCAATTCTGTTGTGATTCAAAATACTATTATAATCTTTTGTTTTTCTTTCAATCACAAAACAGATAAGGCTAGTTCTCTCATTTTAATTGCGAAAGTAATATAATAATATAGTAATATAGTAATATAGAAAGATTCAATCTAATTATAGATGTATACAATTTTATCAGAATAATTTATTATTATCTAATTTATATTTGAAGCTTTGAATGTTATGACCCTACTACCTTTTTATACGATGGAATAATGAAAGGAGCCTAGAAGGCAGATGGCTTTCTCATATTATAATTTATATATATATAAAATATTATTTATAAATTGTAGATTTCATTCAAATAGGATTAGTTAGAGATTATTTGGATATATGTACAATATATACAAAAGAAATAAAAACTTATTGAATAAATGGACTTATATATAGGATAGAGAAGTTTAGACAAGCATCCAAAAACTTTTGTATTCAATAGAGCCCTAGAGATATAGTTAAATCAAAAAAAAAATATCTCCAACTAATATAGTATTTAATTAACCGATATTTTTTAAACTTTTCTAAAATATAGACAAATGAACGAATAATATCCATTGAATGAACTCAACAAGTTTTCATATTTTCTGAAAAATAGATAAAATCGAAGTGCATATATTAAATTTTAATTTTGTTTTATATGTGTCATCTTTTGTTATAAAATGTTGAGGAAACTCAATAAATTAAATCACTTTTGAAATCGAAGTTTTTAGTTTTTTAAGATTTTTATTTTACATTTTACAGAAAATATAAAAACTTCTTAACTTCCATTAAAGAAATATATATTACTAGCTGCTCAGAGCGCCTTCGGCGCTCTTCACACCTAGACGGGGGCTCCGCCCCCTGTACCCCCGAGTTGTACATAGTATTTGGTGGTTGAAAGTATTAAAAGGTTTTCATCCATTTTGTTTCAATCAGTATATTACATAAAACATTCATTTCTTTTTGTGTTCTTATTTAAAAAATATATTTTAATTTAATCACTATATTAATTATATATATTATTATTGTATATGTTATATCTATCTACCTATGTGGCTCAAAGATACTCGAAAGTTCTTAGCCGCAACAACCACATTTCTCCAAGTGTCCCTATCCTGAGCCCTTATTCCATCTCTCTTACGTCCCTTCCTACGCGTCATTGGTTTTCCAAGCGGACGTTTTCCAATCGGTCTTCCCACCAATATCTTTTTCCTCTCCCATTCTAGCCACGTGCCCTGCCTATCGCAGCTTTTTCCCTTTTATAACCCTAACTATTTCTGAAGATGCAGAGAGGCCATGCAATTTCTTGTTATGCAGTCTCCCCCATTCCCCGGTGACCTCATCTTTCTTTGGCCAATAAATGCAGGGAAGAATCCTATTCTCAAATACTCTGAATCTACTCTCATCTCCAAGGATCATAGACCATGCCTCCCACCCATATAATGCAACAGGCAAAATAATCTTTTTATATATTCCCTTTGATAATAATTTTGAAGAGATAAGCCTCTTTATTGCAGATAACAGGCGTTTCCCGATTGCAACCCCGATTTAAATTCTTCTCAAATATTATTATCCTTCGTGATTACATTCAATTTTTCTACATATTCAAATTCTACATTTTGTATATTAAGATTTTGTATGTTAATACTCTTCCTCTTTGTTACTAAATATTTTTTCTTATCACTATTAATTTCAAACCTCCATTAAATTTTCCTCGCTATCTGTAATTGCAATTGCCGAATCTCCTATTATATTTAAGTCGTCTGAGTAACCTAATATTTTACAATTGATTTCCGCATCTTATTCTTTCTTTACTACCTTCAAGAGAAATTTGAAGATTGAAAATTTGAAAAAGTTTATCCGGATCTATTGAGTTATGCGTATGTTTTACTAAAGTCTACAAATAATTAGTGAACAGAAATATTGAATTCGCGGTTTTGTTCCTAATATCTGTCATAATGAAAATATCTTAATTAATGTTGGTCGATTTGGCCTGAACCCGCAATGATATCTCCTAATATTTCCTCCGCCTATAGTTTATAAGTATTGTATATGTTATAATAGAGTATAATATTTCTTGATCATTACATTTTGGTATTTTATTTTCATTGCTAGATTATTATTGAATATTTTTAATTATAATGAAACTTGAGAAAATGCAAAAATAGAGACTTGAGACAATTTATAAAAATTAACGGTATAAAACTATAGATAAATGACCAATATATACATTCATTAATAGTATTAATTTAAATTAATTGATTTATTTGTTTTTTTTATTATTAAGTTCATTTATTAATTTTTTTAGATCATAGTTATTTTCCTTAAAAGAAACTTAAATTCTGTGGTGCTAGGGGATTTGAAAATTATTCGTCGCAATATGAAGATTTCGCTTACAGTTTCTGTCATGTCCGACCTCCATCCAACAGTTATTTTCTGTTAAGTTTTTTGCTTCTCTTAATCATGTGATCTATATATTTAATTTTTTTTGATTCATTATAATAAAATTTAAAAAAATAAAAATTTTTACTTTGTTAATTTATATAAATTTCAATATAAACTGATTGTGAGTGATACGCTTAGCCAATACTCTGAATATTTTGTGTACAAAAATATTGAATGTTCTTAGCGAGATTTGATATAATGTTGTACGATTTGTCCTAAATCTGAATTAGAAGAAAATTATAAATTGCCTCCTCTTCCAGCCCAATTCATTTACCCACCCATGTTGCATATGGCATCTAAATTTCTTAAAACTCCGTTTTTTTAATTTAAAATAGAAGGAGAGAAAGAGTTTTAAATTATATTCGAATAGTCTATATATTCTATATATCAGTATTTTTTTTCTGAATTTAATAGCAAGTTGATTTTAAAAATTTTCCATTCTTAATGCATATGATTGATTACATGTGTTAAAATTTAAAAAAATTCAAATATTCTAATTTTTATATTTATATATACAATTTAATATTATTTTTTATTAATATCATATCAAAAAAAGAGAATTTATTAAAAATTAAAAATAAAAAAAGAAGCCTATTAATAAAAAATTGAATGGTGATTTAAATATTTTATTAAATTAATTAAAATGAGACCTTTTAGAATAAATTATTTAATTGAAATGATATTTAAATATAAGAATTTAAAAAAATATTATATTCTTTGTTTGGCAATTGTTATTTAATTATGTGCAACATGATTCGACTTGCACAGAGCATCGTTATTTTTTATTAATATCACATAATAAAAATGAATCTTTTAAACATAATAAATAAAAAAGACATTTTAATAAATTTAAAAAATATACCCAATTTAAAAATGTCAAAAATTTAAAACAACTTTATATCATCATATTTTAATTTTATATATAATATATATATATATTTAGTAATTAATAATAGAGTAATTAAATTAAAATAAAAAACAAAGATAATATAATTCAGTCATTTTAATTCAGGTTAAATAATATTTTTTTTTATTATTCAATGATAAAATTTATATATTATTATATATATATTATAGAAAAGAAGAAATATTCAATTAAATAAAAAATAATTTAAGATAAAAATATGATCTAATAAATATTTTAATTAAATTGAGAACTTTTAGAATAAATTATTTAATTGAATTGATATTTGTATATTAGAATTTAAAATAAAAAGGGAAATATTATAATAATTCTTCGATTGGGAAACTCTATGATAATTCATTGTTTGAAATGATTCCGCTAGGCCGACAGTGAGCCGCGAGCTGCTCTTGAATGAACAACACGGAGAATTATATAAACTTTAAAAAATTAATTTCTGCGGTTATTGATAAGATATTAATAAAATGTATAGCCTATGTTACTCTAGAGGTATATAAGAATATTGTGATGTAATTTCAAAGAAATCGGTTCAGCCAATTCTGAGTCTATAAAATAGTAATTTTCCGGACAGACAGACAGACAGACAGACAGACAGACAGACAGACAGACAGACAGACAGACAGACAGACAGACAGACAGACAGACAGACAGACAGACGTGAAAAATTCTAAAGTCACTTTTGGATTCTAGAGGTCATGAAACGCGAAGATATGCAAAAATTTTTAAATTCTGAGCAATGTGCAGACAAAAACCTTTTTTTATATATATAGATTGATAAAAAAAATGTCATGAAATCTCAACATGTATATATATGATCTTATTTCTTCAATCTATATATTTCATGGTATATTTAGAAACTATAACCATGTGTATATAGCATTTAAACACGCCATTTAAAAAGTTGATTGTAAAAATAAATAACTAATTGATTATCCGAGTAACCCTCTCTCTCTCTATATATATATATATATATATATATATATATAGAATGTGTTCGGAAAGACGATAAAATAAAATATATAAATTAAATAGAACCCCTACATCAAAAATATTTTAAATGTATATATAAAGAGAGAGAGAGAGAGAGAGAATATTGCAATGTAATCTCCCTTCCAGCTGATTTCTCAAAGACCTCATTTCTGTTTTCTCCTCCCCTTTCGGCACTCCGTTTCGATTTCCAAGAAGTCTCTTTTTACTATGTTAAAAATAGATAGTCCACTGGTTCTGTTATCGAACATTGATTCATTGTGAATTACAAAGAAGCGGCTCTTTGCAGGATTTCATTCTGACAACGCCTACACGACAGACAATCTCGGGGAGCGGCTTGGGAGCGGTTTGCAATTAGCCTCGAATTCAAAAAAAACTTTTTTTAATATCTTGATATATATATATATATATATAGAGAGAGAGAGAGATCAATGATCACCAATCTTTAGATTAGAAATTGATATTAATTTGAGATTTTCGGTAAATTGTTTTAACGGTCTTTTGGTAGGGTTTAATCTGTCCCAACATTTGTTATTTATTAATAACTACACTTCAATTTCTTTCTTATGTACAATTACAAGGATTTATGATTATTTATTTATTTCTATATAATTATTTTTTTCTATCAAGATACAAAGATAAATCTTGAGAGGTTTTTTCGTTGTAGTGATAATACAACACCTTTACACCTATAGGGGGCAATCAATTTGATAGGTGCTGCCCTTTTCTAGGATGTACAAATGACAAAGGCTTTTATTATTATTATTACATAATAATTTATTATTAATTAAGAAAAAGATTGAAATATTATTGGAATTGTTTTTCTCACAAATCATCTTTTAAAATTAATTTTAATTATTTAAGATGGAATCTTTTTTTAACTCCACATTAGTAAAAAATAGTTTGTTTGTTATCTCATTCTTATTAATTTTTCATTTGTCTACATTTGTGATCTTAATTAAAATTTTTCTGTTTAGATTAAAAAATTTCAACGCCCCTTTATTAGTTTTTGCTTGTGACAGTCAATCTAATTTCTTTTTTATAATTATTATAATGCAGGTATTCAAGAATAGTATTTATAATGACTAAATACAAATTTTTTTTAATTTTTTGAAATTTAAATTAATGAATAAAATATCAAAATTAATATATGTACAATTATACCTTTATATCTATTCGCAATGAATATAGCGAATAAATTTCAATAATTATAATAATTCTATGAGTCATAAAATGAATGTAGTTGCCCAAAATTGAAAATCAATTCAGTCCATGTGTCATCAAATTATTATCATATAATGCTTATTCATGACATATATATTTACACGGAATTTGAAATGATAGCCCTGAAGAGAAAATTTAAAAGTTCATTGCCACAATAACTATTATTAAATGGTAAATATTATAGTAATTAAAGATTTTCTAGAAAAGTGTCATCAAATTCTTTATTAAAATTAATTGTGGTTGATTGTTTAGGGCAGGGATTTCCCAATGTGGTCCACGCGGTCCCTTTGGGGGTCTATGGTGGTTTAAAAAGGATCGAGAGAACTTGAAAGGGCTTTTAAAGAATCATAGTGAAATTTCATCTTTCAATTAATACAAAAAAAGTAAAGGAAATAAAAACTAATTAACAAAGTAAAGACCAACAATTGCCAACAACAATTGCTAGTTCCCATAGTACAAGTAGTTTAAAGTTATAAAAAAGTTTTATTTATAATTATATAATCGTCCATTATATATGTTATATATATATATATATATATGGTATTTGTAGGCTTTAAATTTTCAATCGAAATAAAATATTTAATTTAATAGTTTTGTGTTGATTGAGTAAATTTTTTTATAAATTAATATTTTCCAATAATTTTTTTTATAATAATTAAAATATTTGATAATATTTATTATAGCTATATTATCGTATGCGAAATTTGTGAAATTTATTTTTAATCAAAATTTGAACCTGATATCATAAAAAATTATTAAAAAACATCAGTCACATAAATTTTTGCAGTTAGAAATTTATATAATTATAATCTTTGATAAAATCATTAATTTATAAAACATTGAATTGTATGTTGGTTATTTAATATTAGATCTACTACTACATATTACTAATGTAATAAAAATGTTTACTATATTAGAAAATTGATTAAAATATACTCTAATAAATGCTCATAGTTCTATGTTAAACTTTATTCATCA
Organism: Labia minor; assembly: GCA_963082975.1. Lineage (NCBI taxonomy): Eukaryota > Metazoa > Arthropoda > Insecta > Dermaptera > Spongiphoridae > Labia > Labia minor. The sequence continues at coordinate 41,297,990 of OY720345.1, forward strand.
AAAAATTAGTGGCAATTAAACGAGTAGAAAGTTTAAAAGGAGACACGCAGAGAAATGGTTGGAAAACCCTGATTTAAGAGATGGTTTGATTCTCTTTGATATCCTTGCAGTTATACTGAAATTATAGTACTATTATTATAAAAATTCAATAATCAAGATTTATTGTTAGATACTATTCAATTGGACTATTTACTAAATAATATCTTATTTATCTTACATTTTTTTAATATATATTCATACAATTCATAATAAATTAAATATATATATACATAAATCCAATAAGTATTTAGGAATAACCATTTAGGTGATTGTAAGTGGAAGTAAAGAGGTAAGCGTAACTTGTAGAAAGTGAAGTGATTGTATTTAGCATGCAAAGGTTGGGCCGTTAGCATAAAAGCTTATAGAGAAGTGTCTAAAGTAAGGTTTCTGGTGTGGACATTTACACCTTATGAACAAACTTTTGCTTCTCAGAATAAGCCACTTTAGGGAAACCATTAAAGAGACTAAATAGGAAAACCTTTGACTGGAAGGGATTTATTCATATGAATCCCAACCTCGTTGGATACAAGGGTGTTAATTAATTGAACATCATCCCCTTCATAAAACATGGTTGAAGATTGTTAACCCAAAAAGGGGAGCTTTCCCCACTCGATTTATATTTTATACGAGTTGATCAAATTTTAAGTACAATTGGATATTTATTATTTATTCAATTAGAAAATTTAGATTAGTAAATATTGAAAAAATAAATAGTAAAAACTGTATTTTAAAACTAAAATTCTTATAAACTATTTTTAATAATAATAATATATAATTATTTTGTTACAATAATATTACTATAAATTATGATTACATAAAATAAATAATTATACATACATACGAGTATATATATGTATATATAAATCAATTATTTTGTTGGTTGTATTTTATGGGTTTGGCATGGTCTATGATGGTTGATTTTTATTCATATATAATTGAACAAAAAATATAAAAAAAAACTATTAATAGTTAAGTCCAAAATAAAATATACGTATATATAAAATATAAATATAGGTGTATTTGATTATATAATTATGTACAATACTCTTCTTATAAAATATTTAGAAATTAGATCTTATTTTTTTATTTTCTGGAGTAACACGTAACGATACGTGTTGATAAATATAAAGAATAAAAGGCTAGGGATTTTAATATTACTCTTTACATTTTAAGATTCAAAAAATTATTTATTTCATATCAAAAATTTCAAATATTTAGAAACAGTGGCGGATTAAAGACGTCAGTGGACTTTGTTTATCCCGTGATATTGTGTATCCAATTATTTTTTGCTCTACCCACCACCACTACCCAGCTAAAATTTTTAAAAATAAAAATAAAAATAAAATTGACTAATAGTTCTTTATTTTTAAATGAAACTTTCAAATAGACTTACAATTACACATTGAAAATGAAATTATTCATAAATCAAAAAATAGAATATATTTGATAAATTTATAAGTACAAATTATAATCACAATAATATGAATAAAATATAATTTTAATTCATAAAGAAATTCCAAGTTAATATTAAACCTTAATAAATATAAAATCAGAAAATATTTTTTAAATAATATAATATTTACAAAAAAATATTTTTAATATTTTCAAATATTGGGGTCCTTCTATACCCTGTACCTAGTCTGCCTAGTAGACAATCCACCACTTTGGAAGGAAAAAATTTTACATAACATATAAACAAATTTTGATGTTATATTATAACATATATTTTATAAAGTTGAAAGTTTAATGACAGTTTTACTCATTGATGATTTTATAGATTTTAATTTTACTGTATTTTCAATAAAATTAAAATTATATATTTTCAGAATTTTAATTTATCAAAATTAAAAATAAAAAAATATTAATGAAATTATACTTCATTATGTATTAAGTAATAATTGTACTTATTCTATTTTTCCTTTTTTTATAATAATTCAAATATTCCTCATATTCATTTTTAAATCAAGTCATAACATATTATGTTGGTTTCGTAAACACGATTGAGTTTCCAATTGCTTGGAAAATATATTATTAAACGTCACATCATCCCTCAACTTTTTTTTTATTAGAGATATTTGAAAACATCTGCTCTCACATTTTTTATCAATAATTTATTTATTCATTTTTTCTTATATTTTAACATGTACTATATCAAAATAAATTTTTATTCAGATCAATTATATGTATATATTATAAAAAAAGTCAAAAAGCATAACGGTCAGATATTATTGTTTAATTAAATAATTATAATTGAGATTGAAATAATATCGTATTTAAACTAATATTTATAGAAATTCATTCAAAAAAAAGCGAAAGAAAAAAGTATTATACATTATATTAAAAAGTAATTTCTTTTTTGTTGGAATATTTTATTTACGATTTAGTTTCGTATTAATTAAATGAAATAATTATTCTTTTCTTTAATTGTTTATTTATTTTTTAATAATTATATCAATTATTTTTAATTTTAAATAAATTATTTTATTTAAAGTATTAAATTTATATCTATGTATATATTGTTAAAGAGTATAATTTAATTTTAAAACAAGAATTCATTGTGATTGTAGTGGAGAATTGGGAATAACAGGCGCCCCTGCAAATTAGACAACCGGAGACGACGCTCTGATCTGAACTTGTCTGCCTGAAAGTGTCTGCTTTCGCTGGTGGGTTGGATTAATGAAATCCTAATTGCGAAAGCCCGTTAATGAAAGAGATCACGAGCATGGAAGGGGGATAAAGGTCATGAGGGCTGAGAGGACAGGCGCCCACAGTCAAATCCTCTCCCCTCTCTCAACACACTCTCTCTCTCTTTTCCCATGTTGATTCAATCTAAATGCCTCGACTGTCATCCTGATTGGAAAGCTAAATAGTGGAGATTTCTATTACTGATGAGAACAGAAACTGAGTCGCCATGGTGACGAAAATTGTGCATGTAACAATGAGGAATAGATAGAAAGAAAGAAGAAGGGAGACAAAATAGCAAATGACCCTGCTCGTTATCAATACTAAACATTGTTAAGTAAATTAATAAAATGAAGTAGAGAAAATTTTAAAATAAATTAATAAAAGAACATTAAAAATATATGGCTATGAAAATATGATATTTCCTTTACTATTTAAGGTCACAATAATACATTTGTAATATTTGTTCGATTTACTCTTTTTACATACATTTATAGTTAATGACAAGGATAAAACATTTAATTTAATTATTAATAAGTATTAATAGTATTACTTGTATTTAAATTCAAACAAAATTTAAATAAATTCCTTGAAATAAAAATAATTGATTTTTAAAATTCTTAAATTTATAATTCGTTTCAATTTATAAACTTAATTTTTATATAACTCTTATGTAAAATTTTATTTTAAAATAATAGAAAAATAAGAAAAAATAATTTAAAAGACCTTCCAAAATACGTTCGTTTTTTAATTTGTTTGATTAGAGTAATAAGAGGAGAGTACTAGTGAGAGTGGAAAAATATTAGATAATGGAAGATACCATTAGAAAAACAATTAGAATTAACGATGGAAGAAAACCAGAAAACATTTAAAACAAAGAAAAGAAAAAGAATCCAAAGAAAATAATTTGCAGCAGATTTTAAATGTCAACTTCTACACAAAATGAAAGCCATTTTTCATTAGACAAGAATTACTTGGTTAGTAAAACAAATAAGTATAGGTACTAGCCGATCCAAATTTTGGATAAGCTAATTTTAAAAATTTTTTGTTAATCTCACAATTTATAGGAGTGAAATATAATGCCTTAAATGGTATAAATATTAATAATTTAAAGAAACTTATTAAAAAAATGAAAATATTTCTTGAAAAACAAATAAAAATAATTTATAAATATAGTATATATATGATGAGAGTATCAATGCGGGTTTAGGCCAAATCGATCAACTTTAGATCAGATATTTTCATTAAGGCAGATGTTAGGAAAAAAAGCGCAAAATCGATATCTCTGTTCACCAATTTTTTGTAGAATTTACAAAATCATATGACTCAATAGACCGGGAAAATTTTTTTCAAATCTTGATCTTAATGGGAATTCCAAAAAAGTCTTACAAATGAAATTGTCTTTCTGAATAGTATAGAATAGAGTTGGCGAACCTTTTTGGAAAAAAGTATACAAAATCTTTTTGAAGTAACTAACGTGCCACAAAATTTTCATGATTTTTTTCTCCACTACCTATACCCCTTTCAGCGGAAATACATAATCGAATATCTAACTATCTTGTATAAAAATGTTAAATTTTAAATATTAAACTTTATACCAAAAATATAAAATGATTATTATAAAATTTTGAAATTTTTAAAATTTTTGTTCACCAGCTTTTTGTAGACTTTACAAAAGCATATGACTCAGTAGATCGGGAAAAACTTTTTCAAATCTTGATCTTAATGGGAATTCCAAAAAAACTAGTACGTATGATTCAAATTTATCTTGAAGGTAGTAAAGGAAGAGTAGGATGCGGGAATCAACTATCAGAAACTTTCGAAATTCAGAATGGGTTAAAACAAGGAGACGCATTATCACCAATTTTATTTGATTTAGTTATGGGATATGTAATTAGACAAATTGGAAAAAAATCAAACGGAATCGAATTAAACAAAAATATTAAAGTATTAGGTTACGTAGAGGACTTAAATATAATAGGAGATTCGGCAATTGCAATTAAAGATAGCGTAGAAAAATTAATCGAAACAGAAAAAGAGGTGGGGCTGGAAATTAATAGTGCTAACACAAAGTATTTAGTAACAGAGAGGAATAGTATTAACACACAAAGTCTTAGCATATAAAATATAGAATTTGAAAATGTAGAAAAATTTGAATACTTAGGTTCTGTAATAACGAAGATATTCGAGAAGAATTTAAAGCGAGGTTGCAATCTGGAAGCGCCTGTTATCATGCAGTAAAGGGGCTTATCGGGTCAAAATTATTATCAAAAGGGATAAAAATAAAAATTTATAAAACTATTATTTTGCTGGTTGTATTATATGGGTGTGAGGCCTGGTCTATGACCTTAGGTGACGAGAGTAGATTTAGAGTATTTGAGAATAGGATTCTGCGAAGCATTTATGGGCCAAAGAAAGATGAGGTCACCGGGGAATGGCGGAGACTGAATAACGAGGAATTGCATGATCTCTATGCATATAGTTAGAATTATAAAATCGAGAAGGCTGCGGTGTACAGGACACGTGGGTAGAATGGGGGAGGAAAGAATGGCGAAAAATATATTGGGGGGGGGGAGACCGAGTGGGAAACGTCCACTTAGAAGACCAAAGACGCGGTGGGTGGATAATGTAGGAAGGGACGTGAGAGTGATGGGAGAGGATAGGGATTGAAGGGTTGTGGCTCAGAATAGGAACACTTGGAGAAGTGTGCGGCCAAGAACTTTCGAGTTCCGTAGAGCCACAGATAGAGATAGATAGATAGTATATATATGATAGTTTATAAAAATAATCTTTTATAATAATAATATTAATAATAATAATCAAACATATATTTAATAATATGCAAGAAAAATAATATAATTAAATTTTCATTGACACTAGTAAAAAATTAATTTACTATACATATAACGTTTAAGGTATAGCGAAGTCCCTCTCAAGAGGCCACTTGGCCACACTGCATTTTGGTATGATAATTTAAGATAGAGAAAAATATTATTTTTAAGATGAATTCATTATTATTGAATGAATTTCGAGTATTTTCATGTTGAATTCACTTTTTATAGACATGCTTAATTGAATGAAAATTAGAATTAATATGTAATAATAGGGAAATGAAAAAAAATATATTTATAAATACAATAAAATGTAAATAATTTAAAGTTGCCCAAAAATTTACAATTAAGAGCAACCAAGTTAATGTTTTGTATTAGTTTGTACGCACATTTAAAGAAAAAAATATTTGTATATTTAGACTGTGAGGGGTTGATTTTTAGTCTGAATAGTACAAATACATAATAGTATTTTTATTAGATTTTTACTTTAGAATAAATGCTACAATATATTCATAATAATAAATATTTATGATGTTCAATAAAATTTCATTTAAAAATTATAACTTGGTAATGAATTTGTATTTTGGTGAATAAAAATAATAATAATGTGCATAAATAATAATGTGCATAAATAAAAACATTTGATTATTATTTTATTTCACATTTTAAATATTTTCAAGAGATGTTGAAACATGAATATTGAAATTTTCATTCTATTTTCTTTTCTTTATTTTTTTTTTTGTTTGCAATTTTACTTTCCAGTATATATCTGAATTGGATGTTGTTCACTCGTTCTTATAAAATATCTTTTTATGTGGGGGAAAAAAAGGGAAACGGATTGGATGCGAATGTGTGTATCTCTTAAAGTGAGATCAAAAAATTGCAGAGTTTCAACTAAACTAATCCATTTGACAAAAGACAAACAACCTGTTGCGAATCTTTCAAATCAACAACATTGATAAAGATATATATAAAATCAAGTTGAATTGGAAAAAATAGAAAAAAAAATCTCTCTTGGGAGATTCTTACCGAGACAAACGAGAGAACTTCATTCAAAGAGAGATAAAGAAGATACATCAAAAAAACAACAACAAATACACCAATAAACATGAAGATGTAAGTTTAGGGATGAATTTAGGGATTAACTTTTATGAATCTTTATAATTAATTTACATATTAATTAATTTAATTTTCAATAAAAAAGTAATTTCTAAGAAATGATGAAATCCAAAATTATAAAAAAAATTTTTACTTGAAAATCGGAAAAATGCCTAAGTTTTTCGATAGTAAAGTGTCTATAAACATGATTCATTTTCGGTGTGCTTTTTTTCACAAATCTCCACGTTTCAAATCTTTTGATTCCAAAAAATGGTTTTTCCGTTGATGTATGTGTGTGTGGGTGTTGGTGTTTTTCGCTCCCTCCCACCATCATTACAACCACGACATTCATATTCCGCTCGACCTTACAAGTTCACATTGCTTGTAATCGATCACACTTTTTTTAATTATTTCTATACCATAATTCATTTCTTTTTATTAATGATTTTAAAATTCCACTGTAATAGATATTTTTATAACGTTTTTCTTAACTTCACTTGGCGTCTGTCTCTCTGTCTGTTCGTTCTTTTGACAAATTGAAATCGATTTTTCATCGACTTTTTATTGAGATAGACTTTTGAAAATTTTTATAGATATTTCATTCGATCCCTAGAAGATATAGAAGAAATATAAATGAATTATAATTAATTAGCGATTAATTACTTTTAGTAACTAACTCCTTTTGTATTGCTCCGATTAATATTTTTTCAACGAATTATAAAACATAAATATTGATTTCAGGATAGATTTTCATTTTGAACGTATTTAATATTTTTTATAGCATTAAAATTAATGATGAATTCTTAATAATCAGTTGTATCGCCAATGAGGAGGGGTTTCTTCCCCTCAGATGGTATAGAGAAAATATCTTTTTTTATACATTGTATATGTCCCGGATAGAAAGGAAATAAAACAATAGAATAATCTTTTTTATGAAGACAATATATATATATACATTTATAAAATCTCATATCAATAAAAATTATTTATTTATAAATATAATATAATAATTATCATTCAATAATAACATTTACTTATCATAAATGCATAAAATCAATTTTAGAAGATGTATATATATTTTTGTTTTATTCAATTTGTAAATTTTCGTATAACTTCATCTTATCTATTTCTCTTGTTATATTAAATAAATTTATCAAATTAAAATTGCACTAAAAAGAATAAAATAATATAAATATAAAAAATTTTTATAAAATAACGTTTTTCCAATGGACTAGAAATAATAAAATAATTTTTCTATAAGCTTGACAAAGTTTATGGATGAATTGCTTCATATTCAAATAAAAACGGTGGGCGCTTTTAGTTTTCATTCGATTTCTATGCAATTAACTTCTTTTATAGAGCTATTATTCATATATATACATGCATACCACACTAAAACACTTCATTAACAAATAACACTATTTCTTTTAATATAATCAACCATTTTGGATTTGATTGATAATATGTAAATTTAATATAAATTTTTTTAAATTTTGATACATACTTTGATATAAGTATATTACAGTGAAAAATAATAAAAGATTAATTTCTTAGCTCTTAATCTATCAATTTTATTGCATGATAAAAAAATTTGTCAGTTTTTGTGTTTAATACAATTTTTATTATTACAAAAATGTGACTTTATTGTTCATATAAATAAATAAAACTAAATGCGCCTAACGTTTTTCGTTGAATATGAAGCAATTCATCCATAAACTTTGTCAATCTTATAGAAAAATTATTTTATTATTTCTAGTCCATTGGAAAAACGTTATTTTATAAATTTTTTTTATATTTATATTTTATAAATTTTAGTCTATTTGAATTTTATTTTATTTTTTTATTTACCTTTTGTTAAAATTTTTTACTATTATAATTTTTATAACATTTTTTTAAAAATATATTTTGAAAGAGGTTAATCAATGGATACATATATACTTAAACTACTCTATAAATCGATTGAAAAGTCATATGGAGTCTACCACATATATTCAACTGTTTTTTGTTTTTTTATATTGAAATTCCAATTTTAGAGAAGATTGAAAAATGTGCACAATTGTTTATTTACATTTATTCCCCACAAATATTAAAACCAAGCATAATGCTAATTTACTTTATAAATATTTTATTTTATTGGTATATAATGACAAAAATCACAATGATTTTATATTTTTATAAAGTTGGTTATGTGTATGTATATATATATATAAGAATGCAAATATCAATAAATTTTTATTTATTTTAAATTATGCAAATTGGAAAATAGTTAATCCTTTAATCATCTATTATAAATTATAATCAGATCGAATTTTACTGATTTAACATAAATCTTTTGTATAGAAAATTTATCAATGGAGTTATGAAGTTTTTGGAATTAGATAAAATCCAAGGCTACCCTCTATCTTATCTGAAATTGATAATATTATGTATACTATTTATAATAATAGGTTGTTGGTGGAATATAGGTAATTATATTTATCCTATAACATAATATCTATAATAATAATAATGCATTTTTTTAAATTCCATAGAAAATTAATATTAAACATTTTTATTGATTTCAATATTAAGGTTTCGATAACCAATTTAATTAAACAATAAACAATCCAGGGGCATTCATAGATTATATACTATTATATTTGAAAAAGAAATTTGAGAAGTTTTTTTTACAATAAAATTTTATAATAAGAATAAATATTAAACAAAAAAAAACATTATTTCAAAATTTTAATTGCAAAATTTTGAGATGGAAATTATATTTATAGGTTATATATATATATTGTATAATTAATAAATAATTAAAACCTCCTCCCTAAAGGCACCAGGTGCATGTCAGATTTTTGTAATGGAGAGGATCAGATAAAGAGATTTATAAAAAAAATTAATGAGATGATAAATATTTTTTTCTTGGAATAGATAATATTTAGAAATAAATATACAAATAACATTAAGAAAGTGTATTTGACTTTAAATAGTTGAGGAATTTCAAGAAAGCAAATCAATATGTAAAATTTCAATATATATATGTGTGAATTGAAATTGAGGTCAAGGGATATTGGCGAACATCCTCACTCCACTTCCTTGTCCCTTGCTGTAAAATGCGACCGAGAGTGCGGGAACTTCACACCTCTGATCATGCTCGATATAGGGCCTTTGGTGACATCCAGGAGAAAGTCTCCCACCCCATTCTCCAGTCACAACCGATGCTCGGTGGGGCGGGATTAAGATATAAATTGGAACGCGAACTTCCGGAGGGGATTACTCTTAGACTCTTCTCTTGAATTCTATTTAGATTCGTGATGAGAGAGTGTGTGTATTTGTATATGTGTATTTATTTGTAAATAAACCATTTTATAGAAAAGCCCAAAGAAGATGTCTCCTGTTGCTCTATCGAGATAATTTAACCCTAGACAACGATCCAACCCTCTCCACATTACTACATATATACATATACTAGCTGCTCCTCCCCCTCTACCCCCCGAGTGTCCCTATTCTAAGCTATAACCATCTAACTCCTACCCTGTTCCATCTCCCTCACGTTCCTTCCTACATTGTCCACTCTGTCCCAAAATTAACGCAAGATTTGAATTAAATAGAAAACACAGTTTTTAGTCTTTTGATTGTAATTTTTTTAATGATTCATAAAGTACATAGGATAGGGTTATTTATGGAATAACACATCGGGCAAATGGCATCCGCGGCTTTGAATACACATACGCACTCGTTTGTCGAAATTTTCCATGTGGCATACAGCCCGTGAAACACTTCAATTACTGCATGAGACATTTCCAGGTCGTGTACTCTCTCGTTTCGGTGATCAGAATTGGCCCCCTAGATCGTGTGATTTAACACCATTAGATTTCTTTTTATGGGGATATCTAAAATCACAGGTATACGTCAATAAGCCCACAACTACGCGTGCATTAAAGGAGGAGATTCAACGTTGCATCAACGAAATTCAGCCACATTTATGCAGAACGGTCATGGAAAAGTTCGACAAACGAGTGCGTATGTGTATGCAAAGCCGCGGAGGCCATTTGCCCGATATCTTATTCCATAAATAACCCTATCCTATGTACTTTATGAATCATTAAAAAAATTACAATCAAAAGACTAAAAACTGTGTTTTCTATTTAATTCAAATCTTGCGTTAATTTTGGGACACCCTTTATAAGATAAGAGTATATATTATAAAAATTCATCTCAGCTATTTTATTAAATTAGCACAATTTTTTGCTGCATTATTCAGGAATGGATCTCCTGTTGAATGAAGATCAAAATATTATTTATATATATATTAAAAATATTGCTAATTAATTAATTTGTTTTTTGTTTTATTATTATGATTGCATTGTATGGACGTAAGGCGTGGTCTATGACTTCGAAAGACGAAAATTGCACATAAAATTTGATAATAGGGTGTTTCCTAGCATTTATGAGCTGTAAAAGGGTGTTATCATCGGTAAACGGCGCAGAATGCATAATGAAGAATGGTATGATCTCTATGTATTTTTAAATATAGTTAGGATCTTAAAATCGAGGAGGTTGCGATGAATGGGATACGTGCTAAAAACGGAGAGAAAAGATAGTTTTATATATAATTGAGAGACCAATAACAGGATGGGTAAACAATTGAGGGAGTTAGGAGAGAATGGGAGTTGGATGGAAGTAACTAAGAATACAACGTTTGGAAGATTGTAGTTGCTGCAACCAAGAAGATGCGAATTACGTACAACCACAGAGATAGAGAGCTCTATTATTATAAATTTAATTAAAATTTCATTCGTTAACAGACTATAATTTCATTTAGAAATTAAACAAAATAAACTTGTCCAATTAAACAAATCTCAATCGAATGTCGAAATATACAAATCAAAAAAGTATTTTAAACATTTAAGAATAGAGAAATATAGATAATAAAGAATATTGACGATTGTGTAAATAATCAAATTTTGTGTCTTCGATATTTTTATATTATTATAAAGTATAAAAAAAAGTTAATTCAAAAACAATAGAAATTAATTTATGTATATTAATGGAATATTTTTTTTTTAAGTTAAAAGAAAAACAAATCTATAAGCTTATAATTCTTATAAAAATCTTATATTCAATTTTAAATAAAAAACAAAGAACAAAATCAACTGATAACAAATTGATCGAGCATTTGTAATCATAAAATAACAAAAGAAAACTTTCTTAAGAGAAAAATAAAATTCTTGTTATTTTTTTTAACAAAAGAATTTTTTTCTTACCCATCCTTTCATATAATATGTGTTTTTTATTATAATTTTATATATAATTGTAATGATCAATTTAAAACAAAGAGATATAAATAATATTTTCGTTATGTAAATAGGTATAAATAAAATTATATGATATTTTAACATTGTTTAAGTGGTGCCACGAGATACCTCTAGATTTATAGATAAACAAAAAGTCAACAAAACTTGTTCACTTTATTATATGTATTATATGGCCTTTTTATCGGAGAGAAATCTCTATTCTATACATAAGCTATTTAATTAATTTATTTTTTATGTTTTTATTAAAAATAAAATGGTAAATAAAAAACTCGGTTACTTATGATTCAAAACATAAATATATTGGTTAAAATTAAAAAAAATTATTAAAACAATCAAAATATCCTATACATGCATAACTAGAAATAGGAATAAATATAAAACTTATATTTCCTATAAAGTAAAAAAAATAAATTTTTCTCATTGTCAGTTGAAAAGGATCAAATAATTTTAGAAAATAACATACAATAGAAATATGATGAGAATATTATATATATAATGTATATATATATGTTTTATTGTAATCCATTAGCGTAATTAATTTTTTAGAAGGACCTTGGAATGTAAAAAAGCTATTAAATACCCAAGCGAGATTTTATTCATTAACTTCCCCACATTTTTAAATTACAATAATATTAATTCATTTTGTGTATATAAAATTTATTTTTTGTTGATTCATTACATAATTAAAAAATAATAATATACTTTTGAATGGTAGTTGTATTCGAATAAAATATACTCTTAAATTATTGAAATGTAACTTTGTAGAAAATTTCAAACCAGATCAAAAATTTAAAAAAAAAATTAAACAGAACATATAAATTGTTATAGAATAATAACTTCAGAATTATTTATTGGATAAATTTTCAATTTTAGACCATATATTTTAGAGATTTTAATAAAAATATTAACATTCACCCCTTCTCTGTAAAAGTCAAGCAAATTTCTATATATATAAAATTAAGCGTAAAAAGTGATGTACCGGAATTTTTTATTCAAGTTTCTGAAAATGAATATTTATTCTTATAATTCTATTCTTTTTTTTTTTCAAAATATTAAAGATTGGGCCTGATTTACTTCGTTTTATGGAGATTTAAGTCTATATTTTATATTACTTTGTTAAAAAATATGAAATAAAATATTTTTTTAAAGGAGTGCAAAAATTTTCTTTAGAAGAAAATATCGTGACGTTACTGGTAGACAATAATCAGCATTGTTACCAATGGTGTAGCTTGTGAAAAATTGGTTTATTCCTAAGAAAAAATTTGGACTTTTTCAAATTTCAAAATATTTTCACTAAACTATTATATAATCGGACCTTAAAAATTTTAAAAGTAGCTCCAGTTATTGAAAAAATTAATTTCTTTATCTTAGAGTTCCATAGTCAACAAAGTGCGATTATGTCTACCAATATACCGGATGTAAATGTATATCATCTATATTTCATTTTCCAATGTTTGTATTAACTAAGCTAATAACATTTATATTATATTTTCTGACATTTTATTTTAAAAGTTGTTTATTTGATTTCATTGGAAGATTAATTATTTCCTAAAGTTTATTTAATTATATATTTGTTGAAAGGATAAGAAAAATTGATCGTTATCCTTATCGTTATCACTATAACATAAATGAAGTATATTTATAGAGTATACTAACAAAAGTCCAATTTCTAAATATTAATTACAAAGTGAAAGTAATAGATGAATTCATTTATTTTTTATATATTTAAAGTGAACTTCATTAGAATTTTGTTTTAATTTCAAAATAATAAACCATTGCTTTCACAATCATTCTGCTAATTTTATTTTTATGTATATTTTTAGATTTACTAATCGATTTTTTGTTAACCCAGAATATAAAAAAAACTTGGAATTTATATTATTTTTTGTTTATTTAAGTGATAGAAATACATTCTTGATTTCTAAAAAGGAACTCGTTGAATTATTTATTCCTCATAAAAATAGATCATTTATTTGATTGTAATTATATACAAAAAAATTGATCCAATTCAATATTCATGATTGAAGTTTTTATGTTAAAACTGAGGTTGAGGTAGAGAATTAAAAGTAAAATTATTTATATATATTCAAATTCAACTGAAATTGGTTAAATTTAAACAAAAACATGACAAAAAATGAAATGAAAAAGGTATAATAGGATAATTAATTTGTTTTGATAAGTTTCTTTTATTAGAAATCATTTTAAAATGTCATGGAATAATTTTTCATTTGTCTGTCTGTTGAAATTGTCTCGATGAATGAATGTGTTTATATGCCGAGGGGATGAATATTATTTGAATACATGGATAGTGTTCATGTTTAATAAGGTTAAAAAGGGCAAAATGAACCATAATTTACATTACAATGAAGTTACAAAAATAAAAATGACAAGTATTTTAAAACAAGATTTATCTATTTAAATGAATATAATAACATTTTTTATATGTATATGTAGGTAATTATAATATATATTCAAAAATATATATGTAATTAAATACCTCAGGTGAGTCATTTACTATTTAAAGTATGTTAAAACAAAATAATGAGAAGTTATCAAAGATAAATAAAAGGGAAAACCAATTTTATAGTTAAAATTTACAAAATAATATTTTTTCTTTATTTATGAGGAAAAATGATGCGTTTATTTAAATGCTAACTTTTTGAGAAACGACTTATGAATATAACAAGACCGCCCCACTCAACACACACTTTAAATTTAAGAAAATATATGAATTTGATATTATATGGTACATGATAGTTGTAGAGATGTGGTTTCTGCATCCAAGATAAAAGTAAAGAAAATTTGTAAAAATATATTCTGATTAAAGTAGATAATTCGTAAATGGAATATCAAAAAAAAAAAAAAAAGAAAACAAATATTTTTCTTTCGGATAAAAATGGGATGACTACTAACTTCTCTCCCTCTAATCTGTTATATATCAAATAATCATATTTATTCAAATATTTCTATTATTTAAAATAAATTTTTTTCTGTGATAAAAAGAATATTGTTTTATTTTTAAAATTATTTTATTAAATATATATATATTTTTTCCTCTATCACATTCCATTACAATTCAATCTAAAACTAAAATAAAACATTTAATAAATTTTAATAAAATTAAATATTATATTTCTTATTTTATTGTACATATTTAAATGAAATTTTTAAAATAGAATCCAAAGTGGCCAATGGAACTAGAGATGAAATGTTGAAGAATTTATATAAATAAAATGTAAAATATATTTAAAAATCGTCTACAAATGCTAAGAATTGAATCATTTTTAAAATAAACAATAAAATTAATTTTTATTTATTAGAATTAGATAAAAATTATATGTTCAATTCAAGCAAAAAAATATTAAAAAGATAAATAGTATAAATATAAAACGAAATAAAAATATAAATAAAAAATAAAAAAATAAATACAAATTACAAAGTTAAACCGCTTACCATTTATTTCCATTAAATTGATTTTAAATACGTATAAAATAAAATAATTAAAATGTGAATATAGAAATATGAAAATTGAATAAAAATATCGATGGAGAATAATTTAAAAATCTAATAATATTAATGGAATAAAATGTTATTTAAAAATAAGTTATTCCAATTTGTTTAATTTATTATTTTCAAGTTTAAAAATTGAAAATATTAACAAGGATTACAAATATATATATACACGAGGTGTGTTCGAAAAGTAAGGTGACTTTTCAAATTTTGCGTGCTACGTACTTTCGATTATCGATTTTTTTGTTTTGTTATGTTGGTACCCTCTTCCCGAACATCTGTACCAAGTTTCAAGTGTATAGCATTTTTTGTTTGGTTGTGAGAGGCGTAAAGGTTATAAGTGTTTTGCGTGCTCGGCGATTTTTTGCTATCGAAAAATATGGATCAAAGGATTTGCATCAAATTTTGTGTAAAAAATAAAATAAAGTGCTCCGAAACACTTGAAATGTTGACAGTGGCATACGGTGAAACTGTTCTGAGTAAAACAAATGTTTACAAATGGTACAAACTCTTCCAGGATAGCTGGGAAAATACCAATGACGAGCCTCGCTCTGGACGCTTTTACTCACTGTTTTCTTCGATTACCATAGCGTGGTGCATCAGGAGTTCTTACCATATGGTCGTACGGTCAATAAACAGTATTATCTGCGCCGTTTGCGAGAAGCATGTGGAAAAACAATTGACTTTTGCATCACGAGAATGCCCTTGCTCACTCATCTTTGCTTGTGAGAGATTTTTTGGCGAAAAACAACACCACAATCAGCCACCATATTCACCGGATTTAGCCCCATGTGACTATTTCTTGTTCCCAAAACTAAAGAGACAGGACTGAGATTTGCAACGATTGAGGAGATAGACTCAATCGCTGGAAGAGCTCAAGGCTATACGGAAAAGTGCTTATGAGAAGTGCTTTGAGGATTGGAAAAACCGTTGGCATAAGTGTATTGTATCTGAGGGGGATTACTTTGAAGGAGACAACATAAATATTGATAAATAAATAAATATTTTTCTTAAATATACAAAGTCATACTTTTAGAACATACCTCGTATATATATATATATAACTTTTAAAGATACTTTGCTTTAAAAATTTTACAAAATATAAAATATATTATTTGTTAATTTTTATTATTATATGTAAATATAAGAAATTTATGTGGATAGTTGTTATGTAAATATATATATATATATTTAAGAAAATAATGAAAATTACTAGTAAAATTTTATACTATTAATGTAATAACCAAGAGGATTTATTGCATAAAAACATTAATAAGAATTATCGTTGCAAAAACTTACCAGCAATTGGAATAAATTGAAATATAAAGAAAACTCACCTGAAACAAAATAAAAAAAGATTATTAAATCTTAAGTACACATGTACAAATTCTAAAATTATATATATATATATATTTATAGATATTTTGTTATTTTGTTAAAATCCGTGAATAAATTATTTAAATTTTCTAAATTCACAAATTGAAATATACAACAATAAATGTATAATGTAATAAAAATTTGAAAAATACTTATAATCGATGTATAAAAGATTTAGAAAGAAGTAAAAATTTAGTATGAAAATTCTGATCAATGCTAAAAATTTTTTGAGATAGATACCTAATAACAAAATTAATGAAAATAATACATTTTTTTTTAATATATTAGTTAATAATTTACACAGTATATTGGAAAAAAATAAATATTATCAGAGAGATTAGCGTAGATAGTAGAGGAGGGAAGGGAATCGAGTATTGCCTGGTTGGTTTGAGCCCCATATTGCCTTTGTGTCAGCTAATCGATGCATTATCTGTCAGAGGGGATCAGTCGAGTTCATTGCAAATGCCAAAGCATTAATTGCTGTCGGCTATACTAGATATCCAGATATAATATCCATACATATGAGGCTTTAAAGATCATAATATACAATCACAAAGCATGTTAATTAACTATTGGTGATGTGTAGTCTGTTTGTCAAGACAAGAGGGTTCTGGATTCCTTTTCACGGCTGTAGATTAGAAGGAAAATGCCTCATGGATTATTCAAACTTATTTTTTTTTAGAGTGGATGTCGGGACATGATCAAAACAACAAACAAAACAAACAACCAGGCCAATTAATTAAAAGTAAAGCATTTATTTGTTTAATATAAGTAAAAACAAGAAAATTAAATGCTTTTCAGTTTTTATGGTGAGATAAAAGGAAATGATGAATCAAGTAGTAGGTTTTGAGTAAATGAAGTTAATGTACCCCTTCCCAAAATATATACCATATATAGATAAATATTTAGTGTATATAAATTAGAAATATTTACAGCTCATATATATATATGCATTAAAGAATTGAAAAAGAAATTACGTAAACCGCATTTTCGTGGATTTGGCTAATACTTTACCAGTGGGATCCTTTTTCAATTACAAATAAACTTTTTTATGAAATTTTTTTGGGCCTCTTCTAGTTGACGAGATAAAAATTATTAAAATTTGCATATAAATCCATTGATATTTTATTTAGCTAGCATGTTTTATCCGTTTGACTATCAGAGGGCCCACTAATTTTCGATTTTATAAGTTCGGTTTGGATTTATGAAAATTAAAAAATTAATTACATAATTTTTCTAGATCCAAACCGAACTTATAAAAACCGAAAATTATTGAATAAGTAAATAATTAGTGAATTAGTCAATAAATCTTTACTTAATGGTACATTTCGACGTTCATAACTAATCTGTCAAACTTATAAAATCTTTATTTTAATAATTTTTATCTCGTAAACTAGAAGAGGCCCAAAAAAATTTCATGAGAAAAGTTTATTTGGAATTGCAAAAGGAAACCACTGGTAAAGTATTATACAAATTCACGAAAATGCGTTTACTTGAATAATTACCGAAATTTATTATTTTAATTATAAAATAATTTTATAATCTAAAAATTAAATAAATTAATGATAAATTTCAGGCAAATAAATTTTTGCGGATCGGAGTATATAAATATATATATATATATATAAATACCTTATTTAATATTTTAAAATCACTTTAGGCATCACTGCTTCCCTTTCATCGCCCAAAGTTTCTTCGGACGACTATTGGATCTTGTCCTTAGTTATAATATTGTTTATTTTATGATCATAAATACACAGTATGGTACTTTAATTGATATGATAAAGGGGATGGAAAGTAGTATACATATTTCGTTCATTAAAATTGGATTTAATTATTTTTTGAAAATTGCTAATAAGCAACAAAACAATTCTGATTATATTATTTTAATGAAGTTATATGATTCTATTTGTGGAAGGGAAAACGATTACTTTTCGAAAAATTTAAAATAAAGAATATAGAAATATTATTGAACTTAATTAAATCTTCATAATGAAATTCTCATTGAAAATTATCATAAAATTGACATGTCTCGAATATTTATTTCAGATATAAAATCATTATAGAAATTTGCTAAAGGTTAGAAGGGTTATTTGGCTTTTAAAAGTAAGAATACATATATAAACATCTATATCTATAAATATATATGGTGGGAAAGATTTTCCATTTAGTAAATATGTTTTATTTATTTATTTATTTTCAAATAATATTTCAATCTAATATTTTGTTTCTTTTTTTAAGGTACACTGATTTTTATTAACAAATAAAAGATAAAAATAAACACAGAAAAGAGAATTAGATAAAACCATTATCTGATGATAAATAAATATTATATTTGTTACGAAATTATTATATTAAAAAAAAAAGTATTTTTAGAAATGTCATTAATTTATAAAATTATATTGAAAAATTGTATTGATATAATTAAATTCTCAAAAACTAAATAAATAAATGTATAAAATTAGAATCCGATATTAAAGAATACATTATTAAAATACGTATTTTCAATAAATAATTATTTTGAAATATTATTTATTATATCATAAATTAAATAAATTATAGGTATATTGATTTTATCAAAAATATGTAATTTCACCGGAATAAACTAATAATTGAAAAATTATAAGAGTATGTCAATAAGTCCGTGACTTTATGAAGTTACAGCCTCTTAAATAAAATGGCAATACTACTCATGTTAGCAGGAAACTATTAGCTGAGTCCTGTCTTTTAGTTTTTGTTTGATATCCATTAATAGCAGACTACCTAGTGATATGAGAAGAAAACGTGTGAATTTGTATGGAATTCCATGAATTGGGATACGAATTGCTCCCTCAGCTCTATTCTCCGGATTTAGCCCCGAGTGACTATTTCTTGTTTCCAGTCCTGAAGAAATGACAAATCTTTTTTTGGATTTTATGTTTGACATCCATTAATAGCAGACGACCTCGTGATTTGAGAGGAAAATAGAAAAAAGTTAATTTTTCGTGTGCTCATTAAGTATTATTTTTTGCAGAGAATCTTTGGACGAAGTGTATAAAGCTCAAAGGAGACTATGTTAAAAAATAAAATTATTTTTATCCAAAAACCTGTGTTTCATTCAAAAAAACTCCGACTTATCGACCAGTCCCCGTATGTAATAATAAAATGTTAGATATATTTATTCAAATAATTCAAAAAATGAAATACTAAAGAAGGACACGTGTATAATTTCTTGCATATATTTAGGTGCTATTCACTTTTTGATTTTTGTTTGTTGTAATATATATTTCTTAAATTTTCTATTAGAGAAAATATAAAAAAAATTAATTTTTAGTTAACCGGATATTGAATCTATTTTTAGTTGAAGATTTAAATCTTCAGATTTATATAAATACGAGGCATGTTTTTTAAGTAAGTACCGTTTTGGAATTAAAAAAAGATGTGCAAAGATACCACATAATTTTATTTTTACATGAAAGCCTGTACCATAATCTACTTTTCTACATAATTTCCTACAATATTGTTTTGTCAATTTTCTTAATCACTTTTTTGGATTAACTACATTGCCTAAGACACTTAAAATTAAACTACCGTTCGAGTTAGACATTGACACGCAACTTCTATCTTTTAAATAAGAAATTATATTAAATTCCAATTAAAACACAAAATTCTAATTATTCTCAATTTCCATAACAATATTTTATGAACATGATTTTTGAAAAACATACATATTAATTCTATTAACTATTTTATATCATTTTAATTTAAATATATTATTCAATTCAGTAATAGTTCAGAGTAATTCAATTGACAATAGACTAGCATACTTAAAAAATAAAATAAATTGAATAAAATGAAAATGAAACTCAAACCAACATTTTTTTTTTATTGATGAAATATTTTCCATTTCTCTAATTAAAAAAGTTTCTAAATCCATTGTAAAATATCCAGTGTTTACACAGAATATAGAAGATAATTATCAACCATATTATTATTTAAAAAAACAAAGTTTTTCTTTTTATTAAAAAAAAGTTTCATTTTTCATTGTATCGACAGAAAAAATGAATATAATTTAAATTTAATTAATAATAATACCAAAAAAGAACAAAAACCAAAATTCTCCCTATAATAATAATTTTATGAACAATCGGATATATATATATATATATAAAACACCCCATTCTCAATAAAAAAAAATTTTTAGAAAATCAATCAAGATAATATTAAATATTTGTAAATTTTAATGTTGTTTTATTTTTATATTTTTCCCGAGAATAAAACAAGTATTTTGGCGGTTGTATTATATGGGTGTGAGACATGGTCTATGACCTTAG
This sequence comes from Labia minor, assembly GCA_963082975.1. NCBI lineage: Eukaryota > Metazoa > Arthropoda > Insecta > Dermaptera > Spongiphoridae > Labia > Labia minor. The sequence goes on from OY720345.1 coordinate 41,319,143, forward strand.
GGGACGAGAGTAGATTTAGAGTATTTGAGAATAGGAATCTGCGAAGCTTTTATGGGCCAAAGAAGGATGAGGTCACCGGGGAATGGCGGAGACTGCATAACGAGGAATTGCATGACCTCTATGCAGATATAGTTAGAATTATAAAATCGAGAAGCTGCGATGGGCAGGGCACGTGGCTAGAATGGGAGAGGAAAGAATGGCGAAAAATATATTGGTGGGGAGACCGAGTGGGAAACGTCCGCTTGGAAGACCAAGGACGCGGTGGGTGGATAATGTAGGAAGTGAGAGTGATGGGAGAGGGTTGTGGTTCAGAATAGGGACACTTGGAGAAGTGTGGTTGCTGCGGCCAAGAACTTCCGAGTTCTGTAGAGCCACATAGATAGATAGATAGATAGAGATAGATTTTTCCCAAGAATAAGAAAAAAAATGAAAAAAATTTTAGTTAAAAAATAATATTTTAATTTTTAAACTTTTCCATAAAAATTATTAAACTTTAGAATCTAGTAATATGAAATAATAATTAATTATTAGATTTAGATGAATAATGAAAAAGGTGAAAGTTTTCTATTAATATAAAATTATATTATATTTATCTATTCTCATCGCTCACTCTATTATTGTGGTTTTAAAGATAATTAAAATGTTTAACTAACTTGCAATATTTATATATTTAGTAAAAAAATAAAATAGTTTCAAATAAATGAATGAACTGGTGAAGAAGTTTCAAATATAATTTTGAATTGTTTCACCATCAACATTTCAAATAAATAAGATGTCATCGGATGGATGACTGAGTTCATTCCAAATCCACAAGTGGCTAATTTCAGAGGTTCAGTGAATTCTGACCTTCTTGGTACAGCCGTTGCCTTCTTACTATTTACGAGGTTAATTTCCCTGAGGTTCTTGAATTATCTTGTATCCTTGATTAAGAATTCCACCCGAGTTTACAATAATTTCCTCAATTTGTTGTTATTCAACAACAGACCACCTGGTAGAAGGAAACAGATTTGTCAGAATCATAATAACTTTGAAAACAACTGAAGATATATATGTATGTCTCTAGTACAATATAATATAATACAATGAAATCCTTTATTTAAATATTTAAATATTTTATTTTGAGGACTTTGAGAATTTATTGATGATGATTTTTATGATCCATCCAGAGCCCTAATGATGGAAGTCTTTTTGAAATTATTAATATATTTTCTCAGTTGAGAAAATCCGGAGTATTTCCACTCAACTATCTCGCAATTTGAATTAGATTAAATAACATATATTATATTTAAATTAAATTTAATTAATTAAATTATAAATTAAAAATAATAAATAATCTTTATTAAAGCAGCGCATTTTTGGCTCTTTGTTGATGGCACCACGTCACGTGCTGGTGTGTGATTTGCAGTGTTAAAAAATTAATTCAGGTACTTACAGCGATTCAATCAAGCTGAAATTCTACATATAGCAGTTTTATACAATTTTTAATCATGTCAAATACTATCAAACATATATCTTTATTTTTACGGTCAGTTTAGAGGAAAAAATTGAAAACGTAGTAGGTAATGATCCTCTTCCGGTTGAGCTACATTTCTCAAAAGTTGATAAAAAAACTACGAATTTTGAATAATGCCCGTATACCAAATTACATGATTCTAGCTCAAACAATTTTTGCGTAATTTTATCTACACACACACACATTTCGTGACGAGATAGTAAAAAGGCTATGATGATGATGGTGAAACTACCGAAATGCACAGAAAATAAACAAATAAATGAATATAAATATTAGTTAGGATCAAATTTTATATTTAAAATAAATAAAAAACTTAGTTTGATATACTAATTTCTAAATTTGATAAACTAATTTCTAATTTTCTAATTTACGAAGCTGTAATCCGAATGTAGGAGAGGGTCAAAAAAGCATTTAACTTCTTTATCATGGCAGAGCGTTCATCCATATTGCGTTAAAGTTTTTGTATATATGTATATAAATATATATAAACAAGATGACGACATAAATGTCCATACGACTCCCTCTAACTTCATCACTTTTATAAATGAAGAGAACTGTATAGGGAATGGGTTTTCAGAACATTGAAGAGAGACAAAAAAAATCACTTTTAGAAACTTAACAGGATCGGTTCAGGAGAGGACAAAAAAAGAATATTACGAATAGAGGAAAAACATTTGGAACAAGAGCATATATCGTATAATGAAGCATATTTTGAAGGAGATTGATCTATTTAAGATGTCATCTTTAACAAAAAACAAAAATGAATGAAATAATTTTCGTTGTTTTTTTATAAGAATAGATATTCTTAGTATAAAAAAATAAATAAATTGTTTATTTTTTTTTTATAAAGAAAATAGTTGATGACATCAGTTTTTAATATTCTAAATTCATAAAACATTTAATGTTAAACTCTTAAGTACATTAATTATCCAACATCATAATAATAAATAATAAATCATGAGACAATAGGAAAAAGCTAAGATATTCCATTGGAAAGTTAATTAATATTGTATTTTATGTTAAGGACATATATATATATATATAGACATATTAATTCCAAATTATATCTTTAATTAATACTGATTAATTTAATGTAAAATAAATTTAGATTGTGTGTGAGAGAGAGAGAGAAAGAATATTTATCTCTCTCTCCCTCTCTAATTTGGTTTAAACTAATTAAATAATAATTATAATAAATACGTGCTTAAATGATTTATTATTAATAATGAATATGATCATATATTTCCGGATAAAATTATATCTAATAAATTTTATCATTAGAGTAGTTAAAATATTTTTTTAAAAGAAAAAAAAATAACACTAATGAATTAAATAATAATAAAAAAACTTATTTAGTATTTAACCATTTCAAATATAATTATAAAATATTAATTAATTTATTTTTAAAAATTTAAAAAAAATTCTATAAAATAGAGCAGGTTGTATAGATTAAAGGCGCAAGGAATATTTTAGTGTTACTGGGTAGTAGCAATATAAATTCATTTTATTAGTGAGAAGAATTTAAAATACTATTAATGAGATAACATAATTATTCTTTGTATTATATTATTATTATATAGTATAAAGTAAGAAATGTTTCGATTATTCCAGAATAGATACAAATTTGTAATATATTTTTGTCATCAAATCGAGGTTACGATGAGAGGCAGGTTAATTAAATTATAAATAATTTTCATATTAAGCCTTTAATTTCAAATGAATTATAAAGTAATACCAATTTGTTACCACTCTAAATACAATTTATATCTTTGTAAATATTTATTAAAAAAAATGTTAAACAAAATAAATAATCAAAATGCTAGAATATCATTTTTCAAAGGACGGATAATAAAATAATATAGGAAAAAGAGAAATTTAATAAATAAATTGTATAATATCTACATATTTATTTTAACCGAATTTATTGGTACTATATCCAATTAAACTTGATTAGAGGATTTGAATTCCTGTTTTCACACTTCACCCTAATTGGTGTATTCCATTAAAAGCGTATGACTCGGTAAAATATAGATCTCTTAATTAAATGAAAACGAAAGGCAGAGGAGATAATTTTTATTTTATTTTATTTTTTTAACGAGGTAAATAAAATTTTCCATATTCAAATATATACCATATATTCTAAATTAGAATATTATATTAAATAAAAGAAAATGGTGTAATTAAAAATATTTTTTTTTATTTGTTTTGTTTATTATAAATTGTTAATTGAAATTAATTTTAAACGTTTTAAATTATTAATATTGAAGATAGATGTAAATAGCCAAAAATTGCATTGGACATTATCTTACATTAGATTATATATTCATTTATATTATATTTTATTATATTATAGTAGATTAGAGTACCGTCATCTCAGATAGTAAAAGCCACACTGTTTTTCCTACCACGAGAATGCGCATGAGAGATATAATAAATGTAAATATAAACAGTGTTTTCTCCTATTATAATAACACTCATGTTAAAAATATATTTGGTTGATAAGAAAACAAATAAATCAATATATCTTTATAATGTTATTTAAACCAGGCACAGAAACGACCGACGATTTGAAATAAATTAATTTCTAAACAACATTTTATATTTATTTATTATATAAAGTATCAAAAAAAAAATATTTTTAAAATTTGAATTAAAAAATTACTAAATTATATTATCTTAGTTTTTATTTTTAGTTTAATTAATCAAGTATTTATCACTACTATTTTTTAAGTGAAATATTTTCTGAACAATGAATATAAAATTAATAATTTGTAAACTACCACTTCCAGTTACCGGATATACACCAAAAAATGATGAATCCATGCTACTGATGTATTAAGTAAATATACCAAATTTTATCAAAATCCATTGAACCGTTCGAGCTGTACACGTCTATACGACCAGACAGACAGATATCATGCTAAGAATACTTTTTTTACTTTCCCGCATACTTTGTATAAGGGAAGTATTCGAATCGTCAAAAATTTCGACTTCGAGATTTCGATAGATCTTGACGTTTTAGACCTCCCTGAGTCGGAAAATACAATTTTTCGAATTATGTCTGTGTGTGTGTGTATATATGTATGGATGTATGTAATGTTTGTCTGTGAGCAAATTTACTCAAAAACTAATCAAGCTAGGACTTCGAAATTTGGCACACCTATATTATTCACAGTTTGTAGATTTTTATCAAAATTTCGTCAAAATCGGTTAACCGGAAGTGGTACTTTACCTACACTGGTTGCGTTTACTTTTCAAGTAAAGTACCAGTTTGCTTCGAGATATTTGCTTCATATTTTGTATAAAGATTTAAAAATATGAAAAAAATTCAGATACCAAATTTCATCATGATCTGACTACCGGAAGTGACATTTGTAAAAATCTCCACATCTGAAATTTAGTGTGAAAAAAATAATTTATTTACTATTATAAATTTATTATTTGACAAAATCATTATGATACAATATACTTTTTTCATACTTGAAATTTTTATTTCCAATTTTTTTTTATAATTATTATTGTTTGTTAAAAATTCTAAAAATTTACTAGTATATGATTAAAATGGTCGACGAATGAAAATAAATGTATAAAATCAATACTACTTAAAGTGTTTCAATTTTATAAATTATATCTGCCTTATATATAATATATATATATTATAACATGGTAGATATATGTAGATGCTGCATATATATATAGTATATATGTATGCTTAATTGATAAATGGATAATCTATAAATATAGTTATGTTTTGTTTTAGAGAATGGCATTGAAATATTCAATTATATCCAATTTGGAATTGAACTGGAGAGTGATGGATCCTAATTTGCACTGAGACTATATTTAATTAAATTGGATTATCAAATTTCATGGTTTAATCAATATACTCTATGTTATAAATCCAAATTCAATCTTCCATTTACCTTTACATTCTCCCTTATTTGCATATCATCCATATACCTAAACCTATTTATTTCATAAGTATTTATATTACGAGAATCTTTAAGATTAAATAAAGTAATAAATATTAGCATATACAATTATCATTAGTTTCTTTCATGATAAATTCAATGGGAGAATTAATTCCTTGAAATTAATTTAATTTACTTTCCTTCGGGTAATTATAAGTATTACCATCTTCATCCAATCCCGACCATCTCTTATCTCCTTCCTATTAGTTTTATTTAATTTATACATAATATAATTATATTCAAGATGCTATATATTACATTTAGTAATGAAAATAACTTATATTAGGTGTTTTCAATTAAAAAATCTTTGAATTAGAGATTTATTAAAGATTTTATTAAGTTTCACCTCAAGTCTGAAAAAGTTTTGAGTCCCAGCATAAAAACTTTTTAAAACTATTCGGTTGCTCTAATGGTATCAAAAAATAATAAATTACAAGAGATAAGAAAAAAATTAACTATATTTTCATTTTTATTTACCCCATTTCACATTATATTCTATGTAAGCAAGAAATATATAGTATAATAGGAATAATAAATAATAAAATTTAAAAATTAGCTGGAGTGTCTCCACTCGATTATCTCGCAAATTTGAATTGGATTAAATAACATAATATATTATATTTAAATTAAATTTAATTAATTATAAATTATAAATAATAAATATTAAACCAGCGCATGTTTGGCTTTTTGTTGATGGCACCACGTCACGTGTTGACGCGTGAGATTTGCAGCGTTAAAAAATTAATTCTGGTACTTTCAGCGATTCAATCAAGCTGAATTTCTATATAGTTTTATACAATTATTAATCAGGTGAAAAATTATCAAACATATATCTTTATTTTTACGGTCAGTTTAGAGGAAAAAAATTGAAAACGTAGTAGGTAATGACCCTCTTCCGGTTCAGCTACATTTCTCAAAAGTTGATAGAAAACTATGAATTTTGAATAATGTCCATGTACCAAATTTCATGATTCTAGCTCAAACCGTTTTTGCGTAATCTTGGTTACATACATACACACACACACACACACACACAGACATTTTTCTCAACCTTAGTGAAAATGATTCAGGAACCTTCAAAACGTATGAAAACATCAAAATCTCAACATCGAAAATTTTCGTGATCGCAATACTATCTCTTACGAGATAGTAATAAGATATGAAGAGAAGTAAATAAATTTCTTAGTATCTTAACACATTGTAATTTATCAAAAAATTCAATTAACTATTATTATTTTATTTTTTGCTATATAAAAAATCAACTTAATTTTATTTTATCTAATTAATTTTATTATTATAATTTACAGTAAACACACACATATTTTAATTGTTTTTCTTCGTCAAAAACCCAACAAGTATGTATTAAAATCAAAATATGCAAACATTGCAATAATTCAAGTGGTATTTTCATTTGTCTTTGTTAAAATTATATTACGCCTAGTAATAAAAAATTATAAAGATGACTAAACCTGAAATTATAAATACGATGATAAATTTAATATAAGATTGTGGGAGTTGTAAGTCAATGAAGTCAAGTAAGAAATTTACTCTGATATAAGAAGATGCATTACTTTAAGATGATGAACATGATTATGATTATTAAAGGGATTTTTATTTAAAGATCACATTATTTTTAAATATTATTTTTATTTAATAAATATTTATTAATTCTATTATTTTTATTTAATAAATATTTATTAATTCTATTATTTTTATTTAATAAATAATATTTAAAAATATAATGTGGTCTTTAAATAAAAATCCCTTTAATAATTATAACAAAAATTATATAAGTTTTAATAAATATATTAATGATAAATGATTATGATTTGATTATTATTATTATTATTATTAAATCGCTCTCAATTTTGATAAAATTATAATTTAATATTTTCAATAATCAATAAAAATTATTACAATTTATATATTATTAAATTTCTTATTTAAAAATTTTTTAAAATTAAAATAGTATAATCCTCTTTCTCATTGGATTGATAAATAATTAAATTATTAGATAATTCATATTGTATTTTCTTTCTAGTTTAATATTTTCTTTAATAAATTGGAATATTATTATAATCTTTAGGGATAAGTCAGTAGATGGTTGTGATTAATGAATTTGCTATAGCAACGTAAACATAAATTCAGTAGGAATTTTCATTGACACAAACGGGGTCGTCATTTATCAACTTATCTCTATTAGTAAGTAGATCCGTATTGAAGCTTTACGCATTGATAAACGGCAAAAGCTCACTGGTTAGTGAAGATGCGCTCGTAATGAAAGAGAAAAACGATCAACGAGCCTGGATAATTGAAATGAAAACGGAATGTCCCCGAAGGGGAATGTCTTTTCCTTTATAATTTTTTTTTCATTTTTCCTTTACTTCAATCCCCCCCCCCCCCCATCACCACCATGCGTTCTGGCATTCTTCTTTTTACTTTTAAATTTAAATCTCTTAGAAGTATAAGTAACTCAACGTTTAATGAGATAAAATGAAATTTAATTGCTATTCTTTTATCTTGAATAAGATGCAGATTTTAGGAATTTAAATTGAATTGATGGTATCATCATCTACACTCATGAACATATTCTATCTAAACCTATTTCTTTCATTGATGATTGTTACCTTTTATGCAAGACTTATCCAGTTTTATTCTAAATTTTATAGGGAAATTGTAAAGAAGTTTATTTATGATATATATATATATATATATATATATATAATAATTAAAATTCATATCTAAATAAAATGATTTATATAATATATTAATTTATCAGACCCTTCAGTGGTTTAGTGGTTAGCACGACAGTCTACCACACTGAAAACTCGAGTTGGGCCTAGGGAAATTAAATAATTAATTATTTCTCTTTAAGGCTCTGCGTAAATCTCATGGTCTATCCGCAAATAATAATTAACTTATTATAAAATATTAGATACATCAAAATACGTCTCTAATTATGTGAATTATTATATATAATATATTAATGTGATACAAACTAATAAAATATATAATAATATATTAAAGAAATATATACAATAAGTAATAATAGATATAAGTTTTATTTTATAGAATTAGTAATGTTACTAATGTATTATCTTATCTATTTTACTCTATAAAATTAAATAAATTACCAAATATGGAATACCAACTATTAAAATATTTTTTAGAAATTTATGTGAATTTTTTGATATTTTCTAAAATGTAATTTATATTGGAGAATTTAAATTAAATTTGTCATGATGATGAATCCGTTATACCTGAGTAAATATTACTTTCCTATTTCTTTAATTATCATTATACGCTTTTTAAATTAATATGAAATTAATAAGAATGTCGCCTTTACCTTATATGAATATGAAATTAATAAAAACAAAATTTATAATTATAAAAATAAATAAATAAATAAATAAAAATAGAAACAAGTAAACAAAAATCAATTTAAAAAAAAGAAAAAGATAAATTTTCCTGCTCTTATTAAATTATAAAAAAAATTCTTATTATTTATATATATATATATATAATCTATATTTTACCATAACTATTTATCGTGTCTTTTTATTACAAGGAATAATAATAAAATAATTCACAATTAAGTAATTCTCGTTTCAAGCTTTTAGCTAAGCAACTTATTGGCTCTTTATAGTAGCAAAATTGTTATTTGAAAAGGGTTATACATATATATGTTTAAAAAGGGTTATAATACAACCCTTCCTAACTCCATTAGGATTTCAACCCCTTTATCTATTCATCAGCCAACATGCTTACTTTAAGGGGCGATTATTAATTATAAGGGTTGTCAACGACTATACACGCACAACTTGACTAAATTAATAATTTATATAAATCTTCCAAAGTTATCAGATTATTTATTTATTATAAAGATTTCTTTTATTAATTATAAATTTATTAGTCTTTTTACTTTTTATATATTTAGGTTGTTAAATCTTATAAATTTTTAATACTCTAAATTAAATTTTAAATTTTTTCCTTTTACTTTCATTCATCGATAATAACATCTGTGATATTCTATTTAAGTTTATTTTTAATTATTCATTAAGAGAATAACCTTAAAGAATTCCAAAATAATTTCAATTAAAAAATATTTAAATTTAATTAAAAAAAACATTTTTGAAAAATGTAAATATTCGTATTTAAATACCATTCATGTTATTGAATTATTTATGGTATAATTATTACCATTAATTATTTTTTTTTGTATTATATATATATATATATATATGAAAAGAAGAAAAGTGACTTACCATGTGGTTGATGATGTTGTGGAGGCGCTGAGAATGCCGAGGCGACAGGTCTCCTGGGCGGTGTGTGATGCGGCGGCCGAGATGCAGGTGCGCCTGCAGGTGCGGAGGGCGCCTGCGATGCCGGAGGTGCTCCCGGGGGCTGCATAGATGAAAGGGCACCCAGTGGTGTATAACGCGACTTGACAGGTGGGTCCGCGGCGCCTGGCGTCTACATTGGCAACAATAAAATTCCCACTACAACCACCAACTCGAATTTACCGGGGGTTAGTTAATTATTGTCTTTTTTTATAAATTAAAAATTTTTCCCAAGACACCCTTTTATTATTTAAACTGCGACTAATTTTAAGTTAATAAAAAAAGAATAAGTTAAATAATAAGCTAATACTATAGTATATTGAATAAAAGTTGCCTATAATGATTTGTTAAAATTTACACTTACAGAAGATGTTATATGGTAATGATGATTTGATGAGGAAGGAAGAAAAATCTATTATGTTTATTTTTATTTTTTTAGAAAGTATCTAATTTAATTCAATAGATAGGAAAATAATCACTAAAATGCGGATAATTTTTCAGATCAGCAAGAATCATGTAAATTTAAAAATAAATATAAAATTCAGCCAGTATTTTTTTTTTTATTATGTAAAAATAAATACCTCAAAACGTAATTTTTTTTATATCTCAGATAAAATTTAATGGAATCTTTAACCTAGTTGCCAATTTTAACAGATTTTCAGTGTTATATTCGAATTATATATAAGTATAGTTTTATATATATATTTTTTTTTAATATAGATTCAATGACTCATTCAAATTTAAGATTATTAATATTTTCAATAAAAATAAATAAATAAATATTTAGAAAAAAATGGCTTCACCATAGGAAAGTAATTCAAACATTAACATTGTTAAATTAACCCAACTAATTATAAAAATTAAATTTAAGTATAGTTAAAATCAATTTATTTTTTTAATATTAGATTTATCGGAGGGTGTGTTTAAAGTCAAAAAATCAAAAATCATTTATTCATTTTCTTTTTTCTATACTTTTTCCATTCATGTTAGAGAAATATTTTCAATTGATTAAAATATATTTATCACTTTTTTAATAAATAAATATGGTAAAATTTTAAATAAATATTTATTCAGATTCTATCATATGTACTTTCTATACTTTGATAATCAAAAAACATAGACACATATTAGAGTAGAATTTATATATTCAAAAAAAATTATCGTTTATTGTATAAGATATTACTTCAATTTGAATTCAATATATATATTTGTATATATTTATTATATTAATAAGATTTATAATTTCAATGGTACTTTATTAATTTTTAGACACTGAATAAATGAAATTAAAATAGAATTCAAATTAAGGTAAAGTGGAAGTAATAAAAAATATTACCAATTCTATATATATATATATATATATATATATATATATGTAAAATAAAATAAAAGAGAAATATATATTTTGAATTTCTCTCTTTATTAAAAGCTTTTCAATCGAGATAATCAAAGGATTTGAAAAAGTATACACACACTCAGACACAAAAGAACTGCGTAACAAATAAAAAAGGGTTAATAAATGTACCTTAATGAATTGCTTATATGTAAATGAAATGCAAAAAGACCCTCCATTGGATTAAAATAACAAAATGGGTGAGAAAATCCTAAAGTCATTTGTCATTTCGACTCTAGTTATTTTACCCTTTTCATCTTTGAAATTAATTTCCACTTATGGAATTAAATTAACCACCATTGAGGAATGAAAAAGGCTTAAGTGTTCTTCAATCATAGGTGGATGAGTTCACCATTTAGAAAAGGTATTAAAAAATTAAAAAATGGTGAATTCTAGGATTTACAGTATATTACTTAATCAAAAATTATAATACTTCTATGTAACTTCAAATATTAATATTCATTTAAATATTTATGATTATATATTCAATAATTAAATTGTTTATAATAATAATTTAAATATTTTAAATTAAACTTTTTACTAATAAAAATAAATGTTAAATAACTAGAGGCATTTAACTCATTTTAATTTTTTATGAAATAACAGTTTATTTGTTGTATTTTTTAGAAAATTAAAATACAATGGGTATTTAAAAATTTTGCTAAATTTTAATTCTAGTTAGTAAATTATGTAATTGTTATTTCTTATTTCGAATCCCGAAATTTTGGAATTCTTTAATATTACAAAATGAGAATAAAAGAAACAAGATTTTTTTATTGATAGTATAAATTTATACAGAAACGAATTAATTTAGTTCACGATTTTTTTGTTTTTTTGGAAATTTATATATAGAAAGAGAACTATTACTAATATAGGAAAAAATAGTTTCATTCACAAAGATTTATGCTTCTAAAGTTGAGAGAGAATTCAAATATTTTTTGTTAATAATCATAAAATATCCTATTATTTATAATGAATGTATAATGTTTATCTTAAAATAAAAATTATAAAGAATTAAATAAGTAAATTAATAAAAATAAAATAAATTTTTCTTGAATGAGTAAATTATAGAAGATTGAATAGTTATTTATCGATATCTAAAATTTAAATGATTCATTTAGAAAATACTTGGGAGAATGTATATATTACAAACAAAAGATTGAGCATCACTTATACTTCATATAACAACATAACATATAACTTCATAAGAACAAAAAGAATGAAGAAAAACTTTTATTTATATTTGAGAATTGATATGACAGAGAGAAATGTTTCTCTCTTTTTTAATGTTCTATTTATTCTTTATTTTTATATTCTTAGTAATCTTAATATTTGTGTAAATAAAACACTTTTTACTTTTACTCACAATTTAAATTTACTACCTTCAAATGAGGTTAACCTTTTTTTTTATAATAAAATGAATATGATTTATTTATACATATACACTATATTATATATATATATAAAATAAAAAATGCTTTAAATGTAATTTAACTCTTGTCCATTCTTTTTAAATATTTAGAGATTTTTTTTATCTTAAATACTACATGAATTAAGAGGTTTATTCGCTGATCCCATAAATTTATTTTCATAATACTCTTAGAAAGTTGAAAAATTAATTAAAAAAGATATATACCGTAAGATAATTATTATTGTTTCATTTATTTATTTACTTGATAATTAATTTACAATTAAACAGACTAAGAAAGTTTTTGATCAGGGATGAGCAACCTTTTTTATCAAAGGAGTAACGTAAGTTCGACATATCTTGGAGGGTCGCAAAGAAAAAAAAACAACTTAATAAATTATTAAAACTTAAATATTTAATGAACAATTCACATAATACCAACATGTCTCTTTCAGGGTCTCAAAAAATCGTTTCATTGTTGTAGCTAATATAAGGTGACAAGATTTTTAGATGGGCAAATCGGGACAAATATGAAGGAAGGGGGGATATTAACAAAAATTTTCATACAGAATAAAAATTATATCGTAATATTTTTTTATTTTTAACATAAGTACAATTTATAATTATAAAAAAATGTAATATAATAATAAAGCGCCATAGGATGAGAGGTTAGCGTAGCTGGCTCCCTTTCTCGTGGTCCCGGGTTCAAGTCCTGGGCCTGGCAAGGGAATTTCTCTAGCTGGGGTCTATGGCACGGAGTCAAACCAGCCCCCGGGATCAAAATTGGGAAAGCTACTTGTTAGCGCCTCCGATCAAGAAAATTAAGGAAAAGCTTGATAGGACCCGATCTACTGATCATAGGACACCTAATTGATATAACCGACCTGATAGGCGTTGTCCTTGCCTAGGACGTACAAAAGTCAGAGGTAATATAATAATATATAAGATTTTATTCCTTAACATATTTTTTATTTGAGTGAACTTGTCATTTGTCATTTTTTTAAAAATGTATGTATTTATGAAATATATAAATAAATTACTTTCCTTAATTTTCTATGGTAATTAGCAGATTTGTAATATTTATTTGTTTAATTAGCTTGCTAGCACGCAGTACGAACACGAAGTGTATCATCTGAGAGACAAATACAATGTAACTGGGTAGCAAAAGCAATCTGTTAGTCGTCGTAGCCCGTAGGATTCTTAGAAAACACAACTAATTGAAGAATTCTTAGAACGCAATACGATGATTTTCATAAATATAAAATTTAATTTAAGTAATTCTAAAAGTCGGGACTTTTGTAAAACGTCGCGGGACAAGGGACAAATTGTGAAAAATCGGGACTGTCCCGCTAAAAGTTGGAAGTCTGGTTTCTTTAAGTTAATATGATAATATATATTTAACTTAACAGTTATCAAGTGGCCTGAAAAAAGTTAGGATACCAATATAATGTGACATTGTATTATTATGTTTTAGGAGGCAGCTAGCCGAGCGTGTAGCATAACAATTTTCTACACAAGAAGTCGGCGTTCGATTCCAACTAAGAACAAATTTTTCTAATAAAATTCAATTTAACATCAGCTGCCTCCGGCTCCAGGAACTGTCAGTTCCTGGTTCTATACATGCGGAAGGCAACGGGAAACCACCGCATTAACATTCACAAGAAAAATTATCATGGCTAGGCAGCTTCTAAGGCTATCCTAGTCATGATGATAGCAAAACTCCGAAACGGAGACGGCACCTTAAGAAGAAGATTAATATGTTTAGCGGGTCGCACAAATTTGTTCGGCAGGGGTCAGGTTGCTCATTCCTGTTTTAGATTATTTCTAAGAAATCTTTATTTTTTTCAATTTAATATTTGATATTGAAATTTTAAATTATCTATTTAGTAAAAATAGTAAATGTCTTAGGAAGTTGCTTAATATTCATTTACATCAATAAACCTTTTTTTTATTTTTAAAAATAATCAAATGTGTTTTTATTATATATTTTATTATAAATTAAAAATTGTCTAAAATATTGAATTTTTGTAGTATTTTTCATAAAAAAATGTTATAAAATTTATCTTATTTTTTTATTCGTTCACTTATTGGTCCCATTGTGGTATAAGAAAAGTTAATGAAGATGTCTTAACTATTTATTTACGTATATAACGTTATGTATCACAAAACCAATTGTTTGTACAAAAAAATGAATAGTTTTCTCAGCTTTCTGCATATAAATAAATCATATATAATATATACCACGGTGGATCGATATAATATATCAACAATTTTTCAAAATTTGAAGTATAGTATTTGAAATTGGTCATTGTATTTAAATATAGAACAGTATTTAAAAAATTAATTTGTACTTTATTAATTTTAATAAATACAAGGAAAATATGCTAACGCTAGACAAAAATCGTTTAAAAGTATTATGGGGACTATGCTTCACGGTATTATGTCATATAGGAATAAATGATGATGAACATCCGGGTCGTTCGAATTGATTCAAAATGAAAGTTGTTGTAATGCAAAAAGGTCGATGAATACCTTATTGATATTATTATATATTGGATCAAAGAGAAACAAATTATAAAATTGAATATCTAATGAATGAATTTACCAATTATCAGTTTTAACATAAAGACAAATTTAATTAAATATAAATATAAATTTTTCAATTAGTTGACTGAAATTATCACATTTAATCAAATTAATTTTATAAAAACACTTTTAAAAAATAAATAAAAATTTAAAATAATTGAATAAACATAATCTATTAATCATTTTATTTTATTAATTTTCATATTCCTCATCAAATCATGCTACCAGACTAAACGAGATTATTTATCTAAATAACTTGTTAACATTTCCAATTATTAATTAGAATAATTAATTCAGGATAAAATATAGAATTATATTAATATATTTATTTATAATCGAATAATATTTTTAGTTGAAGTTTATAATGTGTTTGTGAAATGAGGCAAGATTGATGTTATGTTTATTAATTGGGTGTGTGTTCTATAAATGATGATGCGTTAAAGGTGAGGCAAATAACTCACGCCATGTTCGTGGACGACAGTCTCGGTAGTGGAGACGGCAGTTGCCTCCGTTTGAGTTGTGGCACTGTATCGGTATTGCATCAAACCGGAAATCGAGCAATAACCCTCATGACGAGTGCTCCGAGTCGTCGAATTCACGTAAACACCTAAAAAAATAAATAAAAAGAATAAATTAATAATATCTAGTTAAATTGAACATTACAAACATTGAAACATTTTATTTTATTGAGAAAATTGAAATATATATATATATATAATTAATTAAAGGGTAAATTTTATTACTAATAAAGAAAAAATATATACTAGTATAATAAATTTGATAAGAGTTTGGAAAATATAACTTACAAAATATTTATATAATAAAATAAAAAATGAATAAGATTTCAAAAGTGATTGGTTTTCGAATTCTCTCATTTTATTATTAGTATTATAGAAATCTTATTTAAAATTAATAATGTGGAATATTAAATAAAGGAATATTTAGTAATGAGAATAATATAAAAGGAGTAAATGTGAGTAAGTGGTTGCTGGCAATTAGGAGTTATTTTTAGAAATTAATTTATGTATAATTTTTAAGTTAATGTGAATTTTGAAGTCTGGTATGAGTTTAACCCATCAAATTAAACAATATAAAGCTACATAATTAATAAGTTATAATTCGAAATATTTTTTACTAAATTAAAACACTACTAGCTATTAAATAATAAAAAAATATGTTAAATGATGAATATTCTCAAAACTCCCTAATAAAAAAGTAATTTAATAGATTGAATTTGAATTTGTTTTAAATACCTAAATAAATATCGTTTTTTCTTTTATAAATAATTTATTTATTAATTTTATTTAGAGAATACCATAAAATAAAATAATACTAACTTAATAATTTTTAATAATTAATATATTTTTTTTTTGAAGCGGGAGGAAAGGAATTTAATAAAAATAAAAATATATAAAATTAAAGTTAGATTGTTAATTGTATATATATACATATATATAGATTGTTCTGTCATGTTTTTAAAGCTCGAAATAAAAATCTCACTTTTTCACTATGCATTTAAAAAGATTTATTAACATTTATTTATACTTTTACCAAACAAAATAAATAATTAAAAAAAAAAAAAATTTCATGAGAAAAAATAAGACATTCATATTTGATTATCTCTTAAAAAAACATTTTTCAAATAAATAATGAAAACAAATATTATTTTCTCTAAATTGAAAATATATATTAAAAATAAAATAACAAAAAACATTATTGGTATAATTATCACCTGATAGCAATTACCACTCAATGGACTGCATGATGATTATTTAATGATTTGTTTGTTATTTCTGGCCTGTGTCCAGAAGGGAATAAATTAACAACAACGTTTTGTCACTTTCAATAAATTTACACACTATAAAGATATTATTTTTATAGTAATAAAAATAAAATACAAAAAAACCTACATTTCTATGAAGTTGGAGTTGATTATATTCTGTTTTTATTGCGAGAGATAAAATAGTTATTACTTTTTCTTTAAAATATTGACCAACTTCTGTTTAAGTCTGGTATCTGAGTTTAAGTATCTGCACAAAAAGTATACTTATTCATATAATTGTATTTATAATATTATAATAAACTTATAACTTGGCCTAATACTTATGAAAAGCAATTATATAAATTATCTAATATATATACCTATATATATATTTATTGTTGTTATATTTATCTTTTTTATTGTTTGTTACAAATATTATTTATTTAAATAATTTATTATTATCCTATAGCCTCTTTATAGACATCCATTAAATTAAGTCATTCATAATGTTGTGGTTATTTAATAGTTTATTACATATTTGTTAGCAATTATTTATTAAAGTTATTAAATCAATGTCTATTATAAAAAGATCATCTCAAAGAACTTAAGAGCCTGTTACAATGGATTCAACAGGATACAGTTTTTACTATCTCGCCAGAGTTAGTATTGCAATCATGAAAATTTTCGATATCGAAATTTTAATGTTTTTATACGTTTTGAAGGTCCCTGAGTCATTTTCTTTAAGGTTGAGAAAAATGCATGTGTGTGTGTGTGTATGTGGGTGGGTGAGTGTATGTAGACAAGATTACGCAAAAACGGTTTGAATAATGAAATATGGTATACGGGCATTATTCAAAATTCGTAGTTTTCTATCAACTTTTGAGAAATGTAGCTCATAGGGAAGTGGATCATTACCTACCACGTTTTCCTTTTTTTTTCCACTATATTGACCGTAAAAATAAAGAAATATGTTTGATAGTTTTTCACATGATTAAAAATTGTATAAAACTGCTATATATAGAATTTCAGTTTGATTGAATCGCTGAAAGTACCGGAATTAATTTTTTAACACTGCAAATCACGCACCAGCACGTGACGTGGTGCCATCAACAAAGAGCCAAAAATGCGCTGCTTTAATAAATATTATTTATTATTTATAATTTATAATTTATAATTAATTAAATTGAATTTAAATATAATATATGTGTTATTTAATCCAATTCAAATTGCGAGATAGTCGAGTGGAGACACTCCAGCTTATTAAAACCGCTCAAAAGGTTTCTAATTCATAAACATGATTTTTAATGCATGATATATACATATAAATAAACACCATCATGGACTAATATATATATGTAACGCCCCTGAGACAGACATTCAAAAAAT
Source organism: Labia minor (assembly GCA_963082975.1). Taxonomy (NCBI): domain Eukaryota; kingdom Metazoa; phylum Arthropoda; class Insecta; order Dermaptera; family Spongiphoridae; genus Labia; species Labia minor. The sequence goes on from OY720345.1 coordinate 41,337,502, forward strand.
ACTGGTCCATTTAATTAAAGTTGTTTTAGTGAGCATTTCTGTTTGTGTATTTAGATATTAAATTAAGTATAATAAATTTTTTAATTATGGGTAATAAGAATCTTTTAAACGCAAAGATGAAGTAGATCACATACTTATTATTTATTGTCAAACTATCAATGCAACATTTATAAAATCTACCTCCTAAAGTCAATATTAGATAAGTCAATATATATTCTCTAACTATAAATTAATTTTATTAACAATTATATACATTTACAAATAAAAAGCAATAATAATAATAATAATAATAAATATTTTTTATATTTAATTATTTTAGGGCAAATTAACTTTTATCAAATAAAATAATTTGTTCATTTGTATTGGATAATAAAATACCACATATATTTTCAAAATGTAATTGTTTGTCTCAAAATTCTCCGTTGAGTTGAAAATAAAAAAAAATAAAAAACAGAAACAAAGAAAAAGAAGAAGCAAACTTAAAGAGAAGTTTGGCAATAGTTTATTTTTAACACTCACTGCCTCACCCACATTTCTCCTCTTGTTTGTACGATTGCCTATCCGTCTCTTTTGGTTCATTTGTTTCTTTCTTTATTTTTTCATTGAAATGAGAACAGAAAAATATCTGTAAATAGACTGCATCGTGAGAAACTATTCTTATTCAAACGGGATCATTTCTCGTCGGATATGTTCAAAAAAATGTTGTTGTTTTGTTTTTTAATGTTCTCATAAAGAAAATTCTTTTTCTCATTGAAATAAAACCAAAGAAGGTAAATTAAAAATAAGCATTCACTGGTAAAGCCAATCGAGTTCGATCCATGCTATACTTTACTTTTACTATAAAAGCTTAATTCTAGAAATAGGAATGAATGACTTTTAAGTTAGTTATAACACTAAAAAAATGAGCTGTGACCAGGCACAGAACAGACCGACGATTTAAAAATAATTAAAAACAACATTATAAATATATGTATATATGTATGTATTTTTTATTTCACCAATTAATTTAATGAAATAAAAAATTTCCGACAATGAATATAAAATTAAAAATTTGTAAACTACCACTTCCGGTTTCCGGATATACATCAAATGAAATTAATTCCTGCCACTGTTGCATTAAGTAAATATACCAAATTTTATCAAAATCCGTTGAGTCGTTCGAGCTGTACACGTTTACGAGCTGTACACTTATACGGACACACAATGGACAGACGGAAAAACATCATGTTAAAAATACTTTTTTCTGTTAACAAAAAGCATGATTCGTGGAGATATGTAAAAATCTCCACATGTGAAATTTGGTGTATAAACAATCCTTCTCTTCCTATCGTCGGTCGGTTAAATTATTAAATTAAATATGAGCAAACAAAATATACGAATAACCCATATCCATAGGTAGAGAAAGCACAAAATTCTTAATTATTATTTAATCTTATGGGAATAAGGTATTTTTGACATAATGCATTATTTTAACCAAGGCAGAATAAAAAAACGACAATTATTTTTATACTAATCATCAGTTTATAAGTGTAGTTCCTAAACTTATTGGCCTACCCTACCCTTTACAGAAAAAAAATATTACTTATTTTAATTATTTTTTTTTTATAAATTCGAATACCAATTAAATAAAAATATATAATTAATATATTAATGTTTCTACCTTTTTCGTTCAATTTAGTAATCATTTATTGAACTCAATAAAATATTTTTTTTATTTTTTTTATTTTAAATATATATATTTACAATCAGTTCAAAATAATAAAAAATGAACTATAAGTAAATTTGATTAACATTTAAGACTCATTCACACTTACATGAAGGCGGTAACGTCTATTTTGGAAATCATTGGTTTATAATAAGTGTGCATATTATGATCAAAGGTTAGTTTTAATGGTACCTTATTTCTTTTTATCTTTATAAGAAGATTATTTTACTTGTTTGTGTTTTTTTTTAATACGAGGAGAGGTCAATAAGACCATGACTTTTTGAATAAAACAAGGGTTTTTGGGTAAAAATATTATTTTTTTATTCATTCCAAAAAATAAGATTTGTCTAAGACATCTTTGGTGTCGATTCACCCCGAGAAACCCACTGTTTTGACTGCTGTTTGGTCTCTGTTGTGTTGTGGTGGATACACATTGGATCCACGATAATGAAAAGGCGCAAAAACTCGGTTTGAGTGATGATTATTTTTTTCGCAAAAATTAATGCTTAATGACCACACGAAATTCACTTTTTTCCATTAATTATGTCAATGTAATGGATGTTAAACAAAAACTAAAAGAGCCAGTTGGTTCAAATTTCGACAGGGGTCAACTGATAGTTGCCTGTTGACAGGAGCAGTATTGCCATTTTATTTAAGACAGGAAATTCAAAAAGTCACGAACTTATTGACCTGCCCTCGTACCTATAGATGATTATAAAAATATTTCCCTTATTGAAAAATGAGATAAACCAAAAAAAATTAAATTAAATTAATTTAAATTCAAGGAAGGATATTACAAAGGTGATGTGATTGTTTGTAGTATATTTTAAAGTATTAACTATTCTTTTATATATAATAAACTAATTAACAATTTACATCAATCATCATGATTTGTATTATGTTCACTTATATATAATTTATATGAGAGTTATTTGGTTTAGATTCGTATTTACAGTGGAATGAAAATGACATATAAAATGACTACAAGTTTATGTATTAAATTGTTCATATATTATAATAATAAAATTATCATCCCTTCATATATTACTTAAATATCACCCTTAATCTTCAATTTCTCAAATTAACCAGTCATTTAAAAAATTTACAAAATGGATGAGAAAATGAAAGAAAAAAAATTTAGGATTTATTTTGTTACTCCTTTAAGTTCATTTTGTATTTTGTATTGAATTTGTTCATCTCATGTATATGTTGCCTATCTTCCAGGGGAAAGGATAAAATTTTATAATACAGGGTTATTCTAAATCAGTGATCGCAATTAGATTTTGGATATCGTGCCAAAAAAGATGTTTCTGTTCAAACCAATATTTTGGCGTGCCATAAAATAAAATAGTATTGAAATATCAGAAATTAAAATGTACTTATTCGTTTTTATATATTATTAAAAACGCCTATATATGTAATAAAAAAAAATATCAAGAACTAACTAAACGATAAAAAATAATATATCAAAAATTAAAGAATAAAAGTTTACTTCAATTAGAAAGAAACACTATATTTTCTACAGTTGCCCACTATGAGATCGTTTTTGTATAAATTGTTACGCTAAGTGGTCTATATTTGGTATGTAATATTACATGTATTCTGTTTCTGGTTTTGGTTAAAATTACATTCATTCGAGAAAATAAGAATTTGCAAAAGTAAGTTGAATGAAATACTGTTAATGCAGCTATTGCTAGCTTTTTAAATGATGAGAACTGATTTGGAATCGTCATTTACGGTGAACGTAAGATAACTTCGCGCGGAGAAATTTTTAAACCAGTGTGGTGCGACAAAAATTTTTTTTTTCATATTTTTATAACGCATGCCCGCAAAATTTCAAAGCGTGCCAATCTTGACACGCGAGCCACTTAATTGCGATCACTGTTCTAAATGATAGACCCATTTTTAAAATTTCGTATTTATTAAAGTACAAATTCAAAATTAACAATCGTCACACCAATGAAAGCAGGAAGTTAAAAAGTTTACTTATAATGTATGGAAAACTGGTGTGAAGATTGTTAATTTTAGATTTGTAAAGAGTGTTTCTTTTAGAGGTATCGAACTTTAAATTGCAATAAAACAACGATGGATTATTCGATTGACATGAATTTTATTTATACGAAAGATAATCTTGTGGCATTACATTTTAGATATGATTTCTGGCATATGACCACCACTGCTGGCTCGGAAGTAGTCTAATCTAGACGTCGAATTTTCGATAACTTTTTCCAACATTTGTGGCCGAATATCGGCAATAACACGGCGAATGTTGTCTTTCAAATGGTCAAGCGTTTATGGCTTATCCGCATAGACCAATGACTTTACATACCCCACAGAAAGTAGTCTAGCGGTGTTAAATCACAAGATCTTGGAGGCCAATTCACAGGTCCAAAACGTGAAATTAGGCGGTCACCAAACGTGTCTTTAAATAAATCGATTGTGGCATTAGCTGTGTGACATGTTCCGCCGTCTTGTTGGAACCACAGCAGGTGGTTCAATTCAGGAATGAAAAAGTTAGTAATCATGGCTCTATACCGATCCCCATTGACTGTCACGTTCTGGCCATCATGGTTTTTGAAGAAGTACGGACCAATGATTCCACCAGCCCATAAAGCGCACCAAACAGTCAGTTTTTCTGGATGTAACGGCGTTTCGTCATTCACATGAGGATTACCTTCACTCCAAATGCGGCAGTTTTGTTTGTTGACGTAGCCATTCAACCAGAAGTGCGCTTCATCGTTAAACAAAATTCGCTTATGAATTTGAATATGAATTTTCGAATTAAAATTGCACTATTTGCAAGCGTTGTTCAGGTGTGAGTCTATTCATGATGAATTGCCAAACCAAACTGAGAATAAATCACTTGACAGCTGTTAAATCGGTCGTCAACTTGAACAGTAATGCCAACTTAAAGTTCTATACCTCGATAAAAAACCCCTTTACTTTAATAAATACGAAATTTTAAAAATGGCTCTATCATTTAGATATGATAATAGACATTGATTATGACATTTATTAGGTTATTTTGATATTTATAAGGTGTGTTTCATTTAACATGTCTATAAAAAAAGTATGTAGATATTTTTAATAGAAAGGATTCCATTCAATGATGACAGATAAAAAATATGTATGTAGTCATTTGTTGTATATTCCTACATTAATTCAATATAAATCACATTGTAATTTAGATATTATGTTTCAACTTGTTCAGCTTATTAAAACATACTTTAATTTAATAACAAAAGTTGGATACAGAGGTAGATAGATATGTATGTCTGAAAAGAAGAGAAATAAAAATGTGTATTGAATAGTTTGTTTAGAACATTAATTTCTACTTTTGTGTGTAGTTGTTATTATTATTGTTATTGTTCTTTTGTAAAGTAGAAAACCGTCATTTATTTGGTAGGAAGTTGGTTGGCTTAAGTTAAATGAGGATATCATTTATGAACGGAATCGTTTCTATTAGTCACCTTTAATTTAACTTGAAATATCTCGCAAGACTCTCCCTTCCCATTCCCCTATAACTTTCTCCCTCCCTCTCTGGCCAAAGTTTCTGTTTAGTCAGGTTTGTTCCAACTTTATCGCGCGGTGGTTGAGAGAAGATGAGGAGGATGGGGATTCACTCAACAAACGAACGAGCGCACACTCCGTACATTCGATATTCACACTCTAATTCCTTTCCACTTGTAATCTTTGTTATATGTGTGTGTGGGCGTTGCTCGAGGGTCGATGCCACTTTACTCAACTCCCAACAATGTTTTTCCTAACATCAATTACATTCAAATTTCCTGGGGGGTTGTTTTGAATTTTAACAAAATCGTCTATGATGTTCGCTTCTTTTATTCTCGATCTTGAAGGGATTCTTTTCAAAATCATGTTTAAAATTATTAGAAAATAAGTATTTATTAAAATATTTTTAATCAGAGGCTATTATAGGATTTTTAATTCTTTTCATTTTTATGTGAGTAATTATATATATATATATATATATTTATGTAAAATTAATCGATATTTAATTTAACAAAAATCTAGTTTAAAAGACAATTATAAATATAAATAATTATTATTATGTAAACCTGTAAAACAATTTCTATTAAATTTAAATTTGTTTATTTATATCATAGTTTTTTATTGTATTAATTATCGATTTAATTGATATTTATTCAAATAATTATCATAATCAATATAAATTTTACATATTAATATAATAATATTTGAATCAAACTGTTATTCACGGTATTTTTTAGATGTGCCTATTTTTATAGCTCTGATATTGCAGTACAAATATACAATTTATCAATATTTAATTTTCATGATTCAATAATTAATTTAAAAATAAAGGCTAAAGAGAATAAGAAGAATAAATAAAATACGAATTTGAAAAAAGATTTTTAGTTAAACAATTTAAAAATGCTATAAAAACGTTTTTTAGAGCATTTTTAAAATCTTTTTTCGTTTATTTTAACAAATCTAAATTATTTTTTATTTTAAATGCATTTTTAATTATTTTAATTAAAAATCTTTTTTCAAAAATTCATTTTTATTTATTCCTTTAGACTTACTTCTTTATCCATAGCATCAACAAATGTAGTTTTTATTATTATTGTTTTTGTTTTAAAATACAATAAATTATTTTAATGTTATCTCTTTGGTGCTAATGAATTCGAAAGTTGTTGTTTTATTTAATTATTAAATTAAAATCTAAAAAAAAATAGTCAAAATTCCACTTACAAAATAATCAATAAAGGAAATGTCTTTTAATTGATTTGCTATGTAATAATATAGGAAAAATATAAAAAAATTTTTTTTTAATGTTAATCGAATCTAAACGATTATTTAAAATTTTAATTTTATCATGGATTTTTATTTTTATTTATTAAACCAATTTTTAAATTTTTGTACTTGAAATTTGAAACCGTACACATTTTCAAGATTCTCAAGACTTCATTATTACAATTTATAATTTATTTATTAGGTTTTTTAATCAAATTAAATATTATAGAAATAAATAAAAAATAAGTTGACCTGTGGCCAGGTCCGAACCGACCGACGGTTTGAAGTAAATTAATTTCTAGCTACAGAAACAATTTCAAATAATTTTAATATATCTATTAATATAATAAAAAACAGATATGAATACATAAATAATAAATATAAACATTTTTAATTTTATTTTATTTATAATATATATGTAAGACCAGGCTGTGACGTCATGAATGGCTGGATGACGTCATATAATTTTAAATCAAGAAAAAACTAATAAATATGATTTTCCCGAGGATAAAACCAATACAAAGTGTATGATTCGTGGTGATATATAAAAAAATCTCCTCATGTGAAATTTGGTGTGAAAATAACCCTTCCCTTCCTATCGTCGATCGCTAATACTACCACTTCCGGTTTCCGGATTTGCACCAAAAGTTGATCAATTCATCTCACTGATGCATTAAGTAAATATACCAAATTTCATCAAAATCGGTTGAGCCGTTCAGGCTGTACACATCTATACGGACGGACAGACGGACGGACAGACGGACGGACAGACGGACGGACAGACGGACGGACGGACGGACGGACAGACATCATGCTAAAAATACTTTTTTCTGTTTAGAAAATGCAAGATTCGTGGAGATATGTAAAAATCTCCACATGTGAAATTTGGTGTGAAAACAATACCTCCCTTACTATCGTCGGTCGGTAATTAAATAACAATTAGAATCATATTTTATTTCAAACAAATATATGTATAAGTTGTTTATTTAATACTTAACAAAGATCTTTTTTTTTTAATTTATAAAGTAAAAATAACTTCATAATTACTTACTAAATCCTTGTTTTCATATGTTAAGAAAAGTTCATTTGAAAATTAGTAGGGTCATACCATAATTCTTCTTACGAACAGTTTAATTTTCTACATACATAAATACTAACTAACTTTTTTTCTTGTAATTAATCCGGTTTTTTTTTAATCCTCGGTTGAGTCTATTCAACTGTTAATAAATGCAAATGCCCTGACGATGAAGGGAAAAGAAAAGAAAAAACCATGAACCACTGTTTTATTAAATATTCAAAATATTTTTCTTATCTCACTCCCCTTCTGTCGCTTTTTTATCTCTGGTGTTCTTGAAATTCTTTATCATTACCTGACATCCCTCGTAAAGTGAATCGATTTCATTGCAATCAGATTATTTATTCAAATATTCCATTTATGTCAATTTCATTTCACTTTTTACACGTTCTTCAAAAAAAAAATATAATAATTGATTTCAAGAAAAAGAATCAAATACAAAAGGATCATTTATTTGTTAGATTTGAAATTGCAATACTTTTTTTAAAAAGAAAATAGGAACTTTATATACCTACATTGCGATTTTAGATACAATAAGTGTGCACAAAAATTTGTCGTTGGAAAATAACAGAACATCATCAATTACAGTACAGTACAGTACAGTATTAAATAATTGGGAAAATAATCCAATTTAATTTTTATAAAGTATCATTCATTTTACTATCTCGCCAGAGATAGTATTGCAATCAAGAAAATTTTCGAGGCCGAGATTTTGATGTTTTTATACGTTTTGAAGGTCCCTGAGTCATTTTCAATAAGGTTAAGGAAAATATCTGTCTGTCTCTCTCTCTCTCTCTCTCTCTCTCTCTGTGTGTGTGTGTGTGTGTGTGTGTGTGTGTGTGTGGATAAGATTACGCAAAAATGTTTCGAGCTAGAATCATGAAATTTGGTAGGCGGGCATTATTCAAAATTCGTAGTTTTCTATCAACTTGTGAGAAATGTAGCTCATCCGGAAGAGGAAGAGGGGCATTATCTACCACGTTTTCATTTTGTTACCTCTAAACTGACCATAAAAATAAAGATATATATTTGATAGTTTTTCACATGATTAAAAATTGTATAAAACTGCTATATTTAGAATTTCAGCTTGATTGAATGGTTGAAAGTACAGGAATTAATTTTTTAAATTTTGACTTAAAAATGGAATATTTGAATAAATAATCTGATTGCAATGAAATCGATTCACTTTACGAGGGATGTCAGGTAATGATAAAGAATTTCAAGAACACCAGAGATAAAAAGCGACAGAAGGGGAGTGAGATAAGAAAAATATTTTGAATATTTCTATATTTAGAATTTCAGCTTGATTGAATCGTTGAAAGTACAGGAATTAATTTTTTAAATTTTGACTTAAAATGAAGGTGTAAAGGTTTTAAATTTAAATTTAATATATTTTAATTAATTAATTTAATTTAATAACAATATTATACATAAATTTAATTTTTTTAATTAATTAATTAATCCAATTCAAATTTGCGAGATAGACAAGTGAAAGCACTCGAAATTTTTATTGTTTATAAAAAATACTTTGATTAGGTTTATATTTTCAGAATAAATACTCAATCATGGATTAATTATTATGTTTTGAAGGTCCTTGAGAGAGCCGATTAAAAGTATATAAATAAATATTAAATATTTGTTAATTGATATATAATAAGAAAAGGGTAACAACTTAGAAGGGAATATTAGTTATATTCCGGAGTGGAAAAATAAGTGGAAAAACAGAGAATAAAAATTTTATGATAAGTATTTATGATGTTTAATGGGGAGAACAATTGGATTTTATATAAATATATAGAAAAATGTGCTTCTTTGCTCTCAAATTTATTTAAGAGCAATAAATAACAACATTCCCCATTCAATATTAATTCATATTTCATAGCAACTCTGATAACAATGTAAGAAAAAGACGGGTAGTTTGTTTTTATATTTTCTATGATAAATATTTGAAGAAATCTGGTATTCAAGGTGGGTCAATTTATAAAAATTCAAACAGGGAAAAAAGATTAAAAAAAAAGAAAAAGGATGGTTGAAAAAAAAAATGATAAGAGTGTAGTTTGATGAGGTCATTATAATAAATGATTTGTGTGAATGATGAGTGTAATTTATATAAACGTATTGCATAATCTCTATGCATCTATTAATATAACTAACTAATTTATTAGAAAATATTATAATGAAAAAATCGGATACGAGAGTTGACCTGTGGCCAGGCGCAGAACCGACCGAGGGTTTGAAGTAAATTAATTTCTAGCTACAGAAACAATTTCAAATAAGTTTAATATATCTATGAATGCAATAAAAAACAGATATGGATAGAACATAAATATTTTGAATTTTATTTTACTTATAATATATAAGTAAGGGCTGGATGTGACGTCATGAAGTGGTGGGTGACATCATATAATTTTAAATTAAGAAAAAACTAATGAAGATGATTTTCCCGAGGATAAAACCAATACAAAGTGCATGATTTGTGGAGATATGTAAAAAAATCTCCTCATGTGAAATTTGGTGTAAAAATAAGCCTTCCCTTCCTATCGTCGATCGCTAATACTACCACTTCCGGTTTCCGGATTTACACCAAAAGTTGATCAATTCATCATACTGATGCATTAAGTAAATATACCAAATTTCATCAAAATCCATTGAGCCGTTCAAGCTACACATCTATACGGACGGACGGACGGACAGACATCATGCTAAAAATACTTTTTTATGTTAAGAAAATGCATGATTCGTGGAGAAATCTCCACATTTGGTTTGAAAACAATAACTCCCTTACTATCGTCGGTCGGTAAAATTTAAACAAATTGCTTTTGAAAATAGGGGATGGATAAATTACTCATATAATTAAAAATATATTTATATTCGGAAAACTCGATATGCACATTTTAAAAATAATGGAGATTAACTCTGAAAAATATATTCTTATTTAATAAAATGTAATTATTTTTGTATTTTATGCATTTTTATTTTTCCATATGTAGAAGATTACCTATTTTATTTTATGAATTTATGATCCAGGATATTTGATATATATACATGTATGAATGCTCTGTGATATACATATATAAATAATTTTATTTAAATATTTAATCCATAGAGGGCCCCGTAAAACAAAGTCCAATCGGGCCCCGCACTTATTGGATCCGGCTCTGCTTAAATTTTACATAATATTTTAAAATATTACAATTAGTAAATAATATATATGTTTATTAATTATTTTTTAAATAAACCTTCTAAAATGTAAAACTAAATAATTTTAAATTTTAATTTAAAAAAAGCAAAATGTGCAGCATCGTACACGTGGCGGAAGTGAAACTTCTTAGAATCTAGAGAATAAGAGAAATTTTAGTTGAGAGTGTGAGTGAGAGAGAAATAGAGAAAAATAAAGGGATCATTTCGAAAGACATATAACAGTATAAAATTTTCGTAACAAATATTCGCTTTATTATTACCGACCGACGATAGTAAGGGAGGTATTGTTTTCACACCAAATTTCACATGTGGAGATTTTTACATATCTCCACGAATCATGCATTTTCTAAACAGAAAAAAGTATTTTTAGCATGATGTCTGTCCGTCCGTCTGTCCGTCCGTCTGTCCGTCCGTCCGTATAGATGTGTACAGCCTGAACGGCTCAACCGACTTTGATGAAATTTGGTATATTTACTTAATGCATCAGTGGGATGAATTGATCAACTTTTGGTGCAAATCCGGAAACCGGAAGTGGTAGTATTAGCGATCGACGATAGGAAGGGAAGGGTTATTTTCACACAAAATTTCACATGAGGAGATTTTTTTATATATCACCACGAATCATGCACTTTGTATTGGTTTTATCCTCGAGAAAAATCATATTTATTAGTTTTTTCTTGATTTAAAATTATATGACGTCATCCAGCCATTCATGACGTCACAGCCTGGTCTTGCATATATATTATAAATAAAATAAAATTAAAAATGTTTATATTTATTATTTATGTATCCATATCTGTTTTTTTTAATATTAAAAAATATTTAATTTGAGATTAATTATATAAAAAATTTTAAAAAATTCAAAAAAACTTAGCTATAATATTTGACATATGATAAGGTTAATTACAATTTTTTAATAGACATCCTTAATAAATAGAAAAATAATAATTTTTAAATAATATAAATAATATTTAATTATAATCTAATCAAAGAAAATAAAAGTTTGAATCTATTTGATAGTTGATCTTTTTACATATAATTAATCTCAAATTAAATATTTTTTAATATTAAAAAAAAATAACAAATTTCATATGTATATTTATTTTTATAAATGTTTAGGCAAATTTTGAAATTAATATATATTTAAATTCAAATTGTATTTAATTGCGATATCTACTGGACAAGGTGGAGATCTCGCCCTCTTTTGATCATAAGTCATACTAATTTTTAATTCTTTGACCCAGTAGAGGCTGAGAAATATTATTCCGCGTCAACGTACTCGCGCGCATGCGCGCCATGGACTTTGGACCTAGCGAGTGGGTATTAGAACGAAAGATCGCACAAAAGGGAGACGCAGATAGCCTCTTTCTCAAGAACGAAAGACCGCACAAAAGGGAGACGCAGATAGCCTCTTTCTCAAGAACGAAAGACCGCACAAAAGGGAGACGCAGATAGAGGCTATCTCATTCCCACTCGTTATATCTATATCTTTTTTCTCTCTTGCGTTACGAAATTTCAATTTTTTTCTCTCTTGCGTTACGAAATTTCAATTTTTCAATTCACTCTCCATTCTCAACCAAATGTCAGGACGCCGCTAAAGAAGTTTCACTTCAAAAAAATAACAAATTTCATATGTATATTTATTTTTATAAATGTTTAGGCAAATTTTGAAATTAATATATATTTAAATTCAAATTGTATTTAATTGCGATATCTACTGGACAAGGTGGAGATCTCGCCCTCTTTTGATCATAAGTCATACTAATTTTTAATTCTTTGACCCAGTAGAGGCTGAGAAATATTATTCCGCGTCAACGTACTCGCGCGCATGCGCGCCATGGACTTTGGACCTAGCGAGTGGGTATTAGAACGAAAGATCGCACAAAAGGGAGACGCAGATAGCCTCTTTCTCAAGAACGAAAGACCGCACAAAAGGGAGACGCAGATAGCCTCTTTCTCAAGAACGAAAGACCGCACAAAAGGGAGACGCAGATAGAGGCTATCTCATTCCCACTCGTTATATCTATATCTTTTTTCTCTCTTGCGTTACGAAATTTCAATTTTTTTCTCTCTTGCGTTACGAAATTTCAATTTTTCAATTCACTCTCCATTCTCAACCAAATGTCAGGACGCCGCTAAAGAAGTTTCACTTCAAAAAGATTGAACTTGAGTATAACAAATATAGTAAATTCGTTAGTATATATTCATGGTCAGTCCTAGGGTTTTAAGCACCACAGGTAAAAAACAAATTTGGCGCCCTTTCAAACAAATTATCTTTTCAAAATAAATAAAAATAAACATTTTAAGAGATTAAAAAGCAGTTGTCCACATCAATGTTTAGTGATAAAATTTTTATTAGTAAATTTTTGTTTTTGATCTTTTAATTTTTTTTTTTAGTTATTATGAATTCAGACTATTCAAACAGTTTTCTTATAAATAATATTAGAATTATCCAACCTGTTGACAATAATACAATAATTAGCGTAATAACTTTATTTGGAATAATTAAAAAAAAACAATTTATAACATGACAAATCGATGTCTCATGAAAAATGATCAATTTTAATTAATTAAATCTAAAAAATAATGAATGTATATATCAGCGCTTCTCAAAATTTGGCGTCCGCCTTGCCCGCCCCTTTATCCGGCGTTTTATATATTAATATATTAAATTAAAAGTCTTTAGTCCCCCATCTTGAGTAAATTTTAAAACAATGTCTACAATCCAAAATGTATACATAATTGTGGAATTTCACAAAAAAAAAATGAAAAATTTGTTGAATATTTTGAACTCACTACGTTTATCTTTGAATCCCTTTTCGTTATATTTCTATTTTGTAAGAAAAAAATGAATTTTTTGAATAAAGAATTAAAATGGGTCTATCTTGAAGTGTGGAGATAGGGTGGGTATCGATCATTAAGAAATAAATCAAAAGTGTAACTCATGCCCAATTCCCATTGAGATTAATCGCCACAACTCATTGAAGATGAGTAATTGAGTGTTTGTTGGTTGCTCCACCTTTTTTTACTCAGTGAATGGATTGATTCAGGTCGACAAGCAAGTGTTTCAAGAATCTGCCAAGTATGTCGGTGAGTCACATCAACACACATACACAGACACACATACAAATTTAAACACACATATGTCAACAAATCAACGCAGGAGAGCACTTTTTTTTATTGGCTCTCTATTTCCTGTCTGATTTCTCTCTTTTACACCCTTTAACATTTATTTATTATTTTATTTATTTATTCATTTCACTCTATTTCTCTCCCACCCATTTTTTACTTAATCTATATATATATATATATATATATATATATATATATAAATATATATATATATATAAAGATAAAAATCATTTTATCTCTCTGAAAGTTCTTTCTTCTTTTTCATCCATTTCCATTCAAAAATGTTTTGATCCATTTCGTCGTTGAATTCTTAGTAATGCTATTCAAACTTGATATATAATTGAAAACAGTGAAAAGAGTGAGAGATAAACAGGGAGCAGAGGGTGAGAAGAATTTATTTAATCCAAATATACCTATATCTAAATGTATCTATATGTATCTATATATGTATATATATATATATATATATAAATGCCGATATAAGAATGTTGATGAGGTGGGGTTGAAAAAAAATTCTAAAGATTGATTTAATACTTATAATAAATCAAAACTTAGACAAGCTGGAAAAGTTGGAAGACATTAAAAAAACATCTAAATAAAAAAAGAAAAAGATAATTATTTTGATATGATATTAAATGGAGGAACAAGATCTTCAGTATATTATTGTAAAATTGAATTTTTAGTTTCATCAACAAAAGCTGGTCAGTTTATCTTTGGGATTCTAATCTGTTTCTGCAATATTAAATTAGACTATTAATATCTAAAATATTTTATAACTAAACTTTTAAATAAATGACAAACTATTTAATTGTAAGGAAAATAATAATTATTAAAAAAAATCAAATCAATCGAATAATGAACAAAAGTAAATTACAGCATATTCACTGTAGATATTTATTATTAACTGTCATTGTGGATTTTAATTACATGTTTCTCAAAACAGAAAATAAAAATAAATAAATACTATCAAATTAGTTAGGAAATTATTTTTTTCTTTTCTAATATATAAAGTCAAGGATAGTTCCGTGTTTGTAAATGGTTAATATTTATTTATTTATTTATTTTCTTATTCTTTTTCCTTATTTGTACTGTATGACATGGATTTAAAAAACATTCCCGAACCAATATCATAATTAATACTAATACAATTCTCTTTCTACAAAAAATATTATATTAATATTAAAATATTAATCATTAATAATTATTAACATTGATATAAATAAATTTATATTATGATTTTATGTTTCATTAGGCTAATATCCAAAAAGTCAATTATGGTAATTAGAATTATTTAAATACATTAAATATCATTGAGTATATTATAAATATAAATATTGAATAAGTTTTTATTTGATACAGTAATTGTAAAATATTAATAAATAAAATTACTTTATTATGTTTTTATTAATTTTTAAGATTAGGTTGATTATATTATATACTAGTTGAGCAGGCCTCCTTCGGCGCTCTGTGAACCTAAGCAGGGGGCTTTGCCCCTTTAGCCCGGAAGTAATACGTATTTAGTTCAAGACTGAAACTAATAGGTTTTCGTTTATTTGATTTATAAAACTAAAACTAACTTATTTAATTCGTTTAACCTCCACAATATACAAAATTTAAATAAATTCAAATATATTTATTTTTTAAATTTAAATACGCGTTAATTTAAACATGTGAGTCATAAAAATTGGTGTAGAGAAATATTGAATGTTCTTAGCGAGATTAGATTTGATCTAATATTGTCCAATTTAGCCTTAATCAGCAGTGTTATTCTCCTTAGATTAGAAAAAAATTGTTGAGTTGAGTCCTGCCCCTGTCTAAATCATTAACCCATCCAAGTTATATGAGACAAATTATATTATAAATGAATTCATATTTCTGAATAATGAGCTCATTTTCAATTTTTTTTTTATTTTATTTACATATGATTGATTAATTATATTAAAATTTAATATATAAACATCACATTTTCTTGTCAAGTCAAACATACAGACAGACTTACAGACATAATAAATTCTAAAGTCACTTTTATAGATTCAGATTGAAAACATTTATATATATATATTTATATTTATAGATAGATATCTATAGATTATCGTATTTAAATTTAAGTAGTTTCTTCAAACACACAAAATATATTTAAATTTAGATAATAATATAATAATATTTAATTTATTTTAAAAATTGGTGGAAATCAAAATGGTGAAACTCTGACGCCTGTCTCTTTGTCTCTCTGTCTGACTTTTGACAAATTGAAATCGATTTTTCATCGACTTTTTATTGAGATAGACTTTTGAAAATTTTTATAGATATTTCAATGGATCCCTAGAAGGTATAGAAGAAATATAATTGAATTATAATTAATTAATTGTAATTAATTAGCGATTAATTACTTTTAGTAACTAACTCCTTTTGTATTGTTCCGATTAATTTTTTTTCAACGGATTTTGAAACATAAATATTGATTTCAGGATAGATTTTCATCTTGAACGTATTTAAAAATATTTCATAGGATTAAAATTAATGATGAATTCTTAATAATCAGTTGTATCGCCAATGAGGAGGGGTTTCTTCCCCTCAGATGGTATAGAGAAAATATCTTTTTTTTATACATTGTATATGTCCCCGATAGAAAGGAAATAAAACAATAGAATAACCTTTTTTATGAAGATAATGATTAATATATTTTTTTGTTTTATTCAATTTGTAAATTTTTGTATAACTTCATCTTTTCTATTTCTCTTGTTATATTAATAAATTTATCATAGTAAAATTGCACTAAAAATAATAAAGTAATATAAATATAAAATTTTTTTATAAAATAACGTTTTACCAATGGACTAAAAAGAATAAAATAATTTTTCTATAAGCTTGACAAAGTTTATGGATGAATTGCTTCATATTCAACGAAAAACGATGGACGCATTTAGTTCTATGCAATTAAATTCATTTATAGAGGTATAATTCATATATATATACTAAGATATATACCACACTAAAACCCTTAATTAACAAGTAACACTATTTCTTCAAATATAATCAACGATTTTGGATTTGATTTATAATATGTAAATTTAATAAAAATTCTTTTAAAATTTGATACATACTTTGATATAAGTATATTACAGTGAAAAATAATAAAAGATTAATTTCTTAGCTCTTAAACTATCAATTTTATTGCATGATAAAAAAATTTGTCACTTTATGTGTTTAATACAATTTTTATTATTACAAAAATTTGATTTGATTGTTCATATAAATAAATTAAACTAAATGCGCCCAACGTTTTTCGTTGAATATGAAGCAATTCATCCATAAACTTTGTCAAGCTTATAGAAAAATTATTTTATTCTTTTTAGTCCATTGGAAAAACGTTATTTTATAAAAATGTTTTATATTTATATTATTATTATTAGACTTTAAATATATAATATATAATATTATATAAAATTATTTTATTTAAAAACTTTATAATATTTTTGAAAAGGTTTAAGGTTTTCTATAAATAAACATAATAATAATAATATATAATTAATTAATATATAGGTATTAATTTAAGTGTATACATATATATATATATATATATATATTGAAAAAATAATTTTTATTTCTGAAGTTTAATTTATTTTAAATATATCGAAGTAATCTACATACATACCATAAACGATAATCATATTTCATTGATTCTCGTTAGTTCTTTTACTTCCCCCTCCCCTCTACCTACTACTTATTTAAATATATATGTAGATATTTAGAAATTCATTTTGAATTCGAACATGAGAACATATTTTTATTCGGGATTGGAACAAAACATGAAAACAGGTTTTGAAGCAAATTGTTCATCTGTCCTTACAAACAATAGCTGTGCCCAACAAATCTGTTTAATCAATATAAATAAGGTATATTTATTTAAATAGAATATCTTATATAATTTTTTAAATTTATTATTCAGTTAATACTACATAGTTAAGAATTCCATTTCCAAATCCAATTACATTAGAAAATAATAACTTTTAAAAATTATAAAATAAAAATACAGTCCCCCTCACTTTGATAATTTATCATTATTACTAAATGGCCAAAATGTATAAATTTTATTATTCTATGTAAATATTGAAACTATAAGAATTCAATTATTTCACATGAAATATTATTATTGTATTTCTTTTTTTTTATTTTTTGCTATTAGTATAATAAATATAAAAGGCTATTTAAAAAACAACAAATAACATCGTTTAAATATAAAACACCATTCAATATATTGTATGTATATATATACATACAATATATTGAAAATTAAAATATTTATTATTATTTGTGTATATCTATTTCCATAAAAAAGAAAGAGAGGGAAAATGGATTGCAATATTAAATTGTCAATAGAATACTAAATTAACTTTATCAATATACTATATAATATATAAATGTTTGTGTGTAGATAATAAATTTCATTTCAATACGTTAATAAAACAATTCTTAGTGATGGTGTTAATTATAATGTAAATTGATTAAAATGAATATTTCAATGTTTGGCCATGGTATAATAAATATTCTAATAGATTTCATTACCCCAACCATTTCTGTTTCAACTCTTATACTTTATTCTTATAAGTAGTTAATAATTGAATCGACATCTTAAAGAATAAAATGTTAGCTAAATAATATTGATTAGTATAATATTGATTGATTGATAATTCATGAAAAAATTCATTAAAAATGGATAAATGACAATTTTAACTTAATTATTGATTAATTTAATTACATACATTTATTGACATTATATTCATTTCTTTTTATCAAATTAATGCGTAACTACTCAACTACCAACATTTTTTAATTACCATATATAATTTTCAAGTTCAAAACAAAATGTTTCAATGATAACTTGTGATTAAATGAAATAGCTGTTATTTTAATGTTCCAATTATTTTAAATATAAAAATATTTATTAGAGTGTTCCTACCTGTGAATGTTAAATCAGTGTCTTGGTTCAATTGAAGAACGGCAGCCATTTTTCCAGGAAGTTCAACGCCTGGAGGAGGTGGTGGCGGTGGCGGTGGCGGTGGTGGTGGTGGTTGTGGTGCCGGCTGATGTGGCGAAGAGGAACCCTCTGAACTACTTGAAGGTTCAGATGAACTTGTACCACTTGATGAATGATGCCGAGAACCACGTTTTTCTACCGAATAGCTCGCAGCTAAAATAGCCGTTGCATTTAAACTTGCCATTCTTTTCTTCACAACCATATCTTTAAAATCCATAAGAGCCTCACGAGGTTTACGCTTCTGTGGTGTTTGTACTGTAGTTGTTTTTGTTGTTGTGGTGGTAGTGGTGGTAGTTGTGGGTGTTGCAGTAGAAGTAGTGTTGTTGGTGGATGATGAGGACGAAGATTGTGAAGTCGAAGGTACTTGGACCTTCACAGGCTTGTTTTTTACAGAAGGTTTAGTTGGAACTACACGTGGTTTTTTAACTTCTTCTTCACTGGAGGAGGTAGAAGTAACATCAGAGTCCCAATGTTTACCACGAAGACCCGGTACGGAGCGAAGGGTACGCGATGCCCTCGGTGTAGATGTAGAATTATTAGTTGATGAAGAATTTGTGCTTGCTACTGCTACAGCAGCTGCAGCGGCGGCTGCAGCTGCTGCTTGTTTGGCTTGGTCATTCTCATAAAGACAGTGCACTTTGGCAAGGGCGTTTAAGGAAGCAACGCGACGTTTGGGATCTGCCCAAAATCCCATAAGGGTCATATTCCGTCGATGAGCTTCGCCCGGTGAATTTGGGGCCTTAATTGATTTTTGGCCACGCTTTTTGCGTAAGGCTTTTGTTTTTTTACGAAGGCGTTCCAAAGGAATTTCATCGGATGTACTATCATCACTACTTGGTAATCTTTTTCGTTTTCGTAAAAGTACTGGTTTTGGTTTTAATTTCGGTTTTACAATTTTAGATTTAGTATCTTTACTTTCTTTAGTTTCCTTAGTTTCTTTTGTTTCTTTAGTATCTTTTGTTTCTTTAGTATCTTTAGTATCTTTATTATTTTTAGTATCTTTTGATGGTTTAGTTGAATTTTGTTTTTTAGGTTGTAAATCTTTCTTGTCTTTCCCTCGTATCGTTTCTTTACTTTCTTTTTGATCTTTATTCTCCTTACTTTCTTTCACTTCTTTTGTTTCTTTAGTATTTTCTTTACTTTTATCATCTTTAATGCGTTTTACTTTAGTTTCCACTTCCTCAACTGCTACTTTTCGTTTTTGCACTGGTGATTTTGACGCCGGTGATTTTTTAATTGGCAAAGAGGTTGTTTTTTTCTTATATTTACGTAACGGTTTCTTATTTGTTTCGGTTTGATTTTTGTTCGCGACAATGGTTTCTTTTTTGGCGGTGGCGGTTTTCCGTTGATTCCCTGGGCCTTGTTTCTTTTTAGTAATTTGGTTGGATGCGACGGCAGGCGATGATGTTGTAGAGCTTTTTAATTTAGACGCAACTGATCCTGGTTTTCTGCCACGGGTGGGCTTGTTGCGTGTATGCGACGATGGTGGTGATTTTGAATTTTCGGGTGACGCTTTTTTTGTTGCTCTAGTCGTTTTGGCTTGGGAGGAAGAAGCACGGGTCTTCTTTCTTGACGCCTGCCCGCCGCCTGAATTTGCGGACTGAGGAGGCGTCATCCTAGCCACGCCTAAGCAATCTCCGTCCTGAAAAAAAAAATCATTATTACAATCAATAATGACTTTTTTTAAAGTATTAAGTGTAAAATTAGTATTTAATATATTTAGTTTTATAATAAAAAAATGAAATTGAATTTCGATTATAACTTTGTTTTTACCGACCGACGATAGTAAGGGAGGTATTGTTTCATTAGATATATAGTATAAATATATAGTATAACTAATAAAATTGAAAAATAAAGAGAGAGAATAATTTGCAATTCAAAATTTTAAAAAATGAATTAGAATCATTGCTGTTTATCGTTAAAAGATAACAATATTTTTATTATTATTTGTTACATCAAATAAACTCGCCTCTGGGATTATAACCAAAAATATAAATGTAATTATACTTAATATAATTTTATATTATGATGAAATTAAAAAAATGATCGTATTCAAAAACTATAATATTTTTGAAAAGGTTTAAGTTTTACCATAAACAATAATAATAAAATTAGTAACTAATAAACATAATAATAATAATTTAATTAATATATAGTTATTAATTTAAGTATTTATATATATCTAAAAATCTAAATATAGAAATAGATAGATAGATATTGAAAAATAATTTTTATTTTTGAAGTTTATTATTTTAAATATATCTAATATATTATATATATACCAATAAGTGATAATGATATATTATTAATTCTCGAAGCGCAAACAAATATATATGAAATCACACTCCCAACCTCCCGTCAAAACTCAAACCCAATCAACCTCATCTCCAACCATTAATTCACAAACTCCTAAAATACTTGCCACTAATAAAGTTGATCGCACAAACAGCTGGAATTCCCGTCTCAGATCCAGAATCAATATAAATCCCGCTATAAAGTTAAGCTCCGCCCACCAGAGTACACAAAAGCCTACTGCGCATGCGCAGGTAGCAAGCTCAGGTAGAATCCAAAGGGTCAGGTCCGAGTTAGCCTCGGGCTATTGTCAAGTACGGATGTGTGCTAGAGTCAGGATTGCCTAGGATTCTTCGGAGCTCAACAGCAGAGTACAAAACCATCCAACCTATCAACCCAAAATCCCGATATTAACCCTTGGTCACACAGACTAAGACCCAGAATCCCAAAAATATTCCCACCTAAATAATCTATTGAAAATGGCGCCAAAATGGGTGCCGATACGTCGAGAAAACAATCTCACAAAAATATGTGATTATATCCCTGATAAATCTGATAGTAATATACGAGGTACGCCCAGAAAGTAAGTTCCGTTTGAGCGTGGCGCGATAAGTAGTGGGGGTAGCGCCACCATTCTCACATCGGTGTTCACAGCCGTTCAGTACGCTTCACAGAGCATCCGTATCAGAGGGGATCACTCAATGCTATTTTTTTCTCACCCTTAGTGCTGGCAGGTGCTGGCAAGGATGGCAGACTGGTTGGACATGTGTGAGCGTTTTTACCGACCGGCGAGAGAGGCATTTTTAAATTTTTTTTGTATGAATATTGGGAATTTAAAAATTATTTATTGAGATATAAAATTAGCATTACAGAAATCAAATATGCTTTTTTCAAATATCCAAATAAATAATTTAAATTAACAGAAAACTTCACCTACTTTTATGTAATTTACATAAATAAAATAAACGAATAATGTTCTTGTTAATATTTTATATGTATGGATTAAAAATTTTCAATGCCAATATTTGAAACGAGAGAAACACATACGAATTGTTCTTAGTGAGAAGGAAATTTATAAATAAATAATCATTTCTATTTCCAAAAAGATACAATTTAAAAAGATCACAAGAAATCCATAAATCATTGATTAACTAAGAATAATTAATCCAACGCATTTTTAATCATCTAAGTTTATCAAAAAACTGAATTACGAACATTTGGGTAAATTTATAAATGAAAAAAATGTGGGATGTCTCCGGTCGGCTATCATGCAAATTCCGATTGGATAAATTAACACATATATATTGTATTTAAATGAAATTATAAATTAAAATTAATAAATAGTATTTATTAAACCAGCGCGAGTTTGGCTCTTTGTTGAGGGCATCTGGTCACATGCTGGCGCGTGATTGATAGTCAACGTGCTAAAAAATTAATTCCGGTACTTTTAGCGATTCAACCAAGCTGAAATTCTATATATATAGCAGTTTTATGCAATTTTTAAACATGTGTGAAAAACTATAAAAGATATACTGAGAGGAGTACGTGAATATATTTGATTTAATAGTGCTTATTGTGAATTTCTATATTGCTGTGAAATTTGTATTTATTTATCAAATATTAAATAATTTAACTTTGTTATTTGATTTGTTACAATGTAATTTTAATTATTTATCAAACAATTTATAATAAATTTTTCAATTTTATTTGTGTTAAATGTTAAATAAAATTTATATTTATATTTATGCTGGGTTTGTTTCGAATATTATGTGCACGGGTACTCTATGTACGGATGGTATGTCGAGTTTGATATTCAAATAATTGCAGGGAATTCGGAAGGCCTGTGGGAGGGGGTGATCTTTGGTCATTTTTTTTTGCGGTGCCATCTATTGGACGCCTGAAGAGTCGACTTTTTTCATGTAACGCCATCTGGTGTTCGAGTTACGCCTGTCCCATTGAGCTGATACCCCCCTGGTACGCTTCTAGCTGTGCTAGAGAGAGCATCGTACGATCGCGCGTTCTTTTGTTATAGCCTATAAACATGAGTGCCGCAATATAAAATCCCGCCAAGTGTGAAGTGTGTGGTGTAATAAGATTTCTGTGGTCGAAAAATTACACAGCAGCTGAAATTCATCGTGAATTGTGTGCGGTGTATGGGCCAAACATTATGAGTCCGTCAATGGGTTCGTTTTTTTAAAAATGGAAGAACGAACGTTCACGATGAAGACCGGAGTGGTAGGGCATCTCTGGTCAGTAATGACTTGGTGAACAAAGTGAACGAGAAAATTCGTGAGAACCGGCGCTTCACAATCTCGGGACTTTCCGATCATTTTCCTGAAATTTCTCGAAGTCTTGTGCCTGAGATAGTGACAGAAAAACTTGGCTTCAAAACGCCATGGCAGGTTGGCTACGTTCTCAGGCGGCAGATTTTTATGTAGACGGCATTTCAAAAACTGTTAAAAGATATAAGTGCTTGAATTTATTTGGTGAATATGTAGAAAAGTAGAGAAAAGCTGTAGTTTTAAAATGTATATAATAAAATTTTTGTATCTCAATTGGTTTATTTTTTATTTCAAAACGGAACTTGCTTTCTGGACGTACCCCGTGTTTATATATATATAGATAGATAGATAGATTGAATAATAAAACATAAGACACACAAAGTCACTGTATACTAAATAATATTTTATAAATATAAAGAAATTAATATTTATTTTAATTTTTAAAAAAATAGAAATAATCTTATCAAATTCTTTTTTAATTTATTTATAAAAGAAAAAATTATTTTATAAAAATAATTTCTCAGAAATATATATTTATATCTTCATGTTTATCTTATCTATTCTTTGGAACTCCCTTTACAAGTCGAAATAAGTAAATAAATAATTTAATTAAAATATTTTTACTTTTCAAATAAAATCTTTTATACATTTTTAATGAAAAATATTTTTCTTATATTAACCAATGGAAAATTAGTTAATAATGGAAAAAATATAGAAAAAGATTTGATATATAAGAATAAAAATAAAATAAATAAATTTTAAACTTTGAATTGTTTTGTACAGTAAAGAAAAATTTACTGATTGTATGTCATCGAGAGTTATTGGAACAAATTACAAATTCAATTCTTAAGTTGAATAAAAACAAACAAAAAGAAGGGGGAGGGATGAAAATTATTATTATTATTATTATTTATTTATTTCCACTTCGGTTTATCAGAATTTGTTCTTTTTTGCTCTTTTACTTCATTTATTCATTTATTTTTCACTTGAATTTTCACTTTTTTAATAACTCGTTGACCTTTTGGCACCGAATTTAAGTTAATTCATTAGAGTGATGCTTTTTAAGTTTAAAGGATCCTTTCATTTTAATTCATGGCTGCTTTCAAGGAAATTCGAATGAGATGTTTCCCATCAACCTACATCCCCTCCGTCTTCCTGACATTCAAACCCCAAATAGCTAAGCATAAATAATATAATTTATCCCCAACTCCTGTTCAATTTATTAATACATATATATTATATAGTATGCTCGGATTAATTTTATAACTAGTGTACAACAATTATAGAACATACATATTATATATATATATATTTTATTCGTATAACGTATAGATCGTATATAATGAGGGACAGACCTAGGATCAAAATTAGCAACAAAATAGAATAGTTTACAAGTTTCTCTAAATTCTTATAATTCAATAATTATATCAATCCATTAAATGCAATTATGATTAAAAATGAATTTATTAATTCGTCAAAAATAAATAAATAAGTAAAATTATTGAAGTATATTACATTATTTTTTTACAATATTTTAAAATTTATATGACATTTAAAATTATAACAATATATAATAATAATCAACCATTGATGGTATACATGACTCTATATCCCATGATGCGATATTTTTTCTGCACCCTATACTAAAGTATTAATATATTCATTCTATCTATCTCTGTGGCTCTACAGAACTGGAAAGTTCTTGGCCTCAGCAACCACTTTTCTCCAAGTGTCCCTATTCTGAGTCACAGCCATCCAAATCCTACCCTCTACCATCTCTCTCATATCCTTTTATTCATTGTCCAACCACCGAGTTTCCCAATCGGTCTCACTAATATATTTTTCTTTCCTCTCTCATTCTAGCCACGTGCTCTGGCTATCCCAATCTCCTCGATATATAATCCTAACTATGTCTGGAGAGGTAATTTCAAAAATTTTAAAATCAATTAAATTAATTACAATAGAAGAATACTTACAAAAATATATTACAAGAAAAATATTAATTAATGTTGTTGTTTTTTTTTTAGTTTAAAAATTTTGATTTGGTGTTCTTTTGTTTAGCTTACCGCGGGCTTCGTGTTTGTATTTCAGATTGAAATGTGAGAGTCGCGTTGTTGCCGAGAGTTCGGTTAACCACCCCTTTTTCCCCCTATAGCCCTTTCCCTTTGTTTGTCGTGCATTGATGCGAAACACTTCACTAAACTAGACGAGTGTAATTGTTCCGAAGAGTCCGGAACACCGCTTCCTCCATTTACTACAAAACTAACAAATTTAAAACAATATTGGTTTGTTGACGTCAACCCTCAGACAACTTAATAAGAAGCAACAACTGATTTATATTCCTTACTCATGCATTCTTCTATCGTTCTTTTTCTTCCCTTCGCCTACTATTTGAATATATATATATATATATATGTATATATTGAGAAATTCATTTTGAATTCAAACATGAGAGAGAGAACATATTTTTTTTTTATTCGGGGTTAGAACAAAACATGAAAACAGGTTTTCAAGCCAACTAATTGTTCATCTGTCCTAACAAACAATAGCTGTGCAGAACAAATCTGTTTAATCAATGTGAATAAGCTATATTTATTTAGAAAGAATTTCTAAATAAAATCTGGAAGTATATTAATATAAATTATAATTAATTTTTTTATATAATATTTCAAATTTATTATTCAAGTAAAGAATTATAATTACAAACTAAAATAAAAACTTAAAAATTGTCTATATATATATATCAGTGATTCCCAAAGTAGTCTATATCGACCCCAGGGGTCTTCGTCAGCGAAAAAAAAAATTTTGGGAGTCCATGAAATAAAAATGGGGTCTACGATAGCGGTTCTCTACCTATTTACTTACATTATACTAACTTATAAAGACATTTACATTATTTATAAATGTACCTATGAAATAAAAAATTTATTATATACTATATGTTTATAAAATTGTGTAAGTTGTAGGATGTAGGCATTCGCTTTGTGGTCACTATACATTTTGAATTTCTAAAAACCTGTACATAATGTACAGTACCATCTTATTACAAGCATAGGCTTGTCAATTTTTGTTTCAAAGTTTCGCGAACTTGGACTGCTTTGTTCAATTCGTTACTCTATAATACGAATAGGAGACAAATTATTCGTTTCTTAAATCTTAAAAAGAAAAGCACTAAGAAAATATTTAAAAAATTCACACTGGACATCATCAGCCGAGGAGATTTAAGATTAAAGCTTACAAAATTGACACCAAATGTTGATAATCATCATATTCATCCTCCCCACTAAAAACATTTACTTATTGCTTAGTTTATTTATGTTAAAAAATTATATTTTGAGTAGTTTTAATTTAAATTCAATTAATAAATGCATAAAACTTAACATGTGTTTTTTCTTTAAGTTTTTAACACTAAACTTCACTACAGTTAGAAATTTACAAAAAATCAATATTAGATAAGTAGGAGGTCTACCAAAAACCGAAAAACATGGCAAGGGGTCTAAGACAGAAAAAGTTTGAGAACCTCTGATATATATAAAAAAAAGTGGCAAAATAAAAATAGAGTCCCCCCTCAACTTGATAATCTATCATTATTACTAACAAAATGGTTAAAATGTAGATTTTATTATTCTATGTAAATATTGAAACTATTAGAATACAATTATTTTCAATGAAATATTATTGTATTTCATTACTTTTTTGCTATAAGGGTAATAAATTTAAAAGTCTAAAACAACAAATAACAGCGTTTAAATGTAAAACACCCACCAATATACGAGGTGGGGTGAAAAGTTTCCGGCTTGACCAAGAAAAACGATGTTTTTAAATTTTTTTTTTTTTTGCTTTATTTTTCAACATTCAAGATAGCTGAGACCTGAACGATGTCAGCTGAACGGGTGCGAAATATTTTGCACAACCATTTGAATATGGAAAGCTGTGTGCAGGTGGGTGCCGCATTTGCTAACGTTAGACCAAAAATTGCTTCGAAAAACCATTTCTACCGACAATTTGGCGCTGTAGGCGTAATCCAAACGAATTTTTGTGTCGATTCATAAGTGCTGAGACTTAAATTAAATTTAATTAATTAATTAATTTAATTAATTAACTAAATTAGAACACCGTTATGAGAAATGTATCAATGTTGATGGAGATTACACTATGTTGAAAAATAAAGCAGAAAAATATTTAAAAACATCGTTTTTCTTGGTCAGGCCGGAAACTTTTCACCCCATCCTCGTATATATATATTGAAAGTTAAAATATATATTATTATTTGTGTATATCTATCTATAAAGATATAAAACAATACAATACCTTTGAAAATTAAGTTATTTGTAGCTACTTTTATATTTAATCTAACCTACTTTGTTTCTTTTAACTGCACAGCTTAGATACTATCATCTGAATGATAAAGGAAATAGGAGAAAGCAAATGTCACTCATCCTTAGCGTTTGGACTTAAATTTAAAATAAAAGTGGAATAAAAATAATACGCTGTGTGTGTCATTTTATTTTATGTTCAATATTATCATATCTCGGTATTAAACAACGATAGAACTAATTTAATACTAGTTTTCACATGCAATGTTGTCATTTTACACGCATATAACACCAAATCTTTATATCCAATGGTGTATGTTATTGTTTTAAATGGTATTTAATGATTTTAATGATATAAAGGTTCTAATTTTCAGTATAAATCCATACAGCTCATCTAAAATCTGCCTTAATTCAGAAAACATTTAGCACCATTTAATATGGAATACAAAATAATAATAGTAATAATAATAATTAAATGGGAATTATTCAAATTATTCAAATTAAATTAATTTTGTATTTTATTATTTTATAATCAAATATAATTTTTTTAATTTATTTTATTCTAAAAGTTTTAAATTAAATTTTGAGATATTATTTATTTTAAGTAGAATATAGAGAGTAGAGTAGTATTTTAGTAGAAATAAGACCAGTTTAGGACCCTAAACAGATTGAGGTCGAAGAATTGAACGATCATCGTCAAGTTCATTTGGATTGAAGTTTAATAATAATTTATTAAAAATAAAAGGCTGACTTAAATGTCAATAAAATTAATAAAAAAAAAAGATTTAATGATTAAAAATTAAGTTAAACAAAAACGAAAGATTGTTTTTAAGATATAAAAATGATGAATATCAGGATTAATAATGTTTATAAATATTTAAAAATTTAAATAATATATATATATATATATATATATATATATATAAAATTCTAAATATTCTATTATAATATTTATATTATATTCGAATTGATATTTAAAAAAACTTTTGTTGTTTATTTCTGTTGACGAAACGAGGTTAATCGATAAATGACTTTTTAGAGAAATGCCTTATAAACATATATATTTTTCCAGATTATTATTTTTAATCTTATATGATGTTTTGTCCTTAATTTACTTTTTTTTTAGTTTTTTTTTAAATTAGTGAAATTCTATCTTCTCATTATGTTTCTATTGTATTCATTTTTCAGTAATGAAATGAAAAAAGTGTGTTTTTGTTTTAGAGAATATATATGTATATATACTATATATATTTTTTTTTGTTATTTATTCTCCCATAAAGATGTCTAAACTTAGAGCAGATTATTTAAATTTATTTTTTTTTAAAGATGTTATATTATTATAGTATTAAATTTTACTTAAGGGTGAACAATTTTAAACGAAATCTTGCCTTATATAATGAAATTAAACTCTGCGAATCAACTTTTAATAATAAAATCCCTGTTGAAATGTATATTTTTATTTTACATTTTTTTATAAAGAATGACTTAAAAAACTTGAGTAAGTTTATAAGAGGTAGAAATTATTCTATAATTTATCATTCTAACTTATTAATCAAAAGAGGTATATAAAAATATAAAAATAAAATAATATTTAAATAGACCAAAATTTTTATTTTATATTATATTCGATTATTTAAATAAAACGAAATTAAATTAATGTAAGAATTTCTCAATATCATTTATCTTATTTAATTTTGTTTATAATTAAATTTATATAAATGATATATTATCTCTATATCTCTTTGCCGTAAATTTGCCTATAACCTACAATTTTCCCAAACCACCTCCATACAGTTTCAATTCTCTCTAAATTTCTCGCTTATCTGATTTCATATCATCTTGTAATTGTGTTTGTCTATCTAACCACTGATTGTTTGAAAAATTGTTTTTGCATTCAAACTAAATATCCTCCCGATCTAAATCTTAAGAATTTTATGAATATATCTATGATTAGGGTCGTAAAGAGGTCATTCAACCCCTTATTGTAAAACTCCGTGATTTTCCTATGAACTCATCTTCTTTTAAATAAATAAAATAATTTTATTACTAAAATAAATAATTATTAGAAAAATAAATAATAAAAAAATAAAGTTAAGTAAAAAAGTATATTTCTATATATTTTATTACAACGGTGGCTAAACCGTGGCGCTTTTCGAGTTTAATGTGACTGAATTAAAAAACTTAAAGTCATGGCACACAAAAAAAATGGTAAAATTTTTTCCGATTTGGCTCTTAAACATTTTCGATTTTTCAATATGGCTCTAAGTATCAAGTGTGGCCACCCCTGTTTATTATATGTATTATGCATGTTTGTATGTAAACAAATAAAAGTAGTCAATGTAGATGAAATTAAAAATATAAATTTATTTATTGAAAAAAATAATTGAAAAACGTGTTAGGAAGAAAAAATTACGTGATGGAGAGGGTCAAAATCAAGTGTTAGTGGTTACAGATCATATACAATAAGTTTAATGGAAGGTTAAATGGAAGTAGATATATTAATCCAATATATGTATATTTCTGGAGAGGAATTTATGATAAATTGTTACAGTTTATCAAATGACATCCTATCATTTGTTTAAATTAATTAAATAAACCTTAGAATTACATCTGCCCATCAAACATGCGGTCATTTGAAAATTAATAAACTTTAATATAAATAAATATTTGCTAGATAATTATTATTCTCTAAGTTGATTAACAAGTGGATATAGAAGGTAGGTGTACCATGTTGGAATAGGAACGTAACCCACAAGCGAGAAACTCATACATTCACCCTCCAACTCGCACTTTCTGTCCCTCATCCACATCCACACACACATATACACATACTTGAACAATTTCAATCAATATGGACTCTCTCTCTCCAATGGACAAATGAAATGGTCAAGGGGCAGGCGCTGAGGAGTTATTTAATGGGGTAGCATAATGGAAAGCACTTGTTTATATATATATATACATATATATATGTATATATGTATATATATATCAAAATAAAACCTTTTAAAGTTTCCAGTCTGAAAATAACAAGGCTAATTATTTTTTTTTATTGAAAAATATATACATATGTAGAATGAAAGTTACAATTTTTGATAAGGCTGAAATAGTATTAATCAACTAGTATGGGAGCATCGGTTTACTTTCATTTCTCATATGATAATAAAAAAAATCTGGAGTGTCTCCACTCGACTATCTCGCAAATCTGAATTGGATTAATTAACACATATATTATATTTAAACTAAATTAAATTAATTAAATTATAAATTAAAATTAGTAAAAGTAGTAAACTAGCGCGTGTTTTGCTCTTTGTTGATGGCACCACGTCACGTGCTGGAGCGTGATTGCTAGTCAACGTGTTAAAAAATTAATTCCGGAACTTTCAGTGATTCAATCAAACTGAAATTCTATATATAGCAGCTTTATACAATTTTTAATCATGTGAAAAACTATCAAACATATATCTTTATTTTTATAGTCAGTTTAGAGGGAAAAAAATGAAATCGTGGTAGGTAATGGTCTTCTTCCGAATGAGCTACATTTCTTAAAAGTTGATGGAAAACTACGAATTTTGAATAATGCCCGTGTACCAAATTGAATTATTCTAGCTCAAACCGTTTTTGCGTAATCATGTCTACATACACACACATACACAGAGTCAGACATTTCTCAACCTTAGTGAAAATGACTCAGAAACTTCAAAACATATAGAAACAGCAAAATCTCGACATCAAAAATTTTCGTGATCGCAATACTATCTCTGGCGAGATTGTAAAAAAAATTAAATTTATAAAAGTAATTAATACAAAAAAAGCAAAGTAGATATAATTTCTTATGACATTGAAAATTAAAAAAAAACAATAAATAAAATATTTTCCTAATTTATTTTAAAATTTTACTTTTCTATTTGAAAATAAAATATTTTTAATGAGAAATTTATTAATAATTTAAATCTTTATTTATATATTAATGGCTTGTAAAGTTTATATAAAAATTATATAATAATAATATAAACAGGATAATTACATAAATATTATCATCAGTCTCATTTTATGTATTGTATACGATAATTTATTCTCTATAAAAATGTTTTTTTTAATATATATTGTTTAATCAATGGTTTTATTTATTTATTTTTATTTTATATATTTAATCAAATGAAGATGACAAGTGTCATAGGATATTGAGATCAATTATTAAATAAAGATTAATATTTATGAATAAATAAATATTGGTTTATTTTATTTATTTAAACGATATTTCTCCAATTGTAAAATATAAAATTTGTTTTAATATATAAATAAGTAATTCAATTGAGAAACTATCTTGAATATTTTATATCATATTCAAATTATTATATTATTCCTACAATTATCAATCCTTGTATTATTTAATTAATAAAAAATAAAATAAAATAATCAAATAAAAAAAGAATTATTTTGATTGGTAATGTATTTATGCCTCGTGAATTTTTATTCAAAATTATTTATATTTTCAATTAAATATTGGATATCCATTGAAATCAAAATGTTCTATATATATATATATATATAAATATATATATATATTATCGCTCTCAAATTATATTTTTGTTTATTTTTATTTAATTTCCCTTTGTTCTAAAAAGAACGAATTGAATTTTTTCAAATGAGTTTTTTTTTATTTATATAATCAAATAAAAGAGCAAAAAAAATAATTTTTCAATTATACATGTTCGTTGATGGTTTCTTTTGTTAATTAAATTGTTAATTTTTTTTTTTAGTTTAATAATTTATAAAGATTTTCATAAATTACCCGAAATGAATATTGAGGCTGGTCTTTACAGAATAAAATGAATATTTTTGAAAACATATTTAATTAATTTTAGATATTGTCAATGTTATTAAGAAGAATGTGTTTTGTGAAATAAACTATATATTTAGAATAGTTCATATTAAATGTAATAATCTAGCACTAACATAAGAAATATATTTTAAAGTATTAATTGTAATTGATGATGATGAAAAAAATCAACATTTTCAAAAATTTATATTTTTAAATAACATTTATAGAATAGTTTAAATAAATTTTCTAAAAATACTATATTAAATATTATAGGTCAAAAATATGATATTATTAATTTCGGAGTGCGAAGGGTTAAGTGTTAAATGTTCTAATTTGAATTGAAATTATATTTATAAATTTATAATTAATATTCTGTAAGGTAGCGAGCTGCATGATTAATCGTGAACTTTGATATATCATCCAATAGAAAGGGCATCGATTGGGTGTAGATCTGGACAATTTGATAGTATACCCAAATGATTAATAATAAACAAAGGACAACTTAAACTGAGTGACATCTGGCATTATCTTGAAATAATATAAAATTTTCACTAACAATTTCAGCAAAGTTACATGAAGTGACTGTTGAAGATTAGAATGAGATTATTCTAATTGATTAGAATAATCTAATCAATTCAAAGTTGAGAAGAATCCAGTTAACAGAACAAGAAAAGGTGTCACTAAATATTTTTTACTTTTAATTTTAACACAATTGTTTTGTTCTTTCGAAAATTATCTTCTTTTTATTTTTATTTTTTAAAACAATGTTATTCTTTATTTTTTTTTTATTTTTATCTTAAGACAGTGGTTTCCACTCTTTCTGAACCGGCGCCCCCCCCTGTCTTTAAAAAAAATTCTTGCGCCTCCCTTAATTTTTGTAATAATCTAATTTCATAAATATTCACATAATATATTAACCATATTGAAAAAAATCGAAAATGTTTAAGAGCATGATCTCAAAAACATTTTACCTTTTTTTTAGAACCATATTGAAAAAATTGGAAAAAATCGAAAAAATGCGGGCACTTGAAATGACTTCCTGTTATAGATTAGTATAGATTTTAGAAAAAAATGGTCCTAATACATTTGCGCTCTACTTACAACAGTCTCGCGCGCCCCAGGTTGGAAAACACTGTCTTAAGGGCTTCAATTTTAATAAAAAAAAATTTAAAAGTAATATATATTAATAAAATTTCATTTATAAAATTAACACATTTTTTTAATTTTTTAGAAAACTTTGGACAAATTTACTATATACCTATATAGATATATGATTCACTCTATTTTTCTTATCTTAAATCAAATATTTTGAATTAAAATTCAATATAAATTTTTAAAAGAAAAACATGTAACATTTGAGAGAATATGTAGAATTGAAATTTTAAATAATCAATAAATTGGAAACAAATGTGGTGAGGGAATTGATTATGGGAGAGAGAGAAAGATGGATGCCCCCCTCCCCTTCCGGATGTGTGATGGGTTGGATGTACTACAACTAGCGCCGGACACCCAACGTTGTCACCAGCCAATGAGTTATAAAATCACGATCAATATTAAACTACATTCTCATGGGATACGAGTTGTTTGTAATAAATATAAATTCATGGTCACAAAATACAAAATCTATTTCCATTTAAAATTGAAATCTTTTTATGTTTTATAAGTATATGTGTGTGTGATTTGTATTTTTAATTTCACTCATTCATGAACAAAAATAAATCTTTTTAAATATAGTAAGTACATTTTTTAAATTAGAAAGATTAAGATAAAATTCAGATTAATAATTTTTATTATTCGATGTTCAAGGAAAGTACAAGGATGGTATAATTTCCATTTCCATTTTTTTTTAGACATATCAAAATTCCTTTAATGTGCATAGGGATATTTTTCTCGGGGTATAGCCAGACAAGTAATGAATTGCTTCGTGACGAAGCCAAGATCCGAACTTCATAAGTAAGTTGTCTAAAATATTGCTTTATTAATTGAAATAAATAGTAACAAACAATAAAATATCAAATAAACAACAAAACATAAATATAGATAACAACAAAACATAACAATTTGAGTTGTCCAATACATTTACCCGTGCGAGAGTAATTGGATTGTTTAATATGTTATAATGATGATAAGCATGTTTAATTCACCCTCAAGAAGAATAACCCTCCAGATATGAATAATCGTTTAATAAGTTAATCCGGTTGCATATGTATCAGGTCGTCTCTTCGTTTCAAAGTGATTTATTCATAAATATTCTCTACTGGATTTGGCAATTAAATTATAACATGATAATAAATTTCATATATTCTAATTAAAATTTACTTATTTAAATTCCACAAAGCTTGTTGCTATTTTTCAATTTATATATATATCCATAAATCGATTAGATGAAGATTCTATTTCTAATATAATAATTAAATTGATATTAATTTTAAGATTATATATATATATATATATACATATATAATGATTAATAAAAAAATAATAATAGTGAAATAATAATTAGATTTGAAATGTTCATCCGTTCATATCAATTATAATAGAAATAAATATTTTAATGGTTTATTTTGATTAAAACTACAATATGTACCAATTTTATTCTCGGGAGAGGAATTCTATTGCCTTACCTTGAATTAGATTTCTAATATTAATATGATGTAAAAAATTTTATAAGCTCTAATAAAAAGCATTATGATCTTCTTTCATTAAAAAGTTGTTACCCAAAAGGTCAGTATCTCTAAATGTTTCTAATTGAGGTGTAAAATTTTTTATAAGGGATACCCTGACGAGATTGGACCTCGGGCGGTAACGAGGTGAGGCGGCTCCAATGCACATAAAGATTTAGTCCATTTCGAATGAAAATTTAATTGAGAAAGTTTCAAGCAATTGCCATTAGAATCGAGATAAAATTTTTTATGAAAATTTTCAGAGATTCCTAAAATTTGTTTTTTTTTCAACTTATTATATGATTATTATTTGTGATTCTAGAAAAAGGTAATGAAATTAAAAGTTGTTAAGTAATTAATATTAGATAATTAGATAAGAATCTTTATATCGAGAATAGTAACTATAATTCTTAAAAAAAAGAATATCTAATCAATTATCAATCTTTCCTTATTTGAATAATCAATTCTCAAATTGTTCATATAAATAAATCATTCAAACGTCGGCTATTTTCTCGGAAGGAGGAGAGAACTGATTAATATCCACGCGATTAGACGGTTACTAATGCTAAAATACTAAAACTGACCAAGTTTATCTGCAAAACATTTATGTGTTATTTACATATGTTTGGACTATTGTACTTTTATTTAAGCAGGATGAAAAGGAATTGAAAAGCCTAATTCTTAAGTTTAATTAATATTTAGACTATTATTACCTAAAATTCTAAAAGCGTAAAAGAAGATTGTATATATTTCATCCAATGTCATAGGTCAGACATGAACAAGAATGAAATCAATACAAACCGGATTCGGGTTTTGCAAGTATGCAAATTTAAATAAATATGTTTACATATTCCACACAAACCTTAAATGCTTTATTAATTATATAGGAAATAAATTTAGAAAAAATATAATAATTATTTCATATTTTTTATAATACAAATTTGTATATATGGTTAAAAGAAATTTAAATAAAAATAAATAAAAACAACATTAAATATTTAGAACAAAATATTAGTTAAATAAATGAAGTTAATAATAATTCAATAATAATAAAATAGTGAAATATTAATAAATGAAAAGTTGTAAATGTGGGCAATCAGATTTTTTGAATTTTCCGTCTCTTGAATGAAATGGCATCACTGCTCCTGTCAGCAGGCAACTATCAGCTGACTCCTGTCTAAATTTGAATCAGTTGGGTATTTTAGTTTTTGTTTGAAATTCATTAATAGCAGACTACACCATGATTTGAGAAAAAAATGGAAAAAAGAAAATTTCGTGTGCTCAAGAGTGTTTGGCGTTGTTTAACCGCAATATAGACGAATTTTTTAGAGGTTTCGTATTTGTGAATAAAACGTGGTTCCACAACAACACTCCAAAGACTTCAAAAACCTGTAATTTCATTTTTAAAAAAAGTCACGGACTTATTGACCTGCTAAAACGAAAACGATCATCTTCTAAGACAAAAGAAGCTCCATTACAGCAAAAAAAGTGATGCTGGGATTATAAGGGCGTTCTTTATTATGTACTTGATACCGGAGAATCAGACATTGAAAAACATTGTTCACAATTGGACGAATTTGAAATAAGCAATCGATTAGAAATGACATTAATTTTTGGTTTAAAATCGAGAGGAATTTATGCATCAACCCAATAATTTAAAGTGATAAGATTTCTTGTTTGGTATTTAAACATGTAAAGTATATAAATCTGATTTTATTTATTTTTTTTTATTTTTCCTTTAGGCATTTTTAAAACATTATTAACAAAAGCCCTCTTTTCTCGAATATTGATTTCCTAAAAAAATTAAAAATCCTCATTAAATGCAAAATGAAATGGTTTGAGAAAGAATTGTACTACAAAATTCTTAGTAAACTTGTCCCAGTCTATGTTAAAGAAATTAATTTTGCTTTAAGTAGATTTTAAATACCTGATATTAGAGTTAGAAAAATGGTAGCCCATATTTATACCTTCTGCTCTAATAAAATAAAAAGTTTGTAGGTTATTGTCAATAGAAAAATAATAGCCTTATGTGTTTAGTTATTTAATTAAATTCCCTATAAAGAGGATTTAGTATAAAATTGATTTCATAAGGATTTTAAGAAAAATCAATCTGAAACTTCTAAATTTAACAAACTCTAAAATGAATAATAAAAAAACTGTGTGATGAGATTTATCAATAAATAATTAAAAAATTTTATATGAAAATATACATTTTCATTGATGTCAAAAGTCATTTTGGTCAAAGTTAAAAATCTTCAAAATTAATTAAATGTAAACGTTTTAATCCATAATAAAAGAATCCACCCACGAGCACCACTAATTACAATTTTTTTTATTATTTTATTATTTTAATCAATCTCTAAATTGATAAAATTCCATTTGCTTTTGTAGAACAAAGAGAAATTAAAAAAACAAAACAAAGAACCTTTATGAAGTCAATAATATATAGAACATTGGATATTCAATATTTAATTGAATATAAATATTTAAATTATTTTGAATAAAATACACAAATTAATTGAATACAGCTATTTGCAAAAAAAAAAATTGTTAATAAAATATATTGCATATTGATAGGGAAAAAAAATATATTATTTATAATATAACTCTGTATTCAATGACCGTGACGTGAAATGAATCGTTTCCCATCATTTTCTTTTTTTCCTTCTATTTTCTAGATTATGCAACGTTTCTTCGAAGTTGCCAACTGCAGTGGATTTATTGCATTCTATTTTTAAAATTGTCCACATTATAAATCGGAAGTTGTTATTAGGTTTATTTTTTATTAGTTGTCGAAATTGAAATTAGAAATAAATATAAATCAGAGAGGGATTTTTTTGATTGTAATGACACAAATTGAACAGCAAAAGTGAAAATGACAGATTGATATTGATTGATTGATATTCATTTAATTCAAAAAAACAAAAAATTATTATTAATATTAATCTTATTAAAATAATATAGATAATAAAAGATTTAGAATTATTGATAACCAATAATTGAAAAAAATATTCGAAAGATAGTAATTGCATAAATTAACTAGGGACGACTGCAACATAATATTGCTCTTTACTAACATGAGAACATATTAAAAGTCAGTGACTTTTTTAATTCCACGTCTCTTATATGAACATTGCTTCTGACAACAGGCAACTATCAGCTGTCCCCTGTCGAAATTTGAACCAGCTGGGTCTTTTAGTTTTTGTTTAACGACAATTAATAGCAGACTACCTCGAGATTTAGAGAATAAATTAGAAAAAAGTGAATTTCGATGAAAATCCATGAATTGGAATACGAATTGCTCCCTCATCCGCCCTATTCTCCGGATTTAGCCCCAAGAGACTATTTCTTGTTTCCAAACCTGAAGAAATGACTTAGCGGAATGAGATTTAACTCCAAAGGTGTCCTCGAAAAATCCTATTTTTTGGAAGGAATAAGAAAATTGGAGAAACGTTGGACTAAGTGTATAGAGCTCAAATGAGACTATGTTCAAAAATGAAATAATTTTTTATCCAAAAACTTGTTTCATTCAAAAAGTCACGGACTTATTGACCTGCACTCGTATTTAAGATATAATACTTGATAATAATTTTATAGACTATTATTTTCAAATTATAGTAGAATATTGTCATCATTTTTATAAGTGAAAAAACTATTGATAAAGTTTATAAAATTTAAATTTATACTATTTGAAATAGTTTATAAAGTGAAAAGATGATGAATAATCGATTATTTATTTGAATGATAAGATAAATACAAACAAAGAAAATCTATTCTATAATATAAATTCCTAAGAAATGCAGTGAATTCAATATTAAATACTCATTATTTAGGCTATATCAAAAAATAAGAAATTTATTAAATAGGGGAGAAAAAATGTCTAGAAAATAAATTATTGAATGCCAGAATGTATTAAATTATTTCTTTTTATCACGTTTTACTTAACTTGTATTCTTGTCTGTGAATTGTTTGTATGCGTCAAATCTTGCAATCGACTTCCAATCATCGGATTTTCTTGAAACTTCACCAACAGCTTTGCTCTCGATGACAATACAATATTATCATTTCTATGAGCTTCTAATTGCTACAATTTGAATGAAATAATCCAAAATTATTCCTATATATAAAAATTCAAAATGTCGGATGTAAACAAAAAAAAGGGGGCAGTGCGGGCAGGCAAGGTGGGCATGTGTGAGCGTTTTTACCGATCGACGAGGGAGGCATTTTTAAATTTTTTTTGAATGAATAAATAAAATTAAAATTTGAAGACTAAAAAGTAGAAAATAATACTTTATAAAAAAAAAATTTAAAAAAACCACGTTTTACTAACGGACTAAAAAGGAGAAAATAATTTTTTTTTGAAAATCCATACTGACATTACATACAAGAGATCTGATTTGAATCAAACTGTCCATAACGTAAAACGTGGGGCGCAACAAATAATTTTTCTATTCAAATATGATTTCCTTTATTAATTTTTATTTAGCATCAATCGTTGTATTTTTTAAGGCTTAAGTTTTCACCAAAATTCTTGTAGAAGGGAATATTATTAGTAATACGATAGGATAAGTTTCGTGATATAAATTTTTATAAATATTACCTATTAAGTATTTAACAGACTTTTTGTAAAAGGGAATACTATTAGTTAATCATTAGAAAATTTATCGTATATTTAATATATTTAAAAATTGTTTAAGATA
Source organism: Labia minor (assembly GCA_963082975.1). Classification (NCBI taxonomy): domain Eukaryota; kingdom Metazoa; phylum Arthropoda; class Insecta; order Dermaptera; family Spongiphoridae; genus Labia; species Labia minor. The sequence continues at coordinate 41,377,501 of OY720345.1, forward strand.
CTAACTTATACTATCAAACTTTTCAAATATCAAATTTTTTATCAGACCACTTGTAAAAGGGAATAATATTAGTAGTCCAATAGATTTTTTTTAATTTAAATTCTTTCGAGCATTAAATTTAATATTTTTGATAAAGATCAATATTCATTCGTCAAATTATATTATGCGTGGTTTTAATGTTTATTTTGAGATTTATATATTTTCTATATTTTTATTAGATGCAGGATATTTTAGACATATTTGCGCCCCACGTTTTACGTTATGGACAGTTTGATTCAAATCAGATCTCTTGTATGTAATGTCAGTATGGAGATTTTCAGAAAAAAATTATTTTCTCCTTTTTAGTCCGTTAGTAAAACGTGGTTTTTAAAATTTTTTTTTTTATAAAGTATTTAATAATTTATATTATATTTTGAATCATTTTACTTTCACTAACCTATAGTATTTGGCGATAAGGGAAATCGACCAGAAATTTATATTAATGATTTCAACGAAAATACATGATGATTTTACGCCCTAAAAACATAATCCCGCAAGATGTTGAGAGTTCTATATGAATGTATGGTATGTGATAAGAATCAAAAGAAAAAAAAATCGTATTATATATATATATTTACTCCACTGACCAAAAGTGTTACTTTATATCTATGAATTAATACTTTTTTTGTCTATTTATCATTAATAGTCCATAAATTTCATTAAACTATTTTTTTTATATTTTATCCTATAAAAATTTTATTTAAAGAAAAATTAAGGAAGTTAATGGAATTGAATAATTAATTAATTTCTTTCCTCTTTTTTTTTATTTTAATAAAATTTAAACATGAAATATTCTACTTCCCGAGTACAATTTTGTTGGTATTTTTTTAATTAAATATACGTTGATTTGATTTTTTTTTTATTTTCTATTAGCTATATTCGTGTAAAAACATAAAAATACCATCTCTTAATTGTCCTGGGAATATTCATATAATAAATGGTTCTATTGATTGGCTGAATAGGAATGAATAGCATCCGATTATACGATTGGAATCCAACTAATTCGGTTGCGTGGGCAAAGTGTAGGAGAGGAATGAGGTGAACAGAAGCCGTTTCGAGGGTGAGTTGGATGATTTATATGATGCTCGGGCACGAATGGTGACATAAAATTTAATTTGATTATGACCTGAGCCGTTCACCTCAAGGCGAGTGAGTGAGTGACTGACTGACTGACTCGATTTGGTCACGAGATACGTTTAACGATTTATTATGGCAACCTAATCCAAGTGAAAAGCAAATTAACATGGATATCAAGGGAGTTGAAGTTGTGGAGAGATAGGCAACCCAGACACCGTTCAAATTTTACCTAACATCAACATCAGCATCAAAAACAAACACGTCAACCACTTTGGTAATATTCTAATTCAATTAACAAATTTTGAGATATTTTTATTTATAGGGTTATTATGAATATGTTAGTGGGTAACTCAGTGGTATAAAACTAATTAAAAATGAGGTTTTAAATCGAAATAGGTTCAAAAATTTGAAGAAAAGAAAATGGTGAAAAATCGCTCAAAATATACTTATATAAAATATTTAAATAACCTTGAAATAAGAAAATAATTTTTCTTCTATTTTACTTAAATTATCTAATTATAAGCAGATTTTAAACACCCTTTTAAATACAATATATAATAAAAATGAGCTGTGGCCAGGAACAGAACCGACCGACGATTTGATATAAATTAATTTCCAAACAACATTATATATATATATATAAAGTATAAAAAAAAATATTTTTAAAACTTGAATTAAAATGACTAAATTATATTATCATAGTTTTTATTTTTAGTTTAATTACTACTATATTTTAAGTGAAAAATTTCCGACAATGAATATTAATACTTTGTAAATTACTACTTCGGGTTTGCGGATATACACCAAAAGTTGGTGAATTCATGCTACTGATGCATTAAGTAAATATATCAAATTTTATCAAAATCCGTTGAGCTGTTCAAGCACGTCTAGATGGACACACAATGGACAGACGGACAGACATGCTAAAAATACTTTTTTCTGTTAACAAAATGCATGATTCGTGGAGATAGGTAAAAATCTCCACATGTGAAATTTCGTGTGAAAACAATACCTTCCCTTATCGTCGGTCGGTAAAAAATATATTAAATTATTGAGCCCCTAATTTCAAGTTTTACTTGTTAATATGAATTGATAATAAAACTATTAATTGTAAAGAAATAAGTAAATATTTTATCAAACGTTAGAACATGTTCTATTATTAAGATAAAATCTCTACTAACACATTTATTTATTATTATTTAAATAATAAATAAATAATGTCTTCTCATGTAATGTTAAGAGACCTTTCTATACTGTCACAATTATTTATTTTTTTCATGAAAATCACTTTCAATATCTAGTCTCAACAAATTCGAATATTTATAAATTAATCACATAAAATATTACAATCAACCAGTTATAGAGTAGATCATATTAAAATTAATAAAATTTTATAAATCAGACACTTATTAGAACATGTTTGAGTTATTGACAATCTCACAATCAGACTAATTCACTCTAATGATTACTTCCCCCAATTCATTAGATACCTAAACATCCTAACTTCTGATTATTTTCATTTCTTTTAAATTTGATATTTTCTTTAATATTAATTAATATTTAATTTCTAAATTTTTACTATCTCGCCACGAAAATTTTCGATGTCGAGATTTTGATGTTTTTGTATGTTTTGAAGCTCAGTCATTTTCACTAAGGTTGAGAAAAATGTCTGCCAAGATTACGCAAAAACGGTTTGAACTAGAATAATGAAATTTGGTACATGGGCATTATTCAAAATTTGTGGTTTTCTATCAACTTTTGAGAAATGTAGATCATCTGGAAGAGGGTTATTTCCTACCATGTTTTCATTTTTTTCCTCTAAACTGACCCTAAAAATAAAAATATATGTTTGATAGTTTTACACATTATTAAAAATTGTATAAAACTGCTATATACAGAATTTGAGCTTGATTGAATTGCTGAAAGTACCGAACTTAATTTTTTAACATTGCAAATCACGCGCCAGCACGTGACGTGGTGCCATCTACAAAGAGCTAAACAGGCGCTGGTTTAATCAATATTATTTATTAATTTTAATTTATAATTTAGTTAATTAAATTTAATTTAAATATAATATAGGTTAATTAATCCCATTCAAATTTGCGAGATAGTCGAGTGGAGACACTCGAGATTTTTTTAAATTTATTTTTTTAATTTGATTAAAAATTAACTTTATAGATAAATGTAAATATTTTTTTCGTATTGGTTCTGAATAAAAACTTTATTATTATTATATTGAATATAAAATTTATTTACTTTTTATGATTATGTGAACGTTCTAGTATCTACAACATTGATATGATCTATGCGCACGGCAGTGCGCCGGCCAAGTTCCAGCAAGCCGAGCGCATGCCGTAAGTATATTTACACGAATGGTTTGGAGTCACTTTTGACCCACCTGTATCTCAGTGCCTATTGCAAGTACAGAGATAAAATTTTATCTACGTAGTCATATACTAGAACTAAAGCAGTATGCCAAATTTCATAGTTATAGCTTCAGTAGATCCTGAAATATGACCCTGTGAAAATAGCTTATTTTGGCACTGATTCACTGATTGGTCAACAAAATTCTTAAGGTATTTCCAATTGTCCTAGCGCTAAGAAATTTGGCATACAGGTCGTGTGTTATATGTAGGTTAACAAAAAATTAAGAAATTTAAGAAATCGGCCAAGCTTGAGTTGTTATAATCGAATATCAATGCGATTTTAACGAATTCAAACGAATTCAATGATTTTGTCAGAAACTAATCAAGCTAGGACTTGTATTCACACCAACGGGGTAGCCAATCTGGTACCAGTTAGAAAATAATAAATAAAAAAAAATAACCAAATTCGAATATAACGAATATGTTAAGAGAGTGCACTAAATAAGCTTAGGTTGTAGACATATACAATACATTAGTATTAATAATATTTATCTTATATTTATATATTATTTTCATATCTGAAAATTAGTTTGAAAACTGAAGTTGAGCGGTGATCGACTACTAAAACAGATTGATATCTCCCCTAGAAAATTTTGTAGGTTGTTTATAAATAAAAAGAAAAAACACTGGTTAGTTTTAATAATCAGTATTAAAAACTCTAATGGGGTTTTTATTTTTAATATTTATATACATTTTTTAATATTATATTATATAATCAAAATAATAAATTAAATATATATAAATCCTAAAATGTAATAATATACCATATAATATTTAGTTATATAATTTATTAAGTTTTAATTCAATTTGTCAATAATAATGTTAATAATTTTATAATTAATAGTTATTAAATTCTAAATAAAGAATATAATATATAGAAAAGTATATTTAAGTAATTATTATTATCTAGAATAGAAGAAAAATAGGCAAAGTATTCTCTCAAGGTTAGAGGGAACACTCTTGTTATTCGTTACCCTTCTCCTTATTCTTCCTCCCTCTCTTCCCCCGCCCTGTCCCACACAAAGACACTTATACGCATTGCCTTATATAACCTCTTTAAGTGGCAGTGCATCATTCTCATTAAAAAACATCTATCGTATTCGAGTGATGTTGACATAACTTCCAAGTTTTGTTAGTATTATTGATTAATAAGTTTTGGAATATTTGAACATCATTTATTCGTGAATTTTTATCATATTAATTATAAATCCATTTATTCTCATTTAACTTCATAATCCTCTTTAAGTAAAGTATTGCTTTCTTGTCCAGTTAATTTATTGCGATACTTTGCCCTTCACAGAAATTTTACACAATTAACATAATAGACGAATGTCATAAAATAATTTGAAGTAAATAAATAAATCTAAAAACAATATATGTAAATAAATAATATCTGTCTTTTTTTAGGACTTGCATAAACAAATAATTAAATTCTGAATATCTTAAAATTTCCGTTTTTTTAATTATATATTAAGCAACATTCCCATTTTCCTCAAGTAAACTATTAATTTCATTAATAGTTTATATTTAATCATTTTGTAATACGAGGGCAGGTCAATAAGTACGTGACTTTTTTTTTTTTTTTTTTTTTAATGAAACCCAAGTTTTTTGATAAAAGATTATTTCATTTTTCAACGTATACTCCTTTGAGCTCTATACCTTTCAATATTTTATCCCTTCTAAAAATAATATTTGTCGAGGACATCAAAATAGGTATTTGTTTGTGAGATGATTTCTCATCGTTGGAGTCAAATCTCTTTCCGCCAAATCATTTCTTCATGTTTGGAAACAAGGTGCTAAATCCAGAGAATAGGGCGGATGAGGGAGCAATTCGTATCCCAATTCATGGAGTTTCATCGAGGTAGTCTGCTATTGATTGTCGTCAAACAAAAACTAAAAGACCCAGATGGTTCAAATTTCGACAGGAGTCAGCTGATAGTTGCCTGCTGACATGTATAGTGTTGCCATTTCATTTAAAAGATAGGAAATTTAAAAAGTCACGGATTATTGACCTGCCCTAGTACTATATTAACAGTGGTTGAGTTTCAGTAATTCAAATTAAAAAATTAAAGAAAGTTTAGTGAGAGCCATTTTTAATATTAATGTTATTAGAAATAATTTTAGCTAACATTGATGAAGTTTAATCAAAATATTAGAATTTTTTTGAAAAAAAAACTCCAAAAGGTATGTAAACCAATGATGTAAAGTGGAACATTACGTTAAGCCATTTTAAGCGGGAAAAAATATGTAACATTCCATGTATGTGTATTATACATTTCAGTTTCAAACACTTTTTCGTATTTGATCTAAATTGTTCACATATACCTGGTAAACGCAAACTCAGATACAGAATAGAAACCATTTGGTGGGACTATTTTTTTTTAGAATTTCAGGGATTTTAGATGTGAATTTTTACCAAGACCTCGAATTCAAATTTTCGACTTATCGCAATACTTCCTCTTACACTATAAACATGTACATAAATACGTAAATGAAAGTGTAAATATATGTTTGGAACTGATAAATTGAATTCAAAAAAATAAGAATTTTTTTGATTTTGTAAGTAAATTTATTTATTTAAATATGGTATCTTCTCTTAAAAAGATGTTCATATTTTGTTTATTAGAAGTGAAATAATATAATGAGATAATCTATTAGATAAAAGATAATAATAACTTAAATAATTTAATTTTTTTTAAGTAATGATTTTATTTTATACTTAATTCATTTTGTTATTCCCACCAGATAAAAAAAACTAAAATATTATTATCTAAAAGAAAAATAAATTAAATCACTTATCTATAAAAAAAACGATGTCTGGAAAATGTATTTAACGTAAATTACTTTCATTTGATTCTAGAAAAAAAAATTAACAAACAGAGATTATACTTTTATTTAATATGATTAATATTGCATTTAATATGATTTATTGATATAATAATATAATCGTATTATTATTGTTATTTAATCTTTTGAATTATCAATTAAAATCAAAATTAATTTATGTAAATTTATAATAAATAATACATATATCACAAGGGAGGGGGAAACATGGGAAAGATTATTATTGTACAGTAAACCACACACCCGCTGGGAATATCATTTCTGCATTCCATTCATTCCTCAAAAATTAAAATTTATTTAATGTTAATTTATTATAAATTCACCAATATTCCAACACCAAATTACTAAAATATAAATTAATTAATACTATGCTAATATAATTAAATATAACTAATAATTTATTTATTTTTTAAGAAATATTATTTTTAAATTTTTTTAAACAAATTTATTCGAATAAACCAAGATTTTTGAGGCTAATAATTATAATATATAGAAAAATAAATAACGTAAACGCAATCTTTTTATAGAAAGTTTATCACCTTTAAAAATGCAATTAGATTATATAAGTAATGACCTAGAATAATATGATTAAAATACAAACAATTTTTAGTTAAATACTTTACCTGGAAAAATAAATTTACTTCTTAAATACTATAATTGATAAATAAGAAAATGAATAAATAATTTATATATATTATATTGATAAAAAAATGTCAAAGTTAAAAGAAAATTATTACACTAATGTAAAAAGATAATTAACGCTAACCTTAGATGCGAAATTATAACTGGCGCAATTAAAATTGCAAACACCAAGAAGGATTTGTAATAATAAATAGACATTAGGATGCTTGAATATAAAATGATGACGATTACAGCAGTTGTTAAAATGCCACTATTTCACATTTAAATATCTCTTTTCACGCATGCGATGATAACTACAGTGGTTATTGAGATGCAACTAATTTATTTATTTTTATATAATGCCTCTTATTATTTAACACGTATCCTTGAAACACTAATGAAACAAATAAACTGGAGGAAATAAGCATCCAAGTGTCAAGAAATTGGGTTAGATAACAAATTTAGATAAAACATCTATCCTCTTAAATTATTTATTTTATTAGTATTTCAAAGTTACAGGTTAACTTTGAGTGAGAAAATAAATTTCAGAAATGAAAAAAATGGCATAATAATAACTGTTGTAGTTGCTCCCGCATGCGCGCACATTCAAATGTGAAATAGTGGCATTTTAATCATTGCTGTAATCGCCAGAATTTTGCCAAAATATAAGATAAATAAAACTTTAAAATGCGCTACTTCAAAAATTGTGGATGTTAAATTTCCATTAAAATATGAAATTTATTTTATTTCTATTATTATATTAGTGTCTTTTCAATATTTACCGACCGACGATAGTAAGGGAGGTATTGTTTTCACACCAAATTTCACATGTGGAGATTTTTACAAATCTCCACGAATCATGCATTTTCTTAACAGAAAAAAGTATTTTTAGCATGATGTCTGTCCGTCCGTCCGTCTGTCCGTATAGATGTGTACAGCCTGAACGGCTGAACGGATTTTGATGAAATTTGGTATATTTACTTAATGCATCAGTGGGATGAATGGATCAACTTTTGGTGCAAATCCGGAAACCGGAAGTGGTAGTATTAGCGATCGACGATAGGAAGGGAAGGGTTATTTTCATACCAAATTTCACATGAGGAGATTTTTTACATATCATCACGAATCATTCACTTTGCATTGGTTTTATACTCGAGAAAAATCATCTTTATTAGTTTTTTCTTAATTAAAATTATATGACGTCACATCCTGGTCTTACATATATATTATAAATAAAATAAAATTAAAAATATTTATGTTATATCCATATCTTTTTTTTATTACATTAATAGATATATTAAAATTATTTGAAATTGTTTCTGTAGCTGGAAATTAATTTATTTCAAACCGTCGGTCGGCTCGGACCTGGCCACAGGTCAACTTATTTTAATGGTATTTTATTAGTTAACCAGTTTTAATCTCTCCCACCCTATTTATTCTGAGCTGCTCTGTTAAATTATGATATTTAAATTTTCCAGCCAAATCGAAAATCGTTTCCACTGTTATTTAGTCTAATTTGACAAAATAATCAACACAATGTCCGCCCGAATGATAAATTTGTTGTATTTCTATGAACTCGTTGTATTTAAACAATGATAAACACTTAGTAAATAGATAGTCAGGATTGTGAATCAATGTAAATATTGCTTTGATACCCGGAGATTGAAAAACACGATTCGCATTTGAAAGTGGTCGCCCTTTACTCAGTCCCTTTCCCTTTTACAAATACCCTTCTATTCAGTGAACGAATAAATAACACCAGAGATCAAATAATTAATACCAAGGGACAAGAGACATTTGTTAAGTAATAAATTATAAACAAAAACGTTTAAGGAACATTTAAAGAAAACAAATCAACAACAGCAAATAAAATAAAATAAAAATCTTATATTTAATTTAAGTACTTTTTTATTTTGTATATTCTTATCATTTACATTGAATAATTTATGTAAGTTATAAATATTATAAATATTTTAAATTTTCCTCTTACTATTAAAATTAATAAAATACTATTGTACTATTTTAGATTGCATAGCAATAGAAATAATTTTCTTTTTTTATTAATATTTTATTTATTTAAACTTGAAGGAGTTAACAGAAATAAATAGTTTCAAATGACTTATAGTATTATAAATATATAGAAAATATATAGAAAACAGCTGCTTCAACACCTTACCGTTAATGGTTGTTATGTGGAAATGTGTTGAAGGGACTCACGAATTCTTGGAAATATACCGAGAAATTTTTGGAAAAAGCTTCCTGACAATGTATTATTTGTAGAAAAAAACATTGGTAACCTAATTTTACGAACAACCCATGTATAATGTATATAAATAAAAAAATAATATAATAGAATATATTAATATATATATCTTATCTTATTATACTAGAAAAAATTGTATATATATATGACCTTTGTGACGAGAGTAGATTTAGAGTATTTGAGAATAGGATTATACATATCCTATTAGATTTTTTATATAAATTAGGAATTATGTTCTTTCCGTTTTTAATTAAATTAAAATAAAAGTTTTTAAAGCCGCTATTTATCTTTATTTTTATTGGCCAAAGAGAGATAGGGACTGGAGGGTTGTGGCTCAGAATAGGAATACTTGGACGTGTGTGGTTGCTGCGGCCAAGAACTTTCTTGTTTTGTAATCAAATTACGAAATATATATTATGTTATATCCACAGGCCATACTTTTTTGTCTTTCAGTGCATTAATATGTACGTTTAAGGGCTGTTTATAACTATTTTTTTTTAATTTATGTTCATTTAAATTATTTGAAATTGTTTCATATATTTTGTGGTTATTTATTTTAATTAATAATCTTAATCATAAATATTCATAGTTCATAAGGATTAATTTTTAAAAGTGCATAGCGGCGGCTCTGTGAACCAGGTACTTATATTATATATTATATAATGGTATAAATAAAATATTTAAAATTTGATAAATTATATTTTAAATTAAATTAATTACATTTAATTTTGAAATATTTGAATATAAGTGTGTGTGTGTGTGTGTGTGCTTATATATATATATATAATTCTCTTTAGATTTATGTATGAGTCAGAGTAATCTTGGAAAAAATACGATAAGATTACCAGGAAACGAAATTCGACACTTTACTTGGATATCAAATAGTAATGAATCGTTAGCATTTTCCAAAAATGCAAAAGCATAAATATAATTATATATATTTATATTTATAATAATTAATTTATAATCAATTTATAATCTAAGATTTCATATGAAGCATTGATGTTGACATTGCAGGATTAATCAAAATTTTGTTTATTTTTCAATTTTATAGACCATATATAAAATAAATAAATAAGTCAATTCTCATGCATTTTCAATATGAGTCGCTTTAGACTTCAAACCCTAAAAAATAGATTTTATTATTTAAAATTAATAGATAATAGAATAAAAATGTCTACCATGGCTAAAATATGCACAGATCACAAAAATGTTTGAATAAAAATATATCAATAGGGGCAACAAATGATCGAAAAAGAATTCTACTAATAAATAATAAATAATAAGAAATAAATAATAAATAATAAATAATAAATAATAAGAAATAAATAATAAATAATAAATAATAAATAATAAGAAATAAATAATAAATAATAAATAATAATAAATAATAATGAAATGCAAGAGTATAAATTTTAATGAAACAATTTTATAAAAAATAAATAAATAAAATTCTAGTATACTATTTAACCGTTTATCATATTATATAATATATATTATGTTTGTTTTATATTCGTTAATTCAGTGGGGTTAAATTTGTAATTATACCACTGTAGAATGGTAAATATCTTTTTCATTCTACATTCGTCTCGTCAAACACCCCTCAAAAGGGAAGGGAAAGTGGTGGTTACTTCAAATATTCCAACAAGTGTTAACTTTGTGGCGAATCTTAAACAATCATTGGATTCGTTTTTTCCTCTCGAATATTAAATAACTGAATAGGATCTCTTAGTGAATAATTCAACTCAACTTGAATTTTTTTAAATGAATAATCCATTTAAATATTTAAAATACTTTCAAAAGGGATTAAACTCTTCATCAGTGGAGAATGAAGGGAAAAGGGGATATAATATAAAAAACTTGTTTCATATAAAGATAAGAAGGGAAAAATTATAACGATATCATATATTCTGACAATTAAATAACGTTTTTTTTCTCCTTAATATATAGTACCTGGAACACCAAGCTATCACTCAACCCTTTAACAAATTTATACAATTTATTATTATTTATATATTAAACTTTAAAAATTTTACAATTTTTTAATTATTTCAATTGTTAAATGGGTTTTCTAAAAATGACCTATGACAAATTTGTTTCCTAAAATGGTACAAATTAATTAAAATAACTTGATTTTCATTTCAAAATGTAATATATATTCAAATTCACTTGATAAAATATTTGATCCTATATTATATATATATATCCCCCCCCCCTGTACCTCCGAGTGGTACATAGTATTTGGTTGAAAGTAGAAAAAGGTTTTCATCCATTTTGTTTCAATCAGTATATAACATAAAACATTCATTTCTTTTTGTGTTCTTATTTAAAATATATCTTAATTTAATCAGTAAATTAATTATATATATTATTATTGTATATGTTATATCTATCTATCTATGTGGCTCAACGGTAGTCGAAAGTTGTTGGCCGCACCAACCACATTTCGCCAAGTGTCCCTATCCTGAGCCCCTGTTCCATATCTCTGGAGATGCATTGAGGTCATGCAATTCCTCGTTATGCAGTCTCCGCCATTCCCTGGTGTCCTCATCTTTATTTTGCCCATAAATGCTGGAAAGAATCCTATTCTCAAATACTCTGAATCTACTCTCATCTTCTAAGGTGCTCTATCTCATGCCTCACACCCATATATTACAACAGATAAAAAAATTGTTTTATACATGTATATTTTAATTTTGATTCCCTTTGTTAATAATTTCGACACGATAAGCCCCTTTACTGCATGATAACAGGCGTTTCCCGATTGCAACCTCGATTTAAATTCTTCTCAAAAATTATTATCCTTCGTGATTACATTCAATTTTTCTACATATTCAAATTCTACATTTTGTATATTAAGATTTTGTACGTTAATACTGTTCCTCTTTGTTATTAAATATTTTTTCTTATCACTATTATAATTTCAAACCCCATCTTTTTTCTTACCTCCATTAATTTTTTCTCGCTATCTGTAATTTTAATTGCCGAATCTCCTATTATATTTAAGTCGTCTGGGTAACCTAATATTTTACAATTGATTGATCTTACTCTTTATTTACTAACTTCAAGACAAATTTGAAGATCAAAATTTGAAAAAAATTATCCGGATCTATTGAGTCAAGACTTTGAATAATTGTGTAGAGAAATTTTGAATGTTCTTAGCGAGATTTGATATAATGTTGTCCGATTTGTCCTTAATCTGAATTATAATAAAACTATAAATTGCATCCTCTTCTAGCCCAATTCATTTACCCAACCATGTTGTATAAAGCATCTTAATTTCTTAACACTCCGTTTTTTAATTTAAATAAGTTGACCTGTGGCCAGGTCCGAACCGACCGACGGTTTGAAGTAAATTAATTAGCAGCTACAGAAACAATTTCAAATAATTTTAATATATCTATTAATGTAATAAAAAACAGATATGGATACATAAATAATAAATATAAACATTTTTAATTTTATTTTATTTATAATATATATGCAAGACCAGGCTGTGACGTCATGAATGGCTGGATGACGTCATATAATTTTAAATCAAGAAAAAACTAATAAATATGATTTTTCTCGAGGATAAAACCAATACAAAGTGCATGATTCGTGGTGATATATAAAAAAATCTCCTTTGGTGTGAAAATAACCCTTTCCTTCCTATCGTCGATCGCTAATACTACCACTTCCGGTTTCCGGAATTGCACCAAAAGTTGATCAATTCATCCCACTGATGCATTAAGTAAATATACCAAATTTCATCAAAATCGGTTGAGCCGTTCAGGCTGTACACATCTATACGGACGGACGGACGGACGGACGGACGGACGGACAGACGGACAGACGGACGGACGGACAGACATCATGCTAAAAATACTTTTTTCTGTTTAGAAAATGCATGATTCGTGGAGATATGTAAAAATCTCCACATGTGAAATTTGGTGTGAAATCAATACCTCCCTTACTATCGTCGGTCGGTAAAAAGAGAATTTATTAAAAATTAAAAATAAAAAAGAAACCTATTTTAAAAAAATTAGAATAGAATACAATAATTTTGATTTAAAACAAATTTTTTAAAAAATATTCAATTTAAAGAAGACAAAAATTTAAAACATCTCGTTTATATCATTTGTCTAAAAAATCATATTTTAATTTTTATATAACCAAGAAATCATTTTTGCACTTAAAATATAGTTGTAATTAATAATTGAAACAAAAAGAAAAACAATATAGTTTAGTCATTTTAATTGACGTTTTGAAAATATTTTTGTATTCATAAAACATTAAAAATAATATATTCTGTTTTTTTATATTAGACAATGATAAAATTTATATCCTTCACTTTCAAATAGAAAAGAAGAAATATTCAAATATATAGAAAGAATAAATAAAAATTAAGTTAAATATGATCTAAAAATTTTATTAAATTAATTAAAATGAGAACTTTTAGAATAAATTATTTAATTGAAATGATATTTGAATATAAGAATTTAATAAGAAATAAATATTATATTAATTCTTTGTTTGGGAATATTTACAATTATTTAATTATGTGTAACATGAATCGACTTGCACAGACAATCCGTTATTTTTTGATTATGTAAGTATATAATAGCAAAATTGACAACTTAATATAACATAATTTAATGATTACTAGTTGATTTATAAATGAGTAATGTTCAGTGGTTTAAACAAATTGTTTCATTTTAATTATTATTCTAATATATTTTTATTTAATATGTGAAATTTTAGTGAAAATAATATGTATATGTATATTTATATATAACTTTCATATTCTATAATATTGAGAGAAAATAAGATATTGAATCGCATTAATAAAAGAAATATAAAATAAATATTTTCTTATTTAAATAAAATAAAAATATATATATATATATATATATATATATATTTTCATAGAATTAACATTCCATATTCTGTATTTTAAAATTTATTTATTTATTTGAATTTCTAATCTTGTGATTCCCGCATATATATAAAAAAAAATTTATAAATACCTAAATTATCAAGATCTAATTTATCCTTATTTACTGTTTAATTTATAAATATAGTTTTCTGTTCAAGAAAAAAATGAAATATTTTTAAAGAGTGACTACGCTTAAACCAATTATAACTTCATTTATTACAAAATTGATTTTTGTAAAAAAAAAAAATAGAGAAAATCAGACTTAGCTGAGTTGTCCAAGGGGTTCTAATTTCATTTACTATACTCATAATATCTATATCTATTTGCGCGAAAATTAATTATACTAAGTAATTTGATTTCATTTAATTCAATTTGATTTTTTTTTGTCCACTCCATTTAATCTCCACTTCTCTTAATAAGCTTCTTAAACAAAAATTTATAAATTTTAGTCAAAAGAAATCTATTCATTCTAATGTAATAAATGAAAAATAAATAAATTGAATAAATGCCATGTAATTGAATATTATTTGCAAATAAAATAACTAATACATATTCATTTTAAAACAAATTTAAATATTCATTTAATAAATTGTTAAAACAATATAATATGCTTATTTAATTATATATTTTTTAATCTGAAAGCATCAAGTAACTAAACTTCTGGAGTTAATGAACTCAAAAATTATTCAATCATCCCCATTTTGTGATATCACCAACCAACTTTTTTCTTTTCCTAATTCTACCTTTCCCCAAATCTACTTTTATATTTTCAGACCACTTGGATTTTTAACAGATTGGTTACTTGTTAGTTTTCCTTTGAATAAACTTGTTATTAGACTTTCATCTCCCATTTGAGCCACCTGTCCATTGAAGAATATATCATTAAATTGATTAATTTAATATAAATTGAAAAAAACTAAGAGGGTTATTCGGAAACTAAAGTCCGAATCGTCGTAGTTAATCCAATGTCATGCAAACATTGAAATGCGCATGCATACCAACTCCCGGTATGCCTTGTTCGTCAAACGACGCCATTTGTATTCGTATTGTTGCAGTGTGCTAAGTACAGTGCTACTTCAAAATGTTTAAAACAATCGATCAGCCCGCCGACTGTGAAATACGGTCAGTGATTCAGTTTTTCTCAGCAAAGAACAGCGGAAATTCATAGACAGATAAGCGACGTGTATAGCCCAAATGCCATGAGTAGCAGCAAAGTGCATAAGTGGGTGAGAGCTTTCAAGAACGGACGGGAAAATGTTAATGATGAACCGCGTTCAGGTCGACCATCAGTAATCACAGATGTTTTGGTCAATGCCGTGGAAGAAAAGATTCGTGAAGACAGACGATTCACAATTTCACCTTTAGCATTGAAATTTCCGAATGTGGGTAGAACAACTGTGCACAAAATCGTTTCTGAAAAATTGAAAGGCGGCAGACGTCTACGACGTAGGCATACAAAAGCTTGTGGAACGTTATGACAAATGTTTAAACAAATATGGAAACTATGTAGAAAAATAGAAGCACATGTAAGGAATTTAAAAATAAAGTGTTTTGAAAATATCTGTCATGTTTTCTGATTTATAAGTAAACGGACCTTAGTTTCCGAATAACCCTCCTATATATCTACCTATCCTACATTTGTATAATAATTAATATTTTAAATAGACATCAAATAAAGAGATAATTTATTAATATTTAGATTATTTAAGTTTAATAAACGAACAAATAAATCGAAATTAGAGAATGTTCTGAGAATATATTATAGAAAGAATAAAACTTTTTTAATGGGTTATTGAATATGAATTATGTATTTCTTCAACCAATTGAAAATAGTGTGGAATCAATATTTTCAAAAGATAGATAATGATTGCATTCAATATTTTATATGAAAATAAACATTTTTGAATTGAAAGAAGAAAAAAATAGTTATTATTTATCTGGATTAGCTTATATATATAATATATATATTGGTAAGGAAAGGCAAAAATAAGTGGATTAAGAAAATAATATTTTAAAATCACTCTTGAAGAAGTATATTTAATTTTAAATGGGAAATAACTGCAAGTGACAAGGAGTTAGGGGAGATGAAATAGAAACAGACATTGTAAAAAAAAAAGATTTGTGACGAAATCTCTCACTTAATTTTTTTTCTCTCAATCTCACACTACACTCAGACGTAAATCTCTTCAGGATCTCGTATTTCAACATTTCTTCATGAAAATAATTCCCTAAAGTGAATGAAGAGTAAAGGTAGAAATGAAAAGCGCGCCGAATCCAGAAGGCGATGTAGTCTCTCTAAAACATGATAAAAACCCCTCCAGGGTGAGAGGAATTGATGTTCAGCAGCCATCAGGGACATACAATAATAAAATGGTAGAAAAGGCACTAAATTCGTCAAATAGAATAAATTTTATTCAATTCATTCAGAGCAAGAAAGAAATAATACTTTTATGATATAATATTTATAGGATATTTATTTATGATAGAGTAGCAAAAACAAATTTGAAAAAAAAAAAAATTATAAATGAAATAATTATATATGTTTTAGTAAAAACTCTCTAATTTGTATAGATATGATTTTAAAGTTCAAGTATACCAACAAGTCGCTTGAAAATATTAAATAAATAATATTATATTTTAAACTTATTTAAATTACAAAAGCAGGTTAATAAGTCATTGACTGTTTGAATGAAACACAGGTTTTTGGATACATTTTTTTTTTTAACATAGTCTCCTTTGAGTTCCATATACTTCGTATCCATATGTTCTCCAATTTTTATATCCCTTCCAAAAAATAAGATTTGTCGTGAAAATCAAAATAGATATTTGTTTGTGAGATGATTTCATTGTTAGAGTCAAATCTCTTTCCGCTGTACTTCAGCTATACGAGGTCTGTTCAAAAAAGGTGAATTTTGAATTTTCTTGGGCTGTGTACATTCGATTATCGAAATGTTTTTTTTATTGTTAAGTTGGTACACATAAGTTTCTCATATGCTGCCATTATCAGTCATTTTGGATTAGTTGTTTTTGATAACTGGGGAAAAATTAGTCACGTTTTGTGTGTTCTTCGATTTTTTACTTAAAAAAATAAGGAATACTACAAGGAAGTTCTGCAACGTTTGCTTGAAGCAATATGGCTCAAACGATCGGAATTGTTGAAAAACAAATCATGGATTTTGCATCTTGATAAAATAGAAAGAAAATAAAATAAAAAATAAGTAGAATAAAATAATATATAATTTTAAAATAAAATTATTTTCAATTTGTACATTGGTGATGAAATAATTGATTATTTTATATTTTGTAGAATATATATTACAAATAATAAATGGTTTCCACTCCCCACATTTATTAACAAATAATATATAATTATATTGTTAAATCAATAAAGAATCATTAATCTTTTTAAAAGATTGGTTTTGAAACTACGACTAAAAATAAATATTTTCAATAAAAATAAACGGGTATGTTATCAGATAATAATTATTAATTACAATTGATTTAATTTTAATGAATCTGGATAAAATCATAGAATATAAAATATAATTGAATTGTTAATCGGTGAAATAAATATATAAATATTTGCATAGATTAAGTGAGATTCATTTCACTTATATATTCCATTTGGTATTTGATGAATATTTATAATCAATAATAAATTTGATAAACATGAGATTTAGAAGTTTGTTTGGAATTTCCTCTGAGCTGTAGCAATTGAACGTGAAAGGGATAAAAAGTGACAAAGGATAGTGGTTATTGGGCGTGAAGCAGATAAAGGCCTGATTACCAGAGCAGAACCATTCGAAAATCATCATTGGAACAAAAGCCTAAGGGAAGAAATATAAATATTCTCCCTTACATTGAGTCCTAATTTTTTATATTAGAGTGTAATGATAGTAATTTGATATATGACTATATTTATTGTTTAGTTAATAATTAATTGTTTGCTAAATTTAGGAGAGAGGTTAATCTTTTAAATATCTGATATTCAAATTAGAATATGCTAAACAAAATTACTTTTAATAAATTAATTCAAGATATTTGGAAATAAAATTTTTGGGTTGCAAAAAATAAAATAACATGAGAATAGTGAAGATTGCATAGTGATGACCTGAATTGAAATTAAAACTAATATAGTTAGAGTCATAAAACAGTAGAATGAGAAGATTGTTTACCAGGAAACTAATTGAGAAAAGACCGATGGGTAGAGATCAAAGATACGGTGTAAGGAGAATCTAAATGTTGATGTAAGTTGACTGGGAGAGAATAAGAAATCGAAAAGGTAGCTCAGAAAAGAGAGATTATTATGGTTTCTGGCTGTGGAAAATAAATTTTCAGTTGGTGTAATCTTAAAAAAATTCTGTTTCACTTTCTTCGGTATGTGTACTATGTAAAACAAATAATATCTCATAATTTTTAATAATTTATTTTAACGGTCTAAATGAATTAATAAAAAATTGGAAATTCTAAAGTTTTGTTACGGAACGAGAAACACCAATCAACCTTTACTTTCGTTTGTTAAAACTCCAGTGAAGAAAATATCATGACGTTATTTGGTAGGCAAAAACCAAGCATTGTAGTAAATGGTTCTAAAAACTGACATGTTATTTAAATAAATTCAGGTTTTTTCCAATTTGAAGACATTTCCACTAAAAAGTTGAGTAATTGGACATTAAAATTTTAAAATCAGTCCCAGATATTAAGAAAAATCATTGTCTCTCCTTATCTTAGCAACTTTTCATTTCAGACTTTCAGAGTTTTTGCCTACCAACAATGGTAGTAAATATAAACACTGCTTTCTCCTATTATGAACAACAAGAAGAAAATTTCTTTGTTTATACTAATTAAAAAATATATAAAATTACATACATTATGTTTTTTAACGAGAAATTTAAAAATTGAAATTAAAACAATTTTTTCAATTAAAATGTATCTATAAGAATGCTAATTTTTTTCTTAACACCAAAATATTTCCAAAAAATTATCCTTAGTCACATTTATGTCTGTACAGTTTTGGCTGTGAAGCTTTGCTATTCTCTTCCAATCTCCATCTTCAAAAAGAATCAGGCGATTAGAATAGTGAAGAATAACACGAACGGGAAAAAACCCGGAAAGCAACTTCCTGATATTTATTACCATCTGGGAACTTATTCAATTCCCCGGAAAGACAAGATTTAAACGGAAGTAAATCAGCAAAAGGACTTTTGACCCCTTTTATAATATTATATCAGACAGTTGGTATTCAAGTTGAATTGTGTGTACTACTTCAAAAAATAGGTGAAAAAAAGTTACATACAAAACAAATAAATCATTCATTTTTAAACTAATCTATTTATATACGAAGTTTATGGAAAATTTGAAGTTAATAAACTTATTAAATAGATTAATTTATATGTAACTAAAATAAATTTACAAAGTGAAAATTAATTATTGAATTTAAAAGTTGATACTTCAAAGTTGATACGTCAAAACAAGAGGTGAGTTCTTTAATACTGTTTGTTTGGGGTTGATTTAAAACGAAAAATATTAAAATGCGGTTATATGCTGTATGACTTCGGTAAATGAAAAATACATTGCGCAGATTTTTAGTAACTTTTAGTAACGATGTGATTTTTGTCAGAATTATTTTTTTAACATGAATTTTGATTCTTCAGAAGTTGTTGAAGATGAAAACCATTTACAATATTAACACAACCGATTTTAGAAAATCTTAACATCTATTATTGCTTCTGATGAAAAAGTCCTTCATTGAAGAGAAAGAAACTTTTTAACCGAGCTTATTATTTCAAAGAAAATAAGTTAGAATGTATATAAACAATGACAGCATAAACAAATAATATCTAGTCATTATGATATTAATTAAAAACTAAATAAATATATTATATTATAAGAAGAATGATATTTCAAATATAGAAATTATAAATTAAAATATCAAATGTAAAAACTATAAAATGTACTCAGAATTTCTGATCACTTCGTTGGTATTTAATGGATAAAAATGTTATACTATTAGTAAATATAATACATTAGTAAACATAATAATAGTTATATAAAAACTAATATAAAACAAATTAAAATAGAATCGAATTATTTATTTACTAACTTTGGTAATATTGTAGTACAATTCACTATTATCAAATGACCTATTTTCCCAGATGACATTTATTTATTATAATATCTAATAAATATTATATTGTAATAAACCTTTTTTGTAAAAGAAAGTGTAGTAGTGAAATAATTTTCATTATGTTTTTTTTGCTAATTAATATTTAACTATAAGGTACGTAGCGTGGTTATAAGCATATAATGAATTCCCTAATTTCTACTATCCCTTAAACAACAATAAGAGAAAGAGAGAGAAAGAGTGAGTATGTGTAGTATTTAAATTGAACTTAATATTAATCGAGTAATCTGAATGTGGCGCATGACGCTTTGGAAAATAGGTCAACACACAGCCAGTTGGGGATTTAGACACTCCCCACTAGCTGGGCTATCGAGTCAGAGATAATTTAATATCCCCGAGTGGGTCATTAAATCCATTAAGCAATATGTATCTAAGCACACGGCCATTTGTAATACCTACTAATAAACAAATAAACACTAAAAAATATATATATAAAATGTTATCAGGAAGTCTTTTCAACTAAAAATAGATTAGTTAGTAATTTTAAAAAGTAAGTAAGAAATAAGTAAGTTTTAAAAAAGTAAGTAATAAGTTTAAAAAAGTAAGTTATAAGTAAGTGTAAAAAATAAGTATCATATATGTAAATACGAGTGAAAGATTGAAGAACAATTTTGAATAGAAGGGAATTCCCTTCTTATAATAGAGCTGAAATTGTATATACGTAGTATATACATAGATGTATGTCAAAGTGAATGCTAATATGATTGTTTGACATATGAATGAGTGAAGGATCATAATCCTGTTCCTTTATTCAGTATGTATGTCTCTTGTCTCATCAGGGATTTGAACTCCATTCAATATCATTTAGTCAATATCGTTTGTTCATAACGTTTCAATTAGGAATCCTTTTATATGTGTATTTTAAATGCTCTTTTAAAAAATAATAATAATAAACATAAAAAAAGAGAATAAATATTTATCGTTTTGCAAATATAAATAAAAACAAAAAAAAGACAATTTCGTAAACGTCAAACAAAAGTGATGATGGCTCTTTTATCAAACATTTGATTTCACTCCCTGTTTTTTCTCTTTTATTTCAGGATTTTCCTCGTTCTTTTTTTATACTCGGACGTTTTTTTTTTTTTTTGTAAAGTCCAATAAAACTAGTGAACGGTTTAGAATCGATAAAACCGATATTTCGAAATATTTACCAACAAATAAATTTCTAAGAAATGATAAAAGTGAAAATAAAATTTCGCAGAACCAAACTGATCTTTTTCCATTCATTCGGTTAAACAAAATAATTGTAAAATAATTGCAAAAAATAAATATGAATGAATTCAAATATTTTAATAAATCTAAGGGATCCCAATTTTCAATCGTTAAATGATTGGGAATCTGTATAATAATAAGTATCACTCTCGACCCTTTAACAAATATTTTTATACAATTTTTTTAAATGAATTTTCTAAAAATGAGACATCAAAAATTTATTTCCCAAATTATACAAATTAATTAAAATATCTCGATCTCCATTTTAAGATGAAAAAAATATTTAACCCATTTTATAATAAATATATAATAATATATATGTTGTTATACATAGACGAATTCAATTTTATATTTTCCAAAGTAGCATTAGCTTATAGACTTTGTCGACCAAGGATTACTAATGTTAATAATATAAATTCTGAAATTATATTACTTTCTATATTCTTTATTATAAAATAAATTATTCAATTGTTATTTAAGTTTAATAATAATGAGAACTCACTATTTCTATCTCGATATCGCTTGAATGACATAAACTATTTTAAATATTAAAAAAAATATGAATTTCATCCTAAAATAATATTAAAATAAATATATTTAATTTTATAAAAATTTGAAAATATTTTAAATAAGAATATGATTATACAATATGATATTAATTAAAAAAGAATATGACGGGAGACAGCTGTCACTCTGGAGGCGCTGATGTCGCTGCTGACGCCATTTTACCCTTAATTTTACTATATTTTATTAAGAAAATACTAACAAAGATGTTTTTTCATGAGGCTGAAATCAATACAGATCGATTTTTCTTTATAAAAATTATCTATTGTGTTAATTTTAAAATGCAAGATAAAATATCCCAAGTATATATACAATCGTACAGTTTTTGCTAGTATAAGATAACTCATATTATAATATTAGATGATAATAGATATTAATTTATTATATATTCATAATATAATAGATAATTTGTATGACTTAAAAATATATACATATTTAGAAAAAAATTAAATTTTTGAAAATTTAAGTAGAAAAAATATACTTCCATGACAAAACATGACAATCCTATATATCTGAAAAAAGGTCAATTTCTCTAGGTCTGCGATATGCCTTAATTCAATAGACTCTTTGAGAGAGGTTTAGCCTTATTAAATTGGTAATTTCAATTTCCACCTTTAAATTCACTTTGAATTTATCCCTCTGAGACATCAATTTGAATTAATAACAATCTATAAAATATTATATAAACCATATATATATTGTATATAACGATTTTTATCTGAACATTGCTCAGAATTTAAATTTTTTTTGCATATTTATCCGTTTCAAAGATTGTAGGTATATATTACTTTTGGAATTTTTCATGTCCGTCTGAATGTATGTTTGAGAAATTGTAAGGGTCGATTTTTATGAAATTACTTCACACTATTATTATATGCTACTCTAATGTAAACATATAATATAGATTTCAATAATATCTAATAAAAAACCCCAAAAAATTATTTTTTTTAAATTATTATTTAAAAGGGTATCGTAACAACCGCGATCATCATCAAGTGTCTTTTTTATTGAGTTTCAATATTTTGAGATTATTTTTTATAATTTTAAGTTCTTATTTGTTTTAAAGTTTAGACTTCTATTCATTTTTTTAATTGTATCTTTTAAATATTAAACTGTGAAAAAGTCTTTTGAAAATTTTTTTTTAGAAAATATATAAACACTAGAATTAAAAAACAATAAAAATTAAAACAAATGAAAATTATTTTTATCTACGAAAACAAATGATAAAAAAATGACTTAAAATATTATATAAAAAGAAGAATTTTCCTTTGAATATTAATTTGTATTAGCTAGGAGTTAAAAAGAATCGATTTCCACCCCCACCACCCATCCACCCACCCACTTTCCATTACCAATTATGAAACCAATTCATGCCCTCGATTTAATCTTTAATGCGGTTTTTATAACTTAATGAAAAATTAATGTTATTAGCCCAATTTGACTTGCTTAAAACACTTTTCCGATGTTAATTAAACCATAAGCGAGATTAATTAAGAGGGCTGAGAGTCTGAGAAAATGGTGGGCTGGGGGGAGAAGGCATCCAGGCAACCAACCAAGCAACCAGACTGCCAACCAGCAAACTTCTAGCATCTAAAGACTTTTTTTTTATTCTATGGTGTTGTTTTCAAAAGCATCCCTTTCCTTCTCTGTGCAAAGTTGTTTTTTTATAAATGAAGATATTTGAACAGGATGTTATGAATAGAGTTTTTTTTTAAAAAAAAAAATCACCTTTGAAGTGGGGAAGGTAAATTTCAAAGTGAATTTTGAATAAAAAATAAATTAATAAAAAATCAGACAATGAAAGATGAATGACAAAATGTCAATTTGTTCTTAGATTATTATAAGTAGACCTCCTTATATTAATATGATATTGATTTAAAGATCAATACAATCCCCAATTTAACTTGTTTTTCAATCTATATTTATTTTTGATGCTTTATTGACTGTAATAGACTTAAAATTAAATAGAATACTTAAACGCATTATTTTAAATGTAGTCTTACAATACATTTTTTATTTTATTTATTTTTTAAATTAAATATTTATACACTTTTGATCATGTTGATCGTTCTTGAGTTTTGTCGCTCAGTCCTCAGGATTGGTATTATAACTATAAAGCATTCGAATGATTAGAATACAAAATAATATTATATCTAAATTTATAGTTAAATGCATTAGGATGATTTTTCAATTAGGATATAAGTACTAAGTATCTCAATCGCTCGACCCTTTAACAAATTTATATAATTTATTATTATAAACTTACTTTTGATAAAATATTTGATCCTATATTATATATATGTAGTTATAATTAGATGGTAGCAACTTTATATTTTTCAAAGTAGGAATAGCTTATAGGCTGGTTCGACCAAGTATTACTACTGATAATAATAATTAGATCAAATTTATTCAACAATTTATTTGAAATTCCTTCCTTTATATGTTGCTAACTTCATGAATATTTTTTTTGTGTGAGGGGAATGATAAATATATTTCGTAATTTTATTCTAACGTATTAGAAATAAATATTTTTAATTTTATTTCGAAATTAAATAAAAGTTGATTTGTCTTTATAAATATCTAAGGTGTGAATTTCAAAAAAATCCTTAGAGGGGTATAATATCTAAAAAAATATACAAAGATATATATACTTATATACAATTTTTGCTAGTATAATCAGATAAGATATAAATGTAAATTTTGTTTTTTTTTCTTTATGTATTAATTATATAAAAAAAATATAAATTAATAAATAATTTGGAATAAAATGTGATTTCATTAATATAACGATAAATAAAAATTTAAGAAATTTATAAAAATATTGCCTATATGAAAAGGCCAGTAAAACATAATATAATAGAAGATAATTTTTTTATTGGCATCATCTGTTTTTATTATTTCAAACAGCGTTTACTTTTTCTTTCCACATAAAAACGCAGGGGAATCGAATAGATCTATAAATCTTTGACAAGTATTATAAATAAATATTTTTAAGGTGTATAACATTTGGTATGATGATTTTTTGATGGACTATAAGATAAGACATTTGCGTTATGGTTTAGGTGAGGATGCAATTGTGACGAGATATAAACTTGCTAAAAGTTACGGGTCGTTAATAATATTATGAAATTTACACTTCATTTCAAATTATTATAATTAAAGGTTTGAATATGTGTACGATGTGTACGAGAGAGGTAGACCGTAAAAACAATATATCATAAATGAAAAATAAAACACTGAAAACAAAAATTAGACTACATTATGTATTTATTATATAATATTATATATATAACATTATTCATTATTTATCTACATATATGAATGTGTATTTATATTTAAGGCGTCACTAACTTATGTGTGTGTGTGTGTGTTTTCTTGGGCACAACAACCATATTCCTCATGCTATCCTAGAATCCCATCAAAAATTTATTGAAAATATAATATTAAATAATATTTAATAATTGTAAAATTTCAAATAAATTTATAAATAAATAATAAAAATACATTAATGTGGTTTTAATGTAAAAATTAAATATTCATTATATAATGCTAACTACAAATATTTAGTTTCATATTATGCCTTTTAATATATACATGCGCATTATACTGAGAATTATTAATTTTGAAATACTTTACTTTTCGTATCTCTTCTTCAATTATAATCTATTTTGGAGAAAACAATTTCAATTTGTGATTTCTACTTAATATTCAAAGTTAAAAATATTTTTTTGATTTTATTAACTCTTTTATTTGTTATGATTCATATATTTTGTTAGTTTTATTTCTAAGATTAAAAATATCATCGATAAATATATAATCCTAATCAGCAAGCCTTTGTACTAACAAAAGAAGTTAAATAATCTTAATATGTTAGTCATATAAACAAATAGATGTCATTCACAAGTCATTCCAATTCTAAATCCACGTATCTCATAAATTTAATTTGACATAATTCAAGTAGTCGCCATGATACTGGCAAGAAATAAATGCATGAACTTTCATCATGGAAGAAAAAAATAAAAGTTATATGATTGTTCTAGGAACTATAAATGAAAAATAAATTCATGGTATATTGTATTGTTATTATTATTAATAATATTAGCAGATATATAATTACACTGTTAGCGATCATAATAATCTATCTATCTACTCAACCAAACTCGAAAGTTCTTGGCCGCTGCAACCACATTTCTCCGAAAGTCCCTATCCTCAGCCACAACCATTTAACTCCTACCCTCTCCCATCTCTCTCACTCCCTTGCTGCATTGTCCACGCAAGCGGACCAATATATTTTACGCCATTCTTTCCTCTCCGATTCTAGCCACATGCAATCCCCATCACAGCTTTCTCAATTTTATAACCCTAACTCTGTCTGGAGATGCATAGAGATCAAGCAATTCCTCGTTATGCAGTCCCAAGTGACCTCATCTTTCTTTGACCCATAAATGCTGCGAATTAAAGTAATAAATAAGTTGACTTGTGGCCATGTCCGAACCGACCGACGGTTTGAAGTAAATTAATTTCCAGCTACAGAAACAATTTCAAATAATTTTAATATATCTATTAATGTAATAAAAAACAGATATAAATATAACATAAATATTTTTAATTTTATTTTTTTTATAATATATATGTAAGACCAGGCTGTGACGTCATGGCTGGATAACGTCATATAATTTTAAATTAAGAAAAAACTAATAAAGATGATTTTTCTCGAAGATAAAACCAATACAAAGTGCATGATTCGTGGTGATATGTAAAAAATCTCCTCTTGTGAAAAAAATTTGGTGTGAAAATAAACCTTCCCTTCCTATCGTCGATCGCTAATACTACCACTTCCAGTTTCCGGATTTGCACCAAAAGTTGATCAATTCATCATATTGATGTATTAAGTAAATATATTAAATTTCATCAAAATCCGTTGAGCCGTTCAAGCTGAACACATCTATACGGACGGACGGACTAAAAATACTTTTTTCTGTTAAGAAAATGCATGATTCGTGGAGATATGTAAAAATCTCCTCATGTGAAGTTTGGTGTGAAAACAATACCTCCCTTACTATCGTCGGTCGGTAAAAATAATAATAAATAATAGAAACAAAAAAATTAATATATAAATATCCTAAAGTGTCTTGAAAGGTTCGACTTTAAACTCAAATATATTCAATTTTATATTCAATAGCTTTATCCTAACATCAAAATATACTCTATTTTATAGATTTAATTTTTTTATTTATTTTGATTTAAATTCATCCTGTAAATATAAAATTATAGTTTAATTAGTAGTTCTTGAATTTTAGTCTAAATAAAACTGAAATTTTTTTTAAAAAGAAATGTTAATCTACTTAGACTCTTCAAGAATCTTAATATCAATAAAGAAAAACGGATTATCTATATATATAAAAAAAGGTTTTTGTCTGCACATTGCTCAGAATTTAAAAATTTTTGCATATCTTCGCGTTTCATGACCTCTAGAATCCAAAAGTGACTTTAGAATTTTTCACGTCTGTCTGTCTGTCTGTCTGTCTGTCTGTCTGTCTGTCTGTCTGTCTGTCTGTCTGTCTGTCTGTCTGTCTGTCTGTCTGTCTGTCTGTCCGGAAAATTACTATTTTATAGACTCAGAATTGGCTGAACCGATTTCTTTGAAATTACATCACAATATTCTTATATACCTCTAGAGTAACATAGGCTATACATTTTATTAATATCTTATCAATAACCGCAGAAATTAATTTTTTAAAGTTTATATAATTCTCCGTGTTGTTCATTCAAGAGCAGCTCGCGGCTCACTGTCGGCCTAGCGGAATCATTTCAAACAATGAATTATCATAGAGTTTCCCAATCGAAGAATTATTATAATATTTCCCTTTTTATTTTAAATTCTAATATACAAATATCAATTCAATTAAATAATTTATTCTAAAAGTTCTCAATTTAATTAAAATATTTATTAGATCATATTTTTATCTTAAATTATTTTTTATTTAATTGAATATTTCTTCTTTTCTATAATATATATATAATAATATATAAATTTTATCATTGAATAATAAAAAAAAATATTATTTAACCTGAATTAAAATGACTGAATTATATTATCTTTGTTTTTTATTTTAATTTAATTACTCTATTATTAATTACTAAATATATATATATATTATATATAAAATTAAAATATGATGATATAAAGTTGTTTTAAATTTTTGACATTTTTAAATTGGGTATATTTTTTAAATTTATTAAAATGTCTTTTTTATTTATTATGTTTAAAAGATTCATTTTTATTATGTGATATTAATAAAAAATAACGATGCTCTGTGCAAGTCGAATCATGTTGCACATAATTAAATAACAATTGCCAAACAAAGAATATAATATTTTTTTAAATTCTTATATTTAAATATCATTTCAATTAAATAATTTATTCTAAAAGGTCTCATTTTAATTATTAATTTAATAAAATATTTAAATCACCATTCAATTTTTTATTAATAGGCTTCTTTTTTTATTTTTAATTTTTAATAAATTCTCTTTTTTTGATATGATATTAATAAAAAATAATATTAAATTGTATATATAAATATAAAAATTAGAATATTTGAATTTTTTTAAATTTTAACACATGTAATCAATCATATGCATTAAGAATGGAAAATTTTTAAAATCAACTTGCTATTAAATTCAGAAAAAAAATACTGATATATAGAATATATAGACTATTCGAATATAATTTAAAACTCTTTCTCTCCTTCTATTTTAAATTAAAAAAACGGAGTTTTAAGAAATTTAGATGCCATATGCAACATGGGTGGGTAAATGAATTGGGCTGGAAGAGGAGGCAATTTATAATTTTCTTCTAATTCAGATTTAGGACAAATCGTACAACATTATATCAAATCTCGCTAAGAACATTCAATATTTTTGTACACAAAATATTCAGAGTATTGGCTAAGCGTATCACTCACAATCAGTTTATATTGAAATTTATATAAATTAACAAAGTAAAAATTTTTATTTTTTTAAATTTTATTATAATGAATCAAAAAAAATTAAATATATAGATCACATGATTAAGAGAAGCAAAAAACTTAACAGAAAATAACTGTTGGATGGAGGTCGGACATGACAGAAACTGTAAGCGAAATCTTCATATTGCGACGAATAATTTTCAAATCCCCTAGCACCACAGAATTTAAGTTTCTTTTAAGGAAAATAACTATGATCTAAAAAAATTAATAAATGAACTTAATAATAAAAAAAACAAATAAATCAATTAATTTAAATTAATACTATTAATGAATGTATATATTGGTCATTTATCTATAGTTTTATACCGTTAATTTTTATAAATTGTCTCAAGTCTCTATTTTTGCATTTTCTCAAGTTTCATTATAATTAAAAATATTCAATAATAATCTAGCAATGAAAATAAAATACCAAAATGTAATGATCAAGAAATATTATACTCTATTATAACATATACAATACTTATAAACTATAGGCGGAGGAAATATTAGGAGATATCATTGCGGGTTCAGGCCAAATCGACCAACATTAATTAAGATATTTTCATTATGACAGATATTAGGAACAAAACCGCGAATTCAATATTTCTGTTCACTAATTATTTGTAGACTTTAGTAAAACATACGCATAACTCAATAGATCCGGATAAACTTTTTCAAATTTTCAATCTTCAAATTTCTCTTGAAGGTAGTAAAGAAAGAATAAGATGCGGAAATCAATTGTAAAATATTAGGTTACTCAGACGACTTAAATATAATAGGAGATTCGGCAATTGCAATTACAGATAGCGAGGAAAATTTAATGGAGGTTTGAAATTAATAGTGATAAGAAAAAATATTTAGTAACAAAGAGGAAGAGTATTAACATACAAAATCTTAATATACAAAATGTAGAATTTGAATATGTAGAAAAATTGAATGTAATCACGAAGGATAATAATATTTGAGAAGAATTTAAATCGGGGTTGCAATCGGGAAACGCCTGTTATCTGCAATAAAGAGGCTTATCTCTTCAAAATTATTATCAAAGGGAATATATAAAAAGATTATTTTGCCTGTTGCATTATATGGGTGGGAGGCATGGTCTATGATCCTTGGAGATGAGAGTAGATTCAGAGTATTTGAGAATAGGATTCTTCCCTGCATTTATTGGCCAAAGAAAGATGAGGTCACCGGGTATGAGGGAGACTGTCTAACAAGAAATTGCATGGCCTCTCTGCATCTTCAGAAATAGTTAGGGTTATAAAAGGGAAAAAGCTGCGATAGGCAGGGCACGTGGCAAGAATGGGAGAGGAAAAAGATATTGGTGGGAAGACCGATTGGAAAACGTCCGCTTGGAAAACCAATGACGCGTAGGAAGGGACGTAAGAGAGATGGAATAAGGGCTCAGGATAGGGACACTTGGAGAAATGTGGTTGTTGCGGCTAAGAACTTTAGAGTATCTTTGAGCCACATAGGTAGATAGATATAACATATACAATAATAATATATATAATTAATATAGTGATTAAATTAAAATATATTTTTTAAATAAGAACACAAAAAGAAATGAATGTTTTATGTAATATACTGATTGAAACAAAATGGATGAAAACCTTTTAATACTTTCAACCACCAAATACTATGTACAACTCGGGGGTACAGGGGGCGGAGCCCCCGTCTAGGTGTGAAGAGCGCCGAAGGCGCTCTGAGCAGCTAGTCTATTAAATAAAAAAACGTGAGAAATCATAAGTAAACCTTTCCCTCTCTCTTTTTCTTTTATTTTTGTTTTTTGTTTAGAATAAAATAGCTACGTGTTTGGAATATCAATCACTAGTTAGAAAATCGTAATATTCCTTTCTAAGACGATAATAATTTCATTTAATATCCTTATCATCTTCACCCCTCCCCATTCCTTTTCCCCAGCCAATCGAATAGATGGAGAATATTATTTGTGTTGTGGATGATTAATGATCTGATCCAGTGGCTGGGCTGCACCGGACCAGAATACAATACAAGTAATTGATGTTCGTGAATATGTAAAACTAATTACAATGCATAATTTAAAATGAGAGAGAGGAAAGGGTTGGGTGAGGGAATTATTAAATCCTTTATATAACAACTTCTTCACTTGTCATTCAGAGCAATGATTCATTCACTTCAAATATTTATTTATTAAGTTATAAAGAGAGTGAGATAGAAAGTGTGAGGTGGAAGGGGGAAGTGGTGAGGGTGTGTGTGTGTGAGAGAGAGAGTGAGAGAGATAGAAGGATCGTGTGTCTTTCTCCATCTTAAAATATAAATAAACATGAATATAACACCTTTTGGTAAATTAAAGTATCAAAGTGTAAAGCACCCATTAAATAATTATTTAAGTAGCATGGAACGATAAAATAACTAATTGAATATTAAACTGAATAATTCCCTGGCTAAATATTGATAGTTGAAAACCTTCATTCATTAAATATTGAAACCAATTGGAAAGCCGGGTGAAATAAATGCAAGTAACCGTATGATATATTTTGACATTAAATAGAATATACATACAACCTTTTGAAGAGGCGGGGAGAGACATGAGATGAGTGAAGGATCAAAAGTGAATATGATTAATGGTGAGTTTACTTTCTGTATGTTAGGTTGAAATATTAATTTGGCCACCATTACAATATTGGGAAAATAATTATATTATTTATTTTTCGAAAAGATTCTCTCTTAAATTGATCCCACCCATTATTTGTTTATTAATAAAAACAACATCTTATCTTTTATATATTTCCACAATTGTTCTTTCACAATGAAATAATTAAAAAGTACATTATAAACATATAAGATAATCTATATTATAATTTAAATTATTTAGTTTCTAGAATTTCTAGTGCAAATGGTTTTTAAACTTTGATATTAATTATATATATATCAGTAATAATTTCTATAGTAATGTAATTTTATAAATGATATTCTTTCATATTTAAATAAATTGTTTTTAGATTAAATAAATCCCTTTTATATCATTAAAAAGGATTGTTTTGTTTTCTTTAATTAATTCAATTAATCAGTTTTCTAATTAGATAAATGAAACTTCATATAAGTATATATGTTTTATATTAGATTAAACGTTTTAATGATATTGAAATAATCACTAACAAGATTAGTTTAAAATGAATAAATATATTTTTAATTTCACCCCTGGAAGGTTGGCAATCAATGATACCATATACATTTTCTTAATTCAACTTATAACTTTGTTTATTTTAAGTTAACAATGATATTTTTATATTTAGTAATTCAATATAATAATCTATTTAAATATTTTTTTAATAATAATAATAACTTTGACAATGCACAATTAGATACATTTTTGTTATTTTACTTAATCTATAAGCATCAACAAATAATATTTTAATAGACTGTATAATGAATATATATAAGAGGGGGTTATTCATTAAAAAAACATTCACGAGAAGACTTAACTTTTTTTAAACAAATGAGTTAGACTGGTTAGAGGAGTTATTTGATCCGTATAACGTATCGACTCGGGGGCCGCTATTTTTTATTTCGAGAAACTCCCGAATTTAAATTATGTAGGCTTACCAGACCTCATTCCCATAAACCCCAGCTAGAGAGAAATCCCCTAACTAGGCATGGGACTTGAACCCGGAACAACAATGTTGAAAGAGAAGCGTTTTGTCCTCAGACTGTGGCAAATTACTTTAGGTTCAATTCTAACTATTTATTGAATTTTGATCTTTGTTAAATATGTATATGCTGTATTTGCTCTTATTTAACATATTTTTCTCTAATTTTGTATAGATTCTCAACAACAAATCAAATATATATTTAGATTTTATCAAAAAATTGTAACTGATTTGTTTTGCGGTAAAACTAAGTAGTTCCGAATCGATACTAATTTGAATATAGCATTAATTGTTTCAATATCAATTACTATATGGCTTATCTATTTAACAAAAACAAATCAATTTATTATCAAAATCTAACCAATTGAATTATTCTTAAATATAATAGTATATTTTTGTGTATTTATTTAAATATAGAAATAAATACTTACTGTACCAGAATGAAATTTAATATTTTATCATCTTAGGGTAGAAGAAGCTCGGTTTAACTTACCTAGAACAAGTAAATAAATAATTAGATTAATTAAGTTTGAATTTAATTTAGGTTTAATTTTATTATGAAAATTATATAATATAAAAACGTTTAAATTATTTTTGAGTATTTACACACCCAATAATAATAAATCAGAAGAACACATTACTTAGTAGATAAATGGATAATAATGATTTTTAATGGATGAGTCTTAAAAATAAATAAAAATAAAAAAGTATTAATATTTAATTTATTATCATAAATACAATTGAGTACCAAAAAAATATCTATCATATATCTACTTTAACGGATATCAAATCATCTATTACCACGCCCTCATGAACTGAAAAAATGATTAATTTCCTCTATTTTGGAAATATTTAGATTGAAAAAGGGGGAGAATTGTGAGGGGAACATTTTACAATTCATTTGAGGAAATGTTGTCAGCTCCCCTTCGTAGTGAAGAAAGTGGGAGAGGGATATAAAATATAATAGAATCAACTTTTCTCATTCAATATATCAAAAATGATAGAGAGCAATAGTGACAACCATTATTAACATGTTTCAAAAAATAACTTATTTATTAGTATATGGAACGAATCAAATATATTTAGTCTATAATAAACTGAGAGAGAAATTGTAAATTACCCACAAAGTAATAAATAAATATCTTAAAAATAATGATTAAGGGTTTATGATATGATGATCAATCAAATATTTGACATATATAGTATTCAAAAAATCAACATTCTGAAGGAGGGGATGGGAATATGTTTTGTTAAATATATTTTTTATTATGCATGGAATACTATATTAACAAGTCAATAACAACCTTCGTTGAAAAAGCAAATTAGTACATTATTGTGGCCTTGCAATCATTTAATGATAATTTAATTAATAATAATTGCAATAATTTAAAAAAATAATATCGAAGTATCATAATAATTATTTTTATTTCAAAAGATTTATAAATAAATGAATAAATAATAATAAATTTAATAAATAATTATATTATACGCGTGCAGTTAATAAAACGCACATGTTTATATTACTTTTTCCTTTTGTATAAATTTTTTGAAATTTTTTTTTGGTTTGTATTTTTATATAAAAGAAATTGATCTATTTTTTCAAAATATTTTAGACAAACATCATCAAAAAATCAGCCCTTTTTGATGATAATAAGAAGTTTTGACACTTTAAGATTGATGATGAGTCAATGCAGGTAGTTTTTATTTTATGGAAATGAAATTCATTATTATAGAGAGGAGGAAAATTAAAAAAAAACTGATTATGGTATTCTTTATAAAAATATCAAGTATAATAAGATTAGATATTAATTATTATTGCATCAATGAAAAAATCTGGAGTGTTTCCACTCGACCATCTCGCAATTTGAATTGGATTAAATAACATATATTATATTTAAATTAAATTTAAAAAATTAAATTAAAAACTGAAATTAATAAATAATATTTATTAAACCAGCGCGTGTTTGGCTCTTTGTTGATGGCACCACGTTACGTGCTGGCGCGTGATTTGTAGTGTTAAAAAATTAATTCCGGTACTTTCAGCGTTTCAATCAATATGAAATTTTATATATAGAAGTTTTACCCACTCCAATTTCTCTTTTGACGACATCGTATAAGACTCTCGAATATTATCTCAATGAAATTACGACCATATGCAGAGGAAATATTAGGAGAATATCAGTGCGGGTTCAGGCCAAACTGATCAACTGTAGACCAGATCTCATTAAGGCAGATTTTAGAAAAAAAACGCGAATTCAATATCTCTGTTCACCAAATTTTTGTAGATTTTACAAAAGCATATGATTCAATAGACCGGGAAAAACTTTTTCAAATCTTGATCTTAATGGGAATTCCAAAAAAACTAGTACGTATGATTCAAATTTGTCTTGTAGGTAGTAAAGGAAGAGTAAGATGCGGGAATCAACTATCAGAAACTTTCGAAATTCGGAATGGGCTAAAACAAGGAGACGCATTATCACCAATTTTATTTAATTTAGTTCTGGAATATGTAATTAGACAAATTGGGGGAAAATGTAGAAAAATTTAAATACTTAGGTTCTGTAATTATGAAAGATAATAATATTCGAGAAGAGTTTAAGGCGAGGTTACAATCGGGAAGCGCCTGTTAACATGCCGTAAAAGGGCTTATCGCGTCAAAATTATTATCAAAGGGGATAAAAATTAAAATATATAAAACTATTATTTTGCTGGTTGTATTATATGGGTGTGAGGCATGGTCTATGACATTAGGGGACGATAGTAAATTTAGAGTATTTGAGAATAGGATTCTGCGAAGCATTTATGGGCCAGAGAAAGATGTGGTCACCGGGGAATGGCGGAGACTGCATAACGAGGAATTGCATGACCTCTATGCATCTCCAGATATAGTTAAAATTATAAAATCGAGAAGGCTGCGGTGGGCATGTGGCTAGAATGGGAGAGGAAAGAATGGCGAAAAATATATTGGGGGGGGAGACCGAGTGGGAAATGCCCGCTTGGAAGACCAAGGACGCGGTGGGTGGATAATGTAGGAAGGGACGTGAGAGAGATGGGAGAGGGGAGGGATTCGAGGGTTGTGGCTCAGAATAGAGAAACTTGGAGAAGTGTGGTTGCTGCGGCCAAGAACTTTCGAGTTCCGTAGAGCCACAGTGATAGATAGATATAGCAGTTTTATACAATTTTTAATCATGTGAAAAACTATCGAATATATATCTTTATTTTTAAGGTCAGTTTAGAGGAAAAAAAATGAAAACATGGTAGGTAATGGTCCTCTTCCGAATGAGCTACTTTTCTCAAAAGTTGATAGAAAACTACGAATTTTACGAAATATACATTAACCGAATATTTGTGTTATAATAATAATTAAAAATAGTTATTAGTTAATAGTACTTGTTTCTCACTTTTATTACAGAATAATAGTGTTTTTTTATAAAAATTTCTCTTAAGGGGGATCCACCATTGATACGTTTATTTATTATTCTTTTTTTTAATTTGAAAAATAAATATAAAGAAATAATCATAATTATTTTATTAAAAATTTAAAATAGGAGTTAAAATTTTAATGTAAATGGTATATGTGGGTCAACATATAAATAAGATTCTATAATCTATGATAAGATTTTTATCCAAAAATATAAGAGATAATTTAATTTGTTGCTATTAAAAGAGTCAGTGTAGTTGAATATTAAATTTCCTTCCAATGATGATCCTGTCGAGTCGTTTCATTACCAGAGAGTGAAAGAGAGAAAGAGTGAATGACCTCCTCAGAGTTGAAAATTCAACCATTTATAAATTCTATTCCAGGCAAGAGAGTGAGAAAGAAAGACAGACGAACAAATACGGAAAGAGAGTGAGGTGTTATAACCAAGACAGTTTGGCTATGATTGTTTTTATCAGAATGAAGAAAGGATAGTTCCTTCTCCTTCTCTCTCTTTCTTTCAATAAAAGTTTATCTCAAGTCAAGAAGCCTAAACATATTTTAAAATGAGTGTGAGTGAAAAAAATGAAAACGGAAGACTTCAGTAAACCATGTTAGAAAAAATGGAAGGTGTAATTTTATTTTACATTCAACACGGTTAGCTTTTTTACACCGGAAGCATTAATAATACTAATAGTAATAATTATGTGAGTTTGTTGACATTTGACTTTGTACATATTCAATGTTCAATAATAATGAGATTTTCTACCAACAACAAATAACAATATAGCAAATTTCATTCAGTATTTTTTATTTTTTTCTATATAAAGGGTAAATATCAAAAACAAAAAAAAACAAAAAAAAAAAAAATGAGAATTTAAATATCCGGTGTAAATTAAAAAAAGACAACCTGTTCGATTGAAATTACACGCAACGTCAAGAAAAGTTATTTCGATAAATAATTCTTTTTTAATTATTTTTTTTTTTTGCACTTTTTATTTTGTTATTTCCTTAATTAAAGAAAGTATTTACCGCTCTTTATAGAAGTTAAAAGTTTTTTAAAATTGAAAAAACAAAATAAAAAAAAAAAAAAATTATTTGTAAATTTTAATTGAAATATTCTGTATATTTTCAAATTTATTTGTTTGTTAAAATAACATTCCAGTATATAGTTATGTTATCAGAAGTTCACACTAATTCACAGAAATTTACTCAAAAGTTTAATTAATTTAATGTTATTTTGTTTAGTATTAGTTTTAATTTTTACAAAATCAAAATTTCAATTTTGCAACTTTTATAGGGCTATTTTAATCGATAATTGAATTATTATAAAAATGTATTACTTTTTATTAAATTAAAAAATAATTATTAATTTAAAGATTCAAAAGGTAACCGACCTCTTGAATTTTTTATTTTCTTATCCATTTATTAACATTTTTAAAAAATAAAAACTTCACACACATATAATAATAGGATTAAATGAAAGGGAGATTTTTATATTAAAATAGTTTAAAATAAGCCTGAAATGTTCTAAACCTAAAAATAAAACCTATGAAGAGCTTTTAAAAAAATTAATTTTCAGATACAAGTTAGAGTTTTAAAAATTGAATAAAAATATTAAAACAATTAATGTTCTCGTCAAATAAATCAAATTTCATCTATTAAAGCTAAATTGAGTTGATTAAATAAAATATCCAATGATAACATATCAATGAACTATGGAAGTTACAACGGAGAGTTTCAATTTCACCAAGGACAGAAATTTAAAAATTAATTTATTAAATAAAAATTAATGGACAAAAAATATAATAAAATGTCAAAAGTCTAAAAAAATTATCAATATGATTTTTAAATCAACAAATAGAAAAAAAATATTAAAAATGCTTTAATAATTATTTTTATATAATTATATAGAAGAATATAGTTATATATAACTTAATTGTAATATAATCTATCTATAGATACGCCACAGGGTGGGAGGTAATCTACTTGGCTTACATTCCCGTGGTTCCGGGTCAAATTCCGAGCCTGGCTAGGGAATTTCTCTAACTGGGGTCTATAGGACGGACCCACCCATCAAAATTTGGAAGCTACTTAATAAAAAGTAGCGCCTCCGATCAAGAAAATCAAGGTAAAGATTGATAGGACCCGTTCTGGGATAGGACACCTAATTTACCGACTTGATAGGCGTTGTACTTAAGTAGGACGTACAAAAGTCAGATTTTTTATAATCTCTCTATATTATTTTGTATATAAACGAATTATAATTATTATTATATTATTCAAATATATATATATATATATATATATATATATATATATACAATTTCTTAATAAAAATATATCAATTGCATTTTAATAAATTTAATTTTATTTAAATTATTAAATAATTTTTACTATTAATTTTAATACTACAATATTAATACTGATATAATATACAATTAATTAGATTTTTTTTTGTGTTTTTGTAAAATTAGGTTGCGTTAAGTCATGTTGATAGTAGAAAATGTTGAATATGCAGATAAATAAATAATAATATATATAATGTGAGGTCGAAGCAAATCTATAATATATAGAATATATATAAATGGAAGTGAACCAGGAGATTTTGAATTTATTTGAGTTAGTATAGATAAATAAAGAATTCATGAAATTTCTTACAAATATAAAGAAAAAAGAGGGTAGAAAGGATAACATATGAATTACAGGGAGAGTGGAGGGATGGAATGGAGTGTGGAAACCTCCCAAAAGAACTATGAGTCATTGGGTTTGGCAAGTGGTTGGCGTTGGTTCGTTCAATCGACAAACATACACACCACCAAGATAACCAAGGGCAAAAGGAAGTGGAAGAGATTTTCTTCCTCGAAGATCCAAACATATTTGTAACGATTAAAATAAAAACCACAATTTGGAAAAGAAATTGAACGAAATTTATAAAGACATCTCCGATAAAAAGGTGGAGGATTTGTTTAATGGAGTCAAAAATTAGGTCAACTATAAATAGATAAAATAATGTTTCACTACCGTTTCAATGAAAATAGAAGCATTCGGAAACCAATAAATATATATATATATATTCATTAAATATTCATTGATACTTATCAATTTCACTCTAATCAGCCACGAATATAATAAAGCGTATATTTTTTTAGCGTTATAGAAATAACATTTATATGAAGATAATTGTTTTCCAATTGAAAAATTATTAGAAGCACCTGGTACACCGAGTTATCGCTCGACCCTATGACAAATTTATAAAATTTATTATTTTACAATTTTTTAAATTATTTATTACAATTGTTAAATGGGCTTTAGAAAAATGACCCATCAAAAATTTGTTTGCTAAAATGGTATAAATTAAATCAAATAACTGGATTTTCGTTTCAAGATGAAAAATATATCGAAATTTACTTGATAAAATATTTGATCGTATATATATATATATATTGTTATAATTAGATGGCTTCAGTTTTATATTTTTCAAAGTAGCAATAGATTATAGACTGTTTCGACCAAGGATTACTACTGATGATAATATACATTCTGAAATTATATTGACACCTTGTCAATACATTAATTAAGAAAGAAGAATTAAGAAAGGTTATATTTTTTTTTTATTTATAATAATCAAATATCATTTATATTATTTATAATTTAATCTAAAAAACATTTTAATTAATATAATATAATTTATTTAATATATTGAGATCAAATTTATTCAACAATTTATTTGAAATTCCTTCCTTTATATGTTGCTAACTTCATGAATATTTTTTTTTGTGGGGAAATGATAAATATATTTCGTAATTTTATTCTAAAATATTATTAAAATAAATATGTTTAATTTTATTTCGAAATTAAATAAAAAATTTTAAAATATTTTAAATGTAAAAAAAAATATTAAAACAATATCAATTAAAAAAGAATGGCAAAAAGACTGTGAGAAATAAAAGATTCTGTATTTCTATGTACTGAAACTTAATTAATGTAATTGAGAAATATTTCCCATTTTCATGTCTTTTTCAGAAATTTTTTAAGCAGAAGTAGTTCTCTTCATTTATTTTAAACATTTTTATTTGGATTAATAATTGTGATGATGATGATGATTTAAACAATTCTGATTTAATAAAATTATTATATTACCAATTTTTTTTTTCAGAAGACGTTTTAATAGTTGAACAGACAAAAGACACTTTCATTTTGAGAACATTTAGTATCTCATATTAGGCAACCTGTATAACATTTTTTGTAAATTCATTTTTTGAATCATTTTAATAAAAATTAATGAATATAGGAATACACATATTTATGCAGAGAGATTTATCAACAAAAATAGTAATAAGTTAAAATTGAAAAAATGAAATGAGTGCCCTTTATCATTGTTCAAAAGAGTCTCTTATATTATAACACTTTATTAATATTAATATTAACAATGACTTGATAAAATGTTTATTGAATAGAAATCATGTAAACTAGTAGAAGATAGCAACTATAACTGAGTAGATTAAATTCCTTAATGCGTTTTTATATACTAAATTCAAAATTAAAATTTAAAATAATCTATAATTAAATTGAAATTAAAAATTTGTGGCTCGAGATGTAAATGATCGAAAAAATAAAAATTTAGAAGCCAAATGATGAAGGAGAAAAAGAGATTTCATACCTTTATTGATAAAAGATATTGTAGCTATCTTTTTCATTAACCATTAATATGAAATTTAAAACAAATATTTTGATAAGAGTGGAAAGCTTATAATTTAATTAATTTTTAGATAAATATGATAAAAAAAATGAATGCACAAAATGACAAAAAAATTAAAAATAGGGTTTTATAAAACGAATAGAATACAATATGTGAATATACCCCCTCTAAATTGCTAAGTACTAATTCCGAATATCAGATTCTTTATAAATTAAAAATAAATATACAAATTTATATAAAAACGTAATATATAAATTGATTATATATATATATATATATATATATATATTTTACATATTTATATTATAATATATATATATATATATATTAATTACTATATTAATATATAAATAATTAAATCTTTATTTTCAATGTATATTTTGTTTTATTTAGTTTTTTGAAAAAGTAAAATTGAATTAGTAAATAAATAAATTTTAATAAAATATAAATGATATATAAGTTTAATAAAATAAGGTAATTAAAATAAAATATGATTTTAACGAAAGGGAAAATTAACTTTTGCCAAAGTTTTTATAACGTTTTTTCATTTTTTTTCCACCCCTTTCTAAAATATTTAATTATTTGTTTGTTTTTTCGTATTTTTTTCATTTTGTTGCTCTTCTTAATCTAATTTCCGATAAATAAATAAATAAAAAGTTTTTAATAAAGTGAATATTGTTAAAATTAACATTTCCAGATATATATATATATATATAAATGAATGAACACCTTGGGAAATGAAAAACAAATCGTTGCAAGGATATTGTGTGAGTGTGTGTGTTTGTGTGTGTGTGTGTGTACGGTTAAAGTAGACAGACGAGTTAATCAAGCCCTTGACTAGATAAACGTAAACGTTGGTTCGTGTTCAAATAATCTGCAACCCTTTGTTTCATTTTCACCCTCCTCTTTCATCATCTTCCACGAAAGTTAAGAAATATTCAAGATCTTCGTATAACAGTCTGAATACAAAGTTACAATACAATTAAAATAATGCGATGGATTCCGATTATGAGAAACGCAATGGAATAACGAAGTGGAATATTTGAGGCTTGGAGAACACAATTTATTCTTCAACCTAAGAATTCTATTTATAGTATTTAATTAATTAATCAATTTTAATTAATGTGATTAATATGGATCAACTTCAATTTTTGTGATGTTTCAATAAATAACTTAAATAATTGAAAATAAAAGAACCTGATTTTTTTTTAAAGATATTCAAATTTTAGAATCGATTGTTTGAATTTATATACCAATAGTCACATATATCAAAAATTGTTTATAATATTCGAAGGTCAATAAGTCCGTTACTTTTTGAATGAAACACTATCGTTGGAGTTAAATCTCTTTCCGCCGAGCCATTTCTTCAGGTTTGGAAACAAGAAATAGTCACTCGGGGCTAAATTCGGAGAATAGGGCGAATGAGGAAGCAATTCGTATCTCAATTCATGAATTTTCAACGAAATTCACTTTTTCCCATTTTCTTCTGAAATCACGAGATAGTTTGCTATAAATAGATGTCAAACAAAAACTAAAAGACCCAGCTGGTTCAAATTTAGACAGGAGTCAGCTGATAGTTGCCTGATGGCAAGAGCAGTGTCGCCATTTCATTTAAGAGATAGGAAATTCAAAAAGTCACGGACTTATTGACATTCCCTCGATTTATAGATAGAATTATAAAAATTCCACAAATGAGTTTAGAATAAATTTTATTATTTATTTTTTTAGAATTAGGAATTTCAATAAAAGATAAATAAATAAATCAATATGATTTTAATTCAAATAAGAGAATTTGTTTGTTTTTTCTATCACTGCCAGATTTGAAAATATATTCATATTATATTAAATAAGAGAATTTATATTTCTTTATTATTTGGTTGCTTTGTTTATATCGTGTCAATTATTATGATTACCCTTTGAATAAACATTGTAATGTTTAGGTAATGTATATCCCACACACCTCCCCTCTTATATAAATAAACATATAAATTTCAATCCTATAAAGGTAAATTATAAGAGTATTTGATTTGATTAAATTGAAAAGAAAATTGTTTTTTTAAATATATATAAATAAATATATATATATATATCTGTTGAAAGAGAATAATTTATTTATTAACATTTAATTGATATTTTATCTTTATTTTTTTAAGCATACAGAACTAAACGTATTAAATAATCATATCATAACATATATATAATAGAATAAAAGAGCGGATTTTTGAATGAATAAATGTTAATTTAACCTCTCTTTTTTATTCTATTGAAATATCATGTTTGTGGACAAAATGTAATAATAAATGTATAAAAATATTATAGAGATTCTATATATATAAACATAATCGATTCGATGTTTATTTTTACATAAATCTCTTTAAATGGCCTATTTGAATTGCAATATATGTACAAGTGATCATGAGATTAAAGTTGCTATAAAACATTTCAAAAGTTCAATAATGCTAAGAAAAATATACAAAATACACAAATGCATAACATATGCACACACACATGTTGAAGGGTAATCACTTATTTAGCAAAAATGCTTTATCTATATATCGTGACAAAATAACAGTTGATAAATGTTATGTATTTAATAGAAGTCATTTTTCAGTGTTAAATAAAACATAATTCTTTTACTTCAACCCTTATAATACCGATTAATCGAGATCCTGAATAATCAACACCCTCTACTCTTCTATAAAAAATAAATGTGTGAATTTTATTTATTTATTTAAGTTTTAATACGAAAAAGGATATTTTTATCGGAGTAAGCGAGTGAGATAAAAAGGGGTTAAAAAGTGGATGTATATAAAGAATCTCATTATATATATATAACTATATAATACATTATTCTCAAAATGAAAAAAAATATATAAAAATTGTTTTCACACACTTTCTAATTTTAAAAGAAAGACAGTGAAAATAAAGTTTCTTTTTTTAATGAAAGTTTTTTAATTATTAAATACTTATAGCATTTAATAATAAGTTTATAACAAAAAATAAAATATTCGACGGATAAATTAGAGGGTTTAGGCTTCATTTTGTGAGAAGATGAAATTTTAAGGTCCTGAATTGGTAAAATACAAAGAAAAATATTTTTATATTATAAATTAAAAGAAAAATTAATTTTAATTTTGGGGGAAATATGTCACGGAGCGCTGCTAGATCTTGTTCAGCTAGGGAAGTGCCGGACTAAAAATCCACCTCTAATATAACTATAAAATAGATAACTCAAAAAATATGTTTTTCTTTTAAAATAATGTATTAATCACCACTAATTTGAAGGCCATTAAGCGCCACCTAGAAGTGATATAATATTTAAATGTAAATAATATAAAATTTGAATATGACAATAAATATTTGATTTCTTAAATATATTATTATTAATTATTAAATTGATTAAATTTATAGATATCGTAAAATTTTCAAAGCAATAATCTTCAAAATAAATTAAATAATAAAAAAAATTGAAAATAAAAAAAATGCATGGAAAGATAACAAAAATAAAGGTTCTTTATTAACTTATAGGATTACAATTTAACTAATATAAGTATTATAAAAATAATTATTTTTTTTAATTGAATTTAAGGAAGAATTCCTAATTAAAATTAAATTAAATATTTCATTCTT
Organism: Labia minor; assembly: GCA_963082975.1. Classification (NCBI taxonomy): domain Eukaryota; kingdom Metazoa; phylum Arthropoda; class Insecta; order Dermaptera; family Spongiphoridae; genus Labia; species Labia minor. The sequence continues at coordinate 41,422,038 of OY720345.1, forward strand.
TTATAAAATTACTTTAATCCTAATTTATTTATTTTTTCTTTCTGCTACAAATATCTCTGGTAGAGACATTTAAAAGTTGATTTTTTTCATTATTTATTAAAAAATATCTTATTAAATTAATCACAAACAGACATATATGTATATATATATATATATATAAACATAATATACAATTTTTTTGAAATGTTTTATATAATTATTTGTTAATAATATAAATAAATATAAGACAAAAGAGAATATTTTGGAAATGAATCATCCATAAAAAAATAATATTCTCATTTTTTTTAATTTATTCAAATTTATATTATTTATTAATTATTATATTCTTAATTTAAATAAATCATTTATAAATTATAATAATAGATTTGTGGAGAAGGATTTTTTTGTATATATTTATAATAAAAAAAAAAAAATAGAATATAGCATAAAAGTTATGTTTAGATAGATTTTATATAAAAAGGTCAGTGTTATATCGAAATTTATCTTCTGAACTGAATTTTTTCAAGTTATAAATATAAAAAGAATTTGAAAATATCTTCTCATCTTGGATTAATATCAATTGCGATTTTAAACAAAATCATGGATAGTAAAAATCATTGAGGTTTGATATTTAGAAATTTTTCATGTTTAACATTTCAGAATAAAACTATAGGTTAGTAATAGAAAAATAAAATTTTCAATTTTAAACTTAAATTTCTCATAATCTAATAATAATATAATTAATAAGTCGTTGCCTATCACTCCACAAATGAATTCAGAATTATTAGAACATATCTTATAAGTTATGGCGGTTTGGCAACGTTGCCTTCGTCTTCGAAGTGCACGAAGAGATAAAAATAACAAATTAAATGTTATAATATTATTAACTGCTTAAAAAATATATAATTAAAATTTTTAAAAACAAAAATAAAAAAATAGATAATAGAATTCAAAAATCACTTTTTTTTAATGATATATAAATCTAATAAGAAAATTATATTAATTTGTTTGATCTAAAAAAAGAGACAATCTTTTCATCTTAATTTTTATTTAGAGATAAAAATCAAATGGAATAAAAGAAAAAGCAGAAAAAATCCTTTCAATTTATGGAGATTTTTACATTAGATTATTCCAAACGAATGCACAATCATCTCATTTCGAAATAAAAGCTACATCATTTATTATATAAAAGAAACGACTAATAAATATTAAATTAAATTGGCAATTGAAAAATATAAAATATTCATTTGTAAAATATTTTTATTATATTATTTTTCTATTTATTAAAATAAAATTGATTTTTTTTTTATTATTTTATTTTAATTAAGAAATCACAATTTTTTTTAGGGTTTTTTTAATATTATTTTTTGTTTAATAAAAGAACTAAAATGTGTATTTTAATGGTATTTCAAAAAAAATGACTCCCTTTATGTCATTGAAAATAAAACTGAAAATTTTAAATTGGAAAACTTCGTATAACTTGAATACTCATCCCAAAAATAATCCATCATATTTTGATATATACACTCGTATACATACATATACATCACTTCAAAAATAGTGAAATCGTTTTCAGAGAACCACAATCATATAAATTTTTTACACGATTACCTTAAATAGCGTATAGTGACGGAAAAAAGAAAACGCCAGTTTAACTAGCGCGCCTTTCTCAATAGCATTAATATACGAATCAAAATTAATTTTGAATGCCAATTTAATTTTAAATGAATGACAATTTTATCTTTTTAAGATATTTAAAATTAATTTCTCTAATTTTGATTCATATATTAATGAGATTGAGAAAGGGACTATCTAGCTAGACTGCCGTTTTCTTTTTCCGCCACTGTAACTTTTAAGGAGAAAAATAAAAAAAAAACTTTATATATTTTTTTTTTTTTTATTTAAATCAAATAAAAATATTAATAAAAAATTGGATAAATTATTACAAATTCCTAAAAAAAAAATTCTATTTCAATGTTTAACTAAATAAATAACCCTTTCATGGTATATCAAATATTAATAATGATAATATATTTTGAATATTTTATAATTTTTGCTTTTATGAATTTACAATATAATAATAAAATATGAGTGATGATAGCAAAATAATGTTTCTCTTTCAATGAATAACCCTTCTAATCCTCCTACACACTCCAATTGCATATGATCCTCCTCAATCCTCCCCTACTACTTCAACTCTACTCGTTATTTTTCGAATTAAAATCATTCAGCTAATTTAAATTATTTATATTTATTTAAAATTAAATTTAATTAACAATTTAATTATGATATTAATAAAGTTCAATTGATAATATCACCTTTGGGTATTTAATATTAATAGTATTAAAGTAAAAAAAATGATTTATTTTTTAACGATATATATATATATATATATATGTATATAAAGAATACTATTATTAAAATCATATGTTTACCCATTTCATATATATTATAAGAATTTATTATATATTGTAATAATTTTAAATCATCTGTAGAAGAAAGTATAGAATTTTAATAAGAGAGTACATGGTAGTCTATATTTTGAGGTTCCTTGCTTACTATTCTCATTACTTTAATGTGATTGTATATTCAAATAATCTAGTGATCACTTTACAGCAAGATTTGACCATTTTTCATGACACACTTTTACAAAATATATTTATTTTGTAATAAAAACAAAGATTTATTGAATTTTTTATGATATAATTTTACAAATAATTATTCCAAATCTCTTACAAACTAACTCAAAAAAAATTCTCATGTGACACACAGAGTTTTGTTGCATTTCTAAAATTGCCAGCAATTGGTCATTAGAGTTGGACATTCATGCTCTACAGTCTATATAAAAAGTCTAATCAATATGTGATGAGATTTTTTTTTTAATTATTTAACACTTTCTCGCGGGCTCCATAATTTGTCTATTTATTTTATATGGCGGCATGAGCCACCGGTGGTACATGCCGGCGGGAACGTGTTAATGTCATCTTTCATTTGAAATAATTTATAATTAAATGAAATGTAATTATCATAAACAATGAAATAGATTTAAATTTAGTAGGAATATTATTTGAATTATCTAGGAAAAATAATAATTTTCTAATTGTATTTACAACAACAACATAAACAAATGTAAAATGTTAAGTAAACAAAATTATATGCCATGTGAAAGAGGGACTTATAAATTGGAAGAGAGGACGTTCAAAAATAACAGTATAAATTATTCGTGTGTGGAGATATATATGTGGAAACCGCTAATGGGGGGAGATTAACTAAATAAATCAACAGACATTTCTTTGGCGAGCTTCTCTCTCTAATATTGTAATTATATACATAAAAAATAGATAAAATGTTAGGCAATAATCCCAATGGAACAAATTGTTTTAGCTTTTTTTAATTGACAATGTGATTTGGAAAAAAAATGAAAAAATAAAACGATTCTCGGTTAATAGAGTTTATAATTGAGAGCAATCTCAACAAGTGGAACTCTTGAAAAAAAATATGATACTGATAGACTTTTTAGAATTTTTATTATACATAAATATTTAGAATATCCATAAAATCTTTATAATTTTAATTAACTGAAACGAGATCACATTTAATTTTCATTCACCATTAATTGCTTGTTTTGAAAATTTTTTTTTTATGTAGGTATGATTTATTAAAAATATTTTTGATAAATTACAACAACAATAATAATAATATTTATATTTATTTATGGAATTCAAAGTTATTTTTTCTATTTTATAATTAAATTAAAATATTTTTATATTTTAATTTTAGTAATTAAGTTTTATTAGATGTTTTTTAGAAGAATATTTCATTCATCTAATATATTTAATGTTATTTTATATATTTTAACGGTGACTGTGTTTAATGATTTTACTATAAAAATTGTTTTATAATTTACATAAACAATTTTCTGAAAATTTTATGAGAAGACTTCACGACATCTCTTTCTATTCTATTCATTCAAATAAATTAAAATCTTATTTATTTATTAGAGAAAAATCATTCGATAAAGCCATATTGTAGAATTGCAATTTATTATGTTTATTTCAAAATAGGGATCAATTAAGTAATTAATTAAAAATTATTAATTAAAATAATTAAAATTAAAATGGTATTTATACCTACAATATTCAGAATATAATAGGTAACATATTACATAATCTATATAGTTTATATGTATATAAAAAAAATAACTTTGAGAGTTAATTATAAAAACTGAGAGGTTAAAAGTTTAATTTTAATCACTCAAAGGTTTCAAGAGTGGGTGAGTGAGTGAGTGAGTGGTCAACTACGCAATCTGGCTTCCCAGGTGCGGTAACCCTGGAAACGGGGGTGGAATACCAAAAGGGTGAGTGATTCATGAATGCTGGTTAAACTTTTTCAACAGTCATCAAATAATATTTATATTTTATTTAATTTGTTTTATAAAATTTCACTATTATGTTTATTAAATAATTGCTATAATCATATAAATATATTAGTTTTATTTATTCGAGTTTAAATAAAGTTAAATTAATAATAGCACTCAACTTGTAAAAAAAATATGTAAAATATTGTTTTTTATAATTAAACTGTTGTGTGAAGATGTTGAATATTATTCTAATTAATAAAAATTTGTTTAAATAACTATCGAAAACTATCCTTTATTTAAAATTAATATTTTTATCGAATTTGTTATTATTATTATTTAATTTAATTAAAATAAAAATAATAATTATAATATATTATCAAAAAAGCTCAGTATAATACGAGCTTCTGAGGATCATGTTAACTGTTGAGTGATCATAAAGTTTAATAAAATTTATATTGAAACTAAAAACCTAGAGGGTTTTTTTAAATAACTTACCTCTTTAACCTATAGATTTTATTAATTAAATTTTTTCAGTTTCTTTTATAAATAGAAAATTATTAAAAAAAAATTCAAGTTAAATTTCTAAAAAATAGCCCTGCTACAGTAATCATTATTTTATACCTATGCCAATCGTCTTATTAATATATCACTCTTTAAAAAATATTCAAAAAATAAATAAAATTAAAAGATGTAACCAGACTGAAATGGAGCCGCTACATTTCTATTTGTATTACAGCTGCTGAATATTATCTATTTTCAAAATGTATCTATGTATTAAAATAATCGTTGGTAGTCAAGTATTCTTTAGTAGAAATAATACTATTATGTAGTACAAAGAGATAAAGATAATAGAAATATGGATGGTTAACATGAATGACTGGGTGTGTTTTATTAGTAATAAACGCATTAGATGCAATCACTCCCACTCAATCGGGTAAATGGAACATTTCCCTTTGTATATATTTCATTTGCATGTAGAACAAACAAATCATTTACAAATCTCCCCGGGAATTTCCTCTAATTATTTTTCAATTTTTTTTTATTTTTATTAAAAACTAAATTTACATAGCACTAATTATATGTATATTCTATATTGTAAGTGAATTAACAAATTCAGTTTATTATACTCTAGTTATATAGAATACAACATTTATAAATATATATTTATATTTTTCAGTGGTATATTAAAATCAATTTAGAGAAATTTTGATCTATATCGTATATTTTAATATTTGATTTAACCTATTCAATTGTATTGAATTGTATATATATTGTATATTGTATATATATTTATATTGTATATATATAAATACTACTAAATTTTATTTAATTATTTATTAGAATTAAACTACAGAATCCCATTATTTTTAATAAAAGCAACAACACATCCTTCTTTGCCCTAAGCAATATCCATTTAATTCATTTTCCCTTCCAATTCACTAATATATTTTTTTTATATTTTCTGCCCGTAGAGCCCTTGGTTTAATTTTCGATTTTTCCCAAATGATTTAACCGTAAATCAACTTTTCCCATGTCTTTTATGTCCTGCTTATAACAATCTCTTTGATTTGATTTTATACAAAGATCCGTTATTTAATGTTCTTTGTATACTTAGAATATTATATATTATTATTAGCAGATAGACCCTGAGGATCAAGCAGAGCTTTAAAGAGAAATTATTAGTTATTGAATTTCCCTAGGCCCGAATTCTCGAGTCTCCAGTGTGGGAGACTGCCGTGCTAACCACTAAAGAATCTAGATCTAGAGTATTATATGTATATAGATACAATATTTAATTGTTTCTTTTCAAATTTTGTAAACAGGAGAACAAGTCAAAATAAATATATTCAAAAATCAAAATGAGTAAAGAATTTGTATAATTATTAGAAGTAATTGAGATTTAATTTTATTTTAGAATTTTAAATATTATTATGAAGAAACTTGATGGATATCAATGAGAAAGATTTCTTAACATTATTAATATCATATAATTGAATTCCTCTCCCCAAATAAATTTTATTTAGTAAATATTTTATTGATTCTCTTAGATTTGTTCATTTATTTTTAACCAATTAATCAATGCTATCTAGGTATCTATTTAAACCCACCTTTTTATTTATTTATCGACATCAACTAGAGTTAATAACACTTTATCTCTTCTTTTTATCAAACATGTGTTAAAATGGATAAAAAGATCTGAAAATATTTATTTCCTTTATGCACATCTCTACCTCGTATATATCCATGTATGTTTGTACCTATGTCTGTTTGCTCTTTTCTATTAGTATATCAGATTTCGAATGAAATTTTTTTTTATGAACTTTTTCACTGTTTCATTCATCAGTTTATCAATGTCCTTTTTCAATGCTTTTTACCTATTAAGTAATGATCAGGTATTTATACTGGATCACGTATGTTTTTTAATTAAAAAGGAAATATAGTATTTGAAAAATTTTAATTTGTTTATTTTATATATATATTTTTTTTATTTGCATCAATTTAGAGATAGTATATTAATTTATATTTATATAATACTCTATTTTTGTATGTAAATGTAATTATTTTAATTTATTTCTAAATTTAATAGAATAAATCATGTAATAAAATAATTTACCATTAACATTATTATATTTAATTAAATACTCATAGTATTTTGTGATGCAAATTTCAGTATTAGTTTTTAAGCTGATAAATTTACTATTTTAATATTATTTCAAACACAAATAAATATATTATTTTTGGGTTACTCTATGATGAAAAGGCTTGGGAACCCAGTAATTTCATTATTAGGCGACTAATTATATTTTAAAAAATTACTGAATTTAGGTTTTTAATTGATTAATTGTTCATGAAAACAATAAAATTAATATATAATTTATTAATTTAAATATATATCTATAATAATAAAAGCAAGTGTAATGTGTCTGCCTGTCTGCCTGTCTGTCTGACCGAGCTCTCCAGCCAAATCTATCGCACGCAGGGACCTGGAATTTTTTACACGGAAGCACAAAGGGGCTGGCCACCAGACCTCGAAGCCCGATTTTCGAATTAGATAAATTTTAAAAAAATTATAAAGAATAATTAATTAAAAATAGTTTAGTTACCATACTAGATCATAGAGGCGCTGGTGGCGATAATTTGGCGGTAATTTAAATTCTGAGCAATGTGCAGATAAAAATCTTTTTATATATCTATTGATATTTACAATATCTCAATTGATCTTATTGGCCTTTTAAACTTTGAAAACATTCACATTACGGCTATAATTTAATAATATTAATTTTTAAGATTATGTGAGTAAATTATTTTAATTAAGAAAATTTGATCTTATAATTGGATTTTCACGTAAGATTTTAATATATAATATATTTTTTAATATTATTTTTATAGTAGTTTAGTGTTATGTTAATTTTATATTTTATTTTTTAATTAGTATCAGAGAGAATAATATTTGCAAAGAATTTAAATCGAGGTTGCAATCTGGAAATTATTATCAAAGGGGATCAAAATTATTAAATTATTAATTGTATTATATGGGTGGGAGGCATGGTCTATAACCCTGGGAGATGAGAGTAGATATGAGAATAGGATTCTTCCCAGCATTTATGGGCCAAAGAAAGATGAGGACACCGGGGAATGGCGGAGACTGCATAACAAGGAATTGCATGACCTCTATGCATCTCTAGATATACTTAGGGTTATAAAAGCGAGAAGGCTGGGATCGGCAGGGCACATGCCTAGAATGGGAGAGGAAAAATATATTGGTGGGGAGTTCGATTGGAAAACGTCCGTTTGGAAGACCAATTGTGAACAGGGTGGACAATGTAGGAAGGAAAGTGAGAGAGATGGGACAGGGTAGGAGTTAGATGGTTATAGCTCAGAATAGGGACACTCGGGGGGGTACAGGGGGCGGAGCCCCCGTCTAGGTGTGGAGAGCGCCGAAGGCGCTCGAAGCAGCTAGTATATATATATATATATATATATTATTATTTTTATTATAATGTCAAATGGAATATCGATAAGGGATGACTTTCATTAGATATTCGGTCCGGGATAAACCTGTCTTTGGGACTAAAAAGATGGTTAAACTATATCAAATATAGGGGCCTTCATGTGTTTGTCTTCTTTTTTGTGCTGCACCTACTCCGCCATGCAGGCGCCTTCATTCTTCGATGCCAAGCAAATGTAATTAGACTAAATAAAGCAATCCAGCAATACGATTTATTAAAGAAATTGTTATTTCTTACATCAACTTAAAAATAAGAATAAAATTAAAAATATTATTTTAATTACAAAAAAAAAAAATCTGGAGTGTCTCCACTCGACTATCTCGCAAATTTGAATTGGATTAATTAACACATATATTATATTTAAATTAAATTTAAATAATTATAAATTATAAATTAAAATTAATGCTTAAATAATATTTATTAAACCACCGAATGTTTGGCTCTGTGTTGATGGCAAGACGTCACGTGCTGGCGGGTGATTAGTAGTCAACGTGTTAAAAAATTAATTCCGGTACTTTCAGCGATTCAATCAAGTTAAAATTCTATAGATAAAACTTTTTATCATGTGAAAAACTTTCAAACATACATACCAACACACATAGGCAGACAGACATTTTTTTCAACCTTAGTGAAAATGACTCAGGGACCTTCAAAACGTATAGAAACATCAAATCTCGACATCGAATATTTTCGTGATCGCAACACTATCACTGGCGAGATAGTAAAAACACAAACAAAAATGAATAAGTAGTAGAGAATTCATAAAATTAATAACTCAAACACGATTTCAGTAAAAACATATTATAATTCTATTGTCTATGTTCAGATTCGTTATTTGTATTTTATTTACACTAAAATTTGAAATTATTTATAAATAATAGTAGCAATAGAATTTAAATTATATATTTCTTATACATTTTCTCTGTCATAATTATATTTTATTTTCTTAAATAAAAATTAATTAAAACTAATATTGCTAGATTTGTAATTGGAGGGAAAATAACTGCGAAGAAATTGAAATTCTCTCTGAAGGGAGGAATATAATTAATCATGAATAGAAAAATGATAGATGATTTCTTTAAGATACAAATGTCGTTTGTTGCTGACTTATCTTGATTTTCAATGATATTTTGATTTTAATATTTATTTAGTTTTTAGATATGAGGGATTTCCAGGTAGAGTCCTTTAACAATCACCCATATTTAATTATCTTTTATTATTATTCATTGATTTATTTTTTTAAAGATAAATTGTAAAATGTTTCTTTAATTATGATACTGACTTGAGATTCTATAATAATAATAGACCTAAAACGAAGAATTTCAGGCAGAAAAAATTAAAATTTTTTTAATCTATAAAAATAAATACTTTTGTTTTCATGGGCATAAATATAAGGAGGGATCTCCAGTCTAGAAACTAAATGCGAAATTTTTAAATTTTTTTTTTATTGTAAAACAAAATTTAAATATTGAATAATCAAGTATTTTTTTTAATGATGAATTCTAGATGAATTTATTTAACCTAATTACAATCTTCATTCTTCTATTTATAGATAAATATAATAAAAAAAATTAAAATGAATTTTTACCGACCGACGATAGTAAGGGAGGTATTGTTTTCACACCAAATTTCACATGTGGAGATTTTTACATATCTCCACGAATCATACATTTTCTTAACAGAAAAAAGTATTTTTAGCATGATGTCTGTCCGTCCGTCTGTCCGTCTGTCCGTCCGTATAGATGTGTACAGCCTGAACGGCTTAACGGATTTTGATGAAATTTGGTATATTTACTTAATGCATCAGTGGGATGAATTGATCAACTTTTGGTGAAAATCCGGAAACCGGAAGTGGTAGTATTAGCGATCGACGATAAGAAGGGAAGGGTTATTTTCGCACCAAATTTCACATAAGGAGATTTTTTTACATATCACCACGAATGTATTGGTTTTATCATCTGGAAAAATCATCTTCATTATGTTTTTCTTAATTTAAAATTATATGACGTCACCCAGCCCTTCATGACGTCACAGCCTCGGGTAACGCCGGCAACGCCGGCTACTTCAGCTATATATTATAAATAAAATAAAATTAAAAATATTTATGTTATGTCCATATCTGTTTTTTATTACATTAATAGATATATTAAAATTATTTGAAATTGTTTCTGTAGCTGGAAATTAATTTATTTCAAACCGTCGGTCGGTTCGAACCTGGCCACAGGTCAACTTATTTAATTTGATTTATATTAATGTCATATATATATATTTAAATATCTATGATACTCATTACCGACCTGAAACTTTCTTCTAGTTTATTATTTTAATCGATGTTCTGGCAGTCTTGTACCATCTATATATATAAAAGGCAATGTCTGTGTGTGCGTGTCTGTCAAATACTCAAAAACTACCCGTGCGATTACGGTGAAACTTTCAGGGATTGTTGTGGGCATCCCAGGGAAGGTTTTAGTGTAGTTAAATCCAAAATTAATTTATCCAAAATTAATTTAATTAGTAATATTTTGGTAAAAGTCTGTAGTGTCACAAAACTATCGACAGATGGCGCTACATATAATCTTCCAAATTCAAATATTTTTAATTTTGTTTAAACTGTCAAAAATAACATACCCATAATAACAGTTGTAATAAAAATAGAAATATAAATCACAATGTAAGTAAAATATTGAATCGTTTTATTTATATTGTTTCAATTATTGTTTGAATATATATTAAATTTATATATAGATTTATAATTATAATAATTCCATTTACTTTCTTAAAATTTTTTTAATTTTTTATTTAAAAGTATATTCAGCATTGAAATTGCCATTAAATATGCAAGTAATTGGAACTCCAACATGTAATATTAGCAAATATTCTGGGATGGGAAAAATACTAAGATCATGTCATGTCCTATTAAATATTTTGAATTTTATTTTAAATCATACAATGGTAATGAAATATTGTATGTAGACTTTTGAGACAAACAAAAATAAGAGAATATACTTATTCCGAAAACTGTTAATTAAAATGTAATAACTATTAACAATTAATAAAGTAGAAATAATTTTCGAACAAATAAAAATGTAATAATTATTAACAAAAAAAATAAAAAATAAAAATAAATTATTAACAAAATAAGTTGACCTGTGGCCAGGTCCGAACCAACCGACGGTTTGAAGTAAATTAATTTCCAGCTACAGAAACAATTTCAAATAATTTTCATATATCTATTAATGTAATAAAAAACAGATATGGACATAACAAATATTTTTAATTTTATTTTATTTGTAATATATATGTAAGACCAGGCTGTGACGTCATGAATGGCTGGGTGACGTCATATAATTTTAAATTAAGAAATATTCGTGGAGATATGTAAAAATTTCCACATGTAAAATTTGGTGTGAAAACAATACCTCCCTTACTATCGTCGGTCGGTAAAAAATAAAAATAAAAATGTAATAATTAAAAATAAAATTTCAATTATATTAATTTAATAAATTATTATTATTATTATTATTTGTAATAATTCCAATAAAAATAAATAAAAATAAAAACCAAAAAAAAAGTGCAATTAAAACTAAAATTTCAATTATATTCATTTAATACATTATTATTATTGTTATTAAGTGTTCAGTTATCATATACGTAGATATGTATACAGACACACATGCAAAAGCGAAGCTTTTCCGGGTCTGCTATTATTATAATAGGCGTTTACTTCGTCGTTATTATTAAACATTCGTTTTAATCGTTATCATGTTTTATACATATATATGTAAAATAAAGAGCCACAAATATTGGGAAACATCCGGTGGAAGACCAAAGATCAAGGTGGGTGGACAATGAAGGAAGGGACATGGGAGAGATGGGACAGGGTAGGATTTGGTTGTAGCTCAGGATAGGGACTCTTAGAGAAAAGTGGATGCTGCGGCTAAGAACTTTCGAAAACTGTATAGACACAGAGTTAGATAAATATAACATATACAATAATAATATATAATTAATTTACTGATTAAATTAAAATATATTTTCCAAGAAAACAAATATATGTCTTATCTACTTATACTGATTGAAACAAAATGGATGAAAACCTTTTACATACAGACTTTCAACCAAATACTATGTATGTATGTATCAGTCGGGGGTACAGGGGGCGGAGCCCCCGTCTAGGTGTGAAGAGCGCCTGGAAGGCGCTCTGATCAGCTAGTACATAATAAAAAAAAAGAGGTTTACTGACATGATTTTATATTTATTTATGTGAATCATAAATTAATTACCATTAAAAACTTGTAATAGGATTAAAACTGAAAAATATGTAAATATTCATTCTTAATTAGTTTATTATAGAATTTTATTAATAATCGACCTAAATATTAAATTGAGTATAATTAATATAGTATAAACAAATAAATACCAATCTCCCTCTCTCTCTCTATATATATATATATATATTCGATTATACAATCATAATATAGTAATTAAATTTGATGTTATTATTTAATAATATAAGAGAGATTGAAAAAATATTAATCGGGTAAAGAAATCATAAAAATTATTTGATTTGTCAATCGTGCAGGAAGTTTTACGCCAAGCTGTCTGTATTTATTAATGATGAGCAGCAATGTATTGGAAGAAGGGTAACTAGTTTTGACAAGGCAATCCAAAACGGAACAGCCCATTCACTAAAAGAACCGGATTTCTCCTTCGTACTATCGATTGATCGTTTAGAAAATCATGAATGATCTACTCATTACTAAGTTATCTTTCATTCTATAAAAAATTGATTACAAACCAATCAAAAGACATAAAAGAAAATTATCTTTATTTTTTATAGATCTTAAAAATCATGAAAGTATTCACTATTTAGATTCAGAGTATGATTTTAAAGCAAAATAGGCGTTTTAATTAATTTATCTAATTTTATTATTTAGTAAAAAATGATATACAGATATCTTAATTTATCTGAAAATTGTTCACGATTTTTTTTTTAAAAATCACATCTGAAGAGATGATTTGTAGTCTCATTTATAAAACAAAACTCATTTAATTGATTTTTTTCATAATTAAAAAAATGAATAACAATTTTTGGCTCGATTGATATTTCCTTTTTGAAAATTCATAGACAAAAATTTTTATGACTTATAAAAAACGTTATAATTTCTAACCTAAAATATAAATTATATAAAAATTCCTGATACCTCCATGAAAAATTCTGACAGATTAACTTAATATCAAATGATTATCTTGTTACGTAAATCAAAAGTCACCTTAAGCTTTGCTCAAAGTACTATATTGGTATATTATATTTAAAGTTCAAACAGGCAGCTCGGTGAAGTATTTGTTTTAATAGACACAGTTCGAAAAAGAAAAGAGAAACTTAGGTCTCAAAATAGGAAATGTATTTGCCAATCATGATTTGAAAACATTAAATAGATCTATTCAGTTTTATTTTTAATGTTTACTATAAGAATAAACGGTCAAATGCACATAAAAGACAGACATTCCAAATTTATAAAGAAAAAATTGAAAATATGAAAAATAAAATAATTAATTTTTTGAAATAATAAGATAATATAGGAGTATTATATAATATTTTATATTATGCTCTACCCTGTCGATCAGAAATTGTAAAATTAGAATATATAATATAAATAAAAAAAAATACTTCTAGAATTTCAGGCAATTTTATATAAATATCTAAAGTAGATTAAAGGTAATTGAAATGATAACCTTGTCCTTGGTTACAATACAATTTCTAACAAATAATCCAAATAATAAATTGATTTATCATATCAGGTGAGTTTATCGTGATTGATCATCATCATTGACAACTCTATCAATAGTTGATCATATTCTATATCTCAAAAAGTATCTATTTGATTTTCCACCAATCTATAAATACCTAAATTTATATATAATATGTATAAAGTTTACACGTGTAACTGAATCTCAATTTATTTCAATCATCGACTAAAAGAGTTATTGGATTGTCATAAAGAATGAAAAATGAATTTTTATTTAAAAATGTGATTTTAAAAGCCCTCACCTACCGTCCGTCCCTACTTTACCCCGCTCTTTTTCGGAATTCATTCAAAATCTGAACTCATCCTTCAATCACCATTAAATAAATCCCTTTAAAGATGAATAATTCAAAGCCAATTAATTGAATCAAATTTGAATAAAAATTTTCTAGAATGATTTTTATTGAATTGAATTGAATCGAAGCGCATCATTCCCTCTTTTTTGTTTTTATTACAATCATCAGTATGAATGTGAATTCAAATTTATTTAATAAAAAAAAAAGAATGCAATTTAACAAACATATATTTCTATCTATCTAGACAACCTGGTAATTTGATTTAATTTTCTCATATTTTAATCAATTATTTTATAATGATAATAATAATTAATGATATTTAATCGGAATTAAAATATTTTGGATTATAATGTATATATTATTATATAAAGTGAATTATTTAATACAGTCACATTTAAACCATATTTATTTAAATTAAATATTTTACATATTTTAAAGAATCTATATTATAAGTATAAATATATTTTAATATTCATAGGAAATCAATCAATTAAATAATTTGTTTATATATATTATATATTTATATAATTATTATTATTGATTATTAAAAAAAAAATTAAATTTATAGTAAAAATGGGAATAGAATTTTCAAAAATTATTCTCTGAATATATAGTACAAATATTCCAAGCTGAATAAACTCAATTTAATAAAAATATAACGGAATATAACTTTAATAGACCGTAACTATACCGTACACCAGCATAATTGAAACATATTGATGTTTGACTATATATAGCAGAGGTCGCCAAACTTTTTGACCTCACGGACCAGTTAATTCATAATTTAAATCCCGCGGACCACTAATAAGATTTTTTAAGTTTTAAATATATTTATAAATAAATATTGTGATCAAAGAACACATAAACATTGAGTTTTTATAACTTATCACGTATTGTTATGTATTGAATCATGTTTTAATGCATCTTAAAACATAACTTAACATGATGAGTAAGTATATTCCACATTTTTCGGCGGACCAGCGAAATTTTCTCGCGGACCACCACTTTGGCAACCGCTGATATATAGTATACCAACATACATGTATATTTTAATTTAATTTAAAGTAGAAGAATGCAAATTTAGATTTCAAACCAATTATGAAAAAATTATTTTAATAAATATTTAGTTTATTGATACTTTCTAAAAAAAAGGTCTTAATTTAAATCCATGTTTTGGTGTCTTTGTCTATTTACCAAGATAGCTGGAATTGACTCAATTGAAACTTCTAGATATTAATCTCTAAAGAACCACCAGAATGTCAATATTTCCATATTTGCCTTCATCATCTGCTTCCATATTCAGTGGGCCAAACTCCTCCACCCCTACTCCTCCATAACTTCCGCGCACACACACATGCACACATATATATATATATATATATATATATATATATATAGTAACAAAACTTTAATTCAATTATATATATATATATATTTGTAATTAAATCAAAAAAACTATTAAATTAAAATAAAAAAGATTAATGTAATAATAATAATAATAAAACCTTAATAATAAATATTTATATTCAGGAATAACTTTGATCTTAAAATATATTAATATAAACTAGAACAGAAAACTCTCATCCTGTAAACAATCGATTTTATAACAAATGATTGAAAGACATGGAAATTGGATGTTTTTTTTTAAAAAAAAGACCCTCAAATAGGAAGCTGACCACCCTCAAAAGGGATATTTTCATTCAAATTTGTATTTTTCTTGCCCTTCATATATAATCTATTTATAAATCAATATGGAAAAAAGAAAAATTCAAATCTGCCCCTGCCTTGGTAAAGTTAAAAAACTGCAAAGTTCTACAAAAATAATAAAATAAGAATAATATTTATTTGTTTTGAAGTTGGATATGTGGTATATCAATTTATATATGTATTTTTTAAGTTGAAATTTAAAAATTGAATTCGAAAGTTTCTCAACAAACAACCCTTTTACCTCCATCTTAAGCGTGTTTTTTTCTTAATTGATGAGTGATTTAATATTAACTTCCCTCCTCTTACTTGCTATTATTGTATTTTTTTCTAATAAAATTTATATTATATAATTCCCATCCCATAAAATAAAATGACTGTTTATGTGTTAGATTCTTTAGTTTTGTCGATGTACATATATAAGTGAAAAATTACATACAATATGTAACAAAACAATATTTAAAAAATTTATGTTCATCGCAAATTTTGTAAATAGTATTTTGTGTGTGTGTAATTTTAATTAATTTATTTATCATTATTATTTATTTTATTTATTAATTTAAATTAACTTCCAAACAAATTTCCAAAGCGATGTGTTTGATTGACGAAACTATGGCGGTTTTTAAAAAAACGATCTTGACAAGCGGAATGAGTTTTAAAGTGTCCCAGGCGGTAGCTACGAATATCAATTGCTACAAGGAAATTTATTTTAAGTTGAAAAAAATCTATTCAGCAAACATTGGACCAATTTTTTTTTGTTATGACAACAGCCAATGATTAATTTTAATTTTGTTTTGCATAAATTAATTGAATAGTTTATTTTGTTTTAATTGAATACGTTTTTTTTTGAGTTTTTTGTATGTATGTAATAAAATTTTATATTATTTTTGTTTTTTAAATGTTTGCTTTATTTAATTTTCTTTTTAAAAAGTAGTATTTTCGTAACTCTGAAACCTATCTTCGATCTTTACATGGTTTGTATAGAAAATCTAAATTCACTTTGCGTCGTTTCAATTTGGGCCTTTTTTGGGACTTAACCTTGATGCAAAGTAAAGTATTGGTGTATATAGTAATTGTGTAAGTAATTGCAATAGGTTTATGTCAAATTTGATATTTTAATGAACTAACAATTTGATTGAAGTTTTTATTTACCTATGAAAAATGAACAGAAAAATTTAATCGAGTTATCAATTTATTTAAAAAAAACTTATTTTAAAGAAAAGTGGATTGGGAAAGAAGGAAGACTAATTTTTTCTATTAGTTTTCGTTAGTTGAGCATGCATTAGTATTGATATCTTTGTTAAAACGTACTCTATTCGTTTGTTGAAAGTTCCAAGTGACTTCTTTTCTTTTTTTTATCTTCACTCGCTTCCACTGATTTATTCTGATACGAGACATCTGTTGCTAATCCATTGGAATAATCCAGTGAATCCGATGACGACTCGAGTCACTTGAAACAGCCCAAAAAGAACCAACCTCCCTTCCCACCAAAATGAAACATCCATTTTCCAACAAGAGAAGAAATATACTATAAAACTTATTTTATTACGTTGCATTAAAAAAAAAACAAAAAAATAAAAAAAAAGAATCAATGTGATAAATGTAACACACCACTTTCTCGACACGTTTTTTGGTTTATTTATTTATTGACAATTCAATTCGCACAATTTATAGATAGAATATTAATAAAACAATAAACCTACTATAATTTCGATTATATTAGGTCATTGGTATTATATTGAATTTAACTAAAAGATATTTTATTTATTTTTAATTTTAGTGTGTCGGGATCTATCTTCCATTTTAGCCAATCTTTTACAATTATATTATTGAGTTATAAAATCGGATTTATCGATCGAAATATCGATTTCATAACAATTAAGTGACGGTATATCTTTAAGTTTAAAAAATATTAAAATAAATAATATACCTAGTATTAAAAAGTATGAACAAATATTACATAAATTTCTTCTATTAAAACGAAATTAAATAATTATTAAATTTAATAATAATAATAATAATAATAATATAAATGAGATTCAGCTTAATAAAATTATGTATATTTAGAAATCATTTAAAAGTGAGAGAGGGAGAGGTGTTGTTTGATCAGTATGACGGATCATCTCTATCTTGATTTCAAAATTAATATAATAATAATCAGATAAAAATAAAGATAAATAAAGTTGATTTTGTTCAAAAAAGATCCGTTAAGTATAAATGATAAATGTTTGTGCATATTTTTTTTCATGTGGGGCTTGACTTGATTGCCTTTTGTGAGAGAGATTGCTCATATTAAACTCGTAATGAAGGCAACAGCCCTTTGATGATGCAGGTTGCTAAGCTAATCAACACAACAGCCAAGTGAGGAATTTAGATTTATTAATGGATT
Organism: Labia minor; assembly: GCA_963082975.1. Taxonomy (NCBI): domain Eukaryota; kingdom Metazoa; phylum Arthropoda; class Insecta; order Dermaptera; family Spongiphoridae; genus Labia; species Labia minor. Next base: position 41,440,583 of record OY720345.1, read on the forward strand.
ACATTACATCTTCATATTCTGCTAAAGAAGCCAAGGGGATAGCCTGCTACAAACAACCCATCACAGACACATTCACCCATATATATATATAGCCATGTGTCTGATTTTAATCAATTCTACACTCAATCCTATTAGAATATTAGACAGATTCAACCATTTACAGAGATCGATTAATTTCTAAAATGTATCTAAAATTCTCCCTATCCTAACTACAAGTTAAAAGGATGTCTTATATATATATATATAAATATATCACTTAAACAGTAAATAAATTTAATTAAGACAAACTTTTTAAAAATTAAAAAATTCAATTTTAATATTTAATTTTTTACCGACCGACGATAGGAGGGAATGTATTGTTTTAACACCAAATTTCACATGTGGAGATTTTTACATATCTCGACGAATCATGCATTTTGTTAACAGAAAAAAGATTTTTAGCATGTCTTTCTGTCTGTCCGTCCGTCTGTCCATTATGTGTCCGACGTGTATAGCTTGAACAGTTAACGGATTTTTATAAAATTTGATATATTTACTTCATGCATCAGTAGCATGAATTCATCAACTTTTGGTTTATATCCGAAAACCGGAAGTGGTTTTTTACAAAGTATAAATTTTATATTCATTGTAGGTATTTTTTACTTAAAATAGTAGTAGTAATTAATAAGTAAGTAATTAAACTAAAAATAAAAACTAAAATAATATAATTTAGTCATTTTAATTAAAGTTTTAAAAATATTTTTTTTATACTTTATAGGTGTAATGCTGTTTGGAAATTAATTTATTTCAAATCGTCTGTCGGTTCTGTGCTTTTTTAATACTTGCAAGCTATAGGTGTAAATTAAATAATTTCATATATTAAAAAATTTAATCTTCATGCTTAATTATTATTATTATTGATTATTAATTTATTATTTAATTAAAAGAATGTGAATTGTAAAGTAATTTCTCTTTGATAATAAAGTGATTTTTTAAATAAAAAATAACGTGCGATTTTATATTATTTATATTTGGATAAATAGAAAAAACATTCAATATATTAAACTTTAAGGAACATTTAGATAGACATGTTTACATAAGGAAAAAATGTTAGTTTAATACAATACTTCTGATAATATCATTTAAGTCAACGTTCGAAACGTATGTTAAATCATGGGCGTATCCAACGAGGGACAAGGACATATGCATAAGTTTTTATTAGGATCAGACGATTTTTTTTCCGATAAAGAGGTTAAAATTATTATTATTATTAAAAAGAATTTAACAAGATAATATTGATAAATGTTAAATGCTTTAAATTTTAATCTGGTCCATTCATACGAGAATTAAATCATTTATTTTTTACATTTCGCAAGAAATAGTATTACGATGATGAAAATTTTTGATGTCGAGATTTTGATGTTTTTATACGTTTTGAAGGTCCGTGAGTTATTTTCACTAAGGTTGAGAAAAATGTCTGGGAATGTGTGTATGTGTACACAAGATTACGCGTTGAGGTAGAATCATGAAATTTGTTATAGGGGCATTATTCAAAATTCGTAGTTTTCTATCAACTTTTGAGAAATGTAGCTGAACCGGAAGAGGGTCATTACTTACCACGTTTTGATTTTTTTCCTCTAAACTGATCGTAAAAATAAAGATATATGTTTGATAGTTTTTCATATGATTAAACATTTTATAAAACTGCTATATATAGAATTTCAGCTTGATTGAATAGCTGAAAGTACCGGAATTAATTTTTTAACACGACTGCAATTCACGCGTCAGCATGTGACGTGGTGTCATCGACAAAGAGCCAAACACGCGCTCGTTTAATAAATATTATTTATTAATCTTAATTTATAATAAATTAAATTTAATTTAAATATAATATATGTATTAATTAATCCAATTCAAATTTGCGAGATAGTCGAGTGGAGACACTCTAGATGTTTTACAATTATTAGTAATTATTATTATTATTAAAATAATATAGAACTTTACTTCTTCAGGTGTATACTAATTAATTATTTAGTGAATTATTCATATATTCAATTTTTATAGAATATAGTATTCAAATAAATTTTAATGAAATTAATATAGTAAATTCACTTACTGTCTACTATAGATAAAAAGTTCACTTAAACAAATTGCAAAAGAAAATAGGCGATAAAAATACCATCAATTAAAATGACAAGTGTAAAAATTGAGCTGGATTTTTTATTAAAAAAAAACATGCAATTTAATTATCATCAATCAAATTATTGATTGAATTATTTATTCCAATTCATTTAATAGCTATTTGATAATTTCCTTAATTAAGTAATACTTTTTTTAAAAAAAAAATCTGTTTGACATATTATTTAGGTATTTAATAGGGAAATATGTTTTATACTTATATTATAATAATATTGATTTGACAATCAGTCACGGAATTTTATAAAATGAGATTTAAACCCAAAATTTACCAAATAAATGTAAATAAATGGATCTAATAGATAAAATAGTATAAAGTATAGCTTTTTAAATTAATACTATATAAATGTGTTTGTTTTAGGATATAAGACCTACCAATATAAATTTTGTCATTGTATTTCCTCTCACGGCTTTTCTCCTGTCAGAAGTGATTTGACAGATTGATGATTGGTCGTTGACAACTATTTTTTTTTATTGTAATGGATCTTGGTAAGATATTGTTAATAAATTGATATATGAAATATTATTGAAATAATTAAATCATCTATTATAACCATTTATTATTTATATATAAATAAATATTATTTAAATTAGATTATTTGATGTTTGGAGAGAAAAATTAATTACATATTTTTCATATTAAATTTCATCATAGAAAATTAATTATAGTATTATTATATTTTATTTTTTATTATTATATGATAAATGGGGGATTTATTTAACTAATAGCTAATCATGTGACTTGTAACAACATTCCGACAACTATCAATAATCTGTGCAGGTATTTTTAATTCCTACCCCCTCCAAATTCCCTTAAATCTATCTTTATATTTACTTAATTACTTAATCATAATAGGTCATTCAGAAGATCGTGATAGTAAAAACATGTTACATTATGAGAAAATTTCTTAACAACACACCGGACCAGAACGAATTTATTTTCTATACCTTTCGTGTCAAACCCCCTCCATCTAAATCTAAAGACTACCTGCACCAATGCTAAGATAGTAAAATATATAGTACACCTATGTTCATAATAATAATATATTAAATCATATTAATAGAAATTAAAGAATATATAATTTAGTAATTGGATAGAAATAAAAAAATAAAGATCAAATTTTATTACTTATTTACATTACTTACTTAAATTAATTACTTTTCGAACGTATTTCAACAATTTTTTAATATCTGTGTGTTTGTGTGTATATGAATAAGCTCTACACCGTTTATCTAAATGAGTAATTTTAAGGTTATGTCATAAATTACTTAGAACGGGTTCCTAGAGTTATTAAGCAAATTTTTTTTACTAATAAACATATAGCAAATATATAGCAGGTATATTGGCTACATAAATAAGCTTCACTTTTAAGGTAGTTTATTTTTATTTATCTTTAAGAAAATGGATAATTTTAGTTAAAATAAAAATATATAAATAGTACAAGCCAATTCAATTAGGATACCTAATACTGAAATTATGAAAATAATAAATCAACATAGGAATAAATATTTTTAGTATTAAAGATAAGATTAAGTAATTATTTATAATTTTTAACTAATTTTTTTTTTTACTTATTTTAAAGGATATTAATTTCTTGCTGAAAATTCAATTTTCAAATAAAATTAATAAAATAATCTTAATATCTAATGTTTCAAACGTTTCATTTTTGGATAATTTCAAAAATAATCAAAAGTTAATTAAAAAAATGTTGTGTCGTTCAAGTTACAATAAAAATAAACTACTTGATAGTTTTTCACTCATTTATATATTTATATAAATTGATATGAAGTGAATTGTAAGGTTTATTTTTCTTTTTGGATTTATGAAAATAAAAATATAAAAAAAAACTTTAGATAAACTTTTTAAGAATCTCTTAATATAAATTCTTTTTGACTGAGTTAATATAAAAGAAATAAGTTAACTTTATAGAAACATTCTTACATATGAATAAATATATTTTGTTACACGATTTGATTCAAAAAATATGGAACAACAGAATTTAATATATAAATATGAAAAATAAATTTATAAGAAGAGATAAATAATTATTTTTTTAAAGTAAATGTATTTTAATGTTATTTTAAAAAATAAAATGTTTTTGTTTTAACTTAATTAACCGTCATTTTCAACTATATAGGTATATATACGAAAAATAAGTACACCCTATCGCTCGACCCTTTAAAAATATTGATATACAATTCTTTGATTATTTATTACAATTATTAAATGTTACATCATTGCATCAATCTGATTAAAATGAATGGAACTTGGGGTCCTCAATAATAATAATAATATTAATAAAATTTAAATAATATATTAGTGAAAAAATATTAAATATTATAAAACTATCTAAGAAAAGAACAATGAATAAATAAATATCAATTAGTTAATAATTTAATAAAAAATAAACGCAAAAATAGATAAAAAAACAAAATTAACTAATAAAAATGTATAAGAATTAACAAAAAATTATACGACAAAACAGATCAAAAATTGTTTTTAAAATATCATAAATAAACTTACAATGTTTGCAAGAGAAATAAGACAACTTAAAGATTTTTGTTTGTGAAAGATTAATAAATATATTTCGAAATTTGATTCTAAAATATTATTAAAATAAATATTTTAAATATAAAAAAATATTAATATATTTTCAAATAAAAAGAATGGCAAGAGGTAAATATGAATGACTTAGTGACGTCATATAAATTTAAACTAATGAAGATGATGTTTCCTGAGGCTGAAACCAATACAGATCGATTTGTCTTTATCAATATTATCTATGGTGTGGATTTCAAAAAAATCCTTCGAGCGGTTAATTAATAAATTAATTTAAAAATATACAAATACATATATATATATACAATTTTTGCTAGTATAATAAGTTAAGATAAGATAACAAATTTTAAGATTTTTTAAAAATTTAACAAATTTTAAATAAGCTTGTTAGTGCGTCAAGAAATATAAGTGTTTATTTCCTGTTTCATAATCATAATCCAAGGCTTCCTAATTTTATTTTTTTTTTTTTTTTTTTTATAAATTATAATATAGAGTAAATATTTTTTTAATTCATATTTTATATATCTAACAATATATATATATATATATATATATATATATATATATGATAATTAATATAGTAGAAAGTAACATAATTATTTATTTATTCAGGTATAAATAATGAATAGATCATCATTTCAGTTGAAACAGAATGATTAATGGATTTCAAAGTCGTCGCTCTGATCATCAATCTATTAGAATATATATTAATGTGGAAGTTTATATAGCCTAATGAAGAAGGCGAAACTCACATGTAAATCATTTTATTACTTATTTATTTATAAAAATATTTTTTTTAAAAAAATGAGATATATTTTATATATTTAATACTGGACCCAGTTTGTTAATCACCTTGTAGTTTTATAAGAAATCAAGGTCAATTACTGCTGAAGATGAACCCCCGTTATATTTTATATTTAAATTGAATAGATAATATATAATTTATATTATATAGCCATCATCTTTTTTCAGTTTTTTCTGCATATGGAGTCAATTCACATTTTAATTAACAAACCTATTTATTTAGATTATAAATTTAGAATTATTTGAATTCGAGATTCGATCTTTCGTTCTCCAGATCGGTGGATCAGAATTATAATCATTGATCAGCGATCCTCTATCTTATTTATTAATTATTTATAAGATTATTGAGTTCTGAGTTCACATTTTAGTCATACATATTATTGAAGATTTATTTTATTTATTAATTAAAATTTGAACCCACAAATTCAAAACACTACAAGAATTTAGTATTTTTAAAAAATTATTCCTGAATCTATAAATATGAATGTTATTTATCCTATTGAATAAAAATTTATCTTTAATAAAAAATTGATATATAAGTAATGTAAAATAAAAAAAACCATAAAAAAGGCTAATGTACTAAAAGAATTTTGCCTAAAATTATTTTTTATTATTATCGTTCTATCTTTTAGCTCAATATTTTAATGCTTTTGATTAAAAATAATATATGATAAAATGTTTAACCACATGAATAATAATCATGCAGGTTGCATAACATCAGGCGAACTATTTATTTCTCAAACGTTTTAAATATGCTCACCATTGAACAATTTTATTTTCTTATTCATTTATTAATAGTGCTTAGGTGGCTCTTGTTTTATCTCGTAGTTCTGAATACAATGGATACCATTTAAAAATCAATATTGTCTTAAAAATCTGTCAATTCTCTCAAAATATAAAGTGATCTGCATTAACTTATTTTACTTTTTTTATATTGTTACTGAAAAAAATATATATTTATTCTTTTGGCTTTTAAATAATCGAATAAGATTATCTAAAATCTTAAAAAGATGGCCGACTTATCATAAATCTCAAGTTTATTTTTATCTTCACTATTCTCATATAAAATAAACTATTTTTTATATTTAATAATTTTTTTTTCGTTTTATTTTTTAATCAATTTATTTTCCCCAAACGTCTGTCTCCAATTTTGCTCAGCCAACAAAATGTGGTTATGGTTACCGCTGGGAATGCGAGATAAGTTTTAAAGAAGAGAATTACACACACAAAAAAAAAAGAAAAGGTGATCCGGTATAGAGGGTGTAATAAAAGTAGGATTTATTTATTAAAAAACAACAAAAACATCCCCTTTCATTCCACCTTATTCGATTAATGATCTTTGTAGATTGACATTTATACTAGCAGAGAAATGTTTTTGTTTTTATGCATACACATCGTAAACAGATGCAGGTGACAGATGACAAAAATGAAACAGAAAAAAAAAATGTTATAGAGTAAAGTTTGTCTTTAATGCAGATTAATTCAAACGAATTGTAAATGTAAAATTTTGAAATTGTTGCAATTTATTTAATAAAAAAAAGGACAAAAATAGATGCTTAGATGAAAAAAGTAGGATTAATCGTGAAATTAACAAAATGAATAATTGTCCATTTAGTTTATGAATTTGTGGAAAAATAAAAAATATATAAAATTCTTCAATAACCTAAGTGATGGTAGAAAAAATCTATAAGTAAAGGATTAAAAACTTCTTAAAAGGTTTCTTAAAAAATTCTTCAACTGAAAAAAGTTCATCTTGTGTGTTCGTTTCTAAGAAAAGAATATAATATTATCATAAAAGATAAGTAAAAGAAAGGAAATTACAGGATTAAAAGGATAAGGATAAATATATATATATATAGATATATATATATATGTATTTGTTAAATAAATTCCATATAATCAAAATTAAATTAAACAACAATTTATTCAAAAATTTAGTGTAAAATAGCTTACCTTTTCTTTTGTTTTTTTTTTTAATTAAAAAAAATAAATAATTTTTATTCAAATGATTGATTCTTTATAAATAATTTTAAATTTACAAATTAAATGTATATAATAATTAATAGGAATTTTAATTCTTGGAGAAGAGAGGGATGATAATACTTGGTATACTTTTTTGTTCATTTCTGAAAAAGTCCAAAGAAAAATTTAGAATTTTATTAAATTTTAATTAACATTAATTTAATAATATAAAATGACAAATAGATGAGAAATAAATTGGTATTTTAATAATTAATTTAAACCTATTTCAATTTTAGTAGATATCTAATGTATATATTTATTTATTTATTTTTTTAGTTTAGTTCTAAACTATTTCCCATTAATCATTAAATATAAGTATAAAAGATGAAAAAATCAAAAATAATTTATATAAAAAATGAATAATTTTTCATTCAGAAAATAAAATAAACTTTTGGAATTGGATTGTTTAATATTTAAATCTAATGAGAGAGAGAGAGATGATTTAAATCGGCATAGGATAGGAATAGGAAAATATTATATTATTATATTAATTAATATTTTTCAAAATAAATTAAATATAACAATGAAAATATTTGAATGTTTTTGATATAATTTGAAATAAAATGAAATATATTCTAAAACTCAGAATAGTTTTAGTAAATAAAGTCACAGACCACCCAATAATGTATAAAAAAAAAATTATGAATAATCTAAGATTAAATATATAAATATGGCACAATAAATTTTTTTGACAAAATATTATCAGGGATAAAATAAATAATTATTTGTATATTAATATTTAGAATAATTTAATAATCAATAATTAATTATACAAATGAATAAATAATATTGATTTCTTTTTTTTTAAATTTCTTTAGATTAACTGATTGTTTTTTAAATTTATTATACAAAATAACTTAAATATTAATTAAATATAATAAATTATTATATTTAATTTTTTTACTTTAGTGAAAATTAAATTTAATAAATTATATAGCTATATATATATATATTAAATATTTAATGACTATATCTGTCCTTTATTTATTTTTGGTGATTTACATGTATATTTAAACTCACTCTATATAATTAATTTTTCAAGGATAATTAACATATTTATATTTATTTTATAATTTTATTAAGTTAATTATGAGAGAAAAATTAAAATTGAAAAACCAAAACAAAAAGTGTTTGACAGTTATTATAAATTATTATAAAAATATTATTAAAACTCGATAGAATTGTGTATATGAGTGTGTGAGAAGGAGAAGGTGGGGGTGGGTTGGAAGATGAGATGAATAAATAGAAATAGAATGTGAGAGGGAATGATTAAGAGAGATGATAGGTTTGAATCACTTTTTTCATAAATCACTGGTCCACTAAACTTGTCACTCAAATTGGCGATGGGGGTGGTTCTCTGTCCTGTGTTTGTCCGATGACTATGAGAAACGTTCCGAGGTACGAAAGCAATTGGAAGCCAGATCGACGACGACGATGGCATACGCGCACTTGTATGACGTCACTGTCGTTTGTCACGTGACGTACATCTTGTAAATGGGGTGGGAGGAGGAGAAAGGGGGGGGGACCCTAACGGGATGACCGAAACCAATACCGAGAACCAGACGGTGGATTTGAAGGAAGTACCAGCGGGGGTGTCGCCGCCCTCGACATCTCAATCTCTTTGCTTCATTCATTCAATTTGCATGTTTTTTTTTCCAAAAGAATTCCAATCGAATGGGATGGTATGTGGGAAGGAAGGTGAAGCGGGAGAGGAGGGAGAGAGGGGAAGAGAGTAGAGGGGAGGTGTGTGTGAGTAAGGTAGTGGGGGGAGGGCTGTAGATAGATGTACAATTTAAATGGCTGCCAAGTGTCAAAATTCTGGGCGTGTGCGCCCGAGAAAGTGTGAGTATTGGCGTAGCTGTTCGGGTCGACTTGGCCTACGAGCGAGTTAAGGTGGGATGTGAGTGGTCGTTCTTGGATCGATCCTCGCGGAGAGCAAACACGCACACGCACAGGGCCGCAGAGAAGAGAGAGAGAGTGTGTATGTGTATGTGTGTGTATGTGAAAGAGAGAATGAGTGAGTGGCGGTGTGGAAATCACAAATGTTGCCAGCGGATGGCCAAAAAACTTACCCATCGAATAGCATGGTGTTGAAGCCACGGATAGAGAAAATAAGGCAGACAGGGCGCAAGCAGAGACGATGGCACAGCAACGCACGCATACGCACGGCCTAGACACTGTGCCGCACACGGACAGCCACTGACTGACGACAAGATGGCGTTGCCTTCGCGCCAGTCGCCCGCGCGAGGCTAGAACCCTCTCTCCCTCACGCTCCTTCCTCCCCTCTCACTTGCTCCCATGCCTTTTGTCTATCCTACGCTCTCACTTGCACCCACCGCCCCTCGAACGCCACCGTCGCGCGACCCCACCATCAGGCACGAGCCGCCCCTCCCAAAGCTCCACCTATTCAACACACTCAAGTGGCGCACCGAAAAACAAAATACATCGGCTTTGATAAAATATACCAAATTAACATCCTCATGACACCCTCGTTGTTTCACCTATGGCCCATCCCCCTCAACGCTTTCACGTCTACCACCCATCGCCCGACACACCTCGCGGGAATAGAAAGATAGAAGACAAGAAATGAAAGAAAAACAAACTGGTACATTTCATCCCTAATTAATTTAATTTCTTAAAATAGATTTTATTCATTTACTCATCTTATTATAAATTATATTTAATATTAAATAGATTCAATAGATTTAATTTTTATTTTTCGATAATACAATGATAAATTATTGTATTTTAATTAGAAAAAATAATTTATCTATAAATCCTCTAATCTAAATTGCACATATACAAATTACCCATTAATTAATTATCCTGCGGTACATCTATCTCCTCTTTATAAATCTAATATAAATTAAATTCAAAATATAAATTAAAAATTCAAACGAATTTATTTAAATTCATAATTATCGATTATTATTTTCAAATTTGTATGTTTAAAATTTTTTATTAATTCAATATTATCAAAATACAATCTAAATTCAATTGAATTAATTGTTTTATAAAAATTAAGTATAATACTTAATAAAGTTAAAAGGGTCTATATTTACTAAACGTGATCGGATTAATAAATTCAGGAAGTCGCTTGATGAAAGATTTTTTTTTTTCAAAGAGATGGTTTATTTTTTTATTTTTATATTAAATCTTGGATCATTATTTAATTTAAAATTTGTATTCCTAATTGTTTATAAATTTGTAACTAATAATGTTATTAAAATAAATTAGTACTCGTTAAAATTGATGTTTGATGATAATTAAATAATATATCTAAATGTTTTTTAATATAAAAAAATATTCATTACAATTAATATATTTATTTTAAATATTAAAAAATCAGTATTTAACTTAATTAAGTAAAAAACTATTTTGTGTATTTTGTCTATTCATTCATTGTTATTTATTATATTTATAATTATATATATTAATAAATTTATCAATTTTTATACTACTAATTTTTTTTTAATTTTAATTGAACTTGAATAAATAGATGTTTTTAATTTAAACACCATCTCTGAAATACAATTAATTTCATTCTATTAAAATTAAATATTAATAAATATTTTCAATTTTAATTAGTAATTAATTCATAAATAAATCTGAGGATTATTAAAAATAAATAAAAATTGACAATTTTCAGTGTAATTTTTCTTTATTTGATAAATAAATGTTATTAAATAAATAAAAAAACGACCTAAATATATTTACATCTGAATGTAGAAATTGTAAATATTTGATTAGAGTATCGTTCCGTTATTAGATTGTATTATAAACTGTAATATTATCGTTTTGGTGTTCTTTTAATTTATCAATATTAGATTAATGATACTTTTTCATTATTTTATTATTTATTTATACTTATTTGCATAGAATTTTTTTTTCTTGAATGGAATTTTAAATATTGATAATGAAAAAAATAACAAATCAATTTAGTTAAATTTAGTTGAATTGCTGATTTATTGTGTGACGTAGAAAATGAAATTAGAGAAAGATAGTAACATATTTTGTTAATAACTAATACCAATATTATCTAATGAAAGCGAATTGTATAATATTATAAATGATATATAAACCAATATATAGGTGTATATTTGATCTTATAAAATAAATATTTATGAAGGATAATTAAACACTCAAGGGAATTTCAAATTAATTTATATACTTCGCTATTCTTTTATATTTTTTAAATTTAATTTTTAATACTTAATAAATACAATAAATAATAAAATAAAATATAAATATAATAAATAATATAATAAAATATATATATATATATATAATATGTAAAATGAAATTGAACATTGCCGTAAGTGGTTACAATCAAATCATTTATTTATATAAAATAATTTAATTAATTAATAAATAATTACAAGAAAAAATTTGGATTTGAATAAATTACGCAGTAGTTATATTATTTTCTTTTTAGAGTGTTTTATTTAACTTGCTTAGTAGTCTGTATGGTTCAAATCTAGTAACTCATTTTTAACACAGTTGCAGTTGACCAATCAAACTAAAACTTTGCACACTCTTCAGATTTGCATGACAATACATGAATATGAAATAAAGTTTTCATTTTCTTAATTAATTAATTAATTAATAATTTAATTAATAAATTTTAACCAAGCATTAAATATCATTTATAATCTCAAAGTATATTCAAATAAAACTTAAAACCTTAAAAATGTATTTACTAAAAAATTAAAAATAAAATAAAAATTAAGTTACAGTGTTTTAATTATAAATGCACTAAAAACTAGAAAATAATTTTTCTCTTAGCCTCAATAAGTATATTCTTCTTCATGATGGGGTTCTACAAGGGTCCGCCTACTTAGCACTTCAACAACAATGGTCTAGATTCTTTGAATAAAGAGTCTAATTAAATTGAATTAGTTAATTAATTTTCTAGAGATCTCTCAAATAATACGCTTGCATTTAAATTAAAAATGGTGACAAAATTAAAAATTAAATCCAATTAAATTAAAAATTGTGACAAAATTAAAAATTAAATCCAAGTAGGCGGACCCTTGTAGAACCCCATCATGAAGAAGAATATACTTATTGAGGCTAAGAGAAAAATTATTTTCTAGTTTTTTGTGCATTTATAAATAAAACACTGTAACTTAATTTTTTTTTAATTATTTATTTTATTAAAATTTTAACTTTAGATTATTAATTTTGGCATTTATTTAATTTTATAGAAATCAAAATTTAGAAACTTAGATATTATATTCATGACATACAAGTTCTGAGTATAAATATTTATAAAATATATAAAACCCCCCTCCAATAAAAACTCAATTAATTCAATCAAAATAATAAGAGGTGGTTACCTAAATACCAGGTAAGGTACTTCTTAATTTAATAGAATGATGTACTAATATATACAATACAATATTATAGAAATATTATATTTAAAGTTTACTATTCTATAAAATAATAATATATAAATTACATATTATTTGGATATTTGTTAATTTAACGATACAAAAATTTTTCTTTATGGAATATTAATCATCAAATAAGAAATATCAACTAACTTTCTATTATTATTCTTTATTATTTATCTAATTTAAATATATTTTTTTTAATATTTTCTATGGTTTTCGATCTATTTCTAAAGAGAAGGTTATTAATTTCAATCGTTGACCAATAAATGGATTTTATTATTGGATGCGCTTGGGAGATTAAATATTCAATCTGTACTGTGATGGGTTAATAAACAACGTTACCGTCCAATCGGTCAGAGGACTGATCATGAAATTATGCATTAATTCAGATGCAATACCATTCGATAATAAATCCCGTTGCTGGCTGGCGCTAACAGGATAATTCCAATGGACTGTTTTATTGTCACTTTCCTTATGGGAACAAACTCATCCCTAATAAGATCCAATCCCGATCATATTAACTATGATGAAATTTATATTTATAATAGAAAGGTAGGAGAAATTTATTTAAAGATGAAATACTTTAGTAATTAGTGTAGGTAGGAAAGTATAAAAATTATAAAATAAACTATATACATAAATATAAAGAGGGATTCAATCTTTATTTTTAAGTTTAATAGCACATAAATGAACTTAGACCTGACTTTTGTACGTCCTTCGCAAGGACAATGCCTATCAAGTCGGTTATATCAATTAGGTGTCCTATGATCAGTAGAACGTGTCCTATTAACCTTTACCTTGATTTTCTTGATCGGAGGCGCTACTTTTTGTCAAGTAGCTTCCCAAGTTTGATCAAGGAGGCTTGATTGACCCAGTCCCATAGACCCCAGCTAGAGAAATTTCCACGAGAATGTGAGCCAGCTACGCTACCTCCCACCCTGTCGTGCCTACGAACCTAAACAAAGACATAATTACTGTTTTTATTTTTATAAAAAAACTAAAATCATGAAATAACAATATAATTCAATTAAGCTTAAATTATAATGAATTATAGAAATAAAATCGTTTATTGGATTGTTTATAATACAATTATTTATTTCCTTTCGTTATAATTTTTTCTCTTTATAAATCGATAAGGATCAATATTTTAAATGTGGAATTAATTTGTTTGTATTAAAATTTTCTTTGTGAATGTTATCAAATGACTTCTTAATTTGTAAATAGGATTTTATATTTAGATTATCTAAAGAATTGATTATTTTATTCAAATTATTCAAATGAATAATTTTATTGATATTTCTTTGTGATTATGATAAGATTTCTTTATCATTTATTGAAAGGCATTTATAATAATCAATTGGCAATGATTAATAAATGATAATTATTTATTCATTTTTATTTTAAATAATATATAGCTTACAAATGTATTGTACTTATATCTTTATCATATCGGTATTGTATTATGAGCTCTAAACTTGAATATTATAATTATTTATTGAATAATTTATATTAATTTTCAGTATGATTTTTAAAAGTAATATTATTATTCATTCTTACTTATTTTAAATAAAATTAAATTTAAATTTAGTTTTAAATTTTGTTTATTTAAATTTTTTAAATCCGAAATGGGATAAATTTTTAACAAAATGTAATTTTATTTAATATAAAGTTGTGGTTTTTAATTATTTTATTAAGATTTTAATTAAAACTGATCTCTTTCTAGTTTTTAATAAATGTTTAAATAATATTCACGGTTTATGTATTATAAAAAAATTCTGTAGTGTCTCCACTCAACTATCTCTTTGAATTGGATTAATTAACATATATTATATTTAAATTATATTGATTAAATTATAAATTAAAATTAATAAATAATATTATTAAACCAGCGCTGCTTTGGCTCTTTGTTAATGACACCACATCACGTGCTGGAGTGTGATTGGCATAAAACGTGTTAAAAAATTAATTCCGGTACCTTCAGCGATTCATTCAAGCTGAGATTTTATATATAGCAGTTTTATACAATTTTTAATAATGTGAAAAACTATCAAACATATATCTTTATTTTTAAGGTCAGTTTAGAAGAAAAAAAATGAAAACTTGGTAGGTAATGACCCTCTTCCGGATGACCTTAGTGAAAATGACTCAGGGACCTTCAAAACGTATAAAAACATCAAAATCTCGACATCGAAAATTTTCGTGATTTCAATACTATCTCTGGCGAGATAGTAAATATAAAAAAATATAATTTTTTTTATTATACTTCAAATATATATTAATATAATAGGCTAAAAGTTAAAATATAATAATCTTTTTTTAATATTATATACTATTAATGATTTTTAGCAATTAAAAATATTCAAGTGAAAAATATGTATAATAAGATAAAATTTAATGTTTAATATTAAAAAAAATATGAATAGTCTAAAAACCAATTCTAAATTTTAAATAATTATCATTAATATTATTATTAAAAAAATAAATTTTTAATTAAATATAATAGGTTTGTTATTTGAAAGTCAGAAATCAGAAATAAAACACCTATTTCACCGATTACTTCATTTGGCTATGTGTTAATGTATTGTATACTGAAATATTAATTATAAAACTTTCTATACGCATTACAGTGTTATCAATTTGACAAATTATTATTTCCCTATTAATTTATTCGGTTGAAGACAGAGAATATTAATATATTAGTGCTTGGAGAAAAATTCAGAAAACCTGATATTTATGCTCATATGCATACAAATCAATGGGTTTTTTGTATATTTTGTATATTCTTGGAATATCTATTAGTGTATAAAGAGATAATTATATTAAAGTGTAGATAATAATTTAAGGATATACTAGAATTATGACCAAATAACATTTTCACATGATTGTAAGTCTGAAACTATAAACAATGTTATAACAAAGTTTATAGAGAATTTAATTTTTTATTTAAATTGAAAAACTTATATTAAATGTCTCAAATAGCCAATTAACATTTATTTTTTTAATTGTAAGGAACTCAAAAACAAAAAATAAATATACGAAACGGAACGCGCTCTGGGCGCTATGGTCTGACAATTCAAATTAAAAATATTTAATAAACCAAAGTAAAAATGTTAACATGAAAACCGACAAAAAGTGACATCATATATCAATCGGTAAAATAAATTTAAAAAAACAACTGTAAACATGTTATAGACCCGTGCATCCTTTTAACAATGGTATGACACATAGAGGGAATATATAACACACCAACCTTTCAATGATAAGATTTCTTTTATCCAAAGAGTTTTTCATTTAATAAATAATTAAAATAAGTATTTTTCTCAAATAAGAATGGGAGATAAAAGAATGGTGAAAAATATATTGGTGGGGAGACCGATTGGGAAACATCCGCTTGGAAGACTAAGGACGCGGAAGGTGGACTATGTAGGAAGGGACGTGAGAGAGATGGAAGAGAGTTGTGATTCAGGATCTGGACAATTGGAGGAATGTGGTTGCCGCGACTAAGAACTTTCGAGTTCCGTAGAGTCACAGAGATAGATAGATAGATTTTTTCTCAAAAGATGTTTCCTTTGAAAATATTTATCTCTAAATATTTCTTTGATACCTTAAATTGTCACCATAATTATTGTATATATTTTTTAAAAAAAATTTCATATCAATCAATTAATATGTTTTCAATTAAAAAAATAAAATTATTTAATAGATACTTAAGAAGAGAGAGAGAAGGTAATATTTAAACAATTTATATTAAAACGATTGATATGAAGTTCTATAAGTTACCAAAAGTTGAGAAAAATTTTAAAAAAATAAATACCTATCAAATAAATAAAAATATTAATTCTATGAAACATGCAATAAGATATTAATTTTAATTTTAAATTAATATATTTTTTTAGTCAATCAACATTAAAATTAGAAAATATAATAATTAAAATATATATTTGTGAATAATTTATTTATAATTGAAATAAATTTCATGACTTATAAATAACAAAATTCTTGTGCGAGCATCTATTCAAATAATTATATTGAACATTGATGAAGTACCTTTAAATGAAATCTTTAGAGAGTAGTTTTTGAAAAAACTGTAAAATAAATATATCAGTTAGTTCGCTTGAGTCCTAGCAAGCGCAGAGTACTTGAGAACGATTGCAGTATAAACAATCGAAATGTTGTACAATTATTATTTTAATTTAATAAATAATTTTTACAAATAATTTGGTCTTAAAATAAAAATCCCTTTAATAATTAAAATAAATATAAAATTTCTAAAAATTGTCAATTTTGGTTAAGTGAAGATGATGTAAGAACCAAAAAATGAGCATATAGTTTATTTACAAAAAAATTTATCAAGGTATATATTCAACGAACTTTTAGTTCGTTTATAAAATCTATATGTCTGTGTGTCTGACTCCAAAAATTTTCGATTTTTTAAATTTTGATTTTGGATTCGAGTAGATCTTAAAAAAGTGTAAATGGTGTTGATTTTGGTTTGGGAACATGGTCAAATCGGCGGTCAAAGTTGAAAATTTCCCATATTTTCAGCGCATAATTATAAATAAGCGGTGTTTTCAGCGCATCTTCGATCGTATCATTATAATTATAATTATAAATATTATAAAGTATATTAATTATTATTTATGCAATTTTGTGATAAATATGAATAAAAGTTCGTTGATAGTAATGCTTCCTAGCATTCCCAGATGTTTTTAAGTTTAAATTTTGTTTATGTAACATAAAATTGGTTATACAAACAAGATTTCGTTTTTTTTTATATTTACTATATTTATTGTATAATATAATATAATTCATTTTTCCTTTTTTGTTTTATTTTATAATTATTTATAAGCTATTAAAAATATTATTATATGCATCAAAATTATTCAGTTTAATTAATATTTTCTACATTTTTCTCATTTCGGAGGAGGGAGCACACATGGGCCACCTTATATATATGTTCCTGTCTCAGCATATAACGTTGACCCGAAAACACTTGAGTTGTGCCACTTAAACTGATATCTTCTTCAAATCTTATCTTCATTGACATGACTCATTCGAAAAAACCTCCATTATAAGTTATCAGTATTTTCATTAACTACTCGGGTAGAGACTGTTATGAAATTTAAACAAAAGACCATAGTACCTTTGTAAAATGCTTTTGCAACATCAGGAAACCGTGGAAAACAGACTTTCTTTTCTTCAAGTGTTTTCTCTATTATATTTCTTAAGTGAAGAACTTTGGATTGATTGTCAAATATGAATTCCTGAAACTATCTTATGTGATATATGCAGTTAAATATCTTTGATAATGGGCATATTTCTTTTAAGCAACAAAAACACAAAATAATGTATTTGTTCTAGAGCAGCGTTTCCTAGCCTTTCAAACGTTCATCTTGTAGTAATACACCTCTATTTTTTAAGTATTTTGATAAAGTTTAACAGATAACTATGAGCATTTAAGAGTGTATATTTTTAACAATTTAACATTTTGATTATATTAGTAGTAGAAAAGCTAATATAATAATATTTAGCTAAACTTACAATTCAATATTTTATAAATTAATAATTTCATAAATGATTGATATGAAGAAATTCCTAACTGAAAAAATTAATATGAACGTTGAGGCTGAAGTTTTTTCATAATGTTTTTGATAATTTCACAACACATTCGTATACATTAATTTAGCTAATAAATGTAATAAACAATTTTATTAAATAAAAATTATAAAAAATATTAATTTACAAAAAGAAATTAACTCAATCAAAATAAATATTTAAATTAAATGTTATTTTATTTAGATTGAAAATTTAAAATCAAAATTCCACAAAAAATAGCTTAAAACATGAATATTAAACCAGCGCGTGTTTGGCTCTTTGTTGATGGCACCATGTCATGTGCTAGCGCGTGATTGCCAGTCAACGTGTAAATAAATAATAAATTTTTTGAAATTATTATTGGTTTGTATTTTTATATAAAAGAAATTGATCTATTAATCTGGAGTGTTTCCACTCGACCATCTCGCAATTTGAATTGGATTAAATAACATATATTATATTTAAATTAAATTTAAAAAATTAAATTATAAATTGAAATTAATAAATAATATTTATTAAACCAGCGCGTGTTTGGCTCTTTGTTGATGGCACCACGCCACGTGCTGGCGCGTGATTTGCAGTGTTTAAAAATTAATTCCAGTGATTTCAGCGATACAATCAAATGGAAATTCTATAATAGCAGTTTTATACAATTTTTAATCATGTGAAAAACTATCAAATATATATCTTTATTTTCACGGTCAGTTTAGAGGAAAAAAAATCAAAACGTGGTAGGTAATGGCCCTTTCCCGGATGAGCTACATTTCTCAATGCCCGTGAACCAAATTTCATTATTCTAGCTCAAACCGTCTCAATTTTGTCTACATACACACACACACTCATTTAGCAATTTCAGAAGAAACTTCGCTGCCACACGTTTCGTGCCTCCGAGAAAATTGCATGGCATGAGACAATTGATAAAATAAACCTCCCTAAAAATGATTCGACGATTTTCCAAAACCATTTTCTTCACTGTTTCGATGTTTTCATCGCTTGTCGACGTGGTTGCAAATCCAGGACGCTCATCGTCTTCAATATCTTCTCGGCCTTCTGTAAAGGGCTTGTACCACTTATGTTATAAACATTGTTTTGGAGACAAAGTAGAATGCCAGTCAACATTTTAAGTGCGTTGGAACACTTTGTACCATTTTTAACACAAAATTTAATACAGATTCTTTAAAAAATCGAAGAACACACAAAAACGTGACTAACTTTTTCAGTTGACAAAAACAAACTACTAATCAAAAATGGCTGATAATGTTAACATATGAGAATCATAAGGTACCTACATAACAAAATTTACTTTTGAACAGAACTCGTATATTATAATCTATATCATTATAGACCTGTTTTGTGAATTTTGTAGAGGGCTATCTAAAGGTTTTCTTTTAAGATTTTTCCCATTACTGGTATAGATTGTTTTGCACTTGTTTTGCATTTGGATTTGATAATCTAAAACTGGCTGAGTTTTACTTTAAATAATTTCCAAAATATTTTGAAATTGAAATTTTTGTAAAAAGGATTCCTAATTAATTTAGATATGATCTAATCCATTATTTGTTGTTTTTTTAATTTAACAATGGCTAAATGATACAAAGGATTTATATGAACTCTATGCATCTTCAAACATATATCATAAATTATAACGACTTTTAACACGAATGGGTGAAGAAAGTTTGTTTACGGAGAAACCAATTGGTAAAAGATAAGGGACTATACTAAGAACGCAATAGGTCGAACATAAAAGTAACTATTAGGAAATTGGGACATGATAGAAATTGGTAGAATGATAGAAAAAGCTGGAAGAATGTTTCTGCAAGAAAATTGTGCAACACCTTTCAAGTTCCACTAAGACACATAAATACATTTTATTTTACAGTGAAAGAGTTTGGAAAGGAAAACAATAATTTTTTTACAATAAGATTATAACAATAAAATTAAAATTTGTTATTAAATAAAAAATATATATTAAATCTTGTTTTTTTTTATGTTGTTAACATAAATGTAATAAGTCGGGAGGCAATTAATTAAAATAAATTTTCTGGACAAAAATGTAGGAAGATGGTGGGAAAGTGCAAAAAAATATTAAATCCAAGAGGATTTATTCTTTAAATTCTTTTTTTTTTATTTTTATTTATTTTTTGTTTTATATAGGATTATTAAGTGTAAAATATTCATTTGTCTGCTTTTACTCTCTTATCTTGTACTCTTCTTAAAATAATTGTTTTATCATTCTCTCCGTATTCTGTATGATAGAGTCAAATGAAGTTAATTAAAAGTGAGTTTTTTTCTTTTTTTATGTTCTTTTCTTTTTTTTTAAATACAGTTCAAAGGTAGATTCACAAAGGTACTAATTCTCAATTTGTTAAACATTTTTATAAATCCTTTTAAAGAAAGAAAAATTTGCAAAGCTTTATATTTCTATTTATATAATATTTCAAATTAGAAAACAATTTTTCAATTATATTTTTATATTTCAACATTTACTTATAATTTTACTCAAAATCTGAATCTGGTTATAATTTATCTAATCGAAACAATGAGTAAATTTTTTTAAGATTATTTACTTTAGCCATTTTTTATTTTATATATTTATTTAGATTTTTTTGGTGTGACTCAACATTGTACTACTAACATCTACTTTATTTTAAATTTAAATTAAAAAAACTATTAATTACACTAAAAAGTGAATTAATCACTACAAAATTTTAGAAACATACAATTGAAAATAATATTCAAAGATAATTAACTTAAATATAGAATTTCAGTTTTAGAATAGTAATAAAAATAAATATTACATTTCATTTAAGATATATATATATAAAAAAATTGCTAAAAACACTTTGATTCAGGTAATATCATGCAATATTTTGATTTCAAATTTTTACAATGAAAACTTAAATTTAATTTATATATCTTCTTCATCATCATAATAGGCTTCTCCCTGTTTTTCCAAAATTTCTACATATTTATAATAATTATTGTTTTAATATTTGTTTTACCACGATATAATATATACTATAGCTCCATTTATAACTTATTTAATTGAAATTCAATACATTTCCTCAACTTCCACCTTAAACTGATTAATAAATTAATTTGACAATGAATTTGAATCTTATTCACTCAATTTGGATGTCCTTCAGTTGGGATCTACTTCCGGAAGTATCAAATAAATGTCGGTGCTCAATCAAGGACTATAAGAGGAGAGCCTGCCAAACAGTAACCTATTCAGACACGCATATTCAGCTTAAATTACAGAAGAAGAATAAATGAATTTGAATTGAAAAAGTGAAATGTTAAGAAGATTAGCCTAAAAAAATAAATAACCATTCATTTTTATTTTCTTTTTTTAATATATAAATAAATTAGCATAAATAAATCGAAAGAAGATTAGAAAAATAAAATAAAAGAGCAAAAAAAGGGAAATATAATAATAATAATAAATAAGCAATAACTAATAAAATAAATAAATAAATATATATATATGGAAGAAAGATTAAATTTATTTCAAAAATAATAATAATAATAATAATAATAAGTTTTCCAGCAATTTGCTGAGAAAGTGAGCGGTCGGATAATAATAATAAATTAATGAATAAAACACGATTCGAAGAATTATAAGATTAAATTTATATTCAATAATATAATGATATAATTTTTTAGGGAAAATAAACGTTCTATCAAATATTTATAATCTATTTTAGAACATAATATAATAAAATTGAAAAAATAAAATATCTATTGATGTTACTGTACTAAAAAATTTAAATAAATATACACTATAATATATTTTACTTGTATGTATGTATCTATCTCTGTGGCTCTTGAAAGTTCTTGGTCGCAGCAACCACACTTCTCCAAGCATCCCTATTCTGAGCCACAACCCTCTAGTCCTTACCCTTTCCCATCTTACTTAACAACATAAATCTTAAATTTATATATACACATATTGTCGCTGAAGTGACTTAGAACAGTCAAATAAATATTCTCAATTTAAGATTTATACTACTAACGAAAATACTTAACAACTTCATTTTAGAAATTTGAATGATAGTAATTTATGATTATATAAATTTATTTTTTTAAGGCCATTAAGTATATAAAACTAATCATTAGATCATTAAATTATAAATCCTTATTTGAAAACAATCAAAAACTTTATAATCAAGGGTACATTGACCCCAAGATCCAATCATATATCAAATGAGAAATCTATATAACTTTCTCGGATCTTATAAACGATAAATTAAAACTTACCAAATACAAAATTTTGAAATAATAAAATAAAATAAATCTATATTAATTCATAATGTGAATGGTAAATTGAAAAATAATGAAAATTAATCTCTAAAATATTAATTTTTTAAAATATATTAAATTAATGATTTTTTTTCTTCAATTATAGGGTTTGTTATAGTAGAGATTACAAATATGGTTTTCACATATTTAAAAATATATTATTACCTTCTATTTAATATATATATACATATAATATATTTATATTGTAATAATTTTATTTGATTGAAATATAATAATGTTTGGAAATGTCATAAACTCATTGAAAGTTATTAATATACTTGTTGATATTATTACAAATGAATTATTAAAATTTGAATAGAAATACATTAAATGCTCTCAATTAAATTATAAATTCATATTCTGAATTTAATATTCCTTTTGGTAATTATCTATTTCTCCTAATAATATTATATTATATACGATATATAGGGTTTCAAGCTCCCTTATTAAATTGAAATTGAGATACTACCGGTGTTCTCAATTAAATTAATTAAACTAATGACCATCACTTTATTAATGTATTCGCTATGTTGTGTTTTGAAATGGATTGTATGCTTTTCTCAAAGTAAATATAAATGGATACATAGTTTTCAAAGGCAGCAGAGAAGACAGTTTGGTTGACTAGCTATCAGGGGCTCTCTCTTCTAGAATTATTCTCGTTTAGATGTTTATACAATTTTATTTCAAAATGTGCAAATACAATAAGTAATATATATGAAATATAAATATAATTTTTAGAAAATATAGTTTTATAATTAACTGGAAAGAGAACCGTATAAAAAAATAGTTGCATGATCTCAATGGGTTTACTTCGTGAATAAGCCATAAATGTTTAAAATGGATATAGATTCGAAATGTAAATTAACATTTCTATGATTATTTTTCGTTTCCATTACAATATTATTTTTAATATTTGGGAAGATAAATAAAACATACTAATTTAGTTTAATACTAATAATAAAATTCAATGCTAATTTGAATTATCAAATATTATACTAGTATCAATTATATAATATGATTTTAAGGTTTTTTTAATAGGAAATAATTATTATATAATATATTTATAATGACTGAATATTTGAAATGCAAAAATTTTGGAGAATAGGAAATACCTTGATATAAAACTACTGGTTGGTATTATAAAATTAAATGTGAAATAATAAATAAACTGGTTAGTCAAAAAAGTGAGTTTTTTTAAAATTTTGTTGAAAATACTTTTCAAAAATCTTAAAGGTTCAATTGGATTTATAGATACTTTCTATTTGATCATTTACAATTAAACGAAACCATTTTTTATAAATTACACATATTTATCTTCAAAATATTCATATTTCTATATTATATATATATATATATATATATATGTATATATATATTAAATAAAAAAACGTATTTATTGTTAATCAAGAATTAAAAACCATTTTTTGTTTTTTGAATATACATATAAATTGATTTGTGATAAGTATAATTAGAAGTAGGTATATCAGTCAGGCAAAATCCAATAATTTTTTTAAAATATAGCTCGGTGAACCAGAAACAATTCAAAAAACATTATCTTTAATTTTACATTTAAATGATTTCAATAGTAGTTTAATTTAATTTAAAATAATTAAAATATTATATTTGAAATAATAATAATAAAATAGTTATAATAATTTTTTCAATTATATTTTTTAAATAATAAGAAATAAAGACAAATTTTAAAATATTACTATATTTTTAATTAAGAAAACAAAAATCACACAAAAAAATTGAATTTTAATTTATAATCAATATATGTGTCTGATTCCAATTATATATATATAAGAAATCGTTAATATAGATTAAATTAGGATAATAGTAAATGTTTAATCTTAATCGACATACTATAAAGTGAAGCCGGTAGTAAATCGTGTGTGAGCCTTCGATTGGCTGCCTAGCAACCAAACACCCTTCAATCAATCCTAGTCTAGAGGGAATCTCATTCGAGTACTTGCCTACGGTCGAGTGACACTCAAAGCAAATTAACAGATTGAGAAAATTTAATATGCTACCTAAATCTATATAGAGATAGAATAGAATTGAAACAGTTTTACTTAAACCATTTCTTTATTGGAATAATTTTTAACTAATAATTCATTAATAAAATAAAAGAGGGATGTTAAATAAAATTAGGTATATTTAAATTAAAGGTGATTATTTAAGTAAACGCATTTTCGTGGATTTGGATAATACTTCCTGAGTTCCTTTTGCAATTCCAAATAAACTTTTCTTATGAAATTTTTTTGTGCCTCTTCTAGTTTACGAGATAAAAATAAAATAAAGATTTTTTAAGTTTGACAGATTAGTTAAGTGCCATTAAGTAATGTTTTATTGACTAATTCTCTAATTATTCACTTATTCACTAATTTTCGGTTTTTATAAGTTCGGTTTGGATATACGAAAATTATTCAATTAATTAATTTTTAATTTTCATAAAACTAAACCGAACTTATAAAAACCTCTGGTAGTCAAACGGATAAAACATGCTAGCTAAATAGAATATCAATGGATTTATATGCAAATTTTAATAATTTTTATCTCGTAAACTAGAAGATTAACATTATTATATATATTTAACTGATAAGAGCAGATCGCCCACTGTATTCCCTTAGTGATAAATACATTAGTTTTTTTTCATTCAATGTGAAACATTAAGGTAATTTATTTTTATTAAATAATCTTATGTATATTCATATTTTTTTATTATTTATTTTTGTTTATTTTATTAATTTTTCGATTTCAATATATTATTTTATCTAATTAAAAGAATAAAGAAATACATTTATATATTACAAATTCTAACATAATAATAAATCATTTATTTGTGAATCTTAACTAATTTTTCATTTATTAAGCAAATTTCTCGCCATTGATTGATTGTTTGTTCATCTTAGTTGGTCGATATCCAGACACATTCTCATCTAATATGCGCTTCCGGTGACCTCCACTAGGCTCTGCCCTTGGCAATCCTACCTCCTTCCCCAAATATGAACAACGTATTATAATTGTAATTTACATTACACAACATCTATAATTGGATAACAGAAATCAATCTCTTTTTTCATTTTATACTCATATTTATATAAAAAAAATAAAAATTTATTTTAGAACCAATCAATAAATAATCTTGTTCTGGCAAAACAAAAATTATCACTAATCCTTGTTTTCACATAAGAATATTTTTAATTTAAAAATAAAAAGAGTTTTCCATCTTTATTTTATAGATAAATTTGAATGAAAATAAAAAATTTACCATGTCAGTTAAATCTTATAACTTGCTTTGAAATTTGCTAAAAAAGTAAATCATAATAATAAATATTTTATTTATTTATTTACAATTCATTTAGAGATTCTTACATTTTTCTTTATGAGGTTTTTATTAATAAATATATATAAATCAATATTCTTATATATAAATATATATATAAGATTTTTTTTAAAAAAAAACTATAAGAAACAAACTGTTGTCAATTAAATAAATAAATCCATTATTTTCTAAAGTACTATTAAAATTAAAACTATTTCATTTATTTTATAAATTTGCCCTGAAAGAGTTTCATTTATGTAAAGTAGATCATTTTTATATTTATCACAAGATTACACCTTTGGAAAAAAAAAGATAAATCGCCTAACAGGATTATTTTTTAACATCGAGGGGATCGTTTTGTTATCCCTTTAGAGGGATTTTTATAAAGTATTTTAACTCACTACTGAACAAAAAATAAACTTTAAATATAATTTATTTACTATTTTTTTCAAGATTGAGTATAATAAAGAGATTATTAAAATGATTATGATTTTCAATCCATTCATTTGTCAACTGGCATTTCATCTATACATATATATATATATATATGCTAATATAAATATCTATAGAATATCTGGCTGTCATTATTGAAATTTTAATATTTTTACCGATCGACGATAGTAGGGGGGAATTGTTTTCACATCAAATTTCAAATGTGGAGATTTTTACATATCTCCACTAATCATGCATTTTCTTAACAGAAAAAAGTATTTTTAGGATGATGTCTGTCCGTCTGTCCATTGTGTGTACATATAAATGTGTATAGTTTGAACGGCTCAAGGAATTTTGATAAAATTTGAAATATTTATTTAATGCATCAGTACCATGAATTCATCAACTTTTGGTGCAAATCCGGAAACCGGAAGTGGTAGTTTACAAAGTATTAATTTTATATTCATTGTCGGAAAATATTTGACTTAAGATATAGTAGTAATTAACTAAAAATAAAAACCAATATAATATAATTTAGTCATTTTAATTCAAGTTTTTAAAATATTATATATATATATATAATGTATTGTTTGGAAATTAATTTATTTCACATCGTCGGTTGATTCTGTGCCTGGCCACAGCTCATTTTTTTTTCTTTTATAAATATGTTAATTTTATACATCGAATAAAAAAAAATGATGATAAAATAAATATTTGAATTTAAATACATATTATATATATACTAGATGTAAATATTGTTTTAAAAAAATCAAAACGAAACATTAAAAAGAAAATTTTAATTTTTTTTTTTTTTTTTTTTTAATTTCAAAAGTATTTATTTATTTGTTTGTGTTTGATTTATTTTTTTATAAACTGAAAATAAAAATACAAAAAGACAAACAGTAAAATAATCAAAATAATTAAATTAAAAAAAAAATATTTATGTTGAATAAATGTATTTATTTTAAAAATAAAAAGAGTAATAAAGAATAGAAATATTGAAAGAATTTAATAATAATCAAAGAATAAAACATTCAATTAATACAAAAAGAGAAATGGATATTATATTTTTTTCTTGAATTTAAAATAATCTTTGAATGTTTTTCGTTGAGAAGGTGAAATATATAAAGAGAGGCGTGAGATGCAATGTAGCCGGAAGTGGGTGTTGATTCGCATCATTACTGGACCCGCATTTAAGCCGTTCGTTCCCCCTAACAGTACTCCCCCTCACCAATCTGGTATTACCCAGCTCGAGCATTGGTGTTTGATGAGAGTGCTCTAAAAGGGGCAGGACGTCCTCGTTCTTAGGTGAAAGCACCTTGGCATCAGGTAACGGGACTCATCGGAGAATCTCCACTAAATATGTCGTTAGATTTGTCACTCCCGCTTCTCAAGCCCTGCAGGGGAATCAATTAAACAAAAAAAAACAACTCTTCCATCTTCGTCATCTTCTTGTTTTTATTTTTTTAATTTTGTTAGTTAAAAAGAGTCTCAAATTTCTCTTTTTTCAATACCAATTTCCTTGAAAATTAATTAAAATAATTTTATCTTATATCATTTGTACTATTGAATAACATTAATTAACAATTATTAATTATATAATACAATGTGTTTTTACAAATCTCATTTTCTTTTCGATTAAGTTTTAAAGACTATTTTTTCCAATTCATTAAGTGAAAAACTAAAAAATTTTTGAATGAACAACGATGAAGTTTTTTTTTACTTATTATCCACTTCATTGTCCTAATAAATATTCTAATTCCTCTAAAAAAAAGGAACATTATCGTTAACGTATTCGATTACAATCGAGTTTGAGGGAACATGGAACATTTATACTATCTCAATTCGAAATTGGGGGCAGGTGAATTGCTTGCGGTTGAGATTTCCAAGGGATATTTTAGAGATCATCGACCACAAAGAGAGAGGGTGAATATTAGGGCGGGGCTGTCCAAGAGAGTAGTGGAAGGGATCAGGTGCGTTTCTAATGCTAACCAATTGCTTGTTAAAGCAAACATGAATCGAATTACTAATAAATTATTGTTTTATTAGTGTCCTTTTTATGATATGAATACACCAATGAATTGATAATCAATAGAAAAGGTGTGATTAATATTTATTTTACAGGAATGAATGAAATTTGGTTTTGGTTTATATTTTTTAACACGTTTTTATCACGCGCCAGCATGTGACGTGGTGCTATCAACAAAGAGCCAAACACACGCTGGTTTAATAAATATTATTTATTAATTTGTATTTATTATTAATTTAATTTAAATATAATATATCAGTTTATTAGTCCAATTCAAATTTTCTAGATAGTCGAGTGAAGACACTCCAGATATTTTAATCTTTATTTATTGAACTTTATTTAGAAATTTTTTAAAGGTATCCTTGTCTGCCCTTTCTTGTTGCCATTTCAAAATGTAGCATCTTTTCAATATTATTTTCCTATTCAAAAAGTTTCAAGGTTTTATTCCTACGGGATAAGAGGCAGACAAGTACAAAAGAGACAATTGTAGGTTAAAAGTTCTATTATAGAATGAATACCCAGTGAAAAAAGGATCCGTCATTGAGTCGGTTATAACATCACCAATCCCTTAATCAGTGGCGGATTATGATCATCTGTGGCCTCTACTCTAAGCATTTTATTTTTGAGCCTCTCTCACCTTAATATTATATATATATATATTTATATATGCAATTAATTTTGATTCTACCTTAACTAAATTGTTAAATTGTTTCATTTTATACTTTAATTAGAGATTTTATATGTATATATTTAATTATACAGCTACAATTTCAAATAAAACTTTTTACACATTTGTTTCCAAATACAATTTTAATTACTCATTTCTTGTGTGAATAAATACAAAATATTTTCTGTGATTGTGATTTTTTAAATAAAAAATTAATATTTACAAAGCAAAATTTTCAAATTTTAGGGGACCTTCCAAGCCGGTTCCTAATTGGTAATCCACCACTGCCCTTAATACTAGATTATTTAGATCAGTCGTTCCCAAAGTGGTCCCCAAGGAGGTCCTTAAACAACAACAGGGGGTCCGCGTAAGGTTTAATAAAAAATATCTGAAATGTCTCCACTCGACTATCTTGTAAATTTGAATTGGATTAATTATCACATATATTATATTTAAATTAAATTTATTTAATTATAAATTATAAATTAAAATTTATTAAAGCATCGTGTGTTTGGCTATTTGTTGATGGCACCACATCACGTGCTGGAGCCTGATTGGCAGTCAACGTGTTAAAAAATTAATTCAGGTACTTTCAATCAAGCTGAAATTCTATATATAGCAGTTTTATACAATTTTTAATCGTGTGAAAAACTATCAAACATATATCTTTATTTTTACGATCAGTTTAGAGGAAAAAAATCAAAACGTGGTAAGTAATGGTCCTCTTCCGAATGAGCTACATTTCTCAAAAGTTGATAGAAAACTACGAATTTTGAATAATGCCCGTGTACCAAATTTCATTAGTAAAAATTCTTACGATAATTATGATAATAAAATTTACGTTTGAGACTATTAGCGATCGGCACAATAAAAAAATAAACAAAAAAAATACAATTTTTTATGAATATCAAACAGAAGAGTAATCGTACTGAATTGGTAGAAGGGAGAAAATTGAGAAATTAGAGAGAATTTTAAATAAATATAATAAATATCAAATAATTAGATTTATTGGATTTTTTTTAGAATCTCTGGAATTTGAACTCATTATATAAATAATATTTTAACTGACTCAATTATCGATTATTGTAATCAAGGAAGTTTGAAAATAAAAAAAAATAAACTTTAAGAGTAAAGAATAAGGATAATTACTAAAGCAGCTTTAAAATATTCAGCTAATTAAATGAGAGTACAAAGACAGTTAATCTCATTCTTTTAATTATTTTTTTACTGTACAACGGATGCTTGAAATGTAATTGCTCATACAAACTTGCAAATTTTTTTATGTGAAATCTTCGCGTGGTCTATTTCATGCCTTATTAAAAACCAATCGTTAAATATTTTAATGATTTACGAGCGGATTATAAACGTCTCTTCTTAATCTCTGGTGGGGTTTCTTATGTTTTCTCTCGCTATATCTCCGTGTGAGTTTGTCGTAATCGACTCCCTTTACTTTAATTTTCGAGATCAAGAAGTCTCTGTATATATATATATGTGTGTGTGTATGTGTGTGTGAGAGAGAGAGAGAGAGAGAGGAGGGGGGAGAAAGATAGGACATATTTTCCTTCTAGATCATGTTTCAGATTTATGACTCGTTGCAGTCTAAAGATAACTTTTTTTTTATCTTTCAGTGTTGTTCTCTTTAGAAAGCATCTGTTGTTCACGAGGTTATACAGGATGATTACGACTATATAACGTTTTTCTTCTTCCTGCTAATCTTCTAATTTAAGAATAATCATTACTATTGTTAAGAAAGAATATAATAATATAAACAAATTTTCAGAACCTAATCAAACAATAAAAAGAGCAATTTTTGGAATAATTATTTTAATTTAATAAAATTGGTAAATAGAATTAGTAAAAACTATTTTAATTAAAACTATGAGAGCGGGTCAAAAAGTCCGTGACTTTTTAAATGAAATAGCAACACTGTTTCTGATTCCTGACTATCAGCTGACTTCTGTCGAAATTTGAACCAGTTCGATCATTTAGTTTCTGATTGACATCCATTAATGGCAGACTATTTCGTGATTTGAGAAGAAAATGGCAAACATTGAAGTTCTATGAAAATGCATGAATTGCTTCCTTATCCGCCCCATTCTCCAGATTTAGCCCCGAGTGACTATTTCTTGTTTTCAAATCTGAAAAAATGGCTTGGCAGAACGAGATTTGACTTCAACGATGAAATCATCTCACAAATAAATCTATTTTGTTGTCCTTGACAAAAATTGGAGAAACATTGGACGAAGTGTATAGAGCTCAAAGAAGACTATGTTGAAAAATAAAATAATTTTTTATCCAAAAACCTGTGTTTCATTCCAAAAGTTACAGACTTGATCTGCCCTCGTATAATAATAAACTCTCAATAAAACTTTTGATCTTTTAATACAAAGTGATCTTTATTTTTCTTGTGTAAAAATTCGTAAAAAAGGTAAACATATATAATAAAATAAATATTGAGATAATAAACATAACTGTGTGTGTGTGATTAAATGTAATAAGTTGACCTGTGGCCAGGTCCGAACCGACCGACGCGACGGTTGAAATAAATTAATTTCCAGCTACAGAAACAATTTCAAATAATTTTCATATATCTATTAATGTAATAAAAAACAAATATGGATACATAAATAATAAATATAAACATTTTTAATTTTATTTTATTTATAATATATATGCAAGACCAGGCTGTGACCTCATGAATGGCTGGATAACGTCATATAATTTTAAATCAAGAAAAAGCTAATAAATATGATTTTTCTCGAGGATAAAACCAATACAAAGTGCATGATTCGTGGTAATATATAAAAAAATCTTCTTTGGTGTGAAAATAACCCTTTCCTTCCTATCGTCGATCGCTAATACTACCACTTCCGGTTTCCGGAATTGCACCAAAAGTTGATCAATTCATCCCACTGATGCATTAAGTAAATATACCAAATTTCATCAAAATCGGTTTAGCCGTTCAGGCTGTACACATCTATACGGACGGACGGACAGACGGACGGACAGACATCATGCTAAAAATACTTTTTTCTGTTTAGAAAATGCATGATTCGTGGAGATATGTAAAAATCTCCACATGTGAAATTTGGTGTGAAAACAATACCTCCCTTACTATCGTCGGTCGGTAAAAAATGGTTCAATTGGAAAAAAATCTTAGAAAATACACAAAATACATAATTAATACATATATATATATATATATATATATATATATATCAATAAATTCTTCAATAAATGAAATATTATAAAGTAGCGTATAGAGGGGGTAAGAGGGGCACTGATATATAGTGTCGACATATTTATAAAACAAATTATACTTTAATAAGTTCAAAACTTAAAATAAAAAGGAGAAAAAAAAATTAAAATTTATTTTAAAATTTTTATTTATTTATATTAGATAATAACTATCTATCTCTGTGGCTCTACGGAACTCGAAAGATGTTGGCCGCAGCAACCACATTTCTCCAAGAGTCCCTATCCTGAGCCACTACCATCCAACTCCTTCCTACCCCTCCCATCCCTCTCACGTCCCTTCTTAAAAAGATAATAACATTTATCAAAAATGATTTTAATTTGTTTAATTATGTATATTATAAATAATACTATAGTATAGTATAGTATATTAGTTAGTACATTAAATTAAATTTCTAAAATACAAAGTGAAAAATATATTTTCAGGTAATAATAATGAATCGTCAAAAAAAGATGCAAATTTATTTGGTTATTGATAATTGGATAAGGCCGCTTTACCAGATCTGGTAAAGCGGCCGGCATAGATGGAATAAAAAATGAAATACTAAAACAACTCATTAATTTTATAATAAAACCATCAACGTCCATATATAATAATATTTTAATAACAAAAACCATACCAAAGCAATGGCAAAAGTCTAACATTATAATTATGTACAAAAAATGCGACCCGAAAGATATTGTCAACTATAGACCATTTACTCTAACATCAAATATGGGAAAAATCTTTGCAAAACTCATCCAGAGAAGAATTGAGAGAACTATAATTAACAACCAACCAATAGAGCAAGCCGGCTTTAGAACTGGATATTCCACAATAGATCATTTACACGTGATAGGACAGATCTTAGAAAAATCTAGAGAATATCAATTCACAATATATTTAGCATTTATCGATTTTACCAAAGCATTTGACTCTATAAACCAGGCTTGCATCCTGGAAGCTCTGATCTCTCAAGGAGTAGATATAAACTACGTCGAGATTATTGAGAATCTATATAAGAAGTGTGAGGCTAGAATTCTCTTGGATGAGCCGGGACCCTTCTTCCCTGTAAGAAGAGGCGTAAGACAGGGTGATCCACTTTCACCAATTTTATTCAATTGCACAATGGAGCAAATGTTTAGAAAATTTAATTGGGAGGGGAGGGGATTGAATGTCAATGGTACCTTCTTTTACAACTTAAGATTCGCGGACGAGATAGTCCTGATTGGGAAAAGCAAAGAGGAAATAACCGAATTACTGAGAGACTTGAACAAGGAAAGTAAAAAAGTGGGTCTAAGGATAAATGAGAAGAAGTCAGTAATACTTACAAATGGTTGTCAAGAAAAAATAAAATACGATGATAAAAAATACAAAGAGTGTAGGGAAGAAGTGGTTTATCTTGGTCAAACTATACGTTATGAAAATAGAACAACGCTAGAAATAAATAGAAGGATAAACTTATGTTGGAAAAAATTTTGGTCTACGGCCTTTATACTAAAAAATAAATAAATAAACCTAGACTCAAAAATCAAAGGTTTTAAAAATTGTATTATACCAGTGATGACTTATGGTGCACAAACATGGACATTAACAAAGAAAAACATGAATAAATTGGAAACAGCTCAACGATCCATGATAAGGAGTATTCTTGGTTTTACAAGAAGAGATAGGAAAAGAATAAAAGAAATATATAAAATAACAAATATGGACAACATCAACATTTATATAAGAAAAATAAAGTGGAAGTGGGCCGGACATACAGTAAGAACACATGACGAAAGATGGTCTAAGAGAATTTTGGAATGGCATATACTGGAAGAAAAAAGGAAAAGAGGCAGACAAGTAAAAAGATGGTCGGATGAAATTCACGAAACAGCGGGAACGGATTGGCAGAGGATCGCAAGACGAAGAACCGCTTGGAGAATTTTGAGAGAGGCCTATGCCCGCAAGGGCCTGGTTCTGTCATAACAAATAAATTAATTAAATTTTTGTATATATATATGTGTTATGTAACCAAATAAAGGCAATAAATAAATAAAAATTGGTTAAGGGGAGGGGGGTAAATGATTATTAACTAATAATAGTATTTTTATATCGCTTTCGATGTAGTATTTAGAGATAGACCCTCCCTCCAAAAATAAAATAAAATTATCAAACAATAACACTTTCATATTAAATAAGTTGACCTGTGGCCAGGTCCAAACCGACCGACGGTTTGAAGTAAATTAATTTCCAGCTACAGAAACAATTTCAAGTAATTTAAATGTATCTATTAATGCAATAAAAAACAGATATGGATATAACATAAATATTTTTAATTTTATTATATTTATAATATACGAGATAAGTAGTAGCTGGCTGTGACGTCATGAAGGGCTGGGTGACGTCATATAATTTAAAATTAAGAAAAAACTAATGAAGATGATTTTTCCTGAGGTTAAAACCAATACAAAATGCATGATTCGTGGAGATATGTAAAAAATCTCCACATGTGAAATTTGGTGTTAAAACAATAACAATACTATCGTCGGTCGGTAAAAATTGAATGATATTGGGTTTATTCACGGATTTATGTAAACCGAGAGAATTTTTGCGGGGACACTGGGACAGAATACACATAAGAATAAGAAAAATGATCGTATGGGATTTGTAAGTCAGCTAAAGAATAAGAATATTTGATCTATCAAAATTAAAAAAATCTTTAGGAGATCTAATTTTATTTATTTAAAATAAGTTGTACCACATGTTTATAATTATAAAAAATTATACATTAAGTTAATTTTTTAAATAAGCTTAACTATATTTTATTTCTTTCCAAATATAATTTATCAGTACAATGATAAGAAAAAAATTTGATAATTTATTAATAATAAATTATTATTGAGTATAGATATATTCGATTACAATATATTTATATTCATATGAAATAATTTCCATAATAAAAAAAAATAAAATATTTTTATATTTGGTAAGTTAAAAAGAAATAATAATGAAAAAGAGTTATATCTTTTCAAAATATATGATTTTTTTTTGTGATGTTTGCATTTTAATTTTAAATTGAGAAATTATAATAATAATAATTAATTCTACCTATATAGTAAAATATTTAAAATATATCAAAGTTTAAATTATGAAATTGTATATTTCAAAATGAAAATACAAAGTTAAAGAAAATAATCGCGATATTCAATTATTTTTTTATTATTAATTAAATTAAAAAAAAAAACAATTGAATATTTAATAGGGCCTCCTCCTTTCCCCATAAATTAGCCCTTCCAAGCCTTGCCTTCCGAAATTTAGAAAAAGTAATAATAAAGAAAGTTTGCCTTAAATAAAAATTAAAAAAAAATAAGGCGTTTGGTCTGTAGCCTCTTTGAATCAGCTGAGAGTGCCTTTGATTTTTTGGATTTCGAAATGAAATCGCGACATTCGGGGCAACCTGAAATAAAACCTACCTAGTAAGGGAGTGCATAGCCTCCATCAATAGGCATGGAAGGCCCATGCTAATCGAAAAAGCCCTGCGCTCAAAAGGTAACCAACAATTTGTTCCTATTCAGGCTAATCTCATTTCGGAACTATGCTGAATTACCTTCCCGAATTCCCGTTCATCCAATCCACCTCAAATACACTCTCAGTAATACAAAATGGCACAATTCAGACCTGACATGCAATTCATGCAAACCATCCCTTAAATCAGGGATGAGCAACCCGCGGCCCGCGGGTTGCATGCGGCCCTTTAAATATTTTTCTGCGGCCCGCCGAGCATTTCTAAAATAGAATTTTATTATTCGTCTCGATTATATTTATAAACAATATTATAATGTTTATTATATATATATAAAGCTTTGTAAATTATTAGTAAGTGCGGCCCGCCACAAAATTTTAAAATTTAAATTGGCCCGTGGGTTAAAAAGGTTGCTCACCCCTGCCTTAAATAATAGCATGGCATTTGTCTTATCCACCCACATTTTATTTATTTATTAATTCTTATCTAATCTATGAATTAGTAGGATGAGAACATGCATGGATGTAGGAGGCAACCACCTGAAAATTCCTAACAACTATATATATATATATATATATATCAAAAAATAGCCACCCTCCCAGTATAACGCATCGAAACCTACTAATTTTAAAAATACCTTTGTCTCTTCTGCCTCCTTTATCAATGCTTCTTCTTGAAAAATGTACTCTGAAATTCCCTAATCTCACTAAATTCTGTCATATAATTTAATATATTTTTCTATAATCTCCTAATGAATATTATCAAAAGCAAAAAATCATTGTAATTTAATTATACTTTCTATATTATATTAAACTTTACTTTAAATATTATATTTACAATTTCTATTTTAAAGTGCGCCATGCTAAATAAATAACGATTATTACTTACATTTGGAGAGCTGTATTTCAATCATTTCATCGTCATGGATGGAGAAGATAATCAAGAATTCAAATCAACATTCAGTAGCAGGAACGAAGATTGAAACATGAAATATAAGAAGAAAAATAACTTATTAGTTTATAATCAATAAATTTAAATTGAATTAAAAATAAAATTAATAATAAATACTGACCTCGGAGTTAATAAAGGGTTGATATTACTCGCAGATTAAACTCGAAGAACAGCTCGTAGACTTGAATTGATGTCCATCACTTTCACCTCGATAAATTAAAAAATAATTAAGATTAGATATTTATATTATATACAGGAAATAAAAAATAAGATATAAATAAATAAATAAATAATATTAATAGGATTAAAAAAGTGTATAGATTTTTAAAAATATTATCTTATTTCTGTAATATATTAAAATACTAAAATTATTTTACATCCTATATAAAACCATGATTATAATAAGTTATAATATGCATTTAATAGACATATAATAAACATATCGTAGAAAACATCAGAAAACTAATTATGATTATATTATTAATTTCACGAAGATTTTATTGTTTAATTGATATATAGGTAATATAAATATTATTCATTTTTCAAAAGTGTTATAATAATATGAAATTGACAAAACAATATTCAATATGAGATTTGAAAGGAACGGTGTGAGCGATAATGAGATTAGAAACAATATATAGAATATTTAAAATTATATATTCCTATATGAATATAAGAAATTTATATTTTATAATTATATTATATGAGTTTTGAAAATAATTAGTACATCTTCATATTTTTTAAATAAATAAGTTTTAATAGGATTAATATATATATATTGAATTTTAAAAAATATTTCAATAAATATATTTAAAGAAAAATAAAATTTTGTATATGATTTTTTAATTTGTAAATAATTTTAATTTAATTTTTAATAAAATTTAATTAATGAGATCGGATAGAATATTTAAGATTAATTCTTTTCAAAGATTTGAATGAAAAATTTATAAATTTATTTGGGTATATGAATAAAAAAAAATTATAAAAATGCACTTTATAAAATTTAATTTTTATTTAAATATTTTTTTTTTAAAGTTCACTAATCTTCCTTTTAATTATTAAAAATAAATAATAAAATTACAATTAATTCTTGATTAGCGACTGATTAAGGGATGATTTCAGTGGATAGGCCGCTTAGGGTCTTACACAGAGCAAGGAAGGGGAACTGAGGGAAACTGAATCGTTCAAGTCAGCCGGCCGGCATGAGGAGGTCAGTTCAGGCGGCGGAGGGGCATGGAGAGGGGTGAGCGGGGAGTGCAGAGGTGAGGGCTCTACTGCAAATTATTTCAAATAACTTACATATTAAAATAAAATAAAATAAACAAATATTAATTTTTAAAATTAGTGGTGTTTTAGAATACATCTTAAATCGAATCAATAAGTTTAATTCTATTAATTCTATTCTATCAATAAGCTTAATTTTATTCAAAGATCTTAATGAAAATTAAAAAAAAAAATTATAAATATATCAGTAAGAAGTTCATTAATTAAATTATCATATTTTGAAAAAAACAAACAAGGAGGTGGCGTATTAATGTAAATGGTTGAATTTAAATTTAAAATTGTTTGCCGAATGTAATATAATTTTAATTTAATGGAAATATATTTCATAAAAAAGAGGGTAAATGGTAAGAATTGTTCTTATCTTGGTTGGGATACGGTATAATAAGTCTACATGTCATTTCGGAGATATCGATGAGTTATGCTTTTCTTTGCTGTGTTCTTAGCGAAATACGTTAATCAATTCTTTTCTAGTATGAATTTCTATTTTATTTCTAAAAAAAATTTAGTAAGTAATACATTAGTTACATACCCAATTAACATTTTATATATCTCAACCTTCTTTCGTTCCAGTATATTTTTCAGTTGGAGGAACTAATAATAAAAATAATTTTTATATATGCAAATTAATTCATAAATCTAATCCAGTTTTTTCTAAATTTTTTCAATTTGGTTCTTAAAAAAATAAGTTGACCTGTGGCCAGATCCGAACCGATGATGAAGTAAATTAATTTCCAGCTACAGAAACAATTTCAAATAATTTTAATATATCCATTAATGTAATAAAAAACAAATATGGATATAACATAAATATTTTTAATTTTATTTTATTTATAATATATATGTAAAACCAGGCTGTGATGTCATGTATGGCTGGATGGCGTCATATAATTTTAAATTAAGAAAAAACTAATAAAGATGATTTTTCTCGAGGATAAAACCAATACAAATTGCATGATTCGTGGTGATATGTAAAAAATCCCCTCATGTGAAATTTGGTGTGAAAACAATACCTCCTTTACTATCGTCGGTTGGTAATAAAAAAGTGTAGTGATTATTGGGTGTTAAAGAATATATCTATATCTATATATAATTTTACAAAATAAATAAGGTTAAGTAAATCAAAGCATAATACATAAATTAATTTGTATATGTTCTAATAACAATAGTCAATCTGTTCGCATGACAACCTAAATTCCAGTAATCAAACTACAAACGATAATTTTAATATATGAGATGATTTCTAGATTTGTCGTTCGATGTAATGAAGTATTCTTTCTTTTTATTTTCCTATTAAATGTGTTATTACGGAAAATGTGTTTATTTATGTGTGTGTTTTAATTATTAAAAAAATCAACTTTATATCATTAATTAGGAATTTTAATTTGTAAATCAAGAAATAGCCAGGAAATTTAGAAAAAAATTTGATAAAAAAACCTGATTTATATTATATATCTGAGACACCAAATCTTTAGGATTTTCTTTCACAATTTTACATATATTCCTTTAGGGGCAACTCGACACCTTAAAATTGATGTATAATTGGTTAAATTAAAGGATTTAATCATTTTTTTCAGGAAAGATTTATTCGTACGTTATTATCAAAATTTGGTTTCCCTTAAAACACCCTAAATAGAATAAAATTCAATAAAAACATATAAGGGAACTGTCTATTCTCCCTTAACTCCGGGAGATCTCGACATGTAACAACAGGACGGTAAGTGTAATTCAGAACAATAGATTTTTCTAAGTTGAAACCAATACAAACAAAATATTAACTGACTAAACACATTAATAACAATATAACATTACATTACGTATAACTATAAATATTTCTATTTGTGTAAACTGGGAATGATTTGCCACAATAATTCAGGATCACTCAAGGTACTGAGTTGAGTTACTTCCAAATTAATATACACAAGAAACACTGTGCTCCTACATAAATAAAGTATTTTATTCAGATATTATTTAAAATAAACAAATCATGGAGAAATCGGTATGCCAATTAGAAAGAATTTGACTATCGAGATTTCCTCAATACAGGTTGTCGAAATCTCCCCGAATTGCACATTTCTATAACAAATGACAGCAATTCTCTATGACTGATATTGGATATAATTTGAGCACACAGCCTTCTATAACAAATGACAGCATTTCTCTATGACTGACATTGGATATAATTTGAGCACACAGCCATGTTTCTTAATGTCTGATCTCTTAAGTTAGTGATTTGAAATTCTCAAAAATTGAAATTATTGTTAACAATTATTACCGGGACAAAGCCAATCTTATACTTCACAGATTGTAAACTAAAAAGCACGTACCTGATAGACTATTAATATTTAATTTCTAGTTTAATGGTTCTATTTTGATGACTTTCAATTGACAACACAAAGCTATTAACTCGGTTTATTCTAATAGAGAAGAATCATATGCAAATCAAAGGTGCAGAACTCTTTTCGAAGGGATTTTCTTATAAATGTCGAGTTTTACAAATTTTAAAACTTTCGAAAACCGTAAAAAATAAAAAATTCTATATAAATATAAAAGTAAATAAAATTTAAATTATT
This sequence comes from Labia minor, assembly GCA_963082975.1. Lineage (NCBI taxonomy): Eukaryota > Metazoa > Arthropoda > Insecta > Dermaptera > Spongiphoridae > Labia > Labia minor. The sequence goes on from OY720345.1 coordinate 41,481,441, forward strand.
ATTAATAGTAATATAATGTAGTTTAGTCTTAAATAATTGAATTAATGTATAATTATTCCATTTTCAAAAATGAATAAATTAAATAGAATTCCATCTAATTAATTCCATTTATATACTCTATATTTATATATTTAGAGTATTGAATAAATATGATTAATTAATATTAAAAAATAATTAAAAATAATTAATAAAATATAATTTATTCATTTCTTACTATCACCCAGCCAACTTGATTGTGTGTGTCTGTGTTCACTCTTTAGAATACTAAAAAAACTAATTTTTTTTTATTTTTATTAATATAATATTTTATCGTTTTTCCAATGAGGCTTATCGCTCTTAGCAAGAAAAATATTTTAGCCATACAAATTTAAAATAGTATATTCTCATTTTATATTAACAATATTAATGAAATATAATTAAAAAATAAATTAATTAATATTATTAGTAAATTATTTCAAATGTTAATATCGGTGATAGTTTAATTTATTTTTAAATATTATAATCTTATATTTACCTATAATAAATTCATATAAAATATTGTATTAGATAGATAGAGTATTAACGTAACAATATAAGATATAGACAAGATTTAGTTATTTATTTTTAATATCTTCAGCCTCTCTTTATACATAAATATATATTATAAATATAATTAATTATAGTATCATTCAGGCATGTAGAAATGTTTAATCTAATAATTTCACTTTGATTGTGTTGTAAAAGTAGCTCTAACGTGAATTCACTTATTAATTAATTTTGGAATTTAATATAATCTTTTAGATGCTATATCACCAATTAAATTGTATCTATTTATATATTTAATTATATGAACAATATTACGATTTGAAATGAACTTTTGAGAGAATAATTGTGAGTGTTTTGATTAAATGGAATGTTTTCAAGAAAAATAAAGAAATATAATACAGAGAAATAACTTTATATCCTATCTAATCTTATTATACGATCAATAATTATATAATATATTTATATATAATCACGATATTCAAACATTTTTTAAAAATAATAATTAAATAAAAAAATCAATTGAATATTTAATAGGGTCTCCTCCTCTTTCCATAAATTAACCCTTTCAAACCTCGCCTCACGGAATTTAGAAAAAGAAAGTTCGTCTTAAAAAATAATTTAAAAAATAAGGTGTTTGTGGTTTCAATCAGCTGATTTTATGGTTTACTACAGTTGACATATATAAAACAAGTAATAGAACAAACATAAATGCAAAAGAAAAACATATCATTCACTCGTTTGATAATTTGCAATAGACTCACTAACAAAAGATTCAATTTAAATAATAATCAGATAAAAACATTTTATTTTTTTACTAATTGGATTATCTTTTTTTAAAAAAAATAAACAATTTAAATAAATTATTTAAAAATACCATAATTATATATTTTTAAAAAGAAAAGACATTGTAAAAAAGTAAAATATACTACTTATTCATAAATCACGATTTGTCTTAACAATCACAATCCATTAATTACTTTACAATTAACAACAAAAATATTAGCTAGAAATCTAGCAGAAGAACGTTTGCCAGGTCAGATAATATATACTAGATGTTATAGTTCTTGGCCGCAGCAACCACATTTCTCCAAGCGTCCCTATCCTGAGCTAAACCAATCCAACTCCTATTTTCTCCCAACTGGCTCCTTCCTACATTGTCCCGTCCCTTTCTACCCACCGTGTCCTTGATCTTCCAAGAGGTCTTTTCACAATCGGTCTCCCCACAAACATATTTTTCATCACCCAGTCTTGCTAAGACCACGACTCACACTGGTATAATATAACCGGCCAAATAATTGTTTTATATATTTTAATTTTGATCCCACTCGATAATATTTTTGAAGAGATAAGCCCCTTTACTGCATAATAACAGGCGTTACCCAAATGAAACCTCGATTTAATTCTTCTTGCATAATAATTAAATATTCCTTCGTTGATTTTGTATGTTATTATTATTCCTCACATAGAAATATAAAGTAAACAATATTTCTTTATAATTTAATACTATTTATTAAATAGTATATAGGTTTATAAACTAAGTAAAACAATAATTGTAAATTCAAAAAACATGACTACATATTTTTTATATAGCCAGGTTTAATTTTTTAATATATTATTTTTTATTCATCATATTTGAGTCATGTATTTATTTATTAAATAAGTGTAGCCATAATAACAAATTGCATTAAAAAATTGATATTAAAATATTAAGAATTTCTATGCTTACTTTTTTAATATATTTGTTATTTTATATTATTATTATATTATTATATTTATTATTATTATTATTATTATTATATGAGTTATAATATTTATTTAATAAAACAAAAAATTATATAGGTTGTATGAAAGTAAGCTATTTATAAATTGTTCTCCTTTTTTCTCTCATCTCCTGTGATTGTGAATGACCCCAATCATCACACTTTTAATTTCATTTCAGGTCGAAGCCGAAAAAGATTATTTCATGTCAAATGAGAGAGATCATAATTATAGTAGTATAATAATTCATCCTGGATTTCATATTAAATACAAGAAATTAACATTGTTCAAGATGATGATATAATTGATAAAAACATGGGAAATAAATAAATAATATATTAAAACATTCATTAGTATATATCATATATATTTTATTTTAAATTATAATTTGATCATTCATTTTTGATTTATGTAAATCATTCAATACACTTTGGTTTTATCTGAACAATTTAAATGTCATAGCATCTTTTTAAAAGTTACATCTAACAAATTTTAACACCTTTATAAGGAAAGTGGTTCAATTTTTATTCTGTGGGCGTCAAGTTTTACCAAGAAATGAGCTCATAAAAATAAATTGATCTTTTTTTATATATAAAATGTTGTGAGAGGTGAGAAAAAATACTAAGAACCGGAGTAGAATTTATACACAAGCATAAGGGCTTTGAAAAACATGTCAAAATTATCGTATACCCATATATCTAGGTAGATGTATATTATCGTAATACAGAATATACCTAGACAGAACTTTAAAAATTAAAATAATGAATTAAATAAGCTGGATTATCTCCACACGATTATCTCGCAAATTTGAATTGGATTAAATAACTTATATTATATTTAAATTAAATTTAATTAAAAATAAATTATAAATTAAAATTAATAAAAAATATTTATTAAACCAGCGCATTATTTATTTAGCTCTTTGTTGACGGCACCACGCCACGTGTTGATTGGGAGTGTGAAAAAATTAATTCTGGTATTTTCAGCGATTCAATCAGGTAGAAAATTCTATATATAGCAGTTTTATATCATTTTTAATCATGAAAAAACTATCAAACATATATCTATATTTTTACGGTCAGTTTAGAGGAAAAAAAATCAAAACGTTGTAGGTAATGACCCTCTTCCTGTTGAGCTACATTTCTCAAAAGTGGATAAAAAACTACGAATTTTGAATAATGCCCGTGTACCAAATTTCAATATTCTAGCTCAAACCGTTTTTGCGTAATCTTGTCTACATACACACATACTATATGATAATAAGCTTTTCTAAAATAGAGTCCTTCTCAAATCACAAATTATGAAAGTATAATAACAATCATGAAGTCAATCATCAAGTGAATTTTCAACTATTTTGTGTACAGATCCTATAAATCCTGAATATAGATTGTATAAATTCTATCCTATTATATAGATTCTAGATTACTAAACCGCTTGAATCATTGTAATTGATATTTATTGATCCCTGTTAATTAATTGCTTTAATTAAGATACAAATAATTAAAATGAATTTACCCAAAAGTGAAAAATACAAAGAACAAAAATACTTAATAATAATATGTTATTAACTAAAAAAAAATTTAAATAAATCTATCTCTATCTCTGTAGCTCTACGGAACATTCCATGTTCCTAATTTTAATTTCCTCATTTTACTAGCCCTGATCTCTCTGTAATGTGGTTGATGTTTCATGATTTTATTTTTGTGGAGAAGAGAAATCACCTCTTCGTCCAACCTCCAATTGGAGGAACAGCTGTAATGGAGAAAATTTAAGATTTACATCTAATTATAATAAAAGAGAATATCTATTAAAATAAAGTCAATTACTCAATCAATTAATTCATTCATTCATCATTTAGCTGACCGTACTCATAAGATATCTGTGTAAATAAATACAGAATATAAATATTTAATGGAGAAGTTATAATAAAAAATAAAAAATAAAAATATATAGAAATAGGATATCTTAAAAAAATTTTAAATTTTAAATAAAAAATATCATTATCACAATATCAAAAAAAGTTTTTTAGAAAAAAAAAGGGTGAGGAAAGCGGTGAAAAAACTGTTTTCAGGAAAACGGCTGATGAGTAGAGAAGACGCACTGGGCAGACAATATATAACGAAAGTAGATATTAGAGAATTGGGAAAGAGAATAGGAATTGAGAGGAATCTAGTTTCTGAATTCAGGAATAGATATATAAATGGAATTACATTTAGTAAAGTATTTTTGATATATATATGTCGTAATGGAAATTTTAGGAAAATAGCATTTACCTAGACAAAACCCATTTGACTGACCAAATAGTTTCGACTATTATTTCATTTCAATTTGACAAGGAAAATAGCATTTGCTAAGACAAAAGCCATTTGGCTAAATCTTTGTTGGGAAAATAGCTAAACTATTTCAGTAGCCAATTACGAAATTATTCATAAAATTTTTGTGTTGAATCCATTTCATTTTAAGGATAGTTTATTATAAAAAAATATATTTAACAATATTGCCAAAGAATTAGTGAATAAGACATTGTTACCAAAGAATTCGAGTATAAGTAATATTTTTTCCCAATTATTATATTTTGTTTATATCTTTTTTTGAAAAATATTCGTTTTCTTATTAAATTGTTTTAATTAATTAAAAGATTTTTTGAAAATAAATAAAATATTTGGATATTTTTTTCTGTCTCTTCCCTACCACTTTTTACTTTCCCGCATACTTCGTATAAGGGAAGTATTGGAATCGTCAAAAATTTCGACTTCGAGATTTCGATAGATCTTGACGTTTTAGACCTCCCTGACTCGGAAAATTCCATTTTTCGAATTATGTCTGTGTGTGTGTATGTATGTATGTATGTATGTATGTATGTATGTATGTATTTAATGTCTGTAAGCAAATTTACTCAAAAACTAATCAAGCTAGGACTTCGAAATTTGGTACACCGATATTATTCACAGTTTGTAGATTTCTATAAAAATTTCGTCAAAATCGGTTAACCGGAAGTGGTACTTTACCTACACTGGTTGCGTTTACCTTTCAAGTAAAGTACCAGTTTGCTTCGAGATATTTGCTTCATATTTTGTATATAGATTTAAAAATATGAAAAAAATTGAGATACCAAATTTCATCATGATCTGACTACCGGAAGTGACATTTTACCTATACAAGTAGCGTTTCTTTTTTACCGACCGACGATAGTAAGGGAGGTATTGTTTTCACACCAAATTTCACCTATGGATATTTTTAGGTACATATCTCCACAAATCATGCATTTTCTTAACAGAAAAAAGTATTTTTAGCATGATGTCTGTCCGTCCGTCCGTGTGTCCGTCCGTCTGTCCGAACGTCCGTATAGATGTATACAGCCTGAACGGCTCAACGGATTTTGATGAAATTTGGTATATTTACTTAATACATCAGTAGGATGAATTGATCAACTTTTAGTTCAAATCCGGAAACCGGAAGTGCTAGAATTGCCGATCGAAGAGAGGAAGTGAAGGGTTATTTTCATATCAAATTTCACGTGAGGACATATCTCCACGTGTTTGCACTTTGTATTGGTTTTATCCTCGAGAAAAATCATCTTCATTAGTTTTTTCTTAATTTAAAATTATATGACGTCACCCAGCACTTCATGACGTCACAGCCAGCCCTTATATATTATAAATAAAATAAAATTAAAAATATTTATATTATATCCATATCTGTTTTTTTTACATTTAAAATATCAGTTAACCGGAAGTAGCACTTTATTACATTCTAAATATTCATTCACAACTCTTTATACCTATTTATATGCGGGAAAGTCTAGGGGAGGACACTCCCGCTTATTTCCATGGTTGCTACATTTACTAAGATCGGAATGTAATAAATAAATGTCCACCATTTTAGGAGATATTTTCCTAGTCAAATTGAAATGAATAATAGTTTATGTTATTTGGCCAGGCAAATGACTTTTACCTAGGCAAATGCTATTTTCCTAAAATTTTCATTTGTCTAGGTAAAAGTCAATATATTAATTTCACTTATAAAATATTAATATATATTACTAAAATTATTTTATATATTTGTGATTGTTTTTTTTTACTATCTTAACTTTAATTTAACCATTTTTTTATTTTGTTTGTTTTATTAGCCATCTTCTTTTCAATTTGTTAATTAACTGTCAAATGTCAGTGATAAATTAATTACATTTTAAATCTGAACTAAACTTGAAAAGTTTATAAATATATATATATATATCATCTACCCGTTTTTTTACGACAGTTGTTTGAGTTTAAATGGCGTGACCTGTCGTTGACTCTAGTCAGGTTATAGCCTGAGCTGATGTTACCCGCAAAAACAACCCCATTCTCTCCTACACATCCTAATCCTCTCCGTCCATGGAAAATAACCCAAAGAGGTACTCCTAATGAAAATTTATTTCTCAATATCATTATTTCCTATAAGAAAACTTATAATGAAAGATAAAAAAAATAAACTAAGAGCTTTTTTTAAAAAATGACAAAAATTTTAAATTTGTATCCCTTCTCTCAATTATTTAGAATAAGTAATTATTAATCCAACAAAATTAATAAAGCCCAAAAAAATTTTATAGGTTAGATTTTTATATTCACTCTATTTCTTTTTTTTAAGTGAACTATTTCATGTCAATCTATTTTAATAATATTCTGTTTTAAGAAAAAAAGGTTTATGCTTTTTCTGTGAGATCTCTCTCTCTTCCCCTATTCAAAATGACAAAATACACGTTCACTCTATTTTATTGGTTCATTTCAAATAACATCATTAAGTAAATTGCTTTTTTAATTGTTAAAATATATATTGAATAATTGGACTATCTATAAATTTAAAAAGGCCAATACTACTGATTTATCATTCTTTTTATATAGGTTATAGATCATACCTATTCATTATTTTTATTTACATTCATATTTTAGATATCCCAGCAAGGTAATCAGTATATTATTATTGATTACAAATTCTCTTGTTTTATGTAATAATTTATATAATTTAATAAATAACAAAAACAATATAATAATAAATTATCACTCTTTGAAAAATTTGGATTTTTGAATAAATTTATTCACATTTTATTCATATATTTTTAAAATTACTAAAAATACAAAAAAATTTACTTTTATTATTATTAATAAATTTACAAGGTAACTAAATACAATATCAATGGATTTATATGCAATTTTTAATCATTTTTATCTCGTAAACTAGAAGAGGCCCGAAAAAATTTCATAAGAAAAGTGTATTTAGAATTCCAAAAAGAACCCACTGGCAAAGTATTATTCAAATCCACGAAAAGGCGTTTACTTGAATAATTACTACTTACAATACTTAAAATGAAAATGATAAATAATAAAAGTAATATTGAAGAAAAAAAGTCGAATTGGCAGTCGTGGGACTGGCCGACAGAAGTGAAAACTTGTGCGTAAGAAATTTGAAAGCAGACGGAATGCGCACCAGCTTCACGAGAAAAATGAAATTTATATACGTATATATATATATATATAAAATTCATATTTATTTTTTTCAGCAAACTGATTATTATTACAAAAATATTAAAAATACGATGTGTATGAATATATATATATATATGTCTGTCTGTCTGTGTGTGTGTCTGTCAAATACTCAAAAACTACCCGTCCGATTGCGATGAAACTTTCAGGGATTGTTGTGGGCGTCCCAGGGAAGGTTTTAGTGTAGTTAAATCCAAAATTAATTTATCCAAAATTAATTTAAATACTAATATTTTGGTAAAAGTCTATTTATGGTTACCATGGTTACATTGAAAAATTTACAATAAATAAATAAAAATAATTGGAAATCTTTTCAACTTATTATTTTGATAAATTTTATTAATATTTTTAATTTTTTTAAACTGCCAAAAATAACATACCCATAATAATAGTTGTAATAAAAATAAAAATATAAATCACAATGTAAGTAAAATATTGAATCGTTTTATTTATATTGTTTCAATTATTGTTTGAATATTTATTAAATTTATATATAGATTAATTTACATGTTTAAATGTATATTTAATAAATTTATTTATTGATTCTTAATATTAATAATTCCAATTACTTTCTTGAAATTTTTTTTTTATTTAAAAGCATATTCAGCATATCTCGCAAATTTGAATTTGATTAAATAACATATATTAATTTAAATTAAATTAAATTAATTCAATTATAAATTAAAATTAAAAAATAATATTTATTAAACCAGCGAAAGTTTGGCTCTTTTTTGATGGCACCACGTCACGTGTTGGTGCGTGAGATTTCCAGTGTTAAAAAATTAATTCTGGTACTTTCAGCAATTCAATTTTCGATGTTGAGATTTTGATGTTTTTGATGTTATAAATAATATTTATTAAATTATAATTTAATTAATTTAATTTAATTTAAATTAATAAATATTATTTAATCAAATTCAAATTTGCGAGATAGTCGAGTGGATAGTGGAGTGTTTGGCTCTTTGTTGATGGCACCACGTCACGTGTTGGCGCGTGAGATTTCCAGTGTAAAAAAATTAATTCTGGTACTTTCAGCGATTCTATCAAGCTGAAATTCTATATATAGCAGTTTTATACAATTATTAATCATGTGAAAAATTATCAAACATATATCTTTATTTTTACGGTCACACACACACACACACATATTTAAAAATTAATTTATTAAAATATATATTATATAATATATTATATATAGTATATAATTTAATATATATATATATATATATATTCTGAAATTAATTTTAAATTATATAAATATATTAGAAATTAATTTAATATAATTTAACACATAATAATATATTAAAATATTTTATTTTATATATACATAATTTTGTAATACTGATTATTAATGTAAATATAAATAATAATATTTAATATGGCAAATATGTAAAATTTTGTAAAGAATGTATCAGAAGTTTAGTGTCTAACATTCTGGCGTATTGCGCATGCGTATATCGGTCGGTCGGTCGGTCGGTCGGTCGGTCGGACGGTCGGTCGTTTTGGAATCTCACGCGAAATCTATATTTTTTCCCCATCTCGCAAAAGTGCTCAACGCCGCTAAAGAAGTTTTCACTTCAAAAATATTTCATTTCATTAGTCAATTAGTTTTTTTTTTTTTTTTTTATAATTATATAAATAAAATAATAAATATGTTCATAATTTATAAATTGTTATAATTTTACGAGGGCGGGTGAAATAAAAATGATACCCCCGAGCGAGTGGTTAAGTGGGTATCGTAGTTTGTCCCGCACTGAATCGTCGTGGGACTTTCTTCACTTTTTCTCACGGGCTTTAACGCAGTCGCCGGTAACCTGTCATCTTTGAACAACCCACGCGGGGATCATCATCCGCTCCAATGACCTGAAATAGATAAACAAAACGAAAGCATAAAAGAACAATACGAAATCATCTTTAACCTATTAGATCGAAGCAATAGCAGGCCAAGGAGAAAAAACAACAAAATAACTATTGGACAAGAAAAAAACAATTGGAAAATTTAGTACAATTTATCAATTTAATACAAGTATAATAAGTAACCTAAGTAAATAAGTAATAATAAATATATACATATCAGTATTATATATATTAAATATAAAAATAAATGAAATTTAAATAGTCTTGTATTATTATATTCAAATGAACAAATAAAATAGAGAAATTCTTATAGACATTGATAAATGAGTTTAATACAATATAAATGCACTTTTACTATTTAATTTAAATTATAATAATTCTTTAAACATACTAATCCAGACATTTCTAACCCCCTCTAATCTCTTTCATAATGATTTCTTTACAGTTGTTTTTTACCTACCGACAATAGAAAGATTTATCTCCAGGAATCATTCATTTTGTTAACAGAAAATACTTTTAGCATATCTATCCGCGACCGTCTGTTCTTATCGACGTGCACAGCTTGATTGGCTCAACGGATTTTGATAAAATTTGGTATATTTATTTACTTAATGCATCAGTACCATGAATTCATCAACTTTGGGTGTATATTCAGATACCGGAAGTGGTAGTATTACCGATCGACGATAGGAAGGGAAGGATTATTTTCACACCAAATTTCACAAGTAGAGATATTTTACATATCTCCATGAATAATGCAATTTGTTAACAGAAAATAGTATTTTTAGCATGATATCTGTCCGTCCGTCCGTCTGCCCATTGTATGTCCGTATAGACGTGTATAACTTGAACGGTTCAATTGATTTTGATAAAATTTGGTATATTTAATTAATTTAGTAACATGAATTCATTAACTTTTGGTATATATCCGGAAACCGGAAGTGGTAGTTTATAAAGTATTTATTATATATTTATTGTCGGAAAATATTTCACTTAAAATATAATGGTAATTAATAATAATTATGTAATTATACTAAAAACAAAACTAAGATAATATAATTTAGTCATTTTAATTCAAGTTTGAAAAATATTTCTTTTTTATTCTTTTTATATACGTATATATATATATATATATATATAATATTGTTTGGAAATTTATTTATTTCAAATCGTCGGTCGGTACTATTCCTAGCCACAGCTCATATTTTATTTATGTATTTAACTATTAATCTAATTTAGTGTTATTCAATTATATATTTTATAATATAAAAGGCTATAACTATTTCAGCTATAATCATATTTCACATATTCAACTGTTATATTTTTAAGAAATTGAAAAATTTTTTGGAATTTTTTAATTTAATTTTTTTTTCTCAATTAAGAATGAAATACTATAAATAATTCAATTTATTTACGAGTTGATAAAACTGTTAAGATTTGATTGTTTAATTTCTAACTATAAGAATGATATATTAATATATAATTTAATATATAATATTACGATGATTAATGAATAACTGAAAAAGTCAACAAATCAAGATAACAAATTCATTAACTGAAAAGAGACAGATTCAAAAAAACAACAAAAATTGAGATTAAGTATGTTGGAAAAAACAGAGTCGACAAGGGTGTGTATTTCAAGAGAAACGCGTTGAGGGCGGTAGAGAGGTGAAGGGAGGAGAGGTGCGTGCGGGTGAAACGAAGGGGATGTTAAAAAAAATTGAATTCTTTTCAAGCAAACTCCATTTGGAGTAATTCCGGCAGAATGATTAATGATGTTTTAAATCATCCAGTATGGCTTGTAAAATAAGAGAAGAGAAAGTTGAAGTGGGAAAAGGCATCCTAATCAAATGGAAAGAGACGAGAGACAACATCAAGATTCATTTGCGATTCCAACGATTAACTCATTAGAAAGGCAGCCAGATTAACATCACTCGATGGATCACCAGCTGAGGGGGATGATAAATTCCTTCTTTTTTTTTCTTCACCCTCTTTTTCTCATAAATCATTTATAAAAATTTAAACTCGTGTCTTCCATTTTCTTTTCTTTTTTTTATAAGATATATTTCTTTTTTTTTCTTTCAAATATATTCTTATAGTATTATACATAATTTTAGTTTACATAACCAATTAAATCGTTTCAACTTAATATATTAAATCTATTTACCTACTACATTATATTTTAACGTTTAACATATTGTAATTTACATGCCCTTTAATAGGGAAATAGCAATATCATGCTATAAATAAACATTTATACCAAATAGTGACATCTTCACATTTTGGGACCAAGACATTTGGAGAATATAAAGAAAGGTTCTCGATTGAAAAAGATAAACTATTGTCATGAATTAAACTTTTAAATAATTATAAATTACATGACATGTTTTTTATATTGGTACATATGAACAAAATAGGGGTGAGTTATTGAGAAGGCTACATCGAAGGAGGAAAGAGTTTCCCCTTGGATGTACAGAAGAAAAGAAGTCATTTTTCGGCATAGATCGGACTGAGAGTGTTCATCCCTTAGTGAGATACCAGGATAATCCCTCAGGCCAACGAAGAAGTTGCAAGCTCAAAGAATCATCACATGAATTTAGGCGCACAGAACTATTTTTATTATCAATAAAAGCTAAGTGGTCGACCCTTATTCAATTGCTAATTAAATACTAAATCTGATTTAATTTATAATATAAAATTTTATTTTATAATTAATTCCCTTTTTCTAATGTCTAACGATATCTCTATAGTTATTATAGGGCTCGGATTTCGCCCTATTTGCCTATTTTTAATTTATGGCTTAAAATTTAGGCCAATATGATATGTATACGTTTCATGAAATTCTGAATAAAAGAAGAGGCATTTGTTAGTGCCTAAATGCCTATTTTGACCGATTCTGGGTTTTGGTGCCTATTTCATCTATAAATGCCTTTTTTTAGTGTCTATTTTAAGTTAAAATAGCCAATTTCCAATTTTTACGAGCTATACATAGCTTAAATTTTTTTTTTTGAATAATCAAGAAAATATTTTGAAATAATCATTTGACGGGCCAGGTCGGCACGCTGCCACTTAGCGGCTAGATCATACTTTCCCAAACTTTTTTGTGTCGTAGACCCCTTGACATGATTTTCGGTTTGGGTAGACCCTCTAAATTGATTTTTTGTATAAAAATTTTACCTTTTTTTAGAGCCTTATTGAAAAATCAAAAATGTTTTAAAAGCCATGTCGGAAAAACAATTTACTTTTTTTTAAGAGCCATATAGTATAATGTAAGTAAATAGTCTTGAGATCCAGTAACGTAGACCCCCATATTCATTTCATCCCCAAATTTTTTATTCGCTGCCGTAGGCCCCTTGTAGGCTGCCATACACCCCTGGGGGTCGATATAGACCAATCTGGGCTAGATGAACATTAAAGCTTATTTTGGGGAGTTCACCTAAACTATTCTCATTCCAACCAGTCAAGAGGAAGTCACCAGGAAGAGATAAGCAATATCGAAACCAAAATCAACCAAAGAAATCTTATTTCGGCAGTGGCTAAAAGAGGAATTTAATTTTACAAAGGATTAAGCTTATATAAAGTGTAATTTTAATAATATCCCTAATATAATAATTAATAATTTCACTCAATATTTTACTATTATTTTCAAGTTTCACTTTGTTTTTAAAACGCCCTTTTAAGTGCCTATTTTAATTAGTGCTTAGTTGCCTGCCTATTTTAAAGAATTTTAGTGCCTATAAATCCTAGCCCTAGTTATTAAATATAAATTTTATCTTAATTTGATTTTTATTCTGAATGAATTCGACTTTACCTCTTCCCTTATCAACCGACCCTGGATTCACCAAACTATATTCTATTCACAATTACCAGAGTGCTACCAAATTAAATTAAACATCACATTTATTAATTTTAAAACCCATTTTTTTATAACCCAACCCATACTAAGCCTCCGATGTATTAATATACTCGTATATAATATTAATAATATATATAATATTTATTCTTTGAAAAATTTAAATCGTCAAAATTATTATCAAAGGGAATCCAAATTAAAATATATAGAACAATTATTTAGCCGGTTATTTTATATGGGTCTGAGTCGTGGTCTATGACCTTAGGAAACGAGAGTAAATTTAGAGTTATGGGCATTGCAAGACATCTTTGCACCCAGACATAGTTAGAATAATAAAATCGAAAAGGTTTAAATGAGCAGGACATGATGTGGCTAGAATAGGAGATCAAAGAGAGGCGGAAAATATATTTGTGTGGGGACCAACTGGGAAACGTTCGCTTGGAGGACCCGGTGGGCAGACAATTTAGGAGTTGGGTATAGTAGTTTAGTATAGGGACACTTTGAGGCACACTGAGGTTGCTACGAATCAAGAACTTTTGAGTTCCGTAGATATATACTTTAAATTCAATTCAAGATATCCTCAAATAAAATATAAATCCTACGAAAGGTCTTATCAAAATTTATTTAAATAATTAATAAAAACCATTTATATATAAATTAAATAAATATTCAAAATGCTCTTTAAAATTTTTGAACATTTTCAAAAACTGTAAGCATAAAATAAAAACATTATGTGAAAGCATTTTTGAATTTGAAATTCACTTGAATGCAAAAACAATTTTAAATTTTTTTATAAGTAAATTTATTTTCAATTTTTGTTTGATTTTTCTATTAAGGCCACAATGATAGATCGATTAAAATTAATATTATAATTATGATATTTTTTAATTTTTATTTATCAATGATGTTTGGTCATTCAAACATAAATGAATTGAAATTTTGAATCTTGACACATCTATTTTGTCTTAAATTTATATTCGAAATCAGTTCATTCTATTCATTTCTATCTAATTTTTTTTTTTACTATTATTATATTAATAATATAAATATTATAAATTGTTATTATTATAATAAATGAAAATTTTAAATATAATCAATGAAATATTTTACCATATATCAGGTGCATCCCTTTCAATTCTACTTTTACTATCTTTCAGGTAGTTTGTAAAAAGGTATGTATTTATTTATTTTCATTATTACATTAATTTTAAAAATTAAATTAATTTAAAGTATTATTTTAGTAAAGATTTCACTAATTAATTCATGAAATAAATGGTTATTTATTCGAACTGTTAATCATATTTAATAATTTAATATAATCGAAATTCTCCTAAGCGACATTTATATTTTAAATTTAAATTTTATATTAGAAATACATCTCAAATTTTATTAGAAAGTTTTAATAAGTTAGAACTGATTTCGACTATAAAATTTAGAACAAAATGAATGAATGCATGATCAATTTATAAAAATATTGTTTTATTATGAATTTTTATGGTTGCAGTTGAATATTTTTGGAATCTTTCCCTCTGCATGGTTGTCGATTAAGTGAAAGAGTTAGTTGGGCCTGGATGAATTTGTTTGGCGAAGGGAAACTGGGTCTTGGTTGGGGAGGCGCCTTGACAGGAGTCGGTCAAGAGGCCAGGAAGTGGGTCGTCGTCTGTTCAACGCGGAGCATCGGAGGCGCTGCCACAGTCGACATGGCTCCCCGACAGCAGCTACTCGGCTGCCTCTTCCTTCTCGTTGTGCTCGGAGTCCTTGATGCCGTTGACGGTGACAGACACCGGTTTGTGCCCAAATGGAAAAAACAAGTGAGTTCAATCCATTCCTATTCAACTTTAAATAAAAAATTAATCTGTAAATTGAAAAAATCCAAAATAAATTAATCATATATATAAAAACAAAACATTATTTATTTATTTTTTTATTAGCCTTGATTAGAATAAAAATTTATTTATCAATAAATTAAATTTGGAAAATTTGTAATTTTTTAATTGAAATTAAATTAAAAAAAAAACATTTTATAATAGTACTGTAGATGACGATTAAGTTCTTTTTTCTAATAATTTATTAACTAATTAATAAATTAATCATCACCATTGTATACTAAAAAAATTTTATTTTTCTGAATTATTATGATCAATAATAAATTTAACAAAATTTGATGAATGATTTATGAATCTCTAAAATTCAATAAGAATAAATATTTTAAGAAATGAACAAAATTTCATGATTTTTGATATAATTTTATGCTTATTTCGGTTGTTACACCATCATCAATATCTATCTTCTTCTAAATAAACCTAAATATTAATAGTTATTCTTGTTAATTCGAGTTTCGATAACATATTAAAATATTTCAATTAGTATTAATTTTATAGAAAATTTAATAGATGACATGATAATTTCGGACCTAATAGTTAAACAAATCATTCTCTTGATCAGATATGTCATTTTAACTTGGTTTAGTAACCTTCATTTCAAATTAACACAATTCAAATGAAATTTCACCTATGAGTGAAATGAATATATATTAAAAAAGAGAGTTATAAATTATGATCAAATAATATAGTAGAAAAATATGTAAATAGGGCGTTCATTGACATTCTCTACTACCCCATTATATACGGAATAGTTGTATTATTTTTTAAGAGCAAAGTATCACACATAAAAATATAGATTTTATTTATAAGTGTGCATGTAAGAATAAATTAATTTATCGAATAAAGAAAAAAAAACTATGAATATTTTTTATTCTTTGAATGAAGTGGATGAAAATAATTCAATGAATATTCAAATAATCAAAGAACGTTCAGAAAATGGCATATGCTTATTATATTAGATGAACTAAAAATAATAGAGAAAACCAGTGAACAATATTATCCTTTAAAAGTAAATATAATAAAAATAAAGAACAACGAAAAAATTTCAGTGTATTCAGTGATTAATTAATAAACATTTGGTTATCATTTATCCATTCAATAAAAATGTTAAATTTTTTTTCTCTTTCGTTAAAATATCTGTTAAATTATTTTCTTTTTTGTTTAATTAAAACTTTCTTTTTTTTGGAATAAATTATAAAAAAAGGGCCGATCCAGATTTTAAATAGGATAACAAGAACAAGAATGTCAATATACATATAAATTTTTAATCATTC
The DNA here is from genome assembly GCA_963082975.1 of Labia minor. Lineage (NCBI taxonomy): Eukaryota > Metazoa > Arthropoda > Insecta > Dermaptera > Spongiphoridae > Labia > Labia minor. The sequence goes on from OY720345.1 coordinate 41,498,113, forward strand.
AAACCCCATTTTAAGTGATACCACACATTATTTAAGACTTAAGGTATTAGTTAGAATAATATAGATGTATTTAAAAAAAAATCTACTTTGCTAATATTAAATCCATTGCTTGTATCGAAATTTAATAAATAGTTGAATAATTTTTTTCATTGATAATAATTAAAATCCTTTTATTTGATTTTAATAATTTTTTATAATGAAGTTTATTTCTCACTTTTTAAAATTTTAGAAACTCTTATGAATAAATTAAATTAACATATATCATTGATTTATTATAAAAAAATAATAAATAATTAATAACTATCAATAATTCCAAGAGTATTTTGAAATATAATCTCTAGAATATAAAATAAACTACTACTATCATTTAAAAAAAATGTTAAAAATATTAAAAAAAAAAAATTTATAGTAGTAATTTATTTACTTGTAAGATAAATATAATTACATTTTTTAATAAAATACTATTTCAATTGACTGAATAGATAAACGGAAAATCCGAATTTCGCCAAAAAATAAAAATAAATAAGTAAACATAACAGATATAAATTTTAAAAAATTAATTTCTTCGGTGATTAATTAGATATTGATAAAATGTATAGCGAGCCTATATTCAAATAGAGGTATGCAAGAATATTGTGATGTAATTTCATAGTAATCGGTTCAGTCAATTTTTAATAAATAATTATAGAAACATAAAAATTAAAAAATAACAACCGTATTCAAAGTATTTCCAAAATTATTTAGAAAATTTAAATTCATTCAGATAATCGGTATAGATTCTAGAACACCAGTCATGTTCATGTACCGCATTCACATTACCTTTCATCTCACCTCACCCACAAAGGATAACAATTATTATAATTAATTAGAATTATCAGTAAGAATGAGTAAACATACAATTAAGAATGTTTACTAATAAATAGCATCTAATGATGTTTACAGTAAATAACATTTAAGAATATTCGCAGTAAATAACATTTGAATAAGAATATAAGATTTTCTCTAATAACGATATAACTCTGTCATTAACCATTTATAATAGATAAAGATAAGATTTCTTTGTATTATTAATAATCATTTGCAATCCATTAAGAAGAACCAAGAAGACCTTTAGTCCTTCCTCCCATTCAAAGCCGGCAACCCTAAAATCATCTCTCCCTTATTCCGCCCCTACAATCAAACTGGCATAAAAGGACTATCATTATCAGTTATGTGTTAGTTGTTGGTTTTTGAGTTGAGAATTGAGAGTTATCATTAGATCGTTGTATGATTCAAGAGTAATTTGATTCCTCTTATATTTACTCTACATTTCGATCACTATCAATGATTATAACTACTTTGTAACATCCTCACGAATAAACTTCTTTATTATTTTCTTTGACAAATCTTATCTTTTATTTTTACCTTCTAATTACCGTCGATCTAAGCGGGTAAGGTAAACACCTAATTAAACACTTAATATCAATTTACAACATTTCAACAATATTTCAAAATTTTAATTAATTCATCAATTAATATATATGAAAATTAATACCGATAGCTGATCATTTTTTTATCATGATCGCAATTATAAAATGGTTACATAAACTAAATAAAATAAATTTTAAATTTTTAAAAATGTAAAAATTTAAATAATGCATGACCCTATAATATTTATTTATTACTATTCAATTATCTACTTATTGGTTGTTTAATTCTCGATTTTTTTTTTCAATATTATTCTCAGTGTTTCATTGAATAACAATAAAAATGAAGTTAAAATTTAATATATCTATTTGAACAGAGTCAAATGTATTTTAATTGAATTGAGAGTATAAATATAATGGATTCCATAGAAGAGAGTTGAGTTTAATAGAATTGAACTAAATGAGAGAATTGAATTCCAAACAAATGTATTGAACAAAGATCAACTCGATCCAATCATCATTCAATTGTTATTTTATTCAATTTAAAATTACATTTTCAATTATTCAATAAATACTATTTGAAGAAAATAAAATATTGAGATTATTTTTTCATTCTTTTTTTCTTAGAAAAAAAAATAATTCAATATTTATATAAATATTAAAAGATTAGAATAAAAACTACGTAATTATATTAAATTTTAGTTATACTCTTTTTGAATTGAAAAGAATAAGAAAATTTCGATATGTAATCGTAAGTTATGTTCTTAAAAAATGTGCGAATATGTAGTTCACTGAAACTAATTATTTTCTTTCCAAATAAAATATCAATTTTTATTTATTATATGTTATATATGATGATGTTAGTAGTATATGACTTTAGAAACAATTATTTTATTGAAAAATGTCTATTCTAGGCAGAGAATAATATTTTTCAATTTATTTAATTTTTAAATTAATTATTATCAATTATTAATAATTAACAAATTATGTTAAATTAATATATTTTATAACTAAATATTAATTAATTAATAATAAAAATAAAATATTTATTTATTTATTTATAGTTAAATTGCTTTTTTCATTCATTATTTCCTCAGGTCATAGTAAAAATTTTCATATGAATCTATTTTAAATTAATTTTTATTCATTTTATAAATATTCCAATTCTTTAATTATAAAACACAAAAATAACATCTAATTTGTGTTATGATTTACTTTAAAATAAATATATATTATATTAAAATATTTTTATTTATATTATAAAAAGATTATAATAATTATGTTATTTATTTTACTTTTTATTTTTAAAAGTAATTCAAATAAAGTGGAGATTTCATAACTAACAAAGTAATAATAGTATGACCTCTGTAAATCCTCAGCCAGTCATAAAAAAGGTGGAATTTATTACTTTAATGATTCAGGAAAGACAAGTAAGAAGTTTGTCGAAGGAAAAACCAATTGAGAAATGGTCGATGGATAAAGAAAAACTGAAAACAATTTTTTTTACATCTTTTTTAATAATTACATTAAACACAATTATTAGTTAAAAATAACCTCCTAATTCTGGGCCATGTTTTTAATACAGGGATGTAGTTTGAAGACATAATTACTTTATTATTTTTTATTAATTATTAATTAAAAATTTATTTGTTTTTATAGTATTAATTTAGATATCTTTGAAATTCGTTTCTAATTTTTACACACTCACACATTTGTTATAGTTTTTTTTTAATAATACTTTTAAACAAATCTATAATAATATAATTTTATTTCTTAAATATATATATATATATGTATATTTATTACTGGTTTTGGGAACTGAGGTTACTGAGGTCAGAAACTTTAAAGTTCAATCACACTACATTGATTGCTAGGTTAAAGTTATCATAAACAACATATGAAAGTACAAATAAGTCAATTTTTGAATAAACATTTGATATTAATATTATTTATTAATAATTTTTTTAAAAAACCTCATCTATGAATTTGAAAAAAATCATTTAAACATCAACGATCTTTTAACAGTTTCTATAAATAAATTCTCTTTTTCAATTTTCCCCGAAGCTATCGCTTTCTATTGTATCCTAACTGTGAACATAAATGATTCAAGCGCATTCAACTCTCCCAACGGAATGTTTATGAATAAATATTTCCAATTGATCCAATAGAACAGTGACTCTCCAACCATTTTTCTACTGGGAGTCACATATTTTTACATATTAAAAATTATAAATTAATTGTCTATAATGATATTTCTATGTTTATTTTAATAAGTATTTAATTAAATTTTTATATAATATTTAAATATTTTCAAATATGTATATAATCGAAAAATTAAAAAAAAAATTATAGATTTAATAAATATAAAAATAAATAAAACATAAAAAAATAAATGTTGAATTACTTGAGGATGAGTGTTCGAACCTCACCAATTTCACAAAAATAATAATTTAATTTTTAATATGAATAATTTCGAATAAATGTCAAATAAATTAACAGATATTAAATTAGATTTATTAATTAAATTTAAATTAGAGATCTTGAAGGTCAATAAAAAATATTTTATATCATAATTAATTGAAATATACTTTTTTAATGTGTGTAGGTTATGAAAAATAAAACAGATATATGTGCCACTCACAATCAGAAGCCAAACCGATTAACTACAATTTTTCAAATTTTGCTAGTAATGTAATTTAATGTAAGGTAATCTGCAACATATGAAGTGAATATTGAACTTGATAATCTTAATATTGCAATGCAATATACATTTTTCTGTAAAAAATAAACCTGAATTTTCTACAAGCTGTGAACTTTGGGATTCATTTTCTCAATTTCTTTAAATGTGGAGTTTGGCTTCTGAATGGCACAAATATATATAAGATATAGCTTCTAGTCTGACTATAGTACCTATAAAAATTAGAAAAAATAGATATATTATATTCTTATATATTTTTCAAACAAAAGTCACTTTATAATTGGAAATTAAATTATTTCAATTGGTATGCAAAATAATCCTGGAGTATTGTTTTGAATTCAAATCTTATTATAATAAAATATGATATAAAAAATGTTAGCCTCCTTTTAATGAATCAATAATGCAAAATTTTTAATGAAATAAAAAATAGTTTGTAGATAGGGGATATGGTATTATATATATATTTTTTTTTTGGTTAAATATATATTTATATCTCTGAAAACGGGACTAAAAATAATACCGGGCGAAAGTTGGTTAGATTGGTAGCATGCACCTGTTTTGAGTGTGAATGGTTGAAGTGTGTTCTTGACCTGAAGTAACCCTCCGCCACTCGACACTCACCGCTCCGTCCATTGACACTCGGCAAAGGCATCGGAGCCCTTTCATCCCAATCTGACAATTGAGCAACATCCAAACGATATCCAATTAACACGCTATCCGTATCCATGTCCATTTCAATGTGAGAATTTCTGTTAATAATATAATCAAGAGATTAAGATTAGAATGAAACACAAGTGGTGATTAATTCATTTCTAATTCGATAGTTAGCATTGATAAGCAATCAAGATAACAACTGCTTGACAATCAAAATGTAATTATAGATTTAATTTATTCCTATAATTAGTTTAAGATTAAAATTATGGTTTTTAAAATAAATTATAACTACTATATAATTATTTAATTTTTTGATTAAAATTTCAAGTTTTATTAATTCTTTCAATTAATAAAAGTTTTTTTGTTATTATTAGCTTATAGAAAACACTTAAAAGATTCGTCAAAATATTTTAATAATTCCCCTAAAAAAAATTTTAAACATACAAAATAAAAAAAAATCATTTTTAAATATTTCACAGAATTCTTTTTTTTGCTTTAATTATCTTATGTTATTCTGTAGAGTTTTTCATACAATAAAAAATCTGGAGTGTCTTCGATCGACTATTTCGCAAATTTGAATTAGATTAATTAACATATATTATATTTAAATTAAGTTTAATTAATTATAAAGTAAAATTAATAAATATATATTAAACCAGCGCGTGTTTGGCTCTTTGATGGCACCACGTTACGCGCTGGCGCGTGATTAGCAGTCAACGTGTTAAAAAATTAATTCAGGTACTTTTAGTGCTTCAACCAAGCTGAAATTCTCAATAAAGCAATTTATACAATTTTGAAAACATGTGAAAAACAATAAAACATATATCTTTATTTTTACGGTCACTTTAGAGAATAATAAGTTGACCTGTGGCCAGGTCCGAACCGCAACCGACCGACGGTTTGAAGTAAATTAATTAGCAGCTACAGAAACAATTTCAAATAATTTTAATATATCTATTAATGTAATAAAAAACAGATATGGATACATAAATAATAAATATAAACATTTTTAATTTTATTTTATTTATAATATATATGCAAGACCAGGCTGTGACGTCATGAATGGCTGGATGACTTCATATAATTTTAAATCAAGAAAAAACTAATAAATATGATTTTCCCGAGGATAAAACCAATACAAAGTGCATGATTCGTGGTGATATATAAAAACATCTCCTCATGTGAAATTTGGTGTGAAAATAACCCTTCCCTTCCTATCGTCGATCGCTAATACTACCACTTTCGGTTTCCGGATTTGCACCAAAAGTTGATCAATTCATCCCACTGATGCATTAAGTAAATATACCAAATTTCATCAAAATCCGTTCAGCCGTTCAAGCTGTACACATCTATACGGACGGACAGACATCATGCTAAAAATACTTTTTTCTGTTAAGAAAATGCATGATTCGTGGAGATATGTAAAAATCTCCACATGTGAAATTTGGTGTGAAAACAATTCCTCCCTTACTATCGTCGGTCAGTAAAAAATGAAAACAAGGTAGGCATTAGTCCTCTTCCGTTGATTTCTCAAAAGTTGATAGAAAACAAGAATTTGGAATAATGCCCGTGTACCAAATTTCATTATTCTAGCTCAAACCGTTTTTGCGTAATCTTGATTACATACACACATACATACATTTTTCTCAACCTTAGTGAAAATGACTCAGGGACCTTCAAAACGTATAATAACATCAAAATCTAGACATCGAAAATTTTCGTGATCGCAATACTATCTCTGGCGTGATAATAAAAACTATCATTAATTAACTTTGTTTTCAATTATGTTTTTAAAATTTAATTATTTCGACTTCCAATTATTAATATAATCATGAAAAGCTTTATTTTCCAATAAATACTTTAATATTAATTGGGTCAATTAAATTGTAACCTCTCTTCACAAAACTACAAAACTACCTTCTACTTGTATTATTAAAACTAAAACTCAAAAAAAGTTTAAAAAGTGTCTTCTGCAAAATGGTATTTTCTTGTACAAAAGAATCTGATGTTTTTTTTGATTTTTATTTTTAAAAATTCAATAAAAAGAAAATAAAATTTGAAAATATCAATCTTGAATTTTAGTAAATACCAGACACGAAGCCTCAAGGTCCCAGGTTGGACACATATATTTAATAAAAATAAATCTTAACTTACAAAGATCAATAAAATTAATAAATTTGAATGAAAATTTTAGAAAAATTGAAATAAATATTCAATTTTATAAATTAATAATTAAATTATAATAATATTATCAATAACATGTTTACAAGTATAAAATAAATAAGTAATAATAAATAATAATTTTAAATAAATTCAATGATAGTTGAGAGAAATACTATAGTAAAAATTTTGGGAACAAGGGGGGGGGGGGGACAAGCTTAAAAAATTTGATTATATAAAAATTGAAATAATAAATATCTATTCTAAACAATTTCTTCAATGAATCAGAATCAATTTGTTTCTTATTAATTTAATTGAAATTTAAACTAAAATAATGCAAACACTTTAGAATATTAAATTAATTTACTTAAATATAAATTATATGATTAAAATGATGAATTTATTTAATATTGTCATGATAATAATAATTACATCTAAATATCTATAATCTGAACCATAACCAAGTGAACAGTATATCTCTTCTAAATGTCAATGAATCTCTTATGAGTTATTTGAAAAGAGATAAATCACCCTCTCTTTTAGTAGGCTTGTTACTAATAATAAATACTCATGGAGTGGATCTTTGGAGGGGTTCCAATTTCGTGTAGAAAGGGTTCGGCCCAATTTCGAGAAAGAACTCATAAAAATGGAGCCAAAGCGGACAAAGAAGGGTCAGGAGAAACTTTCCCTCTACCTCTCTTTCTCTATTGTCCATTAGCAATCGCACCAGGTTACCTCTAAATAAATGAAGCCACTTTTCAAATCACAAATTAACAACTACATCACTCTACTAGACGTTACCATTAAATTGGTATAACCTACGAGTCCAAACAAATATAATAATAACCCATTCAAATATAAAAAGCAATTTAATAATATAAAAAAATATATCACATATTATTCTCTGCAAAAAAAAAATAAATTAGAGTTTTGTACATGTGAATTATATACTTCATGAGTATAGATTTATATAATAGAACTAGCTGATCAGAGCGCCTTCGGCGCCTTCACACCTAGACGGGGGCTCCGCCCCCTGTACCCCCCCCCCCGAGTGTCCCTATTCTGAGCTATAACAATCTAACTCCTACCCTATCCTATCTCTCTCATGTTCCTTCCTACATTGTCCACCCTGTTCACAATTGGTCTTCCAAACGGACGTTTTCCAATCGAACTCCCACCAATATATTTTCCTCTCCCATGCTAGCCATGTGCCCTGTCGGCCCCAGCCTTCTCTATTTTATGACCTATAATTTAATAATTTTGATCCCCTTTGATAATAATTTCCCGATTGCAACCTCGATTTAAATTCTTTGCAAATATTATTCTCTCTGATACTAATTATTTTGTCTTATCACTATTAATTTCAAACCCCATCAATTTTCCTGCCTCGATTAATTTTTTTATGCTACTTTAAATGTTATTAATTTATTTAAAAAAAAATCAGAGTAAACAAAATAAAAATAAAATATAAAATTAGCATAACACTAAACTACTATAAAAATAATATTAAAAAATATATTATATATTAAAATCTTACGTGAAAATCCAATTATGAGATCAAATTTTCTTAATTAAAATAATTTACTCACATAATCTTAAAAATTAATAGTATTAAATTATAGCCGTAATGTGAATGTTTTCAAAGTTTAAAAGGCCAATAAGATCAATTGAGATATTGTAAATATCAATAGATATATAAAAAGATTTTTATCTGCACATTGCTCAGAATTTAAATTACCGCCAAATTATCGCCACCAGCGCCTCTATGATCTAGTATGGTAACTAAACTATTTTTAATTAATATTCTTTATAATTTTTTTAAAATTTTTCTAATTAAAAAATCGAAAATCGGGCTTCGAGGTCTGGTGGCCAGCCCCTTTGTGCTTCCGTGTAAAAAATTCCAGGTCTCTGCGTGCGATAGTTTTTGCTGGAGAGCTCGGTCAAACAAACACACAGACACATTACACTTGCTTTTATTATTATAGATATACGAGGGCAGATCAATAAGTCCGTGACTTTTTGAATTTTTCGTCTATTAAATGGAATGGCAATACTGGTCCCTTCCACAGGGAACTATCAGCCTACTCCTGTCGAAATTTGGACCAGCTGAGTTATTTTGTTTTTGTTTGACATCTATTAATAGCAGACTACCTCGTGATTTGAGAAAAAAATAGTAAATAGTGAATTTCGTGTGCTCTTTAAAAAAAATATACGTTTCGTAACAGTGGATGAAACGTGGATCCACCACAACACGCCAGAGACCAAACAGCAGTCAAAACAGTGGGTTTCTAGGGGTGAATCAGCATCAAAGATTTCCTCGACAAATCTTATTTTTTGGAAGGGATAAAAAAATTGGACAAACGTTGGACTAAATTGAAAAATAAAATAACTTTTTATCCAAAAACCTGTATTTCATTCAAAAAGTCACGGACTTAATTACCTGCCCTCGTAGAAATGATTTATATGTATATATATATGAATATAGAAATGATTACAAAATTATCTTAAAGAATATGGATCATTTTCTGTATTATTCTTACTAACAAAAGATCGAGATTTTAATTTTTGAAATTTTCACTTTAGATAAAATTTTCTATCATTTTTTTTTTACTTTGTATTTAATATTTTTTTATTTTATTTATTTTTTTTTGCCTTGAAGAAAAAAGTTATTTAATTAAAATTTCTAATTCGATTTAGACGGTTATCATTTCATTAATACTATATAAATAAATTGACTATTATTTTTTGTCTTTAGGCATGTGAAATTCCTGCTGCTCAACACGAACATTCCCATTATACTTGCTCGGAGGAAGGCGAGGTGCAGTGTCTTCCTGGGTGGCAGGGTGACCTCTGTGACGTGCCAATTTGTCGTAAAGGATGCGACCCGTTACAGGGTTTCTGCAAGCAACCGGGCGAATGTCGATGCAAACTCGGTTTCTATGGTGAATTGTGCGACAAATGTATCGCATTACCAGGATGTCAACACGGCTACTGTAACACCAGCTTCGAGTGTAACTGCCTTAAGGGCTGGGATGGGCTCTTCTGTTCCGAACGTAAGCAAATCAACCAATTAATAGGCTTAGAAATCTATGAAATGAAATAAAATAAATACATTACTTAAATAAAATATTAAAAATAAAATAAACTTTCTCTTTAATAATAAATAAACATTTTAAAATAAAAGCTTAAAATAACATTAAAATCCCAAATGGTTTATTAATTCATGAAGAAAACTGATTCTTTTGGTTTTATTTTAAGTCTTTTTTATATATTAACAAAAAAATAAAATAAAATAAAAAATGAATATTCTAAAAACAGTAAAAGCTTATCATTCTTGGATGAATGGTTAGGAGACATTTGATTAGCGTTAGACAAAAAAAAAAAGTGGTGAACCGAGAGAAGTCTAAAAAAAATGTAGAATGAAATGAATCATGGAATAAGGATGCTAGGGAAATATTCTTGTGGTCTTTTAATTATTTATATAGGGATATATATAATTGACAATTTTAATTTAATTTTAGGTGGATACATAGTGAAATTAAAAACTAAAAAAAAACAACAATTAATGGAATTTCAAAAGGTACAAATATAAATAGGAACAGGAATGATAACAAGTAGAATATTGTTCTTAACGATCAAAACCGTCATTTACACTGTGAGAGTATACTCCAAAGTGACAGCTAATTAGCACATCTTAACTGAGAAGAAAACTTGTACTGATAGGTGTGTTTTTGTTACTCTTAGAAACTTAAGGGCAATACAAAGCTTATTTGATACTTGACATTCACGAAAGAACTTATATATCAATCAAATTATTGTGGGTAGTTAACTACATAGATACATAATCTTCTTTAAAATTTATACAACCAATAAATATATAATAATATATTCTATAAAGTATATTTTATAATGTATAGTGCTGGAAAATTGATAACTAAAAAAATCAACAATTAATGGAATTTCTTTATTATTCTCAAAATTTACATTAAAAAAATTAATAATTTATTAACAAAATATTTTTATAAATGTTTAATAAAATAATATTTAATTCTTTTTAATTTTTTATTATAATTTTAAGTTTAAATTGAAAATTGACGTTTATTTTTGTATTTTCGTTGGAAAATTCTCTTTTGTACGTAAAGAATGAAATATCAAATGGTTTTCTCTCTCTAACATCAATGAGTTAATACACTTTACACTGAATGAGAAAAAGAGAAGTAAATGGGATTATTATATTCTATTATACGATTAAAGTACCATTTAATTAAATCTTTTTGTTGAAATGATTTTTCATAGGATCAAAAAATATATATTAATGTATAAAACTTTTAGAAGAATTAAAGGAAAGAAGATTTATATATATATACTCGTATATTCAATGAAGGGTAAGAGAATGGGAAGTAGAAGAGAGGAGGAGGTGTTTGTGGAATGAAAGCTAATCGATTTCAAATTGAAAACCTGGAAGCGTAATAAAAATATAAAGTGGGGTGAGAGAGTTTTGCGCGTATGGAGGGGTAATATCGATTAGTACTAAGAATTTAATGAGTTATTAGAAGGGATTAATAAACTTGATGAAAGTGGAATGCCCTCTTTTAACAAGCAAAAGCAACTAAAACAAGCATTTGAAGATTGAAGGCGCAATTTAAGGATTGAAAGGGTGGATTAGGAATTCGTTAGGCTTGATAAATGATACCGACAAATAGAAAAGATTAGGAGGGGGATGAAATTTAGATCAATATTTATGTACATTAGAGAGGGTTAAGGAGTTAAACCCTTTAGATTTCTACTATATACTGTATATTTATTCGTATATAGAAGAAATTGAAGTTAATTTTTATTATAATTTGCAAAATATTATAAAAAAAAATCTTATATAACATTTTTATTAATTTTACATAATAATTCACCTCGCTTTTTATCACTAATAACCTGTAATTATAAAATCAAAAATAATTAATAATTAATTAATTGATTATAAGATCTTCCCAGATATTAAAAAAAATTTTTTTTAATATTATTGAAAATTTTAATAAATTTTTCGGTTTTAATTAATTAAATGTTATTTATATACTTATTAAAATTAGTCAAATTATATTTTTTTAATTTATTTATTTTTAAATCAAATATTTTTATTTTTTAAATTTAATATTTTATTGATAAATGAATGTGATCAAATTTTTAATTATTTATTCATAAATAAAAATTTATCTATATATATATATTAAATCAATATTTGCATATGAATATATATATAAACGTGAAAATAAAAAATGAATAATTAAATATTTTTTTATACAGATAAAATTGTCCAAATTATAAAATAAATATGTATATATTCGATATATAACAAAAAGTATAATATAAAATATGTATATAAAGAAATTACGAAATTTTTAATATTTTTTTTTTTATTAAAATTTTTTCGTTCAAAAATTTTTTGTTAATATACGAGCTCAACCCATTAAGCTTACTTTAAAATGTAAAAAATGTGTTAAAAACATTTTACAAATTATTTGTATTTATATTATTTATATAAAATTATTAAGATAGGAATGTTGAATCACAGTAATGTATTTTCAATTAAAATTCATAATTATCCCAAAAAAACAATTTAAAAAAATTTGCATTATATTTTGAAAAAAAATCAGATAATATTATCATTAGTATCTCTTCTTAATATTTAAGGTAATATTTGATTTATCATTTTAAATTTATTTATTTTGTTGATATTCCCGAAAGGGGTATACCGGTATACGTTTATATTATCTGTATATTACAATATTATAAAACATTATATAATATACCAGTATATATATGAAATAAATTAAACTAAACATAAATTAATCTTCTTTATTATTTTTCACTTTAAACAATATTTTTTTTAATTATTTTAGCTATCTGCCGAGAGGATTGCCACGCTACAAGGGGCTACTGTGAATACCCAGGAGACTGCAGGTCAGGATAAAAATTTTTCAACTATTATAGTAAAATTATATTAATTTCAATAAAATTAATTTTAATTCATATTTCTATGTTTCTCTCTTTGTATTATCATCAAATTAGAATCGTATATAATAAAAATTTGGGAAAAATTAACCCCTAATAAAAAATTTAAAGTGAACATAATATTTTTATTCTCTTAAAGAGAATTTTTATTCCTTCATTTGTCTAAATTAGGTTAGAATGTGTATTAAAATGCAATCACTCTAGAGCATTTTAAAAGAAGATAAATAATTTAATTTATTTATGTTTTATTTTATCCAAGATTGGATTGAATTTATAAAATTAAACCTATATTTATTTAATCTTAAAAATAAGAATCATTAAGGAAATTTAATGAATTTATTATATATTTTTTGTTTAAAATAATCCGAAATCTTTTTATATCTAATTTTAAATTAATAATTGTGAATTGAAAATGCAATTATTTTTTAGTGTAAAATAACTGTGTATAAAACAACTAGATGTGTAGTGAAAAGTTTCATTTTTCATGAATCCCGTTTTTTATAAATGCGTAATAATTAAAAACCGTTGGCCAGCGTAGAAAGGTATAATTAGAGAATTAGTAATGCTTAAGATAAATTAAACGGTTTTTTTTTTAATCCTTAAGTTTTGGTCTAATGCTTTCGCTTATTCATGTTCATCTTCACTCTTATATATTTGTTTTAAATAAGAAAGAAAAAATAAATAAATAAACAAAAATAAAAATAAACACACTCAAGTAGAGAGTTATGTTTGTGTTTAAAATCTGTGTTTGTGTTGGACAGATGTCGACTAGGCTGGGCAGGCGAGACCTGTCGTGATTGTCAAGTCCTTCCCGGTTGTCAGCATGGCTATTGTACTAAGCCCTTGGAATGTCGATGCAACGAGGGATACATGGGTCTTCTCTGCCAGACACGTGAGTTACCACTTCAATCTTAAAACACATACACGCACACTTTTATATCCATTACACACCTTAGATATTTTATTTAAATAACCATACATTCAAGAGACTCTCAGCATTGAAGAGATTCTGATCCAATTTGTTTGTCAATCCTTCAGTAAGAAGAAAAAAAAATAAGAAAAATTCTGATTTAAAACAGAAGAAATATACAAAATAGATATAAAAAAGTTTATTTTATTTTTAAATTCGTAGGAAGTTGTTGAACTCTTAATATTATTCTAAGTATTTCGAAAGAAAACATTTTTATTTATTAATTCAGATATTCGTTGCATTCAAAATTTGAAAATCATTTAATTTAAGCTGAAAAATTTTAAAATCACTCCCATATATTGAGAAAATTCATTGCCTCTCCTTATCTCAGCACCATTGCCAACATCCTACTGTTTTGCCTACCAATACCAGTTGTAAATATAAACAGTTGTCTCTCCGGTAATTATTCAAGTAAAGTCATTTTCGTAGATTTGGATAATACTTTACCAGTGGGTTCCTTTTGTAATTCCAAATAAACTTTTCTTATGAAATTTTTTCGGGCCTCTTCTAGTTTAAGAGATAAAAATTATTAAAATAAAGATTTTATAAATTCGATAGATTAGTTATGAACGCGTCGAAATGTGACATTAAGTAATGTTTTATTGACCAATTAACAAATTATTTATTTATTCACTATTTTTGTTTTTTAATATATAATTTCAGTTTGAATATAGGAAAATTATTTAATTATTTTTTTAATTTTCATAAATCCAACCCGAACTTATAAAAACCGAAAATTAGTGCGTCCTCTGGTAGTCAAACAAATAAAACATGATAGCTAAATAAAATTTCAATGGATTATTTATAAAAATTTCTTCAGAAAAGTTTATTTGAAATTGCAAAAGGAACCCTCTGGTAAAGTATTATCCAAATCCACGAAAGTGCGTTTACTTGAATAATTACCGTTTCTCCTATTATATGAGTTATATGAGTTATAGTATAGTATGATCATTGTCTTAAAAATACAATTTTAAATGTAGATGTATGATTTTCTTTTTTCTCCATTATACACACTCATAAATTTTTGAATAATTTTATTAGAAATCCCATAATCTCTATGCATTTTCAAATAAAATTAGTATTAAAAATTGTGAAGATTAAACTGATCTGGCACAAATAGATGAAGAAAGTGAATAATATATCTAGTTAAAGTTAAATTAAAATTACTTAATTAAAAATAATTAAAATGTATTATTATGTATTATTATTATTTATAATGATAAAATTTCTTTAAGGTTCACACACTCCAATTATCAATTAACTAAGATATTAATTATAAATCTTCGTTCTATAAAAGTATTTCATTTGTCAACCCAATTAGTTATATTTGTAGAGTACTTCTATTATTGATGTAATAGGTAATTTATAATCCATTAATTAAATAAATTAACCAGAAATGTATTCGTCTCTTTTTGGATTAATTACTTCTGATCTCGATTAATTGAATGAATTGCAATTACCTTCACTTCTCTGAATCAATATTAATTAACGTATTGCAAGAGAGAGAGAGAGACAGAAAATTTCAAATTTCATCCCTTTGCATTGATCCGAGCACTATTAAACTATACATAATTAACAATCATGTTTGTGATCTATTCAATTAAACCAATGAATTAATTGATTGACGCATAATTGGATTTATATTAAAAATTATCTTATCATTTATATATTCAATGCTTTATTTTATAATTTATAGGATATGAAGGATGTATTCTTATTTTCTATTCTATAAGAGTTTTTTCACAAAAACCAAAACAAAAAAAAAAGATAAATATATCTAAGACAAAGGCACCAGTGTATGACACATAACTTTTTGTAACTTTGAACCTCAATTTCTGACGGACTGCTCATTTAAAACTGCTTTATGTGCTTCTGAAAGAATAGTTTTAGGTTCGAGGAATAACAGGCAAAGTTTATAAGGCTTTTATTACATCAAAATAAATTTATTAACAAAAAGTAAAAAATGAGCAATTACCCAGTTATTGATAGTTTTTTCTAGTGATTGACACTTAAAATTACAGTCTTTGATAATGCAATTCTAATGATCAAAAACTATCCAAAATCAAAGGTTATAATGCAAGAAAATATTTTGAGAATTAATTAAATATAGTAGGAAATCCTTAGTAGAATGTGCACAAAAATAAACTGACCAGCTTTCAGTTTTTATTTTCTTATTCTTAAACATTCAATAATCTTGATGGTTAGTTAGTTATTACAACTGACAGATGTCTTTCGTTTGATTTTATATGTCAGCCAACATGCCAAAAATATATTAGATCCTTATTTTAAGGAGAATTTTAAACTAAGTGTCATACACACTGGTCACTGTCTTATAATGTTGCCTTTGGAGAAAATATCCTCACGTCAATGGTAGGCAAGAAACCATCATGGCCACCAATTAAGTAGCACATGAATGTAAAAACAGATTTGGTTCTGAAAAAAAATTGGGCTTTTTTCGAATTTCAAAGCATCTTTACTTGTTTAATTTGGCCATAAAAATTTTAAAATTAGTCCCAATTATTGAGAAATTTCAATGCCTGGCCTTATTTCAGCCACTTTTCATTGTCAATATACTGCGAAATGCCTACTAAAATATCTCATGTAAATATAAACAGTGCTTTCTTCTATATATATATATATATATATATATCATTTGTATTATTAATTTTAATATTTTATTTTGATTTTAAATGAAAAAGGTGTCGTATAAGTACTCCACTCATGAGTTTATTTTATTTAAATTTTATGTATAACATATTTATATGTGATTACTAGAAATAAAGAGATATTGATAAATATTATAAAAACTGTTTGTAATATTTAATAATAATAATTTATATATTATATATATTTAAGATGTATAATTAATGTTTTTAAATTAGCAATTTGCAACGCCACTTGTCATCGGGAACATGGCTACTGTCGACGACCTGGAGAATGCCGGTGCAAAGTAGGTTGGCAAGGGCTCGACTGTGACGAATGTCATCCCTATCCAGGATGTGTTCATGGAAAATGCCGTAGACCCTGGGAATGTCTCTGCGAGCCCGGCTGGGGAGGAATGCTTTGCGATCAAGGTAATCAAAAATGATTTATCTAATAATTTCCCTTTTGACCATCATCTATTTTTCCCTACTATAACATTTCAAATAAAAATAACTGTTATTTATAGGCTGGGAATAAATAATTTATTTATATAATTCAGTGGAATTTCAATAACGAATGAAAACAACTTTATAATTTTTTGTCAAAAATGAGTGGGGTGAAAAGTTTTCTCTACGTTTCCATGGTTTCAATTCAATATGAATTTTATTTGTGTTATATCTTTTATAAATGATGAATGAAAAGGAGAATGATATTTTTAACAATGAACTGTTGAAACAATAGGATTCCATCAGAAGTTTGTTTTAGTTTCATTTGTTTAAATAATAATATACTATTAAAAGAAATAAGGGGAGAAAATAATTCTTTGTTAGTTTATCCTAAATTTTCAATATTAATTTTTGAGGAAAAAACAATAATTTTTAAAATATTTTAAAGAAAACAAATTTAAAAACGTTATAAAATATGATTTTTGTTCAACTAAATTCTTTAATATAGAATTAGAGAAGCCCAAAAAGCAAATATTTTAAAATAATAATATTTTAAATAATATCTCAAATTTAATCATTTGTAATTATAGAAATTTTAATTAAGATTTTTTACCTTTTTGTATTGAAAATTTTTTAATTAATATATTTACTATGATATTATAATATTTTTTTAAAATATTAAATAGAAAATTTAAAATAAAACTCACTTCAAGCATTTTTTTAAAAAGATTTTATATTATTATTAAATATCCTATTTAAAAAATAAAAAAGGACCTGTCCCATGGTCTACTTGTTATTTTTATAAATTAAATTTACAATTATATATACATATATTTGATTTGAAAAATAATTTAGTTTATGTATATACACATACGTATATATACGTATATCACTTAAATATAAACATTAATATTAATTAATAATATTGGATCAATTCATTATATAAAAGAATATACATATTTTAGGAATTAAATCAAGTAGATTACAATTTTGTTTTTAGTTTTTTATTTTAAAATTTATAATTCTATATAATTTATATTATTTAAAATTATATATAAAAATAAACAATATTTTTTTTATTTTATTAATATTTTGAAATTATTATTAATACTAAGAAATAAATAAATAAATAATTTCATGTTTTGTTTTAGTTTTGACCTATTGTGACGATCATCAGGACTCTTGCAAGAACGGCGGTACCTGTATTAGTCTGACAGAGGAGGACGGAAATTATCGATGTATGTGTACGGAGGGCTTTACTGGCAGACGTTGTGAGATTCAACTGCCAGCAATGGGATTGATGCCACCTCCAATGGTCCCGCCAGTCCCTTCGTCACCTGAACCAACCACAATTACTAGCACCAGTACTACTACCAGTTCTACTACCACCTCAGACAGTGCAACGACCCTTTCATCATCGAGTACACACGAAATAACTACCAAGAGCACTGATCAAACTCCTGAAATTGAGGCCAATGAAGCCTAAAAAAGAAAAAAGACAAAAACAAAAAAACTGAGTGAGATCTCAAAAACCAAAATCTTAAATCAATTACTTAATTTATATATATATATAATATTATGAACATATAGAATAGTTTATTATTTATTATTTATTTTATATATTAATTATATTTATTAAGTATTTATTTATCATCTTAAAATATTGAACATTTTCTTATCAATTTAATATAATATGCTCTAATCATTAGATAAAAAATGATTACCTATATATTTTGTTAAATATAATAAAACAATAAATAAAATTTATATCCAATTACAATTTGTGAAAAACATTTATTTTGTTTAAATTAATTAATTCGTTTAAAATTTATAAATTAAATAGTTTTTTGTATATTTGTAATTTTTATTAATAAATAAAAATAAAAATTTAAAAAAGAAAATATAGATAAATTATAAAAAATTAATCTTTTTCAAAATATGAAATATGATTAAATTTTGATTAAGCTTTATAATTACCTCATCTATTGTATTGCCGCTTGATGGATCTGAAATTTCTAAACGGACTTCTCCTTCACTTATAGAACTCTAGAAAGAAAAGAAAAGAAGAGTCATTGAGTAAATAAATATATATAAATCCTGTGAAAATGCTTTTAATAAATATTGATAAAAAAAATATATTAATAAATATTTTTTAAAAGGTGTTATTTGTATTTGTTAAGGTTTTTTTAGTAAAAAAAAACAAAACTTACTGTATATTCATTGCGAAATGGATAGATTCGACCATTCACTACACGAATTTCTCCTTCGGATAGCTGAATTATTAATAAAAATATAAAAATTAATATAAATGTTATAACTTATAATTAATATTTAATTTAATATAAATATATAATAATTAATATAATAAGAAAATTTAATAATGTAGTATGTGTTCTATTCTTAAAAGGTAAATAAATTTTATAATGCACTATTTTAATAAAATCTACATATAGTTAAAGATTAATATTGAACCATTGCAACTGATCTAATCTTTGGATACTAAAATTATTAAAAAATTTTAATTTTAATCCAATTTATTTTCATTTATTATATATTATTATGTTTTTTTGATATTAAAATTCAACAAACACAATTATTTATTCAAATTTTATTATTTTCCTTATCAATAATTGTAAATGTAATTGTAAATTAACGTAATGAAAATCTTTTCTATTATTTTATTAATATTAATATAAAGGGTTGTTAGTGAAAATTCAGCAAAGAAAAATTTATTTAAATTAATAGATTTCTAATGATCAGTCTAAATTATTATCGAAATACAAACTAACCGATGTGGAATCATACGACGACCAAGTAAAATTATTTTTTTGTTGTTTCTGTCGTTTCAAATTGGATGAATATTTTATATCTCTATATTTTCTATAAAAATCTTTCATTTCTTCTGAATCAGTGGATGATTTAAATGTTTGTTGTCCAAAGTCTTGATGTTCTGTTTCATCAACCCTTCTGCTTGTTTGGAGTGATTCATCTCTCTAGAAATATAACAAAATTATTTCAATAATAATATTTTTGTATTCATATAACATTAAAAATAATATATTCTGTTTTTTTATATTAGACATTCTTAGACATTAGACAAATTTATACCCTTCACTTTCAAATAGAAAAGAAGAAATATTCAATTAATTAAAAAATAATTTAAGATAAAAATATGATCTAAATATTTTATTAAATTAATTAAAATGAGAACTTTTAGAATAAGTTATTTAATTGAAATGATATTTGAATATTAGAATTTAAAATAAAATATTATATTCATTCTTTGTTTGGGACTTGCTATAATAATTAATTTATATTCATTGTGAATTTGTGAAAATGATTCCGCTAGAGTCAGTAAGCCGCGAGATGCTCTTGAATGAACAACAGGGAGAATTATACATATAAACTTTAAAAAATTAATTTATGCGGTTATTGATTAGATATTAATAAAATTTATAGCCTACTATAGAGGTATATAAGAATATTGTGATGTAATTTCATAGAAATCGGTTCAGCCAATTTTGAATCTATAACATCCTTATTTTCCGGACAGACAGACAGATATGGAAAATTCTAAAGTCACTTTTGGATTCTAGAGGTCATGAAACGCGAAGATATGCAAAAAATTTTAAATTCTGAGAAATGTACAGACAAAAACCTTTTTTTATATATATACATTAGATATATACCATTGAAGGAGTGTGAGAAGATGGGCGTGTTTGCTGTGAAAAATCACGGTAACCCAAAATTTCTTTTAAACTTGTCTGTAATGATTCATCGTGCTGAAAATTAAAGTAAATTAATGCATTTTGTTTTTTAAATAAATAAATTGAAAGTATTTAAAATTAAAATTAATAATTTTATTTAATAATGAAAAAAATATATGGAAAATATATATTATTTTATAATCTAAAATTATTATATATTTATATATATATATATATATATATACCATTGACGGCTGTTCTTGAATAGATAACGTTTCTAAAGGTATTATATTTTCTTTTATTGGAGTTTCCTAAAACAAAAGAAAATTTTGATTTAAAATATCAAATTATTATTAGTATAATAATATCGAAATTGTTTTCAAAGGTAAATTATTTTTTATTATTTTATTAGAAATATAAAACGGAAAATCAAGAAATTCAAAATAGTTTCGCTATTAAAAAATAAATATTTTGTGAATAAAAGAAAAAGTTTTAAAAATTATAAAAACATTCAACTATTTTCACGTTTAATAATTGAAGAAAAATTGATTGTAAAATCTACAAGTAGGTCTATGATTAAACCAAAGAGATGCACTTAGAATTTTTTTCTTGTTAATTAACAAAAATGTAAAAATTTCTTGATCCAACTAGAAAAGTTTTTAGATTTTTAATTTAATTTTTATAAATATATATAATAATATACATATATATAATAATATGAAAATAAATGGTGATAATTTTAAGTTTGAGATAATTATTTAAAAAAATGTATATTCATTATAAAATATAGAACAAAAAACTTTTAAAAAAATTATATATTTAAATAAATCTTAAATAATGATTAAAATTCTGGATTTTAGACCTACAATATTTTAATTTAAATTTGAACATTTTTGAATCTAATTTAAATTTTAATCATTTAAATTTTCGTATATTATTATATATTCTAAGAAGGTTGAGAGCCAGAAAAAATCCATTTGAGTTTTCTACCTGTGGAACTGTTATATTTTCATGAATGCTTGTTTGTAATGATTTTTCTACAAATTTAATTTCATGTTCCATCTCATCTATAGCTTGTGTTGATTTTAAAGGACTCAATTCATGTTTTGATAAAAGTTTTGTTAAATAATCTTGTGAGGCAGCGATTGAATTTAACATCTCCAAAGCACTCTGCGAGTTGAGATATTCATCCTAAAATAATTAATATAAATTAGATGAGTTATATTATCATTATTAATAACAAAATATTTTAAAAATTTTAATTATAAATATAACTATAGAATATTCTTATTTTATTTATTTTAAAGTTATATATATATATATTTCTTTAATAATAATATATATATATTATTAAAGAAACAAAATAGATCTATTGTAAGTAAAAAGAATATTAAAATTTGAGAAAATCATAAATTAGCTGGAGCGTCTCCACTCGACTATCTCGCAATTTGAATTGGATTAATTAACAAATATATTATATTTAAATTAAATTTAATTAATTATAAATTATAAATTAAAATTAATAAATAATATTTATTAAACCAGCGCATGTTTGGCTGTTTGTTGATGGCACCACGTCACGTATTGGCGCGTGAGATTTGTAGTGTTAAAAAATTAATTCTGGTACTTTCAGCGATCCAATCAAGCTGAAATTATATATATAGCAGTTTTATACAATTTATAATCATGTGAAAAATTATCAAACATATATCTTTCTTATTACGGTCACTTTAGAGAAAAAAAAAATCAAAATATTGTAGGTTATGACCCTCTTCCGGTTGAGCTACATTTCTCAAAAGTTGATAAAAAACTACGAATTTTGAATAAAGCCCATATACCAAATTTCATGATTCTAGCTCAAACCGTTTTTGCGTAATCTTGTCTACATACATACACACATACCCACACACAGACATTTTTTTCAACCTTAGTGAAAATGATTCAAGAACCTTCAAAACGTATAAAAACATCAAAATCTCAACATCGAAAATTCTCTGGCGAAATAGTAAAAATAAACAAAATTTAAAAATATCAAAATATTAATAAAATAATAAAAATGAATTTTAGTGAAAGAATGCATTGAAAAAGTAACAAGCCTTTTCTTATTTATTATTTTGATTTTATTATGTCTTTTTAGAATTTAATTTAATCATAAAACAAATTTGATATGTTTTCACTTTTGTAAAGTTAATTTTCAAATTAAATATAAGATTAATTTATATTATATTTTAAAATATTAAGAAAAACTAAATTGTATTTATTTAATTTTTCGTTTAGTTTAATTTACTTACAAGCTCCGCTAATGTTTTTTGTCTTGATTGTGATTCAGGCATTTGATTAGATTCTAGTTGTGGTTGTTCTTCAATGTTTTTTTCAGTAGTCATCTTATCGTTATGACCCAAAGAGACTAATTCTTTTTCAAAAACAGGCGAAGGATTTTTTTCAATTACTATTTCTTCTGAAATTTGTTTTACATCATCAGAACTATTAAGCAATTCGAAATCAGGTTGAATAACTTCATTTGATTTGTCATTAATCGTCGAGATATTTATTTGTATTCCCTTTTCTTCAACTTGAATTGGTGGGAGATTATCTTTTATAGGTAAAATCTCGGCTTCACTTGTTTGCATCATTTGATCTTTACTGGGAACTAGTTCTGAAAAATAAGAAAAGATTTTTAATTAAACTTTCAATCAATTATATAAATATTTAATATGGAAATAGAATACGAAATTGGTAGAATAAATCTTTATGCCTTTTGTTTTATTTATTTAGTTTAATTTCATATTATAATAAGAGAAAACGAAAAGAATTATTTAAGAATTTTATAAACGATAATCTTAATATAATTAGAAAATATTCTACCGTTGAACCGGAATTTTATAAATAATAATAAATAATTTCATAAATTATATAAGTTTCATTAAAAAATATATATTTAATTAAATGAATTAATATTTTTAAATTTTTAATTATTATTTTAAGTTTGTACGATTATAATTTATTTAAAATTTAACTAACTTAAATTGTCTATTCTTTTCCATAATGCTTGAACTTGCAATGTTAGTGCTTCAATATTTTGATCAGATTCTCGTGAAGCATGCTTCTTGGATTCGGACGGTATCTGTTCTTTTTCTTGAATTGGGCCCCAAATTCGTTCCAAACGTGGTTTCAACGTAGATAAAATCCCATCAATACACTCTTGCATTTCTGGTGGTGGCCGTGGTAAATTTTCTGAATCTGAATCACTTTCGCTTTCGCTTCCAAATGCAGGCAATGGAATTTCCAAATCTAAAAAAAGAAAAATTATTCAAATTTAATTAAAAATTTTAATAAAATATAAAAAATGCAGATAATATAGAATTTTTTATAAATAATTTTAATTATTTAGGGTTCACAATTACTGTTATTATTAATATAAATAACATTTTATAAGTGATTTTCTATTCTTCTAAATAATATGTATATTTAAATAAATTCCATGCTTTTAGTTAATTTAAGTGAAAGTTCAAATTAATGTTTAATAAAAACAATTAAAAAGTAAATTAAATCTTACTATAATTTGAATACTAATTTTTAACTTAAAAAGATTTTTAGTTTATATGCTACAAAAATGACGAATTCGATTACATCCATATATATCACTGAAAATTAAATCCTAGATCACATTGCATAAATTTTGTTATTTCTTTAGTAAATTTTATCTTAACAAAAAGTAAAAATAAATTAATGTATACAATTCTCAATCTTAACAAACAGTTAAATAAAAGTAATGTTAGAAAGAAAATTATAATAACCAGTTTCCAGAGGTTGTGGTGGTTCACTTCCTAGGCTTCCATGTTCTGCTTCAAAATCATCCTGATATTCAATTTCAAAATCAATGTTAGTTTTGGTCGGAGTATTTTCAAATGGTTTCTCCTCCTCCTCTTCATTATCATCATCATCATCATCATCATCATCATCAACATCATTATTTTCTGTCTCTTTTTGAATTTCTTCTTCTACATAATTGATTCCACTTTTATTTTGATTTGAATTTGGTGCTAATCTAAAAAATAAAAAAAGAACAATAAATTAACAAGTTATATAAAATAAAATAATTATTTATATAAAATTTATCATTATTAACAGAATACCTAAATTTCACTTTTTATAGCAGATTTGGCTTTGTGATGATTTGAACTTAATATGTACAAAAACACCCTCTCAGAATTTTTATACAAGATGTTAATTTTTTATTTATAAAAACATTTTAAAAAATAAATAAATATATTTCTCTAATTTCTATGATATATGAATAAAGCGTGAGGGGGCTTCACTACACATGATGCACAAGTTTGAATTATTATTTAGTTAAATTTTTTAATATTCGTTATTTACTGCTATAATTTTTTTTTTAAATAATTCCTATATGATTTTTGCTGATAATTTAAATGTATTTATTCTAAATAGTTAATAATTTCTTAATATTATGGAATATAAAAAATCCATTCCATTTTTAACAATAATAGGTTAGTTGTTCATAACTTTAACGAAAAACAAAATCATTTAAAAATGAATAAAAAAACAAATAATTTATTGTACAATAAATTTTTTCAATATATTTTATTTTCAGTTTGTTATCAAATGAACATTTAGTAAATATAAATATATAATATAAATAATAATAATAAAGTGGAACATTACGATGAGGATGATAGTGATGATTCTGATAAACTTTCATGATGGTCGGATTCTTCAGAAACATCAGAAAATAATGAATTTTTTAATGGTGAAATTGCTTGATTAACTAATTCACGTTCTTCTGTTAATGACGACGGTGTCCTTTCCGCGTTTATTTTCTATTAACAAAAGTAGAATCAGAGAAAATAAATAAATTATAATACAAATTTATATATACATATATTATATTAAAATATTTGTTCTAATATTTCAATAAGCACAAAAATATTTTAAGTATGTTCCCTTGAATATTAGATATTATTTACTTATGAAATATTAATATATAATTTATATGTATATTATTTTAAGATATATAAATGTTTATATAAATATAGATCCAGAGGGAGGAGTTTCCATTCAAAATAAAAACTACAAAATTAAATTTAATTTTTGAAGCCTTTTAGAGAAATCAAGGTGGAGGTATTTTAAAAGTCAATATTTAAAAGAACTACTATTAATTATTTTTTTATATTATTTAGAATTAAAAATAAATTGTCAAAACATTGTTATTACTAATGTTTTTCATTAAAATATCAAATAATTTTCATTCTAAGAGGAAAGAGAATCAAGTCACTATAAATACTATATATAACCTTACTATTTATTTAATATATTATATAAGTATATATATATTATATCATGTTATAAATATACTTATAATTATATTAATATATTAGATTCAAAATAATATTTTTAAGATTATTTAATTAAGTTATAATGTTTAATTATTCACTTAACTATAATAAAAATAATTAAATAGTATGAACAAATTGTATGCAGCTTTGTTCTTTCTCAAGAATCAATCAATAAATCAATCATCAATTATTAATCAAGTAACAATTTTGGAATTTAAACAAACTTATATCTATTCTATAATTTTTGAATTTATCATATTTTTCTCTATTTCTATTTTAATTTAATTAAAATGAATTTATGAAAAATAAAATACTACTGCCTTAATAAGGGATGGTGGAGCGTGAGGAATATTATGCGAAGATGGTCTCTCTTCAGACAGATTGGGTGATCTTTTCTCTTTCGATTTCTTGAACTTTTGTTGTTGATATATTTGCCCACCCGCCTGGAAAAATAATAACAATATGTTGTTAAAATCATTTCAAATATCTGTAATGAATAAAAAATTATAGGTTTATATTTACCTGCACAGCTCGATTTACTCCGGATTTTGTTCGTCGACATAAACCGCAGGGCTCTAAACAATCAGAATGAACAAACGTCTTTAAGAATGAGTTCGATATTTTCGGTACTGCCGTGAATGGAGATGAGGAACTTGTAATAATTCCACTTGGAGGAATTCGAACAGTCGGCCCATGAACAATCTAAAACAAAAACAAAAAATAATTATAGAAAAACAAATCAGATAATGTTGACTGTTCAAATAATAAGATGAGTTAATTTTAAATAAATTTTAAATAAACAAATGAAAAAAAATGTTGAACTCAAAATCAAGAAAAAAATGGACAATTATTGAAATGTTGTACTATAATATTAACGATTTCTATCTAAAAATACAATTAAATCTTACAATAATAATTAATTAATCATTAAAATCATAGAAGCGATTTTTATTTAAACATGATATTTGAATAAACTGATGATAAAAATAGATATTAATATCAATAATAACATGCGTGCCAATATACATGAATAAATCTATCATTCCGCAAAAAGATGAAGCAAAATTCCTAGGAATCCATCTAGATAGGCGTTTAACATGGGAAAAACATATTTCAACTAAAATTGTCCACTCAAGGGAAGAGTATAGAAAACTATATTGGCTTTTGGGGAGACATTCTGGCCTAGGAATAGAAAGCAAAGTTCTTCTATTCAAATCCATAATCAAACCAAAACTCATCTATGGAATCCAACTCTGGGGATCATCATCAAAAACTAATATAAAAAAAATCGAAAGCTTTCAAAACAAAACACTTAATAAATTTAAGTAAAAAGAAATCTTTTTAAAAAACAAACTTTACTTAAAATTGCACTAAAAAGTAAAAAATAAAATCACTGTAAAGTGTGTGCGCCCAATAGTGGAAGCAAATGTTTTACGGTGTTATTAAAATTTGAGCGCACACACTTTACAGTGATTTTATTTTTTACTTTTTAGTGCAATTTTAAGTAAAGTGTGTTTTTTAAAAAGATTTCTTTTTACTTAAATTTATTTTATACTTTTTAGTAGAACTGCTATCGTCATCTATGATTGAAATAGTGAACTATTCCATATTCCGAAAATGAAAGTTTAGTTAATTAATTACCACTAATAGATAAATAATTTTGTGGATTTTTCAATTGATTCGTGTATTATTAGCAGGAGCAAGCGCGTATGCAAAATTTCAAGATGATTGAATGACGGGAAGTTGTTGAAATATTGATTATAAAATGCCGCGGACAAACCGCGGGACAACCGGACAGTGTGAGTTAAGTAAAGTGTATTAATAAAGTGTATTAAAAATCTTATAAGAGACCCATGGTATGTTCCAAATAAAACCATACAAAGGGACTTAGAAATTAAAAACTTATATGATGAAATGAACATTTTAAGAGAGAGTGAAAAAAAAATATATTAAAAAAATGGAAAACCATCCAAATGAGTTAGTGAAAAAATTACTTGTTAGGGATGATACAAACAAAAGATTAAAAAGATATGATATATTGTATTTTTTCTGAAATAATAATAATAAAAAAAAAATATCAATAAAATTTTAAATTTTCTTAACATGTTACCTCTAAATCTCTTCGAATTTTTATTGAAGGTAAATGACGAATTGCAAGACGCCGCATTTTAATCTCTTCTTCATTCTCCTCATCCGATATATTGTGGGAATTTTCTGTTGGCGATGGTGCTTTTAAATGCACTACACTGACATTTGTCCTCCGGCAACGGTGTTGATTTCTGGATCTACTAATATGAACTGAAGACGATTCAGGTGGTGGAGAATATAAATTTGGTTCAATAAATTCTTGACTTGATTTGTCTGGTATGGTTACTTTTGAAGATGTTACCATTTCCTTATAAAAAAATAAATAAATAAAAATTCCCAAGAAGTTTGTAGTATGTTATTATTAATATGTATTATTTATTCTAACTTTTAAATTTAGAATATTATAAGTGAACAATTGAAGTTTTCTTTATTATATTGATATTATTAAAGGTCATTCTTTTTTTTCCGTTTCTATTTAGAAAAAGATTCTGTACAAATTTTATCAAATATTAAAAAATTAAATATTTTTTTAAATTTTTTTAGTAAAAAAATATTAAGTAATTAGAATACTATATAAAAACGAATTGTTTATAAATATATTATACTAAACTAAATTAATACAAGGGTTATTTCTAATATATTATAAAAAATAGATTACCATAATTTCATCGAATACTTTTTTATGTATTTTTGATTTTTTCTTTAAAGTCTCGATTATATTTTCTGATTGTTTTGGTTTTAATTTTGTTTTTTGAATTTTTGTTGATTGTGATGTAGATATCTTTCTCGGGTTTTGGAGTTGAGGTGATAAGAATTGATCCTCATTGGATTCAAGCGAATAGGTTGATCCAGATGAACGAATTTCGGAATGAGCCATTTGTTCATTTTGTGTTTCCTATTCAAAAAATTAAAATGAAAATACAATATATATTGTTTTATTTTTATATCTAGAAATTAAACTAATACAATAAACATTTAAAAAAATAATAATTTAGAATTCTTGATTTGGTTTCAAATTAATTTATTTATTATTTTGATGCGCATTTCATTAGTTACTCCGTCATTAGAGCCATTGACTTTTGTCAACTTTTGTATAATTATTTGATTTATTCAAATTAAATATATCGGTAATTACGCTCATTTCAAATATTAAAATGTTTACTATATGAATTTTTATATTCATATATTGAATTATTAAATGTAGTGAGGTTAAATCCTAAGACCCTAAACTCTGGTCCAAATCTGGTCCAATTTATCTTATTATCGATTATTGTTTTGAAATGAATACAATATGACTTACTTGTTGTTGTTGTTGTTGTTTGGTTTGAAGAAGAGATCGTTTAAGTTGACGTAATTGATCTGGTCTCATACCCAGAGTTGCCATCTGTTTGGCCATTCTTTCTGGCATTGAACAGCTGCTCAGGGAAATACGCAGTTGGCCTATCACACGTGCGGCTGAAACTATCATGTCCTCCTCATCCGGTGTTTTGGAAATTACCTCTGAATCAAGCCTGGGTACGTGAACAGAACGAGCTCGGTCTTCTGTAGTTATTGGCTGATTAAACATCATTTCATTGGATACACTCCTCGAGATCATACCCTACAGGAAAAAAAATACACATTAGCTGTAGAGATGACTAGAGCAAAAACTAAAATTCTAGAGTTTGGAAATATATTAGATAGATAGATATTCGACGAAGAAAGGACTGAAAATTGTTCATTAAATTGATAAATATAAAATTCAAGTTTACTCTTGGGATATATTCTTAATGTTTATTGAAAATTATTTCAAAAATGGCTTTAACGATTTTGATTAAATTTTATAAAATTACTCGGGGTACAGTAATATTATTTTATAGAAATTAATAGTATTTTTTTAAAGATTGCTTTATAGTATAAAATGTATTTAGTCTGATTGTATTAATATTCTGATATTTCAATAAAAATAATGATTCATTTTAGAATATGAACTAAAAATTTCAATTAAATTAGGAGAAAAAAAGAAAATTGACGTAATTGTAATTTTTTTTTTTATAAAATATTCATTTTGAATTTAAGTAGATTTAGATAAATAGTAATGATAAATAGTAGGTTTAGAGTATTTGGGAATGGCGGAGACTGCATAACGAGGTATTGCATGACCTCTATGCATCTCCAGATATAGTTAGAATTATAAAATCGAGAAGGCTGCGATGGGCAGGGCACGTGGCTAGAATAAGAGAGGAAAGGATGGCGAAAAATATATTGGTAGGGAGACCGAGAGGGAAACGTCCGCTTGAAAGACCAAGGACGCGGTGGGTGGATATGTGGGAAGGGACGTGAGAGAGATGGGAGAGGATAGGGACTTGAGGGTTGTGGCTCAGAATAGGAATACTTGGAGGGGTGTGGTTGCTGCGGCCAAGAACTTTCGTGTTCCGTAGAGCCACATAGATAGATAGATAGTGGAATGATATTATCCATTAGTTTATTTATTTATTAATAATAATGTGTTTAATTTTATATATTATTGATACAGGGTCAAAAGAAATAATTAATTGTTTATTGTAAAAACTTTAGTTAAGTATTGAATATTAAATATTAAATATATTGTAATATATAAGCATAAAAATGCCTTTTAATAGGGGAATGTCATTAAGACACCATAAATAAACATTTACGACAAATATTAAAAACCTCACGTACATCCACTTTACCTATAAAGAGGACAATGTAATTGAAATAGGATCGTTTAATGAATGGGACATATTGTCATGTACTCGACATTTTCAAGGTTCATAAATTAATTGAGTTATTGGAAGAATAGCCAAGGACTGCTAGGAAGGAATAAGAGTTATTCTGCTGGATGGAAAGAAGAATGAAAGATCATCCCTCGGGATTCTCCATCAGAGGGGCATCGTCTCTAAGAGATACGACAAAGTCAGAATCATACATCGAGACCAACATATAAGTTTCTGCTCAGAGAAGATGTATAATTAATAATGCTTGGAATAACCTCAAAGAACGCCACCCGGAAGATCGACTCTTGCCCTGAACTCTATAATATTAACAAAGAACAGCTAATGGTCGACCCTTTATAATTTGCAATTGCTAAACAAATATAAAATTTGATATATCAATAATATTAAAATAAACTATTCTATACTTAAATTCTAAGTTATAGTATCTCATGATAATGAATTGTATTAATTTATTTCATCATTAAATATTAATTTTATTATTGTTTAATATTTTATTTTGAATCTGAATGAATTCAAATTTACCTCTTCCTTTATCAATTATTTTCTATTAATAATAAACAGAGTGCTACCAATTAAATTAAAGATCAATTTTATTAATTTTAAACACATTTTTTTAATAACCCAGCGCATACTAAGCCTCTAATATACGAAAATATATATAATAGTAAAAATCTTAAGCATAATTTTAATGTGTGAGTTTTTTAATATCACTTACATCATTAAGCCAAAAATAGTTATTTTTTTAATTACCTTTCTCGAATGCGCTTGAGGGGAAGCTCGAACACGTGCCGGTGATAAATGTAACCAATCATAAGTCCGTTTAATATCATCATCCCTTTCAGAAGTAATTTTTGCTTGAATGTTTGTTAAAAGATGGGGTTGTGAGAAACTAATCTTTGGCGCGTATCGCCGGAATTTTCGGCGTTCATGTTTTTTTCTCTAAAAAAAATTTGGAAATTATTGTTTTAATATAATAAATGAAATGCGCAAACAAAAAAATTTATATCTCTGTAAATATACCCGAACTAATTTAAGAGTATGTTTTCCTTAATTAATTATTCAAACTATTTTCTAATTCTATATATGGTAATTGTTTCTGACTTATAAACCCCATAGTTAATATTTTCTTAGAAGAATATTTTTAGAATTAAAATAAAAAATAAAATGTTGAAATTTAAATATTTATGTAAATTATTGTTTTTAACTAGTAAAAATTTTGTAAATATTTCATAGTTTTTACAATTTGAAAACAAAAAAAACAATACCTCCCTTACTATCGTCGGTCGGTAAAAATAATAAAATAAAATTGCGTGTTTTTAAGGTTAAGACTAAACAATATCAACTCTAAACTAAAAATTGTTTTTTAATTTTTATGTATTAACTATATTCCTGAAATAAAAACAACTAATCTATTTTTATAAAATTATATTTTAAAAAGAGTAGGTAGATTTTATTAAAGTAAGTCAAGATAAATGAATTGGAATTAGTATTTGTAAAATAAAATATCTCTTTGATTCCTAAATTAATTAATTTTTCATTAATCATTCCAACATTCATTCAGGATAGAATAATTTTCACTTCAATTAATTGAAGGTCATTTACAAGCCAATTTATCTGACAGTATAAGAAAATGCGTAATAAAATTTATTCCACGTGTCTATTTGTCTTTCACTCTATTTAAATATGTTAATCATGATTCGTTAATCCAAAATATAAATATTTAAATGTTCTATTAACAAACTGAAGTGATATAAGTGAAATATACTTTGCATTCACATAATATATGTAGATTATTTTGATAATAAACTAAATAATAATTACTTACAAATTCTATATATAATCTATTATATATTTATTTAATTTTATGTTATTATTAGGAACAAGAATATATTTACCATACATTCAATGAAATACAGTGGAAAATTTCTCTATTTCAAATTTCATTCATGCCAATATTTATATTTACATAATTATATTGAGTCAATATTAGCTAATAGTGTAATTGTATATATAATATAAATGTATTTATATTTGTTTATATAGTAGTTTGACCCTTGTAATTAGTTAAAATTTATTAGAATTTTCTTATAAAAATAGTTTTTCTAATTAATAAATTGAAAAAATTGTTTACTTGTTCATTGAAATGTTTATATAATATTTAGGTATTTGATATAAAGATTTTTTTTAAAAAAAATATTAATTTAATATTTTAAAATATTTTTTTTTTATTTTTACCTAATTGATTGAAGTTTAAATTTTGAATATTAATATTTTAAAATTTATATTTTGAGTAAGATATAAATATAACATGATATTAAATACAAGAATTCGTTAAGAAATGTAAATGAGAAAATATATGTACTTAGAAAGTTTAAAAGTTATAATAACGTTTAAAATACAATTATCTATATCAGTGGTTCTTAAACTGTGGTCCGCGGACCCCTGGGGGTCCGCGAAGCCTTTACTGGGGGTCCGCGGTCCTCGGAAAAAAATCATCGTAAAAATATATACATATATAAATATTTAAAGTTCATTGTTTAACTATATCCTCCTAGAGAATTACGGCTATAATTTAATACTATTAATAATACTATTTTATTTTATTAAATTGATAATTATGTCAATTAATTTTTTGTGAATAAATAAACATATATAAAAAACTATATATAAAATTTGAATTTTCATCCATTCATTCATTTAAAATCATTTTTCGATTGTTCCTTTAAAATAACCCCTCTTAGGGGCTCGGAAGGGGAGGCATATAAGGGAATTTTCTTTCACTTTGTTATTGGGGAAAACCAGGGGAGGGGACAGTCTTACCCGGAAAAACCCAAATTGTCAGCGTCCACTCTGGGGTTTTAAACAGTTTTAAAGCAAATGTTAATTATAAGTTCATTTCTCAACGAGTTGTATCTTTAAATTATTTTTATTAATGTTAATTATAAGTTCATTTCTCAACGAGTTGTATCTTTAAATTATTTTTATTAATTTAATTAATTATAATTAAATTATAGCTAATAATAGTTTATTATAGCTAATAATTTTTTTTAATTTTTAGTGTAATTTGCATGATCATTATTTTATAAAAACACTAAACACATTTTGCAATTTCCCAGAAAGGCTGTTTTTGAGAGTAAGTATAAGTTAGTTTTATGAATAAAAAATATTTATTTTAATAATATTTTAGAATCAAATTACGAAATTAATAATATTTTAGAATCAAATTACGAAATTAATAATATTTTAGAATCAAATTACGAAATATATTTATTATATAAATTAATATTCATTTAAAATGATATTAAATCATTTATTTAAAATGATTTAAAACATTTATTAAAATGATTTAAAACATTCATTTAAAATGATATTAAAACATTCATTTAAAATCATATTAAAACATAGCTAGTAAATAATAATTCGTTATATTTATATTATATTTATATTATTGTAGTTCAATGTTAATAAATTACTCCATAAAATGGATCGTTGGCTACAAACTGGTTCAACACAGAAACGGAAAGAATCAGATGATGAGGCATCAACAGCAAACTCTACCAAGAAACGCAAAACTAGAAAATATTCGGATGATTATTTATCATTTGGATTTACTTATATTTGCAACAATGATGTGGAAAGACCAGTCTGCGTTCTATGTCAGGAAAGTTTATCCAATGAAAGTATGAAACCTGCTAATCTCAGACGTCATTTACAAACAAAGCACAGCGAGCATGTTAGTAAGTCTATCGAATTTTTTAAAATGAAAAAAGAAGAACTTAATTCAAGTCAGAAATTGATGGTAAAGACGGGATCTGGTGGTATGAGTAAGAAAGCAGTAATGGCATCATATGAAGTAGCTCTACTTATTGCTAAAGCAGGAAAGCCGCATAATATAGCAGAGCAATTAATTCTTCCTGCTACAAAAGTAATTACAAATATAATGTTAGGAACTAAAGCAGCAAACGATATAAATTTGATTTCATTATCAAATGATACGGTTAAGAATAGGATTGAAGACATGTCATGTAATATAAAAGAAGAATTAATATCGAGAGTGCGCAAAAGTCACTATTACTCATTACAATTGGATGAAAGTACTGATGTCACTAATAATGCCAATTTGTTAGCTTTCATTAGATATGAGTTTGAAAATCAAATACAAGAAGATGTATTGTTTTGTGATTCACTACCTTCACGAACGACAGCTAATGACATATTTAACAGTTTGAATAATTTTATAACCGAAAATGAAATAGAGTGGCCAAAATGTGTTGGAATTTGCACTGATGGTGCTCGTGCAATGTCAGGTACAAGAACTGGATTGATTGCTCTTATTAAAAATGTTGCGCCTCAGGTTGTTTGGAATCATTGCTGCATTCACAGAGAATCATTAGCAGCCAAAAATATGTCACCAGATTTGAAAAGAACATTAGACGAAGTAGTTAAAATTGTCAATTTCATTAAGGCTCGTCCACTTAATTCCAGAGTTTTTAAAATTTTGTGTGAGGAAATGGGTAGTCAACATACACATTTATTATTACATACAGATGTACGTTGGTTGTCCCGCGGGAAAGTACTCATTCGCCTTTTTGAGCTTCGAGATGAAATACGATGGTTTTTAATAGATGCGCATTTTGAACTGACCGAATGTTTCAATGATTTTATCTGGTTAGCTAAGGTGGCTTACTTGACTGATATTTTTACAAAATTGAACGAACTTAATTTGAGCCTGCAAGGTACTGTTGTAAATATATTTAAAGTTGAAGATAAAATAGAAGCAATGATTAAAAAAATCGACTTGTGGTCGAAACGCATCCAGAACGGTGTATATGAGTCTTTTCCAACTCTCAATGATTTCATAGAAAGCTCCAGTGAAAAATTGCTTAATCAAACGCGTCAATTATTTGTTGAACATTTAATTACTTTGAAAAGCAACTTCAGGAAGTATTTTTCTACTCCTGATCCTTGCAATAACTGGATCAGAGATCCATTTAATATGGAAATTACAAATGCTAAACTTTTATCTGCACCTGAACAAGATATTCTCGTGGAATTATCATGTGATACAACTTATAAACTAAAATTTAACAAAACTGAATTGAGCAACTTTTGGTTACTTCTCAGGTCAGATTATCCTGCGCTTGCAAATAAAGCACTTCAACACTTGATTCCATTCTGCACAACATATTTATGCGAACAAGCTTTTTCGGTACTATTTTATATTAAGTCTAAATATAGAAACAAATTAAATGTAGAGCCGGATCTTAGATTAAAAGTTTCCAATATTAAGCCAGATATTGAGATTCTTGTTTCAAGAAAACAACTGCATACATCTCATTAAATATGTAAGTTATATTTAATGAGATAGATGCAGTTATTTTTTAAAATATTTCTTATTTAATATTTTCTGAAAAAAATTATAAAATATTTATATGAATTTAATGTAAGTACCCATTATAATTTGTGAGATTTGTTGCTATGACAATGTTTGTATTTTCTTTCTTCAATATTATAATTTCTAATAAAATGTGTTCTACAATATGCAAAAAAATCGTTATTCACCAATCACTGTTAGAAATATTCATCATATATCCTTGTCCTTATGAGATCGTAAGCCAGAAATTAATTAATAAAATGACGTAAAGTACCTAAAGTTGTGATGGGGGTCCGTCAAAAAAAATTTTTTCAAGTGGGGGTCCGTGGAGTACATAAGTTTAAGAACCTATGATCTATATCATTTGCATAAATGTGATTATTGTCTTTTTTTTGTTATAATTTAATTCTTAGATTAAAGTAATAATATGGTATCAGTTTAGTTTATAATATAATGTACATAGTACATATAATATTCATATTATTTATTAAAAACAATAAATAAATAAATAAAATTGCAAAATAAAAAAAATCGACTCCATTATTTGAAACGATTCTTAACTAAGTATTTTTTTATAATTAATTATCATTTATAATTTTAATAATTATTTTTTCCTTGATAAATCACCTTCTCTTCTTCGGCCTGTTCTAAACGTTTTCTAGCGAGAATTTTACGTGCTTCAGAGAGTTTGGTATCGCGGGCTGCAGGAAGACCCCGTTGAAGGGGCAGCTGTGTGATCGCCCCTCGGTGTGTAATTGGAACATCCGACGACACTGCTTCGTATCTATCGTCATAGAAAATTCAATTATCAATTAGCGGGATGAAGAGAAAGAGACAGATTGATACACAAACAAAAGATATCTTAATTTAAGAAATAAAAAGATAATATTCAATAGATAACAGTTTTATTTGCTTATAGATAAGTAGATATCGTTTGATAAGTGTTAATAAAATAAAATATCAAAGAATGGAAAATTACAAAAAATTAAAAGATACCTATTATCTAGAAAATATTAAATATTTTAGAGATTGTTTTTTTTCAGAGTGTAAAAAAATATCTTATCAATTATTTTCCTAGAGTTTTATAAAAAAAGCCATAAAAATATACCTATATGATGAATTTGATTTACTATCCTTTTTTTAAAACTATTATACAATAAAGATTATATAATTTATATAAAAATAATTGACAAATGAATATCAAATTTTTACTGTCCGGTGATAGTAAGGTATTGTTTTCACACCAAATTTCACATGTGGAGATTTTTACATATCTCCACAAATCATGCATTTTCTAAACAGAAAAAAGTATTTTTAGCATGATGTCTGTCCGTATAGATGTGTACAGCCTGAACGGCTCAACGGATTTTGATGAAATTGGGTATATTTACTTAATACATCAGTGGGATGAATTGATCAACTTTTGGTGCAAATCCGGAAACCGGAAGTGGTAGTATTAGCGATCGACGATAGGAAGGGAAGGGTTATTTTCACGCCAAATTTCACATGAGGATATTTTTTACATATACTTTGTATTGGTTTTATCCTCGGGAAAAATAATCTTCATTAGTTTTTACTTAATTTAAAATTATATGACGTCACAGCCAGCATCTCCTTATATTTTATAAGTAAAATAAAATTAATAAGTTGACCTGTGGCCAGGTCCGAACCGACCGACGGTTTGAAATAAATTAATTTCCAGCTACAGAAACAATTTCAAATAATTTTCATATATCTATTAATGTAATAAAAAACAGATATGGATACATAAATAATAAATATAAACATTTTTAATTTTATTTTATTTATAATATATATGCAAGACCAGGCTGTGACGTCATGCATGGCTGGATGACGTCATATAATTTTAAATCAAGAAAAAACTAATAAATATGATTTTTTTCGAGGATAAAACCAATACAAAATGCATGATTCGTGGTGATATATAAAAAAATCTCCTTTGGTGTGAAAATAACCCTTTCCTTCCTATCGTCGATCGCTAATACTACCACTTCCGGTTTCCGGAATTGCACCAAAAGTTGATCAATTCATCCCACCGATGCATTAAGTAAATATACCAAATTTCATCAAAATCGGTTGAGCCGTTCAGGCTGTACACATCTATACGGACGGACAGACGGACGGACGGACAGACGGACGGACAGACGGACGGACAGACGGACAGACATCATGCTAAAAATACTTTTTTCTGTTTAGAAAATGCATGATTCGTGGAGATATGTTAAAATCTCCACATGTGAAATTTGGTGTGAAAACAATACCTCCCTTACTATCGTCGGTCGGTAAAAATATGTATGTTATGTCCATATCTGTTTTTTATTGCACTAATAGATATATTAAAATTATTTGAAATTGTTTCTGTAGCTGGAAATTAATTTATTTCAAACCGTCGGTTGGTTCTGTGCCTGGCCACAGGTCAACTTATTTAAAAATTAATATGATATTTTTGAAGATTTTTACAATAGAAAAATAAATTATAAAAGAGGTGGCATTCTTAATCGTATTAAGACAGTTATTTTCAATGTAAACTTAAAAACAATATTAATTTGTAAATAAATATTTTGATTTGACGTTAGCTTATCTAATTCAATTGGAATCGCTGTTTTCAAAATTAAAATTAATGTTAACAATGTATGCATATATTCTTTGAAGTTGTAGGTGTTTATTAATAATTATATATCTATTTTTAAAATGAAAAAAAAAATAGATATATAAACCACGACGAATTATCTCAATTATTTTTCAATTAAAAACTTTCAAGTTTTTTCGAATTTATTGAAATGCATAGTTTGGAATTATTATTTAATTGGTTAGTTAGCTCTAAATCTATAATATGGTACTAGAATATAATAATATTTGGACTAAAACTTACAAACATTCGATATTATACTGAATAATCTTATTTACTCGTACTCCTCTTATGAATAAGAAGATTATTAAGAAAACTTATTTAGTTTAAAAAATATATTGATTGATTTGAATACGAAATAAAGAAAATTTGTTCATTTTTTTTTTATTTTTACATATTTTAATAAAAATAAAATTGCAATATTTATTCTACAAATAAGTTTTGAGGACATAAAATATTTTTTTTTTATCTTAATTGAATCAAATGGCTGAGATAAAAATATGAAATTATCCGAATTGAAATATATATTTAGAGAAAACTATTCGGGGGAAGTTAATCAATTTATTTATTGGATTTAGAATGTATCAATTTATTTATTTACTTGATGGGAAAATTTAGCTTTTTGAAAAATTAAAGGTTATTTATTTTGACGAATAGCACCAATTTGGTCGTGCAACCAAATCGATTTTTAAGTTATTGAGATTCACTGTAGCTCTTACCCTAAATCAGTTTATAATATAAAATAATTTAAGTGAATATGATATTTACTATTAAAAAAATTGAAGGAAATAATTCATATAGAAGAGTAAGTAATATCACACACACACATAGGGTTATCTTAATATAATATTATTATAAAATAAGAGCATCATATTATACTTTTATCATTGTCCACTTTTTTTTAAGATAAGAGAAATTTAAGGTTTTAAATTATTTTTAAAATTATCTGGAGTGTCTCCACTCGACTATCTCGCATTTGAATTGGATTAAATAACATAATATATTATATTTAAATTAAATTGAATTAATTATAAATTATAAATTAAAATTAATAAATAATATTTATTAAACCAGTGCATGTTTGGCTCTTTGTTGATGGCACCACGTCACCTGTTGGCGCGTGAGATTTGCAGTGTTAAAAAATTAATTCTGGTACTTTCAGCGATTCCATCAAGCTTAAATCTTATCTTATTATGCTAGCTAAAATTGTATATATGTATTTATCTATATATATTGGTTCTCAAAAACCGCTCTAACGATTTTTTTCAAATTCACACTAGATATAGTATTTATAAAGAAAAATTAAGTTTTATTGATGATATCTCTTGAAACATACAGCTTCATTATTAATTTCTTAATTGAAAATTATATATGGAAAACGTCAAAATTTTTAATACTGCCTGCTAAGACAGTAAAAAAATGACAATTTTTTATCTAAATACATATAGTCCAGCGGTTGGACTGATGTTTTAACGAGTGGATTTCGTCGGTTCGAAACTCGCCGGGT
Source organism: Labia minor (assembly GCA_963082975.1). Classification (NCBI taxonomy): domain Eukaryota; kingdom Metazoa; phylum Arthropoda; class Insecta; order Dermaptera; family Spongiphoridae; genus Labia; species Labia minor. The sequence continues at coordinate 41,538,517 of OY720345.1, forward strand.
GAATCGTTATTTAAAAATGAAAATAATGATTTTGTTATTTTTTTTTCTTTTTATCTATTGTTTACTTTTTAATAAATTACTATTCTATATTTATTTATTCATTGTTCTTTTATTAATAAAGTTTTAGATAGTTTTATAAGTTTTAATATTTTTTCAATAAAATATTATTCAATATATTTATTAATATTATTTTATTTATTATTATTGAGTACCCGAAGTTCCATTCATTTTAATCAGATTGATGCAATGATGCAACAGTTAATAATTGTAATATTGTAATAAATTTCTATCTTGAAAATTGTTACATATTATTCAGGATATTTTAAAAACTATTTCTTTCTTTAATTAATATTCATTTTTTCTATAAGTCAGATATATTTCCAAATATTAAATAATTTTTGAAGTGAAAACTTCTTTAGCGGCGTTGAGCACTTTTGTGGGATGGGGAAAAAGTAACTCGCGTGATCGTGACCAACACCATGAAACCATCTGCTTTCAAATTTCTTATAACAGAGCGCGAAATTTGAATTGTCATTAGAACTGTTTTATAAATTATCTCTAACATATAAATATATATTTATTATGTAAAGTTCATTTCATATATACATATATAATCAAAATTATACGAAATGAACTTCACATAATAAATATATATTTTATGTTAGAGATAAGAATTATAAAACAGTTCGTATTGCAATATTTTAAACAAAGTTGTGTATTTATATATATATAAATATAAGTTACAAATTTGTTTAAAATATATGTTTAAAATAATATATAAGTTATATATATATACATGCATATGAAATTCATCTTTCTCGTGAAATAGCGCGAATTTCGTCTGTTTTAAAATTTCTTACGCAGAAGTTTTCACTTCTGTCGGCCAGTCCCACGACTGCCAATTTTGCTTTTTTAATTCCGAAAAGCTGCAAAGCACGTTTTTTTGTCTTTAGTTTGTTTTATAACCACTTGGGGCGCTAAACAGTTTTTCAAAAAAACACTATAGAAAAAAAATATATGTACCTATATATTATATATTTATGTATTATTGAGGAGCACAAGTTCATTAATTTTAATCAGATTGATGCAAATGTGTAACATTTAATAATTGTAATAAATAATTAAAGAATTGTGTATCAATATTTTTTAAAGGGTAGAGCGAGAGCTCGGTGTCCCAGGTATTAATATTACCAGCCAAATCCAATAATAATGAATCATTTTTTTTAACTTAAGTACCGAGCCGAGGCTCGGGGTCCCGGTACTTCTATATATAGCAGTTTTATGCAATTTTTAATCTTGTGAAAAATATTATCAAACATATATCTTTATTTTTACGGTCACTTTAGAGGAAAAAAATCAAAACGTTGTAGGTAATGACCCTCTTGAGGTTGAGGTACATTTCTCAAAAGTCTACATCTACATAACTACACGCACACACACACTTTTCTCAACCTTAGTGAAAATGATTCAGGAACCTTCAAAACGTATAAAAACATCAAAATCTCAACATCGAAAATTTTCGTGATCACAATACTATCTCTGGCGAGATAGTAAAAATATAAAAATAGTATCATTTGAGAATTGTATTTGATTTTTAAATGACAAAACATTATATTATTTACTGTCTAATTTCCTTTTATTTACTTAATAGAATGTTAAAATCGAAATAGTGCAATCTTTTTTTCGCACATTAATTATTTGACTTTTACAGAAACTTTTGACATGTGATTCTGATTCTTTCTATTGTAACATAAGAAACAATTTTTCTATTAAAGAATTATAATTGAAATCCATGATACATTTATTTTAATTGGAGATCTATTTAAATAAATAGATATCAAATCTAATTTTTAAGTAATTTTGAAATAAAATGAAATTCTCAAAAGAATCTAGTATAACATGATATATATAAATATATTTTAAAATTTAAAACAAAGATAAAAATATAAATTGAAATGTAATATAAATGAAAAAAAAATCATGTTGATTAATCAAAATGCATTTTTTTATATAATTTAATCAATTAATAATGATGTATTGGTTTCAAGTTGATATTAAAAATCATTATACCTAAAATTATTGATGATAAATTTATCAAATTATTTATTATGACATTTTTATCGGTTTATTAAAAATGATAAAATCAAAGATAACGATATTTTTTTTATTTATTTAACAAAATGTAGTAGAGATAGGAAATTTTCAAATCTATTTAAGAAATATAATCTAATCAAATCTTTATAACTATTTTGTAATGATCTTAAATATCGTTTTAAATTGAAAAATGTGTACGATATATATATATATATATATAAAATAATATTATCAATTGAAGTAATAAAGAAAGAATTGAAAAAAAATGAGTAAAGAAAGAAAATAAAGTATTATTATTGAGAAAAAGAAAGTTGATAAATTAATTACTTTTTGTGAAATAATAAATTAAACTCAATAAATAAGATATTGTTTATTATGAAATCTAATAAAAAAAATATTACAATATTTTAGAATTTATTAATATTATTAATTTAATATTAATATTAATTAATTTAAATTATAAAGAAAGAAGTTTATTTTAATTCTTCTTTTATTGGTGATTAAGATACGATATAAGACCATATTAGGCAGTCTTTGCAATTATTTATAAAATTATTCATTTTTATATAATAAACTAGCTGCTCAGAGCGTCTTCGTCGCTCTTCACACCTAGACGGGGGCTCCGCCCCCTGTACCCCCGAGTGGTACATAGTATTTGGTTGAAAATAGTAAAAGGTTTTCATCCATTTTTTTCAATCAGTATATTACATAAAACATTAATTTCTCTTTGTGTTCTTATTTAAAATATATTTTAATTTAATCAGTAAATTAATTATATATATTATGATTGTATATGTTATATCTATCTATCTATGTGGCTCAAAGATACTCGAAAGTTCTTGGCGACAACAACCACATTTCAAGTGTCCCTATCCTGAGCCCTTGTCCCATCTCTCTTACGTCCCTTCCTACGCGTCCTTGGTCTTCCAAGCGGACGTTTCCCAATCGGTCTCCGCACCAGTATCTTTTTCCTCTCCCATTCTAGCCACGTCCCCTGCCTATCGCAGCTTTTTCGCTTTTATATATAGAAAGAATAAATAAAAATTAAGTTAAATATGATCTAAATATTTTATTAAATAATTAAAATGAGAACTTTTAGAATAAATTAATTAATAGAAATGATATTTAAATATAAGAATTTAAAATAAAATATTATATTAATTCTTTCTTTGGGAATTGTTGCAATTATTTAATTATGTGTAACATGAATCGACTTGCACAGACCATCCGTTATTTTTATAAATATCACATCATAAAAAAAGTCTTTTAAACATAATAAATAAAAAAAAAACATTTTAATAAATTATAATAGAATATAATCATCTGGATTTAAAACAAATTTAAAAAATATACTCAATTTAAAAAAGGCAAAAATTTAAAACAACTCCTTTATATTATCATATTTTATTTTTATATAATATCTAGTAATTAATAATTGAGTAATTAAATTAAAATAAAAAACAAAGGTAATATAATTTAGTCATTTTAATTGACGTTTTAAAAATTATTTTGATTTCATAAAATACTAAATAATATTTTTTTTTATTATTATTAGATGATAAAATTTATATATTATTATATATTATAGAGAAGAAGAAATATTCAATTAATTAAAAAATAATTTAAGATAAAAATATGATCTAAATATTTTATTAAATTAATTAAAATGAGAACTTTTAGAATAAGTTATTTAATTGAAATGATATTTGAATATTAGAATTTAAAATAAAATATTATATTCATTCTTTGTTTGGGACTTGCTATAATAATTAATTTATATTCATTGTGAATTTGTGAAAATGATTCCGCTAGAGTCAGTAAGCCGCGAGATGCTCTTGAATGAACAACACGGAGAATTATATAAACTTTAAAAAATTAATTTCTGCGGTTATTATTGATTAGATATTAATAAAATTTATAGCCTATGTTACTATAGAGGTATATAAGAATATTGTGATGTAATTTCATAGAAATCGGTTCAACCAAATCTGAGTCTATAAAATAGTTATTTTCCGGACAGACAGACATATATGAAAAATTCTAAAGTCACTTCTGGATTCTAGAGGTTATGAAACGCGAAGATATGCAAAAAATTTTAAATTCTGAGCAATCTGCAGACAAAAAAACCTTTTTTTATATATATAGATTATTGAAGTTCTCAATATAGTATAAATCATTCTCATTTATTAAGTAACCGTTTATTATTTATTAAGTAACCTGGTTTATTCAAGAAAAATATGTTTAATACATTTATTTATTTATTTTACATTATTAATTTTCATTGTGTAACAAAATTTACTAAGCAATTATGAAATTATTTATCAAATATATATATATATATATATATAGTATAGTAAATTATACTATTTCTATGAGAGTCTTACAATTAATTGATGAGATCGAAATTGTAATCAAATTTAGAGAATTGATTTATTATTAGACTAGAATCCGTCGTTTATTTTAAATTATTCTTTTAAATCTAGTATAATATTATAATGTCAGAATCTAATCTCCTAAGTCATAAATCTAATCTCTTAATAAGAAATTAATTATGAATTTGTTTAAATGAAATCGCACTTCAATATTGCATATATTTTAATAAAAATCAATTTAATTAATGGAATGATGCTAAAAAAAGTTATCATCATATTGAAAGAATAAATATTAAGATATATTTCCATTTAATCTATTAATCACGATATAATGTTCTTAAGTTATTCAAAAGATTTTTACATCAATTACTTTTAAATTGACACAATATTTCATTTAAATATGAAAGAAGCATCGTTTTTCATTTGAAGTATATTTATTTAATTGAAAAATAAAGATTAAGAGAAATCTATATTTAAAAGAAATTTGAAAAATTAGTATAAAACAAAATAATTTAATTAAAATAAGACTTAAAAAAAATGTGATTATTTTTATAATACAATAATAATATTTCATAAATAATATATGAACAACCTATATAAACTAAATAATTTTGTAATGATTTAATTAATAAAATAAAAAATTTAAATATAAATGATTTATATTTTTTTTATTTTTATCTGTTCCAAAGAATAATCTCATTTTATTTACGTTATTTTATATTTAGTTGCAAAATTACGATTAATAAAATCATATCTTTCTCTCATTCTTATATTCATGAGAAATTTGTAATGCCAATTACGTTTTTTTAAGTTTCTTCTTTAGAAATCTATATTTAAAATAAGAAAATGTCTTGTATATTCCACAACTTAATTTATTAAAAGCATAATTAGCCTTTGATTGTCAAAAGTAATCAAAATATTAAAATTATAGATATTTTGTAAAATCATTTTATTTCAGAGAATATGATATTATTAAAGATGGTAAAGATTAAAAGAATAATATTGTAGCAAAGAATATAGAAGGAAAAGAAATATTCGTATTTCTAAAAGCAAGATAATCTTTTGTAGAAAACACTTAATCAGAGACCATAGTGTATTTAAACATTCCCAGCCAGAACGTCGACGTCTAATCGACATCTAGGAGATCTAGATTACGTCTAGAAATATAACATCTAAAAATTGAAATTTTTAGATGTCTATATAGACGTCTAAATTGATATTTCTGGACGTACATTTAGATCAGACGTCTAAATTGAAATTTCTTGACGTAATCTAGACCTAGACATATCTAGATCTCCTAGACGTCGATTAGACGACGTCGGCGTTTTGGCTGGGTTTACAATGCTCTATCCCTGGATTTAAAAAAAAGCACTTATTTACAATATTCATTAGGATAATATCAATTCTATAAAATAAAATTTAAATTTAATTTATTATAATCAAATATCATTTATATGAAATTATGAAATTGTTTATCTAAAACTTTAAGAATATTTAAGATATATTGTAAAGCAGGGATGGGCAAACTTTTTTAGGAAGCGGTCTACTTCTAATTTTTTTACAATAAGTCGGTCCACCAGATATTTATTAAAATAATAATAAACACTGTGGTATAAATGTACATAGGTAACTAAAAAAATAGAATAAGAAAGGAACTTAGGTATATATTTTCAAACAAAATTTAAAGATTATAAAAGTATAAAAATATCAAGTTCATAAGAAATATTCTGATTCGAATTATTATTTAAGATAAAGTCATGTGAAATTGTCCGCATTAGAAGATTTACACTGCATATCCTCTGCTAATTTAGTAAATCTTGGTGTATAATTACTAACTGCCAGTCTTGTACTGCATTCGAGGTGATTGTCTGTAAGACGGGAGCGATATTTTGATTTAATTATATTCATCGTAGAAAATGCAGATTCACATAGGTAGGTAGAGCCAAAGAACGATGTTAAATTTAATGCGAGACCTTTTAAATTAGGATACTTAACTTCGTCCATTAAATTCCAAAAAATATTTGTAGGATCTGAATTATGTGCTTTTAAAATTATGTCATTTTGAAGAAGAAGAACTTCATCTTCCTCAATAGTTATAGAAAACGATTCGTTTATATTTTTGGTTATTTCTTCCCCGAGTAATGGAATTTTTTATATGCTAAGGAGTAGTTTAAGTAAAAAAGGCAATGAGTAAAGGCGATCACTTTAAAATGACTCGGCGGTCCACCAGTCGATCGCGATCGACTTAATGCCCATCCCTGTTGTAAAGGTTTATTTATATATAAAATTTGAATAAATTAAGTTGAAATGATGCTGTCTTTTAATGAATATTCTTATCTATATTCTTATATATATATATATATATAATATTATTTTACTTCAAATTTATTATTTACAAAGATTTGTATTAGAAAATTTTCTATTATTTTATATCTCAACAGAAGAAATTATATATTAATTATCTATATATATACCTACATATAAAAAAATACATTATATTTCGATGAAAAAACATAAATATAAAAAGACAAAAATTTAAATCTTATCAATCAGATAAGATGATTAATTAAAATTCTACTGAGATGAATTAAATAATGAAGATAAGAATTACATTTTAATTTTATATTATCGAATAAAAAAAAATTGATAATTTATTTTTTATAAATCGAAATAATAAAAAGATTTTTAATTTTGAAACATTTAGGCGTTGAAATATAAAGTCGGTTCCGTAAAGTGTTGTTTTAATATTTAATAAGATCAAATAAAAATTATAAAAATAATGTTTAGATAAATAAGATCAAGAGAGAGAATTGTTCATAAAGATTGAAAAAATTAATAAAAATGCATATTTTGTAAATTTTATAAATTTTATAATTAAAATTTATAAAGAAAAAATATATATTTTAAATTCAATATAAGTATACTACAGAAAGATAACTAACTCTCTTTAGTGCTTGGTAGATGATAATTACATCGAGCTCTAGATTCTACATATATCAGTCATGTTAAAATAACATAATATTATGGACCTCATGATCTATTTTCATTTAAATTGGGGCTGTATATTTACATTGTTCAAAGTAGTAAAAATATGATTTTAAAAATTCATTATTATTGAAATGTAATTGTATATAGTTTAATGATACAAATAAAAGAATCTAGTGCCAAATCACTTAATATTTAAAAAGTTGGAAAATAAAGTTTTTGAGTACAATATATACTATCTTTGTTATTTTTTCTGATTAATGAATTATTTACTCATTTTATATTATTATAATAATTAATTGAATATAATTCTTCTCTACATTTCCTTTTATACAAATATTATCAATGTATTAATAAATAAATATGTAAGTATAAAGGTTATATACTAAAAGTTATTAAATATTGATAAAAAGTTAAAAATTTATTTAAATTTAAATATTTAAAAAATATGCAAATACGAATCAGAGGTTTAAAATGGAGAAAAAACTTAACTTATTGGAAAAGATAATATGAAAAAAAAAATAAAACACAATTTAAAACATCTTCATATCTTTTAATTAATTTCTACAAGTGTTAAAATAATAATATTATTATTTATATAATACAATATTTACAAAAAAATTAAACCAACATTTATTATTCATCATCATCATTATCGCCTCGCTATATTTTATATATATATAATAAATGTACAAATTGTTATATTTTGTGAAAATTTAAACTTTGTTGGTGGACATAATTTATTAAAAAAAGAATGAAATTTGGACTGTTTTTTTTTAAAGTTGCGACCCTCCATTTTAGTCTAAGATCGACTAGTTGCTTGCACTTTTAATCAAAATTTAGCTTTGTTTTATTTGAACAATTCACAATAAACATATATTTAAGAAACATAATGCTAAATTTTGTGTGCATTTGAACAAAGTTTGAATATGTGACTCCTGGAGGTCCAAAATTTCACATTAAATTTCTTTGTAATTATATATATATTATGATATTAATATCATATATATTATGTATTCAGTCCTTTTTAAATTAAGTTTAGTTTTAATCACATATATATATTAATATAAATGCTAAATTTCGAGGCGATATCAAATGTCCTTATTTATATTTTTTTAATTATTTTATTTTTATATTTTTTTTGTGATTATATTTCATTTGTAATATATATAATACACATCGTTCGTCCATTCTCAAAAGTTTACAAATAGCGAGTACTGGAGTTCCAATCGCCCGAAGGGCGGCGTTTGACTAGGAGCAACCCAAGGGGGTGGAATGTCACCACAAAGGTTGTTGAACAAAAAACAGTCCTTATGGTTAAAAACAAATCCACCCCTAACTTAGTGCTTAAGTTCCAAGAATTAAAAAACAGAATATCTAAGGAGACATATGGGCTCGGATATATAAGTATACAACAAATGTATTACAATCATTCTTATATGCATATATCTATAATAGTATTAGCGAAGAGAGAGAGAGAGAAAGATAAGAGTGAGGTTGAGAAATATGATAGATTTGGACAAGAATAAATAAAAAAATAAATCAAATATAAATAGATATAACTATGTAAAATAATAAAAACCATTGTCTATATTAAATTATTTGGGATATATAAAGGAAAATTGAAAAGATCAAAAACAAGACATAGAAATTAGGATTTAGAATAGAGCAAAAAAAAAAATTACAAGTATTATTATTAGAAAAGATCACAATTCTGGATTTATATTTTAAATTATTTTTAAAAAATACCTTAATTAACATTTATTATATATATCAATAATTTTTTTTTTGTTTTATTTATGCTTAAGAATATTTTTCTAATAAAAATAAAATTAGTAAGAAATTTAATTAATATCCCGAAAACTCAAGTCTATTAAATATTTTGATAAAATAATTTTAAAGAAATAAAAAGCAGGATTTAAATTTTAAATGATATAAATAAAAAGGATTAAGAATTGTAACAGAATTTTTTTTTTCTATTGAAATAAATTTGAGAATTTGCCTTTTATATATATATATAGTATATAAATTATATATATATATATAAATTGACGAACGAAATTTGTTTTTTCTATATTTATGGGTGTATTTTGTTTTTCCTTTTATATATATATATACTCACTTGAAAATTAATTCTAAAATACATAATATATTAATATATATATCTTATATATATTTATAAACAATGCTTGTACAATAAGAAAGACATTAAAGCTTTCTGTATTTATCACAAAAGAGTTTACCTCTTTCTTAATCCTTTCTAGGATATAAACGTGTATTCAGATATATTAGCAAGACAAATATATATATGCATATATATGTGTATATATATTTGTAATTTAAATGAAAAAATTCAATTTGTTTTTTTAATGTATATATTTTGAACAAAATATTTTCTGAAAGAAAGGTTATTATAAAAGAATAATTACAAAAAATAATGATTAATAAATGTATAAGTCAATTAAAACAAAAAACATTTTAAATTTTAATGTCAGAAAATATTATAAAAATGTATATTTTATATCAAGTGATTTATTTGTAGGATGATGTACTTATTTGCAATTGATGCGTAGCATGTGTTATTTTTCTTTATATATATATATATTTAGGATATATATTTTATATATAAAATGCCACCCCACGGGCTGCATGAAGCTTGACAGACTGATTAATTATTTACATAATTATTTACATCGATTTCATTCATTTAATCAAAGAGATTTTAGAAAGAAATATTGAAAAATCTTTTTTTAAGATTTTCCCCAAAAATAGATTAATATTTATTCTCCTGCAAGAATCCTCAATGAAAAGATCTTTTGAAAGGTTATCTTATATTTTTAAACAATGTTAAAAAATAATACTATTTTAAAACTTATTCAAATTATTTTATAGAAAAACTACAATATTTTTTTATAACCCAAATATATTTTTTTATTTTGAAAGAGGATTTTGACAGGATTTTTTTTTATTTCTCTTTTTTAAATAGATAGAATAAAAATAAAATCAGAAAATAGTTTATAATTAAACAAAAAGATATCAATAAGAAATATTGTAAAAATAAAAATTGAGATTTTAGTTTTCTTTTTGAAAAATAAAAATGTCGAAAAAATAAGAAAAAAAAAAGAACGAAAAGAAACAAAAAGTAATAGCTATTAATTCAAAAAGTTGTTTTGTTTCGTTTGTTTTTTTCTTGTTATTTTTAATAAAATAAATAAATCTATTTACAGAGAGGAGAATTTTCTTTTTTTTTTTGTAATATAATATGTTGTTATATATTATTGCCTGGATTCTTGGGCATAAGTGACTGGACGTCCCTACTAACAAGAATGAAAGAAAAGGGACCAGAACAGTCCATATATAATATAAATATACATATATACATATATATATATTTATATATGTATAGTAGCTTTTCGAGAGCCTCTATGTTTGAAATATATATATATATATTTTTAATTAATTTTTTTTAAGAGGCAGCGCGCTTTGCACCAACCCTCTCTATCGGCACTTTTATTTATCATTCTCTCTACCCAACGAGGGAAAAATGTGCCATAACAAAGTGACCTCTTCAGCCGGCTTCAAAGGCGCCGGATGGCGGATGGCCAGACAAAAATTAATTTGAAACTCCAACGTGGCTGTTGAAGTGTCGATTGTGCTAAGTTTCTTTTTTGACTTCGCCTAAGATGGTCGCAATTTCGCCTTGCATAAATGCCCATGGAACATTGGAATTTGCCAGAGGACACTTTTCACCACTTGGACAATACACCTGGAACAGACACAAAATTTTAAATTAATATTATTATTAGAGAAAATTATTGAAAATTAGTAGAAAGAATCAAATTAATTATATTTTAAATAAATTTGAGTATAATGATTGTCTATTTAATAAAATATCAGTGGGGTTCATACCAAATTAAAAGAATTTGACAATTGTCAATTAAAATTAAATAAAGATCAACATTAAAAAAATTGTATTTATTAATTTAAACTATCTAAACTAAACTAATTTTATGGATTTGTAAAATCTTGAAGTAGTTTCCATTTTTGGATTCCTGAATATTTTATAATTAATGATAACTAAATTCAAAAAAGAGTGGAGGTAAGATATGTATTAATATCAATAAAATTTTAAGTAAAATTATTATATGTAAAGATATATATAAGTATATCTACGATTTATATATGTTATAATTATATTTCATTCATAATAATAAATGTAGGAATATTTCTAATCATTAACTTTGATCTAAGATTTAAATATTTACTTAATATGTGATAAATGAATGAAAAGATCATGATTATAGTACTCTATTATCTGTGGTATATTAACCTTAGGAATCAATTATCAATTTATGTCTATACATACTAAGAAACTGATTATTTGAAACAAAATATATAATGATTTAATGTTGTACAAATTTTATTTTGCTAATAAATAAAAGATTACATTTTGAATGATAACATTCAAAAAGAGATGAAAATAAAATTTATTTAATTACAAATAGAAAGGGAAAGATGATATTGATAGTTTTAAATCTTAAAATTGCTAAAGGCAGAATCACATTACTAATTAGGATCTTGGCATTTTATCAATTGTTCTATTATAGCAACTCACATGTAGAATTACAAACAAATAATAAAGGTGCCTAAGTTATAAATTAATTATAATATATAATATCATCTGTCAATTGCATTAAATATGTAATACAAAAACAAACAAAACAACTAGAACAGTGAAAAATTATGTATTATAGTATAAGTCAATTGAATCTTTTACGTTTCTAGAAGTTGAAATATCGTAAAATATAACGAGTATTTAAAAAGAAATGGAAATTCCTTTGAGTCATCTTTTGGCTCAAGAGATACGAATTAAGTTCGTATCGTCAATTATTTACAAGGTTTTGAATTCTTTCCAAAAGAACGGTTATCATCACATTTAAATATAATATATATTTTTGTTGATAATTTCATATTCATTAGGTCTTCGTGGTTAATTTTTAAGAAGAAAAATCAGAAGAGAGAGAGAAATCAATCACTTATACAAAAATAACATAACAAAAGATATATGGAAGATAGATAATAGTATGAAGAATCCAACACAATGTAATTTCAATTTAAAATATAATTAATGGGGGTTATACATATATGGAAGAAGTGTACTATAAAGTAGAATCCTATCTCATCGATTGAATTGCTATGATAAAGTTGATAAGTTATTAATAAAAAGGATGTGCTTTTATAAAAAGAATGATGATTTTTAAGAATCTTACTTCAGAGCCAGCTCCTTGTCGGCGTATGCTATCCCTTGAGCATGGGAAACAGAATTTATGGTGTGGTACACTAGGGCATTGTACAAAATGAGTGTCCTCAAGTCGTTCTTGACACAATGTACATTTCAGTGTAGCGGCTGCAGCAGCTGCAGCAGCAGCAGCCGCTGCTGGGCCATTTTGGGCTCCAGGTGTAGTAGAACCCCCGTTTCCATTGTTTCCAGGTCCATTCCCATTGTTTCCTTCGCTACCAGCCTGAGAAGTTCCATCAGGTGTTCCGGAGCCATTTGAATTTCCGCCTGCACCATTAGCTGCTTCTGTCGAAGAAACTGTGGTGCTTGAAACATGTCTTGAGCCACTACTTCTACGACCACTTGAAGATCCTAAAAATATTACATATCTGTTAATGAAAGATCAGAAACTAGAACCATGCAAATAGGAACAATATTTGAACAATAGATTTTTTAGAATTTTGAAGACAACCTATCAAAATCTAAATCAATATTTGGTGACAAAAAGCAAAACAAATCGAGTGGTATGTTTTATACCTGAAGAGTTAGGAGAATGTTGTGAGCCACGACTTGCGCTTCTAGGACCAGTTGTAACACCAGGAGGAGATCCGCCAGTACTTCTAGGGGACCCTGGAGGCAGATTGTCTGTTACAGACATCAATGCTGCCATCGGACTTTGCCCACTGCCATTATTAGCATTAGCAGCAGCTGCAGCGGCTGCAGCAGCCGCCTGTGCTTGTTGCTGAGTTTCTGGAGGGGATCCAGTGCGGGGTCCAAGAGGTGAACTGGCACTTCCTGGACCACCGGTAGACCCACCACCTCCACCTCCAGCTGAATTGACGTATCCTAAAAATAATTGTTAAATGTTATTTTTATATTTTAACTACTTAGAAGAAAATAAAATAAAGAAGGAAAAAAATCCTTAAGAGAGCAACTACAAAGAGAATAAGAAGAACTATGACAATAACTATTTATTTACTTTAAATTAAACATTTTTTTTCGTTGGTTGATGTTAAATTTATTACAAACTTACTAAATAAAAAATTTAAAAAAATCAATCAAATTTTTAATATGAACAAAATTATTTTTATATTATGATTAACTTATAGAAGTTTTCTCTATTTTTTATATTTTAGGTTTTTTGATTTTAAGATTTTATTTTTACTTTTCCTTAACACTCAAAAAGTTATTTTGTAAAATATTCGAGTTTCTCTATTTAAAAAATGAATTTTTTGATGGTATATAACAATTTAAAAAATAATCATTATTTTTGTAACTGGAAATAGACGAACTGAAAATCTATTATATAAAATTTTTAAGTTTTTTTTCTTTTTTTGATAAAATTAAATCTAGATCTTTAATAAATTAGAATAAATAATCTATAACTAAAATAATAAAAATAATTATTTATTCTTAATAAATTTCTCAATAATTAGTAGAAAAACATAGTTTGAAAATAAACATCGATTTCTTTAAACGAATTAATAATGCATTTTCGAAAATCAATTTTTTTTCTTAAATAAAAATTGTGTAATCTTCTGTAAAAATATTATGAAATTAAAAATATTCAAATCATCAATATGGCCACTAAAATAAAAATCAAAAGTCATTTTAATGAATATGTCAGAGAACGATGAATTAATTCTTATTCAAATTAACATATTACATGTAACATGTAATTATATATTATTGTAATATATGTTTATTGTTAGTATCAATTGCTACATAATTTTTAATATTGTTGATTTGCTGTCTATTTTAATATTATTTAAATCAAAAATATTTATTTTTAATGAATTATTCTTAATATTTATTTATTTTATTTTAGAAATAATCAATCAAATAAAATTTATTCTGACTTCTAGAATTATAATTATTATCACCCTCTAAATTTATTTTTAGAAAAATTCAACTAATTTTTAACATCTTTAAAACAGAGGAATACATGTTATATATATATAATGAGAAAAGATAAATAATTCAGTATTATTTTATTTTATTTATTTGTCGTTAACGTTCTTTCTGCAGGGGCAATAGTATATCCTCGCAGTTTATTTTTCGTTTTCATTTTAATTTAGCATAGATTTTATAACCGAACGCTCATTTTGCTGGCGAAGGTTGATCAAACTATGCCCTGAGTTATTCTTTTTGACCGATTTCCTTCTTACTTATATTTTATGAAATAATTTAAGGAGATTATGATAATTATCATATATTATTAATTATATTTGCATTCAATGAGGGTTTAATGGACTTAATTGTTCTTTTCTATATAAATAATAATTTTACTTATCAAAGGTTTTAATTATAAATAACATGTTCACCGTAAGTAACGTGGGATTCGAAATGTTGGGGGAATGATGACCCGTTAGAACCTCCCAAAGGGATTCCTTAGTAGGCTTTACGACCTCCTCGTTAGGTCATAGATAACTGATACAGGATCTTGAATACTTATTTTGACAATAGAAATATTACTTTATTTTCTATAAAATATATATTTAATATTATTATCAAATTAAATCTTTTATACAAATATTTATACATTTTTTGTTTAAAATAAATATTGATTAAAAAGTCTACATATGGATATAAATTGAAATTAATTTAAAAATAAATATTCGTCTAACAAAGGCCAAAGTGTCACTCACTTCACACCTCTAAGACACACATATGGTATAAAGTCTAAACACTGTTATCTATACAAACTTTAACGATTATCTTTTCATATTACCATTGATAAGAATTCAAATTTTTGAATTCATTAATTAAAGAAAAAGATTAATTTATTTTAATTTAAACCTAAAATAAATATACAAAAAAAAATCTAAAAAAACTAAAAAAAAACATTAATTATTAATTAAGATCATGTTTTACACTCAATTTCAAGGTGAGAATCTTTATTTATGTGAATGATTTTTTTTTTCATTCAAAGTGGGACTTTATCGTTTAAGCATGAATTCTTTCTGTCTATGACCTAGCTCAATGATGACGTCACAGTTCCATGTCTAACCATGTCTAGTTGTATTACTAATCTGGGATAAAAACATTTCACCTGTTAAAATAGAAACCAAGGAAAGTAGATCAATTAAAAAGTAACAACTTACATCTTTGTATTTGCATAATCACTACAAAATAATGTATAATATATTTTATTTTGTGATGCAAATGATGAATGAATTGATCCAAATTAGGTTATAATAGAAAAAATTTAAGACTAGTAGTGTTAGTTCATGTATATATTATGAAAAAACAAACAATTCAATATTATTATTTTATTTTATTTATTTGTCGTAAACGTTGTTTTTGCAGAGACAATGGTGTATCTTCACAGTTTATATTCCGTTTTCATTTTAATTTAGCATAGATTTTATAACCAAACGCTCATTTTACTAGCGATGGTTGATCAAACTATGCCCAGAGTTTTTCTTTTGGACCGATTCCCTTCTCTCAGTGTCCCCGTTATACGTTTCCTGAGGATCCGAGAGCAGAAATCAGCCGTCCTAATCACTGGCAACACCGCCCTGACGACCTGACAACCTCGACTTGGTACAACATTCCAGCCACTCGGTCGCTCGGTCGTTCCAGCTCGGCCAGGCTAATCCTACTTTGGCTCTACTAGCATCCTGGAATACGCTTCTCAGGTGAACTGGCTTCCCCACCACGCTACTATAACGTTATTTGACTTCATATGTTTGTCTAAAAAACATAATACCTCTACTATTCACTCAGCTTTAAAAAAATAATAAAATAGTAACAATCCTATTTCTTTTATACGTTATTTCGCTTATCTAAATGTTTTATCATTTTTTGAATGAGATATAATCACCTCATAAAAAGGGAACCTGAGTTAAACGCTGACCTAACCTAAAGCTATATAAACGAGTACTAAAAATCTAGTCAAAAAACTATAATTTCTTTCCTAGAAAAATAAATAATTCAATTCATAAATTAAATAAAATAAATAAATTTAAAAATGATATTTATACAATCAATATATAATATTCATTTATTTTAATATTAAATATAATATAAACCTATTATTTAAAGAATATTCTAAATAATTGGAAATTAGTTATTTATGTGGCATTTTCATTTTAATATGTATCAATATTAACCTCATCTAGAAGTATCTGTTAAAAATATATTTAATTAAATAATTTAAGTATAAATTTAAATATTTTATTATATTTAACTAATAAAATAGAGAGAAGATTAAAGTACTCAAATTATATATATATATATATATATATATATATATATATAGTGGCGGATTAAGTTGATTGGGGGCCCCGGGTGGTAAAATTGAAATGGGCCCTCTGTTATTTACAATTATAATTGAAATACAAATTTTGTTTATATTATAATTTAGACTGTTTTATACTTACATATATAGTACTTATTTAAAAAATACATTATTGATTATTTTTTCTTAAGTTAGTCGGGGTTCAAACACGACCGAATAAAGATCTTTTGTTCAATAAAGATCTGTATCAAGAATAACTTGTTTTATTTAAACTCCGATTATCCATAAACTCAACAGTTTTTTTAAATTTTTTTTAAGGAAATATTTTTATTTAGGTTTCGGTGGGCCCCTGGCGGCCGCTCGGGTCCGCCCGGCGTTTAATCCGCCTCTGTATATATATATATATATATATATATATAAGTAATTACCAAAGAAATTTTAAATTTTAAAATACAAATTAACATTATCAATAATATATGTTTCAAAGTCAGATAATATTTCTTGATAATACTTTATCCTAAATATTTTCAATGATGTAAAATTAAATTATTGATATTTTGAAATAAAATAATTTACAGATCACAAATGAGAGTTAAAAATAGTTGAATTGTTGATAAATATTGAATATACTTCAGATTTAATTCATGTTAATTTTTACATATTAATTTTAATTGAAAAATATTGAATTGATATATTAACATTGAAATGTAAATTAAAATGATAAATGTATTATTCTTATTAATAAATATCGAAACATAAGTTAGGTTTAATATAAAACATTTTGAAATTTGCACCCGTCAGTATCACATAAGAAATATTTTTTTTTTTTTAAAAAAATAAATGAATAATAAAGAAAAATTATAATAATTAATTAGATACTATTAAGAGATTTGTTTTGTTAGTTTTTTTTTTGTTTTTGTTTTTTTACAATAGTAAATTTATTTATAATTTTTAATATAATTTTATGTGTAAAAGTTTTATGCAAATTTTTAAAAAAACCTTCAAGAGTTCAACGAACCCAGCAACTTATTGGAGTCTTACACGTGCATTTTATTCAAACATTAGTCTAAGGCTAAGGGATTATGTAAACCTATTGAGAGTATGGGTAAGCAATACTAGTCTGCTTGAGCAATCCAGCTCCTTGCAAAAACTGATTATTCAACGGAGTTCAATAAATTCAAAGCCTCTCCCCTTCTCCCACTCAAGAAGCCAAAAGATTCAAACCAGTTAAGAAAAATAAAAAACAAATCATCAGGCACAAAGTGCATGCAGGTGGACTAAAGTTTGTAAGCAATTTCAACAAACAAAAGTAAATAGAGGCCACCAGAGAAGTGTAGGAACCTTTTTTTAAATTTATAATTTCAATATTATTATATAATATATATATGGAAATATATATATTTTAGTAAATAATATTGAACCAAGAGACTTTGACAATTTTTCAAAAGGAGTAAAATAAAAACGTTTAGACCTACATGATCATTTTATTTTACCCCCTTCATCTTCAATTGTATAAAAAAATTGTTATCTCATAACATACTGTACATTAAAGATTTTAAATTTAGGACATAGAAAAATGTTAAGAATGATGTTATTTAGATCATTTTAATTCATCTAACCATTTTCCAGTTTTTCACTTTAATAACTATAATTTAGAAATTATTTGAACAAAATTTAAGAGACAAATTCAAAATTATTTTGTTCTGTTATTAAAGAGTCTCATTTATTGGATAATCTTCACTTTGAAAACTAAATATATATATATTAGTTATAAAATTGAATTAACCTAATATTTTTAATTAATTATAAAAATTATTAGTAATATGTATTTAGGTATATATCAGTGATTTTAGAAGTGAGGAAATTATTAATTTTTTTTTCAGGGGTATAATAAAATAAAGTTAACAAAATTGTTTTTAATATATTCTAATTTAATTCTGGAATGTTTATCTTGAATATAAAAAGAGAAAAGAAATATTGATTGTTGGCAGCTGGAAGACTTCATTTCTTATCTGTCTACGCAGCAGAAGGTTTGCTGATATAACAAAAAAATTGCCAACATCTCATTTCCTGACTTGAAAATGAGATTGCATACTTTGAACGCCCACATATCCTATGTTTTCTTATAAAACTTAAGTTTTTTTATTTTATTATTATTTAAAAAGTCAACATAATTCATGCATTTATTAGATAAATAGTGACATTTCACTTATAGTGTACATTGACCAGTTAATTTTTATTGTACATATACACGATGACACAATTTTCTTAAAAAAAAAATAATTGAAATAATTAAAAACAAGATATAACATTTTAAGAATACATGTTAAGATTTTTATTTGTAATAAATATTCCAGAATATGTATATTAATTATTAAAAAAAAAATAATTAGATAGATAATTTTTACTTTTTTTGATGAATAAGCGCATATAAATTAATTAATTGATTTTAATTTTTAATGGTTGAATATTCATGATAAAATTTTAAATTTAGAAATTAATTTAATAAAAAAACCAACTAATTAATCATATGAGAAGATAATAAATTATAATGATTAGAATATCATAAATCAAAGATCACACACACACACACACACAAATAATATATATTATTCCCTACAGGAAAAGAATGCATAATATGGGATTGCGTGTGAAGTTGGCTTTGCGTGTGAAATGTGTAGATGACTACACGATGTGTGAACGTGCAAGGGGAAGGAGAAGAGCGACTTAGTCGGTATCCGAGAAAGAAAGGAAAAACTGTTTTGGCGGGGAGCCAAGCGGCTGCGTGACGTCGACAACAATGTTGCCAAATGACAAGGATTGAATATAATCTGGCAACGGCGCTTCGTCACCGCCAGTTGGCTGACGTCACGCCCGACAGCCATCTTGCAACGTCGATTGATAAAGCGATAGAACAGGGCGGGAAGGGATAACCTTGTATGCTAGGTTGCCAGTTCAATGCGCGTGGCAACAAGGCATTCGTCGTCATACAACGGAAACGTTGCCTCTCCACGCTAAAGAGAATAATGCGCCGTTAGTGAATGAACCGCATAACCAGCCAAGCTGGGCAGCCGACGACCAAGTGCTCAAGCGCGAACCAGGCCACACAAAATAGACACGATATACACAACAAATGCAAGCACTCAAGGGCAGAAGTTTAAAAAGAAAATTATATATATATTCATGTACCATTGGTAATAAGATTCAAGAAAATTTAAATCTGAACGAAATAAAAACACAATTTATACAATTAATTAATTTAAGGAATTATTTTATTTTCATTTTTCAAAGAATATAAATAAAAATAATGAATTTATAAAAATTATTTAAAAAAAAAAGTAGAAAAAATTTAAAAAAACGAAAATTTATTTAAGAATATAAAATATCTGCTTTAAGGAAATAAGTACAAAAAACTTTCAATTTATTCAATAAAAAAAAAGATAAATTATTGTCAATAATTAGCATGATCAAAATTAAGAGCAAATATTTAAGAGATTTAATCAACAATAAAATAAGTTAAACATTTTTGTTTAAATTCAAAATAAATAATAAATAAAATTCATCATACACAATCAGCTATTATATAATAGTTAAAATATTTAATATTGAATAGATTTTCATTTATAGAAAGAATGAAGATAACGATATTCATAAAAACAAATTGTTATCACTAAATAATGACGTATCAAAAAGTGTGATTAATATAGAAATATAAATATATGCATAAATTCTCTAGGTACTTTTTTATATAAATATGTAGATAGTTGATACTATTTTTAGTACTATGTAGAAATGAATCATGTTTATTTATGAACGCGAATATTTATTTACAAGAGTTAAAAGAATAATGAAGGTTAAAATTGAATTAGATCAATTCACAATGTATAAATCAACCAAATTACAAATATTTTTTTTTAATTATTAAGTGAATGGATTGAAAAGAAAGTTAATTGGTTATATAATTTTACTTCTTTTATGTACTTGTCATTGTCTTTTTTTTTGAATGAATAATCAATTTTTTTCAATTAAAAATAGATAATTTTTTTTTCCAAGTGTATTTTTTTTATTTCAAATCCTGTGTGTGATTGGTTTGGTGAATTATATATATTTGAGAACAGAATAAATAACTTTTTCTAACCCTGTTAAAAAAAAAAAAGAGTTAAATTTAAAATTACAAAAGGACTTTTCTAAGCAGATGTTAATTTCAATAGATTTATTTTTATTATAAAGTTTATTATTATAAAGATTTTTTTTATATAGATTGAAAATTATAAAAATAAAATTTTGTAATTTTTCTAATTTCTTAATTATCAATTATTAAAATACTTTAATTAGAGAAATAATAATTAGTTGGATTTTACAAATTAAGAACAACAAATGATTTTCTATATATGATGTATAGAATTATTATAATAAAAAAGTATTATTATAATTTGTAAATATAAACAGTTGAAATGAATGGTTTTAATATATGCTCATAAAAACAACGTCCAAAATGAAAGGTGATAAAATGTATTTTTTTTAAATTTTTATGATTATATTTTATTTCCTTATCAACATACTAACTAAAGAAATAAATAAACGATAAGCTTACATTTTTATTTTTAAAGTAAGGATATTATATAAATGTTGAAGCTTAATAAAGAATTAAATCAGCTGACATGGCAATTGTAATAATATTTTATAGATTCTCTGACTGTCAATTTTAATTTCAAGAATTTTATAATTTTTTTTTTTTAATAAAATTTACTATTTTATATTTATTTAATAGGAAATTTTTATTTAGAAAATTTAAAATTATTATAGAACGCAAAACAAAGGAAAATGTCCATTGTGTTACTACTATCTTTAAATATATTTCATTTGAAATTAGCTATTATAATTAAAAATATATGTCAAGTAGATAAAATGAATAGATCTATTCAATTAAAATAAAATAATTATTTAAAATTTATATAGAAATTGGATTCGATAATATAAATATATATTATTATAATTTCTATGGAATTTTAAATAATAAATAAGAGGAATTTTTTACATACTTAATAAAGAATTTAAATATATTTTAATTTATAAATATAAGAAACTATTTCGAATAAATATATTTATAACTTGAAAGTAATTTCTATAGAATTTTATTTAAAGTTAATTTTTTGGTATTTATGATAAATACAAACGAATATTTACATGTATTATTTATTATGTATATCAATGTTATTTAACTTGATACATATATATATATATATATATATATATATAGAAAAATATGAGGATCAGTGTCTTTCTCTCTCCTATTCTGATTTTGTATTATTATTATTTTGTTTTGTTTTGTTGGAAACATGTGTAGCTAGGTATAAAATAACCAAGGTTAGGGCTGAGCAAACTACCTGAGTGACTGTCTAGGGAATTTAGGTCATCTGCTGGAGTCTTTGTGCCCTTTCTATCCTTGGAAGGGAATGTATTCCATTAGCATCCTATGCACGTTTTAGAGAGCAAACATTATTCAAATAACCCATTGTAAAATTAAAAAGAAAAACTCATTGTAATACCTACATTTAGAAAAATGAATAAAATAAATAAATTTGTATTTTTTTCCCCTCATGAAGTAAAAGTTGAAACCATTGATTTTAAGTAAAAGTTAATGAAATAAGTTTTGTGTTTACCAGTTTAGAATAAAAAACAAACTCTACATTCAGTATTTTTTTTGGTCATAGTGTAAAAAATGATTATCATCTTTTAAAAATATATAATGATCAGCATTCATTGAAAATATTATCATGTTTTTTTCGAAGGAATTGTAAATATAAATTTTTAAAAAGAACTCGTATTCATTTATCACCTAGCTTATCTCTTATATAATAATGTGAGTAAATAAATGATTGAAAGCAAGATAAAAGTTAAAATAGAGTAGTGAGAGGAAAAATTAAATCGACAGAAAGATAGAGGAATGGATGTGTGTGTGTGTGTGTGTGTGTGAGGGAAAGGAAGAATGTAAACAAAGTAAAGGGTGAAAAAGAGGTGATGCATAAGAGAAGAGATGTTGGCTCACCATTGGGCTTGAATGAAGTGGCAGTGTCGAAAGATGAAGTCCGGATGGGGTGTTTTTCTTTGAAAGAGGCAGCGGCAGAGCGATCAGCAAAGGGCCCGGAAAGGGAAACAGCGGGTAAAGATTCTCCTCTGGTCAAAGGTGGACGAGGCTGGACATGAGCCGCATCCTCGTGTGCCATCATTCTTTTGGGGGGGATGTCATGATGGTCCATCATATCCTCTTCTTGAACGGAGAGTCCTCTTTTCATGGGCTGAGGTTGTCCTCGGCTGAGGCTGTGATGCGAGGCCATCATCTGGGATGGCATACGCACTGATCTTGCAACCAATTCGTGTTCTCTGCTTGGGGGTGGCGGTGGTGGCGGCGGTGGTGGTTGCGATGGGGATGCATACGCGTGTACGGTGTAAGCATGCGGGGGTGGTTGCGCCGAAGATGAGGAACGAGCATGGGCGGCTGGGGGAGGCAATCCGAGCACTTCAACCCCTCCGTTGGCAACCTCGTGAGCGACGGCTGCGGCGGCAACGCGATGTTGCATCGCGACAGCAGCCACCGAAGCCGAGTTGGAAGAGGTTTTGCTGGGACCGGCCGAACCTGGAGCTGCGCTGCCGTTCCCGCCTGAGCTGCTCCCGCTTTGACGATGCGAGTCTTGGAAACCATGATGGGCACGTTTCATCTGTCGTGCCGTCTCCAAAACCAGTTCGATTCGATCAGCGCCTTCATAATTGACGCACCCTCGACATACGGCCTCAGTAAAATCATGGACCATCGCCCATGGCATCCTCGGCAAGTCACACAAATAACAATGTTGCCGTTTACCCATAACTGACATTTTCACCATCTGTCCGACGCGGACACTTGCATCTACCATCACCACATGCCTATCGTTAATTTTCCAGTAGAAATCTATGTCTCAAGAGGAGAGACAAATTCAAATGTAAAATGAACCTTTCACTTCGACTGCCAGGGCACGACTGGCTTATTCGGCGGCGATGCTGCCGCCTGTCGGCTCTTGGCGCTGTTGCCAGCTCAGGTTGGCTTGGTCATGGACTCGCCTGGAAGGGAGGTGAACAGAGGTATACAGCGCGACTATCAGGTCCGATAAGCAACCACTTGGAAGAGGAAAGAATCCATCCGCGAGTTACCAGGGCCCGGCAATCTTTCGATAGAGAGCAGGACCAGTTGTTTTCGAGAGTGACTAGACACGCGCGCACGGTTATTGATTACGATGACGTCAAGGTAGGAAAGCGATATGGCAACGTGGGTCCCCGGGCGAGACGTGACCGACGACAATCTGGCAACACTGACTCGACAGGCGACCGACCAGGCACGTCATCCGCCCGACTGAGGCAACGGGGCCGCCACAACCGGCAAAATATTTACCACAACAGAGACAGCAGGAGAAATCTGCACACTTTTCGAGTAGAACGATAGATCTTATTAAGGAAATGCATTTATATCACAAGGTCCACACACACACACATACACAATAGTGCATCGAATGACGAATCCCTGGGGGAGCCCGACATACAAGAGAACAACCACAAAATTAAAGGGGTCTTTTATTATTAGAAATAGGAAAAAAGAGAAAAGAAACAAAATTTCAATACATTCCAATAACAAATCTTCTATGTATCTCGTTATATATATATATATATATATTTATCATACATACAATATATATATATATATATATATTATTTTTTTAATTAAATTTTATAATTATATCATATAATTTCTAAAGAATTAAGAATCAATTAAAATAATTAATTCAATTGAATTTGTATTTTTGAATTATTTAAGACTTGATATTATTGATATATAATTCTGGTATGTTTTCTCATTGTTAAGAGAAAAATCCATGATGGCTTTCTAATGCACTCGATGTGACGAATTCTTAGCTAGGCCAGTCGGTTGATTCGTTCATTCATTCATCAAGATAGGAGAAGGGTGATAGACGAGGGAGGAAGCGAGAAATGTCGCAAATGACTTGGGACTGCTTGATACCGATGCAAATGAACGTAACCCCAATCTATAAATAACAAGTCACGCGGTGCAAGCCAACAAGATGAACAAGAAAAAGAAACAATTTTCTGAAGTTTAAAAGTTAAGCCTCAGGGGAATGGAAGCAAGAAGTGTCATGGCTGCTGGATGCTGGTTGCATCCTTTGTTTACCGTCTTGGAATGTCGATCCCTGGGATACAAACTTTCTCATAGTCGAATGGCTGGCTAACGGTTCCCTGATATTTCTACTTTCACTCCTAGATTCAAAAAACTCGAAACATTTAACAGGATAGGCTATCTTTCAGTAATAAAAGTTGAATTAATTTACTTTTAATATTAATAAAAAGTAAATTTGAATGAAGTTATAAAGATCATTCCATTTATTCATCATTCTGTAAATATTATTTTATATAAGTAAAAAAGTATATTTTGTTAAAATTGAATAAAGGTAGAGTAGTATTCCATAAGTGTGTAAAATGATTGAAATAAAAAAAAAGTTTGTTATCAATAGGACAATGTTTAGAATTGATGAAATATAAACATTCTTAAATAACTGTTTAGGATGTATAAATATTATAATTATCTTATCAATATATTTATAATTTTATATAATATATACTAATTTCATTATTTTTATGATA
The DNA here is from genome assembly GCA_963082975.1 of Labia minor. Lineage (NCBI taxonomy): Eukaryota > Metazoa > Arthropoda > Insecta > Dermaptera > Spongiphoridae > Labia > Labia minor. The sequence continues at coordinate 41,564,177 of OY720345.1, forward strand.
TAAATATTATCATAATTTTATAAATTTTATAAATTGGTACAAAATAAATTATAATTATTGGAAAATAGAAATTAAAAGTATTTTATGTTTAAAATAGTCATTTAAAGTGAAAATAGATATCAACAATTCCATTTTCATAAAAAAATCTAAATACAATAATAATAAGTTTGTATATATATATAAACTGATAATTATAAATCTATTATTAGTATAATTAAACATATTTATTTTTGAATTGTAAATAATATATTTGACATATACACACAGAGTTTAAAAAGTCAATGAACTTTACGATATCATTAATAATCTATATTATTTATAAAAATATGTGTGTATGTTTATTTAAAAATTATTTTTAGAAATATATTTAAAAATAAAAATAGAATTAATAATATCTTTGAAATACCTATTATTTTTTAGTCAATGAAAAAAAAGTTTAATTTCTTTTAATTAATATATACGAATAAATAAGATGTTTCTCTATCTTATCGAATTATAATAAATATTTATTTAATTTCCTTTTCCTAACTTCGGAACACATGTTCTTGAGTAATTTCTAATAAAATATTCCATTATAAATATTTTCAATAATTTATTTGACAGAAATAAAATTTATATGGATCCCAAACTAGTTTTTATTTATTTATATATTATCAGTGTAAAGAAGAGTTTTCTCTCTAATTACTCTCAAATCTGTTTATTTATGATATTATTGCCTCTTTGAACATTGATTTATTTATATATAAAATACAATTATAATTAAAAAAATCTGGAGAGAAAATCGAGTAAAATCATTTAATTAATTATATATATATATCTTTTGCTCATATTTTATTCATTTAATTAACTATTATTTAGCTATTTATTAATTCTATTAAAATATTTTATTATTTTAATTATCTATGTTTGTTGATATATCATTATGCTCATAAAATAAAACAAAATCACAATATGTACATTTATAACCGCAATGGTGGTTGTTATTTAAACAATTAAGTGTTTGAAATTATTTAGATCTTTTAATACTCTCAAAATCTAAACACAAGTTATGAATTTTGGAAGACAATTTTTTTACTTCATTTTCAACTATAATGTCCATGAGAAATAACACTAATTTATATTAAATTTCTTAGTTTTAAAACTTTTTCATTTCTGAAAAGAAAAATATAATGGAACAATATAAAAATTCAATAAAAAGTTAATAAATTGAAAAAAGTAATTCCTAATGTAAAAAAGTATTAAAATATATTTAAATCATATAAAAAAAAATAAATAAATAGTAACGATTTTGCACAATTAGTCTAGTTGCACAATTTTTTTTCAAAATAATATAAATGAACAATAAAATCAATTGTAAGTATAAGGAAATTTTCTGCTAACCGTTTATACATTAAATAAACCAAGTAGAATATAATATATTGAATATATTATTACATCATTCTTCATAGATATTTTTTCATGTTTTTGTATAGTAATGAAAAAATGTAGCCTAATAATAAATTCACTTCATAAAATTTTTATTTTAAAATAAAATAAACTATTAAATGTTTATATTGTTAATAATGAAAAACATCGTTAAAAAATTATAATTTATAAAATTTTCAATATAATTAAAAAGAAATTATCTTATGGACGGAAAATTGTTAAAATCGAATGCTCCACCACACAAGTATTTTCCATACAACTATAATCCAAATAATTATATTTTGTTATAAAAATCAAATGAAAGTTATAAATATAGATATTACAACAATAAAAATTATTAAGTCAAATTTCATAGGAGTTCAATTACGTATATATAGAAAATAAATTCAGAAAAAATTGTTTATGAACTCAGGCAATAGTAAATATTGAAATTTCATTTTTTTTAATTTTTTATGATTGATAAAATAACACTAAATGTTCAAAATTAATTTCTAAATTCGACTAAATCAGATTTGATATAATCAACAAAATGAAATTCTCCTCAAATATTTTTCTCAGAAGCACATCTGCCGGTGTCCTTTGCTTAAACCCTATCTCGTTCTATCTGTCTACGGTGAGTGATATGTTAGCACATTTAAACATAATGGGAAATCTTAAACGATTTTCTGTTTACACATTTCAACCCAGAAAACCTTTTAAAGAATAACAAAAGGTTTTCTTCGTAAACGGGTAAAATAGATAAAGATAAAAGGCAACCTGTCACTTCATAAAGAAACCACTGAAAGATTGAACCCAATTTCCATTCAACTCGAAGGTGTCAAATTCGTAACAATTGTACAAACATCAAAGCAATAAGAAATATTTTAGAGTGGAACAGTTATCATCTATTTAAAAAAGAAAAATATTTTTCAAGACCACCCACAATTCAAATGAAAATTAAAGAAAATATTTCTATTATCTTTACATTCTGAACATAGAAGCAATTCAATACTGATTAAATTTTAAGATAAGTTTTTCTATTGAAATAAATAATTAAAGTGATTAGAATTTCAAAAAGATAACATTTATCAGCACTAGAATTTATAAGTAAATGAAACTATATTCTAAAAATAATAACCTCTTTTAAAAATTGTTCTTCAAACATATTATTATTCAGAATATTTCAGTATATTTATTATTATTTATGAATAATAAAACATAAATAATAATTTGATTAAAATTTGTTATAATTTAGAATGAATTAACTTGATAAAAATAAAAAACGAAAAACATATTGAAATATGATAATTTAATTTTATTTAAAAAACACTATAAAGATATAATTAAGCATAGAATGTAGTTATAACCAGTTTATTATTAAAATTAAATAAAGTATAACATATGATGAAAATAAAATTAATACAATAATATTTAATTTATTTGAATTTTACTAAGAATATATTTATATTTAGGCGCCATTGGGTGTGTGGGTAGCGAACCTGCCTCAGATACACATGGTCCCGGGTCTGGCAAGGGAATTTCCCTAGCTGGGGTCTATGGGACGGAGTCAACCCAGCCTCCGGGAACAACATTGGGGAAAAGCTACTTGATATCGCCTCCGATCAAGAAAATCAAGGTAAAGGTTGAGAGGACCCGTTCTACTGATCATAGGACACCTCATTGATATAAGCGGCTTTTGATAGGCGTCCTTGCGTATAACACACAAAGTCAGAGGTGTTTGTTTTATATATTTATATTTATTAGTACTTGAACTTATTTAATGAATGTAATAAAAAGAAATTAAAAAAATCTAAACAGGATAATAAAATCATTTAAAACAATACAAATGATAAATATAAAAATAATATATTATACAATAACGAATGATACCGGAAATAATATACATTAAGAAAATTCTTGACCAATGTCTAACTCTGACTAAGAACAAAAAGATAAACTGCATCAGTCATTGAAATTATATTTATAAAAAATTATAAAAATTTTCCTATATGAAATGAAAGTATTTTAATATTCTAATTAAAGAAGTGTTTTTAAAAATTTAATATTAAATCGTAATAACTATCTTAATTAAGTTTCCTATAAAGAACTGTAAAAACTAATAATTTTATTTAAAAAAATCAATTAACACCATAGAATTTTAGCTATTTTCTATTTGATGATATGAATATGAATAATATTAATTATAATTGTTATTTTAAAATACTTGTATTTAAAAAAATATTAAAATGATAAAAATATTAGAATAAAGTAAAAATTAAAAATTTAAATATAAGATAATATATATATATATATATATATATATATTAAATATATAGGGGTAGACTGAAAAGTTTCCAACATCAACAAGAAGGTGACAACACTACTATCAGAAAACTCAATTTTATAACCGATTTATTTAGAGAAAGTAAAGTGCTGTTTATATATTGTATAGGTCGAAAACTTTTCAGGCCGCAGTCGTAAAAGTAAATAAAATGAAATATAAACTTATATAGGAATTTTTATAAAATATAAGCGGAATAGAGTTGGTAAAATTAGCAAACAATTTATATAACAAGAGATTATTTTAATAAATTAAAAAAAAAATATTTTAAATGACAACATATTTTTTTATTGTCCCTCAATAGAATGTTTTTCTTATTTAAACGATATGACATGTTTATACATTTATAAATGCTTTTTTTAAAAATAAATATAGAAAATTAGATATAAAATTTATAATATATTTTTTCTAAATATGTTGATAGAAAGGTTTCCATGAAGGAACAATAAATTTTATTTGCAAGTGAAGAATTTAGATTATACATCCCAATATAATTTTTTCAAATAATTCTTCACGTTAATTTTTAGTCGTTGATTTTAAGCAAATGTTCATATAAAATATCTAATAAGGAAATAATCAGAAATAGAATAATCATATGAATATGCAAAAAATCATTTGTTTAATATAAATTTTTAAATAATACAATAATAGGTATATATTGACAGAAACACTGGAATAACCTATGTCGTTAATTTATTCAAACTATTATTTCTAGAATTTAAGTAAATTAAAATTAAAGTTTAAAAAAAATAAAACTTAAAAATAATAATAATTTTTAATTAAACACTCGGTTAAGTTTATTGATGTAAGGTGAATGTACCAGTAGTTAACACCATAAGGACAACTTTATGAGAAAAATTTGATATCTTCTATTTTTTATTAGATATTAATTTGAGTTTTGGGTGATATGATTTATTGGTTAATATATATAATGAAGAATTTATCTGCAAACCAATGCAATTTTCTATTTCTTTTATTTTTTATTTTTTTTTTTAACGTTAGCATCTAAAACACCAGTAGTTGACACCCTTAAAATTAGGTAATAGGGACATTCAATTAATAATATTTAATATTGATGTTAATACTAAAAACAAAAAATAAAATTAAAAATTAATGATTTGCCTCCTTAAGCATTTGAACAAAATATTAAAATATCCATTTGTTTGATTCTCTAAAAAGTAATTGTTGTGCAGTTCACTCAGAGAGTGACTCAAAATTTACACATCTTCAATATAGAAGGAATTACTTTGATATAGCACGCATTTAGAAATATTTAGACAGATAAAAGTTTTATTATTCGATATTAAATGTACAAGTGTAAACTACTAGTACATTTACCCTATACATATTTGCTTTATACGCATTTCGATTGTTACGTCCTTATCAGAAGCTTTCTTCTTCTCAACTTCTCATAATAACTGAAATATCTATAAAACAAATATATCAATTAACTTGAAAATACACCAAGTGTTTAATTAAGTTGTATATTTTTTAAGTTTAATTTTTTTAATTTACATAACTTATTAAAATGTTCCAACTAGTATTTTATTTATTAAATTCATTAATTCTATAAAACACCTAAACTTTTACAACTGTTAAAAAATACTCAGTTTAAATAAGATATATTTATTATTTATTAAATCAGCAAAACATTGTTTTTGATTTTTAACACGTTACTTAAAGTTTTTACTTAATTTTTTTTAATAAAATATTTTCACATAGAAGAGTATGAAATAAATGAAGTGTTAATTTAACAAAATTCATAAAAGTATACTTGTTTACTAAAATATTTATACATATATTTATATATTTATCAAACATAGACATATATATAATATAGATCCATGTTTTGAAAATGTCAATTAACTTTATAGGTGTGGGCTTGATGGAAATTTGAAAATAATTCCAAAGATTATTTGAATAGAAAAAAAGGGAAGGATTTTATTTAACGATTGGTTGTATTATCGTTGAGCGACAAATTTTGTCAGGAAATTCTACGCTGATGAAATGTCAAAACAGATGGAGCAGCAAAGCCCATCCCTCTCAGGAAATGGTAGACTGGCTAGATGGATGGAAAGAACGCCAAGTGGTGGTGGTGTCGTGATTCGTAATTGGCAAGCCGATTAATCCCAATGAAAAAAATCCATGGCGTTCCACCTTGGCTCGGGATCGTTTCCTGGGAAGCGAGCTTGGCTCGATTCCTGGAAAGCTATCCAGGCTCCAGGCTCCAGAGCTAGGCGCAGTGGAGGAGGCAAGAGAAGGGAAGAGGGGGGGGGGAATGAAGGGAGATGTGGGATGTTGGGCGGTTCCTGGAAAACGACATGCGGGTTGGAAGAATCCATTTGACAGCCGCGGAACTGGAGCCATCCGAATCGATCAATCCGGGGGCTCCGCCCCGACATCCTGACTTCTCTTCCACAAATAACACGGGGAGAATAAATAAACAAGACCCTGAAAAAAAGAGATGGGGAGGGGAGGGGTTGAGAGAACGAAAAGAGGGGTAGGTGACTCAACAAACCACCGTTTTTCTGTCTTTTTTACTTAATTTATCCTTTTTTTATTTTAACATTCAACCACTCTCGGTCATATTTATTTTCTTTTTCTTTTTTTTATAGGAAAATAATATAAGGAAGACTTATTGATTGGAATTTCTATTCCAATAAATTCCACAAGAGAGGGAACGTTTATTTTTATGGCGTTTAAAAATAGTTTTTATGAGAGATATTCCAAGGGCTGATTGCTTAACGTTGATTCACAGTTCTCTCCCTAGAACCATTATCCATAATCGTTTCAATTTCTCTTTAAATATGTATTAAACTTTTTATAATTACATCTTATATTCCAAAGATATATTTATATATATAATACTAACATTAATTAAATTTGTAGAATTTTATTATATAATTTAAGAAATTAATAAAAATATTGTTTACTGTAGTATTAAATAATTCTGGTAATAATAATCTAGGGTTTGTTGCCCTCAAATTACTGATATTTTTATTCGTATATTGTTAAATGTCTTTTAATTATTTGAAATTGGAAATATAAATTTATTTTCTAATTATTTCTAATTATTTTAAAATTATACCTTTTTATTATTTTATAATATATATATATGTATATATATATATATATATATATATATATATTATATTCTCGTGACTATTTTTGAAATTTTAAGATAAATAAATGTTTTAAAGAAACCATCACTTCAAAAGTGACTTTAAAAAATTCATGTTTTGTGTGTGATCTCACCTTTATTATTAATTAAAAATATATTTCTATTTATCATAAATAATTTATGTATTTTTCTATATTATTAAATAAAAGAAATATTTATTGATGTAGAGGATCAGGAATTCTTTCAAAAATTTCATTTTTATAATTCTTTAATAAATTCAATAGAATATATTAATTAATTGTCGATTTATTTGATGGGTGGTGAAAATGTGTTGATAGAATTTGAAAAAACATTAAAAAATAATCAAAGTTTAGAATCACTGATGTAACACACACACTTTATGATTAAACAAATTGTTTTTGATTTATCATATATATATGTAATTATTCTATTTTAAAAATTAAATATTTATTTATTTATTTAAGAAATATTTTTATTTTTTTTTCTCGATGTTATTCAAGATTCTATATAAAACTAATGAGTCAGTACATCAATCAAGAAAGATCTCTTTTTTCTATGGAATACAAATGTCCCCTTTAAAAATAATGTAAACCAAATTATAAGAAAATCTAAATATATATAAGATTTCTATATGATACTAATTTAATTTAAATATATTCAAAATATTTTTTGAAATAAATGTATAAATAAGCATAAGTATATATATAATGAAATTTTATACAAAAAATACTTTTAGAGATTATTATTTAAAAATTATATTTATAATATGAGGAACACTTTCATTCCATAGAAAGGTTTCGTGATTTCTATGAAAATATTTTTTTTTAAATTTTAAATAATTTATATATACCTACTTAATCATTTCTTGAAAAATCCAACCTCTCAAAAAGCGAAGGAATATATATATACAGGTATTATAGGTATATTGTATGTATATATGAGTCGATTTTGTATATTTGGGGAAATTTTATAGAGAATAAAATTTAAAAATTAACTTTGATATTAAAATTTTAATTTGACTATCAACATTGTTTATTTATAAGAATAAATATTATATCTTGATTATATAAACTTATTAATAGATTTTAGTATATAATACAATTACAGTACAATTCGAAAATTGAATATTTTGAAAGAAAATTTGATTGCATATGCGTCTTAGGTTTGGGCCAGACAGAAAGCAGCTGAAACAAGCATTTAAGCTGCATTACTTGCACTGTATCCGGTCCTGATTGGGAGTACGTTCCCATTGATATGTCATTTGAATGATGTGCTTTTAATAGTTCTTTCAATCACTTTTAGTCCTCATGGTCATTCACATTTGATTCTATCAGGAGAATTATCTGGCGATGAATAATTAGTTAAAGAATGTGTGTCATAAGAAGATTCATAAGGCACTAAATTACTAGACTGTTTTAACACTGCATCATAAACTAGTCGTTGCATGTCCATCCGTAGTTTTAATTTTTCTGTACGAGATAGTGATTTGATATCTGGAAGTAAACTGTGTAAGAACAGTACATCATCGTCTTCTTTTGAAGCTTCTTCTAAAAGTGCCAGTTTCTTCTTCTCATTTTCAATGTATATGTCTCTGAAATCGATATTTTTTTTTAGATTTTTATTTTTTCCAGCTTGTTTACTAGTGGTTGTAGTGTTCTCAATGTCATTGGTCATGGCATTATCAATACTCTGTTGCTCTTCGGTCTCCATGACACTGAAAATATTTTTTTCTTCAATCGCATTACTTGAGTCCATTATACTATTGTTGACTGCAATCGTGAAGTCATTTTGAAGAATTCTGCAAGATCGGTTTACCCCCAAAGTATTTTTAATAAAGTCCATTTGTTGGAAATAAGGCCAAACAGATTTTTTCTTAGGAGATCCTGAAGAACCAGACTTGTTTATTTTTTTTACTTCTGTTCGATAATAATCTTTCAGTGTTTTCCAACGCTTCTTTACCAATGCACCTGAAAGAAATAAAAAAAACACATTATGCAGTAAAAATCAATGCTAACCAGTAGGCCATTTATTATGTAGGATTTTTTATGAATATTTAATGGAAAGGGTATTGAAAAAATGATATTATATTAATTTTATTAATTTACAAAATGTCTACAATAACAATTTCAACAATAATATGTAAGTAACAGTTTGAAGTCAAATTTGTTACAATGATCATAATATTATCTTATAAATCTTAATTTAATATTTTGCAATAAAAAAATAAACTTGCACACTTTGCAAATACTTTTGAAGTAATATTATTCTATTATAATTACAGGTATCTTCGAAATGAAATCTCATTTCGATCTCTGACATTTTAATTTCGAATGGGCTAAACATCAGCAGCTTTAATAGGTACAGTTACTACTAAAGCCACCTTCTCAGACGAAACTGAGTAGACTATTTTCCCAAATTGTAACTGCATTAATGGTAGACAAGTTATGTTAAAAAGTCCAGAAAAAACAAAACAAAGTTTAATTTTTATTTCTCATATTTAATTTCTTTCAGATATTCATTCATTTTAAATAATAGTACCGGGACCCCGAGCCTCGGCTCGGTACTTAAGTTAAAAAAAATGATTCATTATTATTGGGTTTGGCTGGTAATATTAATACCTGGGATACCGAGCTGTCGCTCGAAAAAATATTTAGACATTATTATAGACATTTTCATTCTGTAAATTAAATAATTTTATTTCATTTAAATAAATATCTATTTTTAAATAATTTTTCTCTCTACATTATTTATCTAATTCTGACAATATATTAAGATCACACCGGGACCCCGAGCCTCGGCTAGGTAATTAAGTTAAAAAAAAATAATTCATTATTATATTGGGTTTGGCTGGTAATATTAATACTTGGGACACCGAGCTGATATACAATTCTTTAATTATTTATTACAATTATTAAATGTTGCATCATTGCATGGAACTTGGGGTCCTCAATAATACATAAATATGTATACCGGGACCCCGAGCCTCGGCTCGGTACTTAAGTTAAAAAAAATGATTCATTATTATTGGATTTGGCTGGTAATATTAATACCTGGGACACCGAGCTCGCTCTACCCTTTAAAAAATATTGATATACAATTCTTTAATTATTTATTACAATTATTAAATGTATTAAATAATATTTTATTGAAAAAATATTAAAAATTATAAAACTATCTAAAACTTAATTAATAAAAGAACAATGAATAAATAAATCACGAAAATAGATAAAAAAAAAATGGGGGAGTAAAAACAATTGTTCTTACCGCTGGTCTATGATATTTTGATAATTACAAAGATATTTTTACCATCTTTCAAAGACATTTATTTGTTTTGTTGTTTTTTTTTGAGAGAGATTAATAAATATATATATATTTTATTAAAAATAAATATTTTTAATTTTATTTCGAAATTAAATAATGAATTTTAAAATATTTTTATATTTTATTAAAAATAAATATTTTTAATTTTATTTCGAAATTAAATAATAAATTTTAAAATATTTTAAATATAAAAACAATATTAATACAAAATTAAAAAAAGGCGGGAGTAAAATTTCAAAATGGATGCCATTTACGTCACCCATATATAATTTTCAATTAAGAAATTAATAATGAAGCTGTAAGTTTCAAGAGATGTGATCAATAAAACTCAATTTTTCTTTATAAATACTATATCTAGTGTGAATTTGAAAAAAATCGTTAGAGCGGTTTTTGAGAACCAATGGTTATAGATAAATAGATATATAGATAAATAGATATATAGATATATAGATATATACAATTTTAGCTAGCATAATAAGATAAGATAAAATATTGAATATAAAAACATTTGTTATTTTGAATATTTACTTTATTTAAAAAAATGAATAAATTAGATTAGTTTTCATGTTTTAAAATTACTAATATTTTTTTCAAAGCATATATAAAGTTTAATACCATTTTGAAATCTAGATTAAATTATTCATTTTTTTACATAATTTAACATTATTTAATACATATTTTCTAAGATATTAAGATTCAAAGTTAGATTATTATAATTCTTGAACATAATAATATGATAATCTCTTGGTTATTTTCTGTTGAGTACTGAGATCAATAACAGTGTTATTCAGGATTGCGTAATAAAGATTAGCATTGTAAAATATGAAAATATGTGGCCATGAGATGTTTTGATATTTAAAACAGAGTAGCGATTTTCATGATTTTCAAAAAAAGTCTGTAAACTTTATTTTTTTATTTTGATCAATCCTGAACTAATCCATGTCTTGTTCCATTTTTATCCTGGTAAATTGCATATTATTATAAACGCTAATAAAAAGTTAACTTACCATCTTTAGTCTTTAATTCACTGCAGACCTCTTTCCAGGCTCGTGATGAAATTTTTCTGTCTTTAAAATACTTATTAGATACATCCCACAATACAGCCCTCTTAGAAACTGATGAAATCAACGAATCAGTATCAAAAGACATGTTAAATTCTCAATATCACGCTTAAAACTGAGCAGCAAGCGCATGAGGTGGTGAACCCGTGCTGCTCCCTGTCTGTCCACGCCCAGAACTGGTTGCTGCTCAACTGCTGAGTGCTGCTACATAGCGCTTGATTTTTGCAACTCCTTTCAGTCTGGCAGTAGTTATAGAATAATTCACATGTATAAACTGAACCAATTATTGGTTTTAGAATGAAACTATATTATTATAATCACTTTCTCATAACTATATTATTGATTTACTTTTTTCAAACATTTTATAATAAAATAATATATATTATCATTTAATTTGTTCAAGTAAGATTAGGAGGAACGAGCTTAACTACAGGAATATATTATAAAGAAAAAAATGTTCTTATCCGATTTTCATTTGATTTTAATTTATTGAAATACTTATAGCACTTCTGTTTATTATGAAATGTTTAAATTATTATTATAATTATTATAATGTTTAATTATTTAAATTTAATATTAATATTTATTTAATTATTTAAATTGGTATATTGCTTCTAGAACTGACTTAAAGATTACACAAAGTTAGACACTCGTAATAATATAATAACAATCTTCATTAAAGCGCCATTAAAGGAAAATTTAAAGCAATCGAAAGGCCACTGCAAGTGTTCCAAGACAAAACCAGTCAATGGTGCTATTTTAACATTAATTATTTATTTTTTTAAAAAAGATAATCATAATTCTAATATATTTATACAATTTTATTTATTTTTAATTAGTTAATAAAATTTAAATAACTCACCCTGTTTTTATGTATTTAATATTCATATTCGTATTTTATATTTCATATTTTTGTATAATATACAATATATATTATATTTATATTATAAATATAATATATTCACCCGATTTTTTTCGATAGGACCTATGATTATTTTATCAAGTTTATTTTTTTTAGAAAAGTATAATTATAATTTAGAAAATGAATATTTTTGGAATAAGATATTTTATAAATAATGGAAAAAGAAGAATTTATGAATGGAGTTTCAAATAATTATTAGTTTGAAAAATCGTGATCGATGAATAAGTGAATAATAATGGCATAGCATAGGAATCGTTAATTTCATACGAAGGATAAAAATAACAGGAATGATGATCATAGCAGTTGAAACCTTCACCTTGAAAAGTTTGTCATTATCATTGCAAATTAAATTCATTAAGAGAGAAAAAAAGAGATAGAGAGACAGACCCCTTCACTGCAAAAATTAATGCTATAAAATTTTTTTTTATTAATTTAAATAATAATGATAAATAGAATAGGATATTAAATTTTTCATACATAGATGCCCAAACCTATCATTCTATTTATCTATTCACGAAGCATTACTAAAATCAAAAGTTCCTGGGCCACTTCCATTCAATTCCTATTTTCTCAAATTCTCTTACATCAACCTCTAGCTCTAGAATGTCTACCCACATGTCATTTTCCAAAAGACTTTCTTGTAAACAAACTTTTCAACCTCCGCCAATTCCCTTTTTTCAGGACATACCTTTTACAAAGAATTTTATTTTCAAATACTCTCTCTCTCTCTCTCTCTATATATATATATATATATATATGTTTCCCAGAATCTAAAATGTGCTCTGTGATGCTTTCGATTTTGAAAATCTTCATCTCTATTTTTTTATCAAAACCAGCTACAATATGCAGAAGCAATAAATCCCATCCTAAGCAGACTCAAGATCTGTTCAAGAAAATCCGATAACAAGATAAATATATAATATGAATAAATTAATATATTTTAATATATCTAAGGATAACCAATCTTCGAACGAATGAAAGTTGAAGGGTGTTGGGAATTAAAGATTCTTCTTATTGCTTCCAAAGATAAATCATTAAGGTTTTTAAATCTCAGAATAATTGAACAATTAATTTAAAATTTAATTACTTAAAATATTACAATATGGATATATAAATAGAAGGGTTAATAAACTCAAAAACAATTTATATCAATCAATTCGAAAGATAAAAAAATAAATATTTTCAGAATAAAATTTTTTTTATCTTATTTTGCTTATAATATTTCTTTCTTTTTTTTCTTGGTATATATGTATATATTGTCATTTTGATTAATCATCTGTCGATTTATATTTATTATATATATAAGATAAATTCATATCTATTGATTTTGTTTATAATCTTTCTTTAAACGAATCCAGGGTCGAATATTCTTTATCAATTTCTTTTATTTTCCCTTTCAAATGATGTCTAAATAGAGGAATGCGCAAATAATATAGAGATGGATTTGTTTGTGAGTATTTCATTTCCATCTGTGTTTCGTTTGACCCTAGGAGCACGTGACGTCATGATCTGCCAGCACGATGGCGGCCGACCTGTGACGTCACATCACGTTTCCATTGCGTGTTTCTTTCCCTCTCTCCTTCGCTCTTGCATTAGACTAATGATCTCTCTCTTTCCACATCACTCACTTTTCAAGCATACTATTTAATCTCTTTTACTATCTCATTTCAACCTCCTCCCCCACTCTTTTTATCTTATATATACAAATTCACCCACACTATATTTTTATTGGATTAGATAAGAAAATAGAATGAGACATAAGAAATCTTATTTAACTAAAGAGGCAGAAAAATATCTAGCATAATGCTGATTCATAAAATGTAAATGAACACTTGAAAAAAAAAATAATAGTAAACAATCTCGTAAAGAATAAAGAAAAAGGATATATAATCGAATATTATAATAAATATAAATCCTACACTTATCATTATTATTATTTCAATTGATAGAAAAAAAAAAATTAAAAAAAATAATTTATATTTAGTTATTATTATTAATATTTTTTAATACGAAATTTTACTAATAATAGTATCTACCTAGAAAATGAAAAATAATTTTGATGTCATAGTTTTATAATAATAATATATAATATAACATAATAATAGTAAAAAGGAATACTGAAAGTTTATTTTCTGAAATTAAGTTTTTCGTATGCCTCTCTCTTGTTATCAAAAATAATAATAATTACATTTTTTTAAAGTTAAAAAAAAGGTTATTTTACCCCTCTCCGTAATTCTACTCTATAATATAATAGTCCATTCATTATCCAAAAGTTAGTTACTTAATAATTAATGAGTTGAATAAATTATATAATGTTGAATTTTGAGAATATACTTATAATTAATCAATAAGGAGTCTGCTACTTTCATTAAAACTCAAATATATTCGATAAGGATACTGAAATATTAATTAATTTTAAATAGAATAGTTTATGTAATAAATGAGAATTCTTATAAGAAGAAGTTAATAATCAAGTTAATAATACAATAAATTTGGTTTATAAGATAGTTAAAGTTTAAATCTTACAAATACTACAATTATAGGGTAAATTTAAATATTGACAAAAGTCATTTAAAAGAAACTTTTATACATTTCACTTGTACAAAGAATTTGCTGCCAATCTATTATACGAAGTAGATATTTTTTTATTTCTTCCATATATCTACCATTTAATACGTTCCCGCCGATTCCATAATTTGTCTATGATGGGACCAAGCATTCATGTACCATCGGTGGTACATGCCGGCGGGAACGTGTTTTAATTCTTATTATTTTCTTTATTATAAGATAAGCAAGTCGTGCCAAAAAGTATCATTCAAGTTAATGAAAAATATATGTAAATTTGTAAATAAAATAACTTGAGTTCTGCACGATGTTCAACAACAAAGATTTAACGGAACTTGACATTTTTTTTCTATCTAAATGTGACAAGTTAACTGTCAACCGAAATTGAAATCAATTTACCAATTAAAAAAAACAGGTAATATAATTTGTTAATTTATCATTATTACAGTTATGAATACTTTTAGGATGAGGGTTTTATAACATTTTTTGGTTTAACAGTGTTTTCGTAGAAAATAGTTAAAAGAACTATGCTATGAAAACTTATACTGTATCGCAATTAATTAAGAATAGTGTAATTAATTAAATAAATTTAGCATAATATCTAAAAAATGAATGAACTCCTATTCGCTAATTTGAATAATTTAATATATAAATAAAATTTCTCTATATAATAATCTCTATAATAATTATTATAAATGCAAATGTTGGCTAAAATGAACTTCCATTTCAATGATCCATGTATCTAAATAATTAATCCAAGAAGGCGAAGGAAATTCTGTTCAAACATTAAAAAATATCAACTTGGAATCTTAATTATGTATAATGCTAAGTATAGTAGTGATGTGTGAATTTTAAAGGGTCTGTTTGGCAAGTTAAAATTACATTCTACATTCTATGACATCTGAATTTTAGTATTCTCTATTTGCCTCAACGGATAATATATTTATATTTTTTCACTTTCTTCGATATTATTTATTAAAATATTTTCTAAAGGATTTTTCTAAAAAATTTTAAAAGATGAAACAAAAAAAAAGAATCGATAGTAATAAAATAAATAAAAAATATATACAGAAATGTATATATATATACTAGGAACTGGGTAAAGATCTCTAGAGGTATACAGTGTAACTAATATAAAATATGTTGATTATCAGAATTATAAAAATTTCACTATAAAAAAGACGAAGTAATTTTAATGACCGAACATTTTATTGTTAAGAGCAAAGAGTATAAATATATGACATTTGTTAAAGATTGCATTTTATATTTTCTCTCTTTTATAACAAATTCTATGAATCATAGATTAATTATTAAATTACCTTAAATTAAAACTAAATTGATAATAAAAACATTATAATAATTATAATAATCAAAATCATAATCATAGGGTAATTTATTTTCATCTATAGTGATTTCATGAACCATAGATCCTATTTATTATTTAAATATTAATTATTTAATACAATAATCAATTATATATTTAATAAATAGAAAAAATAATATATATATATAAGCTTATGCTGTGAAAAATAAAGTTATTATTAATAACTAATTTATATAAATAATTACTTGCATTTGATAATATTGAGTAAGTTTTTATCAAATGTTTGATAAGATATAAGTTTTTTTAATCATTTAATAATAAAACAATACTATTAACAAAAGAAAATAAATATTTTTAATCCATTTAATTTATTTTAGTCAAATAATGAATATATTAGAAATTATGAGATAGATATAATAATTTATATTATTAATATGTTTAATTATTAAATAGTTTAAAAATTTACTATAAAAAAAGGAAGTCTGATATTTAATAAGTTAAAATTATCGGCCACTCTCACTAGAATATTGATATTATAATATGTTACTATTTTTTTTTTTATTTATTTATTTTAAATATTCCGTTTTTCGCCTTTGACCATTTTGGTCTTCAGGCTATACATAATTTAACATATATACATTTTATAACCAAACAAAAAAAAACTACATAAATTTTAATGTACTTTATTTTTTATTTTCTTTCTTCCCCTTTTCTTCCATTATGGCCAGCAACTCAATGATGTCGTCCTGTATTACTCCCGATGTTAATTTCTTCTCCAGACTCTCCCAGGCTTCCTCATCTCTTCCTTCCTGATTATTGTATATATTTCCACATCTAGCTCGCGCCCAGACTTTCTTCTTCCAGTCTTGGACTTGCTTCTCCATCAGATATTTCTCTAGTCCCAGCTCCATCTTTATTTTCTTATAGTGGGGGAAGTAGGCAGATCTTCCAATCCTCTTCCACTGTATTTGTATCTCTTGCTCTATACCTTTTTTTAAACCTTCTTCCATTCTGTTGGTGATTTCTTCCTTGCTCCATTCTTCCAAATTTATAACTATTCCAGGTTCCCCCCACTTTTCCCATCTCTGTTTAAAATTTGCGCCCCAGACTGTCTCGCTATCGTTTTTAATATTTCTTAAAATGTTCCTTAAGCATATTTTTGGCCATCTTTCATCTTCCATTTCTAATATTCTTAATATATATTTGCCGATTATTTTGGTTTGTCGAATGACCATTTTATTTCTTCCCGTCTCCATTTTCCAAATATAATTTGGGGTGTTTCTTGCGAGACCTAATATCATTTTAAAATACTCCCCTTGGATCCTCTCCACTTCTTCTCTCTCTTGCCATCCCCATATTTCCACTCCATAAAATACAATGGAGCTAATTAGGGCTTCAAAGAGGTAAGATTTTTTGTTGAAGTCGTTGGTTTTGCTTCTTTTCAGAACACTCCATGTTGTGTATATTACTTTTTTTGCCTTTTTAATTTGTTCATTAATATGTTCCTTATGGCTGTTCCTTTCGTCCAGTATATAACCTAAATATTTAAATTTCTTAACTTGTTCTACTCTTTGATCGTTAAGTTTCCAAATTTCTTCTTTGCTTTTTCTTCCTTTTTTTCTAAATCTCATTATTTTAGATTTCTCTATGTTTATTTCCAGATCGTTCTTGTTCATATATTTTTCTAAGATGTTCATCATTTCCTGTAATCCTTCTCTATCATCCGCCACTACAGCTACATCGTCCGCAAACTTCAGGCAAAAGATTTTTTCTCCTCCTATTACCGTACCCCCAATATTTTTCTTTTCCCATTCTTCCTCCAGATCGTTAATAAAAACATTAAACAGGATTGGGCTGAGTGGGCATCCCTGTCTCACTCCTCGTGTAGTCCAAAATTCACTCTCATCATTCATTATTTTATTTTTTGTTTCCATGTATATATTTTTTATCATCTTGATCATTCGTCCTCCAAATCCTATCTTATGGATTTTCTCTAGCAATATTTGCCTGTTAACCTTATCAAACGCGGCTTTTAAATCCAAGAATAGTACATACAATCTTCCTCTTTTTATTTTTAATTTGTTTTCTATTAAACTGTTTAATATAAAAAGATTATCTCTCGTCCCCCTTTTCATTCTGAAGCCGTTCTGACTTTCCTTAATGACTTTTTGGCTTTCTAACCATATTCTAATTCTGCTGGTCAATATTGTTGTCAATATTTTGTAAGATCCATTCAGCAGTGATATTCCTCTATAATTCTTCGCTTCCTTTCTATCGCCCCCTTTAAAAATTGGACATATTAAGGCCTCCCTCCACATGTCCGGAATAGCTCCCTGTCTCCAATTTTCATTTAAAATATTTAAAAAGTCTTCCTTCATTGTACATGGCATTGTTCTATAAAATTCGTTTATAATACCATCCGTTCCTGGTGCCTTATTTCTTTTTAGACTCCCCACTGCCCTATTCAGCTCTTCCAATGAAATATCCGTGTTCATGAAAACTTCCTCCGAAATTTCTTCCTGGCTCTCCTCTTCGATCCCTTCGAAGTTCAGCACTGTTCGATGTTCCGTCGCCTCTAGTAACTCCATAAAGTGTATTTTCAAATTTTCCTCTTCGCATTCTATTACATTAGTTTTTTTATTCCTGAAGTAATTGATTGCCTTCCAGAAATCCGTTGTATTCCTACTTTTTTTTATTTCTTCATAAAGTTTATTCAATCTTCCCTGATATATTTCTTTTTTTCTTTTTTTTAACTTATTTCTATATTCTAAATATTCTTTTCTGTCGTCCTCATTCTTCTCTCTTTTGTATTTTCTTAATGCTCTATACATTTTTTTTCTTATTTTTTCATATTCTTTATCTTTCTTCCCGTTCTCCCTCAGTTCTCCTTTTTTCTTCATACCTATCTTCTTAGCAGTTTTGTTTAATATTATGTTGAAATCTTCCATCTTCATTTCACCTTTACGTTCTTTTTCTTTTTCCCATAATTTTTTTAGTTCTTTTTCAAATATTTTCTGTTTCGTCTCATCCCAGAGCCATTTGAATTGTCTTATTTCCTTTTTATCTCCTGTTATTTCTTCTTGGTTGCTTTGGATAATTATTTCTGCCACCAAGGGCATATGATCAGACTCATCTCTCTCTAAGATTTCCATATCATGTATCAGTGGCTTATCTATGTTTTCTCTCGTTATTATATAGTCAACTACCGTTGCTGCTTTTGGACCGATATATGTCAAATTACCCTCTCTGTCTTTGTTCGTTCGTCCATTCCAAATGGTTAGTCCATTATTCCTGCAAATTTCTAACAATTTTTTTCCCTCGCTGTTCACGGTTTTATCCTGGGATTTTTTCTTCGGTAAATGGTTATTGCTTTCTTCCTCGTACATACTTTCATCTTCTTCTCCAATCCGAGCGTTAAAATCGCCAATTAAAATTATTTCATTATCATCCAGAGCTTCTTCATATAAGATTTTCTCCATTTCTTCTTTAACTTCATTCATTCCTTCATTATTATATACTGACAAAATCGTTATCGTTTTATTGTTTTTATCTTTTAAAGTTCCCTTTAACCCTCCTCTCCACTCTACTATTGTTGATTTCAACTTCACCTCCTTTTTTATTCCAATTAGTTGTCCTCCGCTCGCTCTTCCTTTTTTGTGTTTTCGGGTCGCTGGTTTGGTCCATATCTTGAAGTCCTTGCTTAATTTTGCCCTTTGCCACTGTTCTTTCTTCTCTTCTTGCCATGTTTCCAGTAAAATAATTATGTCATATCTATTAATAAACGTCCAAAATTCCTTGTCTTTATTAAGAGTCCCCGCTACATTCCATTCTAATATTTTTATTTTGTTATTTCTCAATTGTTTTATCGCCGGGACTTGCTTTTCCTCTCTTTTCTCTAATAGTTTTTTGATCCTCGGACATCAGTTTGTTCACGTGGTTCATAAAATCCAGTTGTTCCGTAAGTGTCCGGCTTTATAAATATTTTATCCCCTCTCAAATATGCGTTTTTTCCTTCTCTTCGCAAGTCCCGCACCTTCTGCATTAGTTCCGCCCTCCCTTCTCGTTCCTCTTTAGTAAGATCATTCTCTAAGAAAATACTCGATCCCTTTAGGTTGACTCTGGCTCTTAAAATTCTTTCCTTATCTTCTCTTCTTTCCACTTTTAGGAGAATAGGTCTTATTACTCTCTCATTGATCTTTCTTCCAAGTCTGAACGTTTCGTTGATTTTAATATTTTCGATCTTAAGATTTTTCCTTATTATTTCATTAACTATACTTTCTGTTCCTTCATTCCTTTCCATATCGGTTTCTTGTACCCCCTTTATTATGATATTTTTCGCTCTCTCATTATTCTCCAGTTTCTGCACACGCTCCTTATATTGATCGAGTTCTCTTTTAAGTTCCACCGTATCTGTTTTGTAGGTCTCAAGTTCCTTCTTCACACCGGTCATCATCCGCCTCCATTCCTCTCTCTCCCTCAATATGTTACTATTTGGTTCTTAAAAATTTCTAAATTTTTAAATTATTTATAGCAATATAAATCCATGTATATATTGAAGCTCTTTAAAATAATGTTTTGTTATTTAATAATGTTGATGATATATATAATTAATTTATATTTGAAAAATATTTTAGATTTAAATTTAATATATTTAAAAAAAAATCTTATTTTTAGTTATTAAATATAAAATATATGTTGATAATTTATATATATTATATAGTCATTTAATCTCTAAGGTTATAACAGAATGGAAAAATCCAATACACCGTTCAAAGTTCTTTATATTTACAATTTTTTTTCACATTTGATAAACAAGGCTTCTTATTATTAGATTATATTGTAACACTTTCAGGATCAATAGATAATATGTTTATATTATTAAAAAAAAGTATTAAATTATCAAAAAAAAAAAAAAATAAGTTAAAAAAATGTATATATATAATAAATCAAGTATATTCTTTATAAAAAGATTAAAAATTAATTTTTAAACTTTTATATTAAATATCAATATTTTTTCATTTTATAAAAAAAAATAAATTAAATTTTGTTTAATCATGTAATATCGCTCAGTTTTATTAACAATTATAATTAATATAATTTAAATAAAAAAACAAAATATAGAAAAATTAATTATAAATAATTGATATTTATTTATTTATAAAACTGTTTTTTGAGTTCTTCCCTTTTTTTATAGGTATACCCCAATTATAATAAATAATGTATTTTAAGATAAATTTGTATATTTGAGTATAGAATAGTTTAAGAAAGGATTCTCATTTTAGCATTGAAAAAAATCATAATAATTTAAATGCATTTATTTATTTAATGTTAAATAAATGTTTAATTATTTATTCAATTATTGTTTATTACCATAAAGTATACTAAATTTAAAATAAAAATAAATGTAATTAAATTTCCAGAAAATTATTTCTTTTAAAAAATTATATGTATATATATATAAAACAACAATTTTTTATTTATTTAATATAAATTAAATAAATATTCCTTTCATGTGCCTTCGGCACAAATCCTTTAATATGATAAATAAAATAAATTTCATGTTTAAAAAAAATTCAAAAATTGAAATTAATCCAGATTTATTTCTCTCCATTCTCAATCAGAAATCTTTTTAACATGAAAAAAATCTATAAATAATTTCAAATTTTTAAAAAATAGTCTTTTAATATAAAGCGAATATTTTCATTTTAAGATTTCTATGTAAAATATTTGGTTAATTTAAACAATTTCTAAAAAATCTACAAAATGATCGTTCGTATCGCTTAAACTCGTTTAATATTCAAAGAACGACATTAAATATTATATAAATAAGATATATACACATGACCCAATATAAATAATTATAAGTATATTTTAAATATGGTGTATTATTAGAATATAACAAAACAAAATTTTAAAACAAAAACTTAATTCTTTTTTTTTTGAGTGAGATTAAATTAATACCTTATTAGATTATCATTCTGTGTTTTTATTCCACAGACATAAGTAAATTAGTTTATTTACTAATGCATTCAAGGAAATTTTGACGTCATTCGAGCAACCAATCAGTCTGTATGTCTATTAGATTCTAAATAAGTTAGGACGAATACACATATACACATACGAGCAAATGTAATGTTTATCTATTTGTCATCTGTAATTACATTTTCTTACATCACGCCTTTACCAATTGTAGCTCAGAATCATGTTTTTTTTTTAAATTTTTTTCTCCATTTTCCTCATAAAGAATATTTATATAATAGAAATTAAGATTACCATCAAAATAATTCATTCTTAAAAGAAAATTAAAAAAAAAAAATACACTAAAATCAATCTTATACTAATGCAAGAGATTAAAAATAATTTAAAATATATATATTTATTAATATTAATAACAAGTATATTTCCATAGAAAAGCAAAAATAAAGATTATATTTGACCCGGATCTTTTAAATTTCTATGAATAATAATTTATACATATGATTATATCATTTTGTTTATATTATTAAGATATTTAAAATTAATGTAATATTATAATTAATAATATGTAAAATTTATATTATATTAATATAATAAATATATTGTTTAATTACTTCAAAAATTTAGATTTGTTTATATATTTAATATAAAAGTTAGTTGTGCTCTCGTACAAAACAAGCACGTATAACTCGCTATTACTCAGATTTAAATTCTTTTACTTATTTAGATTTGAACCCTCATTATTAAGTTCCGTAGTTCACAACTTACCATTTGAAATACATAACATCATTTTATTCATTTAATTTAATTTATTATAATATTACTTGTTTATAACAAGAAAATGCTTGTATTTTGCAAATTTTTCACAATATATTTGAATTTGGAATTTTATGTATCTTAAGAATGAAATTAGGATTAGAATAGATCAAATTTCATTAGTAATTTGAAATTTTATCTCCTTTCATTTTTTTATAAAAACAAACATTTTTATACATATATTTATTAAAACATATTAACATCTTCTTTTGACTCATGTTAATATATAATTTTGATTACTAATTCCCAATTTCTTTTATGATAATAAATAAATAGTCATCTCAATATAAATTTAATATCTAAACTTCATTAAAAAGAGTCAAGAGTTTTCTTTTTAATAAATTATAGAAAGTTTTCTTTATTAAAATTATTTTTTTTTATTTAATTTTTGCTTGTTCTAATTATCTTTTTTTTTTGTAAATTATTACTAGTATATAAATCACAATATTTGAAAAATATATTTTTCACTATATATTTATATATATAGTTTATATATATATATAGTTTAACATAAAATAATGATCATTTTTTAAATATACTCTATAAAATACATTCAAAATTACTTAATTAATTCTTAGCAAATAGTATGGCTAAATTTATATTGTGTATTATTTTATTTAAAGTTAATGATATTTTTTTAATATTATAAATCTCAGTTTAAATTAAAAATATAAAAGATGTTTTTTTGAAAATAATGAATTGTTCATAGTAAAAAACTACTACTTTTAAATTTAATAAAAAAAATAAATATCTAAGAATAAGCTCTGAATTCTTTTATTATTATTCATGCTTCTTAAAAATAAATGTTTTTGTAATTTGTAATCTCTCCCGGTTAATGTGTGCAATTTTATTATTTGAAGAAAAAAAAAGAATGGTTTGAATATAAAATAAACACATCTGCCCACCACAACTCTAAGTACAAAGTTAAAATTAAAAATCTTTAAAATTAGATAAACATTTGGAATTTTTCCCATTCAAAATTGATTAAATTTAACTTAGCTTCTTTTTTATTTATTTCTATATTCAAGACTTAATGAATTATTTATATATATAATATATATTTGTCTGTTTAAGAATATAGTTGAATATATATAAATACAAGTTACCCTCAGATAACTAAAATTACTTAAAATATTATTTCAACGAATTTCTTCACTTTTCCCAGATTTACTAGAATTATTCATATATTCGGATTAGATAAGATTAGATACCTAACATAACGATCGCCAAAAATATTTCCCGAAATAGACCAAATGCTTATCGAATCCAATTTTGTTTTTTAGTTCAATTCCCTCGCTGTTGTTTATACAACCGAGTTTTCTTTAAAAGCTTGAGATAGAAGGATAGAACTAAAAAAGAAAACTGATTTGCATATTCATTGGTTGCCTGAGGACTAATTTGATGGTCACTCTTCCTATATTAACATTCTTCATGTATTTATTTATACATATTAAAACTTTTGATGACAAGATAGATTAATTATTTATTATTAATACCTTTTCATGTGAGTTGACATTAAGCATTAATATACCATAGTAAAATATAGTAAAAATTTAAAAAAACAGTAATAAGCTATTTCTCAAGTGTTATATGTATATATATATATATAAGTATATTGTAATTTCAAATATTTAAAAAGTTATAATCAGTTGATTCATTAATATTATCGCATTTGTTGGAATAATATATCATTAGGCTGAAAGCAAGATTATATATAATGTCACAAATAAATACTTTCAAATATAAAAAGAAACATTTTTTATCTGGGAGTTTATAAAAGAATGGTGTCTTTTCAAAAATTATTAAACTATTTATTCATTATTTTGGATAGACAAAACTTGCGGCATTAGCAACAGTAACTGTCCAAATTTATGAAGCATCAACTCTTCAATATATGTACCATTTATTTTTGTTTTCAAATAAAATTAATTATAATGGTTAAAAATTTTAATGAATAAAAATATTAAAAGTTCTAAATATAACCTTTTCTTTCTAAAGGGGTGACTTTTATCCTATAATTTTTATCTCCCTGTCACCAATACACTCGCATAGCAGTGATTTATATTAACAAATAAACGAGTATTGAACAGAAAAAATACAAGGAAAGTTAAATAAAAGTTGAAAAAAAAGAATATCAAAATACTATTATCTTGTGAGGGATTGAGAATCTAAAAGAGATAAGGAACTGTTTTTATACATTCTTATCAAACTTATACTATAAATGTTGTGCATGTTTGTAAGGTATAATATCCTGTCGGTATTATTCAAAATAGCATATTCATTCAAAATATTCTGAATAATATACTATGATTTCTTAAAATTATTGAAAGTGTTGAAGGAGTAAAAATAAATACACCCTTTTGAAGAAAACTATTTGAAAATTATGGAATATTTTAGAAGAATATTAGGAAAGGAATTTAAAGGAATAGTTTATAAATTTAATAATAATAAAAGACTTGAATAATATATTTATAACGAATTATCTAAGGACAACAGCAAAAGTAAAATTAATTAAAGAACTTTAATTCATATCTATATTAAGTTTTAAGCAATTTTAATGGAAAAAATACTGTGAAATATTAAATCGTATTATTATGTAATTTGCTTTAAACTATATATTTACTTTCCTTTTTTTAAAAAAGGCAGTTCATATTTTGCTGTGGGAGTTTTATTGTAGCCATTCTCTAATCATTTCTATTTAATGGGTTTGATTCAGGTGTAAAAAAGAGGAAACATGTTTTAAGATGAAAAGATAATTTTAATTCAAGATGAACAATATTTTTACCTTTCAATTGATGTAAAAATTATTTAATATTTATTACTTACCTTAATATAGTACATATTTAATATATTATTCTATTTTTAGTCCTTTTAAAAGTAGTAAATACTATATAATAAAAGTTAAAGTTTGACATTTGTTTCACAATTTTCTATTCCAAAAAATGTTATATTGATAGATAAAATTATATTAGAATATACATAAAGTTCCACTGTAACATTTATTTATTTATATATACGAGGACAGGTCAATAAGTCAGTGACTTTTTGAAGGAAACACAGGTTTGTGGATAATAAATTATTTTATTTTTCAACGTAGTCTCTTTTGGGATCTTTTCACTTAGTCCAATGTTTTTCCAATTTTTTTATCCCTTCCAAATTTGTCGAGGACATCAAAAAATATTTGTTTGAGAGATAGAGTCAAATCTCTTTCCGCCGAGCCATTTCTTCAGGTTTGGAAACAGTCACTTGGGGACTAATTCGAATCTTAATTCATGGATTTTCATGATATATTTCACTTTTTTCCATTTTTCTTTTCAAATCACGAGGAGATCTGCTATTAATTGATGTTAAACAAAAACTAAAAAACCCAGCTAGTTCAAATTTCGACGGGGGCAGCTGATAGTTGCCTGCTGACAGGAACAGTGTTATTTCATTTAAGAGACAGGAAATTGAAAAAGTCATGTGATATTTATTTTCATTATAAGTGAAATTTTTTAAATAAATTTTAAAGATTTAATTATATAACTTTTTAAAATGTTTCTTTAAACTTGAAACTGAAGTGAAACTATAAATGTTTTCATAATAAAGCAAGTTTATTAATTTTTTTCATTCTTATCGACAAATTGGAATATTTGAATATTATGATTTTGCATTCCAATTGCAAGGCTCATCTAGGTTTAGTAATTCTGTGTAGGTTGTGTAGTTGAACCAGCCTATCCTGGTGGTTTTATTACAGAACAGGTCTCACGCCCTCTTTCCTTCTCTCTCTCTCTCTATGTGGTCTTATAAATCATCATTATTACTATATATATATATATATATATATATTCGTTTTTTTTGGTAGACTATTTCGCTGTCAAATCAGTTGAATTAAAATTTATGTAAAATATATTTTTATCAAGAATATAATAAATTGTGTAATTTAAAAAAAAAATAATAGTACTTTTGAAAAGTCCGTCAGGTATATCAAGGACAAGCTGGGATATTAGATGTAAGAGAACTGAGGGTAGTTAAGAATAGGAATGGTTGTAGTAATGTGATTGATGTGGATAAGTACTCAGGGGAAAATATAAGGAGTGAGATATAAGTTATTTAGTAAAAATTATTTAATAATTAAAAATACAAATATGTTAGTTTGTTTCTATCTTTCAGACAAAAAATAACTCTAACCTCTCACAACTTCTTTATATATTTTTTCAGATATATATATATATATGTATGATATGTATATGTTAAAAGGATGTATAAAGAGAACAATAATTTATTTATATCTGATTTTCTTAATTAAAAATTAAAATGTCATTAAATATTTTTTTCTTTTCCAAATGTCTTAGGTCAGCCATTCCAAGGAGGTTGACTGTACCATCGATTTAGCACAATCTTGAACCGAGGTCCTAGATACGTATCTTTGGGTTTTTACGATTTTACCAATCTATTTTTGACGATTTTTTTCCTCCGTGATTTCATTTTGAATCCGTATTACTTATTTTGGTGAATGCCTCACGTTTTCTACATTTAGGTTGATTTAGTTGAACTTTTGACTTTGTCCCCCAAGAGAATAAATACCTGATCGATGCTTCCATTCTCGGGAATTTAATTTATTAATATGAAAATAAAAGAATATTATTTATTAATTGTCCTCTTTGTTATAATAAATTCATGAAATATATTCCATTAACTTTACTTCTTCCTCGTAAAGTTTGATATTTTAATTAAAAATTAAAGTAATTTGAAAAAATCTATCAAAGGATAATCATAAAATTTATTAAAAAAATGTTTGAGGAGTTTTTTTAAGTGAAATTTATACATAAATTAATTTAAAATTTGAAAATGTAACTCTATAATTTTATCACAAAAAATATTTGCATTCAAATTCAAAATTTTATTTTTTGAAAAAAAAAATACTTTCAATTTTATATATATTCAAATATTGGTATCCATACTAATGTATATTCGAATATAATTTATTTATAAAGATGAAAGTAAAATGTTATTGTTTTTAAAGTATTTTTTTATCTTATTTTAGAACTTTACTAATATTTTTTATCTCTAATATTTGTTGAAATTATTTATAACTAACATTTCTAGTTGTATAATTCGTATGAAATACTTTGAAATTTGAACGTGATAAAAATTAAAAATTTTCCATTTAGTCAAAGGTCAATTTCAAAGCGTAGTGATGAGAGCAATGTTAAATATAGATTTCTTTTTTTTTTCTTCTTCTTTTGCAAATTTTGCATATACTAATAAACTTGGAAGATCATCGAAAGAAGCAAATGAGTTGTTGATGGAAATAGGAGTATACAGACAAGGGGAAGTTGGAGGAGGGGACTAGAGGCTGGCAGGTAGAAGAAGGCCAGTATGGCCAGTGGGTCGGGGTGGGGGGACACGTTATTTGACCTTCTGTGTGCGCCGTCGCCAGCATCACGCAGAGGACACGCAATCCACGCACACATCAGCACTCCATGCGTGTCGATGAACATGGAGACAGTGGCGCGCTCTCGCTGGCAGATTGCCAATCGGAGACTGCGACGACGCGTCAAGGACCACCACCGGGGCAACCGCCGCTGCATTCAGCAGCTGAAAACATGGATAAAAAAAATTCCCTTCCCCTCCTGGCACCACATACATACACACTCCTCCCACTTCACTTTTTTTTAGACATTACTTTTGCATCATACACTGCTTATTCATTAAAAAAAATTTAATGAATTGGAAAATAAATAAATAGAGAAAAAAATATAATTAAATTTTACAAAATAATCAATAATTTTCATTTTAAATTCATTTTTATTAAGGCGTTTCAAGGTGAAATTGTAAAAACCCCATATTTTTAGCTTAGAAAGAATTTTCATATATGTATATCATATCACCAAAAATATGGAATTAATCAAGTGATTTTATGTAATCATTTATATTTCTTAATGAGAAGATACATTCCTAAACCCAAAAGGGATAATATATTTTATTCAATTAATTTAATAGATTTTTAAAATAGAAGTTTTTTAAATAAACATAATTCTTAAAATATATTTTAAATTTGTAAATTCGTTTAGTTTCATAAGATTAATCCTTAATTGTATATGCATATTCTTTAATTATACAGTAGATTAAAAATTAAAAAATCAATTTGTTTAATTTTACCTTTTTTTATTTTATTAAATTCCAATTTAAAAGAAAATTTCTAACAAAATTTATTCTTTATATAAATAAACCCTCATTTTATATCGAAAGAGAGATTGTTTTGTAATAAATTTAAAAATAAAAATTTAAAGCTAAAAAAATTTAAAGTGAAATCTGATATATTATCTAATATATATAAATATAGTATAATATTTTAAGAACTGAACTGAACTGAAGGTGTTATTTCAGACCTGTTTTTTTATCTATTATGTGTAATATTATAATATTATTTTGTTTACTCATAACTAATAATTTTTTTGAACTATGTATACATGACTGTTATATATACTTTTATTTATCAATATATACTCTATATATTTTTGTAATTAACCATGGTCGTTTAGGTTGTAACATTTTAGAAAAAAAAGCCAAAATATTAAGAAAATTTTATTTTAAAGCAATTTTATTTTTGTGATTTTAAATAAATTTTATAACGAATTCATTATTTTAAAATAGTTTAAATTTCTGTTTTTAGGCAGGGGGGATGATAAAATTGTCTCATTCCCATTGATGGATATGACCATGAATATTTATAGTATTTCAGAAAAACAAAATAATTGTAATTTATTATTCATTTTATTGCCTTATTTTCAGGAACCATTTTGGACGAGAGAGGAAAGTCATTTATGCATTCAGTGACAAAGGTTCTGGCGATGCATAAAAAAAGGTGAGGTAAATGATTCGAGTGAAGGACGTACGGGACGCAGCCAGAGGACCCACTTTCTAATTTGTGGAATAATTGACTTCGTTCTTCCAACAAATCGAAAGCATGTTTATACTTCTTTCAAACATTATTTATTTATTTATGGTTAGTTGAATTCACTTATGTTTGCTGTCTCTATTTCTTATAAGGTCATGTCTTCGATTTTTTTTCCTAATAATTTAGATAAATAATATAAAAAAAAATTCCATCTTTGAGAAGAAGTAAATAAAGACGTCATCTTTTTATTATATTTGTAATGAAGAAACAATACAATTTTAAAAAGTAGAAATTTTTCGCGCCCACTCATTGACCTTTTGTATGCGTGCGCATTTCTGAGAATTGTAATAAAAAGAAAAGTTTTAATATATACTTAAGTACATCCATTAATTGTATGGATAAATTTTAAAAAAATTAAACTTCAAAAAATTTTCAAAATTTTTTCTTTAAGGTTAGAACAATCTTTATATCTGTGGAAGCATTACAGAACTAAGAAAGCAACCATACTAAGTTTTATTCTAAACCACTTCCACTAAAACATCCATTTAATTTCTTATGTTTTAAAAGATAAAGTTTCTTAGTTATATTATATGATGTATATGTTTAATCATTTATATCAATTATTAATTAAAATCAACTAAATTAGTATATGTACATTATCATATTATAATAATGATGATAATTTAAAAAATAGAAAGATTTAAAATAAATTATAATTCATTATGAAAATGAATACGTATAATATATCAGAGATAATAAATTATATAATAAAAATGATATATTATGAAGCTTAAAGTACATGTGATAAGTTTTATTATTATATTAATAGAATTTAGATTCAGTTTAAAGTTATTAAATTCAAATGGAATATCCATGATCATGTCAAAATCAAACATAAAATTAAATTCTTTTCAATTTTAGTTTCATTAGAAAATTATGGAAGGAAATCCATAATCTTTTTTGAATTTTGAAATTAAAATGAGGGATTTAGGGAATAATTTCCAGTTAATTTTTTTTTATTTTTTATTAGCAGAGTTATTTTTCGCTGGGACATATTACATTTTTGTTAATCTTGAATCTTTAGTTTTGGATTAGTGTTATATTTAATTTTTAATTAAATTTAATTTAAATATAATATATTATGTTATTTAATCCAATTCAAATTGCGAGATAGTCGAGTGGAGACACTCCAGCTAATTTGTTTATATATAAAAATACATTAGCAAAAATTGTATAAATATACATATATATATATATTTGTATTTTTAATATATTAAATCTCTCTAAGGATTTTTTTGAAATTCACACCATAGATAATGTTTATGTATTGGTTTCAGCCTCGGGAAAAATCTTGTTAGAAAAATCTTTGTTAGTTTTTTCTTAATTTAAAATAGTAAATTTAAATGACGTCAGCAACTACGCCAGAAAGCGCTTCCTTAAATACAAAATATTTATTATGTTATATCCACAGGCCATACTTTTCTGTCTTTCAGTGCATTAATACGTACGTTTAAGGGCTGTATGTTTTATGATTATTTTTTTTTTAATTTATGATCTTTAATTTGAAATTGTTTCATGTCGTGTTGTCGTTTATTTATTTTAAATGATAATCTTAATCTTAAATATTCATAGTTCATAATGAATAATTTTTTTAAAGTACCGAGCGGCGGCTCGGTGAACCAGGTATTAATATTACCGATAATAAGGAATATTTTTTTTTAATTACCGAGCGACGGATCGGTGAACCAGGTATTATTTCTTATTATGAAAATGAATTTCTTTCTTACGATAAACTAAGTATATCATCAAATTTGTATATATTTGGGGCGCAGTCCAAATTTGGTACAAAGGTTAGAAACCGTTTTTTTGTCATAACACATAAGTAAATAAAAAAAAACGTTTTTGTTTTTGGACCTAATTTAGACCTCGCTCACAAATATCGGTATATAGTCCTATAATATTCCTAAACGGACAGGTAGAAAACACACAAATTCTAAGAGAATATTTGAATTCTCCAGTTCTATATTGATCATTTTTTTTAACAATTCTTATCAATGTACCGTCTAAACCTTCTCTCTTTAGATGCTTTAAACTTACACTGGATAGTAATATTTTAAAGAAACTACAAAAAACATTTTTTAGATCGGATTGAGGTAGCTTTAGATTCGAAGAAGGTAGCATCCCTTGGAAAAGGCTCAATAGGGGTTACTGGGACTTAATCACGAAACATCTGCTGCCTATGTTCTCTCTCCGACAAGAGATTCATTCGGTTCAAAACACAATTCTCTCTCTTTCTCTCATATCTATTATCAAGTTATTAGAATAGAATGCTGAAGAATAAATTAAAAGAAGTTTTCACTATTCTAGAATCGTTAATCATCACAATTCCAGCTGGATAATATAATTAAAAGTAAAACAAGATATAATAAAGACAATAAAAAAAATTGAAAAATATTTAATTTTAAAAATCATGTGCGTGACGTCACGCGCTGTTATTTCATGATAACGACTGGAAAACTTGAAATTTGCACATGACCTTCCAGAATTATGACGTAATTTAATTGACGTCATCATTGTAACGGGCCTAAACGTGGCTGGTGATCCCGGGACATCCTGAACGGGTGAATCGATGCAGCCACCGGGGCTGGTTGCTACGCCATCCTGGGAATAAGGACAGCCATCCCGGCAACCAAAACAGCAGATGGGGTAAATTTAGCATCGACGAAGCCAACTCAGAGCCAGGTTACGTCAAGGAGACAAGCAAAAAATATAACATTCCCCAAGGGGAAATCGAAATCGTGTATCTCCATTATATATATACATATACATATATATGGATGTCTATATGTGTGTGTGTGTAGAAATGCCGTCGCCCAAAGTGAGAGTACCTCACTCCGTCCCTCGTCGAAAAGTCTACGATTTGTTTGCTACACGCAAGTTGACAGTCTGGCAACCTCGAATTACCAACATCTGGCAACATGGCGCCTCATTCAAGCGCCGGGGTGACGTCACATAACATGACGTCACGGATCGATCCTAGAACATGCATGAGGCGACTGCGCATTCTGGGCCGTTTCGGGGGAACTATACGCTACGCAAAACAATACGAACTCGAATTGATCCCCAGGGACGATAACACACACACACTTATGCCAACACAATAACAAGTCTATTTACTCGAATCTACTATTTGTATTTATTTATTTATTTTACCTTTGTTCTGATAATATCCGTTATGGTTTTATGTCTTTATTAAAAAAAATTCAAAATAAGGTCCTAGAATGACTAGCATTGTTGGAAATCAATCATGGAAGAGGATCCTAGTTCAATAGCTAAATTCTTTTCATAACTGAATAAAAAAGGATCACAACGTTAAAGTATGCCAGGTGCATGTTAAGATAAAAATATTTGTGATTTTAGACTTAAAACTTATTCAAATGATTAAAATTTATGTCCTACATTATACTTACTATTATTATTATACTTAATGAAAATATCTATTGCAGAAAATTGGAATCAAATGAACTCTAATTTTTTTAAATAATAAATAATAAATCAATAATTTAGGGCATATAAATGTGGAGCTGTAAAGAGGCTGCAACGCTATTTCATTTTATTGAATATAATTATAATAAAATATAATAATAAAATTTATAAGTTTAAAATCTGCATTTTTTTATTTAATATTAATAATAATTAATTTAATAATTTTTTTTTAAATAATATAACGATGATCTCAATTGGGATAATTCAATAAATTTACCTATATTTAATCTTTCAACTACTAGGATGATAAATACAAAATGTTTTTCTGTTCAATGGCCACCGTAACATAAATACAATGTGTACATTATTGTAGTTCTGGTATGTAATACATGTAAAATTAGAATAATTATCTTTTTTCATAATATCATCAAAATTGATTAAGGAAAATTATACAATTATACAATTATACAATTATTTTAAATTGTTTTTACTTTTCTATTATATTTAAAAAAAATAATATTCAATTCAAAAATCAGTAGTTTCTAAAAGATTTGTTATACAACTTTTTAAAAAAGTACAAAAATATTCAAGCGATTATATGTTTATACGTAATGAACCTGTATTTATTATTAATATTATTCAGATTCATCGAAAAACAATAAAGGGTTTTGTTGAAATCAATCAACACAAATTTTGGTATACCGTAATGTATTGTTTACCTAAAAACATCCGAGGTATTTTATTACAGACGTTTATTTTTTTCGATACCCAAGAAAAGATAAATATTTTGGGATATGATTGTAAAGGTCATTTTAAATTAAGAAGTTTATATAAACCTGGCTATTATTCTCAAAAAGTATTGGCAATATACCTGCGAACATTGTAAAAAAGCAAACAAATGGAAAGACACAAACAAGTTTTATAACAAAAAAAAAACAGATAAAAAATTTAGAACTGATTTTATAAAAAAAAAAAATAAGTATAATTGATCCAGATCGAAAAGCTCTGTAATTTGGATGAAATGAATTTTAAAGATGTGGTAAAAATAATAAGAATTCTGAATTATTTTTCTGATGTGTTGAAGTTTCTAAAGTAAATCAAACAATCCATCTATCATTATTTTTTTTATGAGATTAACTATTTTCCCAGCTTTAATATATCGAAAAATAAACATTTAATACAAATAGTTTAATTGATTTATTTTCTTTTTAATTTACTTTTAGTTTTATTAAATATAACAAAATAATTTTTCATAAGGATCTATAATTAAATCTATTCATTTATTTATAATTATATATAAGATTTTTTTTTATTTATTACTGAATAAAATAGTTTTATAAAAATATCTTCAAAGTCCTTAAATACTATCAATAAAGGCGAAAGTTATTTATATATATATATATATAACTATCATAAAGACACTATCCAATCTATTATTAAATGGGCTAATAGCAGGATGTTTGATAGAGAGAGAGATAGACAGAGAGAAAACCACAGTCAAGAACAAACTAATTTAGATTAATTTCAGAAAAGAAATGCTACTGCTGTTACAGGGTATGTAATTTTATCTATTTGTTTTTATGAATTTCAAATTACTTGGGTCATTCATCTTAGGGAGCACTCATTTCAAATTTTTTTGTTTGTTATTTTAATTCGAATCAAATGAGGTCAAAAGGATAAATAAACCTATAAACGATAAAAATTAAGATAAATATTTATTAAAAAAAAGTATATCATATAAACCAATTTATTTATTCAATTAAAAAAAACTAAAAATAATTTCACTATTTATTTTTGTAATCGAATACATATAAGGGACATTTTATTTTTTGAGCACAGAAAAACCCACAAATTTGTGCTATAAATTATATTTATACATATCGGGTAAATGTACCTGTAGTTGACACTTGTATATTTAATATCGGATAATAAGACTTATATCTGTCTAAACATTTATAAATGCGCGCGATATGTAAGTAATTCCTTCTTTATTGTAGATGTGTAAATATAAAAGTTTTGAATTACCGTCTGAGTAAATGACACAACATTTACTTTTTATAGAACCGAACAAATGGATATTTAAATATTTTTCTTCTTTGAATGTTTAATGTTTTAGTATTGACATCAATATTAAATATTATTAATTGACTATTACCTAGAAGATAATTACTATAAGATCTTAAGTGAAAGAATATTTGGCATTAGGGCTATGTCAAGTACTGGGTACTTAGAATTTTTATCTGCACCATTAGTTGACAGTAATGTCTGGTGCAAATGTAATATTATTAAGTTAAATTTTGTACGGATTGTCATATACTGTAAACAAAAATGCTTTATTTTTTACATTACCATTTTATTATCCAGTAGTTGACATCTACTGGTAAAAAATGGTTCCAGTAGTTGACATAATTGCTAAATGGATATTATTAATAATACTGAGAATAATAATACTATTTCCAACCAAAATAGTGATAGTTTATTGATAAATTCTCAGCCAGAAACCTCAAAATCAAACATAGGGTAAAGCATACAGTCGTTGGCCCCCTTAAGCAATTCCTAGCAGTCTTTAATGCCTATCTAGGCAAATTGCGGAACAGACTCTGTCAAATTAGGTTTGCTGAACATAGATACTATGAGCATTTTGATGAATAAAAAAAAAATCATTTTCCCATGACATTTTCAATAAGCCCCTTTTTAAAGAGAAAGCTAAAAATCATCAAAAGAAAAAGGAAAAACAACCCATTATTTCATCATCAGAAAATGAAAATGAACGAGCACCATCGGGTAGCAGTTTAGATAGTATAATCTGTTAACATAATTTTACATATAAGTTGTATTTTTATTAAATAAATAAACAAAGATAAAAAAATAAATTTTTAATTTAGTGTCAATTACTGGGTACCGTTCATGTCAACTAGTGGATCTTTTGAATTTTAAGGGTGTCAACTACTGGTACATTCACCTTATATATGTATATATATATATTTTCGGCCTCCGGTTGTTGTACGAATTACGCGTGTTTTAGTGTCAGTGTGACTGCTCAGGTTACTCCAGTAATTCATAACTTAGTAAGTCAAAGATAACCCACCTATTCAACCCAAAAGCCCAACATTAACTCCTGATCATAAATCAAGACCCAAAATCCCAAAAATTCACTCCTAAAAAAGTCATCATAGATGTGTATTGCTGCCTTTTTGAGTAACTATCCAGCCAATTTTATAATCTATTACTTAGTTTCATTGTTTTATTGGTAAACACAATAAAAATATCTGTACATTTTTACCTATGTTAAATCTTTAGTTCCTTTCAACTGAAGAATAAATACGTTATATGGTACCACCTAATCTTTTTTTATAAATTACTGAATTAGAGTATAGTAAGAATATAATATAAAGTCCGGGATATATTTTAGAAATGTTAAATATATCGCTTTCGGAAAATTACGGTAAACAAGAATGCATCAGAAAAACCGATAAAAATTTTTAAAAAAGTGAAGAAATTCTCTATTTTAGATCAATTATAATTAAACAATTTTTATTTTATAGCAAATAGTAAACAGAAAAATTATTTTATTTTCATGAATTTTCAAATAATTCTTAATATATAATGGAATTTAGAATTATCCTAAAAAAAAAATAAGTTGACCTGTGGCCAACGGTTTGAAGTAAATTAATTTCCAGCTACAGAAACAATTTCAAATAATTTTAATATATCTATTAATGTAATGAAAAACAGATATGGATATTACATAAATATTTTTAATTTTATTTTATTTATAATATATATGTAAGACCAGGCTGTGACGTCATGAATAGCTGGATGACGTCATATAATTTTAAATTAAGAAAAAACTAATGAAGATGATTTTTCTCGAGGATAAAACCAATACAAAGTGCATGATTCGAGGAGATATGTAAGAAATCTCTTCATGTGAAATTTGGTCTGAAAATAAAGGCCCTTCCTATCGTCGATCGGTAATAGTATCACTTCTGGTTTCTGGATATACACTAAAAGTTGATCAATTCATCGTATCGGTGCATTAAGTAAATATACCAAGTTTTATCAAAATCCGTTGAGCGGTTCAAGTTGTACATATCTATACGGACGGACGGACAGACATCGCACACATTCGTGGTGATATGTAAAAGATCTCCACATGTGTAATTTGGTGTGAAAACAATACCTCCCTTACTATCGTCGGTCGGTAAAAATTATTTCAAAATAAATGAAAGTTCGAGTCAACCATTCGAAGATGCTCCATGACATTAGAGTAGACTATAGACAAAAAAAGAATGTTTTTACCACGTTTTTCTTAGCTTGCTTTCTTGTTTATCTGTTCGCGTCAAATCTTGCAATCGAAATTTCGACCACTTCCAGTCATCCAATCGCTCTGAAACTTTTCAGAGTTATGTATTCTGGATGACAATACAATAAAATAACACATTCGTAGCTTGCAAGTGTTTAATTAGAGCATAATTAATGAATATTTGTATTTTGTTAACTTAAAAAGGAGAAACAATAATAATACAACAAAAGGCCCTTTCCAAAACTTACCTTTCTCAATACATAATACAAAAGAAGAAAACAACAAAAGGGACTTTGTCAAAACATTAAAAATAAATAATACAGATGTCCATAGTCCGCTTGTTTAAAAAAATATTCAAGAGTTGATTCTAGTATGTATTAAATATATTCAATATATTAAATATTAAATATATTATTTTTGATCTAAACGAATAGAGAATGGATTTTACATAAAATTTGTAATCATTTCACAAATTAATAATATAATAAATGACACATTGTGAATTGACGATAAAAATAAATATATTTCATTAGATCTTATTTTATTATACTAGCAAAAATTGTATAAATATATTTTTAATTTTCTTTCGAAATTAATTAAAAAATTTTAAAATATTTTAAATATAAAAAATATTGATACAATATCTAATACAAAAACGAGACGGGATGCAAATATAATACATTAATTAATAATAATAATCAAAATATTAAAATCCGTTTAAATAAGAAGTTTGAAAAAATGTTCAGGTCGCTCCCCTCCAACTAAATGACAGTCCTGATCGTATGTTCCATGCTGCGAATTAAATTTGGATTAAGCATCATAAATTCTAAAATAATAATTAAATAAATTTCAAATAACGATTAGATATTTATTAAATGAATTACTAATAAATAATATTCAATCTAATGAAATAAAGAATCTCTATATATTATATACACGGTAAATGTATTAGAAAAAATAAAAAGCCATTTTTTTTTTATGAAGAATTTTGATTTTTTTAAATTATAATTTCTGACTTTTGATTGATTACATTTAAAATCATTTTAAAGTTATAATTTCGTCTTTACAAAGAGAGATAAAAAATTAATAAAATCAAAATATTGAAAAAATATAATAGGGAGGTAGAAAAAAGGTTCAAACTCCCCTCTTCTTATTTTTACTTAACGGGTCTTCTGATTGGTTGCCTGTTTCGACACACCTTTTTTCGACTTAAACGCCACCCTCAATTTCTTTCAGCTATCATTTGCTCTCTGCATCTCACCAAGTCATCATTAGCACTCTTGCTAACTGAGTGTATTTTACCACGTTTTTCTTAGCTTGCTTTCTTGTTTGTTTGTTTGTTTATTTATCTGTTCGGGTCAAATCTTGCAATCGAAATTTCGACCACTTCCAGTCATCCAATCGCTCTGAAACTTTTCAGAGTAATGTATTCTGGATGACAATACAATAATACAATAATAATTCGTAGCTTGCAAGTGTTTAATTAGAGCATAATTAATGAATATAATTTTGTATGGGAAAATCAAAACAAAAAGTGTAAATATTTAAATTTGAAAAAAACCGTTAAAAACCCGTTAAAAGAATAATATAATATGTATAATATTTAAAATGTAAATAAATTTGAAAGAAGGTATATTAATGTTTTGTACTGTAATTTAGAAAACAAAATTTAAATTTATGATGAGTTTTAGGCAATAAAGAATTAAAATATGACAAATTTAAAAATTTCTCTTTATAATTCAATTTAAATTTATTACTTTCAGGATAATAGTATTTCATGACTATTAAAGTCAATCAAAAAACTTAAAAGTAGTATAGGTCAAGTGAAATCGATTGCAATATATGAAGACTAAAAAGTAGAAAATAATACTTTATATAAAAAAAAAACTTTTTTAAAAAACCACGTTTTTAACGCACTAAAAAGAAGAAAATAATTTTTCTGAAACCCCATAGGTACTGACATTACAAACAAGAGATATGATTTGAAGAAAATTTTCTATAACGTAAAACGTGGGGCGCAAATAATAATAAATTTTTTAAATGCAATATAATTTCTTTGATTAATTTATTTCAATATCCATGGATTTATATTTTAAGTTTTATATTTTTTACCAGACTTTTTGTAAAAGGGAATATTATTAGTAATCCAACAGAATACTTTTATTAATGTAAATTTTTTTTGGAAAATTAATTCCTTAATATTAAATAAACATCTTCAATTTACACTTTAGAAATTTTATTAACATAAATATTAAATATTTGCTAGAAGTTTTGCAGTAGCAAAATTTAGTTTTAGATTTCTTCAAGTTAAATTTCTTATATTATTTACCAGAATATTGTTAGGATGTCATTTTTTATCAGAATTTTTTAAAAGTGAATATTATTAGTAATCTAAAGGTAATCTTTTCATAAATTAAATTTACCTCTTTTAAAAATTTCGATAAGTTATAAGCTTTACTTTTTGAAGCTAATTAAAATATGAATTCATTTATCCTATTAATTTGTACCTAATAACATTTATTTATAAATTTTTATACGATACAGAATATTTTAGCCATAGTTGCGCCCCACGTTTTACGTTATAGAAAATTTTCTTCAAATCATATCTCTTGTTTGTAATGTCAGTACCTATGGGGTTTCAGAAAAATTATTTTCTTCTTTTTAGTGCGTTAAAAACGTGGTTTTTTAAAAAAGTTTTTTTTTTATATAAAGTATTATTTAGGAGAACAATTGCCATTGAAAGCATTCACTAAGTATCCGGGGTATAAATCTTTCACTAGAAGAAAAAAAAGGTCCATGGTAAATATGTATATCAAATAAATATATATTATATAGGTAATATAATAGGTGTCGATTCCTTCCGAAAGCGGAAAAGGTTAAATACAAGGTCATGGTGACCAAAGGGTCTCATTTCACTTTTCAAAACTTTCTCCCTTTGAATCATATTCTAAAGAAGTGTAATAAAATTGTTAACATGATGTAAAGGAAGAGAAAGTGAAGATTATTATTAAGGGCGTGAACTTCCGATATAAAATCATTAAAAAAATTAATTATAAAAAAAATATTAAAGATTACACTCTTATAATCTATATATATTTATATAAAAAGCTTTTTGTCTGCACATTGCTCAGAATTTAAAATTTTTTGCATATCTTCGCGTTTCATGATCTCTAGAATTCAAAAGTGATTTTAGATTTTTCGTGAATTTGTCTGTCTGTCCAGAAATTCTCACGTTATAGACTCAAATTGGCTGAACTGATTTCGCGATGAAATTACATCACAATATTCAAACATACCTCTATTTGTTCATATGCTATAAATTTTATTAATATCTAATCAATAACGGCAGAAATTAATTTTTTTAAAATTTGATATGTACATGTTATCATTTAGCAGCGCAAAGAATACAATACAAAGAATGTTTATAATATTTATATTTTTATTTTTCTAATTTCTAATATTTACAATATTTCAATTGATCATATTGTAGGGTGGACAATGAAGGAGGGAGAGATGGGACAGGGTATAAGGATGGATGCTCTGTGGGTATAAGTTAGTTATAGCTCCGGATAGTGACATTTGAAGAAATGTGGTTGTTACGGTCAAGAACTTTCGAGTACCGTAGAGCCACATATATAGGTAGATAGATATAATATATACAATAATAATATATAATAAATTTACTGTTTAAATTAAAATATATTTTAAATAAGAACAGAAAAACAAATGAATGTTTTATGTAATATACTGATTGAAACAAAAAATGGATGGAAACCCTTTATATAAACTTCCAACCAAATACAGGGTACAGGGGCCAGAGCCCCCGTCAAGGTGTGAAGAAATCCAAGGCGGTCTGAGCAGCTAGTCTCTTATAATTTTTAATTGTTTTCTCATATATGTTCATAACAAATTATTTTCTTTTTTTTTTAAATATATATATTTTTAAATATTTTTTACTTTAAAAGCAAGGTCCTATCCAATTTCTATCTTCCCCTTATAAATCAATTTCTTGACAATTTTTCTTCTCCCAATCAAACCACACAACCTTCTCGATTTTATGTTTCTAATTATCTTTGTGATGATGCCTATAAGCCATATAATTCTCCACTATGCAATCTCTGACATTCCTCTTAACATCTCTTTCATTATATATACCAATGAATGGTTAAAATTAATTTTTATTATTATTATAAAAATTATCATTTGAAATAATAATCTATATATTAATATAATATAAATAATCACAGGGAAACTCTTTCTCAAGTTACCTATATTAATATTATATAAAGAATAATTATTTTAATTTAGTTTATGTAATTCCAAAGAAAAAATATACTCCTATTTATTTAAAAATATAAATATTTTAATTATTATTTTTTTATAATTTATAGTTGATAATGGGGAGGAACATCGGAGTCTACAGTTTCTGGCTGCAAAAACCAAATTTTTAATATACTCTGGCGCCAGTATTATAATTTCTAATAAGTATCAACTTTTTGTTTACTAGCATGATTATAAAATTGATATGATTTCATTATTTTTAATATTAAAAATTATCTAATTAAAAATTCATTAATTGATATTAATCATTAATTTAATCCCATCTTATAATAATGATATATATTCTCTTACATAGTTAAAAATTTATTATTTTAAATTTAAATTTTTTTTTAATATTGTTTTGATTAAATTTCTTTTATAGTTTTTTGATGTTTCTTATAATGAAAATTACAAATTTTTAGAATTTATTATTCAACATTCAACAGTGATGAAAAAGGAGGATTCAGAAGGAGATACAGAGTGTAAGAGGAATATAAAATTGAGAGGTTGATATCCATTAAGGGATATAATTATGTTGTATTAAATATGTTGTTGATAATTGCACTAATTGAACTAGTTTGGTAATTTATAATAGGAACATTTCATGTTCATTTCATGGGTGGGGCAGGGTAAGTGCCAAGCTTATATTAATTAATGGATCGATTGTACGGATTACATAAGGCGTGTTCTTTCAGTGTTTTATTTTCTGTGAGTCTTTAAGGATATCTTCGAGGTGGATGTATGACTGGGATGGACATCCGGGAAGGTAGTCCAACAATGATATATAATGGGAATAGCCCATTGAATGGATTTGGCTACCTTTCTAACTTGGTTTCATTTATCAAGCGTGACGTCACCATTCGTATTGGTGAAGACCATACAACCCCTTATGAATAGGTATCTTTTTTATAGGTTGATCACTTTCAGTTCACCTCGATTATGTATGTCGCACAGAACCCAAAAATTCAGGCCATCCTTAACAGATCAACAGGGTCTTATTAAATTCCATTTAATTCTTTTTTTTTTTAAATTAAAATTATTTAAAAGAAGATATGAGTAAATAAAAGCTGGAGTGTCTCCACTCGACTATCTCGCAATTTGAATTGGATTAAATAACATATATTATATTTAAATTAAATTATAAATTAAAATCAATAAATAATATTTATTAAACCAGCGCGTGTTTGGCTCTTTGTTGATGGCACCACGACACGTGCTGGCGCGTGATTTGCAGTGTTAAAAAATTAATTCCGGTACTTTCAGCGATTCAATCAAGCTGAAATTCTATATATAGCAGTTTTATACAATTTTTAATCATGTGAAAAACTATGAAACATATATCTTTATTTTTACGTTCAATATAAAGGAAAAAAATGAAAACGTGGTAGCTAATGGTCCTCTACCGAATGAGCTACATTTCTCAATAGAAAACTATGAATTTTGAATAATGCCCGTGTACAAAATTTCATTATAATTTTTTGTGAAATCTTGTCTACATACATTCATACACACATACACACAAACAGTCATTTTTTTTAACCTTAGTGAAACTGACTCAGGGACCTTCAAAACGTGTAAAAACATCAAAATCTCGAAATCGAAAATTTTCATGATCGCAATACTATCTCTGGCAAGATAGTAAAAATATAGGAATTGAATTTTTAATGTATTTCAAAATTTCTAGATACATTTAAATTATTATTCATTATTAGTGAAAGTTATACAAGATTCGTTTATATAAATCTCAATGACAAATAAATAATTTGACTTAATAGGAATTTAGTTAAATATAATTTACAGTGGTATAAAAATATATTTCCTCGAAGGCCGTAAAGGTAATTCATACAACTCAGCAAACATATACCAAATTGGATTAGAATGATTACGTAAATACAAATGTCGTGGTGTGGATTGATTTCTACTGATTCATCAATTCATTCGGAAATTCCGACAGTTCTTTTGAAGCCAGGCCCCATTTGTTTTTCTCATATAAAAATCTTTGTGGGTCAAGGCACGGATTTATTGGAATTAAAAATAATATAAGCTATTCTTGTGTCATTTATATTTGAACAGGCATTATAAGTTGAGAGGAAATATCTCGGCGAATCGCCAATCTATGAGAGTGACGTGGGTTGTGGGGTGTTATTGGCCAGGGGGTGGGGAATGCAGTCGGGTTTCATTTCAACACGTGCCATTAAAAAAAGAATACATTAGCGAACGGTTCATATACTTAGAATCAAGAACGAGTTTCATTAACCATTATTACATTAACTAAAGTATTTTTAATTCTTTTTACTATCTCGCCAGATATAATATTGCGATCACGAAAACTTTCGATGTCGAGATTTTGATGTTTTTATAAGTTTTAA
Organism: Labia minor; assembly: GCA_963082975.1. Lineage (NCBI taxonomy): Eukaryota > Metazoa > Arthropoda > Insecta > Dermaptera > Spongiphoridae > Labia > Labia minor. The sequence continues at coordinate 41,608,413 of OY720345.1, forward strand.
AGGTCCCTGAGTCATTTTCACTAAGGTTGAGAAAAATGTTTGTCTGTATGTGTATGTAGACAATATTATCCAAAAACGATTTGAGCTAGAATAATGAAATTTGGTATACAGTCATTATTCAAAATTCGTAGTTTTCTGTTAACTTTTGAGAAATGAAGCTCATTCAGAAGAGGACCATTACCTACCACGATTTCATTTTTTCCCCTCTAAACTGACCATTAAAATGAAAATATATGTTTGATAGTTTTTCACATGATTAAAAATTGTATAAAACTGCTATATATAGAATTTCAGCTAAATTGAATCACTGAAAGAACCCGAATTAATTTTTTAACACAATGAGTGCAAATCACGGTCCAGCACGTGAAGTGGTGCCATCAACAAAGAGTAAAACACGCGCTGGTTTAATAAATATTATTTATTAATTTTAATTTATAATTTATAATTAATTAAATTTAATTTAAATATAATATATTTGTTAATTAATCCAATTCAAATTGCAAGATAGTCGAGTGGAGACACTCCAGCTAATTTTAAAAATAATTTAAAACCTTAAATTTCTCTAATCTTTTAAAAAAAGTGGACAAAAATAAAAGTATAATATGATGCTCTTATTTTATAATAATATTATATTAAGATAACCCTATGTGTGTGATATTACTTACTCTTCTATATGAATTATTTCCTCCAATTTTTTTAATAGTAAATATCTTATTCACTTAAATTATTTTATATTATAAACTGATTTAGGGTAAGAGCTACAGTGAATCTCAATAACTTAAAAATCGATTTGGTTGCACGACCAAATTGGTGCTATTCGTCAAAATAAATAACCTTTACTAATTTTTCAAAAAGCTAAATTTTCCCATCAAGTAAATAAATAAATTGATACATTGATAGGAAGGGACGTAAGAGAGATGGGACAAGGGCTCAGGATAGGGACACTTGGAGAAATGTGGTTGTTGCGGCCAAGAACTTTCGAGTATTTTGAGCCACATAGATAGATAGATATAACATATACAATCATAATATATATAATTAATTTACTGATTAAATTAAAATATACTTTAAATAAGAACACAAAAAGAAATGAATTTTTTATGTAATATATACTGATTGAAACAAAATGGATGAAAACCTTTTACTACTTTCAACCAAATACTATGTACCACTCGAGGGTACAGGGGGCTGAGCCTCCGTGTAGGTGTGAAGAGCTACGAAGGCGCTCTGAGCAGCTAGTAATCACTATTAAAAATACATATGAAATATAAAATTTAATTGTCTTCTGTATAAACAATCAAAAACTATTATTTTTAATTAATTTTTATGTAATTTTTATGTTTTTAGAAGCTCCTGTGAGATTGGGTATGGTGTTTTAAGTTATAATTAATCTAAAATAAAAATTAGTAACTGCAAGTACACTCCAAATAGGTGAAAAATATCATTGTAGTGTTCGAAAAGATTAAATGAAAAATATTAAAACAAAACAAAAAATTCATTAAATATACAACTGCTAGAAAATAATGAAAATTGAATGAAGAAAATTAACCTCTCTATTTAACTTTATTTTATTTCTATTCTGAATGGCCAAAGAAAATTAGGTAATTTATTTCTTTTTTTTTAAATTTATATTCAAGATAAATAATATATTATTTCTTCAAAGAGTTAACGTATAAAAAAAAACGAAATAATTAAATATTAAATTAATTTTATAAAATGTATGGTTTATGTTATTTTTCAATTCAATGAGGAATATTTTCACCTTCACCACTTTTTTTTTTGATTTTTATTTTCATATTTTCCAAATAATAAGTTGCTGGGTGAGATGGGCCGAGCCAAAAATCAATACTAACAACAATAGCGTATAAATCAATAATCATAGGGCGTTTTGTGGAAGCTTACCACCCACACAGTCCTTGCTTGAGGTATCCATTCTATTAACTAAAAACATCATCATCATATGTTTTCTCTTCAGGAATAGCATTGATTAATTGCATTTCTTCAATTGTTATAAAAAATAATAATTATTATATAATAAATACACAATTTATTATTATTATATTTATTGTTCATTTAGTAAAAAAAAAACAAAACTGTTTAATGAAGGCTTGTTAAAATGGAAAGTATCAAAAGAATTTCCATTTTACTGTTATAAATGCAACAGTAATAAAAAATTACAGTATTATAATTTAGTATTTGTAAATATTTGCATCATTAAAATTAAGAAATTTTAATTAAGTATAAAATTACCAAACATGATAAAGATCTATAAAAACGGGATCTCTTCCTAAATTGGTTAAATAAAAATTGTATTAATAAAACAATATAATAAAATAATTTAAAATAGGAAGCAGATGTATGTACTTACATCAAGGTAACCTTTAATTTTTAAAATTTAATATTTAATTTTTTTAATATTTTACTTTTCCCCTAATCTTTTGAAAAATGTTAAAATTAGAGTTAAAAAAAATCTTTAATATATTTATTAACATAGCTGAAAAGTATTATAATCACTATTAATTTTTAAGATTAATATATTTTTAGAAATAGTACCTATTGCTGAAACAATTAAAAATAAGTTCATGAATAAATAATACATTTGAGAGAATATACAATATTTATATGAATCTAAATAATATTTTATATGTGCATGTAAAATATAATTATACAATAATAATGTTAAATACAATATTAAATATGATATGCCTTATTGTGAATCTTTTGTTGTCACGTCATGTGGTAAATTAGTTCTTCTAGAATCAAATTGCGATATGTTTAAAGTGAGCGCTGATTAACTCCAAAAAATGGTAATTATTTCCAAATTTATATTAAGAATATGGCATATTGTATTTTATAAAAAAATAAAAATATTCGGATAAAAGTGGAATAGGATAGTTATTATTTAACTATAGGAGAGTACAGTAAGTAGTGTATTCAAAAAGTCACTCAGGTAATGTTAAATTTCATTCAATTCATTGCAGATCCTTACGAAGAGAAGAAAATATTTTGAAATATGTTGGAGTTGATATATTCTGTGTTAATGAACTTCGAGGGGGATCTTTCATAGCCTGTTTTGTTAATTATTTACTGGTGGTTATTCGGTAACATTATCACAGAGTTATCTCATACCAAAATGTAGAAGTGAGGTTCATTTGAACATCTCAGTCATTTGGAGAAAGTAGATATGTTTCATTACCGGCAGATTCTTCCTTATTAGTATTTTCAGGGAAATTAAGACAAATAAGTGTTCGAGCCATTTAAGAAGGTTTAATCCTCTGGAGAAGATAATAGAATGATTAACAATTCAGATAACACAGAAACTTTCTAGGAATGGTTAAAACTGCACTTCCTAATTTCTTAAGTCAGAAAAATAATATTCCAGTATTCAAAGGAAATGGGATCGTGTTTAGAGATTTTGACTTTCTCTCTATTTATGTGACAGAAAGGGAAAAATAAAGGATGAGCAAGAAGATAAAGACGCTAAGTTTCTTATGACTAAGCTTTACTCAGAATCCAAAAATGAACAGGACTAAATACAACTCATTTTTTGTAAAAGATAGATCTTTCTAGATTGTAAAAAAGACAGTAACTTGCATTGTTCTTTTAATTTTACAATTCTGACTAGGATTTTTCAAGTTTGAATCATTGCATAATATTATAAAACATACACTTTGTAACGTTTAAACTTGAAATTGGTCCAATTTTAAATTTGTGGTCTCCCTAAAATAAATTGAAATAAATTTTATGTTTATAATTACTTTCGTCTCTTTTTTAATCATTATCAATTCTCTTCAAATGTGTATTAACTTGTCCCATTGTGGTAAATATTGATACAATACGCTTTCATCCAACAAATGATTAATTTATAAAACAAATAAGATTATTTAATCATTGTTAGTATATTACTTATTCAAGGTATCAAAATATATTAACTTACTAAATGACGGCATCTTGTATAAATATATACAAATTAAAAATGTTACCATTGATCAATTCACCATACTCTACTCTACATAAAATATGTAACTGTATTCTATGTAAAAACATTCAAGAATTTATATATATATATATATCTTTTGTAATTAAATTTCATATAAAAAAAAATCTCGAGTATCTCAACTCGACTATCTCGCAAATTTGAATTGGATAATCAAGCTTTTTTCTATATTTGAAAATTAGTTAAAATTTCATTCTATCCGATCATAGGATATTAAGGTTTTTAACATAATTTTCACAGATAAAATTTTATTGAAATAAGAAGGCAATCACAAATAATATCATCATTGTTTTGATTATTTCAACGTAAATAAAACCTTCATTTCTAAACGAGTGCGTGTTTGATTCTTTGTTGATCGCACAACGTCACGTGCTGGCGCGTGATTTGCAGTCAACGTGTTAAAAAATTAATTCCGGTACTTTCAGCGATTTAATCAAGCTGAAATTCTAAATATAACATTTATATTTCACGGTCAATTTAAAGGGAAAAAAATGAATGTGGTAGCCAACGGTCCTCTTCCGAATGAGCTACCATTTCTCAAAAGTTGATATAAATCTATGAATTTTAAATAATGCCCGTGTAGAAAATTTCATTATAGCTCAAACCGTTTTTGTGTAATCTTGTCTACATACATTCATACAAAGACACACAGACAGACATTTTTTCAACCTTAATGACTCAGGGACATTCAAAACGTGTAAAAACATCAAAATTTCGACATCGAAAATTTTCATGATAGCAATAATATCTCTTGCGAGATAGTAATGAGGGGGATGTTTATTCATCAAGAAGAGAAAAAAAACTGTAGATAATGAAATTAAATATATACCACATATATTTAGATTATTCTTAACATCTTTTTTGATTTATTTATTTATAAATATGTATATATTTAATATATTAATATATTTTAAAATATTTGATTTAATTTACTTTAAAATCACGTGACTATTCTATTCACTTCGAATAAATTACAATAGAATCGAGTGAAAGAATAAATTTTCCTTAATTTTAATATTATTGTTATAAAAAAAAAGAATGGTTCCATATTTTTCTGCAAATCCATAAATAATCCGACATGATTATTCCGTAAAACGTGTTGGTGATTGTATGTCTCTGTGAACCAACGCCAATAGAATTTGATGAAGCGAGGTGAACGTTGAGTATTTGGCAAATAACACTTAGCAATTCTAAAAAGGTCTTATCAGAATTTTTGCTTGGATGATTTGCAATCCGCGTACTTTCTTATTCTAATAAGGATGCCTGGCCGTTTCGTTTGCTATTTGAAATTCAATTGGCTGTTGCGTGTTGTTCCAATGCGAGAGGAGAGCCAGTGGGAATGCATTCCACAGAAAACAGGTCGCTCGATGCTATAATAAAATTTTATATTGCTATATCTATACCTATCCTTCTTCCTCTCTCTATACGAGTGTAATAATAATTTTCATTTTACTTTTTGTTTTCTTGTTAGAATTAGAAAGAGTAAAGAATATAATATATATATATATATATATATATATCTTCTTTAAGGAATATATAAAAATAAATAAAGGTGGTTTCGAAGTGGCGACGACGAAGAGCATTGATTTCAACCTTGAAGTCTCGCCAACCCACCAACCAACATTTACCTCGGTACAGACACACACTCAATGATAAAAATCGCATTCTTTCTCTCCGTTTTTGAATCAAATGAAGAACGATGGAAATCGGGCGTTCGTTAAATTCAAATTAGCATGCAAGATGGTGAACGAAGATTTAAAATAGCGGAACTAGGGTTGATGTCCCGGCGAAAAATCCATTTATACTTGTTCAATGCCTGGTATAGAAGAACACGTCGCGGTTGCCAAACACATTATCGAACCATTTTCGAAATATTTTCTGACAACAAAGTGACATACCTTTTATAGTAGAATCAATCATTTAACGAGTTTTATTAGCCATTAGAATAGAATATTCAGTCAATAAATATTAAAAATTTCTTAACCAATGAGAATGAATTTAAACAATATAATTAACAACAATAATTAATGCCTCTAAATGGTAGAGATTGTATAAAAAAAATATAGGAAAACATCGATGTACCTAACATTCGAATATAATTAGAAATATTAAATCGGCGGGATAGTACAAGGAAAAAATATTAGTGGAAAATTTATTTATGAGTAAACAAAAATTATGAAAAAACGAAGAATTGTTAGAAAATACAAATATTAGATAGTGTGAAGCAGATGACTTTACGATTGTAATAAGATATGGATCAAGGTTGATCAAAATATGGTTAGTGGAATATGGTTGTTGCTTCCAAAAACTTTCGACGGTAGTGTCACATACATTGATACTAAATGTACTATATACTTAAGATCCTTCTTTAATTCAAAAATAATCAAAGAGTTACTTACAAAGGTTTAGCAATAAATTGAATTTAAGGAAATTATTGTTGAATTTTTAAAATGTAATAAAGATCGTTTAATATCTAAACCTGGTGCCCGCGGAGCCATTTTCAAGTGCCCGCATTCAAATGACTAAGTATAATATTAATTTAAAGTCATGACACAAAAAAAGGTAACAAAAAAAGATAAAATGTTTTTGCGATCATCTCTTAAACATTTTCGATTTTTACCGACCGATGATAGTAAGGAAGGAATTGTTTTCACACCAAATTTCACATGTAGAGATTTTTACATATCTCCACGAATCATGAATTTTCTTAACAGAAAAAAGTATTTTTAGCATGATGTCTGTCCGTCCGTCCGTCCGTATAGATATGTACAACTTGAACCGCTCAACGGATTTTGATAAAACTTGGTATATTTACTTAATGCACCGATACGATGAATTGATCAACTTTTAGTGTATATCCAGAAACCAGAAGTGATACTATTACCGATCGACGATAGGAAGGGCCTTTATTTTCAGACCAAATTTCACATGAAGAGATTTCTTACATATCTCCTCGAATCATGCACTTTGTATTGGTTTTATCCTCGGGAAAAATCATCTTCATTAGTTTTTTCTTAATTTAAAATTATATGACGTCACCCAGCCTTTCACGACGTCACAGCCAGCTCTTACTTATATATTATAAATAAAATAAAATTAAAAATATTTATGTTATATGCCTATCTGTTTTTTATTCCATTAATAGATACATTTAAATTATTTGAAATTGTTTCTGTAGCTGGAAATTAATTTATTTCAAACCGTCGGTCGGTTCTGTGCCTGGCCACAAGTCAACTTATTTTTCAATTTTTTCAATATGGCTCTAATTGTAAGTTTTACCATTGTTATATTATTTCAGAAATGTGTCCGACTATTGAAAAAAGTTGCCGACCCCTGATCTAAATATCTAAAGATTAAATTAGATTCATTCTTAAACATAATAATGTAAATATTCTGTTGACTATACACTATACCTAAAAAGGTAAATATTCAAAATATTCCTATTATTAATGAATACATAATTTTAAAATTTTAGGCCAAAATTGTCTTATTTTTATATTCGATTTTTAAGGCTATTGGAAACTAATTTCTTCATTTCACCCACTATAAAATTATATTTTTTATTATTAATTTATTAAATCATTCATTGAATTTCATTATCTTAGGTAAACAATTTAAAATTGAGATATGAAAATATAATAATTAACATAAAATTAATATAAATAAATAAATATTAAATATCAATAATAAATGAATATTTTAAGGGTTCATTAACTTAAGTAACAAATCTAATAACTATAATAACTATAAAAATAATAAAAATAAAAATAATCAAATAATAAAGATTATATATAAAATTATCCTTATTTTATCTATTTTTTAGAATTATTCATTTAAGAGATTTTAAATGTATATTTTTAAAAATTTAGATTTTATATGGTTTTAAATGTCGAAGCTAAAATATGTTTTTGGATTGGAGAAGGAAACTATTTCCTAGTAAATATGATTATTTTTCAGCTGAAGAACCTATAACTAACTATATGTATGTTAAATTTTTATGTACGTCGTACTCCAGCACATAAATTCTATAATACTTCAAATATTCTGTTGCTTATTTGACCAACAAAAAGTAACGGATCCAAATTGGCAGTGGTTCCAAAATTCATGAAATTAAAAACAAATACTGAAATTTTTCTTTTTATATATACTTAACACATAGAGGGACTGTTAGTTCGAGATCCCCACTATATCAACAAAAATGTAATTACTCTTTTTTTTTTCTTTACTACTCTATCAAGGGTCATGATTATAAATCTTGAAAGGTTCAATTGAACGGTCCGTATGCTTGTCTAAATGTCAAACGGATGTCAATCATTATCATTCCGCCAGTCAACTACGTGAATTAATCTATATTTCTACTTTGCAAATTTACCTATCATCATAGATTTATTTCGATCTATATATAATGCTTTTATTAAATTATTTAGTTTATAAATAGTTTAATAACCCAGAAAGTTTTTTAATTAATAAAAGTAGATAAAATTTGAAATGATTTAATTAAAAAATATAAAATATATAATTACAAAGTTGACAGACATTTGTTCGTCCGAAAGTTTTCGATCAACTCAAAATAAAAAGACTTTTGATAATGGACTAAATTAGTGATTCCCCTGGGGGGTGATCGACATCTTAAAGTGGGCGATTATTTGACTATACGCTTTTGGAGGGCGATAGTTATTTTTGGTGGGCGAAATGATTTTCAATTTTTTCTAAAAAAAAAGGTTTTAAACATTTCCGCTTTTTTTCAATTTTTCCAATATGGTTCTAAAAAAAGGTAGGATGATTTTGCGATCAGGTTCTCAAACTCGATTTTTCAATATGGCTCTAAGTATCAAGTACCAAGTGTACCTACCTTATAGTAGGGATTATCATGCAATTTTTATCTGTTAAAATTTATAGGGGAGCGAATTATGAAGCCGGCCTTAAGAAGTAGGCGTTTGGTCCAAAAAGGTTGAGAAACGCTAGACTAAACATTGAGAAGATGTTGGAAGCTTTGGCTTAAAAAGAGAAAAATGGTTTGACAGGATCGACAGGACTGACATGATTATTAAAATGTTTTTATAAAAACTATATGAATTTCATAGTTTGCAGGTTAAATAAAATTTTTTATATTGTGAAATGTTCTTATTGACCAGTAAGTATAAAATTATTTGAAGAATTGTCTAATAAAATTATAAAAATAATTAATACTTTTAGAAAAAGAAAAATGTAATTCATTGGTTTCGTAACTCTCCTTTCTCCATCTCTAATATCTTTAAATATATAAAGGTATAATATACATAGATAATATTTAAAATTTACCATTCTGTTATTTATAACATAGAAGAATAGATATATTATTAATGTATAAGTAAAATAAAATAAAAAATTTAAAAGATCAAGTTATTTACAATTTTAATATAAATACATATTAATTATATATTCAAACCCTTTAATATTCTTCTACGTTGTCTCTATCGATAAAATTCTAAATTGAACCTAACCATTGGTTTAGCCAAGCTAATGTCTATTAATCAAACAAAAGTTCGGTAATACTTATACCAATTTATTTTAAAATTTATTAATATGAGAAATCAATATTTTTTTTTTATAGTTTAAATTAATTTTCATTCAAAAGTTTCTTAATATCGTGTTGAGATGAGGTGTACTTTTTTAAGGCTGTTTTTCAGAACCAGTTATCAATTTAATAATTTAGCAATTTTTTTTCTATATAACCGGTATTTTGTATCTTTTTGATTGATTATTTTTTTTCAATATTAATAATAATAATCATAATAACAAAAATAAATAAATAAATAAAAAGAGGAATTTTCTAGTTATTGATCGTTTGGACTTGTTTTTTAACTAGAGTATTTCAATTCTAACAGGCTTTCCACGCAATCTTTTTACCCTTGAGTTGGAGTATAATATATTATTTATATTCAGGATAATTTATGAAAATAAAACATAAAGTAAATAATTAAAATTGTACAAAAACAAAACAAAACAATATTGTATTGATCATTGTATTATTATTATTATTCCACTTATACAATAAAATAATATATTAATAATATAACGAAATGTATTATATAGTAATTATAACTCATCTTCAATATTAATAAATTTGAATTTGGTTTAATTTTTGTCCAGCATTTAAATTATAATTATTCGAGAAGAATTTAAAGTCAGGTTGAAATCGGGAAACGCCTGTAATCATGCAGTAAATGGGCTTAAAAATTATTATCAAAGGGGATAAAAATTAAAATATATAAAGCAATTATGCTTGGTTGTATTATATGGGTGTGAGGCATGGTCTATGACATTAGGGGACGATAGTAAATTTAGAGTATTTGAGAATAAGATTCTGCGAAGCATTTAAGAAAGATTAGGTCAACAGGGAATAGCGGAGACTACATAACACATGATACTATGCATCTCCAAACATAGTTAGGGTTATTAAATCGAGAAGACTGCTATGAGCAGGGTAAGTGGCTAGAATAGGAGAGGAAAGAATGGCGAAAAATATATTGGTGGGGAAACCGAGTGCAAAACGCCCGCTTGGAAGACCAAGGACGCAGTGGGTGGGTAATGTAGGAAGGGACATAAGAGAAATTGGAGAGGGTAGGGAGGGTTGTGGCTCAGAATAGGGATACTTGGAGAAGTGTGGTTGCTGCGGCCAAGAACTTTCGAGTTCCGTAGAGCTACAGAGATAGATAGATCAAAATTATAATATTTTCTTCAATACAAATTCACGAAAATACTATTTTTAAAATTTTTTTTTATTATTGAAAAAAAATTTAAGCATTTTTCATTATGAGTTTTTTATTAAAAAATATATAATTTTATTTATAAAAATTTAATAATAAATATTATATTTGTTCTTAATTTACTAAAATTATAACATACATAAGTTGTCTTATATATACAAGATATATATATATAATTTGATAATAATAATAATAATAATAAAATTAATTAATAAATAATGGGGACACACGTCCCTATAATTTAAATTGACTGAAAAGCGTTTCTACTCTTCAAAATTCTGAAAAATCAAACGATCTAGTAATATAATTCAATGAGTAGATTTGTTCTAAAACCCTTTGCAATTTTCTGACAAATAGTAAAAATTTTTTTTAGAATTATAATATTTAAATAAAAAAAATTATCAAATTAATAAATCATTCATTAATTATTATATAAATAATCTCATCAATTTTTTTTTTGCCTTTGATATAAAAATAACATTTTTTTTCCTTTTATACAAACTATTATTATTTATTATTTATTATTTTTCATATTTAATTTTTTTTAAAATATCTAATTAGTTATAATAATTTAATAATATACCCTCCAATAATTTTTATTTAAAATGTAAGTAGCTGGCATGTACCACTGGTGGCTCATGCCGCCACATAAAATAAATAGACAAATTATGGAGCCGGTGAGAACGTGTTAAATAACTATTGTGTTATACTTTATTCTACCTCTATATCACAATCCTATAAAAACAATTAAACCTAATAATCATCTTATAAATGTACATATTCGTGGTACGAGCCGGACGTATAGTGCCGACAATTCTTTAGAGCTTCAATTACCCCTATCCATTCAATCCAAAATACCAACATTGTCTCTTGGTCACACGAACTAAAAAAGACCCAGAATCCAAAAAATAAAATTTCCCCCTAAAAATAAATTCTCTTGAAAATGACACTATAATGGGCGCCGAAACGTTGAGATTCAAACTCACAAAACCACGTGAAAATATCAGGGAAATAAATTTTCAAATACTTATATATAATTGGTAGTACTTATTATTTTTATTAATTTAAATGCTCATCTGTTTTCTTATCATATATTCTAATTTCGAAAATGTGATCCATGTCAAATAAAATGTGGTAGGGGAAAGGAGTGGAGTGGATTAAATAAAATAACTTGGCAGTTGGATTCCCCCGAGAAGTGAGTAAGGTAATGCACGATGCATTTGAATTTGTTCTTTGGTATCAATTCAAAATGCATAACTAGACTGAGGAGTGTCCCTGGCTCCCTGAACATATGAATAGGTTCATTGGTCTCGATGGAGTGTCACGGCCTGTTAGCGGAACCCACCCACCCACCCATCTCCCACTTGCAGATGGCGATTTGACAAAAACACACTCACATAAAATAAAAAAAATCTGAATGCTTATATTGAGGGAGTGTGAGAGGCACTTGAGTATCGTGAGTGGCTCACCTTGAGTTCCATGCTGTCGTCACGGAATGGGTTGGAGCCCCCTCAGGGGGAATAAGAGAATATTTTTCTTTCTTTGTTTTTTTTTTTTTTGTTTTTTATTTTATTTTATTTTATTTTGATTCTCTCATTAGAAAGACATTTCGTCAATTGCTTATTAGAATTGACATTTTAGAAAAACAGAAATGAAGTATAACCATGTGGAGAAAAAAAAAGAATGATGGTTAAATAATTTAACGATTCTTCAAACTTTTCTAGGCATGAATATCCAAAATAATTGGAACCTGAAGAGACAATTAATCGAATAATAAAATTCCATTCTATCACTTTGTTTACATTATTTATTATTATTATTATTTGATGACAAAAAGTTTCCTGAATTATACTCTCACAAATTCTTCATCGTCATTATTTAATTTTTTTTTTCTTTAATGTATTTTATTTAAATAACATAGTAAAAAAGAATATTCAAGTGGTAATACAATTATTTAAAAATATGAAGTGGAAGGGTATAGAATTTTTATTTTATTGATTTTATATAAAAGAAAACTATTTGTGAAATAAACTTCAAAATTTTAATTGATATAAATAACATGTAGGATTTATTTTTTATCTCTATACATATATAAGGGATGATTTAAAATCATCATCCGGACAAATTTCAGCAAAGAAATTTTACAAATTAAGCCTTGCGAAATAATTTTTGTAACATTTTAACACTATCATTCATCGTAAGGCAGTCGGCAAACTTTTTCAGGAAAGGGCCAAATATACAAATTTTAAAGATCTCGGGGCCAGACATGTAGTTAGTATTTTACTGTCTTAACCAAAAATCTAATAAAAAATAAATTTTAAATTAATCATTTTGCTTTAATTTGATGAATGTAATTGTTTTTTTTTTTAGATATTATTTCATCATAATTGGGTACAAAGTTAATTCTTTCTCTAATTAAAGTTGTTTTCAAATGGTCATCTATTAATAATGATCTGTATTGCGATTTTGTATACTTCATTTTCGAAAATGTCTTTTCACATTGATATGCACTTCCAAATACAGAAATTAACCCTCATGCATATGATTTTAATTGACCGTATTCATTTTCAGAAAGATATTCATAGAATTGTGTTAGAGTCATGCATTTGCACTTAGTTTTTTTAGTGTATCATCATTTTGCAGAACAATGACTTCTAACTGAAGTTCTGACAGAAGTTCGTCAATCGTACACTCAAATGGATTTTGAAATATGAAAATTTCTTTTGCATTTACATAAAAAATGACAATATTTATCCGCGAGCCGGATAAAAATAGCTGGCGGGCCGGATTTGACCCGCGGGACGTAGTTTGCCGACCCCTGATGTAAGGCACAAATAATAATAAATTTATATAATCTATATTTATATCTATATATATCAAAATAAAATCGAGATGGTTTCGAAGGAGAGGGGACGTGGCATGAACGGGAGATGAAAGACTGACAAAAAAAATCGATTGGGAAGACCAGGGATGCGATAGGCAGACAATGTAGGAAGGAATGTTAGAGAAATGGGGAGGAAATAGGAGTTGGATGGGTGTAGCTCAGGTTAGGGTCATTTGAAGTAATGTGGTTGAAGGGGCGAAGAACTTTCGAGTTCCATAGAGCCGCAGAGATAGATAGATATCAAAATGTGTTAAATTTATTGAATTATCTGATGAAAATAATATTTTTAGGAAATTAAGGACTATTTACGATATGTATAATCGTCCATATGAAAGCATTATATTTGAACTGAAAAAAAGTTCAAGGATCTGGAATAGGAAGGCTTCGATTGGTTCACGAATATTTTTCTGAAAAGATACATACGATGACGATGCTTTAAAAATATTGGGTTAAATTATACAAAATGACTTACTTAAGATAAAGATTCAGCCATGAAAGCATAAAAGATCCAAATAATTGAATAGATTTTTCTGAAAGTTTAATCTACGATGACACCAAACTCAAATTATCATTAAGAAGAAGAAAGCTTCTGATGATTGTGTAACAACATTAATGTTCATTAAGCTAATCTATCAAATAACTTGAAACTTCATCAAGTTTCTTTAAATAAGAAGAATTATTAGTTTTTTAAGTATAATTTATTTAATATATTTAAAGAGTACCTTCCTACAGTTGATTCTATTGTTTCATGATGACTTAGTTTCATTTCATATTGATAATATTATCAAAAACAATCAATTTCAGAGCTTAACAAATTATTCTCAATATTACCCGTCACAAAAGAATAGATATAATTGATAGAGAGATATAATATAATTGAAGCTGAATTTAGCAATATTTTTTTGTTGAATCTTCCACCTGTGTCTTATTTAAGAATAGAAAAAAATACCTTATCTAAAAAATAATCAATCATAATTATAATGCTATCTATAAAATGAAAATAAAATTTTGTAAGTTTCTTTTTAATCTAGATTTAAATCAATTGATAGGGAGTTGTTTTGTTTAGTTCAGAAAATACCTAGATGGTGTGATATGTAAGACGTTTAAAGAATGAAGTGCTAGAGAACATAACGCAATCAGGGAATGTTTGAAAAGATACACACTCCAATTAAATAAAAATTAAATAAACATGTGATCTATCGTAACTAAAGAACTTTTATGTTGTCAAATTGACGACCATATGATATTTCCGGTTTTCTAATCTAAAAAAAGACAGCTCCTAAAGGTGGAAGGAAAAGATAGTAAATTAATTGTTCATAGATAGCAATCGATTCATTTGAGTAACTCCCCACCAATCACCTGTTTTAGATCAATGCAATTTCCAGATGTTATCCTCGCCCAGAGAAAATTGTTTTGACCCAAAATCAATCATGAAATTAATTATTATTTACAAATGAAATTGTTTTGTTTATCATTTTAGTGAGTGGAATGATAATTGAAGGGGAATATAATTCTGTCATCTATTAAAGTAAATCATTCAAATTATTATAATAGAAAGATTTTATCTTTTTTTCTATATATTAGTCCAATTAAATATTCATCGACAAAATTAAAATTCTCTTTAGCACAATCAAATGTATATTCTTCTATATACCATTTAATTGTAAGTAGGCAACTATAAACATAAAAATCAATATTAATATTTATCATTAATATTTAACCATTGTTAGAATTTTCAAGATAAAAATCATCCTCATTATAAATGACATTCGATATTTAATAAAGGGATTTTTCCTTTAACAGATATTTATCAACTAAATCAAAATTAGTATTTTTATACCTAATTAATTAATTAATTTAGTAGTGCTGGATTAATAATAACCCTATACTTATTTTTATTTAAAACAAATTAATCATATTTTTATGATTATTTAGTGAAATTGAATTAATTTCCTTTGATTAATTTTGTTAATTTTAATTGAGTATTATTTATTATTTCATTAATAATTTTACAAAATTATTTATATCAATATTAAATTAAAAATTAATATTTCAGGAAGTGTAATTAGAGATTGATGATTTTGGTATTTTCTCCATTATAAAATGTTTTTATAAATCAATAAAATAAGTAGAAAAGAATGTTAAGTGATAATAAAATTATCATATTGTATAATTAATTTTCAGATTGAATTTCCTTAATATTTATATTGACATTCTTTACAACCCCCTACTTTTCAGCAACCATCTAGACAAGTCTACTCCACTTGTTTTAAACCTACATATGAATATAAAAAATATCAATATTAAATAAACTCTCTAATGAGTTTTGATAATGGATGTTAATTAAAATCTACTTTAACATAACTATTTAAAATAAATTGTTTTCAATCTAATAATACCCGATTTCAACTTAAACATTTATTCCTTTATTATTATTGACCATTTTTAGACACAAAATGAGTAATTTCAAGTCAACAAATATAATTTATAATTCTCTCTGTACTATATTTAGCAATTGGATGTTATTTTTGGATTTCGTTCTTGTTTCTTACTTTTGTATGAGAAGGATGTTACAATATCCTTTGGCAATTCAACTTGGCCTATTCTTGGAAACTTGCAATACCAATCCTGATAAGGTAATCCTCTAATAATAAAAGAATTCAAAGCTTTTAATTAACACCAAATGATGATTTGCTATGCGCCAGTCGTATTTTTTGAATGGACGTGTCGTGGCATAAAATCAATGGATAATATTAAGTATGCAAGCGGCATTGACTGACGTCCTCCTCTGACGTGGCCCATTCCTTTTATAAGAAGAGTATTAGTATTATTACAAGCAAGATAATAATAATAGTAATAATGTCGAGTGTTGATGTTCTGGCCATGGGAATACCCGCTGATGTGTGTCCTTAACAACGCTTTCGTGAAGGTTTGGCGGAACTAGGGTTCAGTCAGTTTAAGACAGATGGTGGAGATTTAATGACAGAACAGGATGCTCTCTTATTTTGTTAAAGAGACCGTAATATGGCACTCAACCTGTTCTATATTGAGAATTTGTCTTTTCTTTTTATGTTCAAAAAGGAAGAAAACGATTCTTCTTTACTAAAGAACCAGAAAATATATATAATTTGTTCAAGTATAAATCTCACTAAAAGTAAATAAATAGTACTTTGAAATCATTATAACTTAACTTTTAATATAATAGAATTAAAATATAGTATTAAGTATAGGTTATTTAGAATATGATCTCATTAATAGGAACTAATGGGAACAGGATAGTTTCACACGAATTAACTAATAACATGGATTTAGGTCTGATAAATAGATTAACAACCGATGTATAATTTACATTTAGATGCCTACCTTAATATAGATAAACAAGATTATTGATACAGAATTTGAATAATTAATTTCTTAGTTTGTAAAGAAAATAATCAATTTATTTTAAATGTTAATATAATTTAATATTTACAATAAATATTAATTTTTTTCTAAAAAAGATAATTTTGAGGGGTAGATAGAATGTCAATCTCTTGAGCAGTTTCTAAAATTTACTGATAAAGTTCACTGATATTCAGAGAATATCTTAATATTATATTATGTTTCAGATCAACATTAATCACTTTCTTTTGTTTTGTTTGTTTAGGTATTTATGTTACTTTGGTAATTGTTTACAAAAAACGAAAAGCTTCAGGGATTTGGATGAAACTTTACCAGTCGATTCTTTTTTTAATTCCAAAGAAACTTTCCTTATGAAATATTTCTAGGTCTCCTTCTAGTTTACAAGATACAAATTATTAAAATTTAACAGATAAACTAATTATGATTGAGCAGCCATTTAGTAATGTTTTATTGACTAATTCACTAATTATTCATTTATTTATTAATTTTCGGTTCGGTTTGTATATAGGGAAATTATTTAATTAATTAAATTTTTAATTTTTATATATCCAAACCGAACTAAAAAACACACAAGGTAAATTAGTGAAGCCCTCTGCTGGCCAAATGTATAAAACATGGTCGCTAAATAGAATATCAATGGATTTATATGCAAATTTTAATAATTTTTATCTCGGAGACTATAAGTGGTAAGTATTTGATAATTTAATAGTCCCTTGAAGCTTCCCGTTTTGTAAATAATTACCGTTATTTTAAATAATCGAATGTTAATAAAATTGTGTATGTTTGGTTACCTCAAGAAGTAGGTAAACTAAAAGAAAATATTAAAATTATATACAATATTATATATAAAATAAGAGATTAGAAAAAAATTCACCTTATAATTCTCACCTTTTCAACTTTAATGGAACTCACAACTCTCTTCTTATAATTAAAATAATTTATAAAATTAGGCACATTTAACATTTTTATTTAATCAATTTCTAATTATTTATTCTTCCTAAGATTAACACTGTTGAATAATTTTCATACTACAATACTTACAATTAGATGATAAATTTCTAGTATTTATTTTCAATCATTTTAAATATGAAAAATGGTCAAAGATGGATGGGTAAATTATTCAATGATTAATAAAATAAAACTATGAATAATATTTATCTCTAATTAAAAATATTTTTTTTTCATTAGAGTTATTTAAGCTAATTCTAAAATTTATTTAACCTTCATGTAATTTAAAAAAGAGATAATGACTTTCCTATGATATAATAGGTGATAAATTATGAAAGTAAAATGATGATGAAATCGATTCATGAGGATAAACAATATAAAAAAAAACGTATAATTTAATGAAAAAAGAGATGAAATTGATAATTGAAAATAGTGTGAGGTACCTAATATATATGTAATGATTCATCGACTATTCATTGTTAATTGGTGCTGACTTAAAAAAGCTACTCATCACTTAATACCTAGCTAAGAATATAAATTTAATCATTTATCAATATATATGATATATCACTTTCTCTCTTTTCCTATTCTTAGATTTTCCATTCATTTCTTCCCATTGCCGGAGAAAAAAATCAAATAAATAATAAATAAACAAAGAATTTTAAATTTCTCCTTTCAATCGATTTAGATTTATCAAATACATAAAAAATACACTTTTGGTATAATAATCGATTGTCCTAGTTCTATACTTAGATTCTATTCAAGAAGTATATAATTCATTTTGAAAAAAATTGTTTTGTTTTGTAAGGACAAAAATGGTTCAGGAAGAAATCCCAGACTTTGGTCCGTGTTAGTTTTTTCGACCCGTATATATATATATTTATATATATATAATAATATCAAGACACAACATGAAGTTACTCTTCGAACTCTTTCTTATACTACAAAGTGTTTTCTCCCATTCTTTTTTATTTGAACATAAATAAAAATTGACATTTCCGTCAAACAACAACTAAACATACAAAACAAATAACATTTATAAAAGTATTTTAATTTTATAGTACATAATTTATTTTCTAAGAATAATGCTAAACTACATTTTGCATTTTATTCCTTTATTTAGAAAAATATCAAAATTATTTAAAGTATTACATTTACATATATTTCACATATAGGTTATCCAAAATTTCATTTACTCCACTCTTTCACTAAAACAACAAAAAATAAAGATAATAATATTGATTTAAATGTAAACGATTTTAATGACTAACTGATTTTTAGATTTAATGTGTAATTTCAGTAATATATAATTTATAGATAGATACTGTATAGTTTATTATATATCACATATTTATTTACATAAAATTCGTTTATCAATCATTTTTAAATACCAAATCTAAATTGAATTGCATTTTAAAACATAATGTAAGTAAAATTATGATGAAATAGTTTCATGAGAATAAACAATATAAAAAAAATATATAATATATAAATTATGTATACGGGTATTGGGATATACCTTTTTGAGCGCCCTGGGGAAAAAAAAATTCAGCGCCCTTTCATACAAATTAACTTTTAAATAATGAATATATACAAATATTTTATTTTTTTTAGGCGCCCCTCAAAATTTGCCACTCCGGGCAGCCGCCCCTTTATCTCACGCTGTACCTATAAAATATTTAATTTTATTATTATTATTTTATAATTTATTATAAAATTTACAAATTCGCTTGCTCCATTTCGAACAATAGAAATCATTCTAAAAACCGGGTGGTGAAAATGGAAAGAGATACTTCCGGAAGGGTGCTTTCTCCTTGCATTGACCACCTGACATCTTGGCACCTGCGAACAGCACGTGCCCGACCAAACCAAATGGGTCGTCGGAGCCACACCTGCACCTCAATCCAATCAACAATTTCTAATGTTTGAAGAAAAACAACACATCCTTTTAAAGATACGTCTTTGTAAGTTAAAACAAAATGTGTAGAATATATATATATATAATTAAAATAATAAAGAACCACCATCATAACAACAATAAGTTGACCTGTGGCCAGGCGCAGAACCGACCGACGGTTTGAAATAAATTAATTTCCAGCTACAGAAACAATTTCAAATAATTTTAATATATCTATTAATGGAATAAAAAACAGATATGGATAGAACATAAATATATTTAATTTTAATTTATTTATAATATATAAGTAAGAGCTGGCTATGACGTCATGAAGGGCTGGGTGACGTCATATAATTTTAAATTAAGAAAAAACTAATGAAGATGATTTTTCCCGAGGATAAAACCAATACAAAGGGCATGATTCGTGGAGATATGTAAAAAATCTCCTCATGTGAAATTTGGTGTGAAAATAACCTTTCCCTTCCTATCGTCGTTCGCTAATACTACCACTTCCGGTTTCCGGATTTGCAAAAAAAGTTGATCAATTCATCATACTGATGCATTAAGTAAATATACCAAATTTCATCAAAATCCGTTGAGCCATTCAGGCTGTACACGTTTATATGGACAAACAATGGACAGACGGACAGACATCATGTAAAAAAATACTTTTTTCTGTTAACAAAATGCATGATTCGTGGAGATATGTAAAAATCTCCACATGTGAAATTTGGTGTGAACACAATACCTTCCCTTCATATCGTCGGTCGGTAAAAATTAATTTCCTAACTAAATATATAATATTAGCTATACAGGCAGTAATTTCTCTTAAAAGGGACCCCGACCCCTATCCCCACAAAGGATAATAATATGTTTGTGCTTGAAAGTACATATGTATATGCTTTCCATTTACTTTTTAATCAGCATATAAATATCTACAAATTAATATGTACTTATATTATTTTTATTTCATATTTTTAATTGAATCAATATAATATGCATATTGCATGAGCAATGTAAAGGTAATTCATTAATATTAATTTTAATAATATTTGCTTGCTTCTACAATTACGAATGGGAAGTAAAAATAAGAAAATTTAAAGAAAAGAACTTTACTTTGGAGAAGTATTTTTCAATATGTTGTCGATTTGTATTATGCGTCATCTAGCCACACCTATGTGAGGAAAAAAACATTAAAGAAAAATGTGAATTGCTAATATAAAAGCCTCTTCATTGATTTTATAATTTTATGTATTAATTGAAATAATATTAATAAAAGATAAATAAATGGTGAGGAAAGAAAAGTTGTTCAATAAGAATATTAAACAGTTTAAAAGGGGAAGATCGAAATGGAAGGTGTCAGGATAAAAAATGATTATAGTGATGGAAATGGGATGTAGTATATTAGTAAGGAGTTGTTGCATGAGGAAAGGTAATATAATGGAGAGAGATATGTGTGAACGAGAAGAAGGAGACTAGCTAACAAATTAACTGGATGATGAGCGCAAATTATAAGAGAGGGGGGGGAACGAAGGTGCAAATCAGTGAAATGTTACAAATTACTTATTAATGTAATATTTAAATAAAAAACAAAAAAAAAGTTATAATAATATTTTTCATTATTTTATTTTATTATTTAATAAAAAGAATAAGTGACTTATAATAAAAATAATATGGTATGGGCTTAGTATAATGTTATTAAATTATTTATTAAATTGTAGATAATAATATATTAATATATTTAGACTAGAAAATGGCAATTGTTCAAGAAATGGGGCACCTCTCGGATTTGGATGAAACTTAGGCAGTGGATTCCTGTTTTATTCTAAGAAACTTTTTCTTTAGGGAATATAGGGAGGTTTCTTCTAGTTATCGACGTAAAAATTATTAAAATTTGAATATTGACATTACATATACATCCATGGACACACATATTTATAATGTTTTATTGATTTGGCCAGTGGAGGGCTTCACCTTCGCCGCTGGGTGTCCAATGGATTTATATGTAATGTCAATATTCAAGAGAAAATATTAAAATTCTATTATTAAATTAGGATTTAAAAAAAAATTCTTTGGGATAAATTTTTATTTCATCACAACAATTTTTATACAAAACTATCCACTAATAAACACAAAGAAATCCATTGAATTAATTATCTGAAAAAAGAAATTAAGCGATCAACGAATGTCTCAAGAATTCATTGTAATAAGAATAATAATAATAAATAAATAAATAAATAAATATATATAGAAATTAATATTTTCATTTAGTTATTAGAATAATCAGAAGATTATTAGAGATAAAATTCAAATAAAAACAATCAGGCACTTTTAGTTTAATAATAGTTCCTCGTTGACGATGATAATTTTATTTGATTACGTCATAACTACTTAAAATGAATTTGTATTTGTTCTATGATTTCACGATGAATGAACCGCTTAGCTATTGAACCATTGTCCAGTTATTTAATGTAATTTAAAAGATAATTTCGTTTGCGTCGACAATTTTTATCAATGATTAAACAAGTTTTATTATTTTAATTAATTGAAATAAGTTAATAAATACTAAAACAAATTCTAATTAGGAGAATTTAAGATTAATTTATTTTTTAAAATCAATAATTTATATGTACATATATATATATATATATATCAATTTGTTTTCTATTTAGAATTTAATCCTTAACTTTTTAAATATTTATACTATATACTATTTATACTACATTTTTTTATCATAATAATGATAAAAATAAATGTCAATTGAGTGAAGTTGAAATATGATATGATAAGGTCAAGGGCAGAAAATTTATTAGAAATTAATATTTTTTTTTATTATATACTAAATGTCCATCCGGAGTGCGATAAGATATTTAAAAGTATATACATATATATACTATTGTATAATGTAATATTTAAATAATATATATATAATTCTATATATAATACTATAAATCTTATTGTATCTATATATTTATTTTATTTGATGATTTGGATATTGTATTCTATTATAATGTCAATTTATCAAAAATTTATTAATTATTTTATTATATACCATGGTATGATATCTATTTATCAAATTAACCAAAACCATAAATATATACATAATTAATAAATATGTATGACGCCGAAATCCGGGTGAAAATTTAATAAAAAAACATTCACGTGTTACGATGAATATTTTAGATCTTCATGGTTTGTTCAAAAAATATTAATATGAAAATAATTTTAACTACCTAGAATTAAATTATATATATTGTAATATACAAGTATAAAAATACCTTTTAATAGGGGAATGTCATTAAGACAACATAAATAAACATTTAAAACAAATATTGAAATCCTCACGTTCGTCCATTATAGCCTAAAAAGCGGACAATGAAATTGAAATGGGATCATTTGATGGTATGGGACATTGTCTCATATTGTCAACTTTTTCAAGTGCTCATAAATTACATTACATGTTTCTTAAAATTACGGAGAAATGACTATTGATCAGCTTGAGTGCAGTGGGGTGAGTTATTAAAAGAGTAGCCAAGGGTTGCTGGGAAGGGGGTAGAAAGGCATTCTGTGCTAGATGGAATGAACAGTGTAAGATTATTCTTCAGGATGGAGAGGACAGGGAGTCATTATCTTTGACCGATACCATAGGATCCTACCTCGAGGCTAAACTTAGAAGATACTGCCCAGAGAAGATGTATCATTGAAACATGAGAGGAACAATGAACAGGTCAGTGGACGACCCTTTAAAAATTGCAATTGCTTAATAATATAAAATTTGATATATCAATAACATTAAAGTAAATTAACTTTATTTTATAGTTAATTTATAAGTTATAATTTTCCATGATACTTATTATAATAATTTCTTACATCATTAATTTCTGTAAATATCACTTTAAATAAATATTAGTGTTCTTTAATATTTGTATAAATATTAATTTTATTATAATTTAATATTTTATTTTAATCTGAAAGAATTTAAATTTTCATCTTTCTTAATCAACCTTCACTGAATTCACTCTACTATATTCTATTAATAATAAACATAGTGCTACCAATTAAATTTAAGATTAATTTTATTAATTTTAAATAACTAAACTATACTAAGCCTGGAATATACGACAACATATACTATTATATATATATATATATAATTTAAAATATCCTCATTTTAAATAAGTTATTTTATTTGAAAACTTTAAAATATTTTTTTTTATTAAAATTGAGGTTTAATTTTTTTAAAAAATGAAATTAATATAAATGAATTCAATATTCGTAAGAAGTGAGTGCAAATTTAAAGAAAATGACAGTCGTTAATTGTAAGTATTTTCGAAGGGTTTTTATTCTATTATACATATATATATATATATATATAAGTATAAATAAATGAAGAAAATAATAGAGTAATTGTTTACAAACTTTAATAATTTTTATCTAGTAAACTAGAAGAGACCGAGAAATATTGTATAAGGAAAGTTTCTTTAGAAATAAAAAAGGAATCCACTGGCAAAGTTTCATCCAAATCCCTGAACCTTCCCGGTTTATAAACAATAACCTTAATCAAATTAATATAATAATAATGATAATTATAATATAAATAATAAAGATAACAATAAAGAATAAATACGAGTGTGGGGTGCAAAGTTTTCGGCCTGACCAAGAAAAACGATGTTTTTAAATTTTTAATTTTTGCTATTTTTTCAACATAATCTCCATCAACACCGATACATTTCCCATAACGGTGTTCTAATTAATTTAACTAATTTAATTTAATTTAAGTCTCATCAAGAGTTATGAATCGACGCAAAAATTCGTTTGGATTAAGCCTACAGTTGTGGGTAGAAATGTTTTTTCGAAGCAGTTTTTGGTCTAACGTTAGCAACACCTACCTTGCACACAGCTTTCCATATTCAAATAGTTGTTCAAAATATTTCGCACACGTTCAGCTGACATAGTACAGGTATCAGCTATCTTGAATGTTGAAAATAAAGCAAAAAAAAAAAAAATGTTCTTGGCCAGGCCGAAAACTTTTTACCCCACCCTCGTATAATTAATAAAAATTTTATACTTTTTGTCTTTCATAGTATATATTAAGTAATAAATTTTAATAAATTTCGTTTAATTATTCTACGACAAATTCAATCAGAAACTGCTCTTTGTCTCTTTATTTATTCCAAATAATATACAATGGTTAGACAAAATAATAATATAAATAATAATATGGACGGTCGTGAAACATTAAACAATGGAGATGTTTTCTTCAGAATTTTCAATAACCAAGGTCAAAGAATTTACCTACTACAAAGGGATTCTTGTTTTGGCTGTTACAGAAAAACATGAAATATACTGAAATATAACCTATAAAACTTTCCACATAAATTGCAAAAAAAAAAAAAATACAATTTGTTTTGTATCTTATTGCTTTTATTCAAATATTCTCTATCTTAATAAAGTTATATTCCAATAGATAATTCGTTTTACAAAAAAAATCTATTGTTTATTTTATTTTGTTTTTTACTTTATATCAATTCTATTTTGTATTTTAATTATATGCAGTGGATGTTGATGAAGGTTGGTGATAAAAGAAAAGCAAGATTGACTGAATACAATAGCCTAAGGATCCCTATCTATAAACTAAATATAAATTCGTAGGTAATTAAATGCTTTAATTGCGTGCGACAGGCCCATTTCCAAGATCAGACCTCCTTCCATCTCTTTCACCCCTCCAACTTTGGTTCTATGCAGATCGGGTGAAAGGTCAAAAATCCACTATTTCTAATAGAACATCCATGTGGAATCTCCTATCAATCCATGAACCATGGATTAATGTTGACGATTCACGTGTCATGGGAAATAAGCAACGCTGTTGCAATTTACTAAATAAAGCCAGTGAATCTAATAAGCCTACAATTTTGGTCAGAACACCGCTCGATGTGAATTTTTCCTTCTTTTTTTCGTTTTGTAAATTAAAAAAAAAATTAAAATTTATTACTATTCTTTTTTTTTCATTTACATATATAAAAGTAAATGTTTAATTTATTTTTATGTTGATATATAATATATATCTATTTTTTATGAATTAAAGTTTAAAGGAATATAGTTTTTTTTTAATGAATAAAAAACTAAAGAATCCATATGAAAAGAATAGGTATTTACTAAAAAAAAAAAATTCAAATATTGATGATATATTAAAAATTCACAATTCCTGAAGTGGTTTTGGAAAAAATTGAATATTGGATTATTCGACGGGAATATCATAAATTTTTTTACTATTAAATATTTTGAAAAAAAAAATATGAATAAAAGTAAATTTTATTTAAAAAAAATGAATGATTTTTATTTCAGTGAATTAATCTTTAAAATTAATTAAAATAAATAAACAAATGAATTAAAATAAAAAAATAAAATCTTAAAAATCAAATTATATAATTATTAAAATTGTGCTAAATACTAGTAGGAGGAGGAGTAGGAGGAATAATATTAATAGTAGGAGTAGGAATAGAAATATTGGAAATTGAGGACACATGGGGTTCAAAGCTCACGAAGATCACAAAAATAAAATAAAAAATTGAACCAAACATAAATTAATAAATAAAAAACTGATGTACTTAATGCCATATAAAAAATAGAAAATTAAAAAAATTATTATTTATTCTTACTATTCTTCTTCTTACTCGACAGATTACAAGATTATGCAAAAACGGTTTGAGCTAGAATAATGAAATTTGAAACAGGGACATTATTCAAAATTCGTAGTTTTCTATCAACTTTTGAGGAATGTAACTCTTTCGGAAGAGGACCATTACCTACCATGTTTTCATATTTTTTTCCTCTAAAGTGACCGTAAAAATAAAATATATATGTTTGATAGTATTTCACATAATTAAAAATTGTATAAAACTTTTATATATAAAATTTCAGATTGAATAAAATCGCTGAAAGTACCGGAATTCATTTTTTAAATTTTTTAACACGTTGACTGCCAATCACGCGCCAGCACGTGACGTGGTGTCATCAATAAAGAGCCAAACACGCGCTGGTTTAATAAATATTATTTATTAATTTTAATTTATAATTTATATTATTAATTAAATTTAATTTAAATATAATATATGTTAATTAATCTAATTCAAATTTGAGAGATG
Source organism: Labia minor (assembly GCA_963082975.1). Taxonomy (NCBI): domain Eukaryota; kingdom Metazoa; phylum Arthropoda; class Insecta; order Dermaptera; family Spongiphoridae; genus Labia; species Labia minor. The sequence goes on from OY720345.1 coordinate 41,635,435, forward strand.
GTCGATTGAAGACACTCCAGATTTTTTTTAATAATAAACTGTTTGAGTGTGTTCGAGGAATGTTTGCCCATTACAATTTTTTTTTTTTTTTAATATTTATAATATTAAAATTTGTAAATTTATTCGTAGATGAAATTTTACAAGTGCTTTTGACACTCTTAAAATAAATAAACATATAAATGGAGTGTTCTCTTCAATTTATTATGCAAAATATTTAATAAGATTACGATTGCTTGAATTTGAATGATATGTGTATAATCGTTAAGCAGGGTGATTGTGTGTGAGTGTTTCCTAGCCAAATTGGCTGTCGGAGTTGCATGACGAGTCTCTCTCTCTCCGTGTGCAAGGCGAGGTGGATTGTTGGATGGACACGCACGACACGCACCGTGGCGTGACCCACCGTCGTTACGTGCCCGTCCGCTATGGGCTCCCATCTCCATAACCATCCATCCACATGTGTGGGAACACCATGCTGGCGTGGTTCCGTTCATTATTAAGCCTAAGGTGTCTCTCTCTCGCTCTCCCAGGGCAGTCATATAACGTTCAACCCTCTTAACGATTCAGAAAGGGTATCTATCCAAGCCAAGAAGGGATTTCCTTCACCACCCACGTACACCCGTGCTCATAAATATATGATTTCATTTTGTAAAGAGGCCAAATCATGATTAAAGTTGCAACCACCAAGCCATAAACCAATTCATTATTATTTCCAAGCCTTTTTTTTAAGATGTCTAAATATAAACAAATAGGGTTGTAAAATTTGTAAACGATGTAAATATAGTGGGCAATATATAAATAAAAAAATATTATTATTATTATTATATAGTATAATGTAAATGAAAGGTGGATACCGTGGAAGCATATCTGCCTTCGGATCAGCAACTTATGGTTCTCTCTCTCATTATAAAATAATAAGTTTTAAAATTAGCATGCAAATTTAAAATGTTCTGAAGAACATTTGGATCGAGTTGAAATGACACAAGGCAATGATTTACTATCTTATATCTCAACCCCTTTAAAAAAAATCTGGAGTGTCTCAACTCGACTATCCCGCAAATTTGAATTGGATTAATTAACATGTATTATATTTAAATTAAATTTAATTAATTAAATTATAAATTAAAATTTTTAAATAATATTTATTAAACAAGCGTGTGTTTGGCTCTTTGTTGATCGCACAACGTCACGTGCTGGCGCGTGGTTTGTAGTGTTCAGCGAATCAATCAAGCTGCAATTCTATATATAGCAGTTTTTCCAATTTTTAATCATGTGAAAAACTATCAAACATATATTTTTTATTTTTACGGTCACTTTAGAGGAAAAAAAATGAAAACATGGTAGGTAATGGTCCTCTTCCGAATGAGCTACATTTCTCAAAAGTTGATAGAAAACTACGAATTTTGAATAAAGTCCCTGTACCAAATTTCATTATTCTAGCTCAAACCGTTTTTGCGTAATCTTGTCTACACATACTCAGAGAGAGAGACAGACAGACATTTTTCTCAGCATTAGAGAAAATGACTCAGGGACCTTCAAAACGTATAAAAACATCAAAATCTCGACATCGAAAATTTTCGTAATTGCAATACTATTTCTGGCGAGATAGTAAAAAGACATTTGGCGTGTTTGACTCTTTATTGATGACAAGATAATATAAAATATTAAATAAATTTAATAAAAAAAAAATAAATAAAATAAATAAATAAATAAAAAATAAATAAAATAATAGAATAAACAATAAAGGAGTGAAATACATTTTGAGTATATGGATTTTGGCAGGGTTTGAACCCTGGTGGTACAAGAGGGCGTTTGGAAGTAGAACTATCGGCTGGGGATTGGTAGCTTGTCCCTGTAATCCAGAAGCAAGGAAGCCAGGTTTGAGGATGTCCACGTAATTTCAATAGGTCGTAAGGTTCTACAATGTTCAAGGGGGTACCCGCATTAATGATTCAATCCTAGAAATATAGTTAAAACTATAAAAGGATTTAAGCTAATTAAATTAGATAAGAATTTTAATGCGGGGTTGGGCATCAAGGAATCTCAGATCTATGGAATTAAGGCAGACTCAAATCTTTTTTTAAATGTTTTTATTGGTATATAATTATTATTATTATTTTAATCAATTTTCAAATTATTATTTTGTTTCGATGTTATTGGTTTGGATTATATTAAATAATTTGAATTTGTATAGATTTTTGGTTGTAAAAAATAAAAATAATCCATTGTATTATATTTGGAATCGAATTATGTTAACAACATATATTTTATATGTATGATAAATAGAAAAACAAAAAAAAAAATTAAAATATAATATCAAATTAAAGTTTGTCCTAACCTAATTTCAAAGTTGGATTGTTATTTATTAATATATTCAAAAATATAAAAAATCTTAAAATAATAATAATAACCATAAAAAAGTATAATTATATTTCGAAGTAATTAATAAAATCTAATATATAATTAAGGATTAAAAAATAAACGAATAAATAAATAAGAGAAAACAATGAACATTATAATTAAAATTGAAGAAAAAAAAATGTCATTTTACTTTATATGTAAATTAAAATACTTGGAATAAACATATTATGTATATACTTAATATTTCTTTGTAATTTGTTATTAAATATTTATTTTCCGCACTCTAATTTAATTATGAATATAATATATATAATCAATTAAATTATTTTATTTTATAAATTTACTAATAAGAATGATAAAATAATAAAGAAAACAATTTTCACATACGGGTATAGTATGAAAACAGTATAAAAATTGTGGAAAAATATAAATTTTAAATATAAATTACATAGATTCAAAATAAATAATAAATTAATATAATTCCAAAATCAAAAGTAAAATTTTTAAAATATGGTTAATTATAATCGATAAATTAAACTAAAAAATTTATTTCAGATTTTTTCCATCAGTATTATTCTTTTAATATTTTTACTATATTATATTATTGTTTTTTTAAATATATAAATTCGAATAAATTTTTTTTTTAAATTTAATAATTGCACGAATATCAATAAGAGAGTTGAAAACTAATAGATTTTCTTGAAAAAATATGGATATAATATGTATTATATATAAATTTGCCTTGGATATCCATTTGGGTAATATAATTTTAAATCTTCTTAAAAAAATAAAATATTTTTAAGAATATTTTTATTTTTTAATAAATTATTGTCTTAGCCCAAAGTACAATTTCTTTAATTAATAAAATGAATAAAAATAAATTTAAAAATATATTTATTTTTCCTTGCAAAATTTAAATAGGATAAATTGAATAAGTTTTTATTATTGGTAAAAATACTAAGGAATGGGCAAAAGTATATTATTAAATTGTTAAAGGGAAATTTACTGGAAGGATATATATATATATATATATATATATATATATATATATATATATATATATATATATAATAAACAATATACAAGAATAAATAATACTTATATAATTATTATATGTAATTGGTGTAAATAATAGAAATTTGTATTTACCGGCTTAAAAGTATATATATATTTAACTAATAATCTATTAATAGTATTTAATTTTTTAAATTATATTTTATAAAATTATTATTAAACTATTTTTTATTTTTTATCTAAAAAGTATTATTCAAATAATTATGATATAGAGAATACGATTTAAAAATAAAAAAAATAATAAGATAGAATAAATAGCATATATATATATATATGCATTGATCTAGATTTGATGTCAGATTGGTAAGAGATAAGCTAGTATGGTTAGTTCTTCACTTGGCTGGGAATGTTGCGAATTCCTGTAATCTCAGCGTATGGGAAGCCCGATTAGGGAAGTTTATTCAAGTAGGCATGGGTGGTGGTGTTCGTGTTAACTATGTGAGTATCCGCGAGCTTCACCTATAGTAATATTACATCATCAACTATAGGGGATGTTGCTAATTGAGCATTCTTTGGGCGTGAGGTTCAACGAAAGGGTCATTCTCCCTCCTAATTTATTCACCATTCATCAGTCTGTAAACGGACCACCCTATTCTATCAAGAATAGGTCGAATGGAAAAGGAGATGAACCATGGTCTGACTTGCACAAGTATAACGGGCCTAACACTTTCCCTAGAACAAACAACCCTGATCGAATTTTTTTTTTTTAATTTTCAATTTTTGAGCATATTTAAGTATTACTACTAAAGTTAGGGCTATATTCTAGGTTGAAAAATATTTTATTTTTTTTTTAAAGAAATTTTATAATGTCAATTAAACTTGCATTAAAATACATTGCAGAGATTGTATTTTTCCGTCTTGTTGATTTTTAAACGTTGCTAATACCAATATTTCAATTTCAATATAATTGTAGGGTTAAGTCAAAGATAAAATTAAATAATACTAAACTATGTAACTCATTAATAATGATTTTTTTTACCTTTTTTGTGTCTTATTTATTTGTGTATATTGGTTTAATTTAAAAAATAAAATTACTTTTTACCGACCGACGATAGTAAGGGAGGTATTTATTGTCTTCACACCAAATTTCACATGTGGAGATTTTAACAGATCTCCACGAATCATGCATTTTGTTAACAGAAAAAAGTATTTTTAGCATGAGGTCTGTCCGTCCGTCTGTCTATTTATTGTGTAGTCGTGTAAAGTCGTGTAAAGCTTGAATGTTGTTTTTAATTATTTTTAAATCGTCGGTCGGTTCTGTGCCTTGCCACTTTTCTTTTTAAATTCGTTAATTAATTGTTTTATTAATATAATATTAATAAAAACATAGTACAATATAAAAATAAATTTTTAAATTTTTAGAAAAATCATCGAATTAAATAAATTAAAATAATAATAATAATAATAATAATAATAATAATTTTTCTAATTATTTATCGGTATAATTTGCCTCCTTTAATTCACTATCTATTATATTTCTTATATATTTTTTATCATAATCTATTTTTCTAATTAGTTTATTTCAAAAAGTGAATACAATTCAATATTTATAAGTGAAATTTTTATTAATAAAATAAATATAAATTTTCTTCTTGATTATATTTTTTTCAGATGAAATTTATTATGTTGTTGTTGTTCTTTTTTTTATCATATATAATTCTACTTAATATTCTAATTAAATATTAATTTTATCTTATCAATATTATCTTTACCCCGTTATGTATATTCAATTAAATCAATCTTTCATCTGGATAAGATCGATTCATTGATAACATTATACGACTCGATGCTTCTCGCTTGTTTACTTTTTTCAAACAATTATTATTCACTCAATGGATTCTCTGATAACATTCTAATAAATAAATTGATCGTATATATATATATATTTGGGAAATGTAATAAAAATAAATACCTTTTATCATTTAATTTAGTTATGAATACAATGGAAACGTTGTGAAACGTTTTAATCGTAATCCCCTTTATATTGTTTATTTCCCTTTGTTATTCCATTTACCAAATTAAAAAAAAATATTGTTATCATATTTAAGATGAATAACATAATAAAGTGCACGTTTTTTAAGTGATAGATAAATATATGTAACTCTTTCTTTTTGCAGAGCAATTTAATTAAAGAATTCAAAGACATTCGCGGTCGCCAAAAATCATATTGGTTTAAAATTTCGACAGAGACATGCTCAATAAGAAATAATTATTCGGGATATCTTTCAATAAAATTAAATTTCATTTTATATATCTTATCTTATTATGCTAGCTAAAATTGTATATATATATAGCCATGGGTTCTCAAAAACCGCTCTAACGATTTTTTTCAAATTCACACTAGATATAGTATTTATAAAGAAAAATTGATTTTTATTGATCACATCTCAGGAAAAATACATCATAATTATTTATTTCTTAATTTAAAATTATATATGGAGACGTCAAAAATGACATCCATATTGAAATTTGACTCCCGCCTTTTTTTAAAGGTTATTGTATTAATATTTTTTTATATTTAAAATATTTTAAAATTTTTAATTTAATTTCGAAATAAAATTAAAAATATATATTTTAATAATATTTTATAATTATAAATTACGCGCGCGCGCGCGATATATATTTATCATTCTTTCAATAAAAAAAAATATTCATTCACTTAGAAACATACCTAATAATACATATTTATGTATTATTGAAGACACCAAGTTCCGTTCATTTTATTCAGATTGATGCATTGATGCAACATTTAATAATTCTAATAAATAATTAAAGAATTGTATTTCAGCTGGGTGTCCCAAGTATTAATATTACCAGCCAAACCCAATAATAATGAATTATTTTTTTTAACTTAAGTACCGAGCCGAGGCTCGGGGTCCCGGTACTGTATATAATAGAATATAATGATTTATTTAAATATCAATAGTTTATTATATGATTAAGATATGAAATAAATTAGTTTTATGGTATTTATGGAAGGAATAAATATATCAAATTGAAAACACACACACACAACATATTGAATACGGAGCTTGAGGAATATTGGTCGAATGTTAGCAAAATATATATGTATATATATATATATAAATTTACCACAATATTATTAATAAAATCAATCTTATTCAGATTTTTACTATCTCGTAAGAGATAGTATTGCGATCACGAAAATTTTCGATGTTGAGATTTTGATGTTTTTATACGTTTTGAAGGTTCCTGAATCATTTTCACTAAGGTTGAGAAAAATGTCTGTGTGTGTATGTGTGTGTGTATGTGTGTATGTATGTAGACAAGATTACGCGAAAACGGTTTGAGCTAGAATGATGAAATTTGGTACATGAGCATTATTCAAAATTCGTAGTTTTCTCTCAACTTTTGAGAAATGTAGCTCAACCGGAAGAGGGTCATTACCTACAACGTTTTGATTTTTTTTCCTCTAAAGTGACCATAAAAATAAAGATATATGTTTGATAATTTTTCACATGATTAATAATTGTATAAAACTGCTATATATAGAATTTCAGCTTGATTGATTCGCTGAAATTACCAGAATTAATTTTTTAACACTGCAAATCTCACGCGCCAACACGTGACGTGGTACCATCAACAAAAAACCAAACATGCGCTGGTTTAATAATTATTATTTATAATTTATAATTAATTAAATTTAATTTAAATATAATATATTATGTTATTTAATCCAATTCAAATTGCGAGATAGTCGAGTGGAGACACTCCAGCTAATTTATATTTAATATGTTTTTTTCATTTATTCAATTGAGCCAACAATTAATGAAATTGAATACATAGATAACTTTTTTTAAAAAAAATCTATTTATAAAAGGAAGAATTTAAACTTTAAAAATTGAAAGTGGTGTTCTGAGGTAAATAATATCTTTCTCTCATTATAAAATCGTAAATAATAAACTACTATAGGATTGAAATATTTTATAATGATAGTCGATTTTAGTATAATTTTGTGGTTACAATTTCAAACAAGAATTTAAATTTAAAAATTGTATGCAAATAAATACAAAAAAAAAAAAAACATGACTTGACAAATTTGCCTGAAATTGATACTGGAATGTTAAAACAAATTCACAGGCCAACGTGACATTTCACATGGATAGAAACATGAATAAAAAAAGAAAATTTAGGTATATTTATTTATAAGTTGTATTCAGAAGCGAGGCCAAATGTTAATTGGACAATCGTTAGCCCATGACATCCCTCTTCGATGTTATTATATATGGTATATATATATTTGTTTTCTTTATCTATATATAATAAAAATAAACACAAGAAGGAGATCCTGATCAAATAAAATAAAATAAAAAATAGATTCCGATAGGAATTTTCTTTCTACCAGTCTACTTAAAAAATATTTAACATAAAAGAAAAAAAAATGATTATATTCGTATTTGAATAGGGAAAAAAAGGAATTTCATGTACAAATTCAAGATTATTTTAAATTTTAAGACAATTTATCTCATAGAAATTACGACCATATGCAGAGGAAATATTAGGAGAATATCAGTGCGGGTTCAGGCCAAACCGATCCACTGTAGATCAGATATTCTCATTAAGGCAGATTTTAGAAAAAAAAACGCGAATTCAATATCTCTGTTCACCAATTGTTTGTAGACTTTACAAAAGTATATGACTCAATAGACCGTGAAAAACTTCTTCAAATCTTGATCTTAATGGGAATTCCAAAAAAACTAGTACGTATGATTCAAATTTGTCTTGTAGGTAGTAAAGGAAGAGTAAGATATGGGAATCAACTATCAGAAACTTTCGAAATTCGGAATGGGTTAAAACAAGGAGACTTTTATTTAATTTAGTTCTGGAATATGTAATTAGATAAATTGGGGAAAAAACAAACGGAATCGAATTAAACAAAAAAATTCAAGTATTAGGTTACGCAGACGACTTAATTATAATAGGAGATTCGGCAATTGCAATTAAGGATTGCGTGGAAAAATTAATCGAAGGAGGAAAAGAGGTGGGGCTAGAAATAAATATTGCTAAGACAAAGTATTTAGTAACAGAGAGGAATAGTATTAACACACAGTCTTAACATACAAAATATAGAATTTGAAAATGTAGAAAAATTTAAATACTTAGGTTCTGTAATAACGAAAGATAATAATATTCGAGAAGAGTTTAAAGCGAGGTTACAATCGGGAAGCGCCTGTTATCATGCCGTAAAGGGGCTTATCGCGTCAAAATTATTATCAAAGGGGATCAAAATTAAAATATATAAAACAATTATTTTTTCTGTTGTATTATATGGGTGGGAGGCATGGTCTATAACCCTGGAAGATGAGAGTAGATTCAGAGTATTTGAGAATAGGTTTCTTCCCAGCTTTTATGGGCCAAAGAAAGATGAGGACACCGGGAAATAGCGGAGACTGCATAACAAGGAATTGCATGACCTCTATGCATCTCCAGATATAGTCAGAATTATAAAATCGAGAAGGCTGCGGTGGGCAGGACACGTGGCTAGAATGGGGGAGGAAAGAATGGCGAAAAATATATTGGGGAGACCGAGTGGGAAACGCCCGCTTGTAAGACCAAGGACGCGGTGGGTGGATAATGTAGGAACGGAGATGAGAGAGATGGGAGAGGAGAGGGATTGGAAGGTTGTGGCTCTGATAATGGTTCCGTAGAGCCACAGAGATAGATAGAGAGATAGTCCAAATTTATTATTTGATTTAGTTAATTAATATAACCCTTCTTAGTTTATTAAAGATTAGAAAACAATTAAATATTTCCAGATGGACAAGAAATTTAATAAATATCAAATAACAATAAATTAATAATTATGAATAATTTGTTTGATTAAACCCTATGGTAAAATAGGATTATAATTAAATACTGTGGCTAATTTTGAGTATTTAACCTTAATTAAACTTTTAAATTTTAAGTATATTTTGGTTTTTGGTAAAAGTAACTACATATTTGTATAAATTTAATTATTTATATATATATATATTTATATAACTTATATTATTATATAAACTTATATATATATATACGAGGTGTGTTCGAAAAGTAAGGTGACTTTTCAAATTTCGCGGGCAACGTACTTTCGATTATCGATTTTTTCGTTTTGTTATGTTGGTACACTCTTCCCTAACATCTGTACCAATTTTCAAGTTTATAGCATTTTTTGTTTGGTTGTGAGAGGCGTAAAGGTTATAAGTGTTTTGCGTGCTCGGCGATTTTTTGCTATCGAAAAATATGGATCAAATTTTGTGTAAAAAATAAAATAAAGTGCTCCGAAAGACTTGAAATGTTGACAGTGGCATACGGTGAAACTGTTCTGAGTAAAATGGTACAAACTCTTCCAGATGGCCGGGAAGATGCCAATGACGAGCCTCGCTCTGGACGCCCAAGCACGTCAACACCTGAGGAAAACGTTCAAGCAGTGAAGAAAATTGTTTTTGAAAATCGTCGAATCACTATCAGAGAAGTTGTTGAGGATGTCGGTTATCGCTTGGCTCGTGCCATGAAATTTTTTCTAACGTTTTGGGCATGATACGTGTATCAGCGAAGTTTGTTCCAAAATTGTTAAATTTAGGACAAAAGAATTTTCGCATGAGCATCGCTCAAGAGCTGTTGCATGACGTCAACGACGACCCAGATTTACTCAAAAGGGTCATAACTAAAAAACTAACTAAAGAGACCTATGAAAGGACGGAGATTTGCAACGATTGAGGAGATAAAGACTGCATCGCTGGAAGAGCTCAAGGCTATACGGAAAAGTGCCTATGAGAAGTGCTTTGAGGATTGGAAAAACCGTTGGCATAAGTGTATTGTATCTGAGGGGGATTACTTTGAAGGGGACAACATAAATATTGATAAATAAATAAATATTTTTTCTTAAAAATACAAAGTCACCTTACTTTTCGAACACATCTCGTATAAGGTTTTTGTCTCCAGATACTTTAGAATTTAAAAAAATTAATTAATTTCCTTTTCAAGACCTGAAGAATCCAAAAAAAGGTTTTAATATACGAATTATAATAATAGTACCTGGTTCACTGAGCCGACGCTAGGTCATTAAAAGAAATATTCCTTATTATCGGGTTTGGCTGGTAATATTAATACCTCGTTCAAAAAATTTAAAAGAATATATATTTAAAAAAATAGTCATAAAACATAAAGCCCTTAAAGTACGTATTAATGCACTGAAAGACAGAAAAGTATGGCCTGTGGATATAACATAATATATATTTCGTAATTTGATTTTATTTATATTTATAATATTTTTGGTATTTAAGGAAGCCTAGGTGCTGACGTCATTTAAGTTTTCTATTTTAAATTAAGAAAAAACTAATAAACGTTCTGAAACAATTTCAAATAATTTAAAAGTACATATTAATACACTGAAAGACAGATGTGGATATAACATAAATATTTTTAATTTTATTTTATTTATAATATTTTGTATTTAAGGAAGCGCTGTCTGACGAAGTTGCTGGCGTCATTTAAATTTCCTATTTTAAATTAAGAAAAAACTAATAAAGATGATTTTTCCTCAAGCTGAAACCAATCCATATTGATTTTTCTTTATAATGGTATGATTTTCAAAAAATCCTTCGAGGGGTTTAAAATTTAAAAAATACAAATAAATATACATATACATATAATATATGTATGTATACAATTTTTGCTAGTAAGATAAGATAAATGTAGAACTTTTTTATTCAGTTTTACCAAAATACTATGTATTAAGGATACAATCCCTGTCCACATTGATAATAATAATAATGTTGTGCTTTAAAATCATATTTTTGGTAATGGAAAAAAGGTGAAATGTGAAATAGGGGCTAATTGAAGTTTCTATCAAGACTAAGTGTTGTCAGTGACACTCTACGTTCCCTGGAGGGGGTTAAGGTTAATTAGTTGAGGCGGTGCGGTGGGTATTTCGGTGGAATGCCAACAAGTGGGTTTGGCAGCCTGCACTTGTCTTGCCAGGTTGGCTGTCAAGGCCATCGCGTGACGTCAGAAGGGCTCACGTGCCAGTCAACGGCTCAAGGCCCCTGGTGCTTCCAGGGTCCAGGGCTCCAGGCTGCTGAGCAGCCTCCCCAGGACGCCCGCCGAGCACTGCCACTCATTTCTCGTTAATTAAAAAAATAAATCTGCTTAGATGCCAACGAGTGCAATGAAACTATTATTGTATACTCATAGCCACACAATTATGTATACATCAAGAAATTACTATCGATCAGAAAAATTTCAGGATAATCATAAGAATATTACTAAAAAAATTATGTTTATATAGTTGATTATAATAAAATTCATTAACCCTTTGCACTCGTATTTTTTTCTGAGAAGAGTACCTACCAACTCGGAATTTTTTTTCATAATCGATTAGGATAAAATTATATTTATGAGAACATATTACTTTTCAACTTTAAGGTTTGATGGTTCAAATCTCAAAATACAAAATTTTCATCCCTGTTTTGACAACCCCTGTGCAAAGGGTTAATTTTGACAGAAAAGAAAGTCAAAATAAAATAAAATACAGAATTAAGGTGAATTTGATTTGATTAATATATATAATGATTTTATTTTAAAATTATTCTTGACAGTTTTTATTCACACTTTTCAATAAAAATATTTATAATTATACATATATGAATTATTTAGTTTTGAAATTTAATTTTTGTTTATATAAAGATGAAGTTGAATACATATCAAATTATCTTTTGATGATTGTGTTGGGATAGGGCTTGTGGGTATGTAAGAAGTTCACAACCTTGACTAAGGAAAGGGACGACCAACGGAGTTTAACCACCAGGCCCTGAAAGAAGAAGAAAGCTTGTTAACACAAATGCTAGCCGATGACTTCAATGTCAACCAGTAGACGATTGATCGTCTGTCGTCTTAAAAAACGATCTGGCTCAATTTGATCACCATTACGCTACAATCGAAATGAAACAACGTCGAAAAAAGAACCATATAATGTCCGTTCTCCTATTGAATTCAAATTGAAATAGAATCTGCTCCCACATCCGCCATATTCACCGATCGAAAGTTTATGTCACGTGTTTTGAACCTCTTGAAACCCATACAACTTCGATTTTGCTGAAAAATTTAATGAGATTGCTAAATAACTCTACTGCCTTCGAACCTTTCTCAAAATTGCAGAGCATAATTTAGTGAATATGAAGATGATTTTTAATACGCATTTCTATAAATGAAGGGGAGAAGATTATTTTTATGGAAAAATATTAAATAAAATACCAATATTTTCAAGAAACAATACCTCCCTTACCATCGCCGGTCGGTAAAAAAATGCCTCAATAATTATGGATCAACAAAAAAAACGGAAATTAACGGAAAATTTTTTATAATTATAATTATAATTAACCTGAAACCATTTATCCATCTTCTACTAAATATTTATAAATAAATTAGTTGAATTTATCCGAGGAACATGTACTTCGACATAAAAATCACCCCAATCTCCTGGCTTCTCGTTTCTTAAACGGACTAAGCCCTCCAATTTAGTGCAAAAAACTGTATGAGTGTTACTCCTTCTCCAGTGATATAATTTATTAGATAATTAATTATGGCCACTTCTGCGGTGTCAAACTCACACAAAGTTTCATTATCTTGCATTGATCAAATCATATTGTAAAACGGTCTTATGACTTGGTTTTTGTAAATAAAAAAAAAAATTAGTTGAATTTAAAATGTTTTAATTAGTTTCTTCAACAGTATTTTGAAGATATTAAATCAGAAAAATCTACTTTAAAAAAAATTATTAGGTTCTATATTTTAAAAACATTATTACTAACTCACCAGAGATAGTATTGCGATCATGAAAATTTTCGAAGTTGAGATTTTGATATTTTTTTACGTTTTGAAGGTCCCTGAGTCATTTTCACTAAGGTTGAGAAAAATGACTGTGTGTGTATGTAGACAAGAATACGCAAAAACAGTTTGAGCTAGAATAATGAAATTTGGTACACGGGCATTATTCAAAATTGGTAGTTTTCTATCAACTTTTGAGAAATGTAGTCCATCCCGAAGAGGGTCATTACCTACGACGTTTTCATTTTTTTTCCTCTAAACTGACCGTAAAAATAAAGATATATGTTTAATTGTTTTTCACATGATTAAAAATTATATAAAACTGATATATATATATAGAATTTCAGCTTGATTGAATCGCTGAAAGAAACGGAATTAAATTTTTAACACGACTGCAAATCACCACGTGACGTCAACAAAGACATTTAATATAATATATTAATATTATATTATTATTAATTATAATATATTAATTTATATATTTAATATATATATATATAATATTATATTTATTAATTTTAATTTATAATTAATTAAATTTAATTTAAATATAACATATAATAATTAATCCAATTGCGAGATAGTCTAGAGGAGACACTCCAGATTTTTTTTAAATACATTAAAATAGTTAAATGATATAAAAATTGTTTAACGACCTCTGATATTCTTATAGTTTTTGAGATAACAATATTATATAACTTAAAATGGATATCCTATACATTTTCAATAAAAAATTATGAATTTATTTATCAAAAAAATATATATATATATATATATATATATATATATAAGTAAAAATCGATTATTAATTATTAGTTTATTTTCATTAATAAGTAAACCTATACTAGAAATATATTTTGAATTTTATCTTGAAGAAGCAGATTAAATTAAACCCTTTCTAAATAGAAGGTTATTTAGAAAAGATCACCCCCATAAATATTTATATAATCAAATGATCTATTAAAAATAATTTTACTTTGATGGCAGGTTATTAATTAATCACAGTCAATGCTAGTTTTTCACACCTCTTCGATTGAAAGAATTAGGTGCTGTTCATCGTCATTCTTAGTTACTTCGTTAACGAAAATAACTATTAGGAGGATCAGGGGGGGGGGCAGGAAAAGTGATGTCACTCGACACTCTGCAGACCTGCTTGTAGAATCAAGTCAATGTTCTTTCATGAATATTTGAAACGATAATTTATATGATCAGATTTTTTCTCAATGTCAAATTAATCAGATTGCTCATTTCGAATAATTCAAAGGTTTGAAGAAGTTTAAAAATAAAAATTAGCTATTCTGAGATTGATGAATAAAAAATATTTGTTATTTTTTTTTTTGTTATATTCTGGTCGACCTTCCTGATCTATTACCTTTTTAAGTCGGTTAGTGAACCTTAAAATGCTCACGTGGAACGTGAGACAAGAGACGAATTGATGCGTTAGGACAACCACAAACCGTAACTGAAACGTTTTTTATAATTTATTATTATGATTATAGAATTACACTTGAAACACAGATTACACAGATAGCCATAAAAATCATCCAAGCAGGTGAATATGCAAAAAACAAAAGGAAAATACTAAAACAACAACAACAGTAAAAACACACGAGGAAGTAATATAGGAATTAAAAACTAGAATATTAACTATGTACTTAGAGATTATCTTAAATTCTTTTAAAATCATTCACTTTATAAATATTTGTTAAAAAAAACAATTTAGATTCATATAAAATAATAAAAAAAGAAATTACTATTTCCGTAGCGATAACCTGGCAATTGGTATCTTAATTTGATAACAATAAATAAATTAATAAAAGAATAATTTTGAAATATTATAGTCACAAACTAATTAAAATGATAAAATTGATGAATTAAAACGATTATTATCATGATTTAGAATTTTTATTATTATAAATAATATACAATATGTTTTTGTTAATCAATATATCATAGTATTTTATACAATAAATCAAATTAATAGTTTGTGTCTTAAAATCAATAAATATATTAAATTCCAGACCTTAATTCAACTATAAAAAAATTTATGAGTTTCAAGTTATCCAAATTCCATTTAGGAGAGTAATTCTTGTTTTGAAAAATTATTTTACAGCTAATATAACAAATCAGATGAAAATTTATGTTGGTGCATGGAAGTTAAACATTTTC
This sequence comes from Labia minor, assembly GCA_963082975.1. NCBI lineage: Eukaryota > Metazoa > Arthropoda > Insecta > Dermaptera > Spongiphoridae > Labia > Labia minor. Next base: position 41,650,864 of record OY720345.1, read on the forward strand.
TCCGGAGGAATTGGTTCTAATAATATAAAAGCATCAAGAATTTCTATGGTAAACCAAATGGAAGCTTTCCTGGAACTACACCCTCCGGAAAATCAGTATAATACAAGAATAACCACCGATTTCGCGAAGTTCTATAAACATATAATACGATATTTTAATTGCGAGACTGGATGGTATCATTTAAATAAAATATATATTTAGGTACGCATTCAGTAGAAAATAAAAAACTGGTATCGTTCTATAAGAAGAATTAACTATTCGTGTATAACTCTTTTTTTACTCTCCGGAGATAAATGAACATTTCACCTTCACACGAAATTGATTCTAGTCTTTGTAATCGAAATGAAAACGGTTCGATTGTTAGTTAATGTATAAACCAAGAACTGGAAGAATCAAATGAGGATGATAAACGGTTAATCGAGATACAATCATTGGAAATGTAAGAGCAATCCATAATTCTTTATATAGCTTAGTACTAAAAAAAAAATAAGAGTAAAAAGATAAACATTTCTTGAGCAAACTGTCCTCAAAAAATCAAAAGTTGCTGGATACAGATCAAGCAAAGTGCATCATAAAGAAAATGACAAGATCAATCGCGAAATATAGGTAAAAGATACCAAGGCTAAAACGATAAGTTCTAAAACAACTTCTAAAGGGAAATTAATTTGAATAAATAAATTATATAAAATATTTTCAGATTATCTCAATCTTAGAGAACTTGTGCAAAAAGACAAGCAACGGGATTAGTATATTCTGAAATTAGGCATTCAGTGAAAAAATTGACAAATGGAAAATCCCCAAAGTCTGAATTACTGGGGAGATATTTATAACTTGAGAACTAATCTTATTTTAACATAAAGAATCGACTGTTAAATACTAATACCACTACTACAGTCATTCTATAGAAGAAATGGAATAAGGAGAGTTTGGAAAAGTATAAGCTCCCTGTGCTTTTAAGCTAAAGTGACCAGACGTCCCGCTTTTGGTCGGACAGTCCCGATTTTTCACAATTTGTCCAGCGTCCTGCGACGTTTTTCAAAATTCCTGACTTTTAGAATTAAGTTAAATTTTATATTTATGAAAATCATTGTTTTGCGTTCTAAGAATCCTACGGGGTACGAAAAATCAAAATTAAGTGTTGAAACTTTGTTAGCCAATTTATGTCTCAAATATAATTTGACAAATTCTTGTGAAGATTTTTACAATATTTTGAAAAATAACAACAATCTACTGAAACAAATTCACTCAAATAAGAAATATGTCAAGGAATAAAATATTATACATTTTTTATATTTATTAATTGTAATTATGTTAAAAAATAAGAAAATATTACAATATTATTTTTATTCTGTATGAAAATTTTTGTTAATACCCCCTTCCTTCAGAGAGGTCCCGCTTTGCCCATCTAATTAATAATCTGGTCACCTTATTTTAAGCTAAGAGCCCCTAGAAATTAAAAATCAAAAAATTAAAAATAAAACCATATATATAAGATTAATAAAATCATAATAAACTTATATCTATCTACCTAGATTAAGAAATGGTGGGTAATTTAAAAATATATACTAGTGAAAATACGCTTTATAAGAAAATTCTCATATAAATGATTAAAAAAATAAATAATTACAAGAGGAAGTCACACAAACACACAAAAGGATGAACCAAACATATTTCTTTACAAGGCAATGGAGTTCTATCTGTAAGATAAATATTCATATCCCATATTAGACAATCTTTTATCAATTATTTGATTGAGTCCGATTATTTAATCACAAACATAAAGGTAGGTATTGTCCTCCCACTCTCTTTTTCATATTTATCATATTCAATAAGAAAAATAATCTACACGGCGAATAAATATTTGATGATAACAGAGCATATATCTGTTTACATTCTTTTAATTCAAATTGAGATGATTTTTTATCTGGTCCTCTGCTGCTATTTAAGATAACAAGAATCAAATCTTGAAAAGCAAAACAGATAAAAATACATAAGAAAGTGAGTAAAGAAAAATAGAATATGGGGAGAGATAGACTGTTAAACTATAGACAAAGCAATTCTTGAAAATGTAATTAAAATTTTATTAATAAAAGGAGGGAAGATTATTACATGATTTGATTAAATATTCTTATATAATTAAATGAGTAATTAAAACATCGGTGATTTTTTTTTTAAGTTTAATCTTTGATATTTTTATCATTTTTTTTTATCTATTCATTTCTCGTAATGAAACCAGTCTACTAATATGTTCATATGTTTATTCTATTATTATCATTATATTAAAAATATATATTATATGTTTATTCAAGTTATCTTTTTTTACTATTTCCATGAAAATTTATTAAAAATTATGTTATTCTTTTTAAAAGATATTTATATAAATATATTTTATTTTTTAAAATAGACATTCTAAGAATAAAATTTAATTTAATCTAAAAATCATATATATAATAATAACTCATTAAAATATGAAAATAAAAAAAAGAGTTAAATTTAATAAAATAGATAAATAATCAATTGAGTTAAATAAAATATTTGATTTTCAAATAAAACAAAATTGATTGGAGGAAAATATTAATATTTTTCCTTAAAAACAGATCTAAATATAAAGAAAGAAAAGAATAATGAAAATAAAAAAAAAAAAATTCAAAATATTGGATGTATTTTCAGTAAACACGCAAATTTATAATCAACCAAAAGATTACAATTTACATAATTTAGATTATATATGTCATATTTTGATTATACTTGCCCCTTTCATTATAATCCATTTATAAATAAATTTATTTATTTAGGTAGAGATATGGGAAAAAAATTTCTTTAAAAAAATATTTTGCATAAAATTATAATTTAATTATTTATTTACAATTTAAAAATATCTCATATTAGTTTTTGAGAGAAAATATACTAATATAGTATATGCTCAATTATAAAATTAACAATAATTGTAAGTTAATTCATGTGATTATATATGTAAATTAGAATTCAATTTCAGTATAATTTCAGATAATTAATTAAAATTATTTCAATTGATGTCGCCACTGAACGCTAAGTACATAGCAGCAACATCAATAATTCATTTGATATTAAAATTATTTGTAAAAATTGAATTATTTATTATTAGAAATAACTAAAAAATATAAATATATATATATGGTAATATTGAAAATTAATATATGTGTGTGTGTGAAATTTAAAGTAAAATCTCATTTTAAATATAAATTAAATAATATTTATTTAACAAAACTTATTTTCAAAATTTGATTTATTTAGAATAATGACAGTGTTGTTTTCAAGAATAAAAATAAGGCAAGTACTTTATTATAAATAGAAATAATAAAACAAGTACTTGAATGAATACTAAAAATATATGTATGACTATTAAAAGATGAAGAAGAGGCTGTGCAAGGATCGCATAAAGAAAAGTTCAATCTCTTTTTCTCCTTGAGATCGCTTTCAAGGTTATTCATCTTCAGACACCCAGGCAACAAACTTCATTAATATTATAATTTATATATATATATATAAGAATAGAAAAAATAAAGAAGTAAAAATCATATAAATAATTTCTAATAGGAATTAAGAATGGTTAATTTGTAATCAAATACCTAAGGAAAATTATTAAAATAAATCTTATTTATATTATATATATATATATAAGATGTTAATGGAGATAAGGAATTTTAAATGTATTAATAAAAGCAAGTTATAGAGTATATATAATGTGACAAGAAATATATAAATACATGTCTATAACAAATATTACTTTAATTATTAAGTTATGAAGAAGCTTCTCGTTGCTCGAATTGATGTTGAAAAATTAGTTGGATTATTTGTAGAAATCAATTGCCAAATGATCATAGGATGCAAACAATTGACAAACTATACTACATAATTATATCATTTTTTATATAAATTAGAGCATTATAATACGTACAAAAACTAATTGGGGAAAAAATTCAAGTAAATATTAGGTTACGCGGACGATTTTAATATAATAGCAGATTCGACAAATTTAATTAATTATGCTACAGAAAAATTAATAGGCACTGGACAAAGGTGGGGCTTGAAATAAATAGAGCTTAAACAAAATATTTACTATCAGATGAAGTATAGTATTAAGACAAAAAATCTTAAAATAGTAAACATAGAATTTGAAAATGTAGAAAAATTTCAATACTTCGGTTCGGAAATCACAAAGGATAATAATATTCGAGACTACATAACGAGGAATTGCATGACTTCTATGCGTTTCCAGACATAGAAGGTTGCGATGGGCAGGACACGTGACTAAAATGGGACGGATGAAAGACTGACGAAGAGATAAATATGTAAATTAAAACTTTGAAGGTTCCCCTTAAAATATAGTAGAATTTTTTCTATTCGAGTATTTAAAAATTGGTTATTGGCAGATGTTGCATGTCTAATCGTAAGGATGTAACGTCTTAATCGAATACTCAATCAAGGTCAAAACTTCCAGTATTTGTTTAACATTGGATATCACTGAAAATATACTAGAAAAGTTTATTTGAACATATATCAAAAACCATGACAAGATAATCCAGATTCTTTTTTAAAGTGTTAAAAAAATATGTTGTCAAGTTTTATATTTTCATTTATACATAATGTCGACATAAAATCAAAATCAAGTATAGATTTAAATAAAAAAAAATAAAAAATAAAAAAATTAGTAGAAAAATGAACTTAGATTAAAATGGGCATTGAAAATAAAAAATTGCCTATTTTTTTATACTTGATACTAGTTAAATTATAATTATGCATCGAAATGATCGATACAGATATTAATTTTTTAACAAGTAGGAAAACGGGATAAATTCGGTGGTAACACTTATTTCTTTTCTAAAGTTCTAAATAAGTTTTCAAAGGGTCAGATTATGTGTGTAAATTTATTGTTGCCGTTTTTTGCTTTATGTTATTATATATCTAAATATTTATAACAAATATTATTAATCAAAAATAATAAAAACAACAAAATATTTTATTCTCTATTTAATGTTTTTAAAGAAAATAAAGAACCATTATCTTTTACTCAACTAATTAATATATATGATAATCAATTAGAAAATATTTACATTTAGAGAAAAACTTTTTTTTGTAGGAAATTAATTAATGCTTATAAAGCGAATTGTTAGGATTATATATAATGAAATTTTAATTTTTTTTATTTTGCACGATATTGAACATATATTAAATATATCTATATTTATATAAAAAGGTTTTTGTCTCCACATTGCTCAGAATTTAAAATTTTTTGCATATCTTCGCGTTTCATTTCCTCTAGAATCCAAAAGTGACTTTAGAATTTTTCATGTATGTCTGTCTGTCCGGAAAATAACTATTTTATAGACTCAGAATTGGCTGAACCGATATCTATGAAATTACCTCACAATATTTTTATATACCTCTATAGTAACATAGGCTATACATTTTATTAATATCTAATCAATAACCGCAGAAATTAATTTTTTAAAGTTTATATATAATTCTCCGTGTTGTTCATTCAAGAGAATCTCGCGGCTTACTGTCTCTAGCGGAATCATTTTCACAATGCGTACCAATATATTAATTATTATAAAAATTCTCAAATAAAGAATTAATATAATATTTTATTTTAAATTCTAATATTCAAAGGATTCTTCCCAGCATTTATTGGCCAAAGAAAGATGAGGTCACCGGGGAATGGCGGAGACTGCATAACGAGAAATTGCATGACCTCTATGCATCTTCAGAAATATTTAAGGTTCTAAAAGGTAAAAAGCTGCGATAGGCAGGAAACGCGACTAGAATGGGAGAGGAAAAAGATATTGGTGGGGAGACCGATTGGAAAACGTCCGCTTAGAAGACCAAGGACACGTAGTAAGGGACGTAAAAGAGATGGGACAAGGGCTCAGGATAGGGACACTTGGAGAAATGTGGTTGTTGAGGCCAAGAACTTTCGAGTCTCTCTGAGCCACATAGATAGATAGATATAACATATACAATAATAATATATATAATTAATTTACTGATAAAATTAAAATATATTTTAAATAAGAACACAAAAAGAAATGAATGTTTTATGAAAATACTGATTGAAACAAAATGGATGAAAACCTTTTACTACTTTCAACCAAATACTACTCGGGTGTAAAGGGGACGGAGCCTCCGTCTAGGTGTGAAGAGCGCCGAAGGCGCTCTGAGCAGCTAGTATATAAATAAATATATTTAAAGTGATAAAGAGAGGATGTGAAATGTTCTTATATATGTATATATAGAATATTATAAGAGCTGTAGTAGGATATATATATATACTAAAGGGAAAACACAATAGACGATTTGAGGATTGTGTAAAATTGTAGTTTTGACCTTCACTATAATGTGGAACAATCTTGGTATTCTTTTTTGATAACGAAAAAACTCGTAGTAATAAAATAACAACAAGAAAACAGAATATTATAAAGAGATCACATGAAAACGCAATAACTTGCAAGAAGAGGATCGAAAATAACCAGCTGATTACAGAGAATTCATTTACAGTAAGCTGAATCATTGATTTAAAAGACAATCAAGGAAATATACTTATGAAAGATGTAATGTCATTGTTATACATTCAATACACAAAAATTGCATGTTAATCGGGATTTTTCTTTGCGCCTGGATATTATGCAATTTATTTTATGATCAATAAAATCTCAGGTATATAGCGATTGCACAAGTTTCAAAAGAGCCCTTTAATCTCTTCATGTCATTATATTAAATCTTTTCTTTATTTTTTTTTAAATATAAATATAAAAGCAGCTGATATGTGATTTCAACAATCCTCTAAGCTGAAACACATTTACAACAGGGCTGTGTCTGTTCTGACCCTTTTCTAAAATTTTACACTACCTTGGCTTATTTTTTTTATAAAAAAAATGCTGTACTACTTCGTTCCGATTCAAATTTGCTCAAAAGATTTTTGAATATCTCTAAATCTTTAAAAAAGGAAATTTTTACAGTTAATCAGACTCCTCAAATTTTAAAAGAATCAGGATTATTTTAAGAAATTTTACAAAATAATAAAGCAAACTAAAGCTTATTTCTAAAATATAAATTAAATCTCTAAAATCTATTCATATGATACTACTAAATTGGAAATTTGTATCTACACTAAGGAGTAATTTCTTCAAAAACAAACCTCTCTTAGCCAATTCTGTACATATACTCGTATATTATAAAAAAACAAAATTAATAAATGAATTCATAATAACTATCCGGAATTCATTAATGGATTAAAACAGTGTTTTTATAAATTTAAATTACAAAAATATATTCTAATAATAGATAATTCTTCAAAATAGGCCCTTATCAATAATATTGAATTGAAAAAAATTCGAAAATTTTACAGTTGTCATTTATAACTGAATTTCTTCTCCAGAAATAAATAAATAAATGAAGATTAATGGTTATGTTTTTCTCAAATAAAAAAAAATGATATAAAACTATTTTAACATTTCTTAAAAAAAGTATAGCTTCTTAGAATATGTCAGGATGGATATATTTTAGATGATTTCATTATTTTTTCCAAGCTCAAAGGGTGGGTTAATATTCTTAAAATTTTATCTGAATCAGTTTTTATTATTAGAAATAATTGGGTAGTAAAAATATCGAAAATAATTCAATATTATCTAAAGAGGTATAACGGAATTTCATAATACATAAATGCGGAAAACTTTTGACGAAGTTATAAACTTTATTATTATATTTAGGAATAAATTATTACTATTATTACTATTATGAGAAGAAAAGTTTATTTAGATATATAACTAGGTTATAAAAGAATAGATAACTAAGAACATACCATATTGTCATATATGAAATTCCTAAATTTAACAAAAGTTGTTTTATGAGAGTTGTAGAATTATTGTTAATCATTTAAAGAAAAAAAAACTTAAAGAATCTTGGCAATTTATTGGATTACACATGAATGGGTGAAAAATAAATACTTTGAAATTACCAACTCAGTCATAGAAAGAAAAAGTTCTAATTATCTTATATTAAAAATAATTATTTCTGATATTATAAATAAATGTAGAATTATATAATTACTATGCACTGTGGAAAGGTTAGGATAGGCAGGATACTCAGCTTGAATGGGGGAAGAAATATTTGTGAAAAGTTTTTATGACCACCAATTGGAGAACGGTCATTGGGTGATTATACCGAGTACGGTGTTTAGAATAGGTTACTATAATATCCTGAATTGAGATGAATGATGGTATTGATGGTATATTATAATATTTACAAAATTCTCTCCATCTCAATTAAATTTTTAGAATATTATAGAAAAAAATAAATTAATTATATTTATTAATAACACTTCAATTATACATACTACCGTATGATGTTCTAATGTATTAGAATAGGATTTTCATTTTATATGTTTTTTATTTGAATATATATATATATATATAGTACCTGGATCACCGAGACGCCACTCGGTACTTTAAAAAAATTATTCCTTATGAACTATGAGTATTTAAGATTAAGATTATTATTTAAAATAAATAAACTACAAAATATATGAAACAATTTCAAAAGATTTTAAAGAACATAAATTAAAAAACAATTAGTGATAAGACATACAGCCCTTAAACGTACGTATTAATGCACTGAAAGTCAGAAAAGTATGGCCTGTGGATATAACATAATATATATTTCGTAATTTGATTACAAAATATTATTAAAATAAAATTTTTAATTTTATTTTATTTAAAATTTATAATTTATGTATTTAAGGAAGCGCTGTCAGGCGTTGCCCGGTGCCATTTTTTTTATTATTATTAAAATTCCTATTTTAAATTAAGAAGAAAATAACAAAGATGATTTTTCCCGAGGCTGAATACAGATCGATTTTCTTTAAAAATTATGTATGGTGTGAATTTCAAAAAAATCCTTAGAGAGTTTTAATTTTTAAAAATACATATATATATATAATTCTAGCTAGCATAATAAGATTATCTTATATATAAAATTCTCGTGTCACAAAACTTTGAAATGATACTCCTCCGAAACGGCTGGACCGATTCTTATGAAATTTTTTATGCATATTCAGAAGGTCTCAGGGCATGTCGGACTTCTTTTATAAAACCACTAATTGGTAAGGTGTGTCCAGGGGGTGGTATTTAAATAAAAATAGTTTAGTTACAATGCTAGATCATAGAGGCACTGCTGGCGATAATTTGACATCTATATTTATCGTAATAGGAGACTTGCAAACAAGAATAGCTGGGGGCTAAATCAGCAAGGGCGTCATCTTATGACTTTGCACCAACAGTTCGAAACTCGCAAAGGCACATATTTTTTTAAGTATTATATATTTTTTTTTACAAATTCATTAATTTTTATTATTTTAATATTTTATTAATTATTTTATTTTATTAAATTTTAATATTAAATTTTATTTTATTATGTCCTAAAATAGGGAAGGCTGGGATCAAAAATATATTGGTGGGGAGTTCGATTGGAAAACGTCCGTTTGGAAGTCCAATTGTGAACAGGGTGGACAATGTAGGAAGGAACGTGAGAGAGATGGGACAGGGTAGGAGTAAGATGGTTATAGCTCAGAATAGGGACACTCGGGGAGTGCAGGGGGCGGAGCCCCCGTCTAGGTGTGGAGAGCGCCGAATATATATAGCTAGTATATATATATATATATATGTTTTCATTTTTATTTGTTGAATTTGTTAAATGATAAAAAATAATCACAAATAAAACAAAATATGTTTCTTAAAAGGAAGACGGACAAATCAGTTTCAATTTCTTTATTTTACAGTTCTTCCCGCCCTAATTTTGGAAAGCTGGCAAAGGGGCAGGTGAGCGAGCTGGCTGCAGCTGCTAATCGGAGGGTACTCTGACCCCTGACCCTCTCAGGGTAGAAATACAAAAGCAAGGACACATCTGCGATGATCAGCTTCCTTCATCAATAATGCATCATTGCACGTGTCATCATCATTTGCGTCATCATTATGAAGGGCATGATTTCATTCAGGGAGGAATTCCTCAATGAGTTAATCATTACTTTACAACAAAACAATTATCACAATTTATTTATCATTCTATTATATATATAGTGAGATATTATTATTTATTTAGTCTTTTTATTCATGTTAATTTCTTTATAGTTTGAATAGTTTGATTATTTTTTTTTTAATTATTATTATTATTATTTATTGCGTGTTGATATTTTTGTGATTATTAGTGAAGATATTTTTTGGAATTATTTAGAATTTTTTTTTTATTTATTATAATTTATAAGGGAATTGAGGAAATAGAGCTATCATCGTGATCGTGGTATAAACATAATTGTTATTATACATTATTATTACTACACTTTATGGTGATTAGGTAATATTTTATTAAAAATCTAATTATTAAATTGAAGGTGAATTATTGTGCAAATTCTACATATATTTATAAGTTATATTATGTATTATATGATTTAGGAATAACTGAGAAATTACTAATTTTATTTTTAATTTTTTTTTTATAATTTTTAATTCTTGATATTATTAAATTTTTAATTTTCATATATTTAGTGAGATTTGATCTCTGGTCATCATATTCTGGAGCTCAGGTTGATACCGCTTTACGATTGTATCTATCAATAATTCTTGTCCGGGAATATATATTATAAATAAAATTTATTAAAAAAGGTATCTCAACTTTTTGTCTTATTATTATATAAATATGGTATATTATATATAGGTATATTCTTTCAAATATCAAAGAGATTGAGGAAAAATATATTTATTTTTAGGATTTACAATTAAATGATATAATTTAATATTAAATATTTATTTTTAAATTTTCACAAAAAAAAAAAACTTTTTATTTATAAATTTTCGGATTTAAGCCATGTTTGAAATTAAAATTTTGATGGCAGTGTATTTGAAATCCTAATTTGTATTTTTTTTTTTATTTTTATTTCTCCTAGACTTTCATAATAAAACTTTCATTTTCTAGAATTTTATTTAAATTCCTTTTTTAAATTTTACGTTCTTTAATTTAAAAATAGTATCGTTTTTCTATTATTAAATTAACTAATTTATAGACAATATCCATTATTCAGTAAAAAATTTCTATATCATAGCCTGACTTTTTTAAGATATAATATTACTGATAAGACTATGAAACTGATTATCAATAAGCGGGAGTGTCCTCCCCTAGACTTTCCCGCATATAAATAGGTATAAAGAGTTGTGAATGAATATTTAGAATGTGTAAACTTGTTATTGATAAAGAGCCAGTTCGTATTAGTTTATTGGTGTCAAATTTGATATTTGGTAACATTTATATATATATATATATAGAATAAAGTGCTACATCCGGTTAACTGATATTTTAAATGTAAAAAAAACAGATATGGATATAATATAAATATTTTTAATTTTATTTTATTTATAATATATAAGGGCTGGCTGTGACGTCATGAAGTGCTAGGTGACGTCATATAATTTTAAATTAAGAAAAAACTAATGAAGATGATTTTTCTCGAGGATAAAACCAATACAAAGTGCATAACACGTGGAGATATGTCCTCACGTGAAATTTGATATGAAAATAACCCTTCACTTCCTCTCTTCGATCTGCAATACTAGCACTTCCGGTTTCCGGATTTGCACCAAAAGTTGATCAATTCATCCTACTGATGTATTAAGTAAATATACCAAATTTCATCAAAATCCGTTGAGCCGTTCAGGCTGTACACATCTATACGGACGGACGGACAGACATCATGCTAAAAATACTTTTTTCTGTTAAGAAAATGCATGATTCGTGGAGATATGTACCTAAAAATATCCATAGGTGAAATTTGGTGTGAAAACAATACCTCCCTTACTATCGTCGGTCGGTAAAAAAGAAACGCTACTTGTATAGGTAAAATGTCACTTCCGGTAGTCAGATCATGATGAAATTTGGTATCTCAATTTTTTTCATATTTTTAAATTTATATACAAAATATGAAGCAAATATCTCGAAGCAAACTGGTACTTTACTTGAAAGGTAAACGCAACCAGTGTGGGTAAAGTACCACTTCCGGTTAACCGATTTTGACGAAATTTTGATAGAAATCTACAAACTGTGAATAATATCGGTCTACCAAATTTCGAAGTCCTAGCTTGATTAGTTTTTGAGTAAATTTGCTTACAGACATTACATACATACATACATACATACATACATACATACATACATACATACATACATACATACACACACACAGACATAATTCGAAAAATGGTATTTTCCGACTCAGGGAGGTCTAAAACGTCAAGATCTATCGAAATCTCGAAGTCGAAATTTTTGACGATTCCAATACTTCCCTTATACGAAGTATGCGGGAAAGTAAAAATGACCTTTCAATATGATTTATAAATTTAAATTTTCATAAATATTAGTATACTATATCTACATACATGAATATTAAAACTAATTACTAATTACTATTGCAGTACTTTAAGTACTTGTAAGTATTTGTAAGATTATGTATTAATTATAGATTTTAAATATCGTTTTAAAATTTTATAAAAACAAAAATAGGAGAGAGATTTTATTAAAACTTTATTTATGTCATTAACTCAATCATATTTATTTTAATTTAAATTAATTTATATATTATATTATTATTGTTATTATTGTTATTATATGAGCAAGTGTTAGGTAATAAATATATGATGTATAATACCTAATAGAATTATTAACTAAATACTTATTTCTTAGACTTTTTTCATTTAATTCTTTTGGTATAGTTTTACACTTTGTTTCTCTTAATTATATATTAGAACCGAATATTACTAATGTTTTTATTTGATTATTTTAATTAAATTAATATATAAATGACATTTTTGAAATCAAAAATTTGGAATTTTTTGAGACTACTATTAACAGTAATAAATTAGCTGGTTTTAGGTGAAATTTACAGATAAAATTTAATAAAAAAAAAAATTCTATTAAGTTAATAAAAAATATGTATTTATTTATAAGAATTAATTTTTATGTAATAATAACGCTAAAATAAAGAAAAAAGAGTGAATATAGATCATTAAAGTTGACTAATAAATTTTAAAATCATTGTTAAAAAAAACGGTTAGGCTTGTTTGGTTTTGGAAAGTTTTGGGTTTCAAATTCTGTAGTTCCTATATTGCCCTAACCAATGATTATATAAATCCCCTGACGAGGTTATGGATTTCTAGGGGTATCGGTTTGAAATGGAGCTCTCAGTAGTTAAACTACTAATCCTAAATGCATTGATAAATCCCCACCGCTTCCCCCTAATGTGGACTCCTCAATCCTAATGAAACCAGGAAATATTTTCTCGATCCTCATTCAACCTCTGAGTGTTTTCACAGGGGAATGACGGGCATTTATAATACATATCCGTGTTCCGGATAAATTAGAACAGATAAATGAAACACCTTCTACTCCCCTAATAAGCCAAACTCACCTGACCGGGCTTCCCTAAGGCTTGGATTACAGGGATACGCTATTTTCCCCAGCCAAGTAAAACAATCATCAAGCTTGCTTATCTCCTACTAATCTGGCATCAAATCCTGATCAATGCAATCTTAATTCATTTATTTCTTATTTTATTATATTTCATATTAGTCATCATAATTATATAAATGCTTTTAATTTTATAAAAAAAGTTATACATACCGAAATAAAAATTTTATTAATTAATTTATTAAGTAATTAAATTAAAAAAAAAATAACAAACCTTTATAAATAAATATATACTGTAAAGCGGGAAAATTTAAATTTAAATTTTTTGTTTATTTTTGTTGATAGATATAATGATAATAAAATTTATTTAAAATTATATCTAAATTTTTATTATATTGACAATTTTTTATAAATAAAAAATTTGTATGGTTTTTAAGTAATCTTGTTATATTCTTAAAATAGTTAAGAGAAATTAAAAATAACTAAATAATAATATTAAATAATTTACTTAATAAAGAAACAAAAAAAAAAGTTTAAACAAATAAATATTTATTTTTTTTAGTATGATCCATGATTAGAAACGAAATTAAAATTCTTATGATGAGAACAAAAGGAAATGGTGAAGATTCCGAAACGAGGAATTGCATGATCTCTATGCATACAGAGTTATAGTCATAAAATCACGTGGTTTATGATTCGAATGGGTAAGTAAAAGGTATTAAGAAGTTTGTTTACAAACCATCGGAGAGTAGTCCAAAGACACTGTGTGTAGACAATATAAATTAGAAGAAGTTATCAATTAGGAGGAATGTGATTTCGGGGCATTTAAGTAATCTTTTAAATTATATTTTTTTCATTTTTATTGTATATACTAGTATAATAAGAGATTCTTTTCTCTCTTTTCCCTCTTTTCTCTTTCTGATATATATCAAAGATATTAGATTTATATATATATAAATAATCAAAAATATGAGTGGTCTTAAAAATTCCCCTTAATATTTGTTTGTAAATATCTCTTGACATTTATTAATAATTTTTGTTATAATATCGTATATAATTATTCTCTAGACAAAATCAATGTTGTTATAATTCTTATTTTAATATCTTTTAAAAGGAATTATTTTTATATTTATTTTATAGATAATTTTTATTTTATTTAAAAAATGTATTATTAGAAAATTGGAGAAGTTTTCTTTTATATAAAATATTAAAATAAAATATATTCAAAAAATGAAAAAAAAAATAAAAATTTAACTGAATCGATCTCCAAGTATTAATGATTCTATTTAAAAATAAATCCTTTCGGCTGGGAATAGTAGCGTATTCCTGTAATCCAGTATCTAGGAAGCCGGGTATTTCGGAATGCTAGAGTAATCAGTAATAATTATGATTAAAATTTCAAGGTAAGTAATTCCGCCTAAATTTCATAAACTAATTATTATACACCCCGTGGGAAATAAGGCTAAGAAGAAGAAGAAGAAGAAGAGATATATATATCTAACATTAATGTACCCATCTGTGATATAGGATAAGTAAGATTAGTGGAAATCAAACTGATTAATTACCTAGCAAACTATTACCTTTTTTTAATTTCAAAATCATTTCTTATAAATTTTTATAAATTTGTAACCGACTGATAGAGAATACATAATTGTCAAACCTCTTTTACTTCAGCTAATTCCTTTTTTTAAACATTATATGAGAATTAAAAATAATTTTAAATTTTCAAAATATCGAATGAATATAGGTAGGAAATCATATAAAAAGTTTTCTCGGTATTTTTCCACTAGTGTCAACTTCTTTTTTGGAGTCTGACATCTTCAAATTATGTCATCTGGTCTTGCTCCATTAATAGCAAAGTTTTATCGATTATTTCAGTATCTGGGAGATCAAAGCCTAGTGGATCTTTAACATGACATTTCCAGAAAGAAATCGAGCAAAATGTTGTTGAATGAAGGTTCAAATCATACACTAGATCATACACTCAACATGAGCGCCATGTGTTGCTCGAGAAACATCGAAACGGTAGCCCATTTCATTCCATACACGCATCAACATTATTGAATTGATAGCTTCAATAATTCGATTTCGCAGATCTTGAAGAGTAGCTGGCATAGGTAGGACAAACACTGTCTCCTTTATGTACCCCCCCAGAAAAAAATCACAGGGAGTAAGATCTGGGGACCTGGGAGGCCAGAAACAATGAATAAGGTCTTCTTGTGCACCTCTTCCAATCCAACATTGTGGAATGGTGTTGTTAAGATAACGCAAAACATTGAACCTTGCTCTATTCAATGACATAACAATGTGTGTCTATCTTTCATAGTTTGTCTGTAATACGAAATTGAAATCTGCTCTTTTATTTTGGGACACCTTGTACATAGAATTGTCTTTCCAAATGTTTAATTTCGTAAATTCAAACATTCAATTTTTGCATTTGTAATATTTGTTTTCTTGGAGGAAGAAGGGGGCTTTATTATTTTAATTATATATGAAAATCTGATGGTAGCTTATAAATTCTGTTAAAAATGTTAACAAATTTTCTATTGGAAATTGAATAAATATAAGATTATAAATGAATTTTATTTGACAAATTAAGTAAATTAAAGTTTGAACGACAACCCATAATATAGAGTAGGGATTACCATTGGGCTCCAGTGGATCTCTTGGAGGTCTATGGAGTTTTGAATAGGGTCGACAGAACCTGAGGGGTCTGTTAGGGGTCGATGGCGAAATTTCCTCTTCCTAGTCCTATAAAAAATGTAAAGGGTTTCTTTACGAATTAAAAACTAAATAAAAATAATTTCCAACGGATCTTGCTATTCCCCATAATAGTATAAAGTGACCACTCGTCTTGATTTTGTCACCGATTTTTAAAAATGTCCCGCTTTTTAGAAAATATTTGCATTTATTTTAAATGTAAAAATATTTAACGCAATTGAACATTAAAACTTTAAAATCTATATTAAATGTAACATTTAATTTAACTAATTCATGTGAAATATTTCACATTTTCATAAATGATCCAAATCTTTTGCAAAGTATTCACTTGGAATCACTTGCCCCGCTTTGTCTCAATGAAAATGTGGTCACTTTATAGTAGTTGTATCTATTAAAGTTATATTTTATCACTTTTATATATTTATATAATCATCCATGTTTTAAGATAATTTTAAATGAAATTCCAATTGGAAAAAAATTACCATTTAATTTAAACAGTTTTTTGATTGAGTTAGTATTTTTGTAAATTAATATTTTACAACAATTTTTAATTAATAAAATATTTGATAATATTTATTAACTATATTATCGTATGCGAAAGTTATGCAATTTATTATTAATCAAAATTTGAACCTGATATTAAAAAACATATACCTCAACCGTCACATTAATTTTTTTAGTCAGGAATGCCTATTAATCATTTATTAGATTATTCATTTATATAATAGTGAACTGTAAATTTTGTTAATGTATTAGCTCTACTAGTGCTACTAATATAATAAAAATGTTTATTTTGTTGTAAAATTGTTAAAAGTATACTCTATATTAAATACTTATAGTCCTATGTTAAAATTTATTGATATATTTATACTAAATCACAAAATAGAGGTCTAGGGGAGAAGAAAGTTTAAAAGGGGTCGCTAAGAAAAAATGATGGGAATCCCTGATATAGAGGTTGTTCCAACTACTCATCAATTATAACAATTAATTAAACATAATAAAAAAAATTGTCATTATTTTCAAACTTTATAAACAGTTTTTAATATTTAGATTAAAATGAAATAATTTCCAAAAGTCAACTTTTTATTTTTATCTTGGTTGTATATTTTAAGGTAAATGGTTTTGATCATAGTAAGCACATTCATTCATATTCTGATAAAAATTGAAAAATAGATTCTTCTTCTAACAAATTATAATTAATTTACATTCAAATATTCTTAAATCTTTACTAAGTAATAGGTTATATAAGGAAATATAAAGGTTCTTAGATACAAATTCTGTAACAATTTTAGTTTGCTCTAAGCTTATCACAATCCTTATTCAGACAAACATGAAAACTAATTGATGAATTTTTACTATCTCGCCGGAGATAGTATTGCGAACATGAAAATTTCGATGTCGAGATTTTGATGTTTTTATACGTTTTGAAGGTCCCTGAGTCATTTTCACTAAGGTTGAGAAAAATCTCTGCCTGTCTGTCTCACTATGTGTGTGTGTGTGTGTGTGTGTGTTTATTTATAATTTAATTAATTAAATTTAATTTAAATATAATATATGTAATTTAATCCAATTAAAATTGCGAGATCGTCGAGTGGAGACACTCCAGATTTTTTTTATTAATGAACCATTAAAACTTGTATTTAAATTAAAAGCTCGATAACGAATATTTGGGCGGTCATATTAATTTCTTTAGATTTCCAAACACTTAAATGAAAGTATAGTAAGACGAATGAACATTCAAAACATCATTTTTAACACACAATGAATTGAATTGAAAATGAAAAGAAATTCACCTTTTCCTGTCAAGTCAATATGTCTTGTTGGAAAACGTTTAAATCGTACAATAAAATTAACTGAAAGATTTGTTATTGATGAAGAATCAGTCAACACACCGAATGAAGTGTTTTATTCTTTTGTTACAATAGTCAAAAGGATATAACAAATATATCTAACAAATGAAAAAAGAATTGACCTCCAAATCGTCTTAAATATATAACTCACTTTTTCACAATACCTCTAGGGTCATAAATAACCCCAATGATATGAAGGAAGAGATATTTCTTCGATATCAAGGGTCTAATTCAAATTAATGATCGAAAAAGTCGCTAATCATTTCACCTGACATCTAATATCTAAAATGAAAAAGCAAAAGATTAATTTCTATTCACAAACTTTTCAATGAATTATTAATTTATTGAATTTTTATAATTTATTATTAATTATATTGGAAATATATTGCAAAAGTCACCTCATGAAATTTAAAATAATAATAATTTATTTATTTAATTATATGTGGAAAAATTATATATTTCCTTGTTCTTTATGATTTTAAATAGAACCCTAATGCAGCGGTCCTCAAACCTTTTGAAGTTAATGCCACAAAAACGTCAATCAAAAAACTCGGGTACTCTACTAAAATGATTTCATTACTAAAAGAAATCTATAGATATCACGGTAAGGTTATAAAGTACCACCAGGGTACTTGTACCACTAAAATAAAAAAATCTTATTTTTCAAATCAATTTTCATTATTTGAAAAAAAAAAACTATTAAAATAGCATTAAAGCAAAGTAAAGTTTGGATATAAAAACTAGTCGAACAATTTTGGATCTAGAAATATATACACAATAGTCTTACAATTGGTCTACTGATCAAGATAGTCTTGAAATAACTTTAAGTTCAAATTGCTAATAAACTATTTATCAAAGCTTTCTTTAAATAAGTAAATTAATAAAATTCTATCTATCTATGTTTGTGGCTCTACGGAACTCGAAAGTTCTTGCAGGAACCACATTTCTCCAAGTCTCCCTATTGTGAGCTATAACCATCCAACTCCTACCCTCTCCCAACTCTTTCACTTCCCTTCCTACATTGTCTACCCATTGTGTCCTTGGTCTTCCAAGCAGAGGTTTCCCAATCGGTTTCCCCATCAATATATTTTTCGCCATCTTTCATCTCCCATTCTAGCCACATGTTCTAATTAACAACATTATTAGTGTTTTTTAAAGAAAACGAAGTAAATCAATTTTAATTTAATTTATTTTATAGAATACATACATATGGAAATGGAAAAATATTTTAAATTATAACAATTCGATATAAAGAAAATTCTTTTGACTTTCCTGTGGGTGTATTTTTTCATCAGGATTAATTTTGTTGTCAATTTTAACCCTTAACGAACGAGAGCATTTAATTAGACTATTTAAAATAATATATGCAATGTCGCGAGTATGGAGGCATTCGTTCACTATTTCTGCATTTTGTTACAAAAAAATATGTTTTTCGCTTATATGTATGTTGATCAAAATGACATTAGATGCTTCACAGCTCTTTTGGTAATTTCATGATATTTATTTCTAATACCAAACAAAATAAGCAAACAATGAATTTGATTTTATTTTAGTATATGGTAATTTATAATATATATAGATCAACATTTTATTTAATCCATAAAATATTTATTTTTAATAACTAATTTACTAGTATATTAATATTTTATTTTTTCGTTTAAATTAATCTTAATGAATCCAAATTTTAGTGAAATAATCCACTAGCACCATCTTAAATTCAAAAATTCAATCTAAGATTTTGGCTGAATAAATTGCAATCAATTGGGAAATCCTGAGGTATTGAGATCTATAATTCCGCAGAACCCAGGCCAAAATCAGAGCCGTCCTAAGATTTTCCGCGCCCGTGGGCTTCTAAAATTTTGCGCCCCTTTTCATAAGAAATTTTCTAATAAATTCACATAAAATAATGACACTCTTCAATAAAATTTGAAACAGTGTCATTTGAGTTGAAAATGTTATATCTCAACATTTTCAAACTGCACAATTATCGCTGCTGTTAGGATTCTTATTAAAATTATTTATTAAATGCTTATACGGATATAATGAATAAGAAAAATAGATATGTATTTTGAATGTGCATGATTAAAATCTTTGAAGTGATGTCACTCCGGGTTGGAGGTTACTATAAAACTACTATTTAACAATAAGAAAAAATATATAAACCAATAAAAAATGCCGCCCCAGAAGGATTGCGCCCTAGGGCTATAGCCCAATTAGCCCTGTGGTTAGGGCGGCCCTGGCCAAAATACACTAAATGATAAAAAAGATAGAGTGATTAATAAATGTAAAAGAAGAAAAAGAAATTAAATAAATGAATAACAATTATAGACCTTCAAAAAAAATAAATTATGAATATTATATCAATCAAAAAATATAAATTAACAATAAATATTAAACTTACCATATAATAAATCACAAAATAAATGTTTTCTTCAGCTTCGTTTAACTCTTCTGTAGGTTATTATTCCAATATATATATGGGGGCAGCATGGCTAAGTGGGTAGAGTACTAGATTTCTACACAGAAAGCCTGAGTTCGAATCCCAGCATAGAACTCAAGATTATATATTTATTTAATTAATTTAATTTAATTAATAAATAAATATAAATCTAATTCAAATTTAACATCGGCTGCCCCACCGAAGAAGGCAAGGGGAAACCACTTCGGTCAAATTTTCCCATGAACACCCTATGACTCCTGTGGAGTTATTAGGGCCACGACACTTCCGCTAGGAAGTTATCGACAACGAAGAAGAAGAATATATATATAAATATATAGATGTATATATATTATATACTATATATATATCACAACATGAAGTAAAGAAAATAATTTTATAGTAAGTATATAAAAATATATATACTATATATGTAAAATTCAATTATAATAAATAATTAATAAATAATAATTATTTACTTGGTGTGTACATTTTTATTAAATTTGATATCTTTGGTGGAGAGGGATGATAAATATTTAACGCAAAGAGAAATATATCTAAACTAGAAGTTTGTCTTTGCTCAAATTAAATATTTAATAATTTTTAAATTTGAATTTATAAATGTCTTATTTATTATTTATTATCCATTAAATATTTTATAGGAACACAAATAACAAACGATATCTCTTATAAATTTATTTATGTCGAATCCTACCTTGGAAGACTCTGCTTAACCACCGAAGTTAAGTTTCTTGGTGTTTTCTTGGATGATGATGGCACTTCAGTAGGTTTGTCTAAATAATAAAAATAAAAGGATTATTTATAAAGAAGAACAATTAAATAAATCTATGTTCATTAATTGAATATCATTGAAAAAATGCCCCGACTCTAATAAGATTTAAAATTTAGAGGTTTTATAGTAATAAATACAGAATACATAATGCTATATATCTATAAGAATAATTTATATATTTATATATATAATTAATTTTAAATAAATAAAATATAATTTAGTTTCCTCAAATATATTGGAAAGTTTTGATAATAAAAATAATAAATTATTAGATAGTTTTGTATTTTTAATTATTTATGAAACATTTATTAAAAAAATTCATATTATATAATTCATATTCATATTATATATTATTTGTGTGTCAAAATTTTCTTTGCTCCCGTACCCTATACATTTAATTTTTAAAATAACAAATGTATATTATTTTCAGTTATAATGTAATTATTAATAATTTTTTTTTTTTGTTAATACAAAATATTCATTAAAAATTATTAAAAGAATAAATAAAAAAAAGAACTGCCGAAACCCGGGATCGAACCAGGGACCTTTAGATCTTCAGTCTAACGCTCTCCCAACTGAGCTATTTCGGCAGATATTAATATTATCCTTTATTTATCAACATGAAAGAGTAGAATTTTGAATTTTTCAGGAATAAAATAAATATGAAAACATTTACTTTTTTAGTTTAATATATCTATATCTATATATTTAAAATATATTTATAATTATTAATTGAATTATTATAAACAATTTAATAAAAAAATATATAATTTTCAGTGCCCTCTATGAACACAATAATGAAACAATAGCGCACATTTTAAAATAAAATATGTGAATATTATAATAAAGGAAGTTATTTATACAATCGTAATTTATTGAAAATCTAAAGGTGGACTCCAGTTAGATATGGATAAAATTCATTTTTTTCTATACTATATATTCTAAGAGAATTTAATTTATTTACAATTAGAATCATCAGTAAGATAAATAATCTCTATTTATTGTGTAAATTAATTTTAATTTTAACTTATATATTTTGAAGTAAATGATTAATTGAATAAGAGAAGACTATTTTTTGCTAATAATATATATAGGAAATTTCATAAATACCTGAATAAAGTGTGATATTTTCTTTTTCCGCAGGTATTGTTTTAGAAAAAAAATTCAGCTTATCACCATCTAAAAAATATTTTTATATAAATAATCAGAAAAACGTTTCACATTACTGAGAGGTGAAATATAAAAAAAACAATATTAACTAAGAATAAATAAATATATTTTTAAATTTTTTTTGTACATTTCATTTAAAATTTTATCAATTTTATTTTTTAAAATGAAATAAATAGTTATTCAAATAATATTAATATAAATATAATTTACATTTAAAAAAAATAATTAAGGTTTTTTCATTTTCAGTACAGTTGCTTTTTCATATTTTATATAAATTCACTTTTTATTAATGAGCCTGTGCATTTCAAAACATAAATTTAAAATAAAATTTAAACATAAAAATTTTCAATTTAATAAGTATTCTTGTACATTTGTTGAATTTTATATAATTACTAAAAATATATATTAATATATATAAAACATAGTATTTTAGTATATATTCAAAATACTTATAGAATATTAAATGAATTTAGATTTATATTAAATTTTGATATTAATTAATAAATAATTAAAAGACAACTTATGCAGAAAGGGTATTCAAGAAGAACAAAATTATAGTTTTATAAAAGCAAAATCAATAATGTTTGAAACAATGGTGTAGAAAATAAAAAAATATTATTTAAAATTATGAAATTCTTTTATATTTATTTATAAATTTATTTTCTCTCTAAATATAAATAAATAATCTTCCAAGACTTCTAATTGTGGATAAGATTTCAACTCTTTACCCTTCTTCATTAATGAATTAATTTTGAGTTTATCTTGTATGTATTCTTTTACCTATTAGGAAAAAATATTTAAATAAATGCCTTAAAAATAAGAATTAGAAAAAATCAGGCTCAGAACTTGTTATTTACATGTTTAGAATAAATGTTAAATATTTTAATTTCACAAATTTTTATTAATATTAATTTAACCCTGTTTTTTTCTGAGAAGAAAATCAATTATGGTAGCTGAAAGTAGATTATATATGAAATAATATATTATATATTCATTATGATTATTTTTTCTAGATTGCTTTCATTCAGGATTCATCAGAATCTTCATTCAGTCGTATAAGTGATTATTTTCAGTTTTGAAAAATATTTATAATTACCTTGGTTCGGTTCTGTATATCGTGATGCCTGATATTGTTGTTGTTGTTCTTGATGTTCAAGTAAATGAATAAATGACGGTTGTGGGGGTGTAGATGCACTAGCCACACGATTTTCAATTGCCATTAACTGACGTTCCAAAGCTATCATTCTTTGAAAAAGATCCTTAAAAAAAGAAAATTGTAAAATTTAGAAAAATATATATTAATTAGATTACTATTTATTAGAACAGGTATATAATATAAATTATGGTAATTATACAGGAGACGGGCTAAAGAAGGTAGGTGGTTGAAACTTACTTTGAGGTGTTCCTTGAATGAATCTGAACAACATTATATGCAACTTTTTTTATGATCTCTTTTAGTTTAATTAATAAAATGTAATTAATTAAACAGTGTATTTCTCCTATAAGAAGGCTCAGTGGCTGACATTTTGTATATTTTTAAGACAGAATGATTCTGAACAACTTTATGTGCAACTTTTTTTAAGATCTCTTAAAAATATAATCTCATCTAAACAGAGATACCCACCACCTTGCCCCCACCGAAAAGTCGTTGTAGGAATTCAACGTCGGGGTAGAATTCAAGTTGCTGTTTATCCAACTTACAAAAAATATAATCTCATCTAAAAGGGAGA
The DNA here is from genome assembly GCA_963082975.1 of Labia minor. NCBI lineage: Eukaryota > Metazoa > Arthropoda > Insecta > Dermaptera > Spongiphoridae > Labia > Labia minor. Next base: position 41,675,050 of record OY720345.1, read on the forward strand.
TACCCACCACCTTGCCCCCACCGAAAGGTTGTTGCCGGGATTCAACGTCGGGATAAGTTGCAAGTCGTTGATGAAATCCAACGTCGAGAAAGAATACAAGTTGCTATATGTATATGTATATATGTACACTGTTTAATTAATTACATTTTATTAATTAAACTAAAAGAGATCATAAAAAAAGTTGCATATAAAGTTGTTCAGAATCATTCAAGGAACACCTCAAAGTAAGTTTCAACCACCTACCTTCTTTAGCCCGTCTCCTGTATAATTACCTAAATTATTATTTATTATTTAATTATTCTTCTATGGATGTAAGAAATTGGTTTTCTTTATATATTCGATAATTTATTTATGTTATTCTTTAGGTAATATAAAAATATCATTATTTAAAATTATGATAATAACGCATTAAAAAGAATATACCGTTTCATTCTCATCTTCATTTTCAATTGTATCTTTCTGATTTTTAGATGAATATATTGTTGTATGTATTTTAACTGGAGATAATTCTTTTTTAGGAGATTCTGAATTATCAGACGAAAAACTTTCAAAATGAAATTCTTTATAAATTAGTTCTCTACAATACAAAATTAAAAACGATTCAAAATACCAATATCAAATTAATAAAATATAGATATTATAAATAGCAATTACTGATCCAATATTGAAGGTTTAGGTGATAATTCTATATTCTTGGGAGAATAATCTTCAATATTTTCTTCTTCATTTAATTTAGTTGAATTATTCATATTTGTTTCGCGATTCATGCTGAAAGTGGAAAAAAAAATCAGCACAAAATGATTAATAAATAAATTTTAGGTTTGAAATGGAAATATTAATTTAAATTAGAATTAATTTATATTTTGTTTTAATTTGTTTTATATTCAAAAGACGTCTTAAAATTGAATTTACCTATATTTTTATATTTACAAATTATATCATTTATAAAAATAAAATATTAAAAATGTGACAAAAGTTAGATATGTGACATTAGATGTAAACATAACATTTCTTAATACAAATTTCAAATTTTTAAGACATGTTTTTAGTCAAAATCAAAACATCATTAAAAATAATATATCTTAAATTCAAAATATATGTATCTTTATAAATTATTTAATTATTTAATTCTATTCATTTTAATTAACTTAGATCAAAATATTATTTTCAAAAATATTTAAATAAATTGAAAATATATTTGACTAATTTTTTTAACGTTCAGTCAGTTCAGTTAAGGTTAGTATTTAATTTGGCATGTTTATAAAAAATATTTAATTATTAAAGAAATATATTTATATATATCATATATATTAACGTTTTAGGAATCAAAAATATTTAATTATTTAATTTGTATTTAGTATATTTTAAAAAAAATGGCTTCACTTCCAAATCCACAATTGTCTGAAGCGGAACAAATGAAATCGGTACAATATATTATAAATTAATTTTATTTTTAATTTTTTAATTGATTTCAAATATTTTATTATTTATTAAATAAGAATGACTGTTTATACCCAAGAATTTTATATATTTATATATTTATTTGATATATTTATATTTCTTTGCAGTTTCGTGATTTTTTAATTTCTTATAATAGATTGTCAGAATTATGTTTTAATGATTGTATTTCCGACTTCACATCTAGGGACATCAAACCTAAAGAGGTATAATATTAAATTAATAGTATGTTTAATAATTATATTTAGCAATACACTATATATATCATTTAAATAAAATCCATAAGTAGGTATGTTTAATAATAGCCATTTTGATTCTGTTTTAAATTTTTCTAAAGCCTATTTATATCTTTCTTTCTCTCCTTTTGGTTTCTTCATATTTCTCATTATTTGCTAATTTCTGATAATAATATTTGAGAATCCATATTATATGTATAAATATTTTGATTTGATTATGTTAATTTCATTTACTATTTCAGGATAAATGTGCTCTTAATTGTATGGAAAAATTTTTAAAAATGAATCAACGAATCTCCCAAAGATTTCAAGAATTTCAACTGATCGCTTCGGAAAGTGCAATTGCAGCTATGGGCACCGCAGCAAAATCATGATTATTTTTGTAATCTTAGACATTCCTATTATATTATTATATAATTATATTACTTATAAAGACTATATAACTTTATATATAGATGATTGTTTTTAATAAATTATTATGTATTAGAAATTTAGATTTTTTTAAACAATTTCCTCTAATGATAAAAGAAAACTACGTATATTTAATTTATAAAGAATTACATAATACTAATAAATTGCTGATTTTAAACTATTCAAGAATTGTTATATTAAATTATAGTTTGTTTTATATTAGAGGTAGTTATTTTACTTAAAAGTTGATTACCATTACAATTATAAACAATTTGTTTTATTTCATAATAGAACACTTTTTAAATTTTAGCCATCATGTTATAACTAACTTAGTCATTTTTTCCAAAATGATTTATAAATTTTTAATTTAGAAAAATATTCGAATTAGGTTATGTTCACTTTTTGAAACCACCATGGAAAAGATTCGACAATTTTTTGAACTTTCAAGTTTCTCAGGTTTTTATTAATCGACTATAGGCAAGATGAAAATTCCTTTAAAATTGGTCTCTATCATTTTTAAAACTTGGAAGCCCTCACAAAACCAAATATATTTATATAAATTGTTGAAATTTTTATTTTCATTATAATTAATTTGGAAAAAGGATATAATTTTTAGTATTTTATTAAAATAAAAGGGGATATCGTTTGTCTTTTTCTTTTGTCAATTACTAAATTATTGATTATGTGACACAATTATTTTATTAACTAATACAATCAACATTAATTTTATACAATTTCTCCATCTCAATTACATGTTAATTATAGAAACCATTGGAAACAAATTGATTAAAATTTTTCTTACTTTAGAACATAATGACTAAAAAATATGACTTTGACAATGTATATAACCGATTTCTAAAACTAATGAATTCAGATATATCCAAAAAAATTAATAAGCAGGTTTATATTTAGAAGTGTCCTATATTTTTTTATCTGTTTTTTATTCGGAAAGGAGGTCTTAGATATAAAAATCTTTGAATGAACAGTTTCCATATCGTTTAGTCTTTTATTTTTAAAATGTGAAAACAATATATATCTAAGGCAAATTTATCATTTTTAAATAGTATTCTATTTGCTTTTAAAAGTAAAGTTCTAGTTGTCTTTGGAATTGATAACTCTAACCAAAGAAAACTCAATGAATATCACCAGCATCACAAACAGGATGGCTGATACAGAGAGATAATTCTAAATAATTTAATTAATTAAATAGATCTTTTTCATATTTTTCAAATTGATAAATAATAATTAAAATTTAATCTTTAAAATAAATAATTCATAATTTTCTTAATTATTCATATAATTTATTTACTTAATAATAATCTATTCAAATAAATATAATAATATGATTTAATAAGTCATATGACAGTTAATAATTTTTTCTTTTTATATTATTTAATTAAAATATTACTAGTCACAGCAATCTTAAATAGCGATCCCAGTCTTGTTTATATCAATCAAAAATTAAATTTTGTATATAATTAATATGAATATATATTTATATTAATTTTCAAATATCAACTTGTTAAAGATAAATTACAATAGTTTATTTAAAATTCTTCGTATCTAGTTTTTATTAAAATTTGCCCACAATCACACACTATCGAGATTTTTTTAAATTTATAAATATAATATTTATTTGATCAAAATAAACTTCCAAAAGAATAAATATATGAATTAATTATTTTTTGATCGTTAATTTATCAAAATTTTTATTTTTAATTAAAAATTTTAATTTTTTTATTTTTTTATAATTTTTTTTATTCATTTTTTAATTGTATACAATTTAGGACAAGACACAACATAATTTTTGTTTTTATTTTTAATTATTAAACTTTAAAGATTTATAAAAGAATTAAAACTAAAATTTTAAAGGGTGAAAATCTTTTTAAAATAAAACAATTTTCAAAATTTAAAAAATAACTTATTTTAATTAAATAATATTTATCATTTTCACCTGTGAGATATAAAAATCTAATTAAAATAATAATTATCTATGAATTGACATTTTATAAGGTATTACACTTCTAAAAGATGAATTTTTCTTTGTTTTTAAACAAATTAAATTTATTCTCTAAAATTTTGTATATTCTCCAGTATATAAAATGTAAAACCTTCCTAAATGCAGTTAAGACAAATAGGTATTCTACATGTAAGTTAAATATTTTTAGTTTCTTATAATCGAGCAGAATGAATAACCAAATAATTATACTTTTTAAATGGACGTTTTTTTCAGTGGCGGTTTGGTTCCTTGTCTGAATTTGGTTCGATATTAAAAACCGTAGTACTGATGAAATCTTGGTGATTTAATTGAAAATCGAAATGTTTGTAAAAATCACTCACAAATTACACATCAATAATTCATAAGATTATGATCTTTTCCAATTTGTCGACGGTAATATATATAAGAAAAGAAATAAAAAATAAGAACCAGAATATCAGTTGAATTTGTTAATAGATAATTATTAGAAGAGATCAATAATGTCTTCAGGAAACTCACTTGTGACCCCAACTTAATATAAAATATCTACATAATTTTCTAATTGGTCAAAGGTGATGTGTGCAGTGTGCATCATGGTAACAAAGTCTATTCTATCTTCATCGGTTCTCATTGTCAGTGACTTTCAAGATATTACCATTAGTATTAATTACCTAAATATCACATTTGTAATAATTCCCTTCCGCCAAATGAACATTTAGAATACATACTCGCATAATAAAAGTACATAAACATCTTTTATCCCAACTACCTCAGTTCTAATTTTTATTGGATGATTTTAACTGAAGTGGAGGATTGGACATATTCCTCAAAAGATAAGGTTAAAAAATTTGATTGCAGGAGAATATATTATTATTTTGAACAATGAGAACCCAACTCAATTTAGCACTGCTTCTAATATATTCTCTTGTATAGACTTAACACGCTAGTCCTAGGCACAAAATTTAAATGGAAATCATAAATTGAAAGAGAAAATTGGAATATTTTTAAAAGATTTAGGAATTAGAAAGTTCATTCATTTATCTATACGATTATTTTCTAAAGCATCTTCCAATGTGCCTTTAATAATTAAAGCTGAGCAAATTCTTATCTCTTGCATATCATGTTCCATTCGCAAATACTATAAAAACAATGAAAAAATACTTCTAATAATGCAATGCTATAAAATCTTTACTTAAATTCGAGATTTTCTTTAAAATATATAAATAAATTTTGGATCAATGATCAATTCTCTGAGAATTGGATCCAAGCCATTCCTATATCAAATCCTAAACCTAATATAGAAATAAATACCATCACATTTTTCAGATTTATAGGCACATATCAATGTCTTCTGAGGTCTGTTAAAAAAATGGTAATCAGGTGTCTGTTATGGTTAATTATAGGTTATTCAGAAAGTAATTTTGTTTATTTTTTGTGAAAATGAAAGACAATTTTTGTATAATGAATAAAAATTTTCTGGCAAAAAACTGATACAGGTAACTTTGGACTTTTTCATTTGAAGCAAAAGTATTACCATCCGGAAAAATACAATCCTCTTACAATTACTTTCCTAACAACCTAATAGAAAACGAATATTTTAAATTCAATGTGGTTATAGGAAAAAACTATTATGTTTAGATCACCTCTAGTCGCATTAGAAAATTATAAATAAAATTTATTTTTAAATAAAGAACATTGCATAGAAATATTTTTTGATTTAGAAAAATCATTTCATACAACATGGGAGTTTTTAATTATAAAACAATTAAAAAAATAACAGATAAAAGAGCATATGGTTTTTTGTTAAAGGAGCGTTATTATAAAGTGACAATTGAAATCCCCTTCTCTACATCTAAATTACAAGAGAATGGAAAGTATAAGAATCGATTCTCAGCACAGTCTTATTTTCATTAGCTATGAATGATGTTCTCGATTTTATTAAGAAACCAATTCAATACACACATTCTACATTCTGCAATTTTTTTAATATCTCGAAACATTGCATTTTTACAAAATAGTATAGAAATTAACAAAATATCTGAATACATTAATGAGAACGGTTTCACAACTTATTGTATACCCTTGTGTGTCTTCAGTTTTTACATATTGACCAACCATTTAACCTAACTGGGATAAATATATCTTAAAAAGTAAATGATAGATTTTTCGAATTAAATTTGAATTCTAAATTGAGAAGTTCGAATCAAATTAAAAATAATTGTGAAAAGTTAATGAAGTTGATAAAGAGAACACTTTCAGCATTAATTTATATTTCCAAAGTTAAGTCTCTTCTAGATCATCCCAACCATAATTTATTTTTGTAAACTTCAATATTACAAAGAGAGATCAAAAGAACGAAACCCTTATCATGGGAATTTCTTTCATACTTGATTCTTTTAAAATTTTTGATCAAGATTGGCCAGTACCCAATATCCCTCCACGGACCACTATAAAACTCGAATTAATGCTTTTTTGTCACATTATAAAAAAATAATACTAATGCACAAATATATAATATATTATGTAAAAATATTATTAACTACCCAGACTTTGTATAAATATTGAAATATGGGCCCAAACAAACTAATTTAACTTGTTGTGTCATTAAAATGTATAAATTCGAAAAATATTTTAAACCTTCTCACATATTTATTGCTGAACTAAAGACTAGCGAATTATCACTTTTTAAAAAAAATACTAATTTAATGTAAAGTATTATACAGGGTGGGGCAGAAAAACCTATCAGATTTCAAAACGTTATAAAATTAAAACCACACAGCTTGTCTAAAAATTTATTTTATTACCATATTGAAAATTTTATGCCATTATTAAATTTAAATTTTGAAAAGCACATCACTCAAATGTCGTCCTTGGGAGTGGATACACTGATTTAGGCGCTCGCGGTAGCATTCCATGACTTTCACCGTCATTTCCACAGGCAGAATTTTCGATATTGGAGAGACGAAAATCCTCGGGAAATCCATCAGGAACCCCTCCATAGCCCAAAAGTGACTGAGTGGTGTGCTCTTTCCCGCCTAGGCGTCTGGGGGCCTTACTTTTTGGCAAACTGTAACGGTGAGCGCTATAGATAGTATTGCGATCACGAAAATTTTCGATGTTGAGATTTTGATGTTTTTATACGTTTTGAAGGTTCCTGAATTATTTTCACTAAGGTTGAGAAATATGTCTGTGTGTGTGTGTGTGTATGTATGTAACCAAGATTACGCAAAAACGGTTTGAGCTAGAATGGTGAAATTTGGTACATGCGCATTATTCAAAATTCATAGTTTTCTTTCAACTTTTGAGAAATGTAGCTCAACCGGAAGAGGGTCATTACCTACAACGTTTTGATTTTTTTAAGATAAAGATATATGTTTGATAATTTTTCACAAGATTAATAATTGTATAAAACTGCTATATATAGAATTTCAGCTTGATTGATTCGCTGAAAGTACCAGAATTAATTTTTTAACACTGCAAATCTCACGCGCCAACTCGTGACGTGGTGCCATCAACAAAGACCCAAACATGCGCTGGTTTAATAAATATTATTTATTAATTTTAATTTATAATTTATAATTAATTAAATTTAATTTAAATATAATATATGTTATTTAATCCAATTCAAATTTGCGAGATAGTCGAGTGGAGACACTCCAGATTTTTTCTCATCACATTCTTTACCACCAAATTTCGTTTCCTATGAATGTTATTGTTCTTCCTGTTATTCGTTCATCTTTTAATAATTTTAATATTTTTGTCAATTTTACCAAATGTTGCTTTGAAATCAATAAATAATTCAAAAAGTTTTTCACGTTTTTCTTTTAATTCTATTTTCAATTAATACATTTAATATAAATATATGATCACTTGTTTCGTAAATTTTCCAAAATCTTAACTTTGCATGTACAACAAATTTGCAGTGGTATTGTTATAAAATTTGCTAAAACTTTGCTCTTTGACTTTATTTTAGATGACAATATTTTAGATTTTAGACCCTAAGCAATCACTTAAATTTTGCTTTAACTAGTCATTGTTCTAGACCAGGGATGGGCAAACTTTTTTAGGATGCGGTCTACTTCTAATTTTTTTACAATAAGTCGGTCCACCAGATATTTATTAAAATAATAATAATAAACAATGTGGTATAAATGTACATAGGTAACTAAAAAAATAGAATAAGAAAGGAACTTAGGTATATATTTTCAAACAAAATTTAAAGATTATAAAAGTATAAAAATATCAAGTTCATAAGAAATATTCTGATTCGAATTATTATTTAAGATAAAGTCATGTGAAATTGTCCGCATTAGAAGATTTACACTGCATATCCTCTGCTAATTTAGTAAATCTTGGTGTATAACTGCCAGTCTTGTACTGCATTCGAGGTGATTGTCTGTAAGACGGGAGCGATATTTTGATTTAATTATATTCATCGTAGAAAATGCAGATTCACATAGGTAGGTAGAGCCAAAGAACGATGTTAAATTTAATGCGAGACCTTTTAAATTAGGATACTTAACTTCGTCCATTAAATTCCAAAAAATATTTGTAGGATCTGAATTATGTGCTTTTAAAATTATGTCATTTTGAAGATGAGAACTTCATCTTCCTCAATAGTTATAGAAAACAATTCGTTTATATTTTTGGTTATTTCTTCCCCGAGTAATGGAATTTTTTATATGCTAAGGAGTAGTTTAAGTAAAAAAGGCAATGAGTAAAGGCGATCACTTTAAAATGACTCGGCGGTCCACCAGTCGATCGCGATCGACTTAATGCCCATCTCTGTTCTAGACCATTGATGCTCAACCACTGTGCCGCGGCACTTTTGTGTGCCGCGAGATTTTCAAAATGCCAAATTTTACAAATGTAAAGTTCAAATTAAGAAAAAGTACTTATTTATTTTACATATATATATGTAAAAAAAAAAGGTAAAAGTGTGCCGCCAAATTTTTAAACCGTTAAAAGTGTGCCGCGGTAAAAACTAGGTTGAGAATCACTGTTCTAGACTTCACTTTAAAAAGTAAAGTTGGATTTAAAATTATCTTAGTCGAGATTTTCTAAAAATTAAGCAATAGGCTCATATAGAAATTTACCTTCTTTCTCTGTATTGTTGCTAGCGATCAACTATATCGTATACCTATTCTAATTAAATCATGATTGCTTAAATGTCTACTATGATAAGATCAGTGCAGTAACCATTATTTCTAGAAACTTTCATGGATTTTGCCAATTTCTTGGTACAGGTGGTTGGTCTAGAAGGTGTATTATCAAATTCTTAATTATAATTGCTCCTTTAACAACTTTTTTATAGAAAAAGGTAAAATAGTCATAGACGGTAACATTGGCCTTCATTGAAAATAACATCCTCTTCTAGCTCGTTCATATTTCAGTTACCCATTATTAGAGCTTGGTTGAAATGTTTAATGTATGTATAATTCAGCTATAATATAACTCAGGCGCCCTGTAACTATCACTTGCCAGATCTCTACAGACCTTTCTCACTGAAAATAAGCCAGTGTAAAAAAATCCTTAATTCTTAATTCAGCTTTTCAACAAGAAAGAACAGAAGAAGACTTTCACAGAGGACTTCACGAATGTACCCAAAAAATGTCGAAACATAGTTAATAATAAAAATAATATATATAATAAATAATTTAATTTAAATAAATAAATCTTTACTTTTTAAGAAAACTTGTTGAATTTTACTAAAAAAAAGACTAGGAATTTGTATGTTTTAAAATAAACATTTATATTAATTTATTTTTTAAAAAATTCTATAAAGATTGATAAAAATGATTAATATTTTTTTTAATTTATTATTTATTTAATCATCATAATTAATATTTATTATAAAATAATATTTTTATCTAAAAAAAAAATTTCTTTGAAAACATTAAAATTAGGAGGTTCAGTCTTCATTGTGCTACCAACATCACTTTTTGCCTACTTGCAAGGAGAATAACATTTAACGAGTGAGTTCACAGAAATAACATATGGAAAGATAATATTTTTTTACTTAATTGGATTCATGTCTCAAGTTATTAATATGTTGAAATTTTGTATTTTAATACGTAAATAATTGAAACATTTAACTATTTTATTAAAAAAAAAAAAATTTTAGCCAAAAAAAATCATTCTAAATTAAAGATCTTATAAAATTTATTTCAACAAGACTTTCTAAATTCAAATTGTACATATTTTGATTTGAGATTTGAAAAAATTAGTATTGGCCTTTTATTTGAAAGATTTATAGATTTAATTATTAATGAATGTACAATTTTTGAAAATAAATAGATGTAAAAATAAATTTATATATTATTTTTAAATTAATTATTTTATCATTGCAATATTTATTATTACATATTTCTTTTTTCAAATGTTTTCAGTTTTAATGAATACATAATTAGAAGAATGAAACTCTTAAAGAAAATTGAGAAAATAAATGATATTATATGAAGAATTAAGTAATTATCAAATGATTTTTGACTTTTTGAATAATAATTTCAGAAAAATATAAATTTAAACTTTCATAGAGTATTTGATTTATAATTTTCCATACAATATATTTACATAATTATCCAATGAATAATATGTATAAAATAGAGAAAATTTGAAAAAAATATATTTATTAAATGTAAATCAAACAATTCATTTTTTTTATAAATAATAATAATAATTATTTTTTTTTAATATTTTAGGGCTATAGAAATTAAAATTTATTTTAGTCATGTGAAGCATTTTATTATTAATTTATGTTATTTAATTTAATTTTTAAATTCTCTGAAAAAATATAACTTATAAAATCTATTCAAATTCCAAATTAACTCTCATGAATTTGCTGATATTATTTTTCATTCTGTGAAAATATTAATTTAATAAAGATGATAAAAATATTAAATTCATGAATTCATGAAAAAATAAATATTTTCCTCATATCAGTCATCTATCATAACAGGTGGGCACAACATTAAACCACCCTCAAAAATGATTGTTTGACTAACATGGTCTGCTATCTAGCGTGTGACTAATGGAACAACCAAATCCAAAAAGAGGAAATTCAAAAAACGAACTTAAAATCTAACTTCAAATCCTATTAAACTTTCTGTGGTCCATTTCTGAGGATGATTATCTTGTTAAACGATTAAACATATGATAAGGTGTGGATGGTTGGGGCGGGGCGAGTGGCGACCGCCTGAAGGAATCGCCTGGCGTGCTGAGGTGAAGGCGCGGCATCGCAGACAGGCAGTCGCGCCTCAGCCAGAGCCGAGGTAGCATTTACCTGTGTATAGTGAAGTCAGTGTACAGTGCCAATGGCAGGAGAGAGAAACATGCGATTCGGCTACTAACACGCCAAAAGGCAAGTACTCTCCCCTCGCCTGGTATTCCACTCGCATTTTCCAATCCATCACCCCCCACTGCCATCATCCTCTCAACACCAACCACCAAACATTCACAAAATTTAAAAAAAAAAAATAATAAACATTATTCCTACTCACATATTTAATAGAAAAATTCTAATTCGATAAATTTCTATCAATAAATAAATAAATTAATGAATTAAAATAAAAAATAAAACATATTTACATATTACATAAAAATATTAGTTTTATTTACATATATCTGACATTGCTTAAAATTCAAAAATATTTTTATATATCTTTATGTTTTATTATCTGAAATATCGAAACACTGCCTATGGATATATCCTTAGAATATCTTTATTATATGGTATATGTCATTCTGTTTGACCCAGATTATGATATGGATAAAAATTAGACTCAAAATTAACTGAGTTTTTTCTACAATAGTTGATATATTCTTCTGTTTGAATATAGAAAAGATTCTTTATCAAATTAATTATTTTCTATGACTATAATCATTCTTTAATCATTTATCACCAAATTGTGGATTTGAAATTGATTCATTATATTTTTTGTTTTAATTTTGGTTAATTCTTTATTTATCTTTTAGTTTTTTTTATATTTTTTTATTTAATAATATATTAAGTGAAATAATCAAATGATAAATAAGATTTCTATAAAAGTTTTCTTTAGAGAATATGTGATAAATTAAAATATCTAGTTTACATATATTTGTATTGACATTCAAAGGTCCAATATGTTTTTAAGTTTCCTAATAATAAACATTCATTAATGTCATTTTGTTTGTCAGGTGTCAAAGACTAACTTTCACATATTTTCATAAGGTATTTTGTTATAGAAAATTTGGAATGTAACATAAAAACAAACACAAATTATCTAAAAATGTTATTTTTATTTTTTAATTTAATTACAAATTTATATTTATCAGCATAAATTTTAAATGATAAATTTTGAGTTTCATTAAAGAAGCATTTATTAACAAAACCTCGTCGATTATACTTTATATATATATATTAAATTCTAATTAAACCCTTAATAAAAGATGATTCCTCCTCCTGTCTGTCACGATATTCCCTTTGAAATTTGTTTTTAACATTTTACTGTAATCAGAGATAGAATTAGATAATATACATTCTTAAGAAAAATATAATTGAATTTAAAAATAATTTATCCGCTGAAAAATAAAATTTTTGCTAATAAAATTATGCGATTATGTGAACTTATTATCTATATATATAAAAAAAGGTTTTTGTCTGCACATTGCTCAGAATTTAAAAATTTTTGCATATCTTTGCGTTTCATGACCTCTAGAATCCAAAAGTGACTTTAGAATTTTTCACGTCTGTCTGTCTGTCGGTCTGTCTGTCTGTCGGTCTGTCTGTCTGTCGGTCTGTCTGTCTGTCGGTCTGTCTGTCTGTCGGTCTGTCTGTCCGGAAAATTACTATTTTATAGACTCAGAATTGGCTGAACCGATTTCTTTGAAATTACATCACAATATTCTTATATACCCCTAGAGTAACATAGGCTATAAATTTTATTTATATGTCAACAATAACCGCAGAAATTAATTTTTTAAAGTTTATATAATTCTCCGTGTTGTTCATTCAAGAGCAGCTCGCGGCTCACTGTCGGCCTAGCGGAATCATTTCAAACAATGAATTATCATAGCGATTCCCAATAGAAGAATTATTATAATATTTCACTTTTTATTTTAAATTCTAATATACAAATATCAATTCAATTAAATAATTTATTCTAAAAGTTCTCAATTTAATTAAAATATTTATTAGATCATATTTTTATCTTAAATTATTTTTTATTTAATTGAATATTTCTTCTTTTCTATAATATATATATAATAATATATAAATTTTATCATTGAATAATAAAAAAAAATATTATTTAACCTGAATTAAAATGGCTGAATTATATTATCTTTGTTTTTTATTTTAATTTAATTACTCTATTATTAATTACTAAATATATATATATATTATATAAAAATTAAAATATGATGATATAAAATTGTTTTAAATTTTTGACATTTTTAAATTGGGTATATTTTTTAAATTTATTAAAATGTCTTTTTTATTTATTATGTTTAAAAGATTCATTTTTATTATGTGATATTAATAAAAAATAACGATGCTCTGTGCAAGTCGAATCATGTTGCACATAATTAAATAACAATTGCCAAACAAAGAATATAATATTTTTTTAAATTCTTATATTTAAATATCATTTCAATTAAATAATTTATTCTAAAAGGTCTCATTTTAATGCAATTTATAATTTTCTTCTAATTCAGATTTAGGACAAATCGTACAACATTATATCAAATCTCGCTAAGAACATTCAATATTTTTGTACACAAATTATTCAGAGTATTGGCTAAGCGTATCACTCACAATCAGTTTATATTGAAATTTATATAAATTAACAAAGTAAAAATTTTTATTTGTTTAAATTTTATTATAATGAATCAAAAAAAATTAAATATATAGATCACATGATTAAGAGAAGCAAAAAACTTGACAGAAAATAACTGTTGGATGGAGGTCGGACATGACAGAAACTGTAAGCGAAATCTTCATATTGCGGCGAATAATTTTCAAATCCCCTAGCACCACCAGAATTAGATAAGTTTATTTTAAGGGAGGAAAATAACTATGATCTAAAAAAATTAATAAATGAACTTAATAATAAAAAAACAAATAAATCAATTAATTTAAATTAATACTATTAATGAATGTATATATTGGTCATTTATCTATAGTTTTATACCGTTAATTTTTATAAATTGTCTCAAGTCTCTATTTTTGCATTTTCTCAAGTTTCATTATAATTAAAAATATTCAATAATAATCTAGCAATGAAAATAAAATACCAAAATGTAATGATCAAGAAATATTATACTCTATTTCATTATTATAACATATACAATACTTAAGAACCATAGGCGGAGGAAATATTAGGAGATATCATTGCGGGTTCAGGCCAAATCGACCAACATTAATTAAGATATTTTCATTATGACAGATATTAGGAACAAAACCGCGAATTCAATATTTCTGTTCACTAATTATTTGTAGACTTTAGTAAAACATACGCATGACTCAATAGATCCAATCAATCTTCAAATTTGTCTTGAAGGTAGTAAAGAAAGAATAAGATGCGGAAATCAATTGTAAAATATTAGGTTACCCAGACGACTTAAATATAATAGGAGATTCGGCAATTGCGATTACAGATAGCGAGGAAAATTTAATGGAGGTTTGAAATTAATAGGGATAAGAAAAAATATTTAGTAACAAAGAGGAAGAGTATTAACATACAAAATCTTAAGATACAAAATGTAGAATTTGAATATGTAGAAAAATTGAATGTAATCACGAAGGATAATAATATTTGAGAAGAATTTAAATCGGGGTTGCAATCGGGAAACGCCTGTTATCTGCAATAAAGAGGCTTATCTCTTCAAAATTATTATCAAAGTGAATATATAAAAAGATTATTTTGCCTGTTGCATTATATGGGTGGGAGGCATGGTCTATGACCCTTGGAGATGGGAGTAGATTCAGAGTATTTGTGAATAGGATTCTTCCCTGCATTTATTGGCCAAAGAAAGATGAGGTCACCGGGTATGGGGGAGACTGCATAACAAGAAATTGCATGGCCTCTCTGCATCTTCAGAAATAGTTAGGGTTATAAAAGGGAAAAAACTGCGATAGGCAGGGCACGTGGCTAGAATGGGAGAGGAAAAAGATATTGGTGGGAACGTCCGCTTGGAAAACCAATGACGCGTAGGAAGGGACGTAAGAGAGATGGAACAAGGGCTCAGGGTAGGGACACTTGGAGAAATGTGGTTGTTGCGGCTAAGAACTTTCGAGTATCTTTGAGCCACATAGGTAGATAGATATAACATATACAATAATAATATATATAATTAATATAGTGATTAAATTAAAATATATTTTTTAAATAAGAACACAAAAAGAAATGAATGTTTTATGTAATATACTGATTGAAACAAAATGGATGAAAACCTTTTA
The DNA here is from genome assembly GCA_963082975.1 of Labia minor. Lineage (NCBI taxonomy): Eukaryota > Metazoa > Arthropoda > Insecta > Dermaptera > Spongiphoridae > Labia > Labia minor. The sequence continues at coordinate 41,690,570 of OY720345.1, forward strand.
ATACTTTCAACCACCAAATACTATGTACAACTCGGGGGTACAGGGGGCGGAGCCCCCGTCTAGGTGTGAAGAGCGCCGAAGGCGCTCTGAGCAGCTAGTATTTAATAAATGTTAATATAACAAATAATAAATGAAAATAATAAAAAAAAAAACAAAACAAAAACAATAAGGAATTTTATTAACTTAAAATATAAATATATTAATTAATATTATTAATTTTAATGATAATTATTAATAATTAAATAAATCATCTTTTAAAGTAAAGTAAAATTAAGTACTATTACTGTTATATAATGTATTTAAATTTAAGAATGGATTTTTGTCTAACAATATAATATATATTAAAGATGGTCAGCGGTATAATTATTATTTAAAAATACATTATATTTTAAATAAAAGTTTATATCGTTTTATTAATATTAATGTGCTATACTTATTCTCTAAAATTAAAGAGGTGGAAATTTTCTAAATTAAGAGTTGTTGGTTAATTAATATATAATAAAAGTAATATAAATTTATGTGTTAAATATTAAAACAGATGTATTAAAGCTTACACAAAAGAATATAATAGGATATTAATTTGTATATAATTTAATATTAAATTGTAAAAATATAATAACACAGATAGTGGTTTATGGTAAAAACAAAAAGGAAAAAGGAAGAACGTGAGACGCACGTCAGAATATAAATTAGGCACATTTCCGAGGACAAAATTTATTGAATTTAAATGAAATATTAAATCGCCGACTCCATCTCCAAAAAAAATATGAATTTTCTTTGTAAATATATATTTATATATAGATTATGTATACAATGCAAATATAAAAGAAAACCTTACATACAGTTTCTGAATTAAATAGTTAATTAATGAAAAAATTATCATAATCATAATTGGAAACAAAAAATAACAATTTTTATCAGATAATCATTCATTCATTTACTAATTATAACTTATTATTATCATAAATTTTACTTTCTATTTTTATGTCTTTTTTAATGCTAATAAAATTTGAAAGACAATATATATTATGTATAATTTTAAAATATAAAAAGGGAAAGGTATTTATTTCTAATAAATTTTTATAGAATATCAAATAATATCCTCCTATTGGAAAAATAGTCAAAATTATTCTCTTCCTATTACTATTATTTCTAATAAAAGTTATACTTTTTTAAAAAATAATATTGTTGGAACAATGAACTGAAGTTTTGGATTTTATTAAAATTGCTTAATTTATGAGGGGTAGTATAATTTTTTAAGAGTGTTCTTCAATTGAGATAATCCGAAAGAAATATTTAGGCATAAGCATGCAATTAAACTTTAACTATAATATAGAAAAATTTTAAATATATAAGGTGTTTCATGAGGAAGAGTAAATATTTTAAGAGACGGAAGTATTTATTTGTGATACATACTAACAGTTGTATCTGTGTACAAAAAAAATTTGGAAACATTTTATACAAAATTTTTTATTGCAATTTGTCTATACTATTACTTCATAAAATATTTAATATTTATAAATAATAATTAGGGGTGCCTGTGCCCTATGGCTGTTTAGAATTTTGTTCAAAGATTGTATGCACTATAGCTTTGTTAAAATCAGGAAATTAAAATCTTAATTTTTTCTTAATTTTCTGAACATTGGTGAATTGTAATTCCATTTCTGATGTCCAGTGATCACTATCGTCAGAATTCTTTATATCCTGATTATTTAATTTTTATAAGAAAATCTAAAGAAAATAATAATTTAAACATTTTCTTTTCGAATTTATTAATTCTATGTTTTATGTACATATCGCTTCAATTAATATTTAAAAGACTTAAACAAAGCCTTTTCAAGGAACTTATAAGCAATTGGTGTATTTGTTAGATTACGATTGAATATAAATTGAATTATATATCAATTGTTATATTTTATTATAATATTTTTGATAATATATAAAATAACAAAAAAAAAACAATAAATTTGTCTACTCTTTTGAATAGATATTGATAAAATGCTCAAATTAAAAAATATAATAATAATTCAAAATAAGAAACTAAATAAATTCATAATACCAATCGGCCCAGTCAAATTTCAGCTTAAAGCCATACAAAGATTACAAAAACATTAATATATATATATATAAAGTATTAAGTATATTATATATAAAGTTTTTTTGTTTTTAAAAACCAAGTTTTTAAATTAAACGCAAATTCAAGCAAACGATAGTTTTTTACCTATATAATAAATTTATCGTTTATAATAGTTATAATTTGTAAAATTTACTTAAGTTTAAATCTAAAAAAAAAAACAAATATAAACTTTTAAAAATAAAAAAATAAATTAATTTTATATTAAACAATAATATTATTTTATATAAATAAATACTATTCCTTAATTTATTTGTCATTTCGTCAAAGAGTGGTTGGAAAATAAAAAACCCCGAGAAGTAACAAAATTAGCTGGAGTGTCTCCACTCGACTATCTCGCAATTTGAATTGGATTAAATAACATAATATATTATATTTAAATTAAATTTAATTAATTATAAATTATAAATAATAAATAATAAATATTAAACCAGCGCATGTTTGGCTTTTTGTTGATGGCACCACGTCACGTGTTGACGCGTGAGATTTTCAGTGTTAAAAAATTAATTCTGGTAATTTCAGCGAATCAATCAAGCTGAAATTCTATATATAGCAGTTTTATATAATTATTAATCATGTGAAAAATTATCAAACATATATCTTTATTTTTACGGTCACTTTAGAGGAAAAAAAATCAAAACGTTGTAGGTAATGACCCTCTTCCGGTTGAGCTACATTTCTCAAAAGTTGATAGAAAACTATGAATTTTGAATAATGTCCATGTACCAAATTTCATCATTCTAGCTCAAACCGTTTTTGCGTAATCTTGCCTACATACATACACACATACACACATACACACATACACACACACATACACACACACAGACATTTTTCTCAACCTTAGTGAAAATGATTCAGGAACCTTCAAAACGTATAAAAACATCAAAATCTCAACATCGAAAATTTTCATGATCGCAATACTATCTCTGGCGAGATAGTAAAAAGGCAAAATCAGCCGTCACATAGGCAAGGATTAAGGGTTGATGGATGTAACCACCAAAAATTTCTTTTTTTTTCTTTGCCTCTTAGAATAAAAGAAGGACGATAAAACCCGTTGCGGATTGCCAAAATTAGAATCAATCCCTCCACACTTAATTGTTTTATAGATTCTAATAATTGATATATAAATTTACGTTTATTTTGTTATTCATAATTATTTTCATTAAAATGAATTAAATAGTGAATTTTTAAGAATATTTATTAGAAATATATATTAAATTTTTAACTTGATAGACTGATCCCCGGAGAAGGCGGCTCTATATTCTTTTTGGAGTCTTTAAAAATTGAGTAAATTTCTGATTTATGATAATTGATGAAACTGATATATAATAATAAATTTCCTGCTTCTGGTGTGCTTTTAAATGCTTAATTTTATTTTTTTTTTTTTTAAATTAAAGAAATATTTTATGTCTATGTTATAATCTTAAAAATTGAGCAGATTTCTTTTGATATATTGTTAATAATTATACTATTAATATTAATATTACATGTATGGTATATTAATATAAATACTTATTTAAAATAATTCTTTGTCATTAATTTTCTTTTTATTCACATTTTGCTGAAATTTTAAAAAAATACATCTAAAAGGTAAAGTGGCAATTTAAATAACACGTTTGAACTTTGAATTTGAAATTTATCAAATTTTTAAAAATCCTTAACTGACCGAATAAAAATGCACACGTAAAGTTAAAATGAAACAATTAACTAATCTTTCAAATGATAAAGATTCAACTACAATTATTAATGAATTAATTTCCTGAGAGAAACTGACTTATATTGTATTATTTATTATTATTATTATTAAAAATATAATATTTTCATCACTTATTTCAAAATAAAATTGTTGATTTTTATTTATTTATTTTAATATTTGATTTATTATATAAGACATCCGCTGATTTGTTCTAATAATTTGAAATAGGATTTAGTGGGTTTTTCGTGTTAAAAGAAATTCAATTTTTATGTCAATAACAATATATCCATGTATATAAGTAACAAAGGAAAAAAAATCAGAGAGAGGGAGGAAAAATAAAAGTTAAAATCAATGTCTCTCTTTCTAAAAAAAAGCAAGAGAGAGAGAGAAATCTCGTCACCAATAGGCAGGCCATCATTCGTCAGTTTGCTTGAATTCACACAATGGCCGACAGAATGAGAGATAGGAGAACCAGACTCTGATAAAAAACATTTAAGTGAAAAATGAACAAAGAGGGACAGAAAAAAAAAACGTTTAAAAATAAAAATCAGAAAGATATGTCCAGGTGAGTTTTTAAACTCTAAACATATCTATTAATGAATGAATGTTCATATCATTACGATTTGTATACTCCATTTATTTATAATTATAATAAAAAATCAAATAATAATAAAAAATATTAAATAAAATATATTTAAAATATAAAATAAGATATCTAACTATATCTATCTCTTTTTGTCTTTATGGAATTTATCGAAACTTTCTCGATTTTAACCCTAACAATGTTTGGAGACCCATAGAGATCATGCAATTCCACGTTGTGCATTCTCCATCATTCCCTGGTTTCGTCATCTATCTTCGGCTCATATTTGTTATAAAGAACCCTATTAAATACTCTTTCATATTCCAAAGTCATAGACCACGCTACACACTCACATACACTCACTCATTCATTACACTTCGTCCAACGTTTCTCCAATTTATTTATCCCTTCCAAATAATAAGATTTGTCAAAAATAGATTTGTCTGTGAGATGGAGTCAAATCTCTTTCCGCCGAGCAATTTCTTCAGGTTTGGAAACAAAAAATAGTCACTCGGGGCTAAATCCGTAGAATAGGGCGATGAGGGAGCAATGTGTATCCAAATACATGGATTATCATAGAAATTCACTTTTTTCAATTTCGTCTCAAAACTCTGCTATTAATAGATATCAAACAAAAACTAAAAAACCCAGCTGGTTCAAATTCCGACGGGGTTGCCTGCTCACAGGAGCAGTGTTGTCATTTCATTTAAAAGACGGGAAATTCAAAAAGGCACAGACATATTCTGCTCTCGTATATATTTATTTGATTATTTGTATATATATATATATATATATATATATATATATATATATACAGGAGTAAACGTATAAGATATTAATATTTTTTTTATTTTTATTATATTTTTAAAATGGTTTTGACTAATTAATGAAATTTTGATGATCAATCAATATCAGCCTATTAAATAATATTCTGTCATTAACTCATTTTTCCCAATAAATTCACATAAAATATTTATTAGTATTATTTAATATAAAATATTGATTAACCAGACTTGTTCATTTATGTTTTTCAATATTTAAAATTTTTTTAAAACTTTTCTGATTATAATATTATATATTTATATAAATAAAATATTTAACTTAATTATTAATTTAAATAATTAATATACATTTCTTAGTATTTTTTTTTAATTTATTTTTTAAGAGGCGTTTCCATAAACATATAATAATAAATAAAACATTATCAAGAATTGTCTTATATATATATATATACTTAATAAAATATTTATTTAATATTTAATAATTTTGTTAAAAGTAATAAAAAGACAAGAAGTTATGATAAAAAAAATCTAATTAGGAGAACGGGAATCGATAGGACAATTCCACTGCTTTATTTTTCATTGTATAGTGATAAGCTTTTCGGCCAATTCATTGGAATTAGATAAATTAAAAATAAAAAATTTTATTTAGTTTATTTTGAACCGTGAAGGTGTCATAAGATCGAGCTGGTTTAGGTGAGTGTTACTAGCAAATTAATAATTATCTTTTAATGACTAATTTTAATTAATAATAGTTATTTATTCTCTATACTTTATTAAATTATTATTAATTATAATATTTAAAATTTTTCGTTAAATTATTTTATTATTTATTTTTTAATAATCTTTTAATAATACAAGAGACATACAGATGTAATGTATTCCCTCTTTACAATCAAATGATTTTTAATATTAGGAAAACATGCAATGACAATGTACGAGTAATTTTTTTATAATAAACATCACAAATACAAATTTTATTAATCGTGATTATTTTAATGAAATATATACATTTTTTATTAATTGATAATTTTAAAAACTAAACAATCCATAAAATTAATTACTTGTATATAAAAAAATAAATAAAAATATAAAAATATATGTAGTATGTATTTAATTACATAAGTGTACGCTTATGTAGATCAAAATAAAATAAATTTATACCAATTGATAGGTATAATAAAATATTAAATTCATTCTTTTCAAATAAAAAAGAATATTTAAATTAACATGTTAAATTGAAATTTGATCAAATCATTTCTATTGTTTGAAATATGGTAAGAATTATATTTAATTAAAAATAAAATAATATTTCTAAATTATATGTTTAATAAAAACGTTTGTCTAATGAAGAGATATTGATTAAATGAAAAAAAATTATAAATATATATTTATAATATAATATATAATATTTTTATCTATCTATCTATCTATGTGGCTCCACGGTACTCAAAAGGTTTTGGCCGCAGCAACCACATTTCTCCAAATATCCCTATCCTGAGCCACAACCATCCAACCCTTACCCTCCCCCATCTCTCTCATTTCTCTTTCTACATTTTCTATCCACTGCGTCCCACTTGGTCTCCTCACCAATATTTTTTTCGCCATTCTTTCCTCTCCCATTCTAGTCACATATAATATCTTTATAACAAAAATAAATAATTGGATAACAAAAGAAATCGATGACTTCCACATTGAAAATCTTGTCTTATCATATAATATTTTATAATATATATATAAATATATAGTTAAAATAAAAAAATTAAATAAAATTATTATATAATATAAGTATGTATAAATAAATGAAGATAGCAGCTGATAAATAAGTAAAATTAATTTAATTTAATAAACGTTTAATAAATAGAAAATAAATAAATTCTTTTTATAAAAATAAATTAAAATGAAAAAAATGTGGATGGTATGCACTTCATTTCTATATAATCTTTTATATTTTATATTTTCTAGTGAAGTGTTTTCGCCCATCTACTTTTTTTTATTATTAACAATAAGTATAGAATTCTTTGATTAATTAATACGAGATTTAATTGAAAAATTCCATATTTTATCATATGGATGAAATATTCATTGGAATGTTAAAACCATTTCCTCCCTCTACCTTCATTTTCCTACTGGGTCTCTCTCTCTCTCTCCCCCTTTTACTATACCTGAACCAGTTTCAAATTCCATTCAAAGACAACTTAAAAGATATAACTATTCCAAAAGAACTGACTTATGAATGAATTCCTTTTTCGCATAGTGTGATAGTGATTGTATTCCTTTATATATTTAGTAAATAAAAAAGAAAAAAATGCTGAAGTTAGGGAAAAATTTCAATAAGCAATAAAACCTTCAATAACATTCCTTTACTCACACCTTAAACAAATATATAAATCATTTAAAACAATCGTTATTCTACTATATAATACTATATATATATAGTATTATATAGCTATAGCCTATTCCTATATATATATACCTATATACTATATAGGAATAGGCTTTAAAAATCATATTTAATGAAAGCGAAAATAAATTTGCCTAAGGCGGAAAAGTAATTAATGTTATTGGTCAAACAAGTTTGTCATTTACATATTTCTAGAACAGGTTGTCTAAAATATTATTTATTTATTAATTAATTTATTTTTTAAAAATTTTTATATTTTATTTTTGAATAGCTGTCCATTCCATGTATTATAGTATATATATTATATTATAAAAAAATATTATATTTTTTTATGTTACTTATAAATTTAGATTTACAAATTTTTTTATTTATTTATTCATTCTTTAATATAATATTTCTTGATAAAATATTTATGATAAAAAAAAAAATAATTTCGTCATTAAAATCGTAAAGAAGAATTTTTACTTTCATTTACATCCATATTCATAGATTTTCGAAAATTCATGGTATTTAAAAAAATAAATTATAATTTATAGACCGAAAAATGATAGAAACATAAGGGAATAGAGAAGATAGGGTGATCAACGTTTCCACAAATATATTATTGAGTCATAAAATCGAAAAGATATGTAATTTAAGTAAATACTGTACTGGAGTTTGTTTATTATGAATAGATCGGTAACGAAGGACTCTGTGGGTTGTAATTATAAAAATGGCAAGATATTGAGAAAAGATAGGATTTGTGGGATAGAGTTTTGTATTCAGTAACACACCAAGGCGATAAAAAAATATTTATATCAGATTTATAGATAAATAAATAATATATATGTAATATAATAAATAGATTTAGATGTATATAAAAAAAAAATCATTTTGAAATTTCTAAATAAATAAACGTTTTAAAATTATATGAATAAAAAACATCATTACTCGTACCAAAAAATTACTTATTCTTCTGTATTTTCATCTATTAAAAAAATATAGAGTAGCTCTAATTTTAGAGAAATAAGTGACATTTTATGGGTCCATTCGTGGATTCTTCAATTTCTATTCATCATACTGAATTTAATTAAAAATTTTCTCAAAGAGATGAACTGAGAAGGTCAGGGGCTTTTAAATAATTAAGAGAAAAATTTCCTAAACTATGTGATGCAAAATTCAAGGAAGAATACTTTGTTGGTCATAAATATGTTAACTAGTTAACTTATAAACGATCCTATGTTCCACTTATTTTTTGGAAGAAAATGAAAAGCTTCTTCTCTATTTATAGAAAGTTTTTTTTTTACAAATATACTAATTCATATGTAAAATGTCCTTAATAATTTATTCCTTCACTCTCATTTTTATATCATAAAAACTGGAGTTAATAAAATTTTTGCTTTGCTAAGAAAAATAACAAATTCTGAATAAATGATTTTTAAATTATTAGGTATTGACCTGGAATGTGTAATTTAGTTTGGCCTTTTGATATCTAAGGTGGCTCACGTCTATTTAAAATAGTCATTAGTATTGAATAAAACAATTATTATTTCAATGTTTGTAAGTAAAATATAACAATGATTGAATAGTTAGTAATGTATTTTAGTAATTTTAGTAATTATTATTATTATTATTAATTTTCGTCAGAGAAATAATTTTATTTTCATTGATTTTTTATCAGTTTAAATTAGTAATAGTAATAATTTATAAGATTTTATATAACAAGATAGTTGGTATATAATAGTCTAAACTTTTTAGATGAAAATAAAAGTTGAAATAAAATGTGTCAAGATTCAACATTTCAGTTCATTCATGTTCAAAATGCTTTCATATTTAAGTGATGCGATTTCTTCCAGATTGTGTTTAAACTAAATTTTTCAAACAATCTCATTGAAAATTAACGGACAAAATCAAACATTTAGAGAAATTGATTCTTCAAAAAACATATAAATAGGTTATAAATATTTCACCGAGTTCCAATAGAAAATTAAAATTGAATAATTAAAATAAATTTTATAAAAAAAATTTCTATAATTAGTAATAGTAGTTTTAATTATATTATAATAATTGTATTATTTATTATTTAATATAGCAAATGTTCTTTCTTTTTATTTGAACAAAATTACAATCTATACAATTTCTTTTACTATTTAGCTTATTATGATTAAATTAATTAATGTCATGTTAGGTATATTTATCAAATATTTAGATCATAAAAAATCAAGTTTAAAACGATAAAATACGAGCTTCAAATTGCATTCCGTGAAGGAGTGAGAAAGCGACACGATGGTAGATATATAAAGAAAATATTCACAGAAAGAGAATTATCAGGCGCGATCGTAGGCGTTCATTCAAAAAGGGTCCAGCACACACGCTGGTCTTTTATATATTTGTTTTTATCTGTAAAATACGCATAGCTCCCACCTATTATATCAAGCTGTAATAAATCTTCCTGGAAATTTTAGTAATTTCATTGAAACAAATATTTTAAGGTCTATTAATTCAAATATTAATTCAAATAAAATTCATTTTTTATAAGACTATTTAAGAAAATAAAATATATATATTAATTTAATAAGTTTGAAAAGTCTAATGATAAATATTTTATTATTACTATCTCGCCAGAGATAGTATTGCGATCACGAAAATTTTCGATGTGGAGATTTTGATGTTTTTATACGTTTTGAAGGTTCCTGAATCATTTTCACTAAGGTTGAGAAATATGTCTGTGTGTGTGTGTATGTATGTAACCAAGATTACGTAAAAACGGTTTGAGCTAGAATGATGAAATTTGGTACATGCGCATTATTCAAAATTCATAGTTTTCTTTCAACTTTTGAGAAATGTAGCTCAACTGGAAGAGGGTCATTACCTACAACATTTTGATTTTTTTTAGATAAAGATATATGTTTGATAATTTTTCACATGATTAATAATTGTATAAAACTGCTATATATAGAATTTCAGCTTGATTGAATCGCTGAAAGTACCAGAATTAATTTTTTAACACTGCAAATCTCACGCGCCAACACGTGACGTGGTGCCATCAACAAAGACCCAAACATGTGCTGGTTTAATAAATATTATTTATTAATTTTAATTTATAATTTAATTTAATTTAAATTATAATATATCTTATTTAATCCAATTCAAATTTGCGAGATAGTCGAGTGGAGACACTCCAGAGTTTTTTCTAACAATTCAATTTCTGAATGTTTAATATACAAGGGCAGGACTTTCTGAATTTCACGTCTCTTAAATGAAATGGCAACACTGCTCCTGTCAACATGCTATCAACTGATTTCTGTCTAAATTTGAACCAGCTGGGTCATTTAGTTTTTGTTTGACGTCCATTAATATCAGACTACCAGGTAATTTGAGAAGAAAATGGAAAAAAGTGAATTTCGTGTGCTCATTAATGTTTTGCGTTGTTTAACCGCAATATATAGACAAGTTTTTGCGTCGTTTCGTAACCGTGGATGAAACGAGGATCCACCCTAACACACCAAGCAGCAGTCAAACATTAGAGTGAATCGGCACAAATACCTATTTTAATGTCCTCGACAAATCTTATTTTTTGGAAGGGATAAAAAAAAATGGAAAAACGTTTGACGAAGTGAATAGAGCTCGTTGAAAAATAAAATAATTGTTCAAGACAGATAAAGGTGTTCTATGAACAGTAACACGAGTCCTCTCAATCTTAATCTTGATTTCTTGATCTGAGACGCTACTTTTTTATCAAGTATCTTGTCAATTTTTCATCTCGTAGGCTGGGTAGACTCCGTTCCATAGGACCCAGCTATTCCTTTCCTTTTCTATTAACAATAATATATATATTATATTACACCAACAAAATACTATCTATTAAAAACAAATAATCCCAAATCTCATTGCGACAAATTTCAATTTTTTACAATATTTATTTAAATGCTAGTTTCATATATATATATAAAATATTATGTTTGGGGAGGCTTGAGGTTAGATGGAATTTATTCACGGCGAAATCAATTGAGAACAAAAGATTTAGAGAGTAAAAGTAGGTATAAGGGAATTGGGAGAGATTGGGAGGGATTAGTTGAAGCAAAGTTGTTGCTGTGGTCAAGGACTTTCGAGATCAGCTGTGCCATACAATTATTATAGATATATGTAATTAAATGCTGAATGATTGGAAATCGGCAGGTAGTCAGCACGAAACAGAAAGTTAAGACATAAAAAATCTCTATTTAACATATTTCTCTCACCATAATTATCAAGGTTTTGGTCCCTAACCGGAAACCATATTCAAAAGACACATATTATTAGTAAAATTTATATTAAAAACTCTATTCTCTTAATTTTATTCAATGAAAAATATATAACAAATGTCAAAATCCAGTTCTGATAACTAAAATGTTTTGTGATCATAATCATTTGATCTTTTAATATTTAATTAGAAATATTTTAATTATTTTTTTCAATATAAATTATACATTTAATTATTTGATATCCTAAAGAAAAATGTGAATGACCTATTTATTGTTCATAAATCTCTCTACTATCTATACGTATATATGTATCTATAGTAAATATTTCCTTTTTTCTGCAAATTTATTTTCTCTCCAACTTTCATAAATAAAAAAAACGATAAATTGGATTTTAATTAACACTGAGCATTAAAATCCAATCATTCCGTTTGGTTGTTTATTTTTTTTTAAGTATGTGTAGGTGTTATTTCATTCATTTTTAAATCCGTTCCGTTTCATATATATACAAAATCCATTCTGTTGCATATATATATATATATATATATATATATAATAGAATATTACCATCACTCTCAACTTTGATTTCACAGCTCGATATTATATAATCTTACTATTTCAATTTTACATTTAAAAACAAACAAACGAATTGATAAAATAATAGTAATAATCGCATGGGCTGGGAAAAGTTCTCACTATTTGCAAGTAAAGGCCGGCAAGATTAGCAAATAACAAAAAATTACCATTTCATACATAAGTTTACTTGTTTATGTTTAGATATTATATGAAAAAATATGAATAAATTTATTTATATCTATTTAGTTTTAATCAATTGCAATACAATATTATATTTATTATAAAAATAAATAATAATATATAAATATATATATATATATATATATATATATATATATATTCTGATTAAAATAAAAATACTTAAAACAATAATAATACTAAATTAGCTTATGGGAAAATATTATTTAATAAAATATGCACATTCAAATAATTTAATTTCGAAATACCTTTAGTAGTATATTTATATTTATTTATGTTATTTAATTTTGAAATATTCCAATGACCAGTAAAACAATTTTAATATTGACTTATAAAATAAAAGTATAATATAATATTTTTATAAATACAAATAAATTAATTTTCATATATTTTTAAATAAAAAAAAATTAAGTTTTTTATATATACAGTATTTATAAAACAGTTTTTTGTTACCAATAAATTAAACTACATATTTTAAACAAAATACATTAATCTATTCATTTCTATCAGATATGGTAAAAAAGTTTAATTTATAATATAAATAATATATTTTATCAATAAATAAAATAATTAATCAATAATTAAAACACATTTATCATATAAAAATATGATTAATATAAATTTGAAACTCTGCACCCTTGAAATATCCAAAATATTTTATCAATGTTATTTAAATGTTTCTTTTAAAAGAAAGAAGATTTAGAAAATTGTAATATGTACCTATATTATTTTTTTACCATTGATTTTCTTTTTGTTTAATACTTAAAATTAAAAACTTCTCACGTATCTTTGGTAAATGTATATGAGTTTGTTTCCCATGTATAATTTGCAATTTAGAATAAAAAAAATTTTTTTTTTTTGAGTTTGAAATTAGGAATAAAAATACATTTTATCTTCTTAAAATTAAAATGTTGAAAGAAAAATAATTTCAAATTTAAGAAATAAGTACATATATATAAAAGAATATATTATCTTTGATAATTGAATAATAACATTTGAAAATGGAAATAAACAAAAAAATTAGTAGAAATTTACTTGATAAAAATTTTTTTGAATATTTTATTGAATCATGATTTTAGTTGGGTATTAAATTTATTTAATCCAATTCGAGTAGGAAATGATGGTTAACTCTGATTATGCTGAAGTTGGAGATAAAAATAAAGGAGTTAATATTAAAAGCTTCTTATTGTTTCGTTGTTGTCTCTGAAATATCATTTTTGTTAAGTAATTCATGGCATTAGACGACGGTGTACCCAAAACCATCTCCTAATAGAATTGATTAGAGCTGCTTAATAGGAATTAATTGGAGTTTGAGCATCTCTCCATTTCCATTACAAGGCTTTGAAAAGTTTAAGATATTCTCAAATGCTAATAGAAAGAGGCTTTTCCAAATATATATAGGTAGTGAATATAGATTAAAAATTAATAATAAACTAAAAAAAAATATTAGTATAATCAAAAAATTGGCATAGAATATTTTTTTAGAATCAAATCCCAGGAAGTTTTGTTTAATTATAGATTTATTTTCATTAGTTAAATCAATTTTAAAATCTTTAATCTTCGAGAAGATTGAGCCTTTTATTTGAAATATGTATGCATTTTTTGATAAATTAATTTAGATAAAGAAATACATTAAATATTAATTTAAATTACATTTTAAAATTTTCAAAGATAAAAATTTAAGATAATAAAAGAAGTAATTAATGTATGTATATTTTATGGTAAAAAAAAAATAATTTCAATTAAGTAAATTGTTAAATAAAAACAGTTGATGAAAAAAAATGGGTCATCGTTAAGATGAATCGTTGGAGAGATTCCTGGAGGCTGATCGTACGTGCTGCGGTCAGAGAGAGAGTGAGAGAAATGTAGCGGTGTAGCGAACCGTTAGCTACGCTACAAGCTACAACCAGACGACAGAGAATAATTCCCGTCCATCTGAAAACAATCCATTACTATTGATAACAAGGTCCTTGACTCGAAGTAAAGACAACAGTAAATTGGAAATGGAAAAAGTAAAAAAAAAAGATATAAACAAAATCAATCAGGAACAGGAACGAAGCTGTTAAATTATTAGATAAATGAAAAATCAGTAGAATCGTAAAAAAACTACAATATAACAATAATAAAACAAAAAAAAAAGTAAAAGTTTAACACTAATCATGAATTAGAAATGCATGAAATAGGAAAACATAAAGTTATTATTATTAAATTACTTTCTTATTCAATACAATTCATGTGAATTTTCTTTTTATTTATTACTAGCTGCTCAGAGCGCCTTCGGCGCTCTTCACACCTAGACGGGGGCTCCGCCCCCTGTACCCCCGAGTGGTACATAGTATTTGGTGGTTGAAAGTAGTAAAAGGTTTTCATCCATTTTGTTTCAATCAGTATATTACATAAAACATTCATTTCTTTTTGTGTTCTTATTTAAAAAATATATTTTAATTTAATCACTATATTAATTATATATATTATTATTGTATATGTTATATCTATCTACCTATGTGGCTCAAAGATACTCGAAAGTTCTTAGCCGCAACAACCACATTTCTCCAAGTGTCCCTACCCTGAGCCCTTGTTCCATCTCTCTTACGTCCCTTCCTACGCGTCATTGGTTTTCCAAGCGGACGTTCCCACCAATATCTTTTTCCTCTCCCATTCTAGCCACGTGCCCTGCCTATCGCAGTTTTTTCCCTTTTATAACCCTAACTATTTCTGAAGATGCAGAGAGGCCATGCAATTTCTTGTTATGCAGTCTCCCCCATACCCGGTGACCTCATCTTTCTTTGGCCAATAAATGCAGGGAAGAATCCTATTCACAAATACTCTGAATCTACTCCCATCTCCCAGGGTCATAGACCATGCCTCCCACCCATATAATGCAACAGGCAAAATAATTTTTTTATATATTCCCTTTGATAATAATTTTGAAGAGATAAGCCTCTTTATTGCAAGATAACAGGCGTTTCCCGATTGCAACCCCGATTTAAATTCTTCTCAAATATTATTATCCTTCGTGATTACATTCAATTTTTCTACATATTCAAATTCTACATTTTGTATCTTAAGATTTTGTATGTCAATACTCTTCCTCTTTGTTACTAAATATTTTTTCTTATCACTATTAATTTCAAACCTCCATTAATTTTTCCTCGCTATCTGCAATTGCAATTTCCTAATCTCCTATTATATTTAAGTCGTCTGGGTAACCTAACATTTTACAATTGATTTCTTCATCTTATTTTTTCTTTACTACCTTCAAGACAAATTTGAAGATCAAAATTTGAAAAAGTTTATGCTGATCTATATTGAGTCATGTGTATGTTTTACTAAAGTCTACAAATAATTAGTGAACAGAAATATTGAATTCGCAGTTTTTTTCCTAATATCTGTCATAATGAAAATATCTTAATTAATGTTGATCGATTTGGCCTTAACCCGCAATGATATCTCCTAATATTTCCACCGCCTATGGTTCTTAATTATTGTATATGTTATTATAGTGAAATAGAGTATAATATTTCTTGATCATTACATTTTGATATTTTATTTTCATTGCTAGATTATTATTGAATATTTTTAATTATAATGAAACTTGGGAAAATGCAAAAATAGAGACTTGAGACAATTTATAAAAATTAACGGTATAAAACTATAGATAAATTACCAATATATACATTCATTAATAGTATTAATTTAAATTAATTGATTTATTTGTTTTTTTATTATTAAGTTCATTTATTAATTTTTTTAGATCATAGTTATTTTCCTCCCTTAAAATAAACTTATCTAATTCTGGTGGTGCTAGGGGATTTGAAAATTATTCGTCGCAATATGAAGATTTCGCTTACAGTTTCTGTCATGTCCGACCTCCATCCAACAGTTATTTTCTGTCAAGTTTTTTGCTTCTCTTAATCATGTGATCTATATATTTAATTTTTTTTGATTCATTATAATAAAATTTAAACAAATAAAAATTTTCACTTTGTTAATTTATATAAATTTCAATTTACACTGATTGTGAGTGATACGCTTTGCCAATACTCTGAATAATTTGTGTATAGAAATATTGAATGTTCTTAGCGAGATTTGATATAATGTTGTACGATTTGTCCTAAATCTGAATTAGAAGAAAATTATAAATTGCCTCCTTTTCCAGCTCAATTCATTTACCCACCCATGTTGCATATGGCATCTAAATTTCTTAAAACTCCGTTTTTTTAATTTAAAATAGAAGGAGAGAAAGAGTTTTAAATTATATTCGAATAGTCTATATATTCTATATATCAGTATTTTTTTTCTGAATTTAATAGCAAGTTGATTTTAAAAATTTTCCATTCTTAATGCATATGATTGATTACATGTGTTAAAATTTAAAAAAATTCAAATATTCTAATTTTTATATTTATATACAATTTAATATTATTTTTTATTAATATCATATCAAAAAAAAGAGAATTTATTAAAATTAAAAATAAAAAAAGAAGCCTATTAATAAAAAATTGAATGGTGATTTAAATATTTTATTAAATTAATTAAAATGAGACCTTTTTGAATAAATTATTTAATTGAAATGATATTTAAATATAAGAATTTAAAAAAATATTATATTCTTTGTTTGGCAATTGTTATTTAATTATGTGCAACATGATTCGACTTGCACAGAGCATCGTTATTTTTTATTAATATCACATAATAAAAATGAATCTTTTAAACATAATAAATAAAAAAGACATTTTAATAAATTTAAAAAATATACCCAATTTAAAAATGTCAAAAATTTAAAACAACTTTATATCATCATATTTTAATTTTTATATAATATATATATATATTTAGTAATTAATAATAGAGTAATTAAATTAAAATAAAAAACAAAGATAATATAATTCAGTCATTTTAATTCAGGTTAAATAATATTTTGTTTTATTATTCAATGATAAAATTTATATATTATTATATATATATTATAGAAAAGAAGAAATATTCAATTAAATAAAAAATAATTTAAGATAAAAATATGATCTAATAAATATTTTAATTAAATTGAGAACTTTTAGAATAAATTATTTAATTGAATTGATATTTGTATATTAGAATTTAAAATAAAGTGAAATATTATAATAATTCTTTGATTGGGAATAGCTATGATAATTCATTGTTTGAAATGATTCCGCTAGGCCGGCAGTGAGCCGCGAGCTGCTCTTGAATGAACAACACGGAGAATTATATAAACTTTAAAAAATTAATTTCTGCGGTTATTGATAAGATATTAATAAAATGTATAGCCTATGTTACTCTAGAGGTATATAAGAATATTGTGATGTAATTTCAAAGAAATCGGTTCAGCCAATTCTGAGTCTATAAAATAGTAATTTTCCGGACAGACAGACAGACAGACAGACAGACAGACAGACAGACAGACAGACAGACGTGAAAAATTCTAAAGTCACTTTTGGATTCTAGAGGTCATGAAACGCGAAGATATGCAAAAATTTTTAAATTCTGAGCAATGTGCAGACAAAAACCTTTTTTTATATATATAGATTAATAAATAAAAATAAATTCAATTATTTTTAATAATAAAGGATATTATTTATAATTCATCTAATTAACATTTCATTGGTAATTATTGAATGATTATTATTATATTATTAAATAAAAGTAAACAGAAAATAATGAACAATTCTCACGTTCCCGCGGGCTCCATAATTTGTCTATTTATTTTAATGTGGCGGCATGAGCCACCGGTGGTATATGCCGGCGGGAACATGTTTTAAATAAAATTTAATTTTTTTAAATTTAAATTAAGTAACTATAATTAATTTGATTTATTCCATTTTCAAGTAAATTTATATTTATTTTACTTATGTAACACAAAACAAATATTCAGATAAAATTGTATAATTGATGTTCTATTTGTAATTTATTTCTATAGTTGCAATATTTAAATTACTATTGTTGAGTGTTTACTGTTTTGAATTTGAATTTGAATTTGAAAAATGTTGAATGAAACAATACCTAAAGAATTCACATCAATTTTAGAATATTATTTGAAATAAATGAAATATTTGTTTGTTTGTTTTTTTTTTATTTTATTCATCAAATAACTTTCTAATCTTCTATGTGAGTTCTATTTTAAAATTAATTTTTACGATTAAATTATTTTAGAGAAACTTTATATTCCCTTCGAAATATATCAATCTGATTTATTTCTTAAAAGGATGTCATAAATCTTTAATTTTGATCTTGAAATTATACATGACAAAAACTTGGGAAACCGTTTCATTTTACTAGTAACAAATTTGAGTTTATTCCGAATCATGAAATCATGATCCAACCCTAATGTGCAAAAACATCTCGGATGAAAATGGCAGACTTAATACTATGGTAAACAACACAGAAGCAAAAAAAGCTCTGGTGATAAAGGAATGCCATGAAATGTAAAGTAACTCTTTGATTGATATAACATATTTAATTATTTTATAAAATTTTAACTCAGAGAGAGAATTAAAAGAAGGGAGTAATTTTAATATTAATCACGTTTTGAATGAAATAATATTAATTGATAAATGATAATAAATACATATTTAAATTTTTATTATTTTGCATTTATTTTTGTGTGTTACTTGTTTTATATTTATTTTATAATACATTTTCAAAAGTGAAATAAATCAATTATTATGCTGTGAAAATAAAGATTAAAAAATATTTCAATAATTTTTTTACTATTGGTGATGGTTGAATTAACAAAAAAAAAGAGTTATTATCCGATTTCAATTTCTGTGATTAATTATTAAAGATCCATTTAAAATCATTTTTATTCCATGAACAGATATTTTATCAAAATATAATCCAAATTATTGATTATATTTTCGAACTAATCTGTTAATAGTGTCAAATCGTCGTATTTTGAATAAATAAAATTGTATATTCAATTAATCGATAATTTGTTGTAAATTCGTAATAGATGATAGGTAAAATAGGTAAAATGAATAAATAAATAAAACTAAATTGTATGTTTACATTGGTGAGTAGGGATTCGCAAATTCAGGCCTTTAATCACGATTATTATTGCGGTAAGGGTAATTTCAGTTTTGTTTTTTTGTAATTTGTCCAATTATCAGGATAAATTTTTTATTCGGAAATTATTTTTTCGCGAATTCATATTTTAAATATGAAAAAATTTTTATTGAAATAATTTTCAGTCATTCTCAAAGTATCAATACATTTTGTGTTGCTATGAAACTTGGGTTCTTCATAATATAAGACAAATCAGAATAACAGACGTTGATCTCGTCCTTGTCCATTTCTATTATATAATACATATATACAATATCATGTAAGTCGTAAAACTCCCTACTGCCTATATAAATAATATATTACTTTATTCCACACAAAATATAGATATTATATTATTAAATATGACAGTTACTAAAATATATTATTAAAATTTTATTACTTTAAGAGAATGAATGTTATAAAACTATGAAAATTTAAAAATTAATGTGTAGGTGCTTCAAAAATGGGATTATTACTAGTAACTACAATTGTTACTATTATTACTACTAGTACAAGAACTTTTTGTCATCATTTTCAAACTAATACTAAGTATTAAAGGTATATAGCCTTTTTGAAATTATAATTATATATATGTTTTAAGATACTAATTGAAATAAAATTAATATGAAAGGCTTTTGCATACAGACTTTCAACCAAATACTATGTATTACTTCGGGGATACAGGGGGCAGACTGGGCAGGAGGGAAGAGAGCCGAAGGCTAGTATATATATAGTAGTTATTGGAGTTAATTTCAATAACTGTATGTGTGTTCTTTGGATATGATCGAATTGCGATTTTGTTATGCGGTTCGATTTCACGTACCAGAGTTGCGCTTAGTCGACCAATCAACCCATCCCTCCAATGAAAGTAAAAAAAAAAATTTGCAGATTTTTTTTATGTATTGAATTTACGAATTTACGAAATTAATTATAATTAAATAAAAATTAACAAGCATATTTTTATTATATTATTTTAGAAATTAAATTAATTTTTTTTTTTGCTAATTCTACTTTTATTTATCATAAGTTAAGATTTTTATCTAGTATATTCTATTTATGTTTCACTCTCACAGAAATACGATTAATAAAAAATGATTATTAGAATGATTATTATTATTTATAAAACAATATATGCAATTTCTATTGTAATAAAACACACCATTTCAATTCAACAACTTTACTTTTGTTCTATCGTTGTTTTCCGAGTGTGTGGGATACAATTCCAATATTAAAAAAGTTTTTAAAATGGTCTTTTTCTCTTGTATAAGTAAACATTTATCATGGAGAGAGAGAGTAAAAGTTTTTTTCCCCTTCATAAAAAGGTTTAAAAGTTCAATTATATAACTTCGAATTTATAGATTGTATTATATATTGAATTGAACATTGTATGTAACACATGGATACACATCTTTTTATTTTATTATTTTAAATTTATATAAATATGAGTAGAAAACCGAAAAAACAACAACAAAATTTAAGTATTTTGATAAAATATATTAGGAGTAAACTAGTAATCATATTTGGATCATATTAAAGAATGATTAGTGTCCCTATTCTTCTTTTTCCCTTCATTTATCAGCTCAATAAATAATAGATAAAATATTTTATGCTTGAAATATATATTCATGTTTTTTTTTCTTCCCTTTTTTCTTCTCTGTCACGCTCCATTTTTTTTCACCACAAAATTTATATTATTTTCCATCGAAATAAAATTAATTCCACACCTACGAATAAAGGAATACTTTTATTTAGTAAAAAAAATAAAAAATAAATAATGAAATAAACTAAAACCATAGAGTTTCCTATAACTTTATTTTTGTTTTATTTGATTATTTAAAAACAAAGTGTCTCGGATTACATTTCATGTTATCTCGCTGAAAAATAAAATATTTTATATTTTTCTCATGGTTGAACAATTCAATTAGTAAGATGAGTATCCTAAACATAGCCTAGAGGATTTTTAAAAAATTATTTTTCATTTTATGATAGCATAATTCAGATTAGAAGAAATACCTGAACAATCTATTTTGTCGATTTTTTTTAAGATCAAAGATGAAATAATGGATATTATAAAAATGAAAATCATTTAGAAACAGAAGTTTAATTTTTTTTTAAAGTATTCTATTTAAATTCATCTTTTTAATTTTGAGGGAAGGTCAATAAGTCTGTGACTTTTTGAATGAAACACGTTTCTGGATAAAAAAATTATGTTATTTTTCAACATAGTCTCCTTTTAGCTCTATACACTTAGTCCAATGTTTCTCCAATTTTTTTATCCCTTCCAAAAAATAAAATTTGTCGAGGACATCAAAATAGGTATTTGTTTGTGAGATGATTTCATCGTTGTAGTCAAATCTCTTTCCGCCGAGCCATTTCTTTAGGTTTGAAAACAAGAAATAGTCACTGGGGGCTAAATCCGTAGAATAGGGCGATGAGGGAGCAGGGTATCCAAATTCATGGATTATCATAGAAATTCACTTTTTTCAATTTCTTCTCAAATCTCGAGGTAGTCTGCTATTAATGGATGTCAAACAAAAACTAAATAACACAGCTGGTTCAAATTTCGACAGAAGTTAGCTGATAGTTGCCTGCTGACAGGAGCTGTGTTCCCATTTCATTTAAGAGAAGGGAAATTCAAAATGTCAATGGACTTATTGACCTGCCTTCGTAGTATAATGATGAGGTTTTTTCTTCTTCTTCTTCTTTAAGTGCCTTGTCTGGTCTCCCTGACGTAGGCGATCACTCTGGCGAAGACATCCCTGTTTTCCGCCGCGCGGAACAGTTCTCCCACACTTTTCATGCCGGTCCATTCCCTGATATTTCTTAACTATGATTGTTGTTTTCTCCCTATTCCACGACGACCCTCAATTTTCCCTTTGAGGATCAATTGAAGAAGGTGATATTTATTACCTCTTAAAATGTGGCCAAGATAGATTTTACGGCACTTGACAGTGTTGAGGAGTTCTCGCTGTGTGTTTGATCTTTTCAAGACATCATTGTTGGTAACTTTCTCGATCCAGGGAATTCTTAGCATTCGTCTGAAGTTCCACAAGGCCTCCAGGCGATTCATTGTACTGACCTTGAGTGTCCATGCCTCCACCCCATATAAGAGAATGGGCCAAACATAGCATTTGACCAATCTCTGTCGTAATTTGAGATTTAGATTGTCATCGCAGAAGAAGATGAGGGTTTACACTTGAAAAATGAGAGTTCAAACACCAACAAATTTGAAAATAGTTAAGATTTATATAAAAACATTTTATTTAAAATAAATTAAAAAAATATTACTTTTAAAATAACTGAAAGTGGTTTGGAAAAAATATACTTTGCTAATTATTAAACAAACAAACATTTGACTTTCCATTCGTTCAATAAATGTTTGATATATTAGTTTTGATTCCATTAAATAAAACAAAAAATTATCTTTATTAGAAATGCAAAGTCTCCTTCCTAAGTTAGAAAGCAGAGCTGGACAGAAAGTTGGTCAGTTGAAAAAAACAAGGATTTTCAGCACGTCTCTTTCACTTATGTAATTTTTATAAACTCTTCAATTATCCTTCGTTCAATGAACTATGCAATTATTCTAAAACATAAATTCTATGAAGTTATTAACAATCATTTTATTTTTATTAAGCAGTAATATAATTAATAAAAAAAAACAAAAAAATAAACTAAAACATTTGTTGAGAAAAATACCTGGAAGAATAATCAAATAACTTTCCCTCGAAATTAACATAATCTATATTTTTTTATATAATATGTGTGTGTACTGGAATATTTATTAATAAAAAATACTTTATAAAATTTTATGAAAGATATTTTTCTTAAATTAATTGGGAATTAATTGACTAGGAAAAAATACTCTTTGTCTCTTAATTATGCAATTAATTTACTTGTTATGATTAGATTGCAAAATTTTATCTATGGATTGACACCGGTTCCAAACCTGAGGTACAAGATGTTGTTTAGGGGTATAGAAAGATATAGTTATATTATATGACAAAAAAATAATATCTTATGTATCAAAAATTAAAAAGTAAAAATTTAACTTGATAATATTTAAAATTTACATTTATCAACAAATTTGATTAACCCACCTATTTTCCTAATAAAAAACGATGGAAAAAATTACCCTTGGTTTTCACTCAACTTATTTAATTAAATATATCAAAGTTGGTTAAATTTTTCATGCAATAATATTTTTAATATATAAACTTTTATATAATAAATATATTTTTTCGTGTAAAAATAAATATATATATTATTTTTATTCTAATTTAATGTTATTGCTCACCAAATGATGAGATACTAGATTAGAGAAATGATATATCACGGGGACGCTGATGATAAAGGTTGAAAACTGCTTATAGAGTTATTATAGTTAAATATTTTAACTTCAACTAAATTTTAAATCACTTAAGATATTCCCAATCAACGAGAAGTAATTTATAGGATTTGAAAATAAAAAAAAAAATTTGGTGTGTCTCCCTCCACTCGACGCAATTTGAATTGAAATAATTAACATATATTATATTTAAATTAAATTTAATTAAAATTAGTGTTAAAAAATTAATTCCGGTACATTCAATCAAATGGAAATTCTATATATAGTAGTTTTATACAATTTTTAATCATGTGAAAAACTATCAAACATATATCTATATTTTTACGGTTAGTTTAGAGGAAAAAAATGAAAACTTAGTAGGTAATGACCCACTTCCAATGAGCTACATTTCTCAAAAGTTGATAGAAAACTACGAATTTTGAGTAATGTGTACAAAATTTCACTATTCTAGCTCAAACCGTTTTTACGTAATCTTGTCTACATACTACATACAAACACGAGATAGTAATAATATAATTGTGAAATTTAATAATAAATAATAAATAAATTAAATAAATTTATTTTAAAAAAATAAATAAAATAAAATTTTCGTAAATGTATAATTAAAAATTCCAAACTTTATTTTTAATTTTAAAATATATAGTCGTTTATAGGCAATTTATAGGATTTGGAAATAAAAATAATAATATAATTGTGAAATTTAATAATAAATAATAAATAAATTTATTTTAAAAAAATAAATAAAATAAAATTTTCGCAAATTTATAATTAAAAATACCAAACTTTATTTTTAATTTTAAAATATATAGGCATTTATAAGCAATTAATAGGATTTGGAAATAAAAAAATAATATAATTGTGAAATTTAATAATAAATAATAAATAAGTTAAATTAAATAAATTTATTTTAAAAAAATAAAAATTAATAAAATAAAAAAATAAACGAGTAAAATACATTCTGATAAGATAGTTTTTGGCTGGATTTGAACCCTGGTGGTTTAAGAGGGCGTTACGAAGTTCATTTTATTGGCTGGGAATCGGTAGCTTGTTCCTGTAATCCAGAAGCATAGAAGCCAGGTTTGAGGATGTCCCGGTAATGTCAATAGTTCCTAAGATTCTTCAGTGTTCAAGGGGGTACCGCATTTATAGTTCAATCCTAGAAATATAGTTAAAACTATAATAGGATTTAAGCTAATTAAATTAGAAAGGAATTAGAATGCGGGGTTGGACATCTAAGAATCTTGGATCTATCGATTTAAGGCAGACTCAAATCTTTTTTTTAATTTTTTATTATTATATAATTATAGATATATTTTATTATTTTATTTTATTCAATTTTAAAATTATTATTTTGTTTTTTGTTAGTGGTTTGTATTCTATCAAATAATTTGAATTTGTGTAGATTTTTAGTTGGATAAAATAAAAATAAACCATTGCATTATATATCTGGAATCTAATATTATCAAAATATATTTTATATATTATGAATGTGATAAATAGAAAAAAAATTTAAAAATTTAAAAATAATATCAAATTAAAGTTTGCCCTAATGTAATTTCAAAGTTGGATTTATAAATATAAAAAATCATAAAATAATAATAATAATCACCAAAAAAAATATAATTATATTTCGAAGTAATTAATAAAAAAATGTACAAAAGTCAGTGTTTTTTTAAATAATATTTATTATATATTATTATATTTACATTTATTATAATTATTTCTTTTATTATAATAACTAGTTGACAAATTAAATAATAATAAGTCAGATGCTGAAAGAGTCATGAGGAGATAAGGAATTAAATCTTATAATATAAAATATGAAATAAAATATTCATAAATATTATTATTATAATATATATTCTTGAAAAAATATTCTCTTTTATAGTATATATTTATTATTATATTCAAGGATGAATTCTCATTAAGCAAAACTAGCTGCTCCGAGCGCCTTCGGCGCTCTTCACACCTAGACGGGGGCTCCGCCCCCTGTGCCCCCGAATGATACATAGTATTTGGTTGAAAGTCTGTATGTAAAAGGTTTTCATCCATTTTGTTTCAATCAGTATAAGTAGATAAGACATGTATTTGTTTTCTTGTAAAATATATTTTAATTTAATCAGTAAATTAATTATATATTATTATTGTATGTGTTATATTTATCTAACTCTGTGTCTCTACAGTTTTCGAAAGTTCTTACCCGCAGCATCCACATTTCTCTAATCGTCCCTATCCTGAGCTCCAACCAAATCCTACCCTGTCCCATCTCTCCCATGTCCCTTCCTTCATTGTCCACCCACCTTGGTCCTTGGTCTTCCACCGGATGTTTCCCAATCGGTTTCTCTCAATTTCTAGTTTCTCCAATTCCCACCACGTCTCCTTCCCATCCCAGCCTTCTCGATTTTATAACCTTAACTATATCTGGACATTATTTCTCATTATGCCATCTCCGCCATCCCCCTGTGACCTCATCTTCTTTTGGCCTATAAATGCTGCAAACAATATTAATCTCACAAATACTCTAAATCTACTCTCGTCTCCCAGTCATCGATAGGGTGACCAAACGTCCCGTCTTTAGGTGCTCTGTCCCAAAAATGTCTTCGGGACAATATTTAGGACATTTCGTAATTTTTTTTTCAAAATTTTTTCAATTTAGTTCTAAAAAATACTGTTTGTCCCGGTTTGGTGTTTTCGAAATATGGTCACCCTAGTCATCGATCAACATGAAAAATAATTGTTTTATATATTTTAATTTTGATCCTCTTTGATGAGATAAGCCCCTTTACTGAATAATAACAGGCGTTACTCAATTACAACGTCGATTTAAATTCTTCTCGAATATTATTATCTTTCGTGATTAGAGATCTTAAGTATTTAAATATTTATACTTTTTCAAATTCTACATTTTGTATCTTAATTGTATGTAAGTCGTATCCGTATCATAATTCTTGAATTTTTTTGTTTAATTACATTTCGGTTGATTTTTCCCCACAATTTCTCTAATCATATGTCTCCTCTTCCAGTCCAATTCATTTTCCTATCAATGTTGCATAAGGAATTTAAATTTCTTAATTTGGCTAGAACACTCCATTTTTTAAAATTTTAAATAGAGGGAGAGAGAGAGGTTCTAATTATATATATTATATATATATCTGTTTCTATGACAGCAAAAAAGTAAACAAATTACATTCATACAAACTCTCCTTTATATATATTTCTGGAAAATGGAACACCCGCAGCTCAGCTCAGGAGTTACCTAAGATTCTAATTTCTTTTTTATTTTTCATCATTTGAGGTACCCTTCACCTCTGAAAAATTTGGTTACCTTACTCCTTGTAGTTTAGGCTCTGGAGTTTTTTGCGTACAGACGGACACTATCGTATTAAATATATAGATAAGCACGTGCATTCGAAAAGGAGCATGACAAAATGGATGTTTTGTTTATCTGACTAAATAAATTTTAATTAATATAACTAACTTAATTAATAATTAGTTGAGATAAGTTTAATAAGCACTATTTTTGAAAATTTCATTAAAAATATAAAAATAAATAATTAAATAAAACCAAAAGAAATTTCAAGTATAAATCAACTTATTACTTTAACTTCACTTATCAATTAAATTTTTTGTTTATTTTTTATTTTTAAATAAAATAATTTATAAATGTTTCGGTAATCTTTCATTTGATTTAAATATCAAATTTTAAAATCTAATTAAATATGTATAAAATTATTAAATACTTACTTTTATTAATAGAAAATTAATTAAAGTTTATGAAAAATCGATTTCAATTTGTCTTAAGGGCGAACAGACAGACAGACATGAAGCGAAGTTGATAAAAACGTTATAAATAGAGAGAAATAAGTTTTCAATCATATTGATTAAAAAAAAAAAAATGAAAAAATAAAAGACAAGAAAATAATGTGCGTGAAGTTAGCACCGCCATTTTATAATTCCAGAAAAAACGCAATTGTGCTAGATTGTGCTAAGTTTGTGCTACGTTGTGCCGCAAACGCCAGTCACCCATCTCAAAAAACAAACCGGAAAATCAAAAAAAACCGGTTTTTTTGCTGGCACCGCCATTTTGTTTTTCCAAAAAAACAAAAATTGTGCTGGATACTATCTTGGCTACTAAACATTGTGCCGCAAACAGAACAACTCTGGCTCTTTCCGTTTAGGAGAAAAAAAATATCCAAATTTAATATTATAAGACATAGTATTAAACCTCTTATAATTTTTTCAGAGAGAGAGATAAACAAATTATGCGAGTTGTGCTAAGTTGTGCTGGTTGAATACAACAAAGTATCATTCATTAATAAAATAAATGTTGCATAGCTTGCGAAAAAAATGGCAAAAAGTAAGATAGCAAAAACTGAAAATTTACATTTTTGAATTTTCGAAAGTTGTGCTGAATTGTGCTAGTCGAGCACAACAACTTTCCCTAATGGCACAATTTCGTCAGATCAAAACTGTCCATGGTACAGGCCAAAATAGCTTTAGGTTTGCCCGCTAATCATTATTTCGATCTTTAATTGCATTTTAATCTCGAACCATTACAGAAATCCAAATTCTGCGGGTTGTGCTAAGTTGTGCTGGTTGAATACAACAAAGTATCATTCATTAATAAAATAAAAATTGCGTAGCTTGCCAAAAAAATGGCAAAAAGTCACGTAGCAAAAACTGAAATTTTACATTTTTGAATTTTCGAAAGTTGTGCTGAATTGTGCTAGTCGAGCACAACAACTTTCCCTAATGGCACAATTTCGTCAGATCAAAACTGTCCATGGTACAGGCCAAAATAGCTTTAGGTTTGCCCGGTAATCATTATTTCGATCTTTAATTGCATTTTAATCTCGAACCATTACAGAAATCCAAATTCTGCGGGTTGTGCTAAGTTGTGCTGGTTGAATACAACAAAGTATCATTCATTAATAAAATAAAAGTTACGTAGCTTACCAAAAAAAATGGCAAAAATTAAAATAGAAAAACCGAAATTTTACATTTTTGAATTTTCGAAAGTTGTGCTGAATTGTGCTAGTCGAGTACAACAACTTTCCCTAATGGCACAATTTCGTCAGATCAAAACTGTCCATGGTACAGGCCAAAATAGCTTTAGGTTTGCCCGGTAATCATTATTTCGATCTTTAATTGCATTTTAATCTCGAACCATTACAGAAATCCAAATTCTGCGGGTTGTGCTAAGTTGTGCTGGTTGAATACAACAAAGTATCATTCATTAATAAAATAAAAGTTACGTAGCTTACCAAAAAAAATGGCAAAAATTAAAATAGAAAAACCGAAATTTTACATTTTTGAATTTTCGAAAGTTGTGCTGAATTGTGCTAGTCGAGTACAACAACTTTCCCTAATGGCACAAATTCGTCAGATCAAAACTGTCCATGGTACAGCCCAAAATAGATTTTGGTTTGCCCGGTAATCATTATTTCGATCTTTAATTGCATTTTAATCTCGAACCGTTACAGAAATTCAAATTCTGCGAGTTGTGCTGAGTTGTGCCGACCGAGTACTAAAAGGAAATGCTGATAGTTGTATCGAAAAGTGCGTAGCTTGCCAAAAAAATGGCAAAAAGTCACGTAGCAAAAACTGAAATTTTACATTTTTGAATTTTCGAAAGTTGTGCTGAATTGTGCTAGTCGAGCACAACAACTTTCCTTAATGGCACAATTTCGTTAGATCAAAACTGTCCATGGTACAGCCAAAAATAGATTTTGGCTTGCCAGCTAATCATTATTTCGATTTTTAATTTCATTTTAATCTCGAACCGTTACAGAAAAATATATTCTGCGAGTTGTGCTAAGTTGTGCTGGTTGAATACAACAAAGTATCATTCATTAATAAAATAAAAATTGCGTAGCTTACCAAAACAAATGGAAAATATTAATGTAGGAAAAACTTAAAATTTACATTTTTGAATTTTCGAAAGTTGTGCTGAATTGTGCTAGTCGAGCACAACAACTTTCCCTAAAGGCACAATTTCGTCAGATCAAAACTGTCCATGGTACAGGCCAAAATAGCTTTAGGTTTGCCCGCTAATCATTATTTCGATCTTTAATTGCATTTTAATCTCGAACCATTACAGAAATCCAAATTCTGCGGGTTGTGCTAAGTTGTGCTGGTTGAATACAACAAAGTATCATTCATTAATAAAATAAAAATTGCGTAGCTTACCAAAACAAATGGAAAATATTAATGTAGGAAAAACTTAAAATTTACATTTTTGAATTTTCGAAAGTTGTGCTGAATTGTGCTAGTCGAGTACAACAACTTTCCCTAATGACACAATTTCGTCAGATCAAAACTGTCCATGGTACAGCCCAAAATAAATTTTGGTTTGCCCGCTAATCATTATTTCGATCTTTAATTTCATTTTAATCTCGAACCGTTACAGAAATATAAATTCTGCGAGTTGTGCTAAGTTGTGCCGACGGAGTACTATAAGGAACTGTTGATAGTTGTATCGAAAAGTGCGTAACTTGCCAAAAAAATGGCAAAAAGTAATGTAGGAAAAACTGAAATTTACATTTTTGAATTTTCGAAAGTTGTGCTGAGTTGTGCTAGTCAAGCACAACACTTTCCCTAATTGCATAATTTCGTCAGATCAAAAACTGAAAAACTGTAATTTTTGGGTAATGATAAAATGGCGGTGCTAGCTTCACGCACATGATAGGCCCATAAACACTCTCCATTAACCATTCATATATATATATAAATTTTTTTGTTTATATTTTATAAATATAAAGTATACTTACGTAAAAAATTCGGTCCCAATTTTTTGATTTTTTATTTCAAATACAGTTTAAAATTACACTTCATTATAAACAATCCTCCATGAAATTTCATTGCAATTTCTCATATAAATATAAATTCTTATACTTACATGCTTTTATTTTTATAGATATAGAGTGAACTTCTTACTGATAATTTTTTAAAGCAATATTAAATAATCAGATTCAAAAGGAATATATTCCATTTTTAAATTTTATTATAAAACATAATAGAAGATAAAACAAATAAAAATAAAATATTAAATTTATAATATACAAATTTATCCAAACATTTATGTAAAATCAAATTTGTGAATTACATAATAATTAATCATAATATGTTATTTCCTAACTTCCTAACATATATATTATAGTAACATAACAATTATAATTATAATAAAAATAATAATAATTAAAGAAAACTCAATAAAATAATAATAATGTCAAAATTATTACATTTAGATTCTAAAACTATTTCAATAGAATATTATTAGTTTCTGGTCGATTAGTATAGTGGTGATTAAATGATCTTTTGAACCACTTTATTATATGGAAATTCTTCATCTTAAATTCCAATAAACTATTAGTTATTGTATTCCTGAGTGGATGGCTTGGAACCCAAATTCAATCATAATTGATTAAAATATTAATACATAAAATCATTCATATTTTTTTGTTTTAAAAATATTTAATTTATATAATTATATTATATAGTTCGAGAGATGCATGCAATTAAAGATCGAAATAATGATTAGCGAGCAAACATAAAGCTATTTTGGGCTGTACCATGGACAGTTTTGATCTGACGAAATTGTGCCATTAGGGAAAGTTGTTGTGCTCGACTAGCACAATTCAGCACAACTTTCGAAAATTCAAAAATGTAAATTTTCAGTTTTTGCTATCTTACTTTTTGCCATTTTTTTCGCAAGCTATGCAACATTTATTTTATTAATGAATGATACTTTGTTGTATTCAACCAGCACAACTTAGCACAACTCGCATAATTTGTTTATCTCTCTCTCTGAAAAAATTATAAGAGGTTTAATACTATGTCTTATAATATTAAATTTGGATATTTTTTTTCTCCTAAACGGAAAGAGCCAGAGTTGTTCTGTTTGCGGCACAATGTTTAGTAGCCAAGATAGTATCCAGCACAATTTTTGTTTTTTTGGAAAAACAAAATGGCGGTGCCAGCAAAAAAACCGGTTTTTTTTGATTTTCCGGTTTGTTTTTTGAGATGGGTGACTGGCGTTTGCGGCACAACGTAGCACAAACTTAGCACAACCTAGCACAATTGCGTTTTTTCTGGAATTATAAAATGGCGGTGCTAACTTCACGCACATAAGAAAATATTTAAAACATTTCTGTCTAGATAACCCAGAAAGAATAAGTTATTTTATGTTTTCTAATTATAAGTATTCATTCAATGAAAATTCATAAATTTTAGAAAATCATTAAAATATTTTAATCGATGATAAAACAACACGAAAGCGTAACGAAGGAAAGAGAATGTATGAAACATTTTAATTAAAATATTAATATTAGTTAAATAATATGCTTTGTCTAATTTTTTACATTTAATCATTAATATTTTTTGCCTCATTTTTACTATTTATACAACATACTTACTAACTATAAATATAATTTCATAAATAAATTTAATTTTATCAAATTTTGTTTATTATGACGAAAAAGAATATTTATATAAATATAATAAATGAGATATTGGTAAGAGGCTAGTTAAAGATTTTTTATGTAGGTGAGAGAATTGGAAGAGGATAGAAATAGAATGGAATTTGCTTAATGGTAATGATGGATGGAGATATGTTGTTGCTTGGTAGAACATTCAATAGCACAGTGTTATATAAATATTATTAAAATATATAATATATAATAAATTAACATAGGTTCCCAAACTTTTTTGTGACGTAGACCCATTGCCATGTTTTTCGGTTTTGGGTAGACCCCCAAATTGATTTTTTGAAAAAAAATTTTACCTTTTTTTTAGAGCCATATTGAATTGTAAGATGGTAGAATGTAAGTAAATAGTCTTGAGATCCACGATCGTAGACCCTCATTTTCATTTCATGTCCCTCCAAATTTCTTATTTGCTGCAGTAGACCCCTTGTAGGTTGCCATAGACCCTGGTCGCTCGATATAGACCACTCTGGGAACCACTGCATTAATCTTTTGGTATTTTTATTTTAACTTCAATGAAAAAATAAAAAATTTTCTAATCTAATTTTGTGGAAAGAATTAAATGACATTTAATTTGAATAAAGATTTTTGATCTTCACTAATTGATCATTTATGATTTATTAAATTTTTTTTTTCTTTTAAATTGATTATTTATTTACGATACTTCTTCTTTTCTTCTTGTGGAGTTTTACAAATAATCTTACATTTATAATAATCTTTTAAAAATAGATTGATAATAATATTTCAATTATTTTAAATGATACTAATTTCTTATTTAATATAGTTTATTTAAATATACTATAATTATAAAGGGAATATTGAACACCTAGTCATAGCGATGATTAAAATTATGTTGTTATACATATATATTTATTCTTTGGTATATTCAAGTAGTGATAAATTTTATGCAACTTACATTTAAATAAATATATAAAATTTTCAAAAAAAATGTTTATATTACGTGAATGAAATAGAATTAAGTTTAATTAATTTTGTTTTTTAACCATTTAAAAAGAAAATATTTTAATTTAAAATAAAAACAAATAAATTATATTTTATTATTACACATGGATAGATGCATATTAAATATCCCATTATGAAGTTTATTTTATAAACTAAAAGGGAAAGCTTGAGGCATTAAACTAATGTCATTTCTTCTGCTCTGATGCATTTATCATAAATACAGTCATAGACTGTTTTCGTGACATTGTATTATTGTCCCAATAGTTTACTGGTTCAATTTTAATTAATTTGTTATATTCAATGGTTGAAATAAATATAAATACATTCAATTAGAAACAAATTGTTAAAATAGAAACATTGGATGAGTTTCCTGATAATTGTTTAATTATATATGTTATATATATAAAGACCTAAATAAATAGATACTAACTTAGTGATTTATGTTTAGTCTCAGAGGTACTTTTTTCCCCCTTTTCATTTTAATTACCTATCTATCTCTGTATCTCTGTGGCTCTCGGTTTCCCCATCAATATATTTATCGCCATTCTATCCTCTCCCATTCTGGCCACGTACCTCGATTTTATAATCCTAATTATGTCTGGAGATGCGTAGAGGTCATACAATTCCTCATTATGCAGTCTCCGCCATTTCCCAGTGACCTCATCTTTCTTTGAGCCATAAATGCTGCGAGGTATTCTATTCTCAAATACTCTAAATCTACTTTCGTCTCTCACAGCCATAGACCATGCCTCATGCCCATAATAAACAATCAGCAAAATAATTATTTTATATATTTTAATTTTGATCTCCTTTGATAATAATTTTGACGAGATAAGCCCCTTTACTGCATGATATCAGGAGTTAACCGATTGCAACCTCTATTTAAATTCTTCTCGAATATTATTATCCTTCGTGATTACAGAACCTAAGTATTTAAATTTTTTATATTTTCAAATTCTACGTTTTGTATATTATGTTAAGACCTTGTCTGTTAATACTATTTTAATTGCCTATTTATATTAAATAGATCAAATGATTTAAGAATCATATTATGGCTTATTTTAAATACAAAATTTTATAATAATAAAAAAAAACTATTTCTATTATATAAAGTGTAATTGAGAGAGAAATGAATTGTTCTCTTTTTATCCCGAATCGCGATCGATGATGAGTGAGATAAAAGTTTAAATATAATGTAAATATAATGAACAAATGGAGTAAATAGTGAGAGTTGAGTTCTCCCTTGGTTAAAATGGAGTAAGCCTGCATGTCAATTGAATGAATTCGTTGCATGGTTCCTTTCTGTCCCCAGGAGAATAAGAAACCAACACAATAACATGCAAATAAAACTTACAACTTCTTAAGGCACTAAGCAAAGCAAGTCTTTGTTCTGGAATAGTACACAATTGACTGACAAAATATATGGCTATAGTTAAAGAGTAATAAAGGAGCATTTACTATGTATTTTTAATCTGATTATCATGAAATTAGAAATGTAAAGATTCTAATCTTGTAATGTAAACAATTGATGTTACAGGAGTCATGGTTAACTTAGTGCAAAAATAATTTCAGCCTATCTAATGTTTTCTTCCAAAATTATTAAAAATATTATTTTAGAAGAACATAAATAAATGGTGATAGTTAATATTAATAGAGAGTGGGATTGGTAATTGAATATTCCTTTTTTACTTAATCTTGTGAAATTTGAAAGATACTATACTATCTATCTATCTCTGTGGCTCTACGAAACTTGAAACATTTTTCGCCGCAGCAATCACATTTCTCCAAATGTCCATATCTTGAGCCACTCCCATCCAAATCCTATTTGATCTCATCTCTGTTACGTCCCTTCCTACATTGTCTGCCTTGGTCTTTCAAACGGTCGTTTCCCAATCGGTCTCCATACAAATATATTTTTCGCCATTCTTTTCTCTCCCATTCTTGCCAGACAATTATCAATTAAAAATAAAAAGTGATATTATAAAAATAAACGAATGTCTTCGGCGCTCTTCTCACCTAGACGGAGGCTCCGCCCCCTGTACCCCCGAAGTAATACATAGTATTTCGTTGGAAGTCTGTATGTAAAAGGTTTTCATCCATTTTGTTTCAATCAGTATATTACATTATATTATCATTTCTGTTTGTGTTCTTATTTAAAATATATTTTAATTTAATCAGTAAATTAATTATATATTACTATTTTATTTGTTATATCTATCTATCTATCTATCTCTTTGCCTCTACGGATCTCGAAAGCAATCCCATTTCATCAAGTACCCCAATCCTGAGCTATAACCATCTAACTCCTACCCTGTCCCATCTGTCCACGTCCCTAAATTGTCCACTCATCGCGTCCTTGATCTTCCCAATCCCACCATTTTCCAACATTTCCAGAAATGGAACACCCACAGCTCAGCTCAGGAGTTACCTAAAATTCTAATTTCTTTTTTATTTTTCATCTCATTTGAGGTACCCTTCACCTCAGAAAAATTTGGTTATCTTACTCCTTGTATTTTAGGCTCTGGAGTTTTTTGCGTACGGACGGACAGACTGTCGTATTAAATATATAGATATAAATATATATCTACAATCGAGGGATTTTATATTGAGCCAGGTTGATCTATGGGTTTATGCCCCCACTCTATTTTACTGACACATTCACAAAGTGTGTTTTTTGCCTGAAAGGACGGTGGGTTGAGGATTTGTATTAATTATAATAATATGAATGTTTTATTTATTAAAAAACATCAAAAATTATTTTTTAAACAAAAATCCTATCTTAATTTGAAATGAAATGATTTTAATAAATGTGGAAATACAAATATGACATCCAAGTTTAAGCCAACATTTAATAAAATCATTTCAAATTTAGATAGATGTTTATTTGAAAAATTTGTTTAAAAAATAATTTTTGATTGTTTTTAATAAATCAAATATTGATATTATTATAATTAATATGTGTATCAAACTATCAAAGTTAAAGAAATTAATTTTTAATACCAATTTAACTTTAAATGATTCACAGTTTTATATTTTTCTGGTTTTAAAAGGGTCTGGAATCAGGGATCCCTTCAGGAAGATAAACACACACTTTATAAATGTGTTAATGAAATAGAGTGGTGGCATAGACCCGTAGCTTAACTACTCTCCATAGAATATATTACGTAACCATTCTGATTTAAAACAAAAATTGATGTATGTCTTTGATTCTTTTCAGAGAATTAACTTAAATCTTTTAAAATTATCTAATATTAAAATATTTTACTAGAATTCTATTATCTGATTCATATTTTAATAACTTCTTCCCATTTAATGTTCATAATTAAAATATTCTTTTTTTGTATTATATAAATTTTTTGTTGCTAATGGAATACTAAATGCCTAGCGGTTTATTTTCTTCGATCAGTGTAGGAGAGTTTAAATGGGTCAAAAAGTCACTAGCTATTATACTATATATACTAACTACATAGGTCCGATTGAACATCTTTTTGTTTATTAAATTTATTATTATAAATTCTACTCGTAATTATAATTTACTTAAAATGTATATTACATAATAAACATTAATATGACTAAATCGGGTCAAGACATGAAATTAGCAAAATTTTTATTTTAGCAGCTGAAAAATTTTCATCATATAATATAGATATTTTGTATTTATAATATTTATAATAGTTATTATTTTTTTAACACCTATCTCTCTCTCCAATGAACAAAAATTAGCCATATTTAGTATAAATCTTTTAAAATTAACTCATCCTTAAGTTCAGCTTTAATTTTTTTTTCATTTTTTTATATTTCATGTTATGTATATATTTAAATAAATAAAAAAATAAAAAGTAGTTTTTTTCAAGTGATTTTGAAATAAAAAAGGTATTATTTCTATATTTATAATAGGTAAAATAATTAATTATTTTTAATTAATAAAATACAATATTTTTTTTTAAATGAACTAGTATTATTAATTTAATTGGATTTGAAAGAAATTGAATTGAAAAACTGAAATAACCGCCCATTAGTCAATCAAATGCAATCTTAAAATAAAATTGATTCATTACGTGTGAATATTGAAGAGAATGCGAAAAATTTGTTCTTAAACAAAATAATTTATAAGTAGTTTCATATATAACCTAATTATGTTTAATAGTTCAAATTAATACTTTTTTTAATTTCATTAAAAAAAAATAATAATTTTTTGTTTATTTAATTATTATTAAAAATTTTACTTATAAATTATATAGAAAAAACAAAAAGTATGCCTAAGAGATTTAGGTCTTTGGGTTAATTTTACTGAAATAGTTTTTGTGTCACCTCATTAGAGTTCTATCTCATTTGTCTTAAAAATTCTAAATTGGTAATATTATTATATTTGGATTATTCTATTTGACCACTCACACCTCACACACACACATATATATATATATATATATATATATATATATATATATATATATAGAGAGAGAGAGAGAAATATATCATTATAGATATTATAATGTATAAAAATTTTAATTTTAATTAATTTATTAGTTTATGTTTACTCAATAAATTAATAATAATAATATTAATAGAGATCATATTAATATTTAATTTTAATTATAATTTAATTTAATATTATATTAAAAATTACGATTTAAAAGAGTGTTATTAAAATATCATATAAATACATTTATAAAAAAAATATTACATTTTAAGAAAATAAATTAATTGATCATAATAAACTAGCCGTTCCCGGCATTATATGCTTCAGGTGACATAAAACTCTTCTTGGAGGGCAGTGGCGTACCGTGGGGTTCTTGCGCCTGGGGGCAACTGAGAAATTAGCGCCCCCTTTCTTATATATATATATATATTTAATTTAATTTTTTTTAAAAAATATTAATGACGAGTAACGAAACAGGTTTAACAGATTTTTATAAGCGTATAATATTTATTGACTTACACAAAATACAGTTTAACTTTAAATATTAATTCTTCTTTTGTTCCAAATTGGCTTCCCTAATTTTGCGCCCCGTAAATTTGGCGCCTGGGGACATATGTCCCCCCCTGCCCCCCCCCCCCCTAGTTACGCCACTGTTGGAGGGACATGCGGCTTCTATCAAATACTTGCAAAACAACACAATGGTTAAATATAAAATTATTAACTTTATTCAAATCGTCGTAATAAATATTTTATTCCTTTTATTTGACACTTATATTTCATTTAACAAACCAAAATTTAAACAATACCTCTCTTACTATCGTCGGTCGGTAAAAATTAAAGTTAGTTACAAATTGTTTGACATTGACATTGTAACTAACTTCATAATAATACAGACATCACATATATACGACGGAAATTATATATATTGATATATAATTAGATTATGTTTTCCAAACACGCACAAATAGGCCACG
Source organism: Labia minor (assembly GCA_963082975.1). NCBI lineage: Eukaryota > Metazoa > Arthropoda > Insecta > Dermaptera > Spongiphoridae > Labia > Labia minor. The sequence goes on from OY720345.1 coordinate 41,729,410, forward strand.
TGAATCATTATATTGTTTAATTTATTTTAATATTTTTGATACTGGTCGATTAATTATTTACATTAATAAAATATAATTCAATTCTTTAATTCATAAAACGGTTAATGTATGAATTTTATTTGTGCTTTTTAAATATCACAAAGACTAGCTTATATTGAAATTCAAGATTAAAAATATTAATAATTTACAAATAAATATGCAAATATTACTATTAAATTATGATAATTGTTTTATTCTAAAAATGTTGTTAATTCTTTCATTATTTGATATTAAATTACTGTTCATAATTTATTTAGTATTAATGCTTTTAGTATGTTTTTTTTTGTCTTCATTCATTAACCCTCTCTCTTTCAATCGTAACGGCAACATTCTTTCAGGTTAAGGTCGAAGACGATGTTGCCTATCCATTATATTTAAATATTATAATTTTCCGTTTGAGCAAATACTTTATTAGTTTACAATTTTTTTTTTCGTTCAGACATATTACTACTACTATTTCAACTAACCTTGTTCTTAGAAATATTAAATTTTCATTAATAAATTTTATTAGTTAAGTATTTATTGAATTAATTTTTATTTTATAATTATAAATAAAATATAGGAAAATATTTAAAATTTTAATATATATTTTATAATTTATTTTAATATTTAATATATATTTAATATTTAAAAAAAAGCTCTATACTTGAACCTCAATTAAAATCATTAGAAATCAAGCAGAACTCAGTAAAAATTATCTCTCTTAAAACTTATTTTAATTAAAAATTATCAAAAAAAAAATTACAATACAATTACGGTTAATTAACTATGGTAATTTGTTTATTACAAAAATATAACAAAGTTTTTTTCTTTGATCACATTACAAATTTAAATAATGTCTAAATCAAGATAAACCATTAATGTGAACCATTAAATTGGATTATTTTATTTTTGTATTCATATAAAAATATAAAAATATTAGAGAATAATTAATTCAAACTGAACAATGAGCATTTGTATTCACTGTAATAAACAATATATGTATTAAAAATATGTAAAATAAAAATAAAATGAAAAATATTATATAAAATTAATTTACTGTCTCTCTTTTATACAGAATTTTATTTTTATATTTATTTTTGTTAAATATTTCCCATCTTATAATATATATAACAGTTTAAACCTGATAATTTAAATTTACTCATTCATTAAAGAAATAGAGATTTTATAGTAGTATATATTTGTATATTTCTTTACAATACTTCAGACATTAAATAAAAAAAAATTCCATAAAGTATAAATTGATTTTATCATGTAATGTAGAAGGAATCAGTGAGAAAAGTCATTTGTGAGTTTGACACGAACTCATTATAAGTTTTAAATTTATAATATATAGTATCTTGAGGAAAAGTTAAAATATATATAAAAAAGTATACTTATACAATTTTGATTATATAGTAAGTATTAATATATAATGGAGGAATATATAAGATTATTTTTAACTTATATTAAAATTTAAATATTTTTTTTTATTAAAGTTGATGAATGAATACAAAAAATAGTAGATATTATAGTATTTATGAATATTTTATTTCATATTTCATATTTTATATTATAAGATTTAATTCCCTCTCTTCTCATAACTCTTTCAGCAACTGAAAATCTTAAATAGCATGATTTCTTTATGTTGGAAAACAGTTAAAGAAAAATATTGAGCTTTTTGTGGGAAATTTCTTTCTTTCTTAAAAAAGACTTGAATATTTAGATATATATATACATTTTTTCCATTATTCCTCATTTATTTTAATTACCATTCGAATATGTTAATTTAATTCATTCTAATATGATTCCACCTGGATTGCAACTGTCTAGTTAATTATTTCTTCCTAATAAAACGATAATATTATGCAGATGGGAATATTAAAATTTAATAATAAAGGTAAATGTCTTGTCAATATTGATGTAAAGCAATGGTAGGTGGTCATATTGTTATCTCGATGCTAAAGAGTGAAGAAAATCAAAGAGAAAGCATCCCCTCTTATGGGCGGAACCAGTAAACACGATTAATGGACTCCTCACTGAGAAATGATCTGTGACAGGAGAGGGGAAGACGACGCCCTTCTAATGTTCTGCTTGAATACCCAATCTTCTTTAGTAAAACCACCCTCTTTATAATATAAACCCTCTGCCCTACTCTTACTAATATATATATAGAGTACCTGGTTCACCCAGCCGTGCCTCGGTACTTTAAAAAAATTATTCCTTATGAACTAAGAATATTTAAGATTAAGATTATTATTAATTAAAATAAATTAAACAATTTCAAATAATTTAAAAGAAAATAAATTTAAAAAAATAGTCATAAAACATACCTCCCTTAAACGTACGTATTAATGCACTGAAAGACAGAAAAGTATGGCATGTGGATATAATATAATATATATTTCGTAATTTGATTATAAAATATTATTAAAATAAATATTTTTAATTCTATTTTATTTATAATATTTTGTATTTTAGGAAGCGATGTTCGCCATTGCTCGGCGCTATTTTTTTATTATTAAAATTCCTAATTTAAATTAAAAAAAAATTAATAAAGATGATTTTTCCCGAGGCTGAACCCAATACAGATCGATTTTTTTTATAAAAATTGTTGTGAATTTCAAAAAAAATCCTTTGAATATATATACAGTGGTACCTCGACATACGAGCTTAATTCGTTCCAAGACCTGCTCGTATCTCAAATTGTTCGTATCTCAAAGCACTTCGTGCCATTAAAACTAATAGAAAAGCTTTTAATCCGTTCCAGTCCCCAAAAATCACCTTAGTTTTGTTTTTTGTATGCTATTTTGAATCAAACAAATGTCTTTACGAGAAGGAACATTTATTTAAAAACAACAAAAATAATGGGAACATTTGAATAAATAAAAATAAGAAGAATTTAAACAAAAACTTAAATATCATCGCTTGTCTTTGCTTTTTTCGCCTCCTTGCTCATCTTGTTCTGCAAAGTGTTTTACAAAATTGTCTAAGGAAGTTTGTTTTTTCCTCCCCTTCAGGGTATTTCGAAAATGATTGAGACAGGTTTCGTTAAATAATTCCGAAGCCCGACCAATTGCAACCTTTTCGGGGTGGTTTTTATTTACAAATTCAACAATTTTCTCCCACATTCCTAGGATCTCTTTAATTTCTTTTGAAGAGATAACATTTTCTGTTTCTGGCGCCTCTTCAGAAACTGTGTTTTCTTGGGTCACAACATCATTCTGTGTTTGTAGGTTTTGTAACTCTTCAGTTGTAAGCTCCTCAAAATGTTACTCGACGAGTTCGTTTACATCATTTTCATCTACTTCTAGACCCAAAGATTTTCCCAAAGAAACAATCTCTTCTATTTCTGACACTTGAGATTCAGATTCTGCAATGATCCTTTCAGTTACAGCGTCAGGCCATAGCTTTTTCCATGCAGAAATTAATGTTCTTTTTGTGACACCCAGCCAGGCCTGATCAATAATTCTTAGACATGTCACTATGTTAAAATGGTCTTTCCAAAACTCTCGAAGGGTCAGGTTTGTACTATCCGTCACTTCAAAGCATTTGCGGAACATGTGCTTTGTGTACAGCTTCTTAAAATTAGAAATGCGGGGGCAAATTGGTGCCGTGTGCATCGTCACGGGGTGCTCGTATCTCAAATCTTGCTCGTATCTCAAAGCAAAATATCGGTCGGTTGGAGGCTCGTATCTCAAAACACTCGTATGTTGGGGCACTCGTATGTCGAGGTACCACTGTATATATATATAATTTTAGCTAGCATAATAAGATTATATAAATATATATATGTTAGTATATATACATATTAGTTAAACATAAAAGAGTTTCATTGCCATAAATTTGCATTATTTGTAATTTGAATAAGTTTCTACCAATATATATATATATATATATAAGATATATATTATTTTATGTAAATTCCAAATAAGGATTATTAAATAATATGTATACATTCATTTTCCATTGCATATTATTTTATAATATAATATATACTATATATAAATAATATTATATCATAATAAACTTGGAAGTCTAAAGCCTAATAATAACATTCAGGAATGTAAATTCGAAATAACGTTCGGTCTCGTTAATGACTGCTAGCAAAAAGCCAAACCAATGCTACAACAAAAAATAAAACAACACTTGAGTTTAAATGGAGAGGTGCGGCCCCCTGGGCGAAGTGATGCCATACGACCTAGTTAGCGGTGATTGGCACCTTCATCTGAATAAATCGCCATTATATCTATTTTTTATTTTACTGGTTATTGGTTAATAATTGCACAAATTCAAATAATCTAAATTGGTCAATTTGAAAATTATTTATTTTATAAAAACACTTGGAGTGTAAGTGATAATTTAATTGAAGATGCGATAGAAAAATTAATAGAAGGTGGAAAATAGGTGGCGTTAAAATTTATTTTAATAGTGCTAAAACATATTATTTAGTATCAGAGAGGTATAGTATTAACATCCAAACATTCATAGTGTTTACAAGGGGAGGTCAATAAGTCCGTGTCTTTCTGAATGAAAGACAGGTTTTTGGATAAAAAATTATTTTAATTTTCAACGTAGTCTCCTTTGAGCTCTATATACTTCCTTCAACGTTTCTCCAATTTTTTTATCTCTTCCAAAAAATGAAATTTGTCTTTGGTACCGATTCACCCGAAAAAAACTCAGTTTTTTTCCATTTTCTTCTCCAATCACGAGGTAGTCTGCTATGAATAGATGTCAAACAATAACTAAAAGACCCAGCTGATTCAAATTTCGACAGGAGTCAGTTGTTTGTTGCCTGCTTACAGGATCAGTGTTGTCATTTCATTTAAGAGACAGGAAATTCAAAACGTCACGGACTTGTTGACCTGCCCTCGTAATAATACTTCTGCACCATTCTAATATTAATTAATACGAGGTAGGGTCAAAAAGTTCGCGGAATGGTCGCTTATAGTCAAGTATTTCTTAGCTGAAAGGGAAATTTTTGTTTGTGAGGTTGGCATAACTGGTAGTGAATGTGCTTTTGAGGTTAGCAGGCAGTTGTAGTTGGTTCCGTGCGTTCGGTGTTTAATATTGTAGATCGTAGTTTCTTTCTTTCGTCGGATTGTGCAATGTCGTCATTAGAGCAGCGTGGCAATATTAAATTCTGTGTGTTGCTGGAGAAATCACCCTCGGAGACTCTTGAGATGCTAAAAAAAGCATACGGAAATTCTGCGATGAAGAAAACAGCAGTTTACGAGTGGCATAAGCGTTTTCGCGACGGTCGCACAATTGATGATGACGTTCGGACTGGGCGGCCTTCCACTTCCACTACAGACGACAATGTTGAGCGCGTTCGACAAATTGTGCGTGCGGACAGACGAACAACCATCAATAATATTGCCTCTGAAGTTGGTATTTCACATGGGAGTGTTCACAGCATTCTTCATAATGACTGATTCGTCAGAGGTGATTGAAAATGCGACGGAGGAACTTTCAAAAAACGGCTTTCAAGAGTGTTTCCAACAATTATATGAACGGTGGAATAAATGTGTAGATGCAGGAGGAGAGTATTTTGAAGGGAAATAATGTAAGAATGTTATAAATATTTTTAATAAATTTTTAATAACCAATTCCGCGAACTTTTTGACCCTACCTCGTATTAATTAAATTATTTATTTGGTTTAATTAAATATATTTATGATAACATTCTTAAAAAGAAACTTTAATTGATATAATGATAATTCATCTATGAATAGATTTTGGATAAATTTATTTCTACCTATAGAGCAAAAATTTATCTTTGCAAAACTTCAAATATACTTTAATTTAATTGTCAGATAATATTGAAATTGAAACTAAAATCAACTGTATGCATTCTTTTATTTCACATAGATGTTATCTATACATCTATCAGGTGTAGTGTTTAGATAGATGATGTAGGGTTTGTTCGTTGGTTGATCGAACCATTTCAAATGCACATTGAAAGTTAATGCTTCCTGATCCGTAAAATGTCACCAGGGTTTTATCCAATTGTCGATTTAAATTCCCACCGGATTAAAGGAATGTCAAATTAATGAATGAATATATAGGGGACGAACAAAAATAAATATTTGAATATATATATATATTCAAATATTGAAATTTGTATTTTTCAAATGCAGATGTGTTTTTATGTATATATGTTGTTTTGTAAATATAATTGAATTTTTTTTATCCATTTTTATGTCGCTATATGTATGAATTTATTATTAAAAAGAAAAACTTTTATATGTTCAAACAACACAAGCTGATCGATTGCCTAAGGCCATTTTTATAAATTTGTTATCACAGATCATTTTAGATTGTCTTTTTAAATAAAATTCACTGTAATAGCTTTCAAGAGAGAAGAATGTTAATCATTTTTTAAAAATAAAAAAAAAAAATTAAAAATGTTCATTTTTATTTTTACTTTCATTTACATATACCTACCTAAATTTTGTTGTCAAAACAGAATATATAAAAATAAAAGATTAGTTTTCTATCCAAAAATTAGAAAATAAGTATATGGGGGCTGTTGTGTGTGTGAGTGTGTGTGTGTTGGATAATGAGAAAGGGTTAAATACCATTGCCAAAGACGTAATAACTATTAGTAACTCAATTTATTTGTTCACAACATCTTCAGTATATACAATATCTTACAATTGATATTATTGTCTGAGTTGGTGAACGTTGACGCGGCGCCATCTATTTGTGGTGGGGGTCACCACAAGTAGTTACTTTTACTGTTAGAAGTTTATGATGAGAATGCTTCATAATTTTATTCTTTTGGAATAGTGAGACTTTAAAATCATTTTATTGCAAATAATTTCCAAAACAACTGAAAAATATTAGAAATTTATTTAGTGAATATTTTATTATTAGTTAAGCTAATAGTTAAGCTCTGAAAGTTTTTCTTAGATAAGAATTAAATTGAAATATTTAACTCTATCAAACAATAGAAAATGATTAAGAAGATAAATGATAATTTGAAAAGATTAATAATAATAAAAATAATTTAAATCATTTTTTAATTTAAAGAATTAAATATCGACAAAAATAAAATTAACCTTCAATCAACCAATTTTTTAATTATATAAAAGATAAAAATAATATCGGTACATTATTTTGTTAAAAGCACTTTCCTTATGTTTCATTTATGTCCTAGATAAATTCGATATTAATAAACAATGCCTGGATTTTAATGAACCAAAGTTCCGCTCTTTCCAGTTCCTCCTTGAAGTTAAAATATTATTCACATTAACAGTATATGTCTATATTAATTTAAAAGAATTATAATAATGTTTATTTAATTCATATAACTAATTGTATTTTTTTTTATTTCAGGTAAGCTCAAAATGAGAAGTGATTTTTATTGCTCCCATTGTGTTATCATCTCGGTTAGTATCCGTTTAATAGTAATAAAAATATTAATAACCATTCAGATATAATTATCAACGAATATTATACAATGTAGATTTATACTACCTGTAAAAACGATCTTTATCAAATTGATAATAATAATAATAAAACATTCACAAAATGACAATTTGTCGACAAAAACATTTTTATGTCTTATTATATTATATTGAACAATAAAATTATAAAAGAAAAAAAAATTAAACAATAGGAAATTCCAACTTTTAATTATTTTACACGATCGGTCTAAATTTGAAATACAATATAGGTAGTAGTACCTGGTTCACACCGAGCCGCGGCTCGGTACTTTAACAAAATTATTCCTTTAAGATTTAGATTATTATTTAAAATAAATATACCATAAATATACGAAACAATTTTAATTAATTTAAAAGAATATAAATTAAAAAATATATTCATAAAACATACAGCCCTTGAACGTACGTATTAATGCACTGAAAGACAGAAAAGTATGGCCTGTGGATATAACATACTATATATTTCGTAATTTGATTACAAAATATTTAAAAAAATATTTTTAATTTTATTTTATTTATAATATTTTGTATTTAAAGAAGCGATGTCTAATGTAGTTTCTGACGTCATTTAAATTTACTATTTAAAATTAAGAAAAAACTAACAAAGTTAATTTTTCTCAAGGCTGAAACCAATATAGATCTATTTTCTTTATAAAAATTATCTATTGTATGAATTTCAAAATAAAACCTTAGAGCGGTTTAACATTTAAAAAATACAAATATATATATATATATATATATATATATATATAATTTTTGCTAGTATAATAAGATAAGATATAATTTCTTTATTTTTCAATGACATAATTTTTTGATAGTTCTGATGATTATTTAAAAATCATTTTTTAGCAGTATGATTCTTCCTAAAATATTTATATTTGAATATTATAATAATAAAGATAAATAAACAAGACAATTTTTTTTAATACTTGACATAATCTTTATATAAAAATTTTACAAGATTTAATTTTCTCCCAAATAAAAATGTTAATTTTATTTTCTTACAAATAAATCTTTAAATATTATTTGAGTTTGGGTAAATTGTCAAATTAAATAAACCTATTTTAATTGTAATAAGTTTTTTAGTTTTTTAAGGAGTTCGAAGGCTAAAGTTATGTATATATCAAAAAACAATAGAACTCCTCCTTCCCCTTCCCTTTATTAAGTATTTAATGGCAAAAGAGAGACCTAAAGATTTCATAATCAACCAACATATTCTTTTAATTGGATTTTACAAATAATTAATATGTCTATAAATTAGAAATAGATCGAGTTATTTTTTTAAAGCTAGGTCGGTAATAATTAATTTATGGGTACATCAATACATTTACATAATTTTTATATTGTAATTTATTCATAATATTCATATTAATTTCCTATATAAATATTTTCATTCCTTTCCGTTCTTATATACATTTCATTTACATTAATATTAACATTTTTTTGTAAATATTCCTAACGAAAGGGATCAATCCCCTTCCTCTCCATCCGTCTTCCTAGTTCACCCGACTGGAGAGTGAAATTAATTTAGGTTTCTATTTTGTTCAAAATTCAGTATAGAGATATCTAAATGTATACGGCTTTTAAATTTAATTCAACAAAATCTACATCTTATTATATAAACTGTGTTATAAAATAACATATATGAAGTTTATTTTAATTTTTATATTAATAATACATTCCACCCATTCATACCTAAGCATTTTTTTGTTCTACAAAATTATTCTTAAGATGAATATAAATGTATTTATTAAAAATTTTCAGTAAATAAAAATTTCATATATTAAATTATTAATCTTAAGATATTATATACATATGTATGTATGTAGGTATCACTCATTTTCTCCTAACCTAATAAGTTTCCCCAAAGACACATTAGACGTCTCTATTCTTTCAGTGGGTCCTTCAAAAAAAAACAAAATTATTCTATAAATGGTAATGGTAATTTGATTTTGATGTGTTTTAAAAAAATGTTTATTGAATACTAGATTTCGTATTGTATATATGTATATGTATATATATATGTGCCTATATTTCATTCTTTTAATCCAATTTCTTCTTGGTGTTTGAATTTGTTGATAAATTAGTTCTTATTAATATATTATCGATAATTTTTATTTTTCAATATTATGTATTAATATAAACTATTAAATTGTTATATTATATAAGTTTTATTTGTTATAAAATAAATAATATATATAACTATAATTATAAAAATATAAAATATTTAATTAAATATTAAATTATGGGATTTTTATTTAAATATTTAAATTATTATTTAAATTATATATTTATATATATACACTGGCAATAGCCCAAAGATTAGCGCAATCAACAAATGTCAAAATTAAACATGAACTTATCAACAAAAGAGATCGTTTTTTAATTTTTTAATATCCAGGACCAGAACAAAATCAAAACAAAAATTAAAGAAAACTCCGCTCAAGGTAGATTACTAAAAAATGATCATTAAATATACGAAAAATATTGTTTTCAAAGAACTATTTAATTAATTGCTGTAAGCCACGATAATTTCATTTTAAATTGAAATAGCGAACACCGTTTGCAACAGGTTCAACTAGTTATAATAAATAAATCTGAATAAATACTAATACATTTTTTTTTAATTTTGAAAATTTATTTCCTATTTTGCAATGGAATTATTGAATTTATAACGACAATTCTATAATTTATTTAATTTATTTTTTAATGATGCGTTAGTCCTTGAATGGTTGAGTATAGCATTTTATTTTGAGTATATTGAGTATATTTACTCAGATGGTTATAAAGTTATGCAGATTAAAAAAAATAAATTATAAATAGTATAAAAATTCTCTATTAGAAATTTATATTTATTTTCTATACATTTAAATTTATATTTATATATATTTTCCATTGATTTAATTTAGATATAATTGTTTTTTGAATTTAATGCTTTCATTTTCAAGATCTAAGAGAGTAAAAATTATACCACAAATTTCTTGTGAACGCAAAATAATTATAATTTTTAAATGAATATTTAATTAATGATAGAGACTTTCTCTGAATTTTAAAAATTTTAATAAAAAAGTAAAGTCAATTATATTTATTATTTTATTATTATTCATATTATTTATAAAATTTGATGGTCCAGTTATTAATAATAAATGTTTAAGGTAGATTTATTTATTTATATTAATTTAAATGTAAATATAGTTTAATTTATAAAAAAAAATATTTTCAATTAAATACTTAATTTCTCTTAAAATTTTTTGATTACATAATAATCTCGTAAATATCATTTAATAGCATTTATTTTAATATAAATTGAATCAAAATATCTAAATTAAAACATTATACTATGACAGATACAGTTTATTTAATATGATTAAAACAATTAAATATTACATAAATTTACGGTCTGGAAAATATTTACGGTTTGTAAAAATTTGAGAAAACTATTATAATGATGATATTTATAACTTTAATATGCCAAATTTTATAAAATTTTAATTTTTATTATGTCTAATCAATTTTTCTTAATACATACAATAATTAAAAATAATTAACATATAAAAAAATGATTTAATTCAATATTCAAAATAAGTTAAAATTTTAATAGAATTTCAACAAATAAATAATTAAACGTTATATATAAATAATTATAAAAATTGAGTTATAAAAAAATAAATAAAAAATATGACTGCTCAAATAAAACACTGTAAAGAGGTCCAGCATTGAACATGACTAGAATTTAATAAATAATAACTAGAATAAACTATAAAATAAATAATAACAATAAAAACATAACAATTTATATATACAAATTAGTTTCTCAGAGCGCAGGAGCCCCCTGTACCCCCGAGTAGTACATAGTAATTTTTTGAAAGTCTGTATGCGAAAGGTTTTAATTCATTTTAATTCAATCAGTATATTTTTTATTTCATTGGGATTTTCGTTTTCACTCAAATTTGCAAATTGCACTATTTTTCAAAATATAAATTTAAATATAAATAATATTGCTTACTTTTTTTAGAAAATATTAATTAATAGTCGATAAATATATTAATATATATTAATAGGAGGTAGTTTATCAACAAATTCAAACATCAAGTAGAAATTCTATTAAAAGAAAGAATTATAAGCATATTATATTATTTATAATTTAAATATATTATATTTAAAAAATTTAATTTAATAATTATGTATATTCAATTAACATTTTTTTAAAACACCCACGTCGAATAATGCCATCTAGTGTTATGAGGCCGAATTACGGCGTTACGGAATGAGTGACTATGGATTTTATATATAATAATACAATTTAATTCTATTTAGATATTTAAACAAATTCTTAAAATTTTCCGCTTCTCCTCATAGTTCCCTTATTTTTACCGACCGACGATAGTAAGGAGGTATTGTTTTCACACCAAATTTCACATGTGGAGATTTTTACATATCTCCACGAATCATGCATTTTCTTAACAGAAAAAAGTATTTTTAGCATGATGTCTGTCCGTCTGTCCGTCCGTATATATGTGTACAGCCTGAACGGCTTAACCGATTTTGATGAAATTTGGTATATTTACTTAATGCATCAGTGGGATGAATTGATCAACTTTTGGTGCAAATCCGGTAGTATTAGCGATCGACGATAGGAAGGGAAGGGTTATGTTCAGACCAAATTTCACATGAGGAGATTTTTTTATATATCACCACGAATCATGCACTTTGTATTGGTTTTATCCACGGGAAAATCATATTTATTAGTTTTTTCTTGATTTAAAATTATATGACGTAATCCAGCCATTCATGACGTCACAGCCTGGTCTTGCATATATATTATAAATAAAATAAAATTAAAAATGTTTTTATTTATTATTTATGTATCCATATCTGTTTTTTATTACATTAATAGATATATTAAAATTATTTGAAATTGTTTCTGTAGCTGGAAATTAATTTACTTCAAACCGTCGGTCGGTTCGGACCTGGCCACAGGTCAACTTATTAAATTTATATAAAGTCCTTGCCGATTCATACAATGGGCATTCGACAAGAAAATGATATATCCATATATTATTAAATGTATATCTTTAATTTCTAAAATAAAATACTAGTTAATTTTAATGATAAATGTAATGATACATATTAAATTTCAAAATTATTATTATTATCATTATTATTATAGTTAATGTATTATTAGTATACATTTTTTTAAGCTTATAATGTTGAGAACCTCAGATAATAGTGTAGAAATCATCCTTTAGATGGTATCACCATAAATGGTGGGTGTTAAATTGTTAATGGTACATTTAATTACCTTTATTTCAGATTAATATCCGTTTTCATAGAATTTTTATTCTCAAATGCACTGTAAACGGTATTAAAACATAGAAAAAAAAATGAAAATTGTCTGGTAAATGGATTGAGTATCTTCTCGCTTCCTCTCAAAATCTCTCTCTACCTTGGTGGCATTATCTCTTTTGATGTTATCTTGTGTATGCCTGTTTTAATATTATTATTATTGTTTTTTTATTTAAAATTGAATTAAAATTAGAATAAATCAAATGAAAGAATAAAAATCAAAGGAGGAACATTTAATTCATAAAAAATCTTGTTTTTTTTTTAAAGGATTGAAAATTAAAACAAATCAATTTATCTATTTTTATTTGAATATTCATTTGTTTTTTACTTTTAACTTTTTATTTATACTTAATCAAATATCTATGTAAAAAAATAAATGAATTAATAAATAAATAAATAATATGTTGAGGGTTACAATTTACAACATATTTAAATTGATCCAAAATATATAAATAATTTATAACTATCTCGCAATTTGAATTGGATAAAATAACATAAATTATATTTAATTAATTTTATTATAAATTAAAATTAATAAATAACATTTATTAAACCAGCCCCTGTTTGGCTCTTTGTTGATGGCACCACGTCCCGTGCTGGGGCGTGATTTGCACTCGTGTAAAAAAATTCTGGTACTTTCAGCTAATCAATCAAGCGGAAATTCTATATATAGCAGTTTTATAAAATTTTTAATCATGTGAAAAACTATCAAACATATCTTTATTTTTATGGTCAGTTTAGAGGAAAAAAATCAAAACGTTGTAGGTAATGACCCTCTTCCGGTTGAGCTACATTTGTGTACAAGTTGATAGAAAACTACGAATTTTGCATAATGCACATGTACCAAATTGCATTATTCTAGCTCAAACCGTTTTTGCGTAAACTTATCTACATACACATATACACACATACACACAGACATTTTTCTCAACGTTAGTGAAAATGATTCAGGGAACTTCAAAACGTATAAAAACATCAAAATTTCGACATCGAAAATTTTCGTGATCGCAATACTATCTCTGGCGAGATAGTAAAAATTAATAATAATAATATTAATTAGAATAATAATAATAATAGTAATAATAATATTTTCTTTCAATTATAATTTAATATCATATGAGAAATTTATCATATGTAACATTTCAATTATTTTTTTTTAGATTTTTTATTACCTAACTAGCAATGTGAACATTTAATAAAATATAAAAAAATATTTTATCATCGTAAAAACTTTGAAATTCAAAAAGTTATTTAAAAAAAATAGAGAAAGTTAAAATGAAAAAATCAGAAAAAAAGCAAAATGTGCAGCATCGTACACGTGGCGGAAGTGAAACTTCTTACAATCTAGAGAATAAGATAAATTTTAGTTGAGAGTGTGAGTGAGAGAGAAATAGAGAAAAATAAAGGGATCATTTCGAAAGACATATAACAGTATAAAATTTTCGTAACAAATATTCGCTTTATTATTATTATTATCTACTCTATCATCATATCTACATTGCCTGTACTATTGTCGGTTGGTGCTTCAATTGGTAATACTGATATTAATGGCTTGTGATAACTAAAATAAGATATATATGTTCGTGATTCGATATTTTCTATATAACGTGTAAAAACAGCATCTATTGTAGTTCCAGATTTTGTTGTTGATTCCTTGGGATCGTTATTTATAAGCAGACCAAATGTTTCTCGAAGAAAGTTGATCAACGGCAACGAATCATCAGATCCAAAATTTACATTAAAATCTCCCCCGAGAATTAGAGGGATTTTATCTTCGCCTCGTTCAAGTGCATTAGCACCTGTGTGGCTATAAACCAGTAGTGAAAGGTGTATGAAATAAATAATATCGTCTAAATTTTGGTCGTTATTTTTTTTCGGCATAGTGAAATCTGTGGAGTAGAGAAAAGCAGTTTTAAATGCAATAATAATTTTAAATTGATTTAGTAGTGTTAAAGTAATGTTGAGATTCGGATAAATAACGTGAATGGTCATCGACGCACATAACTGTATGTGTTGGCGTGTGAATCGCCGACCATGTTCACACACACAATTACATGCGTCGGTATGCGTGCACGCTGTATATTTGACTTGAGAATTTTAATTATTTCACGATATATATCTTATCTTATTATGCTAGCTAAAATTGTATATATCTATCTATTCATCTATAACCATTGGTTCTCAAAAACCGCTCTAACGATTTTTTTCAAATTCACACTAGATATAGTATTTATAAAGAAAAATTGAGTTTTATTGATTACATCTCTTGAAACTTACAGCTTCATTATTAATTTCTTAATTGAAAATTATATATGGGTGACGTAAATGGCATCCATTTTGAAATTTTACTCCCGCCTTTTTTTAATTTTGTATTAATATTTTTTTTATATTTAAAATATTTTAAAATTTATAATTTAATTTCGAAATAAAATTAAAAATATTTATTTTTAATAAAATATATATATATATTTATTAATCCCGCTTTTTTTTTAAATGATATTGTATTAACATTTTTTTATATTTAAAATATTTTAAAATTCATTATTTAATTTCGAAATTTTATATTTAAAATATTTTAAAATTTATTATTTAATTTCGAAATAAAATTAAAAATATTTATTTTTAATAAAATATATATATATATTTATTAATCCCGCTTTTTTTTAAATGATATTGTATTAACATTTTTTTATATTTAAAATATTTTAAAATTCATTATTTAATTTCGAAATAAAATTAAAAATATTTATTTTTAATAAAATATATATATATTTATTAATCTCTCTCAAAAAAAAACAACAAAACAAATAAATGTCTTTGAAAGATGGTAAAAATATCTTTGTAATTATCAAAATATCATAGACCAGCAGTAAGAACAATTGTTTTTACTCCCCGAGTTCGAAGGATCGAAACTCGCCGCGTGCATTTTTTTTTTATCTATTTTCGTGATTTATTTATTCATTGTTCTTTTATTAATTAAGTTTTAGATAGTTTTATAATTTTTAATATTTTTTCAATAAAATATTATTTAATACATTTAATAATTGTAATAAATAATTAAAGAATTGTATATCAATATTTTTTAAAGGGTAGAGCGAGCTCGGTGTCTCAGGTATTAATATTACCAGCCAAATCCAATAATAATGAATCATTTTTTACTATCTCGCCAGAGATAGTATTGCGATCACGAAAATTTTCGATGTTGAGATTTTGATGTTTTTATACTTTTTGAAGGTTCCTGAATCATTTTCACTAAGGTTGAGAAAAATGTCTGTGTGTGTGTGTCTGTGTGTGTGTGTGTGTGTGTGTGTGTGTGTGTGTATGTAGGCAAGATTACGCAAAAACGGTTTGAGCTAGAATGATGAAATTTGGTACATGGACATTATTCAAAATTCATAGTTTTCTATCAACTTTTGAGAAATGTAGCTCAACCGGAAGAGGGTCATTACCTACAACGTTTTGATTTTTTTTCCTCTAAAGTGACCGTAAAAATAAAGATATATGTTTGATAATTTTTCACATGATTAATAATTGTATAAAACTGCTATATATAGAATTTCAGCTTGATTGATTAGCTGAAATTACCAGAATTAATTTTTTAACACTGCAAATCTCACGCGCCAACACGTGACGTGGTGCCATCAACAAAAAGCCAAACATGCGCTGGTTTAATATTTATTATTTATTATTTATAATTTATAATTAATTAAATTTAATAATAATTTTTAAATAATATAAATAATATTTAATTATAATCTAATCAAAGAAAATAAAAGTTTGAATCTATTTGATAGTTGATCTTTTTACATATAATTAATCTCAAATTAAATATTTTTTAATATTAAAAAAAAATAACAAATTTCATATGTATATTTATTTTTATAAATGTTTAGGCAAATTTTGAAATTAATATATATTTAAATTCAAATTGTATTTAATTGCGATATCTACTGGACAAGGTGGAGATCTCGCCCTCTTTTGATCATAAGTCATACTAATTTTTATTCTTTGACCCAGTAGAAGCTGAGAAATATTATTCCGCGTCAACGTACTACCGCGCATGCGCGCCGTGGACTTTGGACCTAGCGAGAGCGTAGTAGAACGAAAGACAGCACAAAACGAAGAGGCAGATAGCCTCTTTCTCAAAGACGAAAGACCGGACAAAAGAAAGACCCAGATAGCCTCTCTCTCAAAAACGAAACACCGC
This sequence comes from Labia minor, assembly GCA_963082975.1. Classification (NCBI taxonomy): domain Eukaryota; kingdom Metazoa; phylum Arthropoda; class Insecta; order Dermaptera; family Spongiphoridae; genus Labia; species Labia minor. Next base: position 41,746,432 of record OY720345.1, read on the forward strand.
ACAAAAGAGAGTCGGAGATAGAGGCTATCTCATTCTCACTCGTTATATCTATATCTTTTTTCTCTCTTGCGTTTCGTAACGCGTTACGAAATTTCAATTTTTCAATTCACTCTCCATTCTCAACCAAATGTCAGGACGCCGCTAAAGAAGTTTCACTTCAAAAATCAAACAATGAAAACGTGTAAAATATATATTGTGAAAATTAATCATCATTTTCGTCATTAACCACTACAAAAATGATCTATTATTGTTAATTGTGATGACCGTATTATCGGGATAAATTTTTCTCTTTTTAAACCAAAATTCTAAGTTTTTGTTTTCATTCCCAAATCTAAAATATCCAAAATTATTATTTTTTATATATTAAATAGATCAAAAATGTGAATTTGATCTTAATTCGAAACACAGTTGATTGATTGTTATAATTTCAATACGCCACTGCAACTGAATAGGAGGTATCGAACATTATTTGAATGGTTCAAATCCGTAAAGCCGTATGAAAGATTAATTATTGTCTTTTGACTATATAGATAATAGAATAATAATAATAACAATATAATAGAATAAAAAATAAGTATAATATATTAATTGATATGAAATAGGAAATTTAATACTCAATAAACCAAAACCTTGCAAATGTAATTTTTTTTTAAGATTTTGACTTTTTTTGAAATTTGAATTAAATTACTGACACTTTAATTTAAAAGAAAAATCTAAAATAGTAGTATAATTACAAATTTATAGTTTTTCTTCAGTAGGACTCACCATTGAAAGAAATTTCTTTGGACTCAAGAGACCTTATCATGTTTATTTCCGTCTCCATAAATTTATTCTATACAAAAGTTAGTTAACTAGGATGTTAGCCATATGGAATGTACAATTAAAAACAATAAATTATTTGTGAAGAAATTGAAATTTTTCTCTGTATAATCTATAAAAAATTATAAATTATTCTTTGGATATTAAAATATTTTAAAATATTTGATAGTTATAAAAATGTTTATTTTAATCAACATTATTTCATTAAAAAAATATTTGAAGATAGTCAAAGCTACTTAGTTACCACAGAAATTTTATTGTAACTTGATAGATAAAATGTTTATATATATATATATATATAATAATGATAATAATAATATAATATATATTCTCAACTTTTTTTTACCGCGGCACACTTTTAACGGTGTAAGAATTTGACGACACACAAAGAAAATTTTTCAATAGTCGTTTGGGGATACTTAAGAGCCTGTTCGCAAAAACTTTACCTTTTTTTTAGAACCATATTGAAAAAAAATTGAAAAAAAGTCGAAAATGTTTATGAGCCTGGTCTCAAAAACATTTCAATTTTTTTTTACATACATATAAAATAAATAAGTACTTTTTCTTAATTTGAACTTTACATTTGTAAAATATGGCGGCACATTTTGAAAATCTCACGGCACACAAAAGTGCCGCGGCACAGTGGTAGAGAATCTCATAGTATAGATACTTTGCTTTCGATATCGTGTCCCTACATATATATACTTATTTACTATTTATTCTTCTCTCTATTTATTAAAAATTTATTAATTTCTTTTCTATATTTCTTGTGTATGTTATTTTTAATAAAATTGCAATAAAAAATATACAAACATTATTATGAATATGAATGATTAGATAGTATTTTTTTTTATTTATTTTTATTTTTGTTCCTCAATGGATACTAGTATAGAAGTATTTATGTAATTTGGAATATTTTTTCCCTTCCGGCTACAATTATTTTGCCCCAATTAAAACTCATATTCAAATAAAAATTTTATTTTAATAGTTATTATATATATGTATACCCGTGTATATATATATATATATATATATATATATATATATATATATATAAAGAGAGAGAGAGAATGATTGATTGACATCTTACACTTTTAAAGATAAAATTGAAAAGGTTTTATATTGTTTTTTATAATAAAAATATATTTTTATATATCAGCAAGAATAAAAAAAAAATATTTTCTAGAACATACAATACTTATCAAAATGTAAAATAATACTCGGGGATGGTATTTTGTTTGATGATTAAACATGAAAGCTGGACAAAATAATTAAAAAAAAAATCGTTGCGCGGTGTGGTATACATACATATGTACTTGAATGTTTCACATAGTTAGTAATGTAAAAATTTATCTAACATAAAAATAATAATATAAGATATCAATAATTTGAATATCTCAATAATTATATAATAGAAAAAAATAAAATTTAAAAAATAAAAATTCTTATCTTTTCCATTGAATGGCTGTGAGGCATGGTCCATGACATTATCCGATTTTATAAAAATTAATAATTTTAAAAATAAAGTTATTTATATTTATAGGCTAGAGATTACATAATGAAATTATATGACCTATATGCATTTTTAATTATTAATTATCGGAAAGGCTAATATGGTTTAATGCGAATAGTTAGATTAATGAAAAATATATATATATGTACAAAATATCATACCTATGTATATTATAGTGTGCATATGTATATTTTTTAAAATTAATTTGTAGCTTACAATAAAGTAAAAAAGATTTAAAAAAAAATAAAAATAAAAAGCTCTTTAAATTTTTTTTGCATAGTTAATTATTTAGCGACCGGAGGTCAGGAAATCTACTCCACAACTCCGCTTGTTATTAATTTATAAAGTAAACCACATTCCGGACCTTTCGACCCCCAATCTCTCTCAACCCTTTTAAAAAAATAAAATATTTCTTTAGCTTCATGCTGTTGTTATTGTTTAGTGTTGACTGCAAGAGTGGATGGTCGACCATAATGGAATTTTAAACAGGTGTGAAGTCGAAACGACACACTCGGATTACTCCCAGCCTCACTCTCTCTCATTCACACAAACACTCCTTAATATATATATATATATATATATATATATATATATATATATAGATCTCCTGAAATCCTTTTGTTATACAAAACCGTGGATTATCTTCTTTATTTTCACCTAAACCTCTTCTTTATGGAATACGATATAACGTGACTCAATGTTGAAAATTCTCTGAGTTTAAAAACATCTAAATTTTTTTCCCTTTTTTTGAAAACAAAAACAAAAATTCAAAACATCTTTATGCACAATTAAATAATTTTATCAACATAAATATTGATATCATATAATTAGTACATTAAGTATAGTAGTATAGGATACTTGTTAAAATATTTTATTTTATTATTAATTTGGATTTTTAAGTTAAAAAAAATAATAATTTACAACAATAAGGATAATATGGAATTTAACTAGTCGATATATGATTTCCATTTGGTTTATGATTTGCTTTATGAACATTTCAGTAGTTACACCATAATTGGTGACTTCTAATCATGGTGAAACCACCAAAATAAGCCAACAAATAAAACATATTATTAAATGAAAGTTGGCATTAATTTAGAAATTATATCTTTAATATTAATATATTTTTTCTTTTTTTATAAATATTTACATATTATTTATTTGATTCAAAAGAAAGGGTCTTTATTGATCTCTATTTATCCTTTCACCCTCACTTACCCTAGAAATCCATTAAAATATGCATCAATTAAAATGCAAAATGTACAAACTGGGGAGTCAAGTCAACCCGAAATTTATATTACTATTTATTTTTATTTATCTCTATGTATATTTATAGTAGTATATTTTTTTATGAAGTCAGGTAATACATCCATTTGTTTTACACTCAGCCCTCCCCTTGCATTTCTCTTGGTCTCTTTCCATTGGAAATTCAATCGTAATATTTTTCCACTTTTATTTTAATCACATGCTATTTATAACATTTATTTTTATATTTTTAAATAAAAACGGGTTAGAATAAAGGGGGTGAATAATAAAATTTAGGTTTAAAGCAATTGCAACAAGGAAAAAGTGTGAGGAGTTGACTCAGTGGGAATGAATGAAATGGCAAAAGGGCATAAGGACCCTTTCGCCCTTCAAGCCCTCACCCTCTGCGTATAAATATTATTTAATCTCTTACCAACACCCTTCATCTTCAACCCCTTATCGCTCTTTCCTTTTATTCTATATTGTTCTTTAAGTTTCTTATCATTGTCAGTCTTTTGTTCTTAAACGGGCAAAATTCTCTCTTCGATGGGATTTTAAGCGATTATTTATGATTTTTTTATTACTTCGATTATTTTTCATGATAAGATTAATTGGTGTTTTCCAAAGTATTACTTTATCTTTAGAATTAACGATGGTGATTTGATATATGTGTAAGTGTGTGGGAGTGCAATGGATATTCATGTCATTGAGGACCCCCTTCCCACCGGTCTTTAGGGGCATTGTTGAACCATCTTAAATAATAAAATAACCTTTATTTTGTAATCTCCAATGACTAATCTGTATCATTTAAAATATCCTTTGAGGGTAGATATAATACGAATAATTAATATATAAAGTGTATAGAGCGTATATTTTAAAGACGAAAAAAAGAGAAAAGGGGAGTAAAATGGGGGAATGAGAGAGCATTTATCTTTTCAGACTTTGTACTTTAAATCAATTAATATTCTTGTGTTTAGTTGAACTGAGATGAGGAGAATTTTTAATTCCAAATTCATGAATATTTTCAATTTGTAAGCTTTTCTTATTTCACTTGATTCCATTTTATGTCATTGAAAAGCAACGGGTGAAATTTTTACTCTTTCTCAAGAAATTTTTTATAAATCAAATGCAAGATAGAATTAAAATGAATTTAGTATATCTATATTTACCTAAATAAAATTTATAAGGCAGATAAAAATCTTATGTATTTACGGGTGTGTGGTGTGACCTATGACTGCTCTATCGGAGAAGAGAGTAGATTTAGAATATTTGAAAAGGCAATGTCCTCTCGTAGGATGAACAAAAGTCAGATGTTTTAATTTAAATTTTATAATTTTATAAATTGAAAAATTGAAAATGTATTATTGTTTCTAAAAGGCAGAAGTTACTCTCTGTTAGTGGATCCATTTAAAGATTGAAATGTTTTTAAATATAGATCAGTTCTAACATTTACAAAAAAAAAAAGAATAAGATCTAAGTATATTGAATTTATATAAAAACAATACCTCCCTTACTACCGTCGGTCGGTAATTAAAGACAAAAAACTAAAATATATAGTTATATAGTTTTGCGAATTTTTTATTATTATAAAATAAAAAAAAATATACGAACGATTGATTATGAAGACCTAAGTGTTTTAGTGATTTATTAATAAAAAAAAACATTGTCTTTTGTACATACACCGCCTATTAAGTATGCTGTCAACTAAGAGGGTAAAGGTATTCTATGATCAGTAGAACGTGTCTTATCGACCTTTATCTTGATTTTTTTGAACGAACACTCTACTTCTTATCAAGAAGCTTTGATTTTGATCCGACGTGTGAACTCAGTATATATATATGATATATATATATATATATATATAGAGAGAGAGAGAGAGAGAGAGAGAAAGCCCTTGCCAGGCTCGAGACTTGAACCTAGGACCACGAGGATGGAGAGTGATTTATCAATTATTAAAGATGAAATATTTCAATTTTTCAAATTTTTGTTCCAAAATAAATAGACAATGGAAAGATTTTCCTTTAAAAATATAAATTAATAAAACGAAATGTAGCTCTTTTTAATTTTCTTCACGTTCTAAAATATGGAACTTATTATGATTTATGTAATAATTAAATTCTATATATTTCTTTATGTATTATTAAAATAAGATAAAGTCATAATATGAAAGAAAGAAAGGAAAAAGATTTTTCTATTATTTCCTGCATTGATTATTCTCTTCTACAATTCAATTTCAATTTCGTTACCATATATTTGCATCTCTGTGATTTAAATCGCATAAATCCTCCATTAATTGAATCGCTGGAGGATCATAAAAGGAAATCCTGACTCGTTCAATTGTAACAAGATACTTTAAAACTTTTGTTCGATATATTTCTTATATACCCCTTGTTACATTGATACAATTACAAAATATTTTCTATTATGAACAAACAATAATGAACTCATTCAAATCATTCAACTGGACATATGTTTATAAGATATTATTTTATGTAAGTATTCATTTGAATTCGCTATAGATTTATTCTACGCTTCCTGAATGTTCTGCAGATATGTCCTGAGTGCTTAGATGCACAATCCTCTAGAGCAGTGGTTCTTAAACTGTGGTCCGCGGACCCCTGGGGGTCCGCGAAGCCTTTACTGGGGGTCCGCGGTCCTCGGAAAAAAATCATCGTAAAAATATATACATATATAAATATTTAAAGTTCATTGTTTAACTATATCCTCCTAGAGAATTACGGCTATAATTTAATACTATTAATAATACTATTTTATTTTATTAAATTGATAATTATGTCAATTAATTTTTTGTGAATAAATAAACATATATAAAAAACTATATATAAAATTTGAATTTTCATCCATTCATTCATTTAAAATCATTTTTCGATTGTTCCTTTAAAATAACCCCTCTTAGGGGCTCGGAAGGGGAGGCATATAAGGGAATTTTCTTTCACTTTGTTATTGGGGAAAACCAGGGGAGGGGACAGTCTTACCCGGAAAAACCCAAATTGTCAGCGTCCACTCTGGGGTTTTAAACAGTTTTAAAGCAAATGTTAATTATAAGTTCATTTCTCAACGAGTCGTATCTTTAAATTATTTTTATTAATGTTAATTATAAGTTCATTTCTCAACGAGTTGTATCTTTAAATTATTTTTATTAATTTAATTAATTATAATTAAATTATAGCTAATAATAGTTTATTATAGCTAATAATTTTTTTTAATTTTTAGTGTAATTTGCATGATCATTATTTTATAAAAACACTAAACACATTTTGCAATTTCCCAGAAAGGCTGTTTTTGAGAGTAAGTATAAGTTAGTTTTATGAATAAAAAATATTTATTTTAATAATATTTTAGAATCAAATTACGAAATTAATAATATTTTAGAATCAAATTACGAAATTAATAATATTTTAGAATCAAATTACGAAATATATTTATTATATAAATTAATATTCATTTAAAATGATATTAAATCATTTATTTAAAATTATTTAAAACATTTATTAAAATGATTTAAAACATTCATTTAAAATGATATTAAAACATTCATTTAAAATCATATTAAAACATAGCTAGTAAATAATAATTCGTTATATTTATATTATATTTATATTATATTTATATTATTGTAGTTCAATGTTAATAAATTACTCCATAAAATGGATCGTTGGCTACAAACTGGTTCAACACAGAAACGGAAAGAATCAGATGATGAGGCATCAACAGCAAACTCTACCAAGAAACGCAAAACTAGAAAATATTCGGATGATTATTTATCATTTGGATTTACTTATATTTGCAACAATGATGTGGAAAGACCAGTCTGCGTTCTATGTCAGGAAAGTTTATCCAATGAAAGTATGAAACCTGCTAATCTCAGACGTCATTTACAAACAAAGCACAGCGAGCATGTTAGTAAGTCTATCGAATTTTTTAAAATGAAAAAAGAAGAACTTAATTCAAGTTTATCCAATGATCTTAGATTAAAAGTTTCCAATATTAAGCCAGATATTGAGATTCTTGTTTCAAGAAAACAACTGCATACATCTCATTAAATATGTAAGTTATATTTAATGAGATAGATGCAGTTATTTTTTAAAATATTTCTTATTTAATATTTTCTGAAAAAAATTATAAAATATTTATATGAATTTAATGTAAGTACCCATTATAATTTGTGAGATTTGTTGCTATGACAATGTTTGTATTTTCTTTCTTCAATATTATAATTTCTAATAAAATGTGTTCTACAATATGCAAAAAAATCGTTATTCACCAATCACTGTTAGAAATATTCATCATATATCCTTGTCCTTATGAGATCGTAAGCCAGAAATTAATTAATAAAATGACGAAAAGTACCTAAAGTTGTGATGGGGGTCCGTCAAAAAAAATTTTTTCAAGTGGGGGTCCGTGGAGTACATAAGTTTAAGAACCTATGCTCTAGAGAATTTATTTATTAGTTTATAGTTTTGTTATTATTTTTTTATTTCTTTTAAAGTCTATAAGTTTATATTAAGTTTATTAAAAGGGTTTTATTTCAAATTTTCCCTTTGAGAGATCTAAATTAGATATTAAATAAAAATAATGTAAAATTCAATAAAAATTAATATGAAAAGCAAAATTCAAATATATCGATAAAATAAAATAAGTTGACCTGTGGCCAGGCGCAGAACCGACTGACGGTTTGAAATAAATTAATTTCCAACAGAAACAATTTCAAATAATTTTAATATATCTATTAATGTAATAAAAAAGAGATATGAATAGAACATAAATATTTTTAATTTAATTTTATTTATAATATATAAGAAGCTGGCTGTGACGTCATGAAGGTTGGGTGAAGTCATATAATTTTAAATTAAGAAAAAACTAATGAAGATGATTTTTCCCAAACAAAGTGCATGATTCGTGGAGATATGTAACAAATCTCCTCATGTGAAATTTGGTGTGAAAATAACCCTTCCCTTCCCATCGTCGATCGCTAATACTACCACTTCCGGTTTCCAGATATACACCAAAAGTTTATCAATCCATCATACTGATGCATTAAGTAAATGTATCAAATTTTATCAAAATCCGTTGAGCCGTTCAAGCTGTACAAATCTATACGGACGGACAGACATCATACTAAAAATACTTTTTTCTGTTAACAAAATGCATGATTCGTGGAGATATGTAAAATTTTCCACATGTGAAATTTGGTGTGAAAACAATACCTCCCTTACTATCGTCGGTCGGTAAAAATGGAAATTATTTAATAATTATATATAAATTTGAATAATATATTTTTGAATTTTAAATTTAAAATTTAGACATATTTTTTACAAATTTAAAAATATGCATATACAATATAATATATACATATACAATATAAAAAATTGTTTTTTTTCATTTGATTTAATTGTTTTTTGTCATTTTTTACCGACCGACGATAGTAAGGGAGGTATTGTTTTCACACCAAATTTCACATGTGGAGATTTTTACATATCTCCACGAATCATGCATTTTCTTAACAGAAAAAAGTATTTTTAGCATGATGTCTGTCCGTCCGTCCGTCTGTCCGTATAGATGTGTACAGCTTGAACGGCTCAACGGATTTTGATGAAATTTGGTATATTTACTTAATGCATCAGTGGGATGAATTGATCAACTTTTGGTACAAATCCGGAAATCGGAAGTGGTAGTATTAGGAAGGGAAGTGTTATTTTCACACCAAATTTCACATGAGGAGATTTTTTTACATATCACCACGAATGTATTGGTTTTATCCTCGGGAAAAATCATCTTCATTATGTTTTTCTTAATTTAAAATTATATGACGTCACCCGGCCCTTCATGAAGTCACAGCCTCGGGTAACGCCGGGCAGCGCCGGCTACTTCAGCTATATATTATAAATAAAATAAAATTAAAAATATTTATGTTCTATTCATATCTGTTTTTTATTACATTAATAGATATATTAAAATTATTTGAAATTGTTTCTGTAGCTGGAAATTAATTTATTTCAAACCGTCGGTCGCTTCGGACCTGGCTACAGGTCAACTTATTTTTTTTAAACATTTGTAAATTCAAGGCAAATCTTGAAAGTTTTACATGCAACTTCTTGTTTCTGTTTGATCTAATTTAATACTATTTTTATTCCATTTTTCAATTAATCTATTTAACATTAGGACATTGATGAAATAATTAATATTTTTTTAAAAAACATAATCATACGAACTAATCTAATTTTATTCGGCTAGCAAAAATTGTATATTATCTGTCTATTTCTGAACTTGAAAATTGTTCATAAAATTTTTATGAAATTCATTTATTAAGGAGTTTTTGATGCGAAATGGTGTGTGATGGGGAATGCCATAACTCTGTACCATAATCATTGATCAGAAGTTGAATAAGATGATTTTTATTTTTTGAAAAAATATTCTAGTTTGTTATGACCCGATTCTATTTTCCAATTTGAAAATAGTTTTGTGTGTGTGTGTGTGATACTAGAATTATTAATTTTAACAATTTAAATAACTAAATTAAATATGTTTTTTCATAAAACATTGAGGATTTTTCCATATTACAATTCGAGGAATTCTATTTTTCTTTTTTGATTTAAATTTCTCATTTATAATATCTGAATCCATTTCTATAACAGTAAAAAAAATATTGATGCGTTATTATCCATATTTTTTTTCAAAGGTTTAAATTTGTTTTGTGTATTTAACTTAAAACTGTAAACAATACCTGATTTGTTATTGATTTTATTTTCTTCATGCGATAGGGTTTCTTTTTTCCCATTTAATTCCACTCGTTTTATAGGTGATTCCATTTTTTTAATTTATATATTTTTCTATCATATGTTCATACTTTATAATTTTTTGTTGATAAAGCAAAATAAAACAAATTTTAAAATTATTTAATCTAATTTATAATTTTTTAGTTAGATAATTAATAAAAGTTAATGTTAGAATGTTTCTAAAGAAAGCTCTACTTTAAAAGTTAATAATTAGATTCCATGACTTCCAAAAACAAAATATCTTGGATTGACTCGAGATAATGATACAAGCTATACTGTAAACATTAAAGAGATCATACATATAACAAATGACCAAAGAAAGATTAAAATGTGATTTTAATTGTAATGAAAGATAACCAAGGTTGATGAATAATATGGGAAGGGATGTAATAGAGATGTGAGAAAATAGGAGTTGGATGTGTGTAGCTCAGGATAAGGATACTTGGAGGAATGTGGTTGCTGCAGCCAAGAACATTCGAGTTCCGTAGAGTCACAAAGATAGATAGGTAATTTGAATGAAAATCTCCACTTACTCCAAACATTAATAGTACCTGAAAAGGGTACACTTACATACAATTTACCGTCTTAAAATTAGGGCATTTACAATAGAACTTATAAAATATAAAGTCGGATCTAATGATGCTATTATCAAAATGGGTTTCTATTTTCATTGATTCTGGAACACCCGAAAAAACCACAAATAAATAATAATAATCTATAATCTATATATATAAAAGGCAATGTCTGTGTGTGTGTGTGTCTGTCAAATACTCAAAAACTACCCGTCCGATTACGGTGAAATTTTCAGGGATTGTTGTGGGCATCCCAGGGAAGGTTTTAGTGTAGTTAAATCCAAAATTAATTTATCCAAAATTTAATTAGTAATATTTTGGTAAAAGTCTGTAGTGTCACAAAACTATCGACAGATGGCGCTACATAAAAACTTAAACATTCAAATATTTTTAATTTAAATGTATATATGTGACGTCACAGTTACCGCCTTTTAGATATATATCTATTCTTAAAATAAAATTAAAAATATTTATATTATATTCATATATATGTAAAATAATAATTATATTATTTTAATATTCCTATAAGTTGGTATCACAATTTATTATTATTATGAATTATTTATAAGTAATTAATATTATTAATTGGTATTAATAAATAAATAATATTAATTATATTAACTTAATATTTCTAACTTTGCATTACAATATTGAGACGGAATTGTTGTGTGTTAAGGTTAGGTAAAAATTAGATTTTATGAATTGAAAACCACATTAGTTATACTCTTAAGTTATTTAGTTATTATCAAAATGTAAAATAATAATTATATTATTTTAATATTCCTTGGTTGGTATCACAATTTATTATTATTATGAATTATTTATAAGTAATTAATATTATTAATGTAAAATAAAGAACAAACAGAAATAAGAAAATAAATTTTAATTAATATAATTTATAAAAAAAAATAATGTTCATAAACTTAGAATATTAATTATTTAATTAATTAAAATCTACTTAAATAAATGCAAAGAGCCACAAATATATTAGTAAATATATAAATAATAATATGAAATAGTCAATAAATCTTACTTATTATACTAGGAAAATTTGTTGTTGATTAAATTAAAATATATTTTCTAAGAAAACAAATATATGTCTTATCTACTTATACTGATTGAAACAAAATGGATGAAAACCTTTTACATACAGACTTTCAACCAAATACTATGTATCACTCGGGGGTACAGGGGGCGGAGCCCCCATCTAGGTGTGAAGAGCGCCTGGAAGGCGCTCGGAGCAGCTAGTAATAATAATAAATATTATTTATTAATTTTAATTTATAATTTATAATTAATTAAATTTAATTTAAATGTAATATATTATGTTATTTAATCCAATTCAAATTTGCGAGATAGTCGAGTGGAGACACTCCAGATTTTCTTATTATAAACATTATAAATTTTATCATTTATTCAATTATTATTTTTTAGGCTTTAATATTTAAATTAATATTTAGGATATAAAATTTACTAATTCTATTAAAAATTAGTAAGGGTTCAGAGGAATTAGATATTTATAGAAATATTGAGAGAGATGACTTTCCATTTTCTTTGATTAAAATTAAAAAAATAATATTAATAATAAATTAACGGTCTACTAATTTCAATTTTGAGAGGAACTTTACCTTTCTCTATTTATTATCAATTAGTAACATTTTTTTCTGTCTAAATAACAATAAATACAATTTAGAATCTTCCCGTTAAATAATATTATTAGAAGTTTGTTTTCCATTTGAATAACTCTTTGCAATCCTACGCCACTCTTCCATTTATTTTTTAAATATTGATATTCTAAAATCATAGACCATGGTATAATATAGAAATGGAAAGGTGTATCCGTAGTGATTTTTAATTGAATCTTCTTTATTATTAGTGTAATTATTATTCGGAGGTCTTATTTCCTTTATCGACACACGCACTTCATTCTATTAATATGGATATATAATCATTTTTGCTTCTACAAACAAGGAGAGTTTATTATTCTTATTAATATTCTTATACTGACTGCTTATAATATAACAATACTTAACTTTCACTTCTTTATTAACCTATCGACATTATAAACTCTTTTTTATTATCTATATATATATATATATATAATATAGTATATAGTAAATTTGTGAAGAAAACTCAGCTTGTATATTACGATAGAATTTTAGATAAAAGATTTTTATTAGAATGATGATAAAAATTGTTTCATTCTAATATTCTATCCCTAAGTACAGGAATATATTTTTAGAAAATTAATATATTTACTACTTTTCCTAATTAAATGAAGAGGGAGGGGGCAATTCAAGAGAAAATAGAGAAGGATAATGTGTAAATATGCATATTTATCGTATACTTCAGAGTTTATCAAATAGGTTTCTTTTTAGTCTTTTTCACCCCATGTGTACCGCCTATTTTAATCTTCTCGATCTCATAGCTCTTCATTATTTAGACATGCATAGAGATGATGCAGTGTAAACCATTTTCATTTTATTTTAATTTCATTTTTCTTCTGTCTATTGATGGTAAGACGGATACTATTTAAAATTAATCAAATACTCCTACTCTTGTTCTACAAAGTCATAGGCCATGCCTCGCACCCATATAATACATACAGGGGTTGGACAATATAATGTAAACTTTAGTCAAGTACCCCAATTTATGTTTATGAATTTTTTGTATTCATTGAATCGCTATTAGTCAAATAAATGTTCAGTTCTGCTTACAAATTTGCTGAAGTTTAGTCTTTCAAATAGATTTCGTTACTTTCACATTTACCTTTCAATTTTATCATATTTTGAGTAGACTGTCAACACATGGGATACAATAGCTCATGAAACAATGGAGCTGTCAATAGTTTGCTTTGACCAACAGAGAAAAAAATCTGTAATAAACAATTAATCAATCTGTAAGACTTGCCATTTAAATTCATAAGTACGAGATTGGTTACCAAAATGTACCAATATTTTATATATATATATATATAATATATACGATATAAGTTATTACTGAAAATATATTATGAAAAAACGATTAAAAAGTATTAATAATTGTAGGAATATAATCCTATTTTGGAGTTGGAATAGAATTTAAGGATTAAGAAATGGTTTCTATTATTCTGATGATAAGGACTAATCATTGATAATATCATATTATTGAGAAATTTATTTATATGTTTACACTTATTTCTATTTGAAGATAAATTATATCTATAAATTTTTTTTATTTATTTTTCATAGACAATTAATAAAAACTAGCTGCTCCGAGCGCCTTCGGCGCTCTTCACACCTAGACGGGGGCTCCGCCCCCTGTGCCCCCGAGTGATACATAGTATTTGGTTGAAAGTCTGTATGTAAAAGATTTTCATCCATTTTGTTTCAATCAGTATAAGTTGATAAGACATGTATTTGTTTTCTTGTAAAATATATTTTAATTTAATCAGTAAATTAATTATATATTATTATTGTATATGTTATATTTATCTAACTCTGTGTCTCTACAGTTTTCGAAAGTTCTTAGCCGCAAAATCCACATTTCTCTAAGCATCCCTATCCTGAGCTACAACCAAATCCTACCCTGTCCCATCTCTCCCATGTCCCTTCCTTCATTGTCCACCCACCTTGGTCCTTGGTCTTCCACCGGATGTTTCCCAATCGGTTTCTCCCAATTTCTAGTTTCTCCAATTCCAACCACGTCCCCTTCCCATCCCAGCCTTCTTGATTTTATAACCTTAACTATATCTGGAAATTATTTCTCGTTATGCCATTTCCGCCATCCCCCTGTGACCTCATCTTCTTTTGGCCTATAAATGCTGCGAACAATATTAATCTCACAAATACTCCAAATCTACTCTCGTCTCCCAGAGTCATCGATAGGGTGACCAAACGTCCCGTCTTTAGGTGCACTGTCCCATTTTTTCAATATTTAGGACATTTCTTAATTTTTTTTTTCAAAATTTTTTCAATTTAGTTCTAAAAAATACCGTTTGTCCCGGTTTGGTGTTCTCGAAATATGGTCACCCTATCATCGATCAACATGAAAAATAATTGTTTTATATATTTTAATTTTGATCCTCTTTGATGAGATAAGCCCCTTTACTGCATAATAACAGGCGTTACTCAATTACAACGTCGATTTAAATTCTTCTCGAATATTATTATCTTTCGTGATTAGAGATCTTAAGTATTTAAATATTTATACTTTTTCAAATTCTACATTTTGTATGTTAATTGTATGTAAGTCGTATCCGTATCATAATTCTTGAATTTTTTTGTTTAATTACATTTCGGATGATTTTTCATCAATTTCTCTAATCATATGTCTCCTCTTCCAGTCCAATTCATTTACCTATCAATGTTGCATAAGGCATTTAAATTTCTTAATTTGGCTAGAACACTCCATTTTTTAAAATTTTAAATAGAGGGAGAGAGAGAAAGGTTCTAATTAAATATATATATATATATATATATCTGTTTCTATGACAGCAAAAAAGTAAACAAATTACATACATACAAACGCTCTCCTTTATATATATTTCTGGAAAATGGAATACCCGCAGCTCAGCTCAGGAGTTACCTAAGATTCTAATTTCTTTTTTATTTTTCATCATTTGAGGTACCCTTCACCTCAGAAAAATTTGGTTACCTTACTCCTTGTAGTTTAGGCTCTGGAGTTTTTTGCGTACAGACGGACACTAGCGTATTAAATATATAGATATCTGATCATGTTTACAATAAAAACATGTTATAGCCTTTTTTCCGCTTTCGAATTTTTTCAACTCAGGTGCTTACATATAAAAATTTACATGACCAATTGTATTCATCAGATAAAATAAATAATAAATTTAAATTTTTGAAAAAATCTTTACCTAAAAATATAAATATATTATATCTTTGAAATTAGATAAATAATCTCTATCAATTAACATAATATAATTAACGTATATAGTTATTTGTGATTTTATTTATTAGTTATTATAAAATTTTGTTTTATTATTTAATAAATCTTAAAGAAATTTAAAAAATCGAAGCGTTTCTCAAGCAGTTTACTTCTAAATTTTTGTAGAAGTCAATTAAAATCATTTTTGATCATAATAATTACATAAATAATATCTAATAAATCTGCATGTTTTAAATATAGATTACAATTTTTAAAACCCCTCACTAAAATGTCTATCATATGACTTTATATTTTAAATCTGATTTTTTTTAATCATTTTTTTTTTCTTTTTAATATTTTATTTTTTTACATAAAGTATTTATATTAAATGTAATATAGCCAATTTAAAAGAAGAATTGTAGAGAAAATAAGGCAAGCGAAGAAAGAATATATAATAATAAAGAAAAAGGGAGAAAAAAAAATTATGAGATAAAGGAAAATGAGATACATTCAAAATGGAATTATATTTGAAGATAAATGCAAAGTCTCATGTAATAAATTAAATTAGATAAATGTTTTAGAGGAGAGAATAGCAATTGAGAGAGGCAGAGAATAAAATTGTCTCCTAAAAAGATTTATTAATAGTATATTTATTTATTTGGTTTTTAGATTAAATTAGTGCCATAATATAGTATTAATATATACGATTTATAAATCTTTCACATAATAAAATGAAAAACTATTTTATTAAATAAATAAATGACACACAATTTTAATTCTTCTACTTGCTAAAATGAGAAGTTTTTTTCTATTGTGGATTGTTAAGTTTTAAGTAAAATTTATTTCATTTTGGTTAATATGCAATTTGCAAATAGTAATAAATATGAAAAGCGGTTTAAATTAAAAACACGACCAATTCTGATGATACAAAATAAATATAAATATGTAATAAATAGATTAGATAATTAATAAAAGGATTATTTAAGATAGTAGTAGGTAGCTTAAGGGAAGGGGGCATATGGTTTTAAGATTTTTCAAATAAATTGTTTATTTTATACAATATAAAATATTAAATATTTCCATGTTAGTGAAATATACTTGAAAAAACATGAATTTTATAATATTTTTACTTTCTCGCTAGAGATAGTATTGAGATCACGGAAATTTTGGATGTCGAGTTTTTGATGTTTTTATACGTTTTGAAGGTCCCTGAGACATTTTTACTAAAGTTGAGAAAAATGTCTGTGTGTGTGTATATAATAGACAAGATTGAACGTTTTGAGCTAGAATAATGAAATTTGGTAGACGGGCATTATTCAAATCAACTCTTGAGAAATGTATCTCATTCGAAAGAGTACCATTACCTACCACGTTTTCATTTTTTTCCTCTAAACTGACCGTAAAAATAAAGATATATGTTTGATTGTTTTTCACATGATTAAAAATTGTGTATAAAACTGCTATATAAAAAATTTCAGCTTGAAAGTACCGGAATTAATTTTTTAAATTTTTTAACACGTTGACACCACACGATTTGGTAACATCAACAAAGAGCTAAACACACGCTGTTTAATAAAGTTTATTTATTAATTTTAATTCATAATTTATAATTAAATTTATTTTAAACATAATATATGTTAATTAATCCAATTCAAAATTGCGAGATAGCCGAGCGGAGACACTCCAGATTTTTTATTTTAATTTAATATAAATCTTATTTTATGGATTTAATGCCTATTGACCCGAACTATAACCATAGTAATCAAAATAGAAATTCAAGATGTAAGTAATAAGATAATTTTCTATTTGAATTTGGACAAAGTAATTTAAAATAATAACAGATTAGTGTTTAGATTCATTGTAGATACATTTAGATATATTGTACATACAAAAATAGTCAATTTGTCAAAATTGATTTCTCTAATTATAAAATATTAATTTTACTATTTATTATTATTAAATTTGTATGTGACAATTTTCTTCTTTAATATGCGAAACCTATTGTAATTAGGGCTGTAAAGTCACATCGAAATTGATCTGCCCAGGCTCCAAGCAGGCTCCGGCTTCAGTCCCGGCTAAATTAAATTAAGATTAAGTCGGGGTCAGGGCTGTTATGTTTCTATTAATTTCATCATTCAAAATCAAAAATAAAATTAATTGATTAATATTTCTACAATGCTTATAAGATATTTGAAATATTTCTGAATTACTAATTTTCTATAAAAATAAACTAAATAAATATATTTCTAGATTCATTATTATATTATTTAATTGATGAATTTTTTTAATGAGATGATATTAAAACTCATCTTTAATTGGTCGCCAGATATGACAATCAGTCAATACTGTTAGTCCATTGTACCACCCCTACTGTCTGTAAGATTTATAACATATAGTTATGTTAGAATAAATAAATCACTATTTATTTTATGCCAGTGTCTATATACCATAATATAGAGGCATGTATTCGTTAATATCAAATGCTCTCTCTATTTCTGTTTATAGACAATTTTGTATCAGCAATTGTGAAAATTACAAACGATAAACTAAACATGTAAAATATCAGCTAATAACATTGAATAGGATTCTTTTGTATGATTAAATTGCGTTATATGTGCAAATGGTTTCCAATTTATCTGCGATTTAATAGCTATTTGATACAAAATTAAATAGAATAGAGCGAGAATTGATTTTCCATTTAAGGAAACTAAATTTCAAATTATCTATATTTTTATGGTATATCAAATGAATTTATATGGATAAATATAATCATCTATTGAGGAATAGTTTATTTTTAATCATATATTTGATTTAGCAAAGAATTCTTTTTTTTTAAATTTTTAATTTTCTAGTCTAATAATCAGATAGTATAGCTAATAAATATTGAAATGATTGTGATATAAATATATATATATAGTTCTTTAACTTTTTTTTGAATCTCTTATTTTTATATTTTATATATACCTACTAGTATATATATATATATATATATATAATATATTATTGATAACGCATCAAAAGATTTTATAAAATAGAATTGTATTTTATTTTGAAAAGTATATATCGTATATATATATATATATTAATCCATAAAAAACATAGACAAAAATATGAAATAACTCAAAAAATAAATAAATAAATTCATAAAATAAAAAAATACAAAGATATTATGAAATATATTTTTTTAATCGGGAAGTTCATTATTTTTTAGTTAGCGATATTTCGAAAATTTCACGGAACCCCGGTTGACAATCACTGATCTATATCTATAAAACAGAAATAATATATATATAGGTGAGATGATAAATTAGGCTTAAAATTCTATACGAAATAAAAGATCGATTAAAAAAATTTTCAGAATACGTGCAATGTCATATATTTATTATATTTCAAAAAGAAAGAATAGAAAAATCTTAAAATATTAGTTTTTACATGTACTTATGTAGATAGGTATATTAAAAATATAAAAATTTGAAATAAAACGAATAATTGGGAGCTTTGTGTGGTTGGATAACTAGTGTGCCTATATAATAGTGTATAAATTAGTGTACCTATATATATAATATAATATAATATACCTATATAAAATATTAATTTAAATTATTCAAGGAATTCGAGTCAAATGATCAAATAATTACTAAATAAGTATTTAACAAGAAATTATATCTAAAATAAGTATCACCTTGATATGATTTGAAATAACATCCATATTAATAATTTCAAAATATGTATTTATTTTGAAATATAAACTGTCCATAACTATACATATGTAGTTGATAGTTAAAGTAATAATAAGATATACACTATCAATAGCACGTTCTAATAATTTCTCTAATATTATTTATTGATCATTTCGAATAAATGATCTAAAAACAAATTTGACATTTGATCTAGCCCTACAATCAAAAATGAAATAAATATTTATATATACCTAGATATAGTTTAATTATTTGTTCAATGGAACTCCCTCTCTCATTCACTCAACATAAAATCAATTACATATTTGTCTGAATCAGTATAATAGTATTTAAACAAGAGAAATCAGCATAAATTAAAATTGTATTTGATTTGTCCTGATGTAGTTTGTCTATCCGTCTCTAAAATAGAATTCCAATATTCAATATTGACTTTTTTTGCAATTTTTTTTACAAGGTAATGTATTAATATTAATGTATAAAAATTAAACAGACAATTTCCTATTTCGCTTTTTTATGTTATTTATGTTATTTGTTGTTGATTAAATTAACACCAATCATATATAGAAAATTATTTATACGAAAAATTATATTTTCTCTTGGTTAAATTTATATATAACAATAAAAACAAAAAAAAAATTTAGAAATGAATTTTCCTTAAATAATAATTAAATAATTATTTAATATTATTTAGAACTAAAGATATAGAAAGACATATATGTTTAGTATAAAGTGTCATTATTTATTTTGAAGTTTTTTGAATTGTTCATAGGTATTCATGAAAATATATATTTTGTTTTAATCAGTACCTGAAAAATATACTTTAAAAACAAACACTTAATTAGTATAATTTTAAATTTAATTAGGTATTTCAATGAAGTTATGTGATTTATTTGTTTACTCAATAAGAGCATTTTGGTAGCTACAACATTATATACCTAACTATAAAAATGCACATAAAGTAAACATTTACTTCATTTGGAGACCATAATGTATATTTAAATAAAAATTATTCTGATTAATGTTTATTACCGACCGACGATAGTAAGGGAGGTATTGTTTTCACACCAAATTTCACATGTGGAGATTTTTACATATCTCCACGAATCATACGTTTTCTTAACAGAAAAAAGTATTTTTAGCATGATGTCTGTCCGTCCGTCTGTCCGTCTGTCCGTCCGTCTGTCCGTCCGTCTGTCCGTCCGTCTGTCCGTCCGTATAGATGTGTACAGCCTGAACGGCTCAACCGATTTTGATGAAATTTGGTATATTTACTTAATGCATCAGTGGGATGAATTGATCAACTTTTGGTGAAATTCCGGAAACCGGAAGTGGTAGTATTAGCGATCGACGATAGGAAGGCAAGGGTTATTTTCACACCAAATTTCACATGAGGAGATTTTTTTATATATCACCACGAATGTATTGGTTTTATCCTCGGGAAAAATCATCTTCATTATGTTTTTCTTAATTTAAAATTATATGACGTCACCCAGCCCTTCATGACGTCACAGCCTCGGGTAACGCCGGCAACGCCGGCTACTTCAGCTATATATTATAAATAAAATAAAATTAAAAATATTTATGTTATATCCATATCTGTTTTTACATTAATAGATATATTAAAATTATTTGAAATTGTTTCTGTAGCTGGAAATTAATTTATTTCAAACCGTCGGTCGGTTCGGACCTGACCACAGGTCAACTTATTTTTATCGACCGACGATAGTAAGGGAGGTATTGTTTTCACACCAAATTTCACATGTGGAGATTTTTACATATCTCCACGAATCATGCATTTTCTTAACAGAAAAAAGTATTTTTAGCATGATGTCTGTCCGTGCGTCCGTCCGTCCTTCCGTCTGTCCGTATAAATGTGTACAGCCTGAACGGCTCAACCGATTTTGATGAAATTTGGTATCTTTACTTAATGCATCAGTGGGATGAATTGATCAACTTTTGGTACAAATCCGGAAACCGGAAGTGGTAGTATTAGCGATAGACGATAAGAAGGGAAGGGTTATTTTCGCACCAAATTTCACATAAGGAGATTTTTTTACATATCACCACGAATGTATTGGTTTTATCCTCGGGAAAAATCATCTTCATTATGTTTTTCTTAATTTAAAATTATATGACGTCACCCAGCCCTTCATGACGTCACAGCCTCGGGTAACGCCGGCTACTCCAGCTATATATTATAAATAAAATAAAATTAAAAATATTTATGTTTTATCCATATCTGTTTTTTATTACATTAATAGATATATTAAAATTATTTGAAATTGTTTCTGTAGCTGGAAATTAATTTACTTCAAACCGTCGGTCGGTTCGGACCTGGCCACAGGTCAACTTATTATTTTTAATTTTAAAGTTGAATTGATTAATCAATTATTAAATTTAATTTCTTTAGTTTCATTTTTTTCAGTTCAAATATCTATTTTATTTATTTTCTTTGGTCAATCGTAAATAAATAGTAAATATGTAATAAATAATAGTTATTGACTTTATTTATCTTTTTTTTGTTCAAATATTATTATCAGGAATGAAGTATTTGTATCACCGGAGTAATAAAGTAAGTTTAATGTATATTGCCTCTCCAACAAGTTTGAAGTAGTGTGTAAGTTGTAAGAGTAGTTGAAATAAAAAGTGGTGGTAGTAATGGTAGTTGTAGTCAGAGAAGAAAGTACGAGAAAAATAAACAACCCTTTGGAGGATGGTGTATCTGTAAAATTCAACAGGGTTATATTGAAAGGTTTTTTTTTGCTTTCCTCTCCCCCTCTCCATCCCTACTGGAATGGCTATCTGTCTGAACGCATTTCGAACCAACTTCAATCGTAGTTGGATTGCTCTGGCCATTACGTTTGGCAACATTATTTCCCTTCCGAGAGTAACCATCCCCTTTCCTTCCTTCCTCTTCTAACCCACTATATACAACCCCCTCCCCAACTCCCATTAACATCGATATCAAGTAAATTAAACGCTTATTGTGGATTATATCACGTCCTGAACTGTCAAAATAAACTTTTTATCATCTTCATTCGGAACCTTTTTTTTCGCTGATTCATTGATTTCTGGTTGAAAATAAATACCATGACGCATCAAAAAAATACCCTTTCCATCATATCTAGTATATATCAACGTATATTATATATGAAAATATATGAAGTAACCATCTCTTTACATTTATCTTAATTTCTTATGTTGATTTTTATTTTTCCTTCGATTAACATAAAATTACAATATATAATAATTTAATTATCATTTTGAAGCTATAAATTATCGCTATTTAGCTTATTTATTGGATATAAAAAAACACTTGGAATAATAGAGGGTGGAAGCATTTAATAAATAAAGAAATAAACTAAAAAAATTGTCAGCTACACTTCTCGTGTTCAACTTCAGGCATAATAAAAAAAAAAAATTTAAATATAAATAAGTACAAAAAAAATAATATTTTTATAAACTTTTTATCTATATTCGAAAATTTTAATAAATATTTTTCAAAACTACTAATTATCGGATATACTAGGTTGTTCAATAAGTTCGCGGAATGGTACTGAAGAAACTGTAAAAATGACTTTATTTTTTTAGCGTAGTTTCCTTCAACTTCAATACACTTATTCCAACGATCTTCTAATTTATGGATCCCTTGACTGTAGTGGTTTTCCGGCAGCTCTGCAAAATATCCATCCACAGCTATTACCTCTTTGTTTTAAGAAAATCATTTTCAATTGAGATGTTGTTTAAGATGTGGGAAGAGTCAAAAGTCGGAGGGAACTAAATCTGGCGAATGGGCTGGATGTTTCAACAATTCGTACTTGAATTCAGTTATTTTAGCAATAGTTTTTTGAGCTGTGTGCAGGTGCGTTATCTTGGTGGAAAATTATTTTCTTCTTTTGTAATTCGAGTCTTCTTTACGAATTTTTTCGTCTAATTGATTCGGAAGATTACAACAATATCCAATTTGATTGTTTTGCCGGCTTGGAGGTAATCTATAAACAAAATTCCTTCTTGGCTGATTTTTCCACACGAATGGGCAGGCTCACACCACTCACTTAGCCTCCTGTTTTGATTCAGGATCATGATGGTAGACCAGGGATGTCCAACCTTTTAATGGGCCACATCGCAAACTTAAATATTTAACTGGGCCGCAAAATTACCAGAATATGTTAAGCCTAGGTAGTGAATGTCTCAAAACTTATGGAGATTTTTGGGGATAGAGGTGGTTTTTTGTTTTTGAATGTTGCAGCCTTTTTTTATAGCCTCGAAGTTATAGGTCGCTTGCCGGACTGTGAATTCTTTAAAATTTAACTCCAAAATGAGTCGATAGTGGGCCGCATCAAAACTTTGAGTGGGCCGCAATGCGGCCCGCGGGCCGCGTGTTGGACATCCCTGTGGTAGACCTAAGTTTCATCCATTGTGATAAATCGACGGATAAAGTCGCTTTTATTCTTCTTAAAACGCTCCAAATGTTGCTGGCCGAATGTGTTTTTGCTCCATCGATAGAGAATGCGTCACCCATTTTGCACAGAGTTTTTTGAAACCCAAATTAAATTTCAAAATATTGCTCACTCTGCCTCTGTTAGATCTTTCAGTCTAATATTGACGAATAGAGATGGCGCTCCGAGAACTTATTGAACAACCTAGTACGTATATAAATAAATATTTTTTAAATATATATATTTATGGATATAACAATATGTTATTAATTTATATTTGAATTAACTTGAATATTTTTAGGATAATTTTTCTCAACAAACAACAATTGATAAATTAAAAATTTGCTTAAATTTAAATTTAAATTCAAATTTAAAAAGGGAAGGGGTTGGGGCACTCCTTCTCTATGTGAAGAGAAAGTAAGAAGTAAAATTGTCTGGTATTTTTATATAATTGACTTAAATTCTTTATTTTTTTTAAAAGAAAAAAAAAAGAAAATCCGATTAGTAAAAAAAAAATTTTTTTCTAAGAGGATATTTTTGACCCTGATTATTATTTAAATAGAATAGAAATATTTTTTCTGTCAGTTTATTGGGGGAACTTTTAAAGGGAGAGTGATTGCTATGTTTTTCTTTTACATTTGATTGTGTAAATTATCTCTTTAATAATTATTTTACGTATGTATACTTTAATGCAGCGGTCGGGGAACCGGAGTAAATTACCTCAAATGGGGTAAAAATGAAATTATAATATAATATTTATATTTATAATTTATAAATTAAATTTAATTTAAATATAATATATTATGTTATTTAATCCTATTCAAATTGCGAGATAGTCGAGTGGAGACACTCCAGCTAATTTTATATTTACTTTAGAGAATGTATTATTTATTTTTATTTTAATAAATTTTTTTTTTAATAAATTATTTTACCAATCTATTTCCAAATAATAGATTGAATAAATATTAAATAAAAATTGCTAAAGTGCTGAATTAAGGTTAAATTAAAATTTTAAAAACTGACTTTATATATTTTTTTAGAAAAGATCGATTTAAGGGGAGTAGTGTTAGAAAATCCATAAAAAATCCTTTGATCTAACAACATACAAGAAAAAAAAATAATCTGAATGTAAAAATTAAAATTCTTTAATGGATTTAATAATTAAAAGGGATTATGAATTCAAAAGATCCTTGGGAAAGAATTAAAAAAAGAACCAACAAAAAAAAGGAGCGCCATTAAAAGTAACTAAAGGAATTTTCTAGTATAAAAGAAGTAAGAAGAGAGAAAAATGGATATAAAAATACTTAAATTTTAGTTGTTCTTTTTTTTCTCTACTCTTTCAAAGTAGATTTAAATGATATTATACCGTTTAAAACTTAATGAAAGTACTATAATAATCCAAAATGATTACTTGAAAGAAAAATAAAAAAATATGTAATATTAATTTATAATATGTTCGTATCGTATTTAAAATAATGCTAATGGATTTTTTGGATTATAATAAATAAATATTAATTCATTAATGAAATGTTTTACCAAATACATAACTCAATTGAAAAAAAAAATTAAATTTGTTATTTAGATAAAAATAAACATAAATTCAATGGTTTTTTTTTTCATTTATCTATATATATAAAGGAGACTGTTTGTATGTATGTATGTAATTCGTTTACTTTTTGCTGTCATAGTATAATATGTTAAAATGTAAGTTATTTACATTTTAACATAAAATAGAAAATATATTATTTAAGGATTAAAGAATAAAAATAGAAAGTAAATTAGTGAATATTTTAAAAATAAGACAATTTGTGGAAATTGAAATAACTAAGAAATGAGAGGTGGAGGGGATGAGGAGAGAGGTGGGAGTGTGTGTGAGCGGGAGAGAGAGAGATTTAAAGTTTATATATAGTTCTCCGTGTTGTTCATTCAAGAGCCAGGCGAGGCCCACTGACTGGCGGACTCATTTTACACAATGTATATAACTCTAGGGATTCCCAATCAAAGAATTATTATAATATTAACTTTTTATTTTAAATTCTAATATTCAAATATCATTTCAATTAAATAATTTATTCTAAAAGTTCTCATTTTAATTAATATAATAAAATATTTAAATCATATTTAACTTAAATTATTTTGTATTTATTCTTTCCATATTTGAATAGGTACTTCTTTTATTTTAAGGGAGGGAATTAACTATGATCTAAAAAAATTAATAAATGAACTTAATAATAAAAAATCAAATAAATCCATTAATTTAAATTAATACTATTAATGAATGTATATATTGTTAATTTATCTTTAGTTTTATCAATACTTTTATACCGTTAATTTTTATAAATTAATTTTTATAAATTGTCTCAAGTCTCTAACTTTGCATTTTCTCTAATTTTATTATAATTAAAAATATTCAATAAAAATCAAACAATGAAATTAAAATATCGAAATGAAATGATCAAAAAATATTATACTCTATTATAACATATACAATACTTATAAACTATAGGCGGAGGAAATATTAGACGATATCATTGCGGGTTCATGCCAAATCGATCAACATTAATTAAGATATTTTCATTATGACAGATACTAAAAAAACCGCGAATTCAATATCTCTGTTCACTAATTATTTGTAGACTTTAGTAAAACCTACGCATGACTCAATAGATCCGGATAAACTTTTTCAAATTTTGATCTTAAAATTTATCTTGAAGGTAGTAAAGAAAGAGTAAGATGTGGAAATCAATTGTAAAATATTAGGTGACCCAGACGACTTAAATATAATAGGAGATTCGGCAATTGCAATTACAGATAGCGAGGAAAAATTAATCGAGGTAGGAAAAGAGATGAGGTTTGAAATTAATAATGATAAATAAATATATTTAGAAACAAACAGGAGCAGTATTAACATACAAAATGTAGAATTTGAATATGTAGAAAAATTGAATGTAATCACGAAGGATAATAATATTTGAGAAGAATTGAAATCGAAGTTGCAATCGGAAAACGCCTGTTATCATGCAGTAAAGAGGCTTATCTCATCAAAATTATTATAAAAGGGAATGAAAATTAAAATATATAAAACAATTATTTTGTCTGTTGTATTATATGAGTGTTAGACATGGTCTATGATCTTTGGAGATGAGAGTGGATTCAGAGAATAGGATTCTCCCCAGCATTTATGGGCCAAAGAAAGATGAGTACATCAGGGAATGACGTACGAGAGATGGAACAGAGGCTCAGGATAAGGACACTTGGAGAAATGTGGTTGTAGCTGCCAAGAACTTTCGAGTACCGTTGAGCCACGCATGGTCTATGACCCTGGGAGATGAGAGTAGATTCAGATTATTCTTTCCAGCATTTATTGGCCAAAGAAAGATGAGGTCACCGGGGACACTTGGAGAAATGTGGTTGTAGCTGCCAAGAACTTTCGAGTAGATAGATATAACATATTCAATAATAATATATATAATTAATTTACTAAATAAATTAAAATATATTTTAAATAATCACACAATAAGAAATGAATGTTTTATGTTATACATTGTTTGAAACAAAATGGATGAAAACCTTTTACTACTTTCAACCAAATACTATGTACCACTCGGGGGTACAGGGGGCGGAGCCCCCGTCTAGATGTGAAGAGCGACGAAGGAGCTCTGAGCAGCTAGTACTCTATAAATGTTAAATTATTAATATTATTGGTATTATCTGTGTTTAAGCCCATATATATATATATATATATATATATATATATTATAGTTGATTTAGAGTACCGAGATTGTAACAATGGGCTATTGTCAATTTTCACTTAATGAAATAATTTAATGAAATTCATAAAATGGTAAATTGTAATTGGTTGAAAAAGCTTCTGGGCTATCTGGACTTTAATAGTTGAATGAAAAAGATTATACATATATATATACATATATATATATTTGTGAATGAACAAACAAGTTAATGTGAAAAATAGGAAAATAATAAAATTAATGAATGTTTGCAATTGCATTTTAAAAACAGTTTCAAATCCCCTCATTAAACACGATCTTAATCTAAAATTGTTGAAATTACATTTTTTTCCAATACACAATAATTTTTAAAAGAAAATGTTTAAAAAAATGTTATATATTATTTTTTTATTTTTAATTTATTTTACAATTATAATTATAACCAGGATGGAGGTTTCCTATTTGGATTACAAAAGTCTAATATTAAAATTAGTATTTTCTATGGTCAATTGAATTATTTAGATTATAGTTGGCTCAATTATATGATTTATGAAATATGAGTAATGAGTAAAATATAAAATTAATTTCTTATCTTTATGGAAGACCAGTATTCTGAGGAATCTAGTTTAGAAAATTCATGATTAGAAATTTTTTAAATTTAATTTTTTAGTATATTTATTATCTTTACTTTGCAATACTCTCATTTTATATATGGAAAAGTATGACTAGAAAAAGGAAAGTAAAAGCAAAAAGCAAAATAAAAAAACACCTCTTGTTGAAATTCAATTTAGCAAATGCGTTGAAGGCCAAGGCTATTTGGGCCTCATTGAAAGGTGGCCGTTTAATTGCCCTGGTGAGTGAAAAGAAGGGAGGGGGTGATGCATTTGCACCTCTCTTCATTGAATACAAAAGCGTATTGTTCTTTCGTCAGTGTCACCTTCACTAGCTTAACACTTGCCTAATCAGACATCAATAATTTTGTTTATACCAACTCAAATTTTATACATTTTTTAAATACCTTAATTTCTCATATAAGTTGAAAATCAGATTCCGATTTATAAACATAGTTAAAAGTAAAAAAAAAAGAAAACAAAAAATTAAAAAAAAAAAAAAAAAATAAAAAAGAGATTTTTATTTTTATTCATTTTTTTTAGAATTTCATTTCTAAGATGATTCGATTGATAAAATTAAATTTGATATTAAATATATTTTTTCAATATTTTTATATTTTTTTTTAATTAACAAAATTTTAAAACGTTAAAATTATAAGAATTTTTATTTTAAATTTAATTTAAATTATCTAAATTTAAGTATAATCAGATATTATATTTTTTTCAATTT
Organism: Labia minor; assembly: GCA_963082975.1. Lineage (NCBI taxonomy): Eukaryota > Metazoa > Arthropoda > Insecta > Dermaptera > Spongiphoridae > Labia > Labia minor. The sequence goes on from OY720345.1 coordinate 41,775,453, forward strand.
ATTAAATATAAAGAAAATCAAATAAAATTAAAATAATACAATTGAATTGATAAGATATTTAATGAATAACATTTTATATAAATATTATTAATTAACATATTTTAAATAATAAATGCAAAAATTGTTTTTTAAGTGTTCTTGAACAAACTAGTATATCCTATCAAGGTCGAAAAAATTAAATTTAAATCAGAAGTTAATATAAATTAGAGAAAAAAACAGTTTTTTCAACTTCTCTATTTTTTTAAAATTAACAGTTAGGCAATTAGAAAAAAATTATATATAAAATAATTATAGCTTCAAATGTTGGATAGATTTCTTTATTGAATTATAAATTAATTATGGAATTATAGTTATAGTACATCTATATATATAAAGGAGAGTGTTTGTATGTATGTATGTATGTATGTATGTAATTTGTTTACTTTTTTGCTGTCATAGAAACAAAGAAAAAAGAATTCCCAATCAAAGAATTATTATAATATTTCACTTTTTATTTTAAATTCTAATATTCAAATATCATTTCAATTAAATAATTTATTCTAAAAGTTCTCATTTTAATTAATATAATAAAATATTTAAATCATATTTAACTTAAATTATTTTGTATTTATTCTTTCTATATTTGAATACTTCTTTTATTTTAAGGGAGGGAATTAACTATGATCTAAAAAAATTAATAAATGAAATTAATAATAAAAAATCAAATTAATCGATTAATTTAAATTAATACTATTAATGAATGTATATATTATTAATTTATCTTTAGTTTTAATCAATATTTTTATTCCGTTAATTTTTATAAATTAATTTTTATAAATTGTCTCAAGTCTAACTTTGCATTTTCTCAAATTTTATTATAATTAAAAATATTCAATAAAAATCAAGCAATGAAATTAAAATATCGAAATGAAATGATCAAGAAATATTATACTCTATTATAACATATACAATACTTATAAACTATAGGCGGAGGAAATATTAGACGATATCATTGAGGGTTCATGCCAAATCGATCAACATTAATTAAGATATTTTCATTATGACAGATATTAAAAAAACCGCGAATTCAATATCTCTGTTCACTAATTATTTGTAGACTTTAGTAAAACCTACGCATGACTCAATAGATCTGGATAAACTTTTTCAAATTTTGATCTTAAAATTTATCTTGAAGGTAGTAAAGAAAGAGTAAGATGCGGAAATCAATTGTAAAATATTAGGTGACCCAGACGACTTAAATATAATAGCAGATTCGGCAATTGCAATTACAGATAGCGAGGAAAAATTAATCGAGGTAGGAAAAGAGATGAGGTTTGAAATTAATAATGATAAATAAAAATATTTAGAAACAAACAGGAGCAGTATTAACATACAAAATGTAGAATTTGAATATGTAGAAAAATTGAATGTAATCACAAAGGATAATAATATTTGAGAAGAATTTAAATCGAAGTTGCAATCGGGAAACGCCTGTTATCATGCAGTAAAGAGACTTATCTCATCAAAATTATTATAAAAGGGAATGAAAATTAAAATATATAAAACAATTATTTTGTCTGTTGTATTATATGAGTGTGAGACATGGTCTATGATCTTAGGAGATGAGAGTGGATTCAGAGTATTTGAGAATAGGATTCTCCCCAGCATTTATGGGTCAAAGAAAGATGAGGGAATTGAGGTTCAGGATAAGGACACTTGGAGAAATGTGGTTGTAGCTGCCAAGAACTTTCGAGTAGATAGATATAACATATTCAATAATAATATATATAATTAATTTACTAAATAAATTAAAATATATTTTACACAATAAGAAATGAATGTTTTATGTTATACATTGTTTGAAACAAAATGGATGAAAACCTTTTACTACTTTCAACCAAATACTATGTACCACTCGGGGGTACAGGGGGCGGAGCCCCCGTCTAGATGTGAAGAGCGACGAAGGAGCTCTGAGCAGCTAGTATATATATAAGGTTTAGGATTTGGTATTACTTTAAATCAATTTCCTTTCTCTGTCAAAGAAATCGATGCTTAAAGTTGTTATATCCACAATTTTATCAATTTATAATGTTTCTCTAGTAATTACTTTTATATAATATTTTAATAATTCCAATTATAATTTATTTATATTGAATTGCATCACAACTTTTATTATTATTAATACAAACTATTTTAATTGAATTCCCCAGACCTAATTAATTAATTAAGGAGGTGAATTTAATCTATTATATATATTATATATACTTATAGTTATAGTTGATTCATCATTTTTTTTGATTATATTTTGTTAAAATTTAAAATATTTAATTAGAGGAATTAGATAATTCTAAAGAATTAATATATATATATATTATTTCCGTTGTATGTATGTATGTGATATCTGTTACATTATCAAGTTAGTTACATATTCAGTTTAAACTTAAATTGCAAACACCGTTTGCAACGGGTTCACCTAGTAGACATATATTAATAATAAAAATTCTATAATAATAATAACAATATTTGAAGTTCTAAGTTGAAATAAATTCTCATCTAACTTAAATCTGTGATTCAAATTTTATCTCCCGAACAATTAGTATATTATATTATTATGTTAACCAATCAAATTTGTCAAAATTTAATATCTTTAGTTGTAAAATGAATTTCAAATAAATTAGACAATAAATTACAGTTGATAAAAATCTATTTCTTCATTGTTTGTAAAAAAAAAATTTTTGTTCTGCCCTGCATTATTAGTCATACAATTGATGACCACTCTGACTCATCAAATACAACAAAAAATATTGTTTGACCACCTTTTTTATTTTGTCATTTTCTCGTCCATAAACCGGTTCACTCAGTAACATCACTGATTCATCTCTAATTAAATTAATATCTATTTTAATCTGAATAATTATACTGAAATATATTATGTTAATCATTAATCATAAATGTATTTAAAATACAATGATAAAATCTAAAATGCAAATTTCTTAATTTTTTTTTTAACTTGAATGTACCTACTTTTTGCACAAATAAGTAATCATAATAATTTTTATACTATGCATTTATAATTCATATTAATTATTAATTCTACAAGGGTTTATTCAATGAATATATTAATTTGTCTGTTTGTTCGAATACTTCATAATTTTGTGATTGTTAAAATTATTTTATCTTTTGTTATTCAAATTTATTTAAGCTTTCATTATTATAAATTAATAGATCAATTCAAATAGAAATATTTATGGATTTTTGATTATGAAGAATTAATCAAGTTTAAACATATATATGTATATATATAAATAAATATACATGTATATATAACAATTATTTCAAGAATTTAACACGCAGCAATTTTAAATATCTATATGTAAATTAAATATTCCAAGAAATACGCTTGAAATGCATTTTAAACATTGAACCACTAAACTGCCAATTATGTGCATTTTATTTTTTAATTACTAAGAAAATATTTTTACAAAAATAAAAAATAGAATAAAATAAATATTTATATATAGAGAAAAATAAATATTAAAAATGAAAATCTGGTTTGAGCATAGCCTATTATTTTCAATTTCAAAATACAATAATAAACAAAATAAAAAAAAATATTTTTTTTAAAAAGAAATTATCTATATATATATATATAAAAGGTTTTTGTCTGCACATTACTCAGAATTTAATAATTTTTGCATATCTTCACGTTTCATGATCTCTAGAATCCAAAAGTAACTTTAATTTGATTTAATTTTTCATGCCTGTCTGTCCGGAAATTTTGACGTTATTTTTATAATTTTAATAAAAGAAAGAATTATTTATATTATATATCTTATCTTAAATTACCTAAACCAGTGGCGCAACCAGGATTTGATCCTGGGGGGGGTTTTGACTAGCCGCTCCACCTTCCTATGGCGCCCCCCCCCCCCCCGGGCTCTCTCAAAGACAAATTTTCATTAAGATTTTTTTTTATATTAAATATTTAAAAAAGTTTTGTAAATGAAACACATTTTACAAAATCTGGCAAAAAAATTTAATTTTGTATTTTATTTACTCGTATTCACAGTTTTAGAAAGAAAATATTTTTTTCCAGCTATAAGTAAATTATTTTAGCTTTCCTCATGAAATAAGGATAGCTTATACGATGATCGGAAAATTTTGAAAATTTTTGCTCCGAGATTCTTTGAGATTTTCACTTTTCAGACGGTTCTGAATCCAAAACTGCAAAAAAAATTTTTTGAACCGGCTCGTTACCGAGATTACGTCTAAACAAAATGAGATATTGTATTGAAATTTGATATTTAGATGTTTTTTTTGGGAATGATGGGCGGGGATTGGATTGTTGTTGGACAAGATCGGACCATAAGTAAGGGTAGTTTAAAGATGTGTCAAAGCATATTTTATTGATTTTCTCAATAAATACCGATTTTTATGAGAATAATCATACTATCGTATTAAATTTATAGGGAATCGAATTTACTAAAAGTTTCATTATATTCATTTTTACCTAATCTTAATAATAAAGGAGTTATTTATAAAAAACTATTAGGTTGTCCCATAAGTTTTTTCCGCGTCACGCTATGAATGAATCTAACTGCCTATGTTTATATATATATATATATATATATATATATATATAAACATGCAGGCTTATCTCTTAGCCGTTTATGGCATCTTTTTAATCATCCCAGAGCTTTTTCAGAATTCGTTTCGTTGGTGACAAAGTCTCTTTAAAATTTTTCTACTATGGAGAGCCAAAAGATCATTTGCGGCAGAAGAGATTTGCACCGTTTACGGGATTGGTGCTTCGACTATTAGGACCGTCCGCAATTGGTTTAAGAAATTTAGAGCTGGCCACCCAGCAACGACGGATATTATCAAGACTGTGCATGCTGAAAATCCACGATACAGTGTGCACGAGATAGCTGGTGAAACTAACATTCCCAAAACAACGGCACATAAGCATTTAATCAAAATGGGATATGCGAGTCGATATGAAGCTTGGGTTCCACACCAATTGACGGAGACCGGCCTTATAAAGCGCGTCCCTACGTGCGATTTGCTTCTACAGCGACACAAAAGAAATCATTTCTTAAAGAGTCTTGTCACTGGAGACGAGACTTGGATTTTGTATCAAAATGTGGATCGAAAACGGATTTGGTCTAAAGAAAATAGACCTTCAACTGTTGCGAAGTCTGGGCTTCATCCGAAGAAGGTTCTTTTGTGCATTTGATGGGACTGGAAGGGTGTACTGTACTACGAGCTCCTTCCTGAAGGTGATATGATCAATGCTGACAAATATTGCAATCAACTGAATTAACTAAAAACCGCCATAGCAGAAAAACGGCAAGAATTGGCGAACCGACGAGGTGTAGTATTCCATCACGGCAACGCAAGGCCGCTTATTGCGTTGAGGCAAATATTATTACAGTTTGATTGGGACGTTCTACCTCATCCTCCATACTCCCCACACCTTCCTCCATCCGATTATTACTTGTTCCTCTCCTTAAAAATCTCTCTCCGTGGTAAATCTTTCAAATCCATAATCGAAATAAAAACGCACCTAAATGAATATTTTGAAAGTAAGCCTCAACTATTTTGGAAAGAGGGCATAATCAGGCTTCCTGGGAGATGGAAGAAGGTTATAGAACAGAATGGTTCATGCATAACATAATAAATCAACCTTAACCAACAAATATCGTGTATTCATTTCGCATCAAAAAAAGCGAAGAAACTTATGGGACACCCCAAGTACTTTAAGATTTCGAAAGCTTTTCGTCCGCCCGTAGTGGCAGGATATTTTGAAAGAAATCATGTAAAAATCCCTTAGAAAAAATCCCTAAATAAAAAATTTCCCTAATTTTTTTGTACTTATTTAATAATGAATAGCCGAAGAGACTTGAATGAGGTAGTTATGCTTGGTGTCATCACATCTGTTCCATCTGGTTTTTTAGCATCCCATTTTTCATGGTTTGCCTTCATTATGGTCAGAAGCTCATCATGCGAGTCGCTGAATCGTTTCCTTGGTGGATCAGGCTTCTTACCAAGAACATCACGACAGATTTCCAAAGAGATAAGGTTATGCTCAATATGGATTTGCTTAATCAGGTGACCCATACTGATGTCTTATAACCTTCTAATGCATTGTTTGTTCGAGGTAAACCCATCAAAGTGGCATCGTAGATGTTCCAATGTTCCAATGTCGAATTCGGGGTCATAAAAGCCAGCCAAAAATTGTTCACTTAGCCAAGTGCGCTCGAAGGAAGAAAAAAGATCACGAAGTTTTGCCCTGTTGGTCGTCCAGCTAATGCTTGGTAGGCTACAATGACTTTTGATGGTGGTACCAAAATCAAAGCTGCAAGAGTTTGTAAATGAGTGGAGTTGTCAGGATTATCTATATCATTATAGAGCTTCAAAACTTCTGGCATTGATTTGATGTTTCTATAAATGCATTGAGCAAAATGAAAAAGACAACCTCTGATGATTGTAAATTTCACAAATTGCGTTATATATTCCCTGGTGAAATATACGGTGCAAATGGTGTATTTTGTATTTGGAATCATTAAGCTATTAAAACGTATGCTAATAAACGAAATTTGAGTAAATTCCCTTTATTTTACATACGAATTTGACATCCCTATTTTTTTGGAAAAATCACGTGTCTGGGCCATATGTATGTATTTTTTAACCTATTTTTCCCTACTTTCGGTCCAGGCTCGATTACCTCCTTGGGAGGTCGTGTCTCAGGCAACTGAGTGTCATGCTCACCTTGTAATTAAATTTTCTTAATCACAATTAAAATTAATACAAAAATGAAAAATTTTGTTTTTAGTGATTTTTTCTTTTAGGGATTTTTTGAGTCATGGATATTTTTATTTAGGGATTTTCGGTTTTAAGGATTTTTCTTTTTAGGGATATTTGGTTTTAGGGAGAGAGAGTTTTGACTTTTATGGATTTTTTCCTTTAGGGATTTTTACCCGTTTCCATTTTGAAAAAGTTAGTCTTCGCTTCATAATTTTTATGAAATATTTAGAATTTGAGTAATATTTTTCTTTATTTTATATTTAAATAATAGTCAAATTGGAAAATTTCACAATCATCTACTAATCTTATATTAAGTCTTTTGTTTTTTATGATTTAGGAGAAATAATAAAATAATTTTTTATTTCTTATATTTAATTCTGTACGAAAAAATAAGCAATTTTTATTTTTGTTAAAATTATTTTAAAATAAAATAAACTTACTTATTATACACTAAATTATACTTTATGAATTATTTTTTTTTCAAATAAAAAGAAGGATTATATTTTTTCTTTTCTATTTGTAATATAGTACATGATATACAGCAATGTATATTTTTTTCTCTCCTGGGGGGGGTTTTGACCCCCAAAACCCCCCCCTGGTTGCGCCACTGCCTAAACTAAATAATAAAAAAAATTTCGATATGAAATTTGTAAGTAAAAAAATATAAAATTAAAATTATATTGGAATTCATGAATTTTCTAATTCATATATATACCCTTTAATAAAAATAAGCCTTGCATTAAAATTTCCAGAGTTATTATAAGAATGACATTGAGTTTAATGTAAGAAATTATAAATACCATAATATTATTATGAGTAAATGGACAGAAAAATATATTATCAAAATTGAAAAGAATTGGTATGAAGATTATTTTGATAGATTGTTGTTGATTAGATTAGATGGAGCGAGAAATTCCATTTATTAGTCTTCAGTGAGATTAATGAATATATAATTAAACTAGATCATTGCTAAAATTAATTAATTCTATTCTTTCTTCATTAGGACCTTCATTAGAATTGATTGCTCGTTTAATTTTAAATAAATGCTTCAATCGTGTCAGAATAACCACATGCTTCATTGTTATTTCTCGATGGAGTGTTTTAAGGGTGGCTCAATCCTTAAATCAATTATTTATTAAAATGTATTTACGTAATCTATACAATGAAAGAAACAAAAATGCACAATTTCTTTTAATTAACAAAATATTTGTTAAATAAATTCCATAGATTATATCTTCGTTATACATATATATGAAAATTATATATATTAGTTCATTAACTAAATAGATATTTCATAAGGATATTATAAATAACTTCCTTTTAATAATGAATAGGAAATTAATGAAAATGAAAGCCAATGAATGGAAAGTTTTAAAAGATACTGATAATTATAATGTTATTACTTAAAAAATAAATTATTTTTCATATATTTATTATTATTATTTAATGGTGAAGTATTGAGGAGTAAGAGAGTCAATCATACTCCAGGTTCCACCTCACGTGGTCATCAAACAAGATTTTCTCAGAAATTTTAATTGTTATTTTGATTGAGACTAATTTAAGTGTCTCTGTTCAGTTAGCTAATTATTATTTATTTATTTACTCCATAATTTTATTTATCAATAGATAATAAAAAAAAAATATTTTAATCGTTCAGAATTCGCTTGTTTATGGTTTGCTTAGCTGTGCCCCGTCAAAGAGGACTAAAATCTCTGTGACGGGGTTGCTTGGTAAAAAGTGAAGTTAATCTCGTATAGAAATAATATATTTCCTTATAGCATAAATGGCATTTCTTGCTATCTCAAGCTTCAAATAATAATAATAATATTTTATTTATTTAATTATTTTAATATTTTAAATTTAAAAAAAAAATTTTAATTATAGAAATTGAGATTTCGTTTCTAACCTTTATTATAAGGGAAAAGATAAAAAAATAAGAATTATTTTATTAAATTATATTAGTAGTATTATTTTATATATTTTTTTATTTTAGTTAGTTCAAACAAATAACGAATGAATAAAAATAAATAATGAAATAATACAAGCAAATATTTTATATTATATAATAATATATTCTTAAGTTTCTCACATACTAAATTTTACGAATTTCTAATAAATACAAAAATTCCTTGTATGATATTAAAATTTTTCTGAGGGATAAAGGATCCAGCAAATATTATTTATTAATATAATTAAGTTGTGTAATGAAGTAATTAATTTATCATGATTATGATGAAAAGAAATTCTTTCTTTACTGTGTAAATTTGATTTTGAAATAAAAAATTAGAAAATTCTTTGAAATTAGAATGATAGGGTAGGGATGTCTCTCTTTGTAGTAAGTATTTTTTTATGAAAATTTAATGAATATTCTAAATATACATATATAATAAATACCTATATATACATATATATAAATACTATGTATAATATAAATATTAATATCCTTTTAATTTATTCTCTAAAAAGAAAACAAAATATGATGCTTTTTTAGGTTAAAAAAAATTTAGTCCCCCTCTTAACAAAAAAGCTTTTTATTTCGTAAATCTAATTTAATTATTTTTTACTTTTTATTTACTTACTTAATTTTCTTTCAAGTTTAAAATTAAAATTGAATTTTAAATTAGTTATTAATTGTATAACAATTATTAAAGTAACATAGCATTAAAGTATCTAATTAATTAAAAATTCAAACAGGTTAATTAAAATTAATAAAAATGCATACATTATTAGAAATAAAAATTTAAAATAAGTATCACTCATATACTTATACTTATATAAAATTTTATCTCGTTATTTTATTTTTATTTATTAATTTATTTATTTATTTATCTCTACTTCAGGCTATAAATTAATTAATTATTTTAAATATCTTATTTATTTTCTATTCCTAAATTCAATCTAGTTCTTTCAATAAATGTCATAAATATTTCCACTTTCCCTCATTCACTTTTTACATATAATATTTCTTCGTTGTTGTTGTTGTTGTTATTATTGGATCTAATTAACGTGAAACGGCTGTCATGATCAACTGATGCGATTCGCCTAATCGTTGTCTGATGGATTGGATTGATTGATGGTGGTAGCCGATAACCATTAAATGCACCCATCCCCACCCCTTTATCAAACCATCCTCTCCGATTCCGAGTAGGCTTCCTTGTCTGAATCCTAACTAATCCAAATTAATATTCATCAGGTCTTCCTCCAAATAGTGAATCATTTTAGTGATTGGTGCCATTTCTCACCTGACACTCATGTCATGACAATTTAATTGAATCAATTGCAAAGCAATAGTCAAAATTCTTTTTTTTTATTAAATAAAAACAAAATAATCCATCTTTTTAATTAGGATTTCCATTTGAGTAATTAATTAAGCACTGCTTCATTAACGATTCATTCTATTCAATTTCATTTAAATACTTATGTATATATAATAATTGAACATGATTTTATGTAAATAGATTAATATAAAAGAGAAAAATTTTAATAATAAATGTTATTATTAATATTAATAATATATGCCGCATTACAAACGTATTTATCATAATATATTGGTTTGCTAAAAATCTCAACCTGGGGCATTTGTCATGCATAATATTTAGGAAATTTCAAAAATTAATTATCCAACATTACCAAGGGTTATTATTAATTAGTATTATTATTGCTTAGAATAAAAAAGATAAAATTATACAGTTTAAATAAAATTAATTTTTTTGTGAAAATTAATAGATTTCATGTGATAATTATGGGTTATTTAAAATATAAATATTTAAATATTTCAATGAATAAAATTTATTTAAATGAATAAAAAACTATTTAATATTTATCTATCTATCTCTGTGGCTCTACAGAACTCGAAAGTTCTTGGCAGCAGCAACCACATTTCTCCAAGTGACCCTACCCTGACCTACACTCTCCCACCTTACTCATGTCCCTTCCTACATTGTCCACCTACCCACTTGCTACTTGTCCTGCCCATCGCAACCTTTTTGATTTTATTTCTCTAACTATATTTGGAGATGTATAGAGAACATGCAATTCTTCATTATGCAGTCTCTGCCGTTCTCCGGTGACCTCATCCTTCTTTGGCCCATAAATGCTGCAAAGAATCATATTCTCAAATACTCTAAAACTTCTCTCGTCCCCCAGATTCATAGACCATGCCTCACAACCATATAACACAACCGGCAAAATAATTATTTTATATATATTTGAATTTTGATTCCCTTTGATAATAATTTTAACGAGATAAGCCCCTTTACTGCATGATAACAGGTGTTACCTGACTAAAACCTTGATTTCAATTCTTCTCGAAAAAAGAAATAATTAATAATTAAAATATATTTTTTGAACAATTTGTTTAACCAGTTTGATAACCGTCAACTTTATACTATATATCAGGCCTTCTTAAACTTTTTTATATAGCGACCCCCTTCAAGCTTAGCATATTTTAAACGACTCCCTCCTCCATATAATGAAATATATATTAACCGTAGATGTAGATGTAATATCGCACTATTTTACAATGTAAATAAAATAAGATTAAAGAATACATACCCATTCATTTCACATATATATAATTTAATAATTTTAAAATTTTATTTATAATGATTCAAAAGTAACAGATCTTTGCGACCCCCTTTCAGGTGGGTCGCGACCCACAGTTTAAGAAGCCCTGCTATATATAATGTTAAGGCTAATTTGAATAAAACTTGTTTTTTATAGATCGTTTATAATTTTTATTTTTCAAGAGTTCTAATGAATAATATGATTTCCACATTTATTTTAAATATATAATAACTATATGTTTATTACTAGTAATAATAATTTTCTATTGATTAAAAAAAATAACTTTATAATTATTTTGTTTCAGACAAGAATATTTTGAAGATAAGATTACAAATTCTTCCCTCAATCAAAAAAGGTATTTATCATAAAATAAAAATTTCTCGAACCTCTCTTTATATAATTATTATTAGATATTAATCCTGAGTCCGCAACACCTCTTTTGAATGTACTTTATTCACTCCTAAACCATAAATAATTAAAAATATCTTAAATAATTCATATAAATAAATAATACAACCATTTAAACGATTGTAAAGTGGACACCTTGAACTAGATTGCATAAACAAATTAAAAACTATTATTCATTGACACTTGACAACTATTTGTACTTATAAATTAATTTATTAATTTTAGAAGCAAGAACCTTGTAAAAAATAATAAATACTTTTGGAAATATTGAAAAGATCGGCAATGAAGAGGTTAAAAAAATAAATTATGTATCTTTGTTAATAACAATTTAATTTAATTGAAAAAAGTTCAGTTATAGTTTGATAAATAATTTTTAATTTACTTTTTAAAAAAATTTAAAATTTAATTTAATTTAATTTCGTATTCTTAAATAGGTGAAAAATATATTTATTAAAATTTAAAAATAGTTAATAATTAATGAGAAATATGTTCCGCTTCATTTGGTTAAAAGATAATAATTGATAGCCTGTACGTGGGGTGACTATACCTCCTGAGGGGGTGGACGTCCCTGCCAATCGCCACAATTTATTAATGAGCGCGCACTGTCATTAGTCCATCCACTCAGGGCATTCAATTAATCTTTTCAGATACCCAATTGATAAAATTACTCGTCTAACGAATAGTAAATAATTTTTAATTTAAAATTAATTAGATATATTCTATTGAGTGAATAAAATCAATGAATTATTATATGATATACTCATCTTGTAATATATATATATATATATATATACAATCATAAAATTGAATATTGTATGTAACTTGAATAAGGGAAGAGATAGTAGTAGTATAATAAAGAATACCTATTAATTATAAAATCAGATATGAAAAAATTAAGAGAAGTTATGAAGCGAAAGAAGGTCGATCAGGATAACGACAGTTTGGGGAACGGGGTTTTTGGAGACATGTAATTTTCTAGTTCATTAGCGTAACAGATTACATTAACAAACATGAATGACATTGTAAATTGAATTTTCAATTTTATTTTTAAAATTGTGTGATAGAAATGTGTAATAGATTTGTTTAGAAGAGTATTTCACCTTCTGTTCTTCTGTTTAATGAGTTTATTTCAATTATATTGAAATTCTCCCCTCTCTCTCTGTACTTGACATTTCTACAGTCCTGATAGTGATTGAATGGGGTTGTCTTTCTGTTGAAGTCCTCTTACTTCGCCAATGTTACTTAAGGCACTTCTAAGATTTATTCGGGTTAATTATTTGATCCTAAGTTAAAGGGAAGGATGGTATCTGCCTGGTGGTGTCTTGAGTGGTCTCAAGCGTCAGGTGATAAGAATTTCCACCCTCCAGTTGTTTGCCGTCATCATCATCATCACTGCTTCCAAGGATCTTGACAGCTTTCAAGATTGTATGTGATTGGTTAGCGGAGTGTGGATCTGGAATTACGAGATGGATCTACTCAGAAGAGGGAGAAAAGAGCCTGGAAATTAACTAGATTTTGGATAAAAGATAGCCATTGGGGAAATTTATTTGGATTGTTTTATATATATATATATATATATATACTATATATTAGAACGAAGAATTTAATATCAACGGATAAAGGAAATTAACGATATTGATTGGGGTATGTATTTTTTTTCCTTTGTAAAATGGGATTAATCTCTTTAAAGACGATAAAAGTTTCTTTAATTATTGATTTATGTATTTTAAGTATAAATCAGTTGTTTTATAATGAGCATTCTTCGAAAGAACTTTCCATTATATGAATGAAAGTTTAAGTCATATGTGGAGGGTGAGAATACTCAAATTCCACTTTAAAGAAGAGTTTTTATAAATTATAAAAAAAAAATCTTACTTTTGTTCATCCTACGCAAGGACACCGCCTATCAAGATGGTTATAGAAATTAGGTGTCGTATCAACCTTTATCTTGATTTACTTGAACGGAAGCGCTACTTTTTATCAACTAGCTTCCCAACTTTGATCCCGGAGGCTGGGATGACTCTGTCCAATAGACCCCAGCTAGAGAAATTTTCTTGCCAGACCCGTATCTTGAATCCGGGAGGAGAAGCTGTTGCCTCCCAACCTGTGGCGTCTTCTTTTTATAAATTATAAAAAAGTAATTTTTTTTTAATTCTCAAACATATATAAACAATTATTAAATACTATTTTTTTATATTTTATTATTTTTTAGGTTATTATTAGAGAAGAAACAGTTAATAATCCAAACTCTTCTTTCTCCAATTTTCAAGTAGATTTTTTATACGAATATAGTAAAATTGGTGAATTTATTATACCTTAAAAATGTAACTGTAACGTTTCGAAAATAATAATCAAATTTTAGAATAATATCCATATATAAAGAGAATATAATTTACTATATTATTGGTGAATTTAGTTTAGCTTAAAATGTAACAGTAACGTTTTCGAAAATAATAATTAAATTTTAGAATAATATTCATACATAAAGAGCGTATAATTTACTATATTTATTTTACTTAATCAAATTAAGTTCATTCTAGATAATATTATTTTAATTATTAATTAATATTAAATGTGTTCATTTTCAAAAGCATTCGAAAATTTACAAATTTAAAAAAATAAATATATAACATAAAATATTTCGAAATTAGTAAATTATTTAAAAATTATACAATTATTAATTTTCTAATTTTAAGAAATTAAAAATGAGATTTTAAGGTAAGATTTAGCTTGCTTCTTGTTTGGATGTATCCCGTGGAAGATCATCCAATACACTTTTTGAGATACCTCTATCATATGAAAATGAAAAATGAATCTATAGATAATCTAAATAAAATTTGTATTATTTAAAAGTAGCATTAATGGCCTTAACTACTGATGTGAACTACTTTTAAACCTTGAATATTATTTTTGTTTTATTTTTTTTTAAAAGTAGTTTTTATCGTTTTTTTTTAAAGTTATTCTATTCAAACTAAAGGAAAATTTATAACAATTCTTTTTTTTTTAATTTATTGAATTTATTTACGTAATCCAACGATGTTTGTCCCATAACGAACGAGTAACGGGGTTAATATTAATACCAGACGGTTGGAAAGCCACCCAATCATGACTGCCATCAAACAGACACTTTTATCATCCCCCTGAAATGAATTTTCTTCCTTTTCGTTTTGTTTATCTCTCCCCTTCTTCCCCATAACAACAAAATAACAACAACAAACTGTTACCAAAATATTCTTTTAATAAAAAAAAAAAAATATTGCATTTGCTCCACCCTTTGGTGCTGTTATTCTCTGCCAACTGAATTCCAAATCGAACATTAATAATTGAATTGTGTGAGGTCCCAGGCAATCACTGATCATGTTATGAACAAAAATCAATGTCCCACGTAGAGAACAAATAAACTTAATCAATCTGTTGAAAAATGAATTGAATGCTGGCTATTTTTCTCTCCCGCCAATCCCCCCATCCCTTCTCATACTCCTATTATCCTTTTGTGTATGTCAGGGGTGGTGTGATGCAAGTTGAAGTAATATTGAAAGTTAAAGCCGCAGATCTCAGTTTGGAAAACAAACGTGAAACTTTACCAGATTTGTTGGCGTTTTTCATCATCAATCAATAGCAATACTCTCTCCTCTCCCTCACCTCTTTCTCTCCCTCTCTCTCTCTCTCTCTTATCCATTCACAAACATACAACCAACCACTCTATCTCTCTCGTTTGGGAAGTTTACAATAGACAGCTTTAAACTTGAAAATTAAACAATCAATCATCCAGAGAAATAGATTTCTCAATTCCCTAAACTGAGTAATTTTAATTTTCGATTAATTTTTTCCAATAGATGTATTTATTATCAAGTTAAATCCAATTCATTTATAATTTAAATTTCATAAAATTCATTGCAATTTTATAAAATAATATAATAAGTATATTTTTATTTAAACACAAAGAAAAACTTTATTAAAGTCAGTAGTGAATTAGGAATGATTACAAATAGGTGCGGTTGGAGAATAGAGAAAACTTTCATGTTCAGTAAAATTTTAGCGATCTTCTTAAAGCATGGGTCGACAAACTTTTTTATCATCGACACCTATATAATTTTTTGAATTCTCCATCGACCCCCATAAAATTGATAATTAAAATAAAGCTCTATTAGATACTGTGTTTGTACATTTACTTTGTCATTTTAAACATTTATTAAAATAATAACAATAACATTGTGTAACAATATATTGATGAAAAAATATATTAATGTTGAAATTTAAATACTTTTAATATTTATTCGACTCCTGGATTTGTTAAACAAATCCCGCTTTTGTTAAACAAACTCCTGGGGGTCTATACCTCTGTCTTAAAGAAATTTCTTCGATTTTATCAATCTATTCTATTCAATCTATTTTTTTTCATAAATGTATTGAAAAATTTTATTTACAGATATTTTGAATTTTTATTTAATTTTCAACTCCCAGATCTATGGAAACTTCCCACCCAAGTATATTATAGGTATATATAAAACAAAAAAATATGAGGTGTGGAAAGGCTTAGAACCGACCTACGATCTTGGTTTTTATTTTTAAGTTTAATTAATCAATTATTAATTACTACTATATTTTAAGGGAAAAATTTCCGACAATGAATATAAAATTAATTCTTTATAAACTACCACTTTCGGTTTCCGGATATACACCAAAAGTTGATGAATTATGCTAGTGAAGTAAATATTCCAAATTTTATCAAAATTCGTTCGGTTGTTCAAGCTAAACACGTCTATACGGACACACAACGGATAGACGGACAGACATCATGCTAAAAATACTTTTTTCTGTTAACACAATGCATGATTCGTGGAGATATGTAAAAATCTCCACATGTGAAATTTGGTGTGAAATCAATACCTTCCCTTCTTATCGTCGGTCGGTAAAAAGATGCTTCTTCTTCTTCTTCTTCTATTATAGGCCTAAGACCTGTTCTTCTTCACTATCCTCAGGTCTTTTTTGGGAAGAGTACGCCCAGCAGTCAGCCCATTTTTTCGGTGACTTGGTAAAAAGATGCAATTTTCGAAATATTATGTCATCTTAGCGAATCTAATCTTTTCTTTTCAATATACTTATAAATTATTATTCATGTTATAAAAATGCTTAGCACTACTTTTATGTAAAATAATCTTCTAAAAGCCTTGAAGATGTTGGCATCAGAACATCATTTCTTAGTTACATGCGACGACCTCGGCTTCTTCCTCACATTATGTCATCAACTCTTGCATTAAGTCACAAAATATTCATTGACCTCTTATATTTAAATTAAATATTTGTATTTAACAAATATTAATTATTTTTTTTAATATATATAAAAATTTATGGAAAAAACTTGACCATAAAAAATGAATAATTAATAATAATTATTATTTCATTATTGAATAAATTATGAATGTTATTAATTTATAGTTCCATAATTTATGACATATATATTGAAAATATGCAAAGACCATTTCCCCCGAAAAGAACAAAAGATGATAAATTATCTTCTGATTACAATTAAATAAATTCCTGCCGCAGAATTTAATTTGATTCTTGTTACATGCCTTGAATATCTAGTTAAATATCGAGAGATAGAGAGAGAGGGAGGGGGAAAGAGAGATAGAAAACGATGGAAGGAAAAAAACATCGTTTTTCACACAATTTTGTTTGCTTGGGTTTGAATTAGGAATAGATATTCTAATTAAAATATAAAGTTTCACCCCATTTTCTACCCTCCCCTCCCATAACCCTCTCCTATTCCCCCTGACTTTCCAATTAATGTCCCCTCCTTTAATACTCAGTATACTCTTGATTCCAAAGAACTTTAATTAAAATTCGCAAATGAATGAACAAAATAGATAGAATGAGGGAGGGAGAAAGAAATTGATATTGGTTGTTGTTTGAACAAAGTGTTGATGATGAATTGCTTGACAAACCAAAAAGTGATAGTAAGGACTTTGAGTAGGTAGACATGAAATTAAAGCTAGATCTTAAATTTTGATGTGTACCACTTTTTACTAACTCGCATCACGAAAATTTTGGATGTCGAGATTTTGATGTTTTTATAAGTTTTGAAGGTCCCTGAGTCATTTTCACTAAGGTTAAGAAAAATGTCTGTATGTCTGTGTGTGTATGTAGACGAGATTACGTAAAAACGGTTTGAGCTAGAATAATGAAATTTGTTACATGGGCATTATCAAAATTCGTAGTTTTCTATTAACTTTTGAGAAATGTAGCTCAACCGACAGAGGGTCATTACCTACATCGTTTTGATTTTTTTTTTCCTCTAAACTGACCGTAAAAATAAAGATATATGATTGATAGTTTTTCATATGATTAAAAATTGTATAAAACTGCTATATATAGAATTTCAGCTCAATTGAATCGCTGAAAGTACCGGAATTAATTTTTTAACACGTTGACTGCAAATCAAGCAAAACACGCGCTGGTTTAACAAAGATTATTTATTAATTTTAATTTATAATTTATAATTTTAATTAAAGAGATATTTTTAAATATACTATTTGATAATTAATCCAATTCAAGTTTGCGAAAAAATCGAGTGGAGACATTCCAGATTTTTTTATTAACTTTTAAATAATCCTATGTATTAAAATGTTTTACATTATTATAAAGCAGAAATGCTCATCTGGGTAACAATTCAACTTAAAATTCAATTTGTTTTAACGATTTAATGCCTCTAAAATGTCAAAGATTAATTTTTAATATTTTTAGTATTTCACATGATAAATTTTAAAATTTCATTTTTGGCCTCTGGAATATAGTTAATAGTAGAGGAGCTTAGGCGCATCTCCACTTTCTATTTAAATTATTTTTAATACATGAACTTTATTTTTATTTTAGGTATTAAAATATTATCTTTTAATTAAATATTTTGATATTTTTCATTAAAAAATTGGTAAGTAAATATACTCAGATTTTTAACGATTTTGTTATTATTATTATTATTATTATTAAAAATGGATACATTTATTCACTCGAACGGAATGATTAAGGATCATTCAAATTTCTTTCATTTACTATGACCAAAACAAAAACAATACAAAATCTGTTTTTATCTCCACGCTGAATTGTCTGGCTTATTGCGGTCACCGAATCAAAACAATATCAAAAATATTTGTTGCTTCATTATCTATAAAACCAATTATTTTTTTTTTTATATATACAAGTTATATGTATAACAAATTCATATTTATAAAAATAATATAAATACAATATATCTACCCCTGTGGCTCTACGGAACTTGAAAGTTCTTGATTACAGCAACCACATTTCTCTAAATGTCCCTATCCTGAGCTACACCCATCCAACTCCTATTTTTTCTCATCTCTCTTATATCTCTTCCTCCATTGTCCAACCACAGCGTTCTTAGTTTTCCAACCGAACGTTTCCAAATCGGTCTCCCCACAAATATATTTTTAATAAGTCTTTCATCTCCCATTCTTATCAAATGTCATGCTTATCGCAACCTTATCGATTTATGATCTTAAATATGAAATTTCTGAAGATGCATAGAGGTCATGCGATATGTAGTCTCAGCCATTCCCCGGCGACCTGATCTTTCTTTAGCCCAGAGGTGGCGAACCCAAATGATCTTGCGGGCCACTTTGGAAATGCATCATAACTTCGCGGGCCGCATATAAAATGATACATAATCATATTAGATTTAGACCCATTATAGATATTGTTTGGTGTGACAAATTGAAAAATAATGAATTTTTATTATATTTACTATTATTTTTACATATAACATATATAATATAATAATAATGATACTGAATGCACATTGTAAAAAATATATAATACTAAAAGTAAAAAAATAAACAACGAAATAAAAAAAATGAAATCATATTTATTTCACTAGTGCGATATTGGTTTCATGAGGGCGGAGAATATAAAAGTGTGATGAATCTCGCGCGCCGCAAAAATATTTAGGGCGGGCCGCATGCGACCCGCGGGTTGGCTACCCCTGCTTTAGCCCATCAATCTAAATCTACTCTCATCTCCCAAGGTCATAGACCAGGCCTCACACCCATATAATACAATCGGCAATATAAATAGAATGGATTACTCAAGTATTATAGATGATAATTACAGAATTTATTCACAATTTCTATTGTCTCTTCTTTAACGACTTTAACTTTAGTTTGATTAAATTAATAATAATTTATATTTATTTCAAATATTAATTGGTAAGAATAAATTTGCTTTTTATCAACATAGGTGTATATAAATTTGTCTTTTCTAATAAAGATCTAAAAATATGTTTTTAACTAAAATACGAGTATTCTATTTGAGTATTTTTCTATAAAAAAATGAAAGAACATATAGGTATATGTATATATTCGAATTCAGAAACTTTTTGAAATGTTCAAAACATTTTTTTTTTATTTATTTCTTTATTCTATTTTATTTTCATTTTTTTTTTTTTTTTTGTTTCCATATGTTTTCATTCTTCTGTTGTCAGAATTTAAGGGCTGTTGATTTCTTTAAGGGATTTCGAATTTGTACTTTTCAAAGGAATCATTCAATTGTATATAAAATGGTTGATTTGAATTCAAAGATGTTTTTTATTTTATTGATACTGTTCAGCTTAAATTCATAAAGCAACAATGGGTTTCATAACCTTTCTTTGGATGAGATATACGTAGTACTTCAATGATGTAATTTTATTATTTAATAATATCTATTCTTGAAAGGAGGAGATTATTATTAATCTCTAGAATTAAAATCAATTATTTATATATCCCTAATGCCCTTATAAATATTAGTTAAAAGATAATTTTTTTACGTTATATTAACAGAATATATAAGTACATCGTTCTAATATTATAAATTTATAAAATAAATTCATTACTATAAAATAATTAAATTGAAAGAGACTTAAATGCTTAGGATAATGCGAAAGAAATGAATTTAAATAAATAATATTATTTTCCTGTACTAAAAATAGAATAAATTAGAGTTTATTTGTTAAAGAAAATTTTGATCACACTGAAGATAGGAATAATATTTTTTAAAATACTAATTATTATTTTTAGTAAAGATTGTAACATTATAGATTTAAATTCATTAATCATTTTATTGATTACCTTCATGGAGGTGAAATTAGAATTATTCATTATAATAATATTTTTTAAAAGTATATTTGGATGGAGAATTCCTGAATAAATAAGACCTGATGTTTTTATGTCCTGTATTGCTATTAACGATCTCATTTTTTCAGTCGAAAATCAAAGAACCGAGTCCCAGAAGCCAACTTTGGGCTTCTCCATTCTCTTGTAAAATATTCGAATCAACTTATTTTTATTCAAAAAAAACCAAAAAAAAAAACAAGTGATATTTTGGTCAACAAAAAAAAAACTTACATATCTTTATACTCTTAGAAAACAAAAGTTCAAGAATTTATTATTTTTTATTTCTTTAAAAAATAAATAAATAAATTATTATTTTTTAAGGATAAAAGTTCTAAATTTCTAATTGGATTTTTTTCTTTCCCTTTTAAATTAAAGATAATAATTTTTTGCTCATTTGTTAAATTAATTTGGTAAACATAGAGAGAGAGAGAGAGAAATGATTAAAGTCAACTTGGCATGACCTTTCATTAACATGACCAGTCTCAATATGTTGAAGCGTACCTATTAATTTACTCCTTTTCAACCAATTATAGATGCGGATTATATCCATCATCATTTGTGATCATAAATTCCTTTTGAATTCAATACCTACTCGTGAATTTATCGCAAATTGTCTTATTGAAAATCTATAAATATTATATATTATGAGTGGAATAAAGTATCGAGGGTGGGGAGGGGAGAATATTTCGACCGAACTACACCTTTCATCTCTTAATTATTTATTTATTAACTTGCAGCATATGTTTTTTTTAAAATATCAAATATTAATTTTAACTCAATTAAAAATAAAAAAAATTAAAAAATAAAGAATAAACAATTTGTATTAATTTAATTAATTAAGAGAGAATGAATTATATTTTTTAGATTTTTTCAAAAACTTTTTTAATGATTTTGACTAAGTTTTTTTAGAAATTGTTTTTTAATAGAATTTCTATCATTTTTTTAATCTAAAATTGGTATTCTAATTACTATTTTATAGATAATCTATAAAATATTAATCACCATATTAGATAATAACTGTGAAATTAGATACATTTAGAATATAATGAAATTTTTATTTATTATCAATATATAGTGTTGAGAAAGATTATTTATTTTTTTTATTTGTAATACAATGTAAAAATATAGATACATATTTTTGAATTTAGAAATATACTCATCGCTGGATAAAGGAGTAAGCAAGCCGAGCGACTACCCGGGGCGCCAAATTTTTAGGAGCGCCGTTATAAAAATAAAATCTTTCTTTACACTTATTATTTTTCTAGATTTTATAAATTAAAATTGATTACTTTTTAATAGAATAATTGGATAAAGGAGAATTGTGTGACTTCTTTGCATGTAGAACACAATAAAGCATGTGAGGAATAATAAGAAGAAGAAAAAGAATAGTCAAAGGAAAAAAAAAAGAGGAAAAAATAATAATTTTGTTATTACACTTTTTTGATTATCTTTTGTAATATTATTAAATGACTTCGATAAATATTGTATGTTTCTTCTGTGCATCTGGTAACGAGTGGGTCGTTAAACTATTAAATTTGTCTGGACTCTTTCTAAGGACATGTTTTTGGCGCAGAACTATAATTTTGCCTGTCCTCCCAAAGTGGAAGCCACCGTCAACGAAGAAAGTGTGCGCGCCTTATGACTAGAAAGTTGTTCCTTCCCCCCCCCCCACCCGCACGCCTATACTCCTTACAAACCCCAGGGGATAGACAAAAAACCGCACCAGCGAAACATCTTTCATTTATTAGCATCTCAATGAGAAATCGATTCCTTTTTTTTCTTCTTTTCTCCATCCCCCACCTTCATTTCTCCTCTTACGCCACCATTTTTTCATCATTGCCAACTCTTTTTCTCCACCACTTTATGGTCCTTTTTTCCTCTCTTCTTTCTTTCTTTCTTTTTTTTATATAAGTAAATACACTTCATTTTCTTGATTAAAAAAGTCTTTTTAAGAAGATAAATCAGCGAGACGTTAAAAAGAGATTTATAACACACAAGTTGGTTTAGCAACGGTGGATCCTTGAAAACAGCAAGGAGGACGAAATGGACCAATTCATCCCGGGATAATTAGAAAGAAAATCAGGCCAATTTGAAGGTAGCCTTATCAAAAATTACAAAATGAATAAGTAAGTTCAATTTACATATCAAAAGCCTGTTGAGATTGTGTGAGAGTGAACTGTTTTCAACTCCTTTATAATTCATATTCAAATCTTTATTCAAGAGAATTACCTTTTTCAATAAATGAATAAATAAATATTAACTTATAATATAGGAATCAAAAGAAGAAAAAAATATAGAAATGTACTTCGTAACTAAGAAAGAAAAATTGTTTTCATATTATATCTAAGAATATACATTAATATTATGTTGAAGATTTATTTTTTCCCCTATTAATTAACTTTCAATTTAATCAAACTTAAAATTATTTTTTTTTATTACATTCTTAAAATTATTTTATTAAATTATATCCCTTATTATTATTAATATTGTATTGGTTTATTATTTTAGGACCATTGTTTCATATTACTTCTATATATATATTATATTTATACTACTATTTATATATACTATATATTACTTAATACACCAATACCTCACTTTTCGTCGTTTCGTTTTGCGTTTTTTTAACTTCATGAGAACTAATATTCATTGTGCGTCGTTGGAGTTTGCGTTATTTTGGGTTCGAGTCTTTAATTTTTACTATCTCGTCAGAGATAGTATTGCGATCACGTTTTGAAGGTTCCTGAATCATTTTCACTAAGGTTGAGAAAAATGTCTGTCTGTGTGTGTGTGTGTGTGTAAATTTGGTACATGGGCATTATTCAAAATTCGTAGTTTTCTATCAACTTGTTCTCAAATGTAGCTCAACCGGAAGAGGGACATTACCTACAACGTTTTGATTTTTTTTCCTCTAAAGTGACCGTAAAAATAAAGATATATGTTTGATAATTTTTCACATGATTAAAAATTGTATAAAACTCCTATATATAGAATTTCAGCTTGATGGAATCGCTGAAAGTACCAGAATTAATTTTTTAACACTGCAAATCTCACGCGCCAATACGTGACGTGGTTCCATCAACAAAGAGCCAAACATGCGCTGGTTTAATAAATATCATTTATTAATTTTAATTTATAATTTATAATTAATTAAATTTAATTTAAATATAATATAATATGTTATTCAATCCAATTCAAATTGCGAGATAGTCGGGTGGAGACACTCCAGATAATTTTTTTTAAAGATGGGACCACATTTGTTTCTAATTGCGACATGCCATCAAAACTTGGGGATCATCAACGCAATTTTAATACAGTTTTATTTTCACTTTGTTTTTCTAACTCTAAAGAGTTCAGTTTCAATTATGTAATGTGTTGTGCTTTTTGTGTAATGTTTCAATTAGTGTGTTATGCTTTTTTTAAAAGAGAATAATATATTTTTATAATTTTTTACGGGTCGTTTCTGGTTACAAAAAAGAGGTATATATTTATTTTCTGCGACGATTTGATAAGGCTGTAGAGATAGCAAAGGCTGTTGATCTAGTTTCAACATCTGTCAGAACTATTAGAGATGAAGATGATAGTGTCCGTTAAATAAAAACATCCGAACAACAAAATTTAAATTCCAAACAAATTGTTTGATTGACGAAGCTATGGAGATTTTTTTAAAAAACGATCCTGACAGCGCAAGGAGTTTTAAAGTGTCCCAGGCGGTAGCTACAAATATCAATTGCTACAAGGAAACTTATTTTACGTTGAAAAGAAAGCTATTCAGCAAACATTGGACCGATTTTATGTGAAAGAAAGCCGACTTACGACAACAGCCTCATCAGTGATCATTTTTAATTTTGTTTTTCATAAATTAATTGAATAGTTTATTTTGTTTTAATTGAATAGTTTTTTTTGTACTTATGTAATACAATTTTATATTGTTTTTATTTTTTAAATGTTTACTTTGTTCAATTTTCTTTTTAAAAAGTAGTATTTTCGTAACCCTGGGACCTATCTTCGATATTTACATGGTTTGCTATAGAAAATCTTAATTCACTTTGCGGCGTTTCAATTTGCTTTGTGTTTTTTTTTTGGGCGTGACCCGACGCAAAGTGAGGTATTGTGGTGTATATATTTAATTATATATATATAATTTGTTAATTTAAATAAAATTACAAAATTTATCTTCATCTACATAGAATTTACGTATGAAAGTTGTTGGCTGCAACAACTACTCTCCCCCAACCATTCTTATCCAAAGCTACCTCAAATTCTCTCTATCAATATATTTCCCCAATTTTTATGTTTTCCAATTAGTTTTCCTAAAAATTAACTTTCACAATTCTTTTTACAATACAGATAAATATTTCTCCTCTCTTACTTAACCAAATCTATTTTGTAATTCTAACTATATTTGCGAATGCATAAAAATCATGTAAATCATCTCTATGGAGCTTCTACCAATCGCAGGGAATATCATTCATTTTCATCTCATAAATATTGCGAGAATTTTATTTTTAAAAATCGTAAATTCATGTTCATCTCTTAAAATCATAATCTACATCATATCCATAAACCATTATATGTTAAAATAATGGTTTTATAAATTTCAATTTTAATAATTCTAGATAATAATTTTTATAAAATAAGCATTTTACGGCTTATTAAAATTCTTTAAATAAATTAATTCTTAACTTCTAAAAAATTAAAATTCAAATAGAATTTAAAATATAGAAAAATATAAATATTTAAATACTATTATAAAGTCACTTATAATAAAGTCAAAGAAGTTAAGAAAAAAAAATATTTTGTTTTTAATTTAGATTATTAATATAATAATCTTCAGAGGTTTAGTGGTTAGCATGACAGTCCACCACACTGAAATCTTGAGCTTTGGCTTAAGGAAATAATAAATAATAATAATAAATACTTCAATAATTAATAATTTCTCTTTAAAGTCCTGCGTGATCCTCAGGATCTATCCGCAAATATAATAATAATAATTTAAAATTATATATTCAGATGAAATATCTTATTGGGTTCTACATTTCTGCTGATAATAGTTTGAATTATCTAATTCAACTTCGATTCAAATTCAAATCTCTAACATTTATAGATTTGTAAGTGTTATAGAGGTTACCACATGAAATTATTATATTTTTTTGTTAACAGTTGATTATTGATCTTAAAATTTTATATTTATAACTTTATTTCATATTTTTTATTATTTAAAAAACTTAAAATAAGAATTTTTAATATATTAAATGTAAAATAATCTGGATCAGTGTGTTTGTAGGGATAAATCTACTGGTTGAAACCATCATGTGTTAAAACCACGGTATTTTTATTTTGGACAAATGATTTATTGCTTTTTTAACAACAAATTATAATGGTTGGTTTGAGATTAGGGACTAACAGAGATTTTTTTTTATTTAAAAACAACTAATTAATTTTTATTTTTTAATTGGGTAAATATATGCAAGACACATGTTTTTAGTTTCATTATAACATTTCTAGACCAATTTCTGTCATAACACATCTTTATCCTATCACAGTGGAGAAACCACTTGATTCCCGAAGAAATAAAGTCAATTACTATTCATATTATATAATAACATATTTTTTAAAATTAATATTATATTATGTAAATATATATATTATTAGATATAGTATTTAATACAACAGCTCCTAAAAGGACACCCAAACAGGTTTTATACTCCACCTGCATTTTTCTTTAATGCAACTTTTTTATAATTTCAATAAATTCATTTTCTACATTCTTTGAATATGTATATTTTCACTTTATATGAATAAAATTATTATATTTTTACTATCTCTGTGTGTGTGTGTATGTAGACAAGATTACGTAAAAATGGTTTGAGCTAGAATAATGAAATTTGGTACACGGACATTATTCAAAATTCATAGTTTTCTATCAACTTTTGAGAAATGTAGCTCATTCGGAAGAAGACCATTACCTACCACGATTTCATTTTTTTTTCCTTTAAACTGACCGTAAAAATAAAGATATATGTTTGATAATTTTTCATATGATTAAAAATTGTATAAAACTGCTATATATAGAATTTCAGCGCAGAATTGAATCGCTGAAAGTACCAGAATTAATTTTTTAACACGTTGACTGCAAATGTGCGTGGTGCCTTCAACAAATGGCCAAACACGCGCTAGTTTAATAAATATTAGTTAATTTTAATCTATAATTTATCATTAATTAAAATTAATTTAAATATAATATATGTTATTTAATCCAATTCAAATTGCGAGATAGTCGAGTGGAGATACTCCATATTTTTTATAAGTATATATTTCGAAATATAATTATAACAATTTTCAATTATTAATGTTGAAAGTACAATTATTGTATTAATATTAATTGATTATTTTTTTATAACGTTTTTATTATTCTCTAAAATAATATGATCCTCTCACATCAGAATAAGTATTTTTTTTAACCCACATAATAAATATTAGTTAACCCGTATAAGGTAATCTGATATTGTGTTTTCATCATTAAATTAAAAAAACTTCAAATAAAATTAAAATAATAAAATAATAATTTTAATTATTTTTCATTTTAATTAAAGGGATTAATAATGTGCCTGACTTATGAATTCAATTGATGTATATATATATATATATATATATATATATATCATATAATTTCAATTAAATATAAATTCAATATAACATTACTAAACATTTCTAATTAAATTAATTTAATTGATAATAAAATATGATTTAAATAATATTAAAGAAAAAGATATTTCACAATCTTGAATATTGTATTGTAAATGAAATTTTTTATATAGGTAAGTTGGAATAGAGATTACAAATAAAAAATATTGAAACTAAACTATTCACACATATATTGGTTTATTAAATATACGGTGGGAGAATTTAGAACTTATTGATGGCATAATAGAATATGGAAGGGTCAATTTATAAGAATATTACAAAATAGGAGGAGGAGAAGTGAGTGAATCTTATAAAAAACAAATTTCGGAGTCAC
Source organism: Labia minor (assembly GCA_963082975.1). Classification (NCBI taxonomy): domain Eukaryota; kingdom Metazoa; phylum Arthropoda; class Insecta; order Dermaptera; family Spongiphoridae; genus Labia; species Labia minor. Next base: position 41,803,401 of record OY720345.1, read on the forward strand.
GATAAATTAATACTAATGTTTTAAGTTAAAAGAATTTCGATGAAATCAAAAATCAATAAATTTAAAATTATGACCAATTTTAATAATTGATAGTTTTATAATTATGATCTTCTTATCCTTATAACTTAAACATAAAGTTTTAAAATAATTCATTTATATATGTATATAGTGTACCATGTTTGTTGAAGTAGTTGATAGATGTAGGTGAGAGGAAATGATACCAATAGATATCAGATAATAAATCTTCCGGAGGGTGTGAAACGTTCTCGTCACGTGCCCAAGACACGTCTGAACACGTAGTCCCGTTATTTATCATTGTCTTCAAAAAAAAAATGCAATTTTATGAAATATCAGGGATCATTGAATCATGACCATTAATTGAAACATATATATGTGTATTTTTAGAATTAGTATAAAATACTATTAGAATTATACAATTAAATAAATTTCATTGATTAAAATGATTGGTAATTATATTGAATGGTCATCCAGTGATGGATTTAGATAAAACTTTACCAGTGGGTTCCTTTTTTAATTCCAAATAAACTTTTCTTATGCCATTTTGCGGGTCGCTTCTAATTTACGAGATAAAAAGGATTAAAGTTTGCCAGATTAGCTTATTATGAACCCCGAAATATGATGTCATTAAGTAATGTTTTATTGAATAATCCACTAATTATTCACTTATTCTTAATTTTAGGTTTTGTCAATTCGCTTTGGATATAGGAAAATTATTTAATTAATTAATTTTTTAATTTTTCTATATGTAATCCGAATTGAAAAAAAAATTAGTGGAGCCCTCTGACCCACAAAAATTGCACAATAAAAGTATTTGGAATTAAAAAAGGAACACACTGGTAAAGTTTTATCCAAATCTATAACTGGATGACCATTCAATATAATTACCAAATGATTTATTCTGGTGGAAATTGTTTAATATATAAATTTATATGGTAAATATACAAAGTTATAAACAAGAAGAATGAAGCATATAGATACAAGTAAAAAACATCGTAAGTAGACTTTGCAGAAAAAATGGTTATTTTAATGCAAATTCAAATTGACGAAATTTTAAAATATATTGAACACATTTTAGCATATATCCAGTAAACCATTAGGAATTAGTACATATTTTCATCAATAGAAAGCAATCATGACTTTTTGAATCACCAAATCGGAGGTCCGATACATTAGGGAATCTCCACTCTCTCCATTTCATCATTCTATCTACCTTCAAAATTTAAAAAAATTGCTTAAAAGATGCTCCAACCGGTCTAGCACACCCATAATCATCTTACAATCTAGACAATAAACTAGCATTAACCATAAATATCTTTAATTACGATAGAAATTATTTAAACAGATAAACATAAACTAGGTTTTGAAAACTAAAACTTCATCTAAACCAGTTCCTATCATTTTGTAGTTTTGATATATTCTCATCATTCATATTCTATCAAATTATCTGAAGAGAAATTCCAAACATCATATACATATACCTTAACAAACTTAAAACTTCCCCCTCTTCAAGATAAAATCGGTAGTTAACGGCAGTTGCGTTGAAAACATTTCATCTATCAAACTCTTTAATATCAAATGTTACCAACTTTAGAAACAAACAGAACAAACTTCACGTCAGTTAAGAGATGAAAATGGTTAAATGTTCACTTGAAATGATATGAATTATTATATCTATTAGAAGATAAATAAAATAGAAGAAAAGTATTCATTCAAATGAAAGAACAAGATTGAAGCTTTACCAGTGATTTGAAATGCATTCATAATTATTATCAATCAAAATTCCATACTAGTAAAAACCTGTTTATATCCCTCAAAAAAATTTTCAAGGATTTTATTGAAATTAACGATATATTTTTTGAAATATAAGTATTTAGTCTGTATATTTAAAAAATAAATATAAATATTTTATGTAGGTAATCTCAAATTTTATACTATCTGTGGTAACAGAATAAAATTAAGAAAAAAACATGTAAATATATATTAAGAATTGTATTCCAAAGATATTAACATAAAAGAATACATAATAATAATAATAATCTTTATTTGCCTAGAATACATAAAAAACCTTTTAATCTTTTTAAATTCTTCATTAAAGAAAAATGAACTCTTAAAGGAACTATGGCTCAAAACTTTTCAATTCCAATGACTTTCGTGATTAAACTCTGTTATAACTAATATGCCCCTTATTTATTTGTTTTTAATTTTTAATTAACTTATAATGATCTCAAACAAAAGAATTATGAACAAATAATAAATTAATAATTGCATTTGACTGCTAATCAATAACTATAAATTTTTAATATTGAAATATATAATATCTTTCAGATAATTTCAGTTAATAAATAAATTAGTAATTTTGTTATTATATTTAATTAATAGTTTGATTTTATTTCATTTGATGTTATTAAATTATTTATTTTATTCATTTTTATTATTATTTATTTTCCTTTCGAAGAAAAAACTTAGATGCGCAAAATGTTGATTGACACTTTTTCTAAAATGATGGGGTGAAAGAGGAGGGGGGAGTATGAGAAAAAAACTAATTAAGAAAGTTGGCGAAACTAATCTCTTTTATTGAGAATAAAAAGAAGTTTTTTTTTTTAAAAAAAAGGAAATTGGCATAAAATTGATATTATCCCTTTCCCTTTTTTTCTCTTCTATTTTTTTATTTTTTTATTATATTATTTTTTTTCTTTTAATTAAAACCGATGAGAATGCACAAAAAAGTTCATTAGAAGATAATTAATTATAAAAAAAATAAAAAAATAAAAAAAATTAAGGGTTAAAATATCAGAGTAAAAATGATGATCGCGATTTTTTTTTTTGTTGAAGAATATCTATATGCTTCGTTCAATTCCATTTTAATTTCTCCACTCAACCTTTTATTCTCCCAATGCCTGTTCATAGAATGACGATAAATAATCTAGAGTTGAAAACTGAATCAATTGACATCTGGGTGAAAAAAACTCCGGCATTTTTTTATTGTTAGTGTGAATAAAGGACAAACAGATCGAATTGCAATATTGTAAGAATTAATTTAAAAAGCCTATTATTAGATGCTAAGATAAAAATTTCAAAATTATAATTCTTGGAAATTTAAAAACAATTAAATTTAATCAAAGAAATATGAAACTTCTATTAATTAAAAAATAAAGTGCAAGAACTTAGACCTTTTTCGAACAATTATTCTAATAATAAAAAAATAAATTAAAAAATGTATCACATAGGTTCGAGGTCAGGTCAATAAGCCCGTGACTTTTTTTAATGAAACACAAGTTCAAAAAATTATTTTATTTTTTAACGTAGTCTCCTTTGAGCTCTATACACTTTGCCCAACGTTTTTCCAATTTTTTTATCCCTTACCAAAAATAAGATTTGTCGAGGACATTTTTGATGCCCATCCACCCCGAGAAACCAACTGTTTTGACTGCTGTTTGGTCTCTGGTGAGTTGTGCTGATTTCACATTTCATCCACAATTACGAATATTCGATTTCAGTGATGTTTTTTTTCGCAAACACGAAATTCACTTTTTTCCATTTTTTTTTCTCAAATCACGAGGTAGTCTGCTATTATTAGCTGTCAAACAAAAACTAAAAGACCCAGCTGATTCAAATTTCGACAGGAGTTAGCTGATAGTTTCCATTTCATTTAAGAGACGGGGAAATTCAAAAAGTTACGTACTTATTGACCTGATCTCGTATATACATACATAAATTCTAGATCATGAATATCTTTACTTTTATTTTAATTTTTTAAAATTCAAAAATGAATAATATTTTTATCTATATTAGTTTTTAATATAATCAATCAATTTAATTAATTAATATTATAACCCTTTATATATTATATAATTAAATTTGTAAACTTAGTTAACCTATCCCCCACAAATTTTGTAATTTAGAATTAAATCAGAGTTTTAACTTTTTTATCATTTATCATTTATTTAAAATAATGTTTAAACTTTAGGTTCTAGTTCATTAAGTCATTTTTAATAATATAAAATATAATACAAAATAAAATATAGGTATAAATATAAGATAAAAATAAATATATAAAATTGAAAACAAAAATTCACTAACAATCAAACACAATATAACAAATATAACAAAATATAACACTGACAGAATAATAAATGGAAATACATATAAAAAGAACATCAAATGTGAATAATGTTTTGATTACAAAACTAATAAAGTTATGCATAAAAGTTTTTATTGAAATTTACTTCAGAAACTGGTGTTGGTATAAACTATACTACTACTATTATTTTAAATATCTATTTCGAATTTTATAATTTTTGATTTTTTGCTTTAATATTTTTGAATATAGATAAATTCATAAAGAGGAAACAATTAAAACTATAATAAAAGATCAATACTATTAACAAATTGTAATGCTATCTTTTAGAGAAAAATTAAGAATTTGAATAATAATTTTCTCAATAAATATCATTTGTCAACAAAATTTCAAATTAATCAGACAACCGGTATTGGCTTCACATATTTCTATTAAAAATCGAAATATAAGAAATAAAAGAATAAAACCTTAACGAAAGATCTAAACTATACTATCATTTTTTCTATTATCAATAAAAAAACCTCTGACTTTTGTACGTCCTACTCAAGGACAACGCCTATCAAGTCGGTTCTATCAATGAGGTGTTCTATGATCAGTAGAACAGATCTTATCAACCTTTACCTTGATTTTCTTGATCGGCGGCGCTACTTTTTATCAAGTAGCTTCCCAGTTTTGATCCCGGAGACTGGATTGACTCCGTCCCAAAGACCCCTTGCCAGACCAGGGAATTGAACCCGGGACCACAAGAATGTGAGCCAGCTGTGCTACCCCCACCCTGTGCCGCCCTCTCTATTATCAATATTATTTTATTTTTATTTAAAATCATCTTAATTAAAATAATCATTAAACAACATATTTTTTTATACATAAGTTATGTTTAATTCTTAATAAATGGATCTTAAAAATATTTATCAGTAAAACCAAATTAAATTATTTTATATTTTTATTGGATTTTGTATCCCATAATTTGTGCTGATCTTTTTTTATCTTTTTAAATCTCACACTATACACCGATTTCATTTATGATTAACCCTAAAGACCTTTTCTCTCTTTCTCTTTTCCCTCTCATTAATCTCTCTGTCATTTTTCACTCTTTGTTCGTTGGTTGACAATTCAATTTTTTCTACATTTGAACAATAATTTTTCCCTCACTTTATCTTTGTTCCATTATTATTGATATGATTTGCACTTTTTTTGACTTGTATATGTAGTTTGGGTGTTCTTAAAAAAAAAAAAAAAAATTTGATGAAGTCGTAGGAAATGTCAAATCGAATTATTCGTTTTCTTCGTCTTCTTTCTCTTCTTATTTTCGATAGAAACTTTATTTTTTTTCTTGATTGCTGAACTAAGCGATTTAAATTCTGAGTATTTGAATGGAGATTATGGATTGAGAGAGTAGAGGGAGTAGGAGGGGGTAACTGACAAACGAAGGTAAAGAATGAAGTAACTTAGATCCAACGTCACAAAAAATTGACATTTGTCAATTAGGATTGCTTTTTCTTTAATTATTTGAAACCAAATTATTTATTAGTATATATTAAAAAATATAAATATTTCTATTATTTTAAATATTTTATTAAAATTTAAAATTTAATTTGAAAAATTAAATTATTATTAATTTATTTGATTAATTCAAAATTAAAATAATCCATAAAAAAATCCTAAAGCTAATTTTAAGAATGTTTTATTAATTTATGCTAGTAATTAATTAATTTAAAATTAAAATAATCCATAAAAAATCCTATAGCTAATTTTAAGGATGTTTTAATAATTTATGCTATATTGCCTTTTAAGTTTACATTTATAAATATTTTTATATATAATCCGGCAGCCTCGAGGAAAGGATTGTAATTAAATTTATCACAACTTAATCAGCCAATCTCACAAATGATTTCTAAATCCAATTATGAATACATTGTCTAATCATTTTTACAATACAATAAATTTTAACAATTCTTTCATAAACACCCTGTATATATTTGCGTTCTTTAGAAATGAAATTTTTCTCTCTTATGAGTAATAAATATATTTATTATTTTATTTTAAAAATGATTAATAAGCATTATTAAATTATAATGGCTTTAAAATTGTGAAATTCTCAAAACCTCATTAATTTTTTTTTTAATTTCCATTGATTATAAAATTCATTCATTATATATGTTAGTAAAATAGCTTGAAAAGAGTGTTTTCTTCTCTTCATTACATCAATTGCTAGTCTATTCAGGTATGTTGATCAAACTCACCCCAATACAGTTTTGATCCCAATTGATTGGGCTCCCCTCCACATAATTTACCCATTCAATTTCACTAAAAACAAAAACTCTCTTTAATATTTCGTCTTTTCAAACTTTATCTAACAATAAACAATTTTTTTTTTTACTTTTCCGCTTTTGTTTTATCTTTTTACTATCTCGCCAGAGATAGTATTGCGATCACGAAAATTTTCGATGTTGAGATTTTGATGTTTTTATACGTTTTGAAGGTTCCTGAATCATTTTCACTAAGGTTGAGAAAAATGTCTGTATGTGTGTGTGTGTGTGTGTGTGTGTGTGTGTGTGTGTGTGTGTGTATGTGTGTGTGTATGTATGTAGGCAAGATTACGCAAAAACGGTTTGAGCTAGAATGATGAAATTTGGTACATGGACATTATTCAAAATTCATAGTTTTCTATCAACTTTTGAGAAATGTAGGTCAACCGGAAGAGGGTCATTACCTACAACGTTTTGATTTTTTTTCCTCTAAAGTGACCGTAAAAATAAAGATATATGTTTGATAATTTTTCACATGATTAATAATTGTATAAAACTGCTATATATAGAATTTCAGCTTGATTGATTCGCTAAAATTACCAGAATTAATTTTTTAACACTGCAAATCTCACGCGCCAACACGTAACGTGGTGCCATCAACAAAAAGCCAAACATGCGCTGGTTTAATATTTATTATTTATTATTTATAATTTATAATTAATTAAATTTAATTTAAATATAATATATTATGTTATTTAATCCAATTCAAATTGCGAGATAGTCGAGTGGAGACACTCCAGCTAATTCATTTAATCTACATGATTTCCACTTTCACAAATCTTAGATAATTTTCTTTTTTAAACAATATAAATCAGTTTAATTTTATCTTATTAAAAAAACAATATCATAGATTTAATATTCATTTTTATTTTATTTTTTTATTAGAATCAATTAATAACGAATGATATCAAATATCTATTTATATATGATAATAATAATAATAATAGATAAATAAATGGACTAACTAATTCTTTGTTTATGAGATTTTTTATATGTAAAGCGCGGCTCATGACTTTGAGGGACGAGACTATTTCAAAGCGTGTGAAAATAAAATTCTTCGTAACATTTATAGAACAAAAAAGATGAGAAATCACATAACGCTGAAGATTATAATTTATATCAGGTTTATTGAAAACCAAAAAAGCAGTAAATAAAATATTTGTAGAATTGGGAAAACCTAGAATCTGGATAGCGGTAGCCCAGGAAAATTGAAGAGAATTTACAGTTGATAAATATTTTAGACTAATTCAAGATTAGCATATAATATTGTGCATTATATTTTTAATATACAATTGTGCAACTTATTTCAACGTCATAAAATGCTTATTTAGGGCTTACAATACCGAACTAAAATCTGAATACCGGTATTTGGTATTTGAAATTTGAAATACCGGGATTCCGGTATTAATACCGATATTATTAATAATAAATTTACGAGCTATATTTCTTAGATCCTCTCTCAGCCTGTACATCAATCTCAACCTCCATCCTTAGAGAACGACGGGTTGAATTAAGGTCTTATAAATACGAAGCTTGAGGCCCAAATTTCATTATTCTAGTTCAAACCGTTTTTACGTAATCTTGTCTACATACACACACACACACAGAGACATTTTTCTCAAACCTAGTTAAAATGACTTAGGGACCTTCAAAACGTAAAAAAAACATAAAAATCTCGTCATTTAAAATTTTCGTGATCGCAATACTATCTGGCGAGATGGTAAAAAGTATGGTTGACCCATTTTATTTAATATTAAAAGATGAAGAGAATCCAAATAAGAAATCATCGGAAATGTTCATTTTTTATTTATCTTATTGTATATAAATAAGCTCTTCTTTTGGTGAACTTAAATAGATTCTACTATTTAAATAAATATAATATATAAATAAAACAGACACATTTTCTTGTATACTTATCTTTCTTCCTAATTCCAAAAATAATGGTTTAAATTAGAAATAGAAAGTTACCCTTTTTTTGGAACCAATAAATTAATGATTCGAAGTTAAAAGGATTAATATGACTTGAAGCCCCTGAACAAGAAACTTGGAAAACCACTTCAGAACAGAACACCGGAATCGATGAGCTGTCTTTTCGATAGATAGATGCCTTCCCAGTATAAGCAACAACAATAACATCTACAACAACTACCACCGTGTCACTTTCTCGGTTCTAAGGGAAGATAATGAAACAAGTTTTAAAGGAGAGTTCAAGTTGAAAAACCGCAGCACTTTGCAAACATGCGGATATAATTTCGGAAATGAATTCACACTTTTCTTTTATCTTTTTTACTCTTTCTATTTTTTTTCTTTCTTTTTCTGTCTTTTTAACTCTTTTAAATTGAATATATCATTAGCAAAAGGAAATATTTTTTTTGTTTACATATTACCTTCATTTGTATACTATATATATATATATATATATAAACTTTTATATTCATATTTAAAGAGAGATTCATTTCAGCATACAAATGTGAATATGAATAGATGACCTAATCATCAACGCTGAATGTTTTGTTGTTTGTGTTTTTGTCCTTAAAATTTTCAACATATGATTCATTCATTTTGCGATTGAGTTGTATCATAATTAACAAAAAAATAAATAATTCTTTTTAACAAATAACAATGGTTATTTTTTATCAGTAAAATATAATATTATAATAGATAAGGAACACAAACAAATTCAAGAAAAATTAATTATTAATTAGTCATGACAAAATGATTTAGATTTTCAAAATGTTTAATTTTAAACATTTCATGTTTCGGGAATTGAGTAGTTCACTTTGTATGAAAAAATAATATTAAATTTCATCTGAACACATTGATGACTGATCTATAATATGGGGGACAGGTATTTATTTTTGAATTTAAAAGTACTTGATCCGAGCATCCATATTTTTTTCCTAATTTGTTTACTTATTTAGTTAATTGTTCAGGAGACAGTGTACTTCTCTGATTTTGATGAAACTTCATCAATGGATTTCTTGTTTAATTCTAAGAAACTTTTTCTTCAGGTAATATAGGGGGGTCTCTTCTAGTTTTCGAGATAAAAATTATTTAAGTTTGAATATTAACTTTACATATACATTCATTTGACAGACATATTTATAATGTTTTATTGATTTTGGCGGTAGAGGGCTTCACATTCGCCTCTGTGTGTCCTATATTGCGTACGGAAAAAGTTTCTTAGAAATAAACAAAGAATCCACTGGCGAAGTTTCATCAAAATCCGAGAAGTGCACCGACTCCTGAACAATTGCCTTTATTTATATTTATTTTTATAGAAATCAGTAAAAATAATTTGTATTCTTTTTTAGATTTTCAACAAACTTTTAGTTCGTTTATAAAATCTATATGTCTGTGTGTCTGTCGTCAAAAATTTAAATTTTGATTTTGGATTCGAGTAGAGCTTAACACGTTGACGGACACTTGCGTCTATAGCCGTCAAAGCGAAATTCACAATGTGACATGACGGCTATAGCCGTCCAAAAGGAAACGGTCATTTTTAGACCCTGCGATTATAGCACCACAACTTTGCATTTACCTACATAAAAGTATCAACCTAGTGGCACATTTTTGAAAAAAACTTTTTAAAATTTTTTTTGGATATGTATGCACGTGATTGTTAAGTAACGCGATCTCTTGAATTTATATAATAGTTGTTATTGATACATTTAACAATATTTATTGTTTATACTGGTAAGTATTTGTTTATTATTGATTTTACAATGTAATGAGAAAATAAAAAAAATGAAAATTTTGCATTTTTGATATATTTTAGTGATAAAAAGTAAACAGTATAACCTTAACTGTTTATTTTTTTTTATAATTTTACATTTGAAATATAAACAAATAATAATAATGTTAATAATAAATATATATATAATATACAATAATTAATAATATAAAATAAAATTTAAATGTTTATTCAATATTTAAAGAAAATGGCCAGTTGGGAAGGAGAAGCTAGGCTGCTGAGGCTTTTTGAGGAAATAGATAGTGGGTCAAGCAGCAGTGCATCTGAATCTGATGCTGACAGTGCTGAAAATGATAGTTCGAGTTGTGAAGATAATGAATCAACTACAGATGAGGAATATGAAGAACTAGAAGCACCAGAAAATGATTAAACATGGCATACCAATACAATACCTATAAGAAACTTTTCTTTTGATGCAGATGCTGTTGGGATTCTTTTGGATATAGAAGAATATGTTTCTCCAATTCAGGTTTTTGATAAAATATGGGATGATCAGGTAATGGAAATGATTATCAAATCTACAAATGATTACGGCATAAAACTTTGCAATCAAACACAGCCACATGCAAGGCATAGTAGGAAGGCAAATTTCAAAAATACTGATACGATTGAAATGAGAAAGTTTTTAGGTTTGTGTTTGCTTCAGTCCCAGCTAAAATTATCCAGCATTAGAAACATCGTATTGCTGCAAGAATTGCATGTCAAAACCTGCAGTGTGTCCTGCACCATGGTTAAAAAACATGGCATATCGAAACTAATGTATAATAATTATAAAATTATAATAATTTTTTTTGTCATTTATTTATTTTTGTTTGATTATGAACTAACATTTCGTGTAAAACCCCAAAAAATACTTTGTTGAACACAAAAAAATGTTTATTTGTGTCATTAAACCTATCATTTACGTTTTTAAATGTTTGCTGCTATAGCCGTCATCGTCCCATTACTTAGTGTCGAGAGTCCGCTGGCGCCATGACGGTTATAGACGCAACCTAATTAAGAGTAGTAAATTAATAAAAATTAAGTTTATTTAAGCAGAAACAGTAAAACTATACTTCTACTATTCTAAAAATTGAAAAATCATATAGTGTCAATTTTTGAACTTCACTTGTTCCAACTGTCCGTCAACGTGTTAAAAAAGTGTAAATGTAAAGTGGTCTTGGTTTTTTAAAATTCGGTTGGGAACATGGTCAAATCGGCGGTCAAAGTTGAAAATTTCCCTTATATTATAACTACTGTAATTAGTGTTATTATAATGTAAAATTGTAAAGAAAAAATGTTTAGACATTATTGTGTGTAAACATTAAAAACATGCCCGTGAACATTAGGGAAATTCCCGGAAACATTGAAAAAATTCCCGGGGACATTCAGAAATTTACCGGGAATATTAAGAAAGTAAATGATGATGATAAATATCAATAAAAGTTCGTTGATAGGAATGCTTCCTAGCATTCCCAGATGTTTTGAATTAATATTAAACATCAATAACAAAAACAAAATATTATTATAAAAACTAACAAATAAATTGTACCAAAGAAATTTGATTTTAATTTTTATTATTATTAAAAAATAAATAAATATTATCAATATATAATCGATTCAATTATTTTATATATAATAATATGGATAATTTCTTTTAATTTATTTCTCTACCCTTGAATTGTGCCCTTTTACCAGGGTTCATTATTTCGAAATTAACTAGTTATATATATCAAAAGATTAATTTGGTAAAAAAATTAGAAAATTTAGTTTTTATTATCTGCAAAAAATATTTATTTTTTATAAATATGTTTTGTTTCAAATTCTGTCTACCCTCTTCAAATTTGATTTTTCGGTTGGTTCTCTCTTTCCCTTGTGTTGGTAACTTTGGAATTTTCTAATTGCATTTAAACTTTGACTTCAATTAAAAACGATTTAAAAATTAATTAAATTGAAGTGTAGCGTCGAGAGAAAAAAGATAGGAGCTGGTTTGGGTGAGTGGGGGATGTCCAACCAATGCTAATGAAACCAATGGGCAAACAGCATACGAATAAAAAAAACCGGGTGGGAGCAGTTGTGAGAGCTTCTCACTCTCTTTGAAAAAGCAAAATATCCACTTGAGTTAATCGAATTTCAACTTTATGTGTAATGAGGTCCATTTTCATAAACAACAAAACAATGTTTTATCAACCATCGGTAATCTGTCAAAAATGAAATCATTCATTAGAATATTTATTGGAAGCGAAACAACCAATTATAATTTACAAAATGCACATGTTTGTCCTATATTCTAATTATTATAAAAAAACCTACATCCTACAGTGCCTATCAAGTCGGTTATTTCAATTAGGTGTCCTATGATCAGTAGAACGGGTCCTTTTCCTTGATTTTCTTGAACGGAACCGCTACTTTTTATCAGGAAACTTCTCAATTTTGACCTCGGGAGCTGGGTTCAGTCTGTCCCATAGGCCCCAGTTAGAAAATCACACAGTTAACCAATACTCTAAGATGTGACTTTCTTCTAATTATTATTATTATTATTATTATTAATAATAATGGTGAATAATATATAATGCAGTTTTTTACTCTATTATTATAGATTTTTAATAGACAGTTTCAAAGACAAATACTTTCTATATATATATATATATATATATATATATATATATACTGGGTTTTACTACTCCAAATTCCTTTAAAGCTTTTAAATTCTTCGTAAAAAACCCAAAGAATCAAGCTATTAAAATTTTATTAAAATTTCATTAAAATTTCGGTAATTTTTGTTAAACGATCACCTTTCCTAACCACCACAATGTTTTACTATTTTTGAATTTATGTAAATCATATATACCGAATATATATTATTCACTTAGTACAAGAAAATGTCCTAGTAGTGAGAGATTTTAATCCTTTGGATTTATTTACTGTTTATAAATCAATTGAAAATTTAAAAATGGAAGTATAATATTGAAATAAGTTGAATAGACGAGGTATGTAACAAGAAATTTTAATCTTCAGTTATTTAAAAAACACCAATCAAAAAATTTAATCATTTATTTATTGAAATATTTCATCTATATATCTTTCTGTACTAACGTTATTTATATAGTTTTGTAGTGTTTTGAAATCAGATCGACATGCACACCTACTTTACTTCTTAATCCTTGAATCATCCCACTTTTATATAATCTCCAAACAAATTTAATACCATGATCTAGGAATTTCTTCGACCTCCTTGGTTTCTCTTTAAATTGTCATAACAAGTATAAAAAATAAAAAAAGAATGAAGAAAAATGGATATTAGAGCGGAAAATAGTATTATATATATAAATATATATATACTCTTGCTTGGTTTGTATAAGTAAATAAAATAAGTAATGTGTGTGTGATTATCTATTTGTTTTTATTTTTGTCTCTCTAATTGAACGAAATTCTTTGTGCCAAGTGAGCACGACGTTTGTCGGTCGAAGGAGCAAATATCTTTATCATTCTCAACGCCTCCCCACTTCTTTCCTACCCTCCAGCACCACCACATTCGTCGAGTATAAAGGTCCCCTGAGCATTAAAGGAAAGCCCCACTAAACTGATGGCTATTTTATGACCACTGGCTAGTTAATACCACAAGCTGAATAAAATTCATCCCTTCATCCCTATTGTACTTATATACAAAATACTTCGTAAGTGTTTGTGTATGGATGTGAGGCAGAGTGTAAATTGTTGTATTCACCTTTTCTAACCACCCCAGCAGTTTCATTGTTGGCGGTATTAACATAGATAAGAAAATCGTTTAAAGGCGAATAAAATTGAAAACAAAATCCGTTTATTTTTATTTTTATGAAAGAGAATTAGAAGAGAATAAGAATTGGATGGAAATGGCTGGGAATAGAGGTCGTTATTGCGGTCAAGAACTTTCATTTTAGTAAAGCAATTGAGGTAAATAATAAATTTTTAGTTCCCTATTTTGTTTTAATATTTATTTCAATTTTTTATTTTAGTATTTTATATACTTAAATTATATTATACACTTTTTTATTATTTTTATAATTATTCAGGTGTTTTTTATGATTTAATTAATTCTTTTAATCTTAATTCTAATGATAGAATAACCATCGGACATTAATAAATTTAAAAACTAAAAAAATAAATAATTATTAATAAAATTTAATTTTTATATATATAATATTTTATATTAAAAATTACCATAATTGATTAAACAAAAATTAAATTATATTTTAAATATTTAAGTATTTAAATTATTTTTTATTTTTAATTTAAAATTATTTCATGCTTGGTTTAGAGTAAATTATATAGAGGAAGTTATCTATTCTTTGTGAAATATTTTTAATATTAAAATATTTTTTTAATGAAATTAAAAAAGAAAAAAGTAAATATACGTATATAAAAAAAAATTTAATTAATATATTAATTAAGAAATTTTTAAAAGATTCTAATTGTGTAAATAGATCAATTTAAGAAGTCGTTTTTTTTTCTTTGGATTGAATTTCTTTTCGGAAGTAAATAGAATAGAAAAATTATAAAAATCTTAAAAAGTATAAAATTCAAAGAGATTGCTTTTCATTCTTTTTTATTCGTTTTTTTTTACTTTTCATTCTATCCCCGGGCATCGAAGAGCTGCTCTCTTTCAACCCCACCATCTCCATCCATCCCACTCATCCCCATGATGGATTGCACTCGAAAAGGTCTTTCTTCACCCTGAAATTTTGATCAAGGCCAATCTTGTATCAATCGATCAATAAACAGAGCCTTTTTCCTCAAATTGATGAAAAGGAAAACGAAATAAGAATAAGAGAAAGAGGAAAAGAAAGAGAGCAGAAAGTAAAGACAAAAAATACTTTTGCATTTCATTTTTCATATAAATATTTATAAATTAACTTTTTTATTGATGATTCATTTTCATTAAGATCAAAAATAAAAATATGAATTTTTTTTTATTAATAAGTATCCAAAATTACTTTTTAAATAAGTATATAATAATGTAAATATTATTTTTTATAAATATGGTAATGATAAAGAAAAAAATATATTTTATTAAATCTTAGTTGCAGTTTTTTTAACCGTATAAATTTTCGTATCTATCTATTAGGTTTTTAAAATAATTAATATTTAATATGAAATTATTTATCTGATTGCACAATGAGTGAGTTGAAAAATTTAAAAAAATTAAATTTTATGTAAAAATTCTAATAGTTCACTTTTTACTGACCGACGATAGTAAGGGAGGTATTGTTTTCACACCAAATTTCACATGTGGAGATTTTTACATATCTCCACGAATCATGCATTTTCCTAACAGAAAAAAGTATTTTTAGCATGATGTCTGTCCGTCCGTCCGTCTGTCCGTCTGTCCGTCCGTATAGATGTGTACAGCCTGAACGGCTCAACCGATTTTGTTGAAATTTGGTATATTTACTTAATGCATCAGTGGGATGAATTGATCTACTTTTGGTGCAAATCCGGAAACCGGAAGTGGTAGTATTAGCGATCGACGATAGGAAGGGAAGGGTTATTTTCACACCAAATTTCACATGAGGAGATTTTTTATATATCACCACGAATCATGCACTTTGTATTGGTTTTACCCTTGAGAAAAAGCATATTTATTAGTTTTTTCTTGATTTAAAATTATATGACGTCATCGGGTCATTCATGACGACACAGCCTGGTCTTGCATATATATTATAAATAAAATAAAATTAAAAATGTTTATTATTTATGTATCCATATCTGTTTTTTATTACATTAATAGATATATTAAAATTATTTGAAATTGTTTCTGTAGCTGGAAATTAATTTACTTCAAACCGTCGATCGGTTCGGACCTGGCCACAGGTCAACTTATTTATTTGGTGGATGTAGTAATCCAATTTGAATTTTTTTATTAATTTAATAGAAATATTATATAATTAATATACGTATATATGGATTCATTAATTAAAAAATAAAATTGAATTTTTTTGTTCTATATGAAAAATGTATCTGCACATTAAACTAACATTTTTTCCTATTAAAATTGAAATATATATAATAGATATTTTAATAGAAGATGAAAATAAATGACAAACTTTTCATTTTAATTTTACTTTCCTCTTATAGAGTTATTATCTGCATATTAAACTAACATTTTTTCTATTAAAATTGAAATATATATAAATCGTGCGATAAAAATATATTATACCCAATCGCGAAAGTTTTTTTCATTAAACAAAAAAAAAAAGAAGATAAAATTAAAGTTAATCAAATTGTAATTATGATTTTTCATTAACTCTTCAATTATATTTGCTTATCCATCCTAAACAGGAGCTTTTATTAAATGACTTAATCGAAATTTTATATTAAATTCCAAGTATCTTTCTACACTCTATTTTTATATTTTTAATAATAAATATATATGTATATATATATCTTCTCTTCTTCTAGGATATTAAATTATTTATTAAAGTAGAAATTAATATTTATTAAAAAATAAAATAATTATAATATAAATTCAAAAAATATAGATTTATATAGAAATATATAAAATAAATATAAATTATAAATTATAACATTACATATAGTGAGCATCTAATCCATCTTTATTGTATTCTACATCATGGACAATAATTACAATTAAAAATATTAATCGTTTTAAAAGCATTGAGACATCGATCGTTCCACTGTTGAATGAGGTAGAAGCCAAAGTCACAAAATATTTAATTCGGCAAAATAACATTAATTCCTTGTATAGTCTCAACAGCTATCTACAATATATAGTTTCTTAATTCCTTATTTTATTCTTCAGTGTTAAAACATGATTGAAATAATAAATTCTTAAAATTAAAATAAAAATTTGTCTGGACCATCTCATGGCACGGGATAAGACGCTTAATGGGTACTTGGAGTTCTACTAAAAGGACACAATGGAATTTAATAATTTTAAATCAATTTCACTAAATTTATTTTTTCTAATAAAAAATATTATATCATATAAATATATAATTAAACATTTTATTTGAACGAATATGAAATTAATTTGTAAAAATTATTTCATAATTCAACATTTCATTTCATTTGGTTCAAAGTATAATTAACAAATATTATTTTTTCTAAATTCAATTAGATTTGTGCATTAGTAAATAAATTAGTAATTAAACTTTATTTTATAAATCTTTTTTACATGTGAACACATTAGTTAGGATCCTCCTAACTTGATCTAGTAAATAAAAATTAAACTACTAAAAATTTCGACTATAAATCAGTGACTTTGTTGTTTACGTTTATAAAGGAGGAATTTTTTTAAATCTTTTTGAGTAATTTCGAACTTTATATTAGCAAAAATAATTAACTTAGAAAAATAATCAAAGGAAAGATTTTTTTATTTTTTCATGATGCATTTTTAGAAAATGAAATTTTCCTTAAGTTACAAATTAATAAAATAAATAATTCTTTAATATGAATTTACTGTTATTTATGTAAAATTATATAATATGCCCCTATGGCGTTTACATTTTTCCATTACTATACATACATAATTTTTTAGGAAATTTACCATTTACTTCATTATACATATTTTATATTAACATTTAAAACAATCTTAAATAAAAAAATATTTAAAAATAAAAGATAATAAAATAATTAAAAATTTTCTATCTAGTGCAGATAAAAGGTTCTTAGCGATAAAACATTTCTACATATAATGTATATATGTGGGAATGGAGCCTTTTGGCTCATCACCGTCCGAATCAGCAAACGCCTGGCGCATCTTACTGCCTCAATGTCTGCCATTCTCAACCACAATATCATCGGAGTTGGTACTTCCTCTCAACGCCGCTCCAAGCAGCGAGCGCCCCAGACGCCGTCGCCGCCTCCCCACCATGCGCTACCATCACCGTCGCCGCCATTCTCCCACTCCACGCCACCGACCAATAGCAACCGAGTTCCAGCTGTTTGGACTTCCTTTTAAAAGGGACACCGGCACGATTCGAGTTTAGTATATAGTCAGATTTCAGTCAGTTTACAGTTAAGAGTTTATTCAGTCTTTTGTACATCGCCAGAAGTATTCAAGAAACGAAGAAGTTACGATTTCATTTATCTTTACACTGTATTTTTATCTTGTTCATCTTTATTCAATAAAACGATATTTTTGCAACCATTTAAACAAAACAGATATTTTTTGCTAAACAACCCCTAGACAACGAAATTCCCTACAAATTGGAGGCTCAGTCCGTGATTGAAAACAACTCGTTTATCGTTCGGGCAAAAGAAGATTCCTAGACTTGTTCACTCTCAAGATTTTATGTGAATAATCTTCAAGCAAAGATACAAGATTCAAGATTCAAGTCTTATTCACGTTCAAGATTTTTGTGAATAATTCTAAAGAAAAGATACAAGATTCAAGATTGAAGATTTATTTACTCTCAAGATTTTTGTGAATAATTGTCAAGGAAAAGATACAAGATTTAAGATTGAAAACTTATTCACTTTCAAGATTTTTTTGTGAATAATCAGCAAGAAAGAAAATACAAGATTTAATACAGTAAAGATTAAAGAAATAAAAATATATTAAGATGTTGAATTTGTTTTTTTTTCCAAAAATCGCAAAAAACATCAATGAGGCCAAACCATATGAATTGAAAGGATTAAAAACGATAATAACGGGTGACGCAACATGCCGCCTCAGTAGAAAAACCCTACTCAACTTTGAAGGGTTCAACTTTGTTGAAGGTTCTGAGGAATACGAAAAGAAAAATGAAGAATTAAAGGAAAAACTTACCAGTAAGCAACTACGTCGAACATCTAATATACTCAATCTTCCTGAGCAAGACAGCGACGAACTAATCAGAGGTAACATTCTATCTTGGTTATGTACACTGGACGAAGATGATGAAGAAGAAGAAAAAGAAGAGACTGATAAGAAAGAATCTAATAAAAAAGAAGAGACTGAAAAGAAAGAATCTAATAAAAAAGAAGAGACTGATAAGAAAGAATCTGATAAAAAAGAAGATACTGAAAAGAAAGAATCTGATAAAAAAGAAGATACTGAAAAGAAAGAATCTGATGAAAAAGAAGATACTGAAAAGAAAGAATCTGATAAAAAAGAAGATACTGAAAAGAAAGAATCTAATAAAAAAGAAAAAACTCAAAAGAAAGAATCGGAGAAAATAGAAGAGACTGAAAAGAAAGAATCTATTAAAAAAGAAAAAACTGGAAAGAAAGAATCGGAGAAAATAGAAGAGACTGAGAAGAAAGAATCTAATAAAAAAGAAAAAACTCAAAAGAAAGAATCGGAGAAAATAGAAGAGACTGATAAGAAAGAATCTGATAAAAAAGAAGAGACTGAAAAGAAAGAATCTAATAAAAAAGGAGAGATTGAAAAAGAGGAAGTCAAAGAAGAAAAGAATGAAGTTAAAGAATCTCTAACGACTGATAATGAAAAAAAGACCGAAAGTGAAGTTAATGAAGAGGATAAAGTAAATGACGATGAATCAATGGAAGTTGATAAGGATGAAAGCACTTCAGAAGATCGAAATAAAACGATCCGTGAAGAAGAGATTGATCCCAATGATAAAATGTTTTATCTTGATGAAACAATGCCTGAAAGTGAAGATGGTGAGAAAGACAGTGAAGAAGATGACGTTACTAATTTAAAATTCGCCTGGAAAGTTTTAAAATTGGCAAAAGTGATTTATGAAAAACAAGCAAATGAAGGAAATAAAGAAACAAAATTAAATTTAGAAAATGTTTTTTTAAAATTAGACGAAATTAAAGAAGAAAGTTCTAACGATAATGATAAAACACAAACTGCAAGTAAAGTTGAAACTGAGGATAGTGTTTTAAATAAAGAAAATGAAGATTTTAATGTGGATTTAAATTTAGAAACAGGGATAAATGATTTATCCAAATCACAAGATATACTATTTTACGTGAAGAAAAAAATCGATAAATATCGAAAAACGAAGGCGAAGTGGAGAGATAAGGAAAAGAAGATTAACGTATTCGAGGCCGAATACATCGCAGGACGGCCGAATGTGGGAATGGAGCCTTTTGGCTCATCACCGTCCGAATCAGCAAACGCCTGGCGCATCTTACTGCCTCAATGTCTGCCATTCTCAACCACAATATCATCGGAGTTGGTACTTCCTCTCAACGCCGCTCCAAGCAGCGAACGCCCCAGACGCCGTCGCCGCCTCCCCACCATGCGCTACCATCACCGTCGCCGCCATTCTCCCACTCCACGCCACCGACCAATAGCAACCGAGTTCCAGCTGTTTGGACTTCCTTTTAAAAGGGACACCGGCACGATTCGAGTTTAGTATATAGTCAGATTTCAGTCAGTTTACAGTTAAGAGTTTATTCAGTCTTTTGTACATCGCCAGAAGTATTCAAGAAACGAAGAAGTTACGATTTCATTTATCTTTACACTGTATTTTTATCTTGTTCATCTTTATTCAATAAAACGATATTTTTGCAACCATTTAAACAAAACAGATATTTTTTGCTAAACAACCCCTAGACAACGAAATTCCCTACATATATATTGAATTTACATTTATTTAATAAAAAAAAAATGCTACAAAAAATCCTTTTATTTTTGTATAAGTAGAGTTATTATCATAAACAATAGAAATAATTAACATATAATTAATGAAAGTAAAATATTATTTACCTAGTAAACGAAGGAAATAACGTATAAATAACAGCAATATTTTTTTTATCATATTTCTTAATATTTTCTATGATAAATAAATAAATAAATATTAATCTTTTTGTGATTGTTTGTTTTAAAAACAATATTAATTAGTTTTTAATTTTTTTTATTTTAAAATATATTTTTTTATTAAAAGTAATTATTGCTTTAATTAGAATTTATGTGTTAAATTATAATGAAAATGTTATAAAAAAAGTAAAGAACAAAAATAATTAAATATAGCCTACGCGTATTTATGTTCGACTTCCATTTATTTGTAATTGTGTCTGTATGGGAGTATGTTATTCTGACTTTGTTGACCCGTGAAAGAGACAGGAAGATGACATCATAGCCCCAAGATATTATTATTTTTATAGTCATTAAAAGAAATAGAAATAGAAGAAGAAAACGGCCTTTTCCGCTTGGTTATGTATACAAGCACTTTTTCAAATAATAACAATAATAATAATATTAATATTAATAATAATAATAATAATAGTAATATTAATACTAGTGATAATGGTGATAAAAAAATAAAAACATCAAAAATAAAATCAAAAACCAAGAGTAATAGAGAGGGAGAGAAATAAAAATAAAAAGGTAAAAAAAAGAAATATCAAATATTATTTGAGTTCTAAGTCAACTCCATTCAGAAATTACATTTCTTTTCTGTATGGTAGAGTGGTTGTCAGCTATTTTTTATTTATAAGAAAAAAGTTATTATCAATCAAATCGAGCTATACAAAATAATCTTAGCGCATGGAAGGATGAAAATTACATGATTAATGAAATCGAATCTTTTTCAATAAATTAATAACCATGTAATCTACATAATTTCCAGATTTTCTTCAATTAATAATTAAGCTATATACCTACATATAATTAATTAATGGGTGTACAACTTTGTTTCTACCGTTTTGCAATAGAGGGCTCTAGCGGCAACTGGTAGTAGATAGAAATAAATGATGTCATACAATAAGGTTAGGTATTTGTAAACATAACGCCATCGAAATATTAGTTGATTTGTGTTTGCATCATAAATAAAACGGCGGAAGCAAAGTTGTACACCTATTAATATTAGAATTCAAAAGTATTTTTATTCATTTAAATTTTTTTTTATTTGATTGTAATCCATCTCAAGGTGCGAATATATGTGGTTAGAGAGCTGAAACATCAAAAACAAATCAAATGTAAAACACAGAGATGAAAACTTTAAGAAGACTCCCTAACGTCACTAGATTTGGTAGAATTAGAAGAGTGGAGAGGTTCAGAAGAGAGAGATGTAGGTTTTGAGAAGAGATGTGTTGTCTGCACATGCAAGAAGAATATCAAATGATAGAATAAATTTAAGAAACAAAGGTTGACTTGAAAGAAAATTGTCTGACGATTTGGTATAAAAAGACCAAGGGTCAAAAGTAGAAGAATATTGTTTATACCGCCTTATTATAGAAGTAGTCATTGACTTTTGTGGTCTAGATTCTGATTATTTTTTGAAAATAAGTTTTCTTGAAAATTATGGGTCTAAATTATGGGATCATGAGCCATAACAAGGAAGTGTATGACCTCTAGAAAAGTTTTAAATATAAAATCATAGAGATTTCGATAAGCGGAACATGTTACTTGAATCAGACATGAAAGATTAAAAGTTTAAAAACGTTTTAAAAGTAGGAAGACATTAAAAGGATGTGAGGGGTTTAGGAGAAAATAGGAATTGGATGGAGGTGGTGCAGAGTATGATTGGTTGTAAGAATGTGGGTTAGAACTTTCGTGTTATAGAATTAGATAAAAATTGAAAAAAATAAATTATATAATAATATTTTTAACTTTTGAATTTTATTCTGTGTTCATATTTTATGTCTAAATTTATTTTTATCTCTTACCCCGTTGCTCTCTCTCTCTCTCTCTCTCTCTCTCTCTATATATATATATATATATATATATATATATATTCGCTTTGATCGATGTTTTAATTAACTCTTTCTTCATTCAACCAATACACTTGCATCTTTTTGTTTTTCTTTTAATTTCTTTGTCTCAAAAAGCTCACCCTTTCTTTTTTTCCCATTTCAAAATTCCATTGACGTACTTTTTTCTTTCTCTTTTTTCTCTATTCACTTAATAATCACTGTTTAAAGAGCTGTTAAGTAAACAAATTGTATCAATTAAAAACTTTTATCAAGAATTAAAGAAAATTTATTTTAAATAATATATATATATATATAGGTATATATAATCAACTTATTTTTGAATAGCATGCGGGCTATAAAATTTCACGGTAGTTGAATTTAAGTAATTAAATCATAACAAGAATTAATTAATTTTTGGGGCCATTATTGTGCTCTACGTTTATTATTGGTTTCTGGGCATTGATGACGTTGCGTGCTGATTGAAGTGGCACAAGAATATGGTTTCTTCAAAGCTAGTAAAAAAATAGTGATTTGAAATGAAAGTGAATAAATACATTTAGATAGAGCGGAACAATCCTTTAAAATCGTACTTAACTTGATATAAACGTTAATAATTTGATAGAATATTCATCATTAAAAAGCTATATAATAAAAAAACAAGATTTTTTTGGACTCTCTAATATTATATTAAATATTATGGTCTCAATAATTAAAATCATATTCAATATATGATTAATTTATAATTTAACGATGAAATGTGATGATTGAAAGATAAAAAATGATTGTAAAATTGTGAATATTATAATTTATTATCCATATTTATATTATTCATTATACATTTATTAAATTTAAAATTACACCGATTTTTAAAAATTTGATATAAAATACAAATTTAGATTTGATATAAAATACAAATTTAGATTTGATTCGCCATAATAATAGAGTGGAATACATAGTCGAATCTTATATTAAATATCATCTTAAATACGAACTTAAAGCGGCCCAAAATATAATATGGGTGCGTTCCAGTAGTTAAATAAATAAAAATATCAATTATCACCTTTAAAGACATTTTAAAATACTACAGTGAAATGAATTATACATTACATTTACAAATTTGTAACATAACTTGTTTTAGCATCTGCTTCTTTTTTCAAAAGCGCCATGTTTCCTTCTGTTTAACTGCTCAGTTTTAACTGTATAAAAAATGTGAGATAACTGAACTGAAAGTGTGTGGTGGTGTGTATTGGTTTTAATTTTTCTATTAATTTATCATAAGCAACTGCCTCTTCGATTCTATTAAAATATTCTGAACATTGTGTATCCTAAAGTTGAGGAAGCGAACGGTATGATTCTATGAATTAGAGGTGCAAAGATTTCTTGGTTGATGAAGTCATACAAAATTTGAGATTGAACTGACAGAACAAAACGGTAAACTACTGAGTGACCTGTGTAATTTACCAGAGAAAAACAGAGTCCAATCGTTTAGCCCTGAGAACTGAGTGTCTTAAACACAAAAGTGCATAGTTCACACAGTTTGTCGCTCAGATATGATATTAAATATGATAAACTGGGCAGTTAAACTGAAAGTATGTGGGACGGTTAAAACGTCATCTAAATAGATTCATAAGGTGCGTTCCAGTTGTTTATGAATGATGATATCGCTTACAAAAGTCCTTTTTCCCGTTCCCCTTTCTTCGAGCTTTACAATCGTTAACTCAAACGGTACGCACGCAAGTTATGTTACAAATTTGTAAATTTAATATATAATCCATTTCAGTGTAGTATTTGTTTTACGTAAAGTGTCTTTAAAGGAGATAATTGTCATTTTTTTATTTATTTAACTACTGGAACGCACCCATTGTTATCTTCACTACCCTACTTCAGTTCTTAAGATTTTCTTTTATATAAGAATTGATTATGAATACCTTCCTCCTATGAAATCCTTTCTTCTTAACAATAATTTACTGAAAATTAACAATTACTAGCATAATGGGTAGAATTTTAAACTTACAACAAACAAATAAAAAATAAATTTATAAATTTTCTTAAATTCTAATCAAATGAATTGGAAATTTTTGGCAAAAATATATTAAAGATATCATAAAATATCATAATCAAAATTATTTTATTATAAAATTAATTAAAATATTATATTTTATTTATAATTATTTATTTTCCTTTGATATTATATATTATTTCTATTAATTTAGATGTAAATAAATTTTGTTCATAATAAATAAACACACTAATATCATGAAAAAAGATATAATTTGAAATTTATTTTGATTTTTAATTATTAGGTAATTATTTTATTATTCATACCTATAGATTATTATTAATAAAAAGTAATTTAATAAAGATAAATTTTAAACATTTAATGTTTTTAGTAAAATAAATTAATTTATTAGTACCGGGACCCCGAGCCTCGGCTCGGTACTTAAGTTAAAAAAAATGATTCATTATTATTGGGTTTGGCTGGTAATATTAATACCTGGGACACCGAGCTGTCGCTCGACCCTTTAAAAAATATTAATCTACAATTAATTATTTATTACAATTATTAAATGTTGCATCATTGCATCAATCTGATTAAAATGAATTGAACTGGGGTCCTCAATAATACAAACAAACAATTTTAGCTAGCATAATAAGATTAATCCAAGTAATATCGTCTATTTCTATTCGACACTATTTTCAGTTATGAAATGAACAGTCAGTAGAGAGTAAAAAAATTGTAATTGAAGACCGTTGTTTTTAAAAATAATTAAATTATTTTATAGATTATAAAATAAAAATTATTGTATTAACATTAAAAATATTGAAATAAAAAAATAATAGTTTGATTTAATAAACTAAAATATTATAAACATTTTTAATGTGAATTTCTCAGGGAGGTAGGGAGCCCAATTCATTTAACCATCCATGTTGTATAAGGAATCTTAATTTCTTAACACTCCGTTTTTTCAAATTTAAAATAGAGGGAGAGAAAGAGTTTCAATTATATTCGAATAGTCTATATATTCTATATATGAGTATTTTTTTTTTCTGAATTTAATACCAAGTTGATTTTCAAAATTTTCTATTCTTTATGCATATGATTGATTACATGTGTTAAAATTTAAACAAATTCAAATATTCTAATTTATAAATTTATATAAAATTTAATATTATTTTTTCGAGACTAATGGCAAATACCGGTGGCCCTAGTCAGAGCAAGAGAAGACTCCTTTTGGTAGCGGCCCAGTCGATGATGTTATATGGATCGGAGATTTGGGCTTTACAACTATATTTTAAGTGAAAAAATGATTTCTTGGTTATATAAAAATTAAAATATGATTCTTTATATCTTTATTATACAGAAAAGTAGGCGTGTTAATATAAAATATATACCTGGGACACCGAACTATCACTCGACCCTTTAACCAATTTATACAATTTATTTTTATATACTTTAAAAATTTTACAATTTTTTAATTATTTATTATAATTGTTAAATGGGATTTCTAAAAATGACCCATTAAAAATTTGTTTCCTAAAATGTTTCAAATTAATTAAAATAAATTGTATAAATGTTCATTTATAAAATCTATATATCTGTGAGTTTGTTTTTCGATTTTTTAAATTTTGATTTTGGATTCGATTAGAGCTTAAAATGTGTAAATAAATGTAAAGTGGTCTTGGTTTTTTTAAAATTCGTTTGGGAACATGGTCAAATCGGCAGTCAAAGTTGAAAATTCCCCATATATTATAACTACTGTAATTAGTATTATTATAATGTAAAATTATAAAGAAAAAATGTTTAGACATTATTATAGACATTTTCATTCTGTAAATTAAATAATTTTATTTCATTTAAATAAATATCTATTTTTAAATATTTTTTTCTCTCTACATTATTTATCTAATTCTCACAATATATTAAGATCATACCGGGACCCCGAGCCTCGGCTCTGTAATTAAGTTAAAAAAAAAAAATTCATTATTATTGATAAATATATATCGTAATTTATAATTATAAAATATTATTAAAATATATATTTTTAATTTTATTTCGAAATTAAATAAAAAATTTTAAAATATTTTAAATATAAAAAAAATATATATTTTTAATTTTATTTCGAAATTAAATAAAAAATTTTAAAATATTTTAAATATAAAAAAAATATTAATACAATATTCTTTAAAAAAAGGCGGGAGTCAAATTTCAATATAAATGTCATTTGTGATGTCATCAATATATAAATTAATAATAAATAATATTAATAAATATTAAATTTAATAAAAGAACAATGAATAAATAAATATAAAATAGTAATTTATTAAAATGTAAACAATAGATAAAAAGAAAAAAAATAACAAATTCATTATTTTCATTTTTAAATAACGATTCACCCGGAGAGTTTCGAACCGACGAAATCCAATCGTTAAAACATCAGTCCAACCGCTGGACTATATGTATTTAGATAAAAAATTGTCATTTTTTTACTGTCTTAGCAGGCAGATTTGATGTTTTTTATTTTATTTTTTTTTTTTTGAGAGAGATTAATAAATATCTATATATATTTTATTAAAAATAAATATTTTTAATTTTATTTCGAAATTAAATAATAAATTTTAAAATATTTTAAATAAAAAAAAATATTAATACAAATAAAAATGGAGGCCAATTTTGACGTTTTCCATATATAATTTTCAATTAAGAAATTAATAATGAAGCTGAATGTTTCAAGAGATATCATCAATAAAACTTAATTTTTCTTTATAAATACTATATCTAGTGTGAATTTGAAAAAAATCGTTAGAGCGGTTTTTGAGAACCATGATATATAGATAGATAGATATATACAATTTTAGCTAGCATAATAAGATAAGATTTAACTCTCTTTCTCTCTATAGATATAGATATATTTATAGACTAATATAGAATAATTTATATTACATATTATAATAAAATCGAATCACTCGCTAAAAGAGAGGAGGATGATTTGATTTGTGGCATTTAAAAAGATTAATTTTTCCATTTATATAAAACATGGAAAGCATGAATATGTTTTCAGCTATTCATTTATTTTATTTTATTTTATATTTTTTTAAATAATAAAACTAAATTAAATTTATATCTATTTTAATTATATATATACCTATATATATATAGAGGATGTTTCACGAGAAATAGTGATATTTTACATAGTGGAAGTATAGATGAATTGTAATTAAAATTATATAAAACATGTGTTTAATTTTAATTGAGTTCACCTTAGTGCTGTTAGTATACAATCCGAACAAATTCTTTTTTTATGAGTTTGTACACCTGTTTTTTAAGGTTATTATGGGAGTACTTATCGATATCCAACATCGATGTGTTGATGTTAATGTTGTGAAGTTGTGCTTTTGTTTACATTGGATTTTTGATATTATGATTGGTTGGCTAAATCTACTGTACTCTATCATAAGTAACACATATTTATTCATGTTTAATTAATGATATGGTATTTGTTTGAGTTTTTTTTAATGAAAACGCTACTGCTGTTTGCAGGGAATACAGCATATTATTTCCTATCACAAAAAACTAAGTTTTCTTGTGATATCAATATACTGTGTGACCCTGGTACATTCATCTAAACGTTTACATGTACAGTATGGATAAAATAAAAGACATTATTCTTTTGGAAGTCCATCAACAGGCACATGTACAATTTCTGCACTAATCGATGTTCCACATACAAGAATATAGCGGACATTTATACACAAATTTCAAAACATTTATAGGAAGATATAAAATTGGAATTTCATCGTTGGACACTTGTAATTCGCAAAGTAATTCACATCACTGGTCCTAAATGCAATTGTGTGGAGATAAAATTTCATTGTAGTTTGATAGACATTCAGTTGTTGAACCTATTATTATATGCCTTGTTTTCTCCATTTCTTTGAAAATGAGCTTCAAGTATTTCTACAAAGGATTCTTTTGGATCCAAGAATGCGTTCATATATTCAATTCTTCTCTCATTTGTTTATTAAATGATAGATTTAATTAATTAATAATTTTAAAAAAATAAATAATAAATAAACTGAATTCGTTGTATGAGGAAGAGAATAATATATATAAATATATATATATAGAGATATATAATTTTATTGTTTTTATCGATTTTATGTTTTAATATATTAATTTAGAAAAATTCAATTTAATTTGTGAAATTATTATAAATCGACCATCAAAGCATAGAAATAATAATAATTAAATAAATAATTTCAAAATATGTTTGATAGCTTTTGAAAAAATAATATTATATATTAAAGTTATATTTTATGATTATTTATTTGTTATTTTTTATTAGGTTGTAAATTTATTCTTCAATTAACATTCAAGTACACGACAAGTTTTTCTTGTAGCAATATCTCAAGTACTTCATTTGTTTCTTTTCTTTTTTTTTTTTTTAACTTAAACTAAATCATGATCCGTAACAGAAGGGCATTCTTTTTTTTATCTGTTCCATTCAGTCATAATTTTTATTTTATATATTTTTCTTTCCTTCTTGTCCTTTATTTTATGTCGTGATAAAATTTTGTTCGTTTATTATTATTATTATTATTATTATTCTACCCCTTTTGGACAACATCCAGGGAATTATATATTAATTATAGAGGTTCGTGATGGTGGGGATTAGTTTGAAAAGAAGGCGGTGAATTCCAATTTAGATTAAAAACGCTGCTAGTCTGATTAGAATATCTATTAAATGAATTTTTTTTTTGCCTCTATATGCTATGATGAAGAATGAGAGGGGATGAGAGTGGAGAAGGGATGGGTGGGCTAATACAAGCACAGGGGATAAATAAATCCTCATGAAAATGAACATGTTTAAATATAATCTAATAAATTTGCCCCGTTAATAGAAAAACCTGCCTGGGAAGGTGTGCATACTGGGGATGGGGATGTGCATCTGGCCTTTTTATCCCCCATAAACTCTGATGAAAGTAGCATTTGGTGTTTTTTAACCAACCGACGAACAAAAATGAAGCATAAATTAACTGAGAATCTTTTTTTTTTATTTAACGTAATGGTGAAATCAAAGGTAGACCTGAAATTTTATTTGGGATTCTGCCAGAAATTCGCTCCCTCCCCAATTTCATCATTAGTTTAGGAATGAATACTGTAATATCTACATTTTATTCATCTTTTAAATATGGAATTTTTTAAAATCATTTAATTAATAAAATTTTCTTGGAAAATCAAATACTAGTTGACATTTTGGATGTATATGATTTTTATTTTCCATGATCAATACCGATTATAAAAAATATTCAGTTCGAATTTTAGAAGAAATAAACATTTTTGTATTATTAAGGCGAATTTATTATTCAATGTAAAAATCATGTGAATCATGTTGAAGTCATTCTTTTAAAACATTATTCATAATATTTTATTTTATTCATAAACAACCTGTTCGATAGAAAAAAGTCATTTTTGTAAGAGGATGAAATAGTTAGAAAAAGAACTATAAAGGGTACATCTTCGTAAATTTTCAAAAATTGTATATTTAATTATCAAATCAATTGTATAAAAAAACAAATGATAACCAAATCTGGTGTATTAAATGCAGTAAAATAGGTTATCCAATTCTTCTTTCTTTGGATGATGTTCACCATAAGCTTATCCAAGTTCTCGGTATAATACAAATGAAAATGAAAAATTTAGCAAATTATGCAAGCACTTTTTCAACTAATTATTTGTGGGCAAAATGTAAATATATATACTTATTTATTTATACTCCATCTTGCATTATCTTTGGAGTTTATACTCGTACAAATAAAGCAATAAAATAGTTTATTGAAAAATTCAAAATTTATTTTTATTTTAAATCGAAAAATTAATAAAGAAAAATCTATATATATCAATGGGCGTGATTTATGAACATGCTTGATTAAAGAATATTTGTTTTTCATTTTCTAATTTTTTAACTAAATAAATATGCTAAATAATATTAAATAATTTGATTTTCAATTTAAAGAGTCATAATTATGTTTATACCATATATAGATGTACAAGTAAATATTAATATATATATATCTACATATATATATATAATAAAAATCTTAAATTGAGTGAAGTTAAAAAAAATGTATATTTTTTCAACCCCATCTAAACTTGTTTGAACCCTCTTGAATAAACATTCATTCTATTTTTTGATAAAATGAAATTAGCCGTATTATATACCTTATATATATATAATTTGTCGTTTACTTTCGCAACAAAAATTCTGTATACAAATGAAGTATTCATTAATTTCTCAACTTTCTCAATTACAACCCTCCACTCCTCTCTGTCTCTCTCTCTATCTTGCGCTCTTTCTCAGCTTCTCCATTCCATATCGAGTAACCCGGGAGGCATTTTTTTTTATTTACTTTTGTAAAAGAGTTAATGACTTTTATTTCGTTGATTTGCTCTTCTATTATTTTATAATACAGAGAGTTTTTAGATATTGATTATTTAAAAATTTTCTATTCTTTTTATAAATTTATTCCATAATTATTATACCAAAGAAAGTTTAAATATAAAAGTAATTTAAATTTGAATATAATCATTGACCTTAGCAAATTAATGTTGTGATTTGTAATGTCATTTTTCTTTTCAAGTAAATATGTCTGAAAATTTACAAAATCAATTGCAATAATATTTGAATATGAGAAAAAGTAATATATATTTATAAATGTCAGAATTTTAATTTCAAAATAGTAATAATATAAAGGATTAATCATTAACTGACAAGTTAAGCTAAATGGCCAGCCGATAGTCTAGGACGCCAAATTCCTAAGGGCGCCAATTGTTTTAAGCTTATGTTAAATGTTTCGATCTAGGATTTATTATTCTAATGTTTTGTTATAAAGTGTCAAAATTATCGGTTATATCAATTTCTCCTGGGGATCATAATAAGTTTGTGTTTATACTAACCAAATATTAATATTTTTCTCTTCTTATTGTTATTTTGAATATTTTGATGCTAAGGATAGCTGAAGTCTGGCCATCGTCTTAAAATAAATTATCTGGAGATATATATATATATAGGGTACTCAATATATTATAATTTATTATACAATATAAAATATTAATGCTTAAATATTCTATTGATTGATGTGGAATATAAATAATTAAGTGATTTTTGTATAATTAAATAAAAATAAAGTCCAGGGGGATCAACTTTAAATGAACCTGGCTCTAAATTAATATTAATCAAATTATTTTAGATTGAATGTCAACTGTTTCTGTCAGTACGGTGGTTAATATAATAATAAAAATATTTATTTTTTGTTTTAATTTTTTTTTTCTGTCAAGATTATGCATGTTTTATATTTTTATATAAATGATACATATATAAATTTCAAAGGGAAAAAATAAATTGTCTCATATTTATTTAGTTTTTTTTTTTTTGTTTTATTTTTGTCTGTTGCTCGTGTCCGTCGTTCTATTGTCATTTTGTGACAATTTAGAATTAAACAAAACAAGAGAGAGAGAGAGTGATAAGAACATAAAGGGAAAGAGAGAGAGAGAGAGTTAAACAATTTTGTAAATGTCTATTAAAATAATGAGAAACTTTTGGATTAGTTGATTTATCTGTTCCGGGTAGAAAAGTCCGATGGCACCAACAGATACCGGGGGGGGGGGGGGGGTTAGGATCCACCCTCTACTCCCTACTCTCCTCCAATCACATAAGGGGGTACTTTACGAGGGTTAAGGCGCCTTTTACACATTAACTTTTTTTAACACAAATCACCGTTTTCTATGTTGATAAAAAATGGTAAATAAAATTTGGTTAATATAAAAAAAAACCCTATAAAGAGCACCTTAAATCTGACAAGCAACTAAAGAAATAAATGGAAATGAATCCAAAAAAAGCAAAAGATAACAATTAAAAAAAAATGAAATAAATTTAAAATTTATTTTCAAGAAAAGATATAAAGAATATTATTTGTGAAAAAGATTTTCGCTAAAACTACCTCTCTCTCATCCTTTCAATGCTAAAATAAAAGTGAATTTGGCTGAGAAATGGTGGCTTCTCTTCGTGCTTAAGCCAAGTAATAAACGCCATTTTCAGTTGATAATTCATCTTGGAAAGCATTTACCACCTCTACACATCATCATGAATAGATTATTATATTATACTAAACGCAAACCCATTTAAAGGTGCTCTGTGTTCATTTATTTTTACCGACTGACGATAGTAAGGGAGGTATTGTTTTAACACAAAATTTCACAATGTGGAGATTTTTACATATCTCCACGAATCATGCATTTTCTTAACAGAAAAAAGTATTTTTAGCATGATGTCTGTCCGTCCGTCCGTCCGTCTGTCCGTATAGATGTGTACAGCCTAAACGGCTGAACGGATTTCGATGAAATTTGGTATATTTACTTAATGCATCAGTGGGATGAATTGATCAACTTTTGGTGCAAATCCGGAAACCGGAAGTGGTAATATTAGCGATCGACGATAGGAAGGGAAGGGTTATTTTCACACCAAATTTAACATGAGGAGATTTTTTACATATCACCACGAATCATGCACTTTGTATTGGTTTTATCCTCTGGAAAATCATATTTATTAGTTTTTTCTTGATTTAAAATTATATGACGTCATCCAGCCATTCATCACGTCACAGCCTGGTCTTGCATATATATTATAAATAAAATAAAATTAAAAATATTTATGTTCTATTCATATCTGTTTTTTATTACATTAATAGATATATTAAAATTATTTGAAATTGTTTCTGTAGCTGGAAATTAATTTATTTCAAACCGTCGGTCGGTTCGGACCTGGCCACAGGTTAACTTATTTATTTTTTATAACGTTTTTCTCAACTTCACTTGGCGTCTGTCTGTATGTCTGTTCGCTCTTTTGACAAATTGAAATTTTTTATCATCTTAATATTGAGATAGACTTTTGAAAAATTTTATATATATTTCAATGGATCCCTAGAAGGTATAGAAGAAATATAATTGAATTATAATTAATTAATTGTAATTAATTAGCGATTAATTTCTTTTAGTAACTAACTCCTTTTGTATTGCTCCGATTAATTTTTTTTCAACGGATTAAATATTGATTTCAGGATAGATTTTCATTTTGAACGTATTTAAAATTTTTTTATAGCATTAAAATGAATGATGAATTCTTATAAATCAGTTGTATCGCCAATGAAGAGGGGTTTTCTCCCCTCAAATGGCTTAGAGAAAATATCTTTTTTTTATATATATCCCATAGAGAAAAAAACGACTAAAGAATGACCTTTTTTTTATGAAGACAATATATATATATATATTTACTATCAGATTATCAGGGATATAATCACGTATTTTTGTGAGATTGTTTTCTCGACGTTTCGGCACCCATTTTGGCGCCATTTTCAAGAGATTATTTAGGTGAGAATATTTTTGGGATTCTGGGTCTTAGTCTGTGTGACCAAGGGTTAATATCGGGATTTTGGGTTGATAGGTTGGTTGGTTTTGTACTCACTGCGTTGCTATGTAGCTCCGAAGTATCCTGGGCAATCCTGAGACTGGCACACGTCTGTACTGGACAATAGCCCGAGGCTAACTGGGACCTGACCCTTTGGATTCTACCTGAGCTTGCTACCAGCGCATGCGCAGTGGTCTTTTGTGTACTCTGGTGGGCTGAGCTTAACTTTATGGCGGGATTTATATTGATTCTGGATCTGAGGCGGGAATTCCAGCTGTTATTAGTTGCAAGTTTTTTAGGATTTTTTGAATTAATGGTTGGAGATGAGGTTGAGTTTTGACGGGAGGTTGGGAGTGTGATTTCAGAGCTAATTTCCAGGACGGAGGAAGGTTCAGAGCGTTGTCCCTTGTGTTGAGGCAATTGTGACGTTTTTCAATTTCAATTGTTTCACGCAGGAGTCTGGGATATATGAGTTGAATGGGAGCTAAGGTTTTGGTTTCGGAGAAATTGATGTTGTGACCGGTCTCGTTGTGGTGCTTGGTTAAAGCCGAGGCCGGATCTAATCTCCTTAGAGACAGCTCATGCTCATAAATTCTATTTTGTATTCTCCTGATGGTCTGTCCTATGTATGATCTCGGGCAGTCTGAGCAGGGAATCTCATAGACACCCAGACACTCATTGGGAACTGTCTTTGGAAGTTCGGATTAGGTTGGAGAGTTTCATGTGGGTCTTAAAAATGGGTTTAATCTCATTTTTGAAAAGAATTCGCCCAATTTTGTCCGTGATACCTTTTACGCATGGGAGTACTATTTTAGGCTTTTGATCTAAGGATCTTTTTCTGTTGGGGGAACTGTTGATGATGGTTTTGGGGTGAGAATCGAGGATATCTGTTTTTGTATAAGTTTTGGAGAATACAAAATAGAACAGTAACGACTATATCTCCCAATTAACTAAGCGATTTCTATCTTTTTTTTCTTTAAAATTTGTTAATAACTGATATTAATTTATAATAAACAATTTTGTGAATATATAGATTAATAACAGAAATTAAAAATAAATAATTAATTAAAAATAGAAGGCGTCTCCTTTGTGTCCTTTTCATTTCCTTAATAGGAAAATATTGAATGAAATAAAATAGTGATTGATAATTAAAGTTAAAATTAATACATAGTTAGTCATTCAAAGATAAACAAGTATATATATATATATATTAATGTGGTTTGAAATCTCAGTGGATGGCCTTGAAATAACTACTTTTAATTAAGATGTTTTTTATATTGTTGATTATAATATTTTTATTTCACTTTTTATTCTAATAAATTTTTTTTAAATTTTTTATTCCAAGAATTTAAAAAATTGTCAGTTTAATAAACTAAATGTAACAACAATATTTATTTACCTTAATCAGTCAACATAATATAATAAATTACCTTGACTAATGTAGGTAACTGCTCATCCTACTCTTAGAAGTATAAGAAATAATGAAATAATTATTATATAACTATTACAAAATAATTAAAATCAAACAAAATTAGATCGCATACAATAAGCACTATTTTAAATACTTATAGTATTAAAAAATTTTGCATTTTTTTGCCTTTTCCTGATCGATCATACCTCGACTATCCCCCCAACCTAATTTCAATCTTGGATACTTCCCTAAAACATTCCTCTATTCTAAAAATTAAATTTTAAAAAAATACTCTTACAATAAAAAAATCATTTTAATGTATATATTAATTTTAATAAATTTATTTAAATCAATTTGTTCTAAAATAAATAAATTTGATTAGTTCATCTTCAGAACTTGCAAATATTACTTGTGCTAAATATTTCTTCTAAATTCTAAACATGATATTTAAAAAGGTGTTTACAAGAATTAAATATTTTAAAATATTTGAAAAATTTATAATATTTTTCATTAAAACTTATAAAAAAAATTATTCTTTCTTTCGGAGGAATCTAAGCACTTTAATAAATATCCTTATATATTGTTTGTTATATGAACGAATTGAAGAGACCAAGAATTGGAAGTTGACTCAGGATAGAGTTTGTTAGAGATATATAATTGCTGTAGCCAAGTATCACCATAAAGATTTATTCTTCTTATATAAAATATTATCCGAATATATTAAAATTATTATTATTCATTAAAGAAAGAAATATTCAAAATATCTATGATAATACAAATTCTTCTTAAATTGTTTAAATACTTTTATATTATACAAATAGTTTAAAATAGTATAAATTTATATTATACTAGTACAGTTTAAATTTATACTAATGGTGTTTTTAATAGTTGAAAACTTTACCTAATTTCTCTAGTGAGATGTGGAAACTGGTTGTAATTGTGGTTGGACAACTCCATTCAACAACTAAAGACCATCAGCTTGTAGCCTCATCACCATATTATCAAAGCGCCTTCACTCTCATATCTACCGTCACTCCTTCATAAAGATTTACCGTTAAAGGTGTTACTTTTTGTTGACAAACCGTAAAAATAAACATTCAAAAGTGTAGCCGTGCGTTACGAACAATTTAAACATTGTTGGAACTAGAACTGATAAAATGGCAATTTTTTACAAAATCTATTTTTTTTTATTAGCTACCAGTAAATCCAGTAAATATCACAATATCTGACATAAAAAATCTGGAGTGTCTTCACTCGACTATCCCTCAAATTTGAATTGGATTAATTAACACATACCTATATTATATTTAAATTTAATTTAAATTAATTTTAATAAATAATATTCATTAAACCAGCGCGTGTTTGGCTCTTTGTTGTTGGCACCACGTCACGTGCTGGCGAGTGATTTGCAGTCAACGTGGTAAAAAATTTAAAAAATTAATTCACCGATTCAATCACGCTGAATTTCTATATATAGCAGTTTTATTCAATTTTTAATCATGTGAAAAACTATCAAACATATATCTTTGATAGGAAACTACGAATTTTGAATATTTCATTATTCTAGCTCAAACCGTTTTTGTGTAATCTTGTCTTTTATATATACACACACACACAGATAGAGAGACAGACAGACATTTTTCTCAACCATAGTGAAAATGACTCAGGGACGTATAAAAAACGTATAAAAACATCATAATCTCGACATCGAAAATTTTCGTCATCGCAATACTTATCTCTGGCGAGATAGTAAAAAATAATAGGAATTTAATTTTGAAGAAATAGTAACTAATAAATTTGAAATATTTTATTTTTAAAAGGAAAATTTTAAACTTAAATAGTTAATAAAAAAATAAAAAAAGAATAATTAGAAATTTAAAGACTGGGTTCCGTTTAAAATGAGTTTATTTATTTGCTTTTTGTGCACATTTCATTAGTTATGCCATCCATCAAAGGCTTTCTTCTTGTCAATAACAATTATCTGAAAATTTGACTAGAATTGTCAATGCCTACTTAACTCTTTTTTATGATTTACTTGGAATAATTTTCTCCTTTCACTTTTCATCAAAAATATATTTCAATTAATCTACATTCTTTGTACTCTAGTAAACTTGGAAGTTAAATGCCGAAACAACTTTCCTTCAAACGTCAATACATTTAGTTATTCCCAAGCAATTGTTACCCCTCCTATTTTCCAACTTCTACCTTTGTCTTTCTGCCATCTACATTCTTGGTTCATCCATCTATCTTTTCCCAATTGGTTTCTCTATAAGAAACCTCTTAAAACTTTATTCAATCATTTGAGCCACATATCTTAACTTTTTAAATTATTTTTTTTTTTCATTGAAAAAATAAATAAATAAATAAATACATTTTTTAAATTAAATTGTTGCTTAACAAAAGTAACAATCTTGTTTATCTCAAACGAGAATATTTTTCATTTCCACTTCTCTTATTTTATAACTTGTTTCTCTTATTCTTCAGGCAAAAATTTATTATTTCCAATTGCTTGTTCTGAAAAGATCAAATCCGAAAACAACAATCTAAAAAAGTATACTTTGTTCTTTTGTACGAGTATATCTTAGAATATGATAGAAAAATGAACTATAGTGACTTATAGTTGTGTAGTTTTGTAGGTAGTCAGGCGAGTGCAGCCAAATTAATAAAAGTTAAATCCCCTGGATAGATTTATCGTCTTTAGTATCCAAGTCGTTCTAAAGTTATTTATGTACCCTTTAATCAGCTCGCTCACCATTTTAACTACAAATAACTATAATAACATTTAATTTAAAAAAATAATTCATTATTAGAAATTGTTTTTAACTATTCCTTTATTACGGATCCAATTCCATTAATGCTTTCTAATAAAGTAAATGTATATAAACTTTCAAATATATTACTAGATTATCAATCAATTCATTCACTTTTAGACTTTGGTTTATTTTATGTATATTGTAACATTTTACATTAATTAAATTAACTTGTCAATATCATTTGTTAACTATAGATTGTGAAAAGTAATTGAAATTCATTCTTAAAAAATAAAACAAACAAAATACAACAAAAATAAAAGTTCGAGTGAGACAAACACAGAGCAAGATTAGATTTTTTTTTTATTACTTGTGGAAATTTGAGTGGTATGGAATGTTGTTTTCGGGCGGAATGTTTGCTTGCTTGTCCCATGGAGGTCATACTCGTTTGAAATGCAGCCAAAAGATATCAACGAGTATGTTTGTTACCTCCTTCCTGATACGTGTTCTGACCATTCTTTCTTTTTCTCCTTTTCTTTCCCTATTTTTTATCGAATTATTTATTATCCTTTATATTTTTACATCATATCCCACACAGATAAGCGAAATTAAAAACAGCTTTTTACTTATACAGTATATAAATATACAGTGTATATTTTTAATATATACATATATACATGGTACGTTATTCCATTTAAGAACCCCAAATAAAAAGCTCAATGTTTAAAACGCCAGAAACTTGTGCAAACAAATCAACTAGTCTAAATTTGAATAGCAGGCATTCAATAATTAATTTAAAAAAGTTTAATTATAAAAATAAATTACGAAATATCATTTTTTTTAAATAAATTTTATTAATTTTTTCATTAATAGTAGCTATTAAATCTTAAATATTACATTTTAATATTTTTTCTTCGTGGAATATTTATTTGTTAAGCAAATAATAAGAATAATAAATAATCAAAAAAGAATGAATACCATATAATTTATTATAAAGATATTTAAGGCAATTATAATAATATAAAAATAAAACAACACGCTTGTCTCTCCTCCTCATGGTCCTCGTGATCCCAGAGCTAGTTGAGGCTAGGGTCTATAGGAACGATGTCCACCCAGCATACGTGATCAAAATTATGAAACTATTTGAAATAAAAAGTAGAGGCCTTCAATCAAGATAATCAAGACAAAAGTTTTAGAGGATCCCTTGTGCTGATCAAATAACACTGTCCTTTCTTACAACTCATTTTTACTGACCGACGATCGGAACGGAAGGTATTGTTTTCACACCAAATTTCACATGTGGAGATTTTTACATATCTTCACGAGTCATGCATTTTGTTAACAGAAAAAAGTATTATTAGCATGATGTTTGTCCATCCGTCGTTCTGTCCATTGTGTGTTCGTATAGACGTGTATAGCTTGAACGGCTCAACGGATTTTGATAAAATTTTGTATATTTACTTAATGCATCAATAACATGAATTCATCAACTTTTGTTGTATATCCGGAAACTGGAAGTGGTAGTTTACAAAGTATTAATTTTATATTCATTGTCATACATTTTTCACTTAAAAGATGGTAGTAATTAATAATTGAGTAATTAAACTAAAAATAAAAACCAAGATAATATATTTTAGTCATTTTAATTCAAGTTAAAATATTTTTTATTATACTTTATATATTATACTAGCAGACCCGGCAAAGCTTCGCTTTTGCATGTGTGTCTGTATACATATATACGTATGTGATAACTGAACACTTAATAATAATAATAATAATGTATTAAATGAATATAATTGAAATTTTATTTTTTATTATTACATTTTTATTTTTATTTTTTAACGACCGACGATAGTAAGGGAGGTATTGTTTTCACACCAAATTTCACATGTGGAGATTTTTACATATCTCCACGAATCATGCATTTTCTTAACAGAAAAAAGTATTTTTAGCATGATGTTTGTCCGTCCGTCCGTCCGTATAGATGATGTGTACAGCTTGAACGGCTCAACGGATTTTGATGAAATTTGGTATATATACTTAATGCATTAGTAAGATGAATTGATCAACTTTTGGTGCAAATCCGGGTAGTATTAGCGATCGACGATAGGAAGGGAAGGGTTATTTTCACACCAAAATTCAGAATTACAGAAATTATTTTCTCCTTTTTAGTGCATTTAAATAAAAGCTGTTTTTAAAAAGTTTTTTTATATTTTTTTTAATTTTAATTGTTATTAATATTCTTAAAGGATGATTTATCTGTTTTCATCTATTTTGTAAATATTCTGTTTAGAAAAATCCAAAAAAAAAAATTAATAAAGAATAAATAAATTTTAATTTCAGAAAAAATATTTTTTCTGAAATTAAAATTAATTATATAAAATTTATATAATAAATCAGATTGATTTTTTTATTATCATATGTCAGTGTGATATTATAATATCAAATTTATTAATGGTTAATGGATAAAGATGAAGTTTTTAAATATTTGGAACAAAATAGTTTTTAAAAATGAGCAAAAAAAAATTTTAATATGTGTAAAACGTACCTTAAAATTCAATTAAAAGATTAAAATCAAATTTAATAAATAATTATAATTATTTCATCTATTTGCAAATAATTCTGTTTTTGAATGCGCGCGCACCCTTCCTCTACCCCGAGCCCCCTTCGCTTTCCTACTCCTTCGTCCTGACTCAGTAGGCAAGTGAGCACTCACACACACTCACAGCGCAGTGCATTCATACCCATAGCTGATTTCGGCTAAAATCAACTCTTAATCACTCGATAATAAAAAAATATATTGAAAATTAATTTCTTTTTATTAACTACCTATTAATTGAACCCAGAAATTATTATTGATCGTTAGAAAAAAAAAAATTAAATCATACTTAAATGATATTAAATATAATAGTTATAATGATTCGATAATAATTTTAATAACTTATAATTAAATGCTTATTGATACAAGATGCAATCAATTTAATTGTTTCAAAATTTCACATTTTATAAATTCAATAAAATTAAAAAAAAATCCAAAAATTATTATTAAATAAATTATATATTTAATTTAATTTCCCTTCAATATATAATAAATTTTTAATTAATTTCCTATTATACAAAAACTAACTATATTCAAAATGCTCACAGACCTAAAAATAATTTATATTTTATTAATTTTAAAAATATTTTTATTAATCTTTCAAATATAACTTATTTAAATACATATTTATCTCCCCTTTTTACCTACCGAGGTATTGTTTTCACACCAAATTTCACATGAGGAGATATTTTACATATCACCACGAATCATGCACTTTGTATTGGTTTTATCCCCTAGAAAATCATCTTTATTAGTTTTTTCTTAATTTAAAATTATATGACGTCATCCAGCCATTCATTTTTTTTATCATAATAATAATTATAAATATTATTAGTCATTAATAAATATATGAAAACTAAAAAAATAAATTTTTATTATCAAAACTTTAGACAATCTATTGATTATTAAATTTAAATTTGAATTTTAGACATATTTAATGAAAATAAGGTTTCGAAATTTATATTATATTGAATATGACAAATAAGATAAAACTTTTCAAAAGACTTTTTTGTGTTTTGATAGAAATTGGCTTGAATAATTCAATTGAACTTTTGAATAAAAATATAGCCTTATAGTTGAAGGTAATGGAGATATTCAAATTTTTTATTTATTTATTTTTTAGTTTGTTACCCTACGGTTAATTATGAATAGTTAGTTTTAAAATTTCATCATAAATGAATGAATTTGAATAAAACATTGAAAATTTTGATGATAAAAGTTGGAATTATATTTGTGTTTACGATAAGAAAAGTTGAATTTTGTCTCTGAATATTTACGAAATTTACTTCACGCATGTTGCTCTCGGATTGCATTGTTTTATTTATTCGGGATAGAGATTCGTTGATAAAGCTATGAAATGGACACGGAGTGCATTTAGTGGAAATAATATGGTACTCTCTCTCTTTGCAACGGTGGCCGGCAAATAACAACGGCCAGCGATTTACTGTCATCCAAGGCAATCCCCATTAATACAATCCACACTTGAATTTGAAATAGTAATGGTATTAACCAAAGTAATATATGTACTAAAATATAAAAAAAAATCAATTTTAATATTTTTATATTTAGTAAACTTAGTAAGTTAAGTGTACCTATAGATGAAATTTTTTTATTGAAATAAAAACAAAAACAAATTTTCAAATTTATGCGGAATGTTATTTTCAATGAATAATAATTAATTAATTAATAATAGTTCGGGTTTTCCACAACGAGAAGATTCCATAATGTTGCGATTAGTCTACAGATATCCAGTCATTTTTTATGCTAAATAGAACGAGACTTAATAAATTGATATTTTTGGAAACCTTAAAAAATAATCTTAAGAAAAATATGTCTAAGACTTGGAATTTTAATTTTCAAATTTTTTGAAACTTTTATAACTTTATTAAAAAATATATTAAATGTATAGTGACGGAAAAATGTTATCGCCATGAAGGCGCTGTTATCAGGCAATCAACCGGTTGAGAAGAACAATTGCCATTGTTCGTCAATATCGCCCTCATATCGATAATATTTTTTGTAACTTAACTATTAGAAATTACTACAATATAAACAAATTATTTTTAATAATATACTTATTATGTAGGTCATCTTTGGGTACATAAAAAAAATTATATTTTATATAATCGTGTATTAATTAATAATTTGGAAAATATGGATAATGGATAATAAATTATTATTAATAATGCTAGATAATTTAATTAATTTAATTTTTATATCAAGATATTTTAAGCAATGAAAAGAAATGATTCTATTACAATTGAATCTCAATGTTGAATGCATTGTAGCTGACAATCTATTTTCTGAGTTATCTCTGAGAATAAATGAGCAAATTTGATATTTATAAATCTCTAGCAATCCATTTTCTTAAATGACTGAATTTCAAACATTTTAAAAAAACTTTATTTCATTTTTACAAATAAGTTTAAAAAAAATATTAAAATTAAATTTAGATACTGCTTCATAACTAAATCATACCAGTTTAAAATATGAAAAACTAATAAATAAATATATATGAAATCGGATTTTTTTATAAATCTATTTAATTTTAAAACAGGCATAATAAAGAAAATTATGAGTCTAGATTTAAGAAAATTAAAATGAAAAGGGAAAAAAATAGATATCACATTTAGGTTCTATAATTGTTATGTTACTTTTTGATGACTTAAATAGATGCTATTTTATATTTTGAAAAATAATAATCTGCTATTCCATATTCGTACAAATTTGAAAAGTATTATTCTACTAATAAAGTAACATAACAAGATCATAAGAATGGAATGCATATACAATGGATTATGGATGGTTTATT
The DNA here is from genome assembly GCA_963082975.1 of Labia minor. Lineage (NCBI taxonomy): Eukaryota > Metazoa > Arthropoda > Insecta > Dermaptera > Spongiphoridae > Labia > Labia minor. Next base: position 41,847,167 of record OY720345.1, read on the forward strand.
AGATAAAAATGATGACGCAATTGCTTAGAGAGTTACCCTTTGATGCACTAATATATGTATAAAGTAGGGAAATAAAAAAAAAATATAAAAAATGATATGGATAATAAATTGATATTAGTTCACCCTAATATTTATCTCAATTAGCTAGCATTAAGGGATTAGGATTGGATAGGAATTGGATGAAAGAATTTCAGGATAAGGATAGTCGGAGAAATATGGCTGCTGAGCACAATCTGTTACTTTAATAGCGCCATAAAGTTAGATGAAAATATATATATTTCATAAAAGAAAGTTCATACTAATCTACAATTATTAAATAAATAATTATTTAAACACATTAATTTATAATAATATTTATTTGTCAAAAAAATAAAATGAATGTAACCCTTAGGAAGTCGAAAATTCATAAGAATACCCGGTTTCTAAGGGGAGATAAAAATGCAAAACGAAAGAAACTCATTTCTTATCCAGTTTTGTTTGTTTCATTTACAATTAGGCTTGGTGTGTAATTTAGCGTTGTTTATTTTATCTACGCCAAGGAGAAAAAGCTTATCTTCCTTTCCGGAGCGTTTCGTTTGGGCTGCAAACCCTCCGTTTCTCCATCCTTCCTCCTCCTTCCTGCCACACCCCACTCCAAGAAAACAACCTGGGATTTAACAAGGTAGGCGACGACTTATTTCATTTTTATTCGTTTTTCCATTCCATTTGATTCCCTCTACGCGAACATGTACATAAAACCGATTCTTATATTATTATAAATCTTCTTTTGGGTTCAAAACCAGAGAGGATTAGTCTGGAAAAAAATAAATAAAGTAGATGGGTTATTATATACAAGTGTCACCAAGTTGAACTTAAAAGGAAATAGGAATTTTTCTTAGAAAATTTTAAATCGTTTTAAAATGTTTTTTTTTCTTTATTTACATCTCGCCAGAGATAGTATTGCGATCAGGAAAATTTCGTTGGCGAGATTTTGATGTTTTTATATGTTTTAAGGTTCCTGAGTCATTTTCATTAAGGTTGGGAAAAATGTTTGAGCTAGAATAAAATGAAATTTGATACACGGGCATTTTTCAAAATTCGTAGTTTTCTATCAACTTTTGAGAAATGTAACTCAACCGGAAGAGGGTCATTTCCTATCAAATTTTGATTTTTTTTATGTTAATTAATCTAATTTTCAAATTTGCGAGATAGCCGAGTGGATACACTCCAGATTTTTTCAAATTATATTAATGAGGATTGTGCCCAAATTTATCCATGAAGTATAATTTCTTTGATGAAAATTTAAGCAAATTTATCTTAAATCAAATTGATGAACCATTTAACATACCTCTAAATTGCTATACAAGTATGAAACTATTTATTAGTATAATATATTTTCCAATTTAAAATAAAACATTAGTTTTCAAAACCATCTCCGTGACTGTAAACAACTCGAAAGTTCTTGACTGCAGCAACCACACTTCTCCAAGAGTCCCTATCCAGAACCACAACCATCTAATCCTTACCCTCTCCCTTCTCTCTCACGTCCCTCTTCCTACATTGTCCACCCAGTGCGTCCTTGGACTTCCAAGCAGATGTTTTCCAATCAGTCTCCCCATCAATATATTTTTCGCCATTCTTCACCACGTTCCCTGTCCATTCCAGCTTTTTCGATTTTATAACCTTCACTATGTCTGGAGATGCATAGAGCTCATGCAATTCCTCGTTAAGCCATCTCCGCCATTCCCCGGTGACTTCTTTGGTCCATAAATGCTGCGAAAAATCCTAATCTCAATTAGAGTATTGCTGATGTAAGTCGAAGATGATGATATGTGTAGGGACTCTTAATTAAGTTAACACTTTAAATTTGAATTTATTTTAATTACTATATAATTACTAACAATTATATACGTATATAAATGAATGGAAAGTAGAATAAAAAAGTACCTCCCTTACTATCGTCGGTCGGTAAAAAATTAATATAAAAAACTTGGGATTGTGTTAAATAATACATACAAGCCACATTCTGACTATTAGGATCATTTACTAAAAAAAATGGAGGATAGCAGTGTACAAGCTGCCAGTATATTGGTTTTCTACTCTCTGCAGGGCACAAATTGTCACTACAAGGTTTGGATTTCAACCCTCTCTTGCTGGCAGAGAGCAAACTGGTACATAACATTTTTGGGAATCCATGGTTTTTCATTGCCCCTTCAGGGCACTACTTTATACAAGTCAAAATCGGCGTGCAGATTCTCTAAATTCAATAAAAATAATTTAAAATAAATAAATTGCGCCCGTTACAGTAGACACTATATAGATGTCTAATATTTGTATAACATTTACCAATCATGATGAAATTTGGTCTTATGCCAAAGAAACATCATCCCTAAAATTATTTTTCAAAATTCAATTACTAATTATGAAAATCAATTAATTGAAATTATGAATAAATAAAAAGTAAAATACACGTCTTATCTGTGTTTTAAACAAATAATTTTTTAATGAATATATTAATTCATATTTGATTATGTAATATATTTTTTATTTTTAGACTATATATATATATATATATATATATATCAATTAATCTCGTAGTCAAAAAAATAATCTAGCATGGAAAGAGGAACGCTAATTGGGGGATCAACAAACAAAGCCAATGCATAGAAGTAAATGTTTCAGTAATGAGATGGAGGACAGACAGAGAAAGAGAGAATGAGAAAGAAACATCTTAAATATGCAGAGGTCGTTGAGCTTGTAACTCTTGATAGGCTCAACTCATATGTAAATATTTTGTAAATGAATTTGTTATCTTAGAAAATTGAAGTTGAAATATTCATATATAATTAATTAACTATTCATGTTACAATCGTGATTTTCTATTTTCTATTAAATATAATTATATATACCTATATATATATATTTCTTTAATAAAAACATAATTTTTTCAATATGGTTGTATGAATGGCGATGTGAATTAAAGAATGTTCCTTTAAAAAAAAAATGGAGTAAAAGTGAACGCACGCGAAGCGTTACTAACAGAAATTTTTTTTAAAAAAAAACAAGTTTTATTTTTATCATACTAACAAAAAAAATTCTATTATAAAAATATGATTATTTTTTTGTTGTATATGTTGGTAGGTATTCAATTCTATCTCTCCCGCCCCTTGTTCTAATCCTCGACAGAATAGGATAAGCGGCACCGCCTGGTTCTTTAAATTAATGACCGTCAAGTCTGTGGAAAAACAAACTCTTTTTATTAGACACCTGCTCAAAAGCCCGTGTCCCCCCCCCCCCCCTCTCTCTCTCTCTTTCTCTCTCATATAAACAGGAAGAGGTTCCTAGGTAGATTTTTTAAAAAAACAACCCCTTTATATTAAAATTAAATAAATTTTAAATGAAAAATCGTTTTAAAGGAAATCATGATAAATAAAAACCGAAATTGTTGGTATTTTTTACATTCTGCTAAAAGTAGAAGAGCACACTGTTTTCCAATGATAGTTTAGGAATATTTTAGAATTCTAAAGAACTATCAAGTGTTTTGGAGTAAAATTGAAATGCTTATTCCTCTTTCAATGACACTAACTTATTTTTCTATTAAATAGTATAGAAAATAAAGATTTATCTATCTATCATTGTAGGTCTACGGAACTCGAAAGTTTTTGGCCACAGCAACCACATTTCTCCAAGTATCAGTATTCAAGTCCTATTTTCTCCAATCTCTCTCATGTCCCATACTATATTGTCCACCCTCCGCGTCCTTGGTCTTCCAACCGGACGTTTCCCAATCGGTCTTCCCACCAATATATTTATCGCAATTCTTTCCTCTCCCATTCTAGCCACGTGCCCTGCTCAACGCAACCTTCTTAATTTTATTACTGTATCTCATATATAATATATATTTATAAAATTATTTTTATTTTAATAAATCATTTAATTTGTAATGGACCATACAATATTTATTTGTTTTTTAAAATTATATTTTGTTTTATTTTTGCAGGTGAGGTGGTCGAATTGCAATTCTATAGAATCTAACATTTGGTAAGATTATATAATAAATTTTTTATTAATTTTATAAAATCCATAAATTAATTTACAGAGCATCCGCCCTACATTAAAAAATGTATATATATAACGAATTAAGAATATTGTTTTATATAGTCTGTCCGTGTTTTTAATAAGTTGGTTTGATCATTGAATGAATACCCTCCATTCTACTTTGATGATATAATAAGCTCTGTTTGTAGGTATATATCAAATAGATCATAAATCAATTTAGTTTTTTTTAGATATTCAGAAATTATTTTTTGTTAAAAACTCTTTAATAAGAATTTATGTTTTAATTATTATTTTAAATGGATATAAGTTAATAATAATAATAATATCTATTGTACAATGATTTCTAAAACCAGCTAGAATCAAAGTAATTTTTTATTATAATATTGTTGGCACCTGTCAATTAACAAAAAGAACAATTAAAATTATTTTTTTATAAATTAGATGTTACTGAAAAGGCGAAGTTCAAAAGAGTTTATTCACAAATTTTTTTGGAAAAAATCTAAAGTATGAAAAAGTCAATAAGATTTACAGGTAAAAGAGGTCCCCATGTATTTATCCAAAATGAAAAGTGTAAAGGGTTAAAATAATGAAACGATTGTTGTTTGTTTAAATGAAACAAAACAAATAATTTATTAAAAAATAAAGCAAAATCGTAATATGAAAAAGGAACTTCGAACAACGAAGAATTAATTATAAAAATGATTTATGATAAGAATAAGAGCAATGTGAGCAGAGAGAAATTACTAATGCCAAAAAACAATAAATCCCCGTGAAAATTTAATGATTGAAAAATTTCTATTAATACAATCGGATTTGTTTAATAATTTGAAAAGCAAAATAATATTAGCAAATAAATAAACCCTTTGTTTAATAAATCTAAAGTTAGATTTACTTAAACAGAAATTCATTTTAATATAAAAACAATTCCAAAAAATGATAGCCAAGAAACTAAGTCTTGATTAATGCTTTATTATAATATACTTCCATACTAACGTATTAATGGATGCTCCCTTGTTAATCCAAAGCAGGTTCAAGCAAAAAAGAGGACAAGGACGCTATTTCATGCCATAAGCTGAATTATAAAAATTAGGAGTGGGAGTTTCATTCAAAAATTCCAACCTCTTAAAGTTCCCTTTGCTTTTCACTGAAAGTTATTTAATTAATTGAATTATAATATTGATTATATTGGTTATAATATCGAATATACATAATTAATGTTTAATTAAAAAACATATAAAAACCAAAAGAGATCGTAGAATAATAAAATTACATTAAATAGATAGATAATTCTCTATAATAATAATTATTATATTTAAAATAAATATTAAACAAATATTAGAGATTAAATAATTCAAAATTAGTTTAAATTATTTATTATAATAAATTATTAATAATTATTTTAATAATAAATTTTCAAATATTTGACAATAAAATAAAAAAAAAAATATTTAAAACATTTTCTAGATAAAAATCATTTTTATATTTAATATAAAAAAAAATTGTTTTTCAATAATTTTTTTTATTTTTACAGTCGTTTGTTTTGTTTTTGGTTAATTTCTATTTCTATTTGTATTTGTATTCGTGATTTGTATTTGAATTGTCTTTCTTGAAACTGTTTATAATAAAAAAATTGATATTCTATAGAAAGAGAGAAAATCTTAAATGAAATTTATAGTGAACTCCTATGTTATTAGTTTTCTATTATAAAATATACTAAAGAAATAATTAAAATTATGAACAGGAACTATGTAATAGGTGGGCTGAAAAATTCGCAGGCTGACACATGACGCCACTAGTATCAAATCCTTATTTTTTTAAGTTAGCCCTAACCTTCAAAAGACGTGAGAGCTGTTGCACAAATAGTATCGGAGTTATATAATTTGTTGTGAAAGAACTTTTGTTAATTTGAAAAAATGAAAAAAAAGGAATTTCTGGTTTTGGTAAAGCATTGCGTTTCGAATTGCTTCCGCATCCACCGTATTCTCCAGATCTGGCCCCAGTGACTTTTCTATGTTTTCAGGCCTTTGGGCGGAAATTTTGCTCCGAAACTGAAGTCTATTTTCAGGCTAAAGACAAATTATATTTTAAAAATGGTATCGAAAAATTATATGACCACTATAATCACTGTATCACCCACAAAGGGAACTATATTTGATAATAAAAACAAATTATATAAAAGATTTTTTTTTTCTATGTTAGCCTACGAACTTTTCAGCCCACCTGTTATATGAAATACCCAGAAATAATTCTTCCAAATAACGAAATTTTAATTTTTGTAATTTGAATAATTTGCTTTATTTCAATAGATTATTATTTAAACGAAAATGTTAATGTATTTAGTTAATATTAAAATTCATACAAAATATAGATGTATCATACGTAATTAGTAATTTTGTTCTTTTACTAATAAAAAATCAGCGCTTGTGCTGGTGAGTGTACCGACATCACTTTTTATATAATTTTGAGGAAGTCATTTAGTGTTCTAATTGAAGCTATTTGTCTCAGTGGTTGGTCTCCTTCGTTTGCAGACCCGCATGTTCTTCATTAGCCACGTTATTCATCGAGATTCCAATCTCCTTCTCTACATTTCCCAATGGAGAATTCTACCACACTAATCGATATGTTTATTCCCTCTCTCTTCTAAATATCTTAGTACCTATATTTACAATTCTAACTAAATTATTTGAATTATATTTTATATTATCTTTATTTCATCTCATTGAAATGTTTCTTTACCCCTTTATTTTATGCAACCAAGTAATCATTATATAAGAAAAACAATTTTTTTTTATTTATCATATTCTACTTGAATTAAGTTCATTCTTATGAAATTTTATCAAATAAATTAAAATTAAAGAATTTAAAATTAATATATAACTTTGGTTCAAAACATAATATATGAAGTGTGTCTAAAAAATTCGGTGAATGCTATGATAAAAAAATAAAAAGAGAAAGTTAATTGTAAATATCTTTATTAACTTTCAAAATACTCTCCATTGTCGACAACAAACTTCTGACAACGTTCGTATAACGCTTGAAAACTGTTGGAGGAGTCTTGATGTGGATCGTTCTCAGAATAGCCGTCACAACGTTCAGGCCGGCAATCCACAAGTTGGACACCAGAAAACACTACTTACTAGTCAATCGCCGATTATAGCATCTCTCCTACACGTTCAATGTTTTCTGGTGCCCTGCTTGTGGATTGCCAGCCTGAACGTTGTAACGGCTATACTGAGAACGAATCCACATCAAGACTTCTCCAACAGTTTTCAAGCGTTATACGAACGTTGTCAGAAGTGTGTTGAAGAGTATTTTGAAGGTTAATAAAGGAATTTACAATTAACATTCTCCTTTTGTTTTTATCATACCATTCACCGAACTTTTTAGACACACCTCGTACATATGTTAGATATAGGTTCAATATTTATTGGTTTACTAAATAATTAATTCACAATTATACTTATTATTAGTTATTATATGTATTTAATATAATATTATTAGATATTTAATCTAGAAAATTTAATTTCAAAATCAGATATCAAATTGTAGACCGATATTATATATTAATATTGGATTTGCACAATCAAATGATCACATTTTAATATGTATAATAATTTTGTAGTGTTACAAACCAAGTAAATTTTATTAAAATCCACAAATAATCTATATTTTTGTAAATATAGGGAGAGAGATTGATTAAAAATTTAAAGTAACTTCATTATTTAATTTAAAATTAAACTAAGGATTTTTCTGTCTATTCATTTATTAAATTAATGAAATAAAAAAATACTGAAATTTGTATATTCTTTTTTCGTGAGATAATTCAAAAATACCACTATGTCATATTTATTCATTATAATTAATTAGTACCTGAAACACTGAGCTATCGCTCGACCCTTTCAAAAATATAGATGTACAATTGTTTAATTATTTATTACAATTATTAAATGTTACATCATTGCATCAATCTGATTAAATTAATGGAACTTGGGGTCATCTATAATAATAAATAATAAAATTAACTAATAAAAATTTATAAGAATTAACAAAAAATTAAACGATAAAACTGATTAAAAATTTCAAATATTTTAGAGAAAACAAAATAATTAAAAAGTATATTAACTAATTAATAAAATAAATATTAACTAATAATTAAAAAAATAAATGAATAAATTTCAAATATTCTAAAGGAACTTGAATTAAAAAATTATTCATGTTTTTCTATTTCTATTTAATATTATTAGATAATATTTATTCAATAATTTATTTAGCATAAGATATTCTTTAATTATCATTTTAAATGAATATTAATTAAAGAAAGAAATTGTTTTTAAAATATCATAAATAATATGTAGGTATAATATGTTTTGAAGATAGAGAAACACAGAAATATAATTTAAACTTACTATGTTTGCAAGACAAATAAGAGGCAAATATGGAGGACATCATTTGTAACGTCATATAAATTTAAATTAAGAAACAACTAATGAAGATGATTTTTCTCCAGCCTGAAACCAATACAGATCGATTTATCTTTATAAATATACTCTCAATCATGTGAATTTCAAAAAAATCCTTAGAGCGGTTTAATATCTCAATAATATACAAATATATATACAAGTATACAATTTTTCCTAGTATAATAAGATATATATATATTAGAGGGAATTATTTTAAAAAATGTGTCCTTAAATCATGAAATAAAAAAAGTGTAAGATCATAATTTCCTGTAATAAGTTAAAATGTATAATAATTTATGTAATTTTAAGAAAAACAAAAATAGCATCTCAAAACCTTTTTATAAAAATTCTGTTATATATATTAAAACCATAAACCTATAATGTTAATGGGAATACAAACTTTTAATGTTTTATTTTAACTATCCACGATTAATTGTTTTGTTTCATTGAATTCACTCGATATAATTCTTTATAAAAAACTTATTCCTAATAATTAGAATATTAATGAAATTTTCATTAATACTCAATACAATACAATACAATCCCCATTTCATTGTTATTACTTTTCGAAACCTAAACAACTATTTACTCATTTATTTAATCGATTCCCTTTATCTTAATATCTACCTATATTTTAATGAAATTGCCTTAACATGGCATTTATTAACCTTATGCTAATAGAAGCATTTATGGTTTATTTATTTTCTTAGTATCTTCTTTGATTAAATATTATCTTTTAATTAAATTGGTGTGAAAATTGACTACAAGGAGAGAGAGAGAGAGAGAGAGCCTTCCATCATCCTAATTCAAATCTTTCTCTAGAAACGTTGTTGAGTATTAAGGGCTTTGCCTATCTTAAGGGTGGAAGTTGGTTGTTTCTCCCTCGGGAAGGTAATGCAACATGAATCAAAGAAACTCCCTCTTCAATTAGGGTATTCCTCTTGTGAAAAGGAAGTAAGGTGCGGGCATAGAAGTGTAAGTTGATCCTTGGTGAGACAAATCATATTAATATAAGATAAAACACTGAGTGGGGTGAATTAATTTTAGAGTGCAAGATGGTGTCGCTAAAAATTAGATTCTTTCTTTTTCTTTGAAATCTTTTTTTTTTTTGTATTATTATTATTTTAAAAAATAATAATTTTTAGGAGACATAAAAATCTAATATTTTTAATGAAATAATTTAAATATCATTAAGAGATTCACTGTACGGAAACACTCGAAATAGAATAAAAAATCATGAAAACAAAAAATAAAAAAATGACACAAAGCTAAAAATTCAGAGGTGGAAAATGGAATAGTATATATCAAAAAATACTAGATAACACGTTGATCAAATTTCAGATTGATAGGACAAAAATCACCCAAGAATATGAAGCAAAATTCAAGACCACACAGCATACTTGGCTTCTGAAAATTGTATTATTATGAAATTATTAATTCAATTAAATAAATTAATTATTAAAATAAGATTATATTATTATTTATATATTATTATATTATTATTATTTATTTTTTTTTACTATCTCGTCAGTGTGTGTGTGTATGTAGACAAGATTACACAAACAGTTTGAGCTAGAATAATGAAATTTGGTACATGTCGTCATTATTCAAAATTCATAGTTTTCTAACAACTTTTGAGAAATGTAGCTCATCCGGAAGATGGTCATTACCTACCACGTTTTCATTTTTTTCCTCTAAACTGACCCTAAAAATAAAAATATATGTTTGATAGTTTTTCACATGATTAACAATTGTATAAAACTGCTATATATAAAATTTCAGCTTGATTGAATCGCTGAAAGTACCGGAATTAATTTTTAACTGGCAAACACGCACCAGCACGTGACGTGGTGCCATCAACAAAGAGCCAAACACGCGCTGATTTAATAAATATTATGTATTAATTATAATTTATAATTAATTAAATTTAATTTAAATATAATATTGCTAATTAATCCAATTCAGAGAGATAGTCAAGTGGAGACACTCCAGATTTTTTAAATTCGAATGCATAATAATATTTTCTAAAAAGTCAGTGTAAAAATTTTTAGATGATGAAAATTTTTCGAAAAACTCAAAAAACATAATAGATATCTAGAAATTATATTAGTATATTTAAAAATTAATAATTTTTCTTGAGTCAAAAACCAATATAGATTATTAGATCAATATTTAGTAAGTAGATATTATTTTATAAAGGTAATAACCATAAATCAACCAATAAAGAATAAATTTTTTATTCTATACTTGTGGCTTCTAAATATCTTTATAACTCTAAAGATGAAAAAATCTATAGGTATTCTAGAAATTTATTTGATTAATATCCCTCTAAAAATTACCTCTTATAAAAGGGTGCTTTAAAGAGTGAAAATAAGAAAAAAAATTAATATTTAAAATTGCAAAGATAATAAAGCAAACAATTTTTAACATAAATTTTTATAAAGGTTCAGTTATCGTACTTTATATATTTTTAATAAATTGTAGATTAATTAATCCTTCCAATGAGAATTTTTTTTATTTGATACTATATATTATCCCACTGTTGGCATTTTTTTAACTAATTGTGGTTGGCGATATTTATTTTCACCTGAAGTTAAATGACATCCGATATTATTTATACCAGATAGCATATATAGAAATACTTAACGAATAGGTAATCCCTAAGAATATGCTTGTTTCGAATATCCCCTTCTTAAGATAACACAAGTGGATTTTGCATCTTGTTAAGATTTGCATAATCCTGTAGAATACGAAATAAACAAACACAAATAGCTACAGCGCTTTAATCTCCCTCCATTAGGTGAACTGGAATTATTTATTGAATGTAGAAAATCGAAATGGAATTTAAAATTCGGTCTTTGCTTTCCGTTCTCAATTTATTCTTTAGAATTGAAATGATTCGATCTAGAAACCCTTAAAAAAATGATAAAAAAATAAAAATTTGATTAATTAAATTTATTAAAGTATTTTGCTTTTTGTTTTAAAAGTTGTTTAATTGATAATCTCATCTAATGAATTAAATTTATAAGAACCTTTTTTCTTTTTATTTAGGAATATATAGGAATGGCTTAATCCCTTCCAAATGTACCACTATGAATTAAGAAATAGTAAAATATAATAAAATAAGTTAATATTAGTAGTTTAATCATTCAGTATTAAGTTGAAGTTCCTTTTCAGTCATCAAGATTTTATCCTTATAAACATTTAATATTTTCAAAATTTGTAATTTTTGGATTGCTCCTTTTGTATTTATATATCTAATTTTTCTCTCGCTCTCTCTCTCCCTCCCTCCATATATTATAATGACTCTCCTAATATTTAATATTGTTGCAATTTTAAATAAATAGAATAAATAATAATCAATCCATTAAGGTAATTGATTCGTAACAAAATACAAAAATATTTTATTATCAACGAATTTCTTATTATTTAATATTATACTTAACCTATTATTATTATTATTATTATATATATATAATAAAAACTCGGTTGTTATGGATATTTTATTATTTATTTAAAAGGAACTGTTTCTGGTAGATAACGATGAGTCAGGATTCATACATTGAGGGAGGGGGATTGAAGAAAAGGGTGGTGAGGTGTCGGCAAAAGAAATATCGATTCTGGAGAGAATTCGAAATCAATATCTTGGAGTGGTGGGTGGGAAAGCTAAAAGAAAGGGATTGTAAAGTTCTTAGAGTCTATTGCACAAAGCCTTTAATACTTAAAAATATTCATATTTTTTATATTAATATATATTTAAAATTATTGTTGTTTTATAATAATATTTGTTAATTAAAATATATAATGAGTTAGGAGTTAGTGAACAGTCAGCAGGAAAATAGAAGCTTTAAAAATGAAACTTTCTAACTTTTTTTTTCAATAAATATGTTAACGTTTAGGTCGCGTTTCAGGACCCTCTTCAGGACAAGCCTTTAACAAAACAAAAGTTATGTATGCGGGAAGCAGGCAGGAAAACAGAATAATTTTATCAATGAAACTCACTTACTTCTCTTTCAATTATTGTGTGGACGTTTCGGTCCTGTATCACGACCATCTTCAAGGTCAACCATAATAAAATCAGAGTACTTAAGAGCGGGACCGAAAAGTCAACCCATTGGTTGAGAGTTTCATTTCTAAACATTAATTTTCCCCGTCAGTTGTCAATGAGCCCTAATCCAAAAAATATTTAAATGAAAAATTCATTAAAATATTTATTTTGTTTTTATTAAGGAAGAAAATATCACTTTTTTTATGATGATGGAAAATTAGTGGTAATTGATAAACGGATCTTTTATTTAAATTCGCTTCACGTCGGAAATTTAAATAATATATAACTATGAACATTGCATTACTGAGAGACAATAAGCACGAACATCATATGAGGAAGAGAGAGAAAAAAGATTAACTATGGTACATTTAATGAGAAATTTCCATTAAATAAAAGAATTTGAACACTTTGAACTTTGAAGTCAATCTATAATTATGCCGTATATGGATTGGAATTCAAAATTTGCAAGGTCAAAATGTTCCTGGGAAAATATAAGAAGGTTAAAAGTGTACTACTCTCTATATAATGTCTATGTTTATGTGTATGTGTAGGTTTGTGAGTGAGTGGTTGAGTCATCTCATCTGAAATGTAAATCTTAGTGAATCGATTTAACTAGCAAGAAAGGGAGGGATAAAATAAAAAAAAACGCTTCTATTATATCAATTGATACAAAAAAGTTGTATTTTTTAAGATAAAAAAGTTCTTAAAAGGAAAAAAAGAAACCATTTCGTATATTTCACTCATTATAAAGGAATAGCATCCGTGTTTCTTCACTCAGTGCAATTGAAAGTTCAAATAGTACTGCCGATGACACGTAAATCCTGGCGATTATGGCCCCTTAAGGGTCTTCATTTTATCTAGATCCTGCCCCATCCACTCGTAACTTGCAGAATAAAATCTTGCGATTGAAATACTTTTCAATTCTTTCTTATCTCGAAAAGAAAAATCTAGAAATACATATTTTAAACTAAATGAGAAAAAAACAAGCTTACCTTTATTTATACTATTATAAACCAAAGAATTAAATTGAAAAAAATACTAATTTATTTGTTAATTTAATAAAATAAAAAAAGTGCGTATCACATGAAAAAATATAAAATTTAAATTTTGAATTCCTACATGAAGACAATCAAAAAATAGAGAGGAAAAGAAAAAAATATAAATATAAAAAAATTTTATAAAATAACGTTTTTCCAATGGACTAAAAAGAATAAAATAATTTTTCTATAAGCTTGACAAAGTTTATTCTTCAAATTCAACGAAAAACGTTGGGCGCATTTAGTTTTATTTATTTATATGAACAATCAAGTCAAATTTTTGTAATAATAAAGATTTTATTAAACGCATAAACTGACAAATTTTTTATCATGCAATAAAATTGATAGGTTAAGAGCTAAGAAATTAATATTTTATTATTTTTCACTGTAATATACTTATATCAAAGTAAGTATCAAAATTTAAAAGAATTTTTATTAAATTTACATATTATCAATCAAATCCAAAATGGTTGATTATATTTGAAGAAATAGTGTTACTTGTTAATGAAGTGTTTTACTGTGGTATGTATCTTAGTATATATATATATATATATATGTGAATTATAACTCTATAAAGGAAGTTAATTGCATAGAAATCAAATGAAAACTAAAAGCGCCCAATGATTTTAATTAATTATGAAGCAATTCATCCATAAACTTTGTCACGCCTATAGAAAAATTATTTTATTCTTTTTATTCCATTGGAAAAACGTTATTTTATAAAAAAATTTTATATTTATATTATTTTATTCTTTTACTGCAATTTTAATATGATAAATTTATTTAATATAACAAGAGAAATAGAAAAGATGAAGTTATACGAAAATTTACAAATTCAATAAAACAAACAAAATATATTAATCTTCTAAAATTGATATTATTCATTTATGTTAAGTAAATGTTACTATATAGAATAATAATGATTATATTATATTTATAAATAAATAATTTTTATTAATATGAGATTTTATAAATATATATATATATATAAATCTATATTTTACAAATAAATATATGTATATATTGTCTTCATAAAAAAATGAGGTGTGCACACTGCAAAATCGGGGTTGTGTGTGTGTGTGCATAAGAACATTGTTTCAGAAGACTCATAAGACTGTCCCCAAAGAATTCAAAAAAAAAAAAGGTCAATGGCGATACAACTGATTAATAAGAATTCATCATTAATTTTAATGCTATAAAAAAATTTTAAATACGTTCAAAATGAAAATCTATCATGAAATCAATATTTATGCTTAAGAATCCGTTGAAAAAAAATTAATCGGAGCAATACAAAAGGAGTTAGTTATTAAAAGAAATTAATTACAATTAATTAATTATAATTCAATTATATTTCTTCTATACCTTCTAGGGATCCATTGAAATATCTATAAAAATTTTCAAAAGTCTATCCCAATATTAAGATGATAAAAAATCGATTTCAATTTGTCAAAAGAGCGAACAGACAGACAGACAGAGAGACAGACGCCAAGTGAAGTTGGGAAAAACGTTAGAAGAGTTAAGAAATATGATCATTCAATTAATAATCTAGATAATTGTTCAAATCATCAATTTTAAATAAAATGTTGAAACGTGAATAAATAAGAATAAACCACAATTAATATAAGAAAAAGAAAAAAAAATAATTATTTACTATGTGTAGATTTATTGTTTTCTTGAAAAGTTTTCACAAATTATAAATATTATTTAAATAAATACGATGTAGTCTGCTATTAATGTGTGTCAAACAAAAACTAAAAGACCCAGCTAGTTTAAATTTCGACAGGATTCAGCTGATAGTTGTCTGCTGACAGGAGCAATGTTGCCATTTCGTTCAAGATACGGGAAATTCAAAAAGTCACGGGCTTATTGACCTGCCCTCGTATATATCATTTGATCTTTGTTGTATTAGTGGATTATAAAAAAAAATTTAATCCATCATATTCTCTTCTAATATTCTGACATGTATAGTATTTGAATTATCCTTCTATCACAATTCTTGATTATTGCCCAATTTACTTCCCCACATAAAAAAATTGTTCTTTCCTTTCCCATTCGTGTCAAATAAATAAAATATCAATAGAAATGTTATTTGAATAAGTAAGATCTTTAGAAATATTAGGTATCTGTTTAGATAGTCAAGTGTCAGTAAGATGCTACCAATTGGGTAACTGTCGCTTTCCATATGGGAGTTAAGATCCCCTCTCACCAGGTATTAGAGATCCCCGTCATTTCAAATACATTCCAATTCTCCTATTGAATAGGAGGATCGGCAAAAGTCGAGGGCGATGACCTTTGCCTTATGGATCCCGATTTGCCCAGAGGTATCGTAGTTTCCATTCACCGAACAAGGGCATCGAGGTGGCTTTTTGACCCCTGGCATGTCCCCAATCCATCGCCTCGATTCCGCCCGTCAATTTTTCTCCCCTTTAACTTTCAAATGCTCAATCTTTTCTAAAATAAAAATTAAATCGTAGTGTTGTTTACATGCAAGTGACGCGATTGGGAGAAACGAGATTATTTGTAGAGAAACAAATAAATAAATTTTATGAAATTTAGATTATATTATGTATATATGTAATTATTATTATTACATTATTAATTACATTATTATTACATTATTAATATTTTGGATAAATCTTAATTTTTAAATAATAAACTCTATAAACTATTTTTCAAGATGAAAGAAAATCCAAAAAAGTTACTTATGGTTTTTAAGGGTTTATTTTTAAAATTTGTAAAAACAAATTATTACCTTAGTAGAAAAGGATGGGAATCTGCCGAGACTCAATTTTTTAAGTTAATTAATTATTTATAATATTTTATATTTTTATTATGATTTCTTTTAAAGATTGAAATTTTATTTTATTGTCTATTTTTATTTATTTATTTATTAATGAAATTGAATTAAATCTGAATAAGTATATCTAAATATAATCATAGATGAATAAAAAAAAATAATAAGATAAATAATTTGATAATAAAATATTAATTAATTTTAATGATTAAATAATAAAAATCCAAAAGAATATTATTTTAAATTTTATGAATATATCAATGAATAAAAACAAATTTAAATATTAATCTATATATATAAAGGAGACTGTTTGTATGTATGTATGTATGTATGTATGTATGTATGTAATTTGTTTACTTTTTTGCTGTCATAGAAACAAACAAAAAAGAAATTTCCTACTTAACCGACACTTTACCGGTAATTTAGAATTATGAACATCAAAAAATAAGAAACGATTTCTATGAAATTACATCACAATATTCTTATATATCTCTATGGTAACATAGGCTATAGATTTTATTAATATCTAATTCTAATCAATAACCACAGAATTTAATTTTTTAAAGTTTATATAGTTCTCCGTGTTGTTCATTCAAGAGCCAGGCGTGGCCCACTGACTGGCGGACTCATTTTACACAATGTATATAACTAGCAATCAAAGAATTATTATAATATTTAACTTTTTATTTTAAATTCTAATATTCAAATATCATTTCAATTAAATAATTTATTCTAAAAGTTCTCATTTTAATTAATATAATAAAATATTTAAATCATATTTAACTTAAATTATTTTGTATTTATTCTTTCTATATTTGAATACTTCTTTTATTTTAAGGGAGGGAATTAACTATGATCTAAAAAAATTAATAAATGAACTTAATAATAAAAAATCAAATAAATCCATTAATTTAAATTAATACTATTAATGAATGTATATATTGTTAATTTATCTTTAGTTTTATCAATTCTTTTATACCGTTAATTTTTATAAATTGTCTCAAGTCTCTAACTTTGCATTTTCTAAAATTTTATTATAATTAAAAATATTCAATAAAAATCAAGCAATGAAATTAAAATATCAAAATGAAATGATCAAGAAATATTATACTCTATTATAACATATACAATACTTATAACTATAGGCGGAGGAAATATTAGACGATATCATTGCGGGTTCATGCCAAATCGATCAACATTAATTAAGATATTTTCATTATGACAGATATTAAAAAAACCGCGAATTCAATATCTCTGTTCACTAATTATTTGTAGACTTTAGTAAAACCTACGCATGACTCAATAGATCCGGATAAACTTTTTCAAATTTTGATCTTAAAATTTATCTTGAAGGTAGTAAAGAAAGAGTAAGATGCGGAAATCAATTGTAAAATATTAGGTGACCCAGACGACTTAAATATAATAGGAGATTCGGCAATTGCAATTACAGATAGCGAGGAAAAATTAATCGAGGTAGGAAAAGAGATGAGGTTTGAAATTAATAATGATAAATAAATATATTTAGAAACAAAGAGGAGCAGTATTAACATACAAAATGTAGAATTTGAATATGTAGAAAAATTGAATGTAATCACGAAGGATAATAATATTTGAGAAGAATTTAAATCGAAGTTGCAATCGGGAAACGCCTGTTATCAGGCAGTAAAGAGGCTTATCTCATCAAAATTATTATAAAAGGGAATGAAAATTAAAATATATAAAACAATTATTTTGTCTGTTGTATTATATGAGTGTGAGACATGGTCTATGATCTTAGGAGATGAGAGTGGATTCAGAGTATTTGAGAATAGGATTCTTCCCAGCATTTATGGGCCAAAGATGAGGACACCAGGGAATGACGTAAGAAAGATGGAACAGAGGCTCAGGATAAGGACACTTGGAGAAATGTGGTTGTAGCTGCCAAGAACTTTCGAGTAGATAGTTATAACATATTCAATAAAAATATATATAATTAATTTACTGATTAAATTAAAATATATTTTAAATAATCACACAATAAGAAATGAAAGTTTTATGTTATACACTGATTGAAACAAAATGGATGAAAACCTTTTACTACTTTCAACCAAATACTATGTACCACTCGGGGGTACAGGGGGCGGAGCCCCCGTCTAGATGTGAAGAGCGACGAAGGAGCTCTGAGCAGCTAGTAATATATAATCATAAGTCCTATAACTAGTATAAATATAAAAAATATTTGTTTTTCGTAACTCTTTATAAAAATGAGAAAGTATTGTAAATGTTTTATAAATTCTATCACAAAATTAAGAATTATAATTTAATTTATTATATTTTTTTAATTATATCATTTATATTTTATATTTATACATCTACCCTTTATTTCCATTTCCATTTAATTTAATTATAAATCGACATAAAACATATTTACATTTAATTTATTTATTTAATTAATATTATTAATAATAATAATATAAATTATAATTTTGTATAAAAAAACATAAAAGAAAATATAAGTAATTCAATTAATCATTGATTTATATTTAAATAAATTCAATAAATATTTATCTTTGTTTATTATTTTAACATCTGGTATAAATGAGAAATAGTATTATATGTATGGTGTACTTGGGTATTAATTTATGGAGGTATAAAATTATATTAAATTGTTATGTTGTTACTTTTGTAAAACATGCTATTTTAATAAGTTCAAAGTTCAAAGTAAATAGAATTTAAAGATGTCATATTAAAAAAAGCGCTTAATTTAAAAATAAAGATTATTAACTTACTAATAAGACCATCTTTGGTAACAACCTTTACCCCCCCCCCCCTTACACACACACCCTTTCACCTCAAAAACCAATTTATTCTTGATCTATCCAAGGCTATATTACAAGTGATTTTAAAATAAATTTCATCCCCCATTTGGACCAATTGTCTCACTTATAATAAATAACTAAGTTATTTTATGTAATTTCTTCTTTATTCTTTTATTATCAAGTTTCATTTTTAGCCAATATTTGATTTATAAATTATTGCTTTTTTTTAAATTCTCTTGGTGTTTTCTTCTCAAATCCAAATATCATTAACGATGTTACCCACTCTTATAATACTAATGGTAAAATAATAGTTTTAAAAGTTTAAAAAATAAATTAATTAAAATGGATCGAAATTTTTTTAAGCATATATATAAAAATTTAAATTTATTTTTTTAAACGATTAATATATTAATTAAATTTAATATTTTTTTTTACTTTTAAAAAATATGTATAACAAAACTTTTGATCGAAAGTTTATTTTATAAAGATATCACGATTTTCCCAATTGGGCTTTCGATCGTGATCAGCTGCTAGGGAAAAAAAGATCTTATATAAAAAGCAGCAGAGTTATATAAAATAAGGAAACACTCTATAAAAGAAAAAAATATTTTTTCAGGAAGCAAAGAGGGGATCGTAAAGAAGAAAAATATCTTAACATTATAAAAATGTATCTTATTAGGTTTTGTCAATCAATTTATTTTTCTTATACTTTTTATTTTATTTAATCAATTTCATTATTTGTCTTATTCCTAAATTAATTTATAGTTTGGTATATATATATATACACACACACAAGTATATATAATTTTTTAATTCCATATCCTATAATTATTTTCACTGATTTAGATTAAATCATTTTTCATCTTTCGTGATATTCATTATTTTCAATTATTTAAATTCCTTAATATATATCTTGATAATAATATCAATTCATTATTAAAACAAATGAGTTTAATATATCATTCCCCATTCCCACCTTCTAGGTGTTATTTTTATTTTGAATTTAATTATTTTTTTTTTATTTTTTTTTTTGTTACTTTGTCTTGCCCTATTTAATTCTCTTTCTAATCCAATTCATCTTAAAAATAAAATTTTGATTCAAAATGATCCAGACACGAATAAAAGTAATAAAAATTAATAAAAATGCTGAATATAAAAAAAAAACAAAGAGAAAGAAATTGAAAAAGATATAAGTAAAACTATAAACTAGAATAGAACTATAGAAAGCGCTCCATCTTAGGAACTCTGTACGGTTCTACTGATCGGTTTTAAAAATGGGCTTTTTAGGAGTATACATATATAAGGAAGTCAGCAAAAATGATAAAAAAATTTAGAAAAAATTAACTAATCTGAATATTTGTAATGCATAAATATTTAATATTGCAAAATAAAATATAAAGGATAAGGAGAAAGATTATAAATAAAAGAATTTCAATGTTATAATATATATATCTATATATATTTAAGTAGAGAAAAAATTTTATTATATATTTAATCATTCTATGTAATATAAATATATAAGAAACCATAAATCCCGAAAAATAATAATATGAAAAAATATTACATAGAAGAATTTAATTTTAAATTGTAATGAATACTTTCGCACCACGTTATGCGCCACTTGTAATGGACCAAACTATGGTGCACTTATAAGATCCACTATGGCTGTGAATGTTAATTATGTTAAGTTAATGTTGGGCGCCAAACTTTGGAGGTATAAATTAGAGGGACCTCTCACCTCGCAAAATTTGATGAAACTTCGCCAGTTGATTCTTTGATTAATTCTAAGAAACTTTTTCCATAGGCAATTCTTGGGTAAACTTCTAGTTTTCTAGATAAAAAGGATTAAAGATTGGATATAAATTAGATGGTTATGAATGTCGAAAATTGCAGCCATTAAGTAATTTTTATTGACTAATTCACTAATTATTCACATATTCACTAATTTGTTGTTTTTTCTGTTCGGTTTGGATTTAGGGAAATTATTTAATTAATTAATTTTTTAATTTTTCTATATACAATCCGAACTGAAAAAACCGAAAATTAGCCGCGCCCTCTGCTGGTCAAACCGATAAGACATGGTAGCTAAATGGGATATCAATTGATTTATATCCAATCTTTAATCCTTTGTTAAAATAATAAAAAAAATAGAAAAAAACAAAATAAAATGAATAATAAAAAAAATATAAATACTTTGTCCGTTACAAAATGCAATTTTTTTTTGTTTTCGTTTTAAATAGAATTGAATCTAATTATAATTTTAATTTTGTAATCCCTTATAATAGAGTTACATATTAATTAATAAAGGCTCACATTTACCCAAAAGAAAGATGAGGCAGAATAGAAATACCATTAAAACAAAATACAGATTCCAACAAACATTAAAGAAAACAAAGGGGCTAATGAAATGGTTCACTTAACGATCATTTTTTTTTCTTTATTATAATTATATTATTAATTAACAAGACAAGAGCTAAAAAAAAATTGAAACAACACAAATGTTCATCTTGTAATGTTTTTATTTCCCAATACAAGTTATGTTAATTGTCACGAGAGCGATAAACATTCATATAGTGTTCAGACGATTTAATCTTTATGCCTTTTCGGAAATGTGCGCTTAGGTATATTTGTTAAATTCAAAGGGCCAAAACAAACACCAAATCCACCCTTTAATTAAAACAACTATTGTCTACATTTTCAAACCGTATTATATCTACTTTTCCTAATTTTATTTTATATAAATCATTATTATAATTTTATTGTTTTTATTTTAATAAATTTTAAATTGACTACTGAGAGAATAAGTATCTATTTAATTTTATTGTTAAGATAATATATTTTTTAAATACTTAATTTAGATATAATTAAAACTAGAAAGTTCCTTAATGTTGAACAATATTACATTATTATCATCGATGAGTTTTTGCTCTTAAAAGTAATTAACAAATATAACTACATACATACAAATATTCACCCCATAGACATATTGACAATATTATATTAGACCAGAGGTCGCCAAAGTGGTCTATATAGGCGTCTGTCTAACAAAAGCGATGGTCGATCTGAGCCAAAGGTCGAATAAGTATTAAAGGTATTTAAATTTCAACATTAATATATTTTTTATAATATATTCATATTGTTATACAATGTACTATTACTTTAATAAATGTTTAAAATCATAAAGAATATGTACAAACACTGTATTTAATAGAGTTTTATTTTAATTAACAGAAAATTACTTTTATAGGGGCAGGGGCGGATTTAGGCCTAGACAGAATAAGCAACTACCTAGGGCCCGTAAAACGGTTCAAAAAATCGTGAATTTTTCACTTTTGTGATCAGACTTTTAAATATTTTCGACTTTTTAAAATTTTTTCAATCTAGTTCTAAAAAATAAAAAGGTAAAATGATTTTGCGATCACGATTTTCCAAGTATGCCTACCCCTGCTATATTATTTCAAAAAAGTACTCTTCAATAATAATTTTTTTAAATGAAAAATAAAATAAATAATAGATTTTATGTAATTTTATGGGTGTGGCCCGGAATTCTGTCCTTACCTAGGGCCCGAAAATTTCTTAATTCGGCTTTGTATAGGGAGATTTCGAAAAATTATATAGGGGACGATGATGAAAATAAGTTTGTCGACCCATGTATTAGACAATATTTCATTGATAAACATATCCTAAAACAAGGATTTCTGCAGGCTCCTGCAAAAATAAATTATTTGCTCACTTGATTTAGGCACATGTTTCGTTCTGGAAAGTTTTCCTGCAATATATGAAGTGTTTTTGAGTGACGGTGCCTTCCGCTTTTTTATCAAAATAAACCGTGTTGAGATGACACATTATATCTTTACACGTGCAATATGTAGAGATTTCTGGACATCTGGCAACTGTAAACCAAGGAACGAGTCGAAGACCCACACATATTTGGATTCTTGTAAATCCAAACCAAAAATGTTTCATAATAGACTGACTATATCGAAAGTTGACTCCAATCTAAATCCTTAAATAATTAGCCAACGGACGTATTGTGACTTTCAATTTTAAGGCCATTGATGGAGAAAATATTTTTAGGATTTTTATAAAAGTGGAATAACACTGTGTTCTGGATTCTTTGCAGAAGGAGTTTGTAAAGTACATTCTAGACAAGATTTCACTTGATCTCATTCATTAAATAGGTTCTTTCTTCTCTCACTTTTTATTTTCCTCTTCTTTAATATTGAGAGAGAACCTTCTTTATCTACCTCTGCTTATCTTTTTCTATCTAATAAGTGTACTTTGAATGAAAAACCATATTCGTCTTGTTTCAATTGAAAGTCAACCAATGATTCACAAAATAAAATACAATATTATTATTATTATTATTATTATTATTATTTATTAAAAAATATTTATTTATATTTTGAATTACATACATAGGAATCAAATCAGTGATGGATAAATATTGAGAATTTTTTCTGATTAAATATTCTTTGAAATTATTTTGTTTTATAATTATTATCAAATATGTCCATATTGGCTCTTTATTTTTTTTCTTTCCATTTAACTTAATCCCAAACTTCTGCTATCTCCTCTATTTGCTGAATATACTATATTTTAAAGTTTTTCTTTCCATGTTTGTGACCTAATTATTTTCTCTCTGTTGTTCTGATGGAAATTCTTTATACCCTTATTTCTTCCGCATGTATATATATCCTATATTGAGATAATCAATTGTTAATAAACCATGGAATTAGTCTTAATATGGAATTTGGGTCAGTTATGATAAGCAACTTTTTTTTCTATAATAATTCATAGGATAGAGATGAAAAACAAAACTATATCAATTATTTAACTGCTAAATTTTTTTTTATTATCCAACAACCTAACATTGTGAGTAATTTAAGCTCCATATAACTAATTTTATATCTTTTTTTAAGTAAATATTATTTTATTTAAATAAAACACAATTTATTAAATTATATTTACTCATTTTATTTATTTATTTTTATTTTTTTAATGACCTTAGTCCAATGGGAATATTATTGTATGTATTTATTTATTGATATTATTATTTTTATATTTAATTGAATTCATCTAGGTACATTATTTGTTATAAAACATGAACTTATATGTAAATAAAAAAAAACACATTTATGCCAAATTTATAAATAAAATAAATTATATATTTATTTATTTAAACTGAAAATCTAAATAGGATTATAAATCGAAAATTTAAATTTAATGTATATTTTGAAAAAAAAAATAACTTTTTATAGGACTTACTAAGGAAATAAAGATTTAATTAGAAATCAAAGAGGTCAGCAGAGGGATTTTAGAAAAAGAAGGAAAGAAAACAAATGGCATTTCGAATGAGAAACTCCTTCAAGCGTAGAATCTGAATTTAACCCTCAACCTCACTTATCTAAATCAACCCCATATAGATTTAGAAATAAACAAAAAAAATAAAAAAGATTAATCTACATCTACAATTTAACCTTAAAATTTAATAATAAAAGAAAAGAAAGTTTTTAAAGTCATTTTAGAATTGGAAATGATTTATCTATAATTCTATTAATTATATTAAATTATTTTATTTATCTATTTAGAATTCATCGTAATCTATAAAAATTAATTATTAATAAATTAACTCATTAATTATTTATTTTAAAAAATGTTAAGAAATATAATTAATTACTATCTATTACTAATTACTATTGCTAGTTATATTCGAATACTGAATGATCAGTGAATATAGGAAAATTATAATGATGTGTTGTATTTTTTGCTTTTTGTTTGATGGTTAATGGTGATGTTTCCAATTAAATTTTATTTCACAATAAATGGAAATTGCACTACATTTATTTTACTTTTTAAATTGAAATTTTTTTTTATCCTTTTTCTACTTTTAGCATAACTGCATATTAACGTGATTTTTTTTTTAAAAATAAAATTATGAAAACAGGCAGAGTGATCGATAGAGACACTTCGTCAACTTTATTAAGGGACATTCAATGCAACAATCATTTTTTTTATACCAAATTGATAGTGCAAAGTAACAATATTGTATATAGAAAATGGAGGGTAAAGAGGGTAGCAAAAAAAGGGTGAGAGAATGAGAGGAAGATAGTTGAAAAAAATGCAATTTTTCATGCTTTTTGAGTATAAATATGGTTTTGCCATTTTTAGTAGACGATGTCAGAAGATGGTGGTAAAAGAACGTGCTCAGAATACTTGTCGAATATATATGGATAAGAAAAAGAGAGAAGGGGAGGATGGAAAGAGAAACTTGGTTGAAGACAGCTGGTTGCGATTATCCTGGGGGTGATATATCGGCTATCGATTGAAAAATTATCATCAGGATTGAAATTTGGATACCAATCAAAAATCAATCAGCAAAACGGGCCATGCTTATAAATTCCAGCACCAGCTCTTATAAATGCAAAACAATCTAATAATAGTAGCTTTAGAAAAATCTCAATTATTCAAAATGTCAAATCGATCTTATAGAAAAATGCTATATAATTAATAAGAGTTTTGTATGATTAGAACGCAAATGTTGTTTAATGATTTGAGTAAATAATTAGTTTTTGAGTTTAGTTGGAGTGAGAGAGTTTATTTATAATAAATTTATAAAACAACATTGAATACATTAGTGAATGTTGATTGTCACATTGAAATTCTTAAAACTAAAATGGTCTACATCAGCGATGAGCAACCCGCGGGCCGCATTAGGCCGGTCGAACAGATTTTTGCGGCCCGCCAAATATCATTTTATTGGTATCCTAAACATTTTCGGGCCACGGATTACTGTTAAGTCTAATATATATCATAATAATCGCTACAACAATGAAAGAGACATGTTGATATTATGTAAATTATTCATTAAATAATAAGATTTGGTAATCTATTAAGTTGTATTTTTTGTCTGAGGCCCGCCAAGAAATGTGGAACTTCGTTTGGCCCTTTGATAAAAAGGGTTGCTCACTCCTGGTCTACATTAAGTCATTAAGCATTTGATATTTTAAAATATTTCAGGATAGAATTTTATTAAGATATTGGTACTGATTTTAGGTTAAGAGTTTCCAAGATCCTATTTATAAAAAACTTAAACCAGAATTTATATCGAAATTTAATCTAGAAGTTCTACAAAACGATAGTACAAAACACATCTTTACAAAAAAAAGGCTGTCTAAGAAATTGAAAGCACTATGCAAAAATATCTAATGACTCTTCTGATCTTGAATGGTATTCAAAATATATAATGGAATGCATAATGTAAAGAAAAGTAAGTTTGCTCATTACAATTCAATAAGCTAATCGAAAAAATGAACGAATTTGTGATTAATAATAAAATAAATGAAAATTACAACAATTGGACCATTTATTTTGAAAGTGGTGAAAGTCCACTTTTTTAAAAAAATGTGATATTATATAATTTATACTTAATTTACTGCAAACTTTTTATTTTTATAACCAAATAATATTTAATATCTTAAAAAATACCAATGTTTTATTTAAAATTGATCGCTAAAAGAAATTGTATGTATTATTTTAGTTATATTATAAAAGAAATGTATATAATCAATTTGCATACTAATAAATTCATAAAAACTTGGCCAACTTGGCCAACTTGCCTTAATTTTCTAGAAAAAATAAAAAAATGAACTTAAACCACTTTCAAAATAAACTGTCCAATTATTTAGTCAACCCCATTTAATATAGATATTAATGAAGGTCTGTAATTTTTGAAGATGGAATAAAAATTGAAAAAAAAAACGCCTGAAACAAAATTATCTTTCAAATGTAATGATAAAATATGAGGGAGGATGAGAATTGACAACATTATTTAACACATTTGTTCGATAATAATCCTAAAAGCTTGGAAATGAAGTTTTATTATTTTAGCACATAAAAAAAGGTTATAAAGTGGCTCCAGAAAATTATCAAGGGAAGAGAATAAGCCTTCTTATTATAATTTTAAGCCTTTTTATCCTATTTGTATTGATTGAATATAAACATCCTAAAGAAGAACAACATGGTTTTCTTAAAAGAATAGATGTTATATTGATCATGAGGTAAATTCATTGAATTCAACAATCCAACAAATCTTGATTTGGATGGAATTGGCTTAGGATAGATTTTACGACCCAGAACTTTAGAGTTCAGTAATAATTAATAAATTTCTCTCTAGGTTTAATTTCAATAATGTATGTTACATTGATTTCTTGTTCTGTTTTTGTTTTCTCTTATAAAAGACAATTCCTAGAATTTATATTTCTATCTAAAATCAAATAGATGATTTTACAATTCCAATGACAAATATTATTTATTATTTACGGATAGACTCTGAAAGTTTACAGAGCTTTAAGGAGGAATTATTAATTAATGAATTTCCCTATGCCCGATCTCGAGTATTCGGTGTGGTAGACTGTCGTACTAACCACTAAACTACTGAAGAGTCACAAATATATTATTATATATCATATTACATTATTTTAGAATTTCAAATACTTAGTTGCTTCCATTTAAAATAAATAAAACAAACAAATCAATCCATAATATTTCTTATTTTATGTAAATTATAATAAAATATAATTATACGACTACTTATTTCTTTTTCTTTCATAATATAGTAGATAGATATGATTTATAAATAATGGTCATTCCAATTCAATAAGCTAATCGATAAATTATCAACATCTCAATTAATATAATACTATTACTATTCTATTATATTACAATATCGTTCTATCTCTCCATATTAGAACTATATTCTATCTAATCTATGCATTTATAATGAAATTGTCTGTTTGTTTCTATCGCAAGTACAATCATCAACTCTACTGTTTATATTAATAATATATCTATATATATATTCATTTATATAATACAACTGAATTTTAATACTTCTATAATTTCTATAACAAGCAGTTAAAATGGCTTTTATGAAACACAAACGAAAGCGAATTATTTATTTTTTGACTTCTAAACTAAGGAAATTTAATTAAAGTACCTTTTCATATAAAGGAGATCTTGTTGTTTCATAATTAAAATGTTCTTATATTAATCGTAAATTATATTGTATTATTATTATTATTATTATATATATATAAGTATATTAAAGAGGAGATATCATTAAATTATCTTAAATATTCAGTTTATATTTTACATAAAAAATAGATATTTCTTATTTTGAAATATAATGTGTGTAGATATAATAGAACATTCTGAATTTTATTAATCATTTTTATTTTTATCAAGCCATTCGTTAAAATTTTAATAAAATATTTTTGTTGTCTGATAATTATTTCTTGATCAAAATCCTGTATATCTGTAAATCACTGTCCTCTAAATTATGTTTCGTGGGCCATTAATGTGTCGTGAAAGATCCCATTAATATTTTTTTAAATGTAGGTATACGTTGATACAATATAAATTTTACTTATTACAACGAGCTGATAAAATAAAATGTGTCTAACTGTTAAAATATAATATTATCCTAGTATATTGATTTATGTTAAAATATAGTCAGGACCTTACAGAAATAACTTCCTTTGTTCGATTGTTATTCTCGCCTGTTCGAGAAAGAAAGAGAAATATTATTTTAAAAATTATATAAATAATATATTGTCTATGAAGGCCATTCGAAAAATTCTCAGCCTGCAAATGATAATACAAGATTTCTGAGAAAATTCAATTTTATTTTTCAATTTGTATCCTTTAAATGGGCTGCAGAGTTTAAGGCACATACGTTTTAGGTTTTTGTTTGTGTCGAGTTATCACATTTTCTGAGAGAAAACAATGGATAAAATTGAAGTTTGTGTTGGGATATAGGATTTTGTTTTAAGTGTTTTATCTAAATGTTATAAAACGTTGCATTAACTTGTCATTAGAGCTTTTCAAAAGACTCGTGAAGATTGTAATATAATATGTTTACCTTTAAATATATATTATAGGCGTATTTATAAAAGGTTTTTTTTACTATATAGAGTAAAAGTACCAGTAGTTGACAGTGTATCAGTGTAATTGACACTTAATTCAATTTCGGATAATAAGACTTATATCTACTAAACATTTCTAAATGCGCGCTATATAAAATTATTTCCTTCTCTATTGAAGATGTGTAAATATAAAAGTTTTGAGTCAGTGTCTGAGTAAACGGCACAAAAATTTACTTTTTATAGAATCGAACTAATGAATATTTTAATATTTTGTTCTTCGAATGCTTAAGGAGGCAAATCACTAATTTTTATTTTTATTTTTTAGTATTGACGTCAATATTAAATATTATTAATTGAATGAGCATATTATCGAATTTTAAGGGTGTCAACTACTAATGCTTTTAGATATTAATGTTAAAAAAAATTTAAAAAAATAAAAGAAATAGAAAATTGCATTGGTTTGCATTCTTCATTATTAACCAATGAATCATATCATCCAAAATTTAAATTGATATCTGATAAACAATAGAAGATATCAAATTTTTCTCATAAAGCTGCCCTTAAAAAAATGTCTACTACTGTAACAGTAGTAGACATTCACCTTACTACAAATTAAATTAAATTCATTTCATTAGGAATACTTTTAAGCACAACCTGAAAAATAACATATAAAATAAATAAAGATATACAATTAAATTTTGGATGAAAGATTAATACTTGGTTTAACAATCAAATAAAAACATTCATTTATAATAAGAGTATACCTTTATTCTCTTATGATCTATATAATTAAAAGATAACGGTAACAGCTAATCCCCCCAAAACCCTCTACGAATTCGCAATATCCAAACAGCATTCGATTTTTTGTGTTCAGTTGGAGTGACAAAATGAAGTCTTAGCTAATTTACCTAAACTGACCCGGGTTTCTCAGATCTTATGCTTTTCAAATTAAGTATCATAGTATGCACGTTAATCAAATTATTTTATTTTATGGAATATTCAGATTGTCCAGGAAGTCTCATTATACGTCAATTTTTGGCTGTAACTGAATTGTACTTTAATTTTTTTATTTAAATCAACCTTGACCTTTTTCTATTTTGTATTCGTTTCTAATATTGTCAGAATTAAATATAGAATATGCTTTTGATTTTTCAAAGAGCCATATCATTTTATTGATTTTCTAATAAAATCCATGACCTGGAAAAAAACACTTAAGCATCCAGAAATTCTATTCATTAATAATAAAATCATAATAATTAATGTGTATTATATTTTATTTTTATATATTATTTGATAATATTTGATGTTTCAATTGGAACAACAACAAAAAAAAACACTTTTGATTAAAAAAAAAAAAAAAAAAAAAATACAGGCCGATAATTACTTTTATATTAATAGCAAATTTAAAAGTTATATAATTTTTTTTTTTATTTAGTCTGTAGTGTTTTCACAAAACTCAAGTATTCGTGAAATTGGCAAAATAAAATAAAATAAAAGGAAATCTGATTAATTATATTATAATAATTATATTTCAACGCATATCATGCATTAAATTAATATTAATTTTTTCCTAAAAGGATTCTATGAATTTATTTATTTTAAAATAAAGACCTTTTACAATTTTAAGAAATTCTTTCTTCGAATACTTCAATAAATTATTGGTTATAAAAAGATAAAAGGTTGATAATAATAATTTATTTTATTATTATTTTTTTTTTTGGGTTTATTTTATATTCTTTTTATTAATAAATTTCGATCTACCTTCAAAACGAAATAATATAGATACATATGTTTTTTTTTCTCTCAGTGACTGTTTTTCTATGGTTATTTGAATATTGATCGTATCAAGTAAACATATTTACTTGGAATGTCGAGATTGAAAAGCCCGAACATTAAAGAAAGCGTTGGTGGAATTGGAAGAGGAGGAAGGCGAATTGTAGGACGTTACAAACTGTATAGAAGAGGAAAATTGAATAGTAATAATGATAATTTTGCAATTAATCACTCGAGCTAAGTTTGTAAATTCTATTGAATGAGACAAGTAATTAAAATACAATCAAAATAAAGACCTTCCCATATATTATATATACAACTTTCTAGGTTGATTTTGATTTTAGGATTAAATGTTTTCACCAATACTTATTACTTACATATTTTAAATTTCGAAATAAAGTTTTTATTGAAAAGTTTGAAAATTTCAACTTCGCCCCTGGGTGATAGACAATCAATGATTCAAGCAATCTCAATTCTTCTGTAGTATCGCTCAAGTTTTACTAGTAAATAGGTGTGTCATTGCGCATGCTCTCTTTTATCTCTGACGTATCTCTGACGTCATTCAAGGAGTAAGTTACAAGTTATTTATGTTTACGGTACCTAATTAATGTTTCAGTGTATATTAAAATTTAAATTTTAATTTACATTATAATATAAGTATAATCATAAACATTCAATACTCTATTAATGTAACATAGTGAGTATTAATTTAAAAACACTAGTATACTTAGAGGTAGTTCTAGTTATAATAGTAATAGTACATAATTACTATTGTTACTATTATTGATATTTAATGAAAGGAAAACTCAGTCTTAATTCAAAAATTAATAAATTAATTATCATTTTAATTTAAATTAATTGAATATGTTGTTCTATTTAATTGTTTAATGCAATTTTCAAAACAAATTTGTTTATTCAACTTCCTTAAATATATAATTAAATGTTCTTATGTATGCAATTTAACATGAAATATCAAAATTGAATATTTAGAAAGAATTTTATATAAACTTTATAAAATATTAAGAAGGAGATTCATTGAAAGATTGTTATTCACATCAAATTTGAAGATTGTTTTGAGAGCACAAAATATATAAAATATTTTTAAAATATGTGAAATAAAACAAAATAAAATTAAATTTAAATAGCTAATAAAATTATTTAGTATAAGAAATAGATTTATGTAAATATATAAATAAATCCGATTCAAATCATAATTTATTTTTTTGTATTCAAATATCTCGTTTTACTACCTTTTATATATTTTTTATAAGATTTATTGAATTTATATATATGGGATTCTATTTAATTCAAACGCGTTATTAGATTGAAGTAGATGGTAGCAATTCTTGTTCAATCTTCACCTTTGATTTTTATGGTCCCGATAAATCTTCCTTTATCTTATTAAATAAAAAACGAAAAAAATGATAGAAAATTGAATTGCATTCAATTCTCGATGGATTACAGGTTGTTTTTCGAAATGTTT
Source organism: Labia minor (assembly GCA_963082975.1). NCBI lineage: Eukaryota > Metazoa > Arthropoda > Insecta > Dermaptera > Spongiphoridae > Labia > Labia minor. The sequence goes on from OY720345.1 coordinate 41,879,524, forward strand.
CTCTCTCTCTCCCTTCCACAAAAACAGATTCAATAACTATCTATAGATCTTTCTTTTTTAGTTTGTTGCAAGACGTTTCGATTATATATTAAAACGACATTTCAATTAAACAACATTTTTTAATTAGAAAACACATTAAATATTTTTATTATTATCTTATAAGTCTAATTTTATATATAATTAATAAAATATTAACTATGAAATCAAAAATTCAGGTAAAGTCATTTTCGTGGATTTGTATAATACTTTACCAGTGGATTCCTTTTGCAATTCCAAATAAACTTTTCTTATGAAATTTTTCCCGGCATCTTACAGTTTTCGAGATAAAAATTATTAAAATTGCATATAAAACCATTGATATTCTATTTAGCTAGCATGTTTTATCCGTTTGGATACCAGATGGCGCACTAATTTTAGTTTTTTACCGACCGACGATAGTAAGGGTGGTATTGTTATAAGTTCGGTTTGGATTTATCCTGTATCCAAACCGAAAATTAGTGAATAAGTGAATAATTAGTGAATTAGTCAATAAAACATTACCTAATGGCACATTTCGACATTCATAATACTAATCTGTCTAACTTAAAAAATCTTTATTTTAATAATTTTTATCTCGAAAACTATAAGATGCCGGGAAAAATTTCATAAGAAAAGTTTATTTGGAATTGCAAAAGGAATCCACTGGTAAAGTATTATCCAAATCCACGAAAATGCGTTTACTTGAATAATTACCAAAAATTGTATATTTGATATGTCTTTATCCGATTTTCAATTGTTTTTATATTTAATCAAAATACACCAGTATATTTGTATTAAATTAAATAATAATTTAATATTATTATTGTGAATGGATCGTTGTTTCTGATTATAAAATAAAGTATAAAAAGTAGAAATAAATTCTCTAAATATATTAATACAACTTATTAAAAATGCTACCATATTGTGGTCGAAGTTTTAAAAAAATAAAAACAAAATGCTTGCTATATATGTAATTTTGTTTTTTGTTTTTATATATATCTAATCTACCCAATAAAATTTAATGAAATTAAAATCGGATAAGAACATATGAGTTTTTTTTGTTTATTGTGTATGTTTATATTTATATACTCATATAGTATTGTAAACCTTTATTTTATTAAACGTTTGTGAGATAAATTTTTTAATTTGTTTAAAATTAATTTTTTTTTTTATTTATTAAACTTACATTATTATCTTTATCATCTTATCCGATGAGAAATTTAATTATTTTACTTTTTTCATTTTTTTTTTTAATTTTTATTTTTAATGTGATCATAACCATATCAACAAGAAAAAAGGAGATGGTTTATTTAATTGTTAGAAAATAATAAAAAGTGTTGAAAAGTTTCAAATTGCTTTTAATAGAATGTAATTTGTTATGTTGTTGTCGTGGTTAATGAATATCAAGCGAATGTAATAACAATAAATAGAATAATTGAACACAAAGATAAAGAAAAAGGAACCATTTAACGGAGATTGACATGATAAACCAACCAAGTGATAGTATTATTTTTACATTTTCTAATTATATTTTATATTAGAATACCATTTTTATATAATCAAAATTCATTAAAGATCCAAAAAATATTAACATATTTTTTATTTTATTTTTGACTTTGTTAAAGAAGTTTTTCAAAGTAAATATTAAAGGTAATTTTTTTAATAAGTCATAATTACAATATATATGAAGTTCAGGATGCAAATTTTAACAAATACATAGAATTAATTAATTGGCTGACATAACATAAACAAATAGAACATATAACTTTAATTTTTAGACTAATAGAGAAAAATAAAAATAATACTTGTCTCAGTTATATTGAGATTAAACTAAATCAACCCTTGATATCAAACATTTTTATAGATATAATTTTATTCTCATTGATGTTTTTAAAAATTTTACTTTTTTCTTTTAAATTTAATAAAATAAATTTTTAACATTTGGAATGATATAATAATAAAATATAATATAATAATAATAATGCACAATTACAGATAACAAATAGATTAGATAAAAAAGAAATTGTAATAAATTGTGTCAATATTCAACAATTCAATTCATACTTGTCACAATGCATCCTCTTTGATGTGAAGCGTTTTCATCCATGTTTTTTAAAATTGTGTAACTACTAATAATTTCTGCATTAATATGCAGTCGTTATTGAATATGAACATCAACATTAAATATCAACAAATCAAATTTATTTTAAGGAAAAAAAGACTAAATTTTATATTATGTATAAATATAATTGAAAAGTAAAAATATTAATATTGATATAAGGGAATTTTGTAAATAAAACCACATATTGATATTGGTCATTTTAAATTTATTCAAATGTTGTGTATATTTTTTTGAATAAATTTACAATAACAAATATCAATATGTGGTTTTACAATATTTACAAAATTCCCTTAAATAAAAACAACCATCTAATATCTAAAAATATTAATAATTTAATATTTTTAATTTTCACGGCGCCCCAGGTCTATCATAAAATTGCAAAATTTCAATGATTTAAAAAAATATTTTCAAATATTTAAAATACGATACTGAAGATAATTACACTTTCGAAATTTTTATATTTCTACCTAGGCAAGAAGGGAGGGCTTATGCTCCCCCTATCGTGTTTTTACACCAAACCAATAAATCAATATCTATCTATTATATATATGTACTTTTTACTTTATATATGTACTCTACATTCAAAAACCCTTCAAACCATCGGAGTTCTAATATTAGGCTATCTCATATCGAAATATTTTTTAATTTTAAAATTGAAGTGTTTTTAATATTGTTTATCAAATAATTTTGTAAATAAATTATTTCTCCCAATGGTGAAGAAATTGGGAATATATAAGACCACTCCTATCATTATTGTATTAATATAAATTATATATTTATATATATAACATTTTTGCCCAAGTTTTCTGGTTGGTTGGTTAATTCTAAAGTCTGATATTATAAGGTAATAGTATATATAGGTAATTTATTTATTGTCTTATTATAACTTAAAATTACTTAAAAGATAATAAGGCTGGTGGATTGAATCGTTTTAATTTATTTCATAATTCATTAATTTGTTGATAATCTATTTTAAACATTTATTATTATTCTATTAACAAATTTTACAATGTAATTTTTATACAATAATCCCACTGACAAATTAAGATAAATTATTATTATTAATATTGATTAGCAATTTTACGAGGGCAGATCAATAAGTCCGTGACTTTTTAAATGAAACACGTTTTGGATAAAAAAAATATTTTATTTTTCAACATAGTCTCTTTGAGCTCTATACACTTCGTCCAACTTTTCTCCAATTTTTTTATCCCTTCCATAAGATTTGTCGAGGACATCAAAATAGGTATTTGTTTGTGAGATGATTTCATCGTTGAAGTCAAATCTCCTTCTGCCGAGCCATTTTTTCAGGTTTGAAAACAAGAAATAGTCACTCTGACTAAATCCAAAGAATAGGGCGGATGAGGGAGCAATTTGTTTCTCAATGCATGGATTTTCATGAAGATTCACTTTTTTCTATTTTCCTCCCAAATCATAAGGTCTCCGATAAATGGATGATGGTTCCGCATGGAACCTAAATTCAAATTAATTTGAATTTCCGCCCTCCGACTATGTTTATATATTAATTAAATTAAGTAATTATAAATGTTAGTGTTATTATGAAATTTATATCGAGAATTTTAAGTTAATTTCATTTATAATTTTAAATATTTATTTTTATTGTAATAAATTAATAAGTTTGACCACCTCCCTCCCTTACTATCCCTAAAGAGTAACATTCCCCACCCTTAATATCTCCATAAAAATACGAAAAGTTTTCTTTAATTATTTAGGCCTTATAAGCCGTTGATAGATGTATCAAGCGGATGCAGATGTCAAAAAAAAACTAAATGACTCAACTGATTCAAATTTCGTCAGGAGTCAGTTGAAAAGTTTTGATAAATTCTATAGTCTATATAAATATACCTAATATTTTAGAGTACATAATTTCATCAGAATCTTATAATTTCCTGGAGAGACACATAGAAAGAAAAGGCAGATAAGAAAAATTCTAAAGCTATACATATTTGGATTCTCCCGAATATGTAACGTAAATATGTAATTATTTAAATTCTAAGTAGAGTACAGAAAAAAATAATTTTAACATATTATTAATAATTTTAAATAAATTACATAATAATATTTGTGTTTAACTTTCATAAAGAAAAAAAATATATATATAAGCTAATTAATATGTAATTTCAATTTAATTTTTAATTGTGTAAAATATCAATCAACTTTATCCGTATTGTCTTATTCTTATATATCTAATAATATATAATATTTTATTTTAAAAGCAAATAGTAAACATAAATGTGTGAAGAAAGATTGAAACCACGTCTCCACTGGTAATCCTTTCATAAATGGACTTGGTAAAAGAATGGTTGCTTGTTAATCGAGCGACAAGGGCCGAAGGCTGTTAACGGTGTCTTCTGACCCAGTGACTGTCCCACTCGAATTGCTTCCAATGCAATACATGATACTCTTTGTTCCTTCTCGACCTCCCATTTCCCCCTCCATCACACACACTAACCTGCTACTACATTTTCTGCTAGAGATCTCGACTATCTCTCCTTAATAATTGAGATTATCTTGCCATGGAATATTATCTTTTGTCAGTGGAGCGAAGAAAGGCATTTTGCGTTGATTTGACCCGTAACATTCCTCTACTCCTGGAAGGACTGTAAAATAACATCAAACGTGGCCAGCCAAATCCCTTTATTTGAAATATTTTTATTTTATTTTTCATTTTAATATTTATATGAAAAATTATTCATACTTATATATAATATAAACATAAATAAAATAAAGTTATTATAAAAATTAAATTATGAATTTTCTATATCAATTTAATGATATGCCCGATTTATTAATGTTTGTATAGTAAAAATTTGAATTTTTTAAAATAATGAATAATATTAAGACATAAAGTCATTTTAGGTAACACTTGAACACTATCTGTGCAATAAAGAAGTGTAAATGATTAAACTGGTAATTAATCGATAGTTAGTTTGTTATTTGAAAATAAATTTAAATAAATTTACCAAATATATTCTTTTATGATTTATGAATGCTTTATTTTTCTGTGTATAATTTAAAACTAAAGTATAATTTGCCAATTTTCTTTTCTATTTATTTTTAAAAATTTTATATATGTAGCGATAGTGGGTAAAACAATAAATAATTGCATATACAATATCACAACAAGCATAGTGCATAGAGGTCCCAGCCACTGAAGTTTAATTTGAATATTTGATACATTTTACTTGTATGTATTTAAATATTTATTGACATAACAAGATAAGATAATTAAGAGAAAGTGAACACAATTTAATTTTTAATAATTAATTTAAGAAAAAATCTAAAAAAAATATTTAACTTTAAAAATATCACCCTCCTATAAAAGTTGTCTAATTTTGTACTAGTTTTTCAAAAAATATTTAGTTAAGAAAATAATATATAATAATATCAAAACAAAATGTTTGTACCTAGAATAAAAACTATTGCATAGTCATGCAGAATGAAACATTATTTAATTAATCAATTCCTTCAAGAGGCTATCCAACAGGGCAATAACATATAACCAGACTCAATACTCTTTAAAAGTATATCAACTTGAATATTCCAGTTTGGAGAATTTCTAATACTTTTTTTATTTCTATTGATATTATTTTACTTCACAGTTTTTTTATTTTTATTTAGAACAGTGCTCCGCAACCGGTGTGCCGCGGCACACTGGTGTGCCTTAAAGGAGATACAGGTGTGCCGCCGAGATCAAATGAAACTTTTAGAAATCCGCATAATTTTATATGTAAGTTTATTGTCATTTCTATTAGTGTCATTTTTCTGAGATTATAAATACAAGCGCTTGTCACCTTTATAACACACTCGCGTAAACAAACGTATTAAATTAATTTCTACATACAAACCTACATATATATATATATATATTGGTTGGGGAAAAAGAAATCCATTATTTTTTCGGTAGATGGCTGTAGTGATCGATATCTCGTAAATTATCGATCAAACAATTTCAAATTTATGCTCGTTGTCAAGGTAACAGTTCGCACTAAAAGAATTCGTTTGCAGTTTTTTGTTTTGTCCATTCAGTTCTGAGTTACACGGCGTTAAAGATGGAAGTCAACAAAGAGAAAATTCGGTACATTTTACAGTTTTTCTTTGATAAGGGCGAAAATGCAAGTCATGAAAATGTGAATAGTGTTTATGGTCCCGATACTGTAACAGCTAATTACGCGCAATTTTGGTTTCGTCGATTCCGTTCGGGTATTTTTGACGTTAAGGATGCCCCTCGCACAGGCAGGCCCGTCGTCGAAAATGTCGACAAAGTCACTGAAATCATCGAAGTGGACCGGCATGTTAGTAGTCGTAGCATCGCCCAGGAGTTAAAGATCGACCACAAAACAGTTTTAAACCATTTGCACAAAGCTGGGTTTAAAAAAAAGCTTGATGTTTTATGAGAGAGGCATAATGAAGCTACCATTAAAATGGCAACAAATTATAGAACAAAATGGTGCATATTTGACCTAAATCGGACAATGCAAAACATGTTAAATAAAGTCTTGAAGTTCACGTAAAAATAATGGATTTCTTTTTCTCCAACCTATTATATATTTCAGCTTTTGATGTGCCGCAAAATTCTAGAAACAATTTTTGTGTGCCGTAGGTAAGAAATGTTGTGGAGCACTGATTTAGAAAATAGATAATCAAAAAAAAAAAAAATGAATACCCAAATATTGTCAAACTAAAAACATTATAAACGTATAGTGACGGAAAAATGTAAACGCCAGCGGTGACGCTGATGTCGGGCAATAGGTTTCTCAGCCTGGGAGACACCCTTGCCCGACAACAGCACCGCTCTTCTGAACATGGATCTGGTATTTATGATTTTCTCGAGTAGAATTATTAACATTACAAAGATTATTATTAATAGCATATATAATAACAGATATTATATTATTATTATATTATATTTGATATATATTAATATTTATGTTTCTTTTAAAAAGAAACTAAATAAATTGATAATAAAAATAAGAATTCAATTTAACTTAATAATATAATAAATAATAATAACACATTGAAATAAAAAAATATTAAAATCTATGTATTATATCTTATAAATATTTCTATAGAGTCTATATTATATATATATATATACCAATATATATATATATATATATATATATATACCAATATATATATATATATATATATATACCAATATATATATATATATATATATTGGTTTCTTTTTTTCATTTCTTAATTTTCTCAACATATTGTTATTGTTATTATTATTATTCTTTCCAATAAACCAATAATTTTCCTATTTTTTTTTTAATTTTCATTTATCGATAAAATAAAAATATCTTGATAAAAAGTTTCTCTCTCGTCTTTAATGCATTTATTTAGGACAAAAACAAAACAAAAAAGAAATTTTTATTTTCTCTTTTCAATATGTCTGTCCTCCCTGAGTGCATAGATTGATAGTTTGAAGTTGGATGCGTTTAAAGGTCACAATAAATAGAAGGGGGAAGAAAGAGAAGACATCGTTTTTCTCTCTAACGGACCTCGAGCCAATCATGATAATCATTCAAACATTACAATTAAATTATCTATTATAGTAATAGTAGTAATATATACAAGTATAAGACCTCAACCTTTATTAATATTTCACCTATGTATTTTTCATTTTAAAATAATATAGTGTTTTTAAATTTCAAAGATTGAAAACAATACTTTATTATTATTATTGTGATATAATGTGTCATTTTATATTTTACATAATCAAAACTCCCGTGTTTATAATTAAATAATTACTAAAACTCCAAAGATGATGTATATAGTATATAGTCAATAAAAATAATTTATTTTTAATAATGAAAGAAACAATGAAAATGAGGATATATTATTTGTTTTTTAATAATTGGAATGTAAGTCCATATCAACTTTAAATTATTTTATTATCAGTTTATTTTTATTTATTATTTCAATTTTTAGATTTTTTAAGCCAATGTCTTTAAGTTCCTTATCACACGTCCCTACCATTTGCACTTTGTTTAAATTAAAAAGTATAAATAATAATAGCTTCCCTTCCTATCGTCGGTCGGTAAAAATGAGCTGTGACCAGGCACAGAACCGACCGACGATTTAAAAATAATTAAAAACATTATATATATTGTAGAGGGGATGGGTATTTGGAGGGGAGGGGTGGATGACTAGGGGTTGGATATGGTTGGGGTGTGGATAAGGAGGGAGATGGATTTCGGTCGTCCCATCTTTAATCAACACGCGGGAAAGGAAGGGATATAAGGGGGTGGGAGTTGTTCGGTACCAAGGGAGCGAGGAGAGGGGGTAATTAGAGTAATAGAGAGGTAAAAACACGATTGGGCGCCAATAGATATTATCTGTAAAGAAAATAGGTAATAAAGAGATAGATACAGAAGGGATAGGGATGAAAGGAGAAGGGGAAGAAATGAAATAACTCGGCTTTTCCAGGTAACAAGTGTATTTCAAAGAAAATAATCCAACTGGCCTAGTGAGGAGTCCATTTGGGCAAGGAATTATAATTGATCCGGTCCCTCGTATAATCAATGTACAATTTCATTACTGGATAGTAATCAATCGGCGAAGTAGATTCCTTCCCAGGCTCCTTCCGCTAAGCCAAAACCCGAGGTAAGGATAAGATGGGGATGAGTACGACACGCGCGGACCGCTAGTGAGGAGCGCCGGGTGTGTACTGACTTGTTTGGGCACGCGTTATTTCGCGGTTGAAATTTCTTGATTGATGATTGACTGTTCATTTGCCAATCATCGATGAGCGGTCTTTAGTAAAGAGGGTGACTGTTGGTTAAATTCGATACATTTTACAAAATCAAGCTATACACGTTTATATGGACAAACAATGGACACACGGACAGACATCATGTTAAAAATACTTTTTTCTGTTAACAAAATGCTTGATTCGTGGAGATATGTAAAAATCTCCACATGTGAAATTTGGTGGGAAAACAATACCTTCCCTTCCTATCGTCGGTCGGTAAAAAAATAGATAAAAATGATTTTTAATTAAGAAGTAATATATATATATATATATATATATATATATATTAACGATGAATTGAACATTGAAAAATTGAAAATTTTAAAAATTTTGAAAAGGTATTATTAGAATTTTAATGAAAATTAATATTTTTTTAAAAATAAAAACAAATATTGAAAGCATATTGTAGAAAGTATCACAGAAAAAGTTATAAATTAATATTAAATTATAAGGAAATAAAATCTTTTTTAAAAATAAGAATATGACCCTTGGCCTGGTGAAGAATAAGCAAGTCAAGGCAAGTCGATAGACCTGAGGTCAGGAGAAGGGAGTGAAGATTACTAAATGGTAAAGAAGACAGAGAAAATCTGTAGGGCATGCTTATGTAACATTATTAGTGACTTTTTATTTTCAAATTGGTATTAATTTAAGTTGTATTATAAATATAATTAATAAAATAATTTTGGTTCACAATAAAATTAGATTTATGTTGTAGGTAGGTATAAGAGTTTAATGGCAGGGCACCCCTGACTACCAAGCTAAAAGCAATTTTAATTATTATGTTTAGTATGAAAGAGAACTACAAAATAAATGAATATGTATATTGATTAATACTTTAAAAAAATATTAATTAGATAAATAATAATTTAAATTTAATATAAATACTTTATTTTTATATTAATATGACAATTGGTTTTTTTGTCCTAATTCGAGTATTTGAAACCAAAATTTCATTATTTTTACATAGATTATAATAATTATTATAGTATAAGTTTTCCGAAAATAGATATAATAATAATATTCTAATAATATAGGTTAAATTAATTAATAATAATTAAAAGTTCTAACAAAGAAACTTTTGGTTTATATATTAAGTTTTATAAAGTCAGCTTAACAAGACACTTGAATCTTTGCAAGTTTGAATTTTTATATCCTGTGATATTTATTAACATCTGTTAATTAATTACTTTCATTAATAAAAAAAAAATACACTCAACATTGTGATTTTAAAAAACACCTATTAAAAGAATTAAAATAAAAAATCTTAAAACTTTTTTCAAATTAAGAATATATATATGTATATTAATTATTATTATTCGAATATGTGAGATAGAAAGATAAAGGAAAATAAAGTTAAAAATAAATTAGCTGGAGTGTCTCCACTCGACTATCTCGCAATTTGAATTGGATTAAATAACATAATATATTATATTTAAATTAAATTTAATTAATTATAAATTATAAATAATAAATATTAAACCAGCGCATGTTTGGCTTTTTATTGATGGCACCATGGCACGTGTTGGCGCGTGAGATTTGCAGTGCTAAAAAATTAATTCTGGTACTTTGAGCGATTCAATCAAACTGAAATTCTATATATAGCAGTTTTATACAATTATTAATCATGTGAAAAATTATCAAACATATATCTTTATTTTTACGGTCACTTTAGAGGAAAAAAAATCAAATCGTTGTAGGTAATGACTCTCTTCCGGTTGAGCTACATTTCTCAAAAGTTGATAGAAAACTATGAATTTTGAATAATGTCCATGTACCAAATTTCATCATTCTAGATCAAACCGTTTTTGCGCAATCTTGTCTACATACATACACACACATACACACACACACACAGACATTTTTCTCAACCTTAGTGAAAATGATTCAGGAACCTTCAAAACGTATAAAAACATCAAAATCTCAACATCGAAAATTTTCGTGATCGCAATACTATCTCTTACGAGATAGTAATAATTATAAAAATAAAATTTTATTGAATAATTGGAATGAAATAACTAATATGATTGGGGATGTGTTTGCTTTCAGAAAGAGATGGACCAACAGGCAGTGGCGTTGGTGGCGGTGCAGGTATCCGCCCTTGCAGCAATCGCCATCTTTCTTGTTTTGTATTTGATGTTTCGGATGGCCACCTGTAGGCGACCTGCCGCCGGGCGACCGATTCTTATCACTGCCGGTGACACAGCCCTTGGGTGTGAACTCGCGGCACATCTTGCAAAAGTCGGCTTCAAGGTAATTAACATACATCAACACTAAAAAACAAAGAAGAAAATATTTATCTCCCATAAAGAAATATCTTTTGTTATCATATTACAAAATATTGTATAATAAATCATTAATACTTTCAAAAAGGTGTGGTATTAGCAATTTTTTATTTGAATCAATGTTAAATTTTGAAGAAGTAAATATGATTAGACTATTTATGGAGTATTTTTTCTTTTTTTTTTTTATTTCGTAAATTTTAATGAAATAATTATTTTCTCCAAAATAAAGTAAATTGAATATGAATTGAATATTAATTCTTTTATTATTTTATTAGGTAGTATATGTAAGTAAATACACAATTTGATTAATTCTATATTAGGAACAAAAAATATAAGAATATAAATGCGTGTATGCAGCCGAATATACACTTTTAACAGTTTTTACTATCTCGCCAGAGATAGTATTGCGATCACGAAAAATTTCGATGTCAAGATTTTGATGTTTTTATACGTTTTGAAGGACCCTGAGTCATTTTCACTAAGGTTGAGAATAATGTCTGTGTTGTGTGTGTATGTGTGTATGTAGGCAAGATTACGAAAACACGGTTTGAGCTAGAATAATGAAATTTGGTATTCGGGCATTATTCAAAATTCGTAGTTTTTTATCAACTTTTGTAAAATCTAGCTCAACCGGAAGAGGGTCATAACCTACCACGTTTTGATTTTTTTTCCTCTAAAGTGACCGTAAAAATAAAGATATATGTTTAGTAGTTTTTCACATGATTAAAAATTGTATAAAACTGCTATATATAGAATTTCAGCTTGATTAAACCGCTGAAAGTACCGGAATTAATTTTTTAATACTGCAAATCACGCGCTAGCACGAAACATGGTGCCATCAACAAAGAGCCAAACATGCGCTGATTTAATAAATAATATTTATTAATTTTAATTTATAATTAATTAAATTTAATTTAAATATAATCTATGTTATTTAATCCAATTCAAATTGCGAGATAGTCGAGTGGAGACACTCCAACTTATTTGAAATCCATTAATTTATAAACCGTGTAAAATCGAAATCATGTAAAAAAAGTGTAAAACTAGGTGTATATATATATATATATATATTACATACATATATTAAAATATTTTTAATTTTATTAGTCATCCCACTTATCTAAAAAAAAATTATTTTTTAATAAATTATTGAAATTAATAATGTTCATTTTCTTATTCTCAAGTTAAAGGGTTAGAACTATAATAATTTAGTCATGTTCCTGTTCTTAGTAGTTAATATTTTTACATATTAATATTTTTTTCTATTACATATAAATATTTAGATTTAATGACATTTTTCAATTTCAATTTATACAAATTGTATTGTATTAAAGTTTTCTTTAATAATTTTAAATATATTTTACAAATTCAAAATCAATATCAAAAATGTTTTTATTTTATTTTAAACCTTTTACACCTGAAAAGGAAAGAATTTATTTTTAAATTTCGAAATACTTTTATTATTTTTTATTATAAAAATATGAACTAAAGAATTAAAAGACAAATGAATTATTGAGAAGATTTTATGAGAGTTTAAGACCTTTATATTTTTTGAAGTACATTGATTTGAAAATAGTAAATACTCTTTACAAATTATATTTTTATTATAAAAAAAAACCTTTATATAAAATTGCATCTTATTCATATCTTTATTTTTATCTTAAATGAAAAGAAAAATAAATTTTGAAAATTTCATCAATTATACTATCATTCATTCTAGTTTAATAATATTAATCTAGAAATGAATTAGAAAATTATATAATAAAATTGTGATTAAGGTAATTTTTCAATTAAATAAAAGTATAAAAGTGATCCAATCGTAACTCAAATTAAAATTGTGCTATACTTATGGATGATGGTTCAATAATTTCAAAATCAAATTATTAAATTAAAATAAATATTTATTAAAATAAAATTGACTAACATAATTGAAATAATTTTTGATCACAACAACCTTAAAAAGAAAGAATAATAAAAATTAGTGAAAAGAAACAATTGCGCAGTGAATGTATTATATATTCTCTACCACCTGTGCGATACAAGAATATTAATGCAATCAAACGTTTGTTTCCAATGACCTTTTTATAATCCATATTTGGGAAATGTTGCTTGAAATATTCTTACACCATTCATTTTATTCATTCATTAAAAAATGTATATTAATAAATATTTCAATAAAGAATGTTTTCAATGATATGAGACTAATTCTAACAAAAGTATGATTGATTTGGTAATCAGACCCAACCGTTAGGCAAAAAAATGAATACAACCATCAATTGTGGTATTATTAAACCGATGGTTGTGCGAATATAATTTTTTTCTACTTTTGTTTTAACATAATTATATTACTTATTTTACCTCAAATAATGATGAAATATCTAAAATACAAAATTAGAAAGATTTTATTAAAATTGTATTTTCATGAATGAATAAAAAATTACAAAAATATCACAACTATTATTATTAATGAAATTTTATGTATTTAATATTAAGAAAATGAATATCTTATTAAAATAATATACAATTCAATTAGCATATAGGTAAGTCCGTTTAGGTTTTCTTGAAAATTTTTATTTTGAAAAATTATTTCCAGATTATTTTTAAGTCTTTTTAGATATTTTCGAGCTATCAGCGCCTAGAAATTGTTTTTAGGAGGGAATTTTTGCGATTATGGGTCTTTATCTGAGTGACCAAGAATAAATGTTGGTATTTTGGGCTAAATGAATGGGGGTAATCATTGAATTACTATGTTCTTAAGCTCTGGAGAATTCTCAGCTCTAGCTCTAGCACTGACACTGATACACATTTGGCTCGTACTACACTAGGTTAGCTTTGGACTATGGTACGAGTCAGACGTGAAAATAACACTAAAATAATATACAATATATATCTTGGAAAAATATGTAACTTTTTATGTTGATAATTGAAAAATAATTGTTAATATATTAAAACATTTTTAAATAGGAAGAGAATTAAAAGTGGATAAAATAGGAGCCGCTTTTCTTACATTCAATTTTACCCCTTTAATTCAAATATTCTTTGAGACAAACTTAATAAATTCTCTTTCTGTCAAACAAACCGGTTGAATTGTACGGATGGTTGGAAGGGGAACTGATGGTGGTGGTTTTAGTTGAATAGGGGGGGGGGGGAGTGATGAAAAAGAGGATGAATGAAGAGTAGAATCGGATTGGATGCATACAAATATTAGAGTTAATTTGAAAGAGAAAAGAAATTCGTTTCTTATTATTCGAGACGTAGTTGGGAAAAAAAATTAAGAATGAAGAAAAAGAAAAATCAATAGATATGAAATTTTAATTTTTATTACATCGAGACTAGTGTTGAATGAATCGAAGTAATTTAATTAAATTGTTTTTTTAAAACTAAATAAATCTTCAATTCTCACCATTTTTTGATAAAAATATAATAGGAAAATGTTACTAAAATAGTTAAAATTAAACAAAAAGTACATTTAATAAATTAAGTATAACTTTATTAATTTTTTAAATTAATATTAGATAAAATATTATATATATATTATGAAAAATATTGGAAAATATATATATTATGAAAAATATATTTAATTTTAAAATTTTCTTTTAATTTGATATTTACAGGTATTTGCTGGAGTTCGTGACCCAAATGGTCCTCAAGCACAACGTCTTCGCGCCCATTTAAAACATGTTGAAGCCCAATCGATGATGGGACAAACGACTTCGAACGGCTCCATTGTGATGGTGACATTGGACCCTGCAAGGGAGGATCTACTAAGGGAAGCACTCGATTTGGTCCGAAAGAGTTTGCCTGCTGGTTATGATGGTGATTATAAATCAAAAGATTGAATAAAAAATTAATCGATACTAAATGGAATATTTTTAATTATATTTTTATAATATTTCTATGGTCTCTTGGAGAGATTTGATTATTCGTTCTGAAGTTCAATAGCATTATAACAATTAGAATACGCTTGAATTATAAAATAAATTTATTTTAGAATATTAAGGATATTTGAGAGAAATTCAATCCAGGAGCTCGCTACGTTAAAGGCATTAAAAAATAAAAAAAATAATAGTTTAATGGAATATTTACTATATAAAAAAGGTTTACATTCTTTTGTTGCTTGAAATTAATCCAATTAGGTGCCTATTCTTGTTCTCAATGTTTGCTAGTATCATGGAATAGATTATTAATTTATTTTTAGTTGTATGCATCTCTCTGAAGTTGATGTAAACTGAATTAAATTTTAACCATTCAGTAGGAAAACCACTTGAAAACGAGATCTAAATTGAGCCTTTTATATCGCTAATAAGATCTCTAATATGGTGGAAAAAAATAAGGTGGAAGGGTTGAGGGTGCGGCGTGAACTGTTAAGGTTGATTGAATGGAATTATATTTCAAGAATACATTACTTTTCTAATTTAATTATCATTTATATATATATATAATATTATAGTTATTGAAATATATATATATATATATATATATATTAATATTAAGATGAGAAAGGATTTCGTAATTTAATTTTTATTTAAAAAAATAGAAAGCCATTAGTAGAATTAAAGTTGTTTTTTAATGTCTCCTTAATGCTGTTTCCTTTAGGGAAACGAATTCATGTTTATGGCTTCGCCTAGTGGGTAGGCAACCGGCTGGCCTATGCTGTTTATTGTATGCATTGTTCCAGGCAAAAACTTAATTAATATTACCTTTAATTTCAAGAACCTACTACACTTGGCAAACTATAAATTGGTACAAATTTGAAAATACATTATTTAATTATTAATTTCTATTTCATATAAAAATGTAAAAAAATTTAAATACTTAGCTGAATAATAATAATATTTGATAAGATTTTAAATTAAGGTAGAAATCTAATAACATCTGTTATTGAACAGTAAAGAAGCTCATTTTATCGAAATTATTATTCGAGTATCAATTTTGAATTCTATAAAATATTGTTTTTATTATATGGGTGTCAAGTTTATTTAAGGTACTTTATTTTAGCGAAAAAAAATGACTGCATGTTCTCTATGCATCTTCAAACATAATTTGATCGAATAAACGTGGCTAAAATGAGTGAAGAAAGTCTGGGAAATTAATTGAACGAATTTTTATAGAATAGAAATTTTACTAGTACGTGAATCAAATAATTTGTTTTTAAGATTCATCGGTAAATATCATATACTAATAAAATTTACCAAAAAGTATCTGAAAATAATCTTAATTTTTACTGTAATTGAAAACCAATTTGACTCAATATTTAATCTGTTTTTATTATTGTTTGTGGTAGAGGGGAGTGGTAATGTTTATATATTATTAATACGGGTTGTTGTTGTATAATTTCGTTATACTCTAATTCATTAAAGAGGACCTTAACCATTGTTGAGACCTGTTGCTTGGCTTACGACAACCAAACCATCCCCAGATACCTGTTTAGGGATTTCCGATACCTTCCCAGGGGATAGTTTGCTTACTTGCTATGTTCGGTGTCTTGTTTGCTTGAAGGCTTGTGGGCGGTGGTGAACACCGCTGGACTCTGCTGCCGCGGTCGACTGGAGCAGCAAGATCACGGACTCTGGGAGGCGCTCTACCGGCACAACGTTCTGGCAGCCCTTAGGGCCTCGCGAGCCTTCCTGCCCCTTCTCAAACACAAACACGGTAACCGATCATCTCTCTCTCTCTCTCTGTCTCTTACTCATTCCCCTTAGTGCCCGAATAAATATAATCCAAGACAAGATACCAGGGGAATTCATGTCCATTAGTCTCCACGTCATTTAATAAACTCTCCTTGACATACAATTCCAGAAAAACATTATTTTAAAAAAATCTCTAGAGATATCCACAATATCATCTTCGTTCAAATATATATATATATATATATATATATATAATATTAGTACAATCCTTGCCTGGGTGTAGCTCGGCGAAAATGGCACTATTCATTTTGAAAATTAAAACAGATATCATAATCAATGATAAATGTGTGTGATACAAATAAAAAAATTTAATACTTAAACTACTAATTATAACAATATACCTATAATGCTTAAAATAAATACTGATTTACCACTTTTGCAAAAAAAAATATAGTAATCACACAAATAAATTCTCTTTTGTAACAATCTAATAAATCAAAATAATAAAATTAAGTTTTTTAAAATTCAAAGTTTTAATAATTATGTTAAATATGAAAATTTTGATGATATTTTTAATTAAATCAATTTTTGTTTTTAATTAAATTGTATATAATTATAAATATATATAATTTTAAAGAAAATCATCAAAAAATATTTAAAATAATATTAAAATATTAGAACTTTAGTACAAGTTATATATATATATATAATAGATATATGCTACTTTTTACTATCTCTCCAGAGATAGTATTGCGATCATAAAAATTTTCGATGTCGAGATTTTGATGTTTATATACGTTTTGAAGGACCCTGAGTCATTTTCACTAAGGTTGAGAAAAATGTGTGTGTGTATGTGTGTGTGTGCATGTAGACAAGATTACGCAAAAACGGTTTGAGCTAGAATGATGAAATTTGGTATACGAGCATTATTCAAAATTCGTAGTTTTCTATCAACTTTTGAGAAATGTAGCTCATCCGGAAGATGGTTATTGCCTACTACGTTTTCATTTTTTTTTCCTCTAAACTGACCGTAAAAATAAAGATATATGTTTGATAGTTTTTCACATGATTAAAAATTGTATACAACTGCTGATATAGAATTTCAGCTTGATTGAATCGCTGAGAGTACTGGAATTAATTTTTTAACACTGCAAATCACGCGCCAGCTCGTGACGTGGTGCCATCATCAAAGAGCCAACACGCGCTGATTTAATAAATATTATTTATTAATTTTAATTTATAATTAAATAAAATAATATTTAAAGCTTCTTAATTTATAATTGTTAATATGTATTAATATATTCCTAACTTCATTAATATTTTTTTTGGTGGGAGGAATGAAAGAATATTTCGTAATTTTATGCTAAATATTATTACAATAAATATTTTTAATTTTATTTTAAAATTAAATTAAAAACAAAGTAAACTTTTTAAAATATTTTAAATATAAAAAATGATTAATACAATATTATTTTTTAAGAATATTACGGGACGTAAATTTCAATTTCATGTGCTGATGTCGCTGCTGAATTTTTGCTAATATAATAAGAAATATACAATAAGATAAATATATTTAATGGGGTATAATAACAAAGGCGTTACAATAAGTAGAAAGAATGCATTTGTTTTTATTTCATATTTAAACTTTTATTTTCCAAATATTTCTAATAAAACTACTAATTTTAAAACATATATATGTATATGAATGACATAAAATCTGATTTTCCCTTTTAGGTAATTAAAATTAAAAATATTTTGTAACTGTAGATAATAAAATAAAAATTTTTAGTTAAATTCACAATTTATTACCATGCCGTTATTAGACGTCCTAACAATCTCTCAAAATTATAAATTAAAGATATAACAGACATAAATTAACAATCAGTTTAAAAATTATAGTAAAGTAATTAAATAAAAGTGAACAAAATTTAAATTAGAATAAATCATCTAAAATAATAAAGTTGTTTGTAATACTTGCCAATTTGTAATTTAATTTTAAAAAACCCGGACACAGTTAAAATCAAACAATGACGTATATACGCGTCCAATGTAGAATAAGTATTCCTAAGGTAGATTTTAAGAAAAACAAGAATTACATTTTTAGTTTATGTAAAATTAACAATCAAAAACTTAAAAATTATAAAAACAAATTAATTCAAATACAACCAAATCTGCAATTTGAACACTTCTTCTCTCAAGTTGATGGTATTTCAATTCTTTTTTTTTATTTTTTTTATTATTTAAATTTTATCCTTTCTAGCCCATTACTTACCAAGTCCGCCACTTTTATTTTTTTAAATAAGTAGTATAATTTCTCCCTTTATTCCATAAAATAAATAAGTATAAGATAATTTGTTGATGCCATGTATTGTCATTTTGTTAAATATTCTTTAACTTAGACTTTGAATCTTTTCTTTTTCTGTTTATCTTGTAACGTATTGTGTTCAAGAACCAATTAATTGGGGATTATCTATTGCAGTAAAAAATGAACCTAATATTTTTTTATTTTTAAATATTCCTTAAATTTAAAAAAAATGTAATGATTCACTAATACGTCTAATGTTAATATAATTGTGTTTTATATTAAAATTGAAATCTAGGTCGATTATTGAGTGTGGGTGCCTGGCGTCCAGAAAAATCGAGCACCGGTCTCGTGGCTTTTGCCGGATGTCGATCTGCTGTCCAGGGAGCTACAGAAGCTTTACGCAACGAATTGACCCCCTTAGGGGTGGATGTCGTCATCTTAAGACCAGATGGTTTACAACCGGAGAGAGTATTCGGTCCACCTCAACCACCACAACATCTGTAAGTATTTATTTCTTTCAAGTTTTTATTATGACTATTGAATTCAAAACCTATTTATTTAATCAATGTTAGTTATACTTACATGTTGGTACATCTATTTTTATTTTTTCGAATATTGTAATGTTTTACTACTGAACTCTTATATAAATGGGTTTATGTTATTCCCAGATTAATTATTATTCTATCATATTTGAAAAATCTTTATATATCTCAAAATTTAAATTTAAAATTAATAATATTCTCAGTCAGGCCTTAATAGGATGTCCTTAGATCCTAGATACAATAAAAACTATACTAGCTATACTAATTTACTTATAATATACTATTAGTATTTAGAACATTAATGTCTCTCCCTTCTATTTAAGTGAAGCATATTTATTTATTTCTAAATTATTTTCAAATTTCAATCAAATTTTGCACAATATTTAACGTAATCTATTCTATAAGAAAAAAAATACTAATCAATTTATTATAAAATTTTATATTTAATAAAAATATAATTCTTAATAAATTAAAATATTTCGGGTATGCGTTTTTTTATTTCCAGTTCATTCTGATTCCAAAAATGTGGTTTTCCTGTTGACGTATGTCCCCACCCCCATTCCTCGAACTACCAAGCTCGTATTGCTTTTAATCGTTCACTCTTTTTTTCTTTTTCAATTATTTTTATACCATAATCAGTCACTTTTTATTAAATGTTTTAAAAGTCCTCTGTGATAAATACTATTTTTTTTACATTTTAGTCATTTTAAATTTTTTTTTCTTTTAAAACTAATAACAATTTTTTTTTTATTTTCAATATTCTTTTTTAAAAAAAATTATTTTAATATATTTCTAATTGATTAAAAAAATAATACATATTCAATTCATAATATCATAGGGAAAAATTTGTTCTCTCTTTTGTAGTAATGACGAGGAGACAATTTTACAAATGGAAACAAGTGCTCCTGCTCCATTAATGCCAAACCAAGTGGTGCGAACAGTGGAACAGGCCCTTCTATCCAAAAGGCCACGTGAATATTACGATCTGGTGGCCCAAACGAGGGGAGAATACTGCAGAAGATGGATGGCTGGCATGTTAAGAAATAAACTCGCCAAGCATTAAATGTTTGTGTAATTTACTCCCCCTATCCTTAGCATTCACATTGAATCAATAAAATCATCTTCAATATTTGAGACTGAAATTGATCATTTTTTTTTTCAATACTTGTTTTGTTTGATATTAATTTAATGAAAATCATTTCTTAATTATTTTTTAAACTACTCATATATATTATATTTTATCTATTAATATTTCATTAAATACATTATTAATTCCAAAATAGAATTTGTGCTTGGTTGTCATCTTGGAAATGCATACCTGACACTTTTAATTCTATATTTTCAGAGAACATTAAATTATTTTGCAAACCAAATATATATTGTAATTCTTGATCTTTTTTCTTGATTTAATGGAATTACATTTTTTTTGTTTGTTATAAATGAAAACAATGAAAAAACATCTTTTCACAATGTTTATTTGTTGTGAATAAAAAAAACTTGCTATTACCTATACACTACAATATACTGTTCATTGATGTATACTGACGAAAAAAAGAAAATGCCAGTTTATAATTCCATAAAAACATAAAAGTGTCAATCATTTAAAATTAAAAATTGGTATTAATAAATTAATTTCTTTAATTTTGTTTCATATATTCAGTGGCGTACCGTGAGGTTCTTGCGCCTGGGGGCAACTGAGAAATCAGCGCCCCCTTTCGTGTATATATATATATATAATTTAATTTTTTTTTAAAGAATATTAATGACGAATAACGAAACAGGTTTAACAGATTTTAATAAGCGTATAAATAATATTTATTGACTTACACAAAATACAGTTTAACTTTAAATATTAATTCTTCTTTTGTTCCAAATTGGCTTCCCTAAATTTGGCGCCCGGGGACATATGTCCCCCCCTGCTCCCCCCTAGTTACGCCACTGCATATATTAATGCTGTTGAAAAAAGCACTGCACTAGCTAGACTGTCATTTTCTTTTTTTCGTTAGTATACAATCAGTTATATTTATTTTAAAATTAAATCTTTTGAATTATATATACTCAAAGAATTTTTTATTTGTTAAACTAAAACTAATCAAAAAACATTTATTTAAGTTAAATTATGTACCGAAATTCGCATTAAGCAAATTAATAAATGTATTAATGAGAAACTACACCAAGTATTTAAATACAAATTATCCTTATAGTATTTTAACAATAAAATATAGTTTTAGTTTTATCAAATAAAATTAATTGTTATTTTAATGTATAGTTAAAGAGAAAAAAATTAATAATAACCTTTTACCTTTTTTTTCATTTTTGTCGTATTTCACATTTTTTTTTTATTTATTTATAGTATGCAGCCTATATTCAAATATATTCAGTTCGTCTATTTATTTCAAATACCAATGTGTTAACATTTACACATTTCCAATTCAATGATAATAAAATTGCATTTGAATATTATTCATTGATTTGGATGGAAATGAAGTTGGGGCTGGTTGTTTGAATGGCCAATTGGTCCATTTGCAAATCATTTTCACAGATTTTTTAATTTTTAAACAATCTAATCGATTCATAATTATATTCTATACATATATGTTATATATACATAATTATCATTATGATAAAAGCAATGATGGTTGAATTTATCACATCAATTTTAAGAGACAAGATAAAGAAAATATGTGATTCATTTTATCATTTTATTATTAACTAATAATTTCTAAATTGTTATCTAACATAACAGTAATTAAATATTTTTAGTATTAAATAGAAATATACATTTCCAAAAAAATAAATAAATAAGTTTTAATAAAACTAATACCTACCATTGAATTAATATCTACTAATTTTATTTTATTTGAATTTAATAATTAAATTCTAATATAAAACCATATAAATTTACCCCTAGATAACAAAAAAAAAAAAATAATCTAGAATGTAAATATATATACTTACCACTGTTTTTTTCATTTCTTTAAAATCAGTTAAATAAACAATTTTTAATTTACTTTTTTTCTTATTTTGAAATTAACAAAATGTATAAATAGGGTGAAAAGATAGGTCTTATTTTTATTTTATTATTTAATTTGATTAATTTTTTTCTAAAATTGAAGTATCCTATAATTTGATTTGTTTATTTTTATTTTACATAATTCAACATCCCACTAATTATAAGTACTTTATTTTGTAGAAATTATTTTATAATTCATCATGTATATAATTGTTTATGTATATAGATTTATAAATATGAATGTATTTAAATAAAAAAATTCATTAAAAATAAAAATGTATTGGTTGATTTTTTTATTTTATTTTATTATTAATTATTATCTTAACAAATATTTATAAATAAAATATTTTTTTAGCTAATTGGCTCTATCGATAACATCAAATAGGTAAGTGTTTATATTTATCAAAATTGATTTCTTGGTGATACCAAGTAAATTTATTAACTTGAAAAATAAACAAATTAGTACATTACTGCTTATTAATGTATGTTGATAAATGGCAAAAACTTGACTGCATTGGTAATAAATTATGCTTAATAATAAAAGTGTATGATTTATTCAATAAAAAATTATAAAAATTAACAATTGAGTTAATTAATTTGAAGACTGAATAGCTAAAATATGATCATCTTAATAGTTTTAAAAAATTTTTAATGAAGAATATAAATATTTATAATAAACTAAGATAATATATTGTATTATTGTATAGTTTATTAATATTAAACATGAAATAATAAATATGGTATAATCGACGCATGCGCAGATGCATCTGTCATCGTCAACGGATCAGAAAACAAAAGACTTTGGAAAAGAGAAATTAAAAGTTTTGACAGAGAAATTTTCGATTTGACGCATTGCAAAGGAAACTGACAGGCTGCCATCTTTCGCATAAAACCCCATTTGACTAAGTATTATGTCGGTTAGCTAGTTTCCTATCTTTTAACTTTGTCACTAACACCCCTCCATCCTTCTTTACTTTACATACCTCTCAGCCACTCATAGTGAAAAACTAACTTTTCCAAACCATTTATTTGTATATTTTCAAGTTAATAATTTTTCACTGTCATACTTCAATCCATTAAATATTTATATATATACATATATATATATAAATATATTAACGTGTTGAATTAAAAAGAAATATGAATCAATCAAGTAATGATGGTATCGAAGCATGCGAAATTATAGAACAAGATAATTTAACGGAATCTAATATTAGAAATGAAATTAATGAAAGCCATACAAAGTAATAAATTTTATTTTATTTTTTGTCATATGTATTATCATTACATTTTTATATTATAACTAATATATTTATATTTAATGTTTATTCAATTAATTTTTTAGTTCACGTTGTGATCATTTAAATAATATTATTAACATGAAATGGTTAAGAAAATCAAACGCAAATGAAAGGTATAACTATAAATATATGTATATATATATATATATATATACATATATTTATATAAAGCATTTTATATACTATTATTTAATCATACAAATAATTTTTTATATTTTAGTCATAATTTTAATAACAAACAAATTTCAAGTTTAAATCAAGATTCAAAAGAATTTTTCGGTAAATGTTATTTATTTATTTAATATATTTTCATTTTTATGATATATTTGGATAATTTTTTTATATATTATTTTTTTTATATTTACTTTAAGCATATTTACTTATTTTCAAACATTTAAGAAAATATTGTACAAATTTTAATTTTAACAAAAAGTTTTCTTTTTAATTTATTGAAATTTATTTTAAATTAATACACAAATAAATAAATAATTCTTTTACTATTTACAAATAGGTAAGTCTAGAATCTAGACATTCATGTTACATATTACCGTTCTAGCGAGAGATGGGGTAGATAACATCTCCCCCCTCCCCTACTAAAAGCAGAAACAACTATAATGATTATAAAATAAAGAACTCAAACAAAAATTTTAAATCACTTATTCAGCGCTAATTTGCTTTTATCTGTTATTTGAGATGATTCTATTTTTATATTATTAGTTTATAATTGATTTAATTAAGAAATTATTCATTTTTAATTAAAACATAAATATTTTCTTTTTTTTAAAAAAATATGTACTATAAATAGGAAGAACAGAAGAAATTTATGAAATTCCATATGAAAATGTAGTCGAAATCGATAGTTTTTCTGAGGGAATAACTCTTTGTTCTAGTCCTGTAGTTACAGGTAGTTATTATTTTTTTAATATTATTATTTTTACAGTAATCACTTAATTGTTAAAATTAAATATATCTATAATATAAACAAAATTAATTTAAGAATATTTCATTTGTTAATTTATTACACCTTTTTATTACATAAAAGACTCATATATATTTTAAGAGAATAAACATTATATTTCTGTGAAATATATGCATATTTTTCGTAAGAGTGTTTTTTGTAATAAAATAATTAATCCATCAACATTTTTCTACTCATCCTTTTAACGGTAATGCTCTCACATTTAGAGAGCTAACATAATCCTCTTTCTATAAAAAAGAAGATAGAAACAACTTAAAAAACTTAAATTTTAAAATAAATCTATTATCAAATATTATAATTTTTAAAAAAACTCATTTTAAACATAATGATACTACTTTAGTATATATATAATTTATTTATTATATTTTGGTGTATAAATTTGAATTATTTTTTTTTAGTTGATGATACCCAAGATAATCAATCAATATTTGAAGTGGTTCAATTATCAAATTCTAAATCAATTGAATTAAATATCCCTGTTTTAAAAGATGATGAAAAGTCATCATTATCTTCAACAATTAATTCAGTGAAAAATACAATTGATTTAGAAATGATTGAAGAACAATTTCATGAATTTGAAAATCTTCCTGAAGATCAAATTCAAGAACTGAAATACAGTCCTGAAGAGGAATTACAAGAAATAGAACCTCTCATTGAAGAAGAAATTCAACAACAAATACTTACCCAAAAAGATAGATTTCAAGAATTAGAATCTATTTCTGAAGAAAAATTTCAAAATGCATTATCCTCTCAAGAACATTTACAAAAATCAGATTCAAGATCAATTCTTACTTCTGAAGGATATACTCTTGAATTAAAACAAACTCAAGAATTAAAACATGATTCGGAGGAACAAAATCAAGAATCAGAACCTTTATCTGATGAGCAAATTCAACAAATTCCCACTCCTGTAGGACAAGTTCTAGAATTAAAACATGACTCAGAAGAACAAAACCAAGAACCAGAACCTTTATCTGATGGGCAAATTCAACTAACTCCCACTCCTGTAGGACAAGTTCTAGAATTAAACTCTGTCTCAGAAGAACACAACCAAGAATTAGAACCTTTATCTGATGAGCAAATTCAACAAAATTTCACTTCTGAAGGACAAGTTCTAGAATTAAACTCTGTCTCAGAAGAACAAAACCAAGAATCAGAACCTTTATCTTATGAGCAAATTCAACTAACCCCCACTCCTGTAGGACAAGTTTTAGAATTAGAACCTGATTCTGACAAACAAATTGTACATACAACACCACCTCCTGAAGAACAAATTCAACATTCTCAAACATCTTTTAACAAGCAAACTGAAAATTCTGTTCTTATTCCTTTTAAACAAATTCATCAACCAAACACACTGTCTGATAAACCCAATCAACAATTAATTTCTCCAATTAATCAACCAATTCATCAATCTTCTAATCAACAAGTTAAAAAATCAATGCATTCCTGCGAGAAACAAAATCAACAAACACTTCCTCTCCGTGAAAATGAAAATAAACAATCTTTATCTCATCATGAAAAACAAATTCAACAATCTATCCCTTCACATGAAAAATATATTGAAAAATCGATACCAGTTGTAAAACAAACTCAAAACTTTGAAAAACCAATTCAACAATTTATTCGTGAACAACATGTTCAAAAATCTATGCCTTCACGTGATCACCAAATTCATCAATCCATTCCTCCATACTGCAAACAAACTCATCAATCCATTCCTCCATACTGCAAACAAACTCATCAATCCATTCCTCCATACTGCAAACAAACTCATCAATCCATTCCTCCATACTGCAAACAAACTCATCAATCCATTCCTATATATGATCAACAATTGGAACAACCGATTGTGGGTATTCAAAAAATTCATCAACGACAAATTAAGAAATCTTTTACTACAAATCCAAATCATCAATCAATACCTTCACGGGAACAACGAACTCAAAAATTAATTTCTACCTCTGAACAACAAATTCAACACTCTAAACCAGGGAATAATCATGAAAATACGAAATATGACCAACTAAATGAGATAGAAAAAGTAAATATGAAGTCATTTAAAAAAGAATTTCACCCAAAATCTGAATTGAAAACGAATGATAAGAAATTTTTTGGACGATCTTTTATAAATACCTCTTCAAATTATAATAACAATGAAATTGAATCTAAAAATGTTACTATTTCGAATTGTCAAGCCAGCTATCAAACTAAATCATCCACTAACACATATCAATACATAAATTCATCAAATGACCAAAATATAATTTCATCTAGTTCGAATGTTAATTATAAATACACTAAATCTTATAATAATTCGAATAACAGTGGAAATAATTGCCAACAACAAAAATCTCAACATAATATGATGAATAAAAAAACTATTTCAAATCAAACATTATATACAAATAAACAAAATGGCATTTATCCAACCAATTCATCTCCTTCAAAATCGAATCAACAATATTCTAAAGTTGTAAATCAGCCACATTATCATCAACAGAAGAGTGGCAAAACATGGACTGATGGTAATACTTATAAAACCACTGCAACTCTTCAAAATCAAGACAATAACGACCAGCAACATTGCTATGTCTCACATTCTTCAGAACAAATACATAATTTTCAAAATAGTGATTTTTCACAAAATTCTTCTCATTGTAATTCTCAGATATATACTAACAATAAACTAAATAATCCAAACACAATCATTTCAAATTATCCTAAAATGGAAGATCAAAACTCAACACATTGTCATAATAGAATTACTGAAAATTATGAAAATGATCAGGATAAACATTTACTTTTGGAGGATAATAAAGTAAAATATCCAAAAGGAGTTGACAAATCAGATGAGTATAGAATAAATTATCTAAAATCCTTTGGAAGAGGTCAAATTTTGCATGATATGCGGGAATGTAATACAATGGTGGGTGGAAATTTTTCCTCTAATTCGAATGTGACAAACCTATGCGAACGAGAACCAACACCATCTATTTCTCCATCTCAATTTATGTCCTCCAAGAATAATAATAAAGGTAAAATTACACATGATCAGAATGCAATAAATAATTTACAAGATCAAGTTATTGTTTTACAAATGCAAGTATCTTATTTATTAAATAAAGTAAAAGAATTGACCACTGAAAATAATCCATGTAATGTATGTTTACCACATAATCATACAAATAAACCTGCACAATCAGCATCTGTGCCCCATTGCAACTATGCTTATTCTAATGCATATATTGAACCATGGCTTTTACATCATCACTAATTATTATTAAATATAAAAGTTTAAAATTCTAATTAATAATTTTCTAACATTTATTTTTTCTTAACATTGATATTTAAATCAAATATAAATAAAAGTTATTATTTTGTTAAAAAACAATAATAATAATTTTGATAAGGTCCGTTTTTAAATGAAAATTTAAAAACTTAACAATAATCATTCAATCAATTTTAAAAACATTGATTATATATTTTTCATATTTTCTATTAAGATTTTGTATCTTAATTGATTTTTCTTTTCTGTATCCAGGTAAATAAAGAATTTAATGATAATTATTATTAAATATTTATTTATTTCTATTGTATAATTAATTTAAAATTTTTTTTTCTTTCAAAGGGTTTATAAAATTATAGTTTAAATTCTTCTATTTATAAGTATTTTCTTGTTTCTTAAAAAAAAATTAAATTTTGTTTTTTTATTTAAAATTCAAATCGTTTATTATTGAAAACATTTTTACTTTGAAAATTTGACATTTTCCTCATACATATAATTATTAAAATAGATTATCTTCAATTTTTTTTCTCAACTTCAATTGTTAATTATTTTTTATTTTATCTATATTAAAATAAGATTTTTTATAAGTCTTTTTCATTTTTTATAATATTTTTGACTTCAGAATTATTTTTTTGTTTTGTTGGAAGAAAATTTTCAAGAATCAACACAATAAAAATTTTATTTTTTTCAAAAATAAATATTGTTACTCAATTAGAATTTATTGTTTAATATTGTAATTTGTTATGTTATTTGAAGTTATTCAATGTGCTTAAATTTCTCTTAATAAAGTTTGTTACTTTTGTATATTAAGTTTAATTTCTTATTATTTATAAAATGCTTATAAGAAAATATTTTTCTTTAAATTCTGCTAGACTAGCCAATTCTGTATTAAAATTTAACAACTGCTCCAGTAATAGATATCTTAGCTGAAATTTTATAATTTTTCAACTTTTGCATCTTATATTTCAATCAGATAGTATCAAAATGTTCTTATGCCAAAATTCCAGAGTAGATATATTTTAAAGAAAAACAAAATTTTTTATATATATATAATAAAATAAAATATATTCTTATAAGTTCTATTAAAGATTTTTTCAGTATCTTGATTTTATTATAAAAATATAAATGTAAAAAAATGGCATTCGTTAAGGATGAAAAAATAAACTAAATTAAATTCGAATTTCGTTGTTTCAAGAGGATGTTTGATAAGAAATCATTTTGATGAGTGAGTATGATAACATAGGTCTTATGGCCATCTAAACCCATCTTGAAATCAAAGTGGAAATTGTGTTTTTGCTCGACGTTCTCAATCTCGTAAGCGTTCTCTTCTCTCTGATGGATTGATGGATGCAACAAGATGATGATGACCGTCATCAACCCGAAAGCATTCCCATTTCCGTAGAAACGTCTCCAGTCCTCTCTCTTTCTTCCCAGACTTCCTTTACCTTCGGTCAATAATTTTAAATTGAAGAAATTTGTACAATTTTGATTTATTTAAAAATATTATTTATGTTTAAAGTGAAAGAAAAACAGATAATTTTTTAAAATTAAATTTCACATACATTTAATTATTATTTAATATAGAACTGTCCAAACTTTTCTCTACGATACCCCAAAATGGAACTAAATGTCGGGCTATCTTAAAAAGGACTCGAACTCGTGGTGGTCATGGCGAATCACCATTCTTTTGATAAGACAACGACATGGAAGGACAAGTCCAAACTTTTTCCCTTAAGTGTGAGATTAATGAATATGCGAATTGAAAACCCTTATTATGTGATGATACTATTAATTTTTATTTATAAAAGTTTATTCCAAATACACTAATACTAAACAAATACTTATACTTGGTATCAGATAATTTATGCTTCGATATTTGATGGTATCGTTACTTTTACGAAAAAATTGGATCAAATGGGTAGTTCCAAGTAATAAAAAAGACATGATAAATTATTAATTTGATTTAAATATGTCAGTTGATTAAAAATGATTCTATGCAAGTTTCGAAACATGAATGGGATGATGACCATGAATAAAAAAAAATTTAAAATTTGAATTGGATTAAATAACATAATAAATTATATTTAAATTAAATTTGATTAATTATAAATTAAAATTAATAAATAATATTTATTGAACCAGCGCGTGTTTGGCTCTTTGTTGATGGCACCTCGTCACGTGCTGGCGCGTGATTTGCAGTGTTAATTTAATTCCAGTACTTTCAGCAATTCAATCAAGCTGAAATTCTATATCAGCAGTTGTATACAATTATTAATCATGTGAAAAACTATCAAACATATATCTTTATTTTTACGGTCAGTTTAGAGGAAAAAAAATGAAAACGTAGTAGGCAATAACCATCTTCCGGATGAGCTACATTTCTCAAATGTTGATAGAAAACTAGGAATTTTGAATAATGCCCGTGTACCAAAATTCATTATTCTAGCTCAAACCCTTTTTGCATACTCTTGTCTACACACACACACACACAGAGAGAGAGACAGACATTATTCTCAACCTTAGTGAAAATGACTCAGGGACCTTCAAAACATAATAAAAAACTCGACATCGAAAATTGGCGAGATAGTAAAAAATTAACAAAATCTGGTGAGCTTTTTTTCCGATACTTTTGTCCAGATATTTATGATACCAGTATCGATACCAGTTTTTTTTTAATGAGCCTACTCTTGCACCATAATATTAAATAATAGACTGATCAAAATATAATCTAAATTAGAGGCGCTTTCATTAGTAATTAATCATGAGAGCATCACAAAAAACAATTCATTCAGCGGGTCCACAAATGTTACATATCGATACCACTTACGGGTCATGATTATTTATTAATTTGTCTGGTTTTCAAATTAATTGTAATATTTTAGATTTTTAAATACAAAAAAAATTAATATATGTATTTATTTTTTCTCTCTATTAATTATTTTCATTTTTAGGGAGTACCTATAATAGAAACAATTTGGAAATATTTTTACTATTGTAGTTTATATTTTTTCTATATTTTATATTCTTTTTTCGTTATTTTGTAATGTATGTAATTATTTGTTTAATTAATATTTTACTGAAAGAAGAAAGTATAAAATATATTAATTGTAATAATAATTCCCCCTGTCTTCTCTAATCAAATGTTTGGGTTAGCTATTTTTCAAAGGTGGCTTCAGTACTTAGTATATTTGGTAAACAATTTTTCCCTCTTTTAATATTTAGCTGGTATTTATTATAATTTATTTATGTTTATTTGATAGTAATTCTATATGGATACAAATTTAATTATCATACGAGTAAATAAAGGGATTATCTCCGAGAAAATGACATTGGATATTTTTTAAAATGAAATATTATGAAAAGTAATTTCTAAGAGAAAAAGAAACAAAGTTATTTGTTTCAAAGCGGTAAATTTATAATCTTGAATTAAAAATATGTTTGTAATATAAATAAATAAAGTTGACTTCTTATGAGCTTGTAAACATGAAAAATAAATTGGATTATAATAGTTGGAGCTCATTTGTAATAACTTAGGTGCTTCACAACAATTTCACTTTGATATAAATATTTCAGTTATTAATAAATTTTTTATAAAATTTATATAGGGAATATAAGGATTTGTTTTAAGAATTTATAAAATCTTGAATGTCTCCACTCGACTATCTCGCAAATTTGAATTGGATTAATTAACATATATTATATATTTAAATTAAATTTAATTAATAATAAATTAAAATTAATATTTATTAAACCAGCGCGTGTTTGGCTCTTGTTGGTACTTTCAGCGATTCAATCAAGTTGAAATTTTATATATATTGCAGTTTTATACAATTTCTAATCATGTGAAAAACTATTGAATATATATCTTTATTTTTACGGCCACTTTAGAGGAAAAAAAATGAAAACGTGGTAGGTAATGACCCACTTCCGGTTGTGCTAGATTTTTCTGGCGAGATAGTAACAAGAGATTCTGAAAAAACAACTATGATATGAAAGTTGGGTTGTTTAATTTTAAATTTGCCAATTTTTTTTTATATTTTTTTTTTGTTTAAATTAACTCTTACTTAAATACTTTTTATTCTTTATTTAATTAAATAAATTCATCATTTGTCCAATTAAGAAAAGATAAATAGAGAATTAAAGATATTCAACAATTTTTGTTATTTAAAATTTTTTGTTTAATTTTACAATATTGAATAGCTAGTAATTTGGATTAAAGACAAATCATTTATAAATATTGAACAATTTTGATTTCATATATGAATGTAAAGAATAGAAAATAACTAATTTATATTTTTCTTTAAATTTGATTAATAAAGAATGATGGCTTATTTCGGTGTTCATTTCTGTTCCGCTAGACACAATGTTCAATAAAGCAACCCTGGGTTTCATAATGTTAAAAAGATTTTTGCTTATTTAATTAAACAAAGGGAGATAATATCTTTATTTAATTTTATTAAAATTCTTTTCAATATATATAAAAAATATCTTAATTAAATTTTTTTTTCATAAATTTAAAAAGATGTTAATACTATATATGTTACTAAATTCTTTTTCATTTTTATTTTATTTCTTTTATTTCTACCTACATATAATAATTGTCAAGAATCTTTCATATAAAAATAAAATTGTTTCTTTAACTTTATGTAACACTATGTTAAAATTACCTATATATTACAATTAACAAGTATAATTTAAATAGTTAGTTGAATAGTTACAAATGATTTTATTGAATTATACCCCTATCGATAATTAAATCATCATAAAAAATTTTCCCTTAATTTTTTCATGATTTTAATAATTTTTTTTTTAATTTAAACTTATTTTTTTTTTAAATTCAACGAGTTATTAACAGTGTTTTAAATGGGCAAACCAGATGAAAAATCTCTTGAGAAGCGAGTGGGCAAAAAGCGACTGATGAGGCCCGTTTTTTGTCAATTTTTACGGTCAAAAAAATTCACAAAAAAAATCATTAAGAGCATTTAATTATTATTCATATTTTATTATTTTAGAGAAGTCATAGATTAAAGGTATGTGCCTTTATAGAGTACCCCGTGATTTGAGAAGAAGATAGAAAAAAATGAATTTTCATCAAAATCCATGAATTGGAATACCAATTGCTCCCTCTCCGAATTTAGCCCCGAGTGACTATTTCATGTTTCCAAACCTGAAGAAATGGCGCTGCGGAAGGAGATTTGACTCCAACGATGAAATTCTCACAAAGAAATCTATTTTGATGTCTTCGACAAATCTTATTTTTTGGAAGGAATAAAAAAATTGGGGAAACATTCGGCGAAATGTATAGAGCTTAAAGGAGACTACTTTGAAAAATAAAATAATTTTTTATCCATAAACCTGTGTTTCATTCAAAAATTCACGGACTTGTTAACCTGTTTTCGCAATATATAATATATATATAAATTATAATTATATATATATAAAATAATAATATAAAAATATTTATATGTTGTAATAAAAATTAAAATGCTATCTATTAATTTGAATTATTTAATTATAGAAAAGATAATATATAGAAATATAATATTTTATTATTAATAAATATTTTTCTTTTGAACAACGATAAGGTATGTACTTCTTGGAAAACGATAAAAACATAAAATAGAATATTTTTTTTTATTTAGTTAACTTTGTACAGTGAGAAGGACAAGACACCGTTGGATCTTTTAAGTGATGGTAAGTAATATAATTAATAACTATTTTATTAATTAATATTAACATATATTAAATTATAATCGTTATTCATTATACTAATATATATAGGATATATTTTTAAGTTTCCACGGTAGAGTCTTATGGATAGGACATTTCCCTTAAGCTTGTAGACTCCATTGGAAAGGAAATTTTTTCCCTTTATGGGATCTGATATGAGATTCACTCATCCTATAAAAATTAGGAAGCTACTTTAAATAAGATGTAGCAGCCTCCGATCAAGAAAATCAAGATCAAGGTTGAAAGGATTATTTGATCTTCACCATTTAGATGATAACAAGCTCAAAAACCAGAATGGAGTTTTGAATAGGGTCGACAGAACATAAAGGTTCTATTGGGGCTTGATGGGGAATTTCTCCTTTCAATTATGATTAAAAGACTAAAGGATTTCTTGACGAAATAAAAACTAAGTAAAAAAGTAAATACAAACATTTATCAACAGATCATGTTAGTTTCCATAGCATTAATATTTATTAAATTTATATTTATTGCACATTTATATATTTATATAATAATCGTTCATGTTTTAAGGTATTTTTTAAGGAATTTCTCATTGGAATTTTCGTTTTAAATTTTCAATCTAAATAAAATAATATTTAACTTAATTTTTTTTTTTGATTGCGTTATTTTTTTTTGTTTTTGTTTTTGAAAATTAATAATTAGTAATTTTTTAATATAATAAAATATTTGATAATATTTATTAGCTATATTATTGAATGCGAAAGATTTTAAATTATTATTAAGCTTTGAAAATAATATTAGCTCTACTATTACTACTAATATAATACAAATATCACTAAAAAAGTAGATTTTTATTTTATTGACACTATTTATAAGGTTGCCCATTTTATTTAATTTTATTAAATATTTTTTAACTAAGATGTCCTACGATGATATAAATTAAACATTGATTTATTAAACCATGTTCATTTTTCTGAGGACATCAATACAAAATGTTCATAAAATAAAAGAAAGTGAAAATAAGCTGGAGTGTCTCCACTCGACTATCTCGCAATTTGAATTGGATTAAATAACATAATACATTATATTTAAATTAAATTTAATTAATTATAAATAATAAATATTAAACCAGCGCATGTTTGGTTTTTTATTGATGGCACCATGGCACGTGTTGGCGCGTGAGATTTGCAGTGTTAAAAAATTAATTCTGGTACTTTCAGCGATTCAATCAAGCTGAAATTCTATATATAGCAGTTTTATACAATTATTAATCATGTGAAAAATTATCAAACATATATCTTTATTTTTACGGTCACTTTAGAGGAAAAAAAATCAAAACGTTGTAGGTAATGACCCTCTTCCGGTTGAGCTACATTTCTCAAAAGTTGATAGAAAACTATGAATTTTGAATAATGCTTATGTACCAAATTGCATCATTCTAGCTCAAACCATTTTTGCGTAATCTTGCCTACATACATACACACACATACACACATACACACACACACACAGACATTTTTCTCAACCTTAGTGAAAATGATTCAGGAACCTTCAAAACGTATAAAAACATCAAAATCTCAACATCGAAAATTTTCGTTATCGTAATACTATCTCTGGCGAGATAGTAAAAAAGAAAATATTCTACTCAAAAGTGATCAACAAAGGAGTTTAACTATATACACTGAACCCCTAGTGGACGAGGCCATTTTACTATATTTTAAATCAGAACACAAAAATATATGAATGTTTGAATATACGGATTGAATTAAAATGAAACAAAACCTTTTGAATACATATTTTCAACCAAATACTATGGATTTTTTCGGGGGTACAGAACACAGAGCCCCCTGTATAGGTGCGAAGAACGCTAAGGGCGGTCTGATAAGCTAGTATTATAATAACACATTAAAATATAATATATTAAATATTTGTTAAATTTCACCGTAATGAAGTGTTTTTCCCTTTAATTTTAAATTAAATGTGTTATTGTGTTATTGTCTTTTGTAGCTACTTTACTTTATAAAATAATTTCTTCTTGTATGGTAAATAATTTTATTTTTGTAGAAGGAATGTGAGTATTAGTACTTAGAATATATATATATATCGCTCACCTCAAATTGGAGAAAGAAATATCAATGTAGGGCAAAATTGGATTACCCTCGGACTGGTTTTGGTTTCTAAAATTATTTCTAGGATTATTAATATTATAAGAACGAAAGGAATTGACTAACCTCGGATATGAAAGGGGAAGAGGTTCGATAAAAAAATCCCAATTGTACATATCCCATGAAATTATAATTTTAGAAAATCTTCTAAAATTTACCAGCGTGAGGCAATAAAAGTTGACTAATGGTCTGACCTTTTTCTAGGGTGGGCTTATTGTCTGAGATATTCTCTGTCATATTGATTAATAGCAGCCATACAGATAGGATTTCTTATATCCAATACATTACAAATATCTTTTGTCAGTAATTTGTATCAACATTATAAAATTTATTTTTTTTTAATTAATAATAATTCGAATCAATTTTATATATAGATTCGCATTAATCAATTTATTTATTAAAATTTGTTTTGATTAATAAATTGTTAATTATATATAGATAATAATATATTAATTTATATCTATATTCACTAACTAACGATTCACTTAAGCTTGAGAAGGGATTGTTTTAATTTGTATTTAAAGATTCATTCATTTCTTCTATCTATTTATCTATCTCTGTGGCTCTACGGAACTCGAAAGTTCTTGACGGCAGTAACCACATTTCTCCAAGTGTCCCTATCCTGAGCCATAACCATCCAACTCTTACCCTCTCTCACGTCCCTTTCTACATTGTCCACCCACCGCGTCCTTGGTCCCAATCGGTCTCCCCACCAATATATTTTTCGCCATTCTTTCATCTCCCATTCTAGCCACGTGCCCTGCCCATCGCAGCTTTCTCGATTTTATAATCCTAACTATGGCTGGAGATGCATAGAGGTCATACAATTTCTCATTATGCAACCATTCCCCGGTGTCCTCATCTTTTTTTTGGCTCATAACTGCTGCGAAGAATCCTATTCTCAAATACTCTAAATCTACTCTCGTCTCCCAGCGTCATAGACCATGCCTCACAACCCTATAACATAACAGGCAAAATAATTGTTTCAATTCGTTTTTTATAGAAACATTAATTTTTGATTTTAATTTAATTTTTAATATTTAATTTTATTTCAAGTTAAAATCGAAGGAAAATATAAAATAATATCCCTCAATTTTAGAAACAGTACTTCTTACAGAATTATAACTCAAAGGATAAAAACCAATGATTATTAAAATATTATTTTGTAAACATTTTTTATATAACTTTAATATAACTTATTGATTATAAACTCTTATTTTTATTATTTTTTAAATTTTCTTTTACTATAAACCTATTTCTTAAATTCTTCATAATTGACATTTCATTTTATTTTATATTATATATATAGATATATATATATATAGGGCTTCTAGACCTTCCTTTGGCAAACCTTTCTATCTCTTTCTCTCCCTTATGTTTGATGTGTATTAATTTCTTTCAAGCATTGATTAAACTTAAGCATCCTTCAGAAGAAATGCCACATGTTTGTTTAGGAAATTAAACGGGATGGCATTTATATACTGGAGTCCTTTAAATTCTGCCGCTTGCTCATCGGGTCACTACTCCCTTAAATGTGGAACGTTGTTAATTAAACATTTTACTAAAGATAGAGTCCTACTTGAAAGGTTATTTTTAAGTAGAAATATAAAAATATGTCTTTCATAAAATATAGAGGGGGACAATTGAACCTCTTTAATATATTAATAATGTATTTTATAAAATAAAACAATATATTTTTTTTAATTAATAGATACAAATTTGTTTTTTTAATATTAGTTCAAAAATTTTTAAGATAATTATATATAATAGAATTTGAGTGAAGAGTTTATGTTTTTATTTGGGACCTATACTTATGGTTGTATGAACTTTTTCCTAGTGACTGGGAAACTTAGGCACCCTGCTTAAGTCCACAGGTAGAACAACGGTTTGAATGACACTAACCTTTTATTATTATTATTTATATTAGAAGAATTAATAATATTTCTAAATTATTTAACAACTGAATATTTAAAAAGATGTTTTCTTGTCGCTGGATGGTTTATATCATTTTGTAAAGTCAGTTACAATGTTTAAGTTCTAAACTAAAGAATAGATTCTTGGTGAGGAGGAAGATGGTTTGAGCTCTTATTAACTTTTGCTTTTCAATCCCGATTTCTGGATTTTCTTATTAATCCAATTTGCTTAAGCACCAAAAAGGAAAGAAAGAGTATGGAGAGGGTTGAACTGAAGCTTAGTAATGTGGATTTGCTCTCTTTGGATCTTTTGCAAATTCACCCTTTCTATATCCTTTTCTTTTCTTTAATCGCCCCCTCTACACACGAAGCTAAATTAAATCCTATTAGAATCTTCAATGTGCTTGCTTGCTCTTCGAAACTTGCAAATGATCATTTTGAATTACTTTCTCTTTTCTTTTGTTTATTAATTAATTAAATTAATCCATTATTTAAATTAAAGACTTAGGAAAAAAAATCCACAATATTCATAAAAATAATAATAAAACAGAATTAATAATAAATCAATCAAAATAAAATTATTTTTGTATTAACATATTTACTACCATTTCAAACTAAGATCGGAATTGACGTCACGCGAACTTTTTGTGCTCATCAATGTATAATACATCCCAGGACAAATATTATAAAACATGGTATCATGATTTGTCAACTGCAGAATACATGCAAATTTAATATAATATATATGACGGTAGTGAAAGGACTAAAAAATACAATGCTTCCCCTATTTAGGATTGAAATATTATGTCTAAATGGACAATTATTACAATACTGTTCTGTTCAAAGGACATAATAATTAGGGGAATAAAATCTGCAATCTATCAAAATAGAAGCCACCTGTCCTTACATCAGCGGGCATTGGAAAAGCATTAAATGATGAGATATTCTTTTTGATTCAAAGAAAAACTACAAACTGCAAATATTATAAATAAAATAAAAAATATTTATGTTGTATCCACGGGTCATACTTTTCTGTCTTTCAGTGCATTAATACGTACATTTAAGTGCTGTATGTTTTATGTCTATTTTTTTAATTTATGTTCTTTTAAATTATTTGAAATTGACTCATATGTTTTGTCGGTTATTGATTATAATTAATAATCTTAATCTTAAATATTCATAGTTCATAAGGAATTATTTTTTTAAAGTACCGAGAGAGAGAGAGAGAGAGAGCTGAGAACCAGGTATTAATATTATCAGCCAAACCCGATAATAAGGAATATTTTTTTTTAACGACCGAGCGGCCGCTCGGTGAACCAGGTACTATAGTACATAAACATATATGCTAAATATATTATATATAAATAAATAGAACCAAAAATGAGGGTAGCAATAAATTTAATTAAATGATAATTTCATAAGTTATATAAATGTCAACCTAATTTCACATTTAAGTTTTCTCATTTCGAGTTTAACCAAGAAATATAATTTTAAAATTTTCTTTGAATATATCATTTTATCTTCTTTTCATCTCTTTCCATCTTTTTACTTGCCTTCCTCTATTCCTTTCCACTTAAAAATACACATATAGTCACATTTTCCTTTTTACTATCTCGTAAGAGATAGTATTGTGATCACGAAAATTTTCGATGTTGAGATTTTGATGTTTTTATACGTTTTGAAGGTTCCTGAATCATTTTCACTAAGGTTGAGAAAAATGTGTGTGTGTGTGTGTGTGTGTGTATGTATGTAGACAAGATTACGAAAAACGGTTTGAGCTAGAATCATGAAATTTGAAATTATTCAAAATTCGTAGTTTTCTATCAACTTTTGAGAAATGTATCTCAACCGGAAGAGGGTCAATACCTACAACGTTTTGATTTTTTTCCTCTAAAGTGACCGTAAAAATAAAGATATGTGTTTGATAATTTTTCACATGATTAAAAATTGTATAAAACTGCTATATAGAGAATTTCAGCTTGATTGAATCGCTGAAAGTACCAGAATTAATCTTTTAGCACTGCAAATCTCACGCGCCAACATGTGACGTGGTGCCATCAACAAAGAGCTTAACATGCGCTGGTTTAATAAATATTATTTATTAATTTTAATTTATAATTTATAATTAATTAAATTTAATTTAAATATAATTTATTATGTTATTTAATCCAATTCAAATTGCGAGATAGTCGAGTGGAGTCACTCCAGCTAATTTCATCAAAATAAACTTTCATTTTCTGTA
The DNA here is from genome assembly GCA_963082975.1 of Labia minor. Lineage (NCBI taxonomy): Eukaryota > Metazoa > Arthropoda > Insecta > Dermaptera > Spongiphoridae > Labia > Labia minor. Next base: position 41,919,800 of record OY720345.1, read on the forward strand.
AATGCATATATATATTATATAATATTTCTGATCTCCTGGGATCAATCAAGTTACATTACCCCCAAGAGAGATTTTTTTAAATAACATTTTGGATCTAACATACATTTATTTCCATATCGAATTATACAAATTTTGATTTATTTGTTGTATTTGAAAGCGATCATGTTTGGAATATAATATCGTTTGACTCTCACTGTTCAATTTTCAATGACTCTGGCACATGGATCCGGGTGATTTTGAATGATGATGTGGGTTATGTTGATTTTAATGGCATCAGACAGGTATGGCTTATTGGCACTTTTTCAGGAAAACCCTCAAGAAAATCACTTGATGCTTCTTCATGGCGATTTCATTTCTATGAGAGTTATCCACACCTTCAAGACATTCACGTAGTTTGAAAAATATAATCCACTTTGTCACACGTAGTACCGTCCTGCAAATGCTATATCTCGCCTACATAAATATCATTAAAATTGGGTCAGATGTTCGTTCTGTTACTTCACCAGACTCGTTTTCAAAAAAATACGGGCAAATATAGGAATTTTTTATTTATTTTTGTTAACGTATCGTTCATCCAAAAATGCCCCTCGTGGTTAAAAAAGAATTGGGGTATTTTAGGTTTACAGTAACGAAAACTCATTTTGATAATAATGATCTTAGTCATCTTAATGATAATAATCTTTTGGGCGTGCTGCTCAATCTTGTAACTTAACATGATGATTTAGCATCCTTGACATATAAATGTGTGAACTATCAAGAAACGAGTATTTTAATAATTTAACAGACCTTATGTCCATCTGTATTATAAATCGGATTTTTAATGAATGTTTGCATTCACTGCAAGAAATAAATGTTTATTCCTATTTTTATTCATGTTTTAATTATCAGATAGACTAATTATTGTGAATTAACCTCGAGAGTTAATTTAATTATACGCGTATATTCAATATGATAATAAATAAGATATAAAATATGTGCTGATATTAATGATGTATAGATTATAATAATAATATAATTACAGAATGAGATGGAAATATACAATATATTTTATTAATTTATTTCTAAAATAACAATAATAATACTTGTAATATAATAACATATCAATGAATCATTAACAAAGAATAATTATAAATTAAAGAATATAAATTATCTATGGATTCAATAACAAATCATTTCAAAACAAATCTAAATGCAAATCAATCAACAAATACAAATATTGAATAAATAAAATTAAAAAAAATATATTTTTTATGCTTTAATTATAATTTGATGACTTATATTATAATATTTTGTAAAAATATTATTCATTTAGCAAATAGACATGGGTAGTGTTTGTTAATTGAAAAAGCACCTGATCCCATAAAGAAAATTCAAGCCTAGTACGGTTTATTTCATTGAAACCGTTTTTCAACTTTTATCAGATGTTTACATATGAAAAAACCCTCGCATTTCTTTCGGTGTGGCTGTTTTTAACTTTAAGTTCTTATGTTCTTAAGGACATTATACCTTAAAACTGAGCCAGGGAAGTTTCAGCCATATATTATATGTAGGAGTAAATTATATAAAAAATAAGGTGTTTGAATAAGTTCTCGCTGTTTTCTAACAGTTGGCGTTTCCAGTAATATAAGTGGATGATATTTCTGAAACGAACGCATTTCCAGGAAATACTGTTCGTATTCTTGAACGCGCCAGTGTGTTTCTGTTTGCCACAGTGCCGACTACATTTTGTTCTGAGTGCTTAAAGATGTCGAGTTTTGTGCTACGAAAAGAGTATTTGCGGGGAATTCTATTGCATTATTTTATACAGAAGAAATCAGCAGCTGAAGCACACCGAATGCTTGTTGAGACGTATGGGGAACATGCTCTGTCGGAAACGACTTGCAGAGACTGGTTTCGACGGTTCAAAAATGACGATTTTGATCTTCAAGATAAAGAACGTTCTGGGGCACCGAAAAAGTTTAAAGACGAAGAATTGGAGGGATGGGAAAAAGTAGTGTCATGTGACGGGCTGTACTTTGAGTGACGTGTTGTGCACCACATTGTGTAAATAAAACATTGATTTTCACAAAAAAAAAACAGCCAGAACTTATTCAAGCACCTTATATAACTCTTGATTTTTCGATAATTCAAAATAAAATAAAAATATAATAAAGAAAATTAAATATTTTAAATCTTTAATTAATAATGTCTAATATACGTAGGGACATAATTCAATTTGTAGATTTAATACTAAATCCTGAATATGAAGGAAAGGCATTAAATTAGAACATTTCTACATATATTATTAGAAAACGTCTATTTCCAAGCTGAATGAAAGACATATTCTATATCTAATTACGGACGTTAAGTGGAGAAGTTAAGGGGTGGTTGGGGGAGGTGAAACCCATTTGGCTTAACATCACCAACACCTGCTGCTTTAAATACAATGATTAATGGGATCAACGATCAATTTCATGAGAGTCCCTTCATCACCCTTTTATATTCCCCCGACTCGCTATTATTTTTCATTTTCATTAATAAGCCTCTTTTTTTGTTAATTTTAATTTCACTCGCCTAAAATGAAAGGGGTAATCTGGGGGTAATCAAATGGAAATTGATCCAGATATTTAAAAAAATGGCGAATGAGCTTAACTTTGAGATTTTGTTAAAATTTACAAATTAATTATATTTTTTACAAGTTTTATTAAACAAAACAACCACATCCTCTCCAAAAAATAGACACACTTTTTAATAAAATACTTACAATTCTCTTTCAGAAGATATTCGTATTTATAATATGAGAAATATATTTAAAAATAATTCATTATATATATATATATATATATTATGCATAATTAAAGTGCTGGGGTTATATTAGAGAATTTTAGTTTCTGAATATTATAAAATTAGTAAAATAAAAACAACAAATATCCATTAAAGTTGAGTATAAGGATGGAAAATTCAAGACATTATGGATGAAAAAAATTTTACAAATAGAAAATATTTCTACGTAAAATCTAGATAGTCAAAAGTGTATTTTATTTTTAAAAATATAAGTTTTTGTAGCATTCTAATTCCGTTTGTCCTCTTTCTGTGAAAAAGAATATTAGATATATTGAATTTATATAATTTTTTATATATTTTATACAATTATTTAATATTATATACTAGCTGCTCAGAGCTCCTTCGTTGCTCTTCACATCTAGACGGGGGCTCCGCCCCCTGTACCCCCGAGTGGTACGTAGTATTTGGTTGAAAGTAGTAAAAGGTTTTCATCCATTTTGTTTCAAACAATGTATAACATAAAACATTCATTTCTTATTGTGTGATTATTTAAAATATATTTTAATTTATTTAGTAAATTAATTATATATATTATTATTGAGTATATGTTATATCTATCTACTCGAAAGTTCTTGGCAGCTACAACCACATTTCTCCAAGTGTCCTTATCCTGAACCTCTGTTCCATCTCTCGTACGTCATTCCCTCATCTTTCTTTGGCCCATAAATGCTGGGGAGAATCCTATTCTCAAATACTCTGAATCCACTCTCATCTCCTAAGATCATAGACCATGTCTCACACTCATATAATACAAAACAGAACAAAATAATTGTTTTATATATTTTAATTTTCATTCCCTTTTATAATAATTTTGATGAGATAAGCCTCTTTACTGCATGATAACAGGCGTTTCCAGATTGCAACTTCGATTTAAATTCTTCTCAAATATTATTATCCTTCGTGATTACATTCAATTTTTCTACATATTCAAATTCTACATTTTGTTTGTTAATACTGCTCCTGTTTGTTTCTAAATATATTTATTTATCATTATTAATTTCAAATCTCATCTCTTTTCCTACCTCGATTAATTTTTCCTCGCTATCTGTAATTGCAATTGCCGAATCTCCTATTATATTTAAGTCGTCTGGGTAACCTAATATTTTACAATTGATTTCCACATCTTACTCTTTCTTTACTACCTTCAAGATAAATTTTAAGATCAAAATTTGAAAAAGTTTATCCGGATCTATTGAGTCATGCGTAGGTTTTACTAAAGTCTACAAATAATTAGTGAACAGAATTATTGAATTCGCGGTTTTTTTAATATCTGTCATAATGAAAATATCTTAATTAATGTTGATCGATTTGGCCTGGACCCGCAATGATATCGTCTAATATTTCCTCCGCCTATAGTTTATAAGTATTGTATATGTTATAATAGAGTATAATATTTCTTGATCATTTCATTTTGATATTTTAATTTCATTGCTTGATTTTTATTGAATATTTTTAATTATAATAAAATTTGAGAAAATGCAAAGTTAGAGTCTTGAGACAATTTATAAAAATTTATTTATAAAAATTAACGGTATAAAAGTATTGATAAAACTAAAGATAAATTAACAATATATAAATTCATTAATAGTATTAATTTAAATTAATGGATTTATTTGATTTTTTATTATTAAGTTTATTTATTAATTTTTTTAGATCATAGTTAATTCCCTCCCTTAAAATAAAAGAAGTATTCAAATATAGAAAGAATAAATACAAAATAATTTAAGTTAAATATGATTTAAATATTTTATTATATTAATTAAAATGAGAACTTTTTTAGAATAAATTATTTAATTGAAATGATATTTGAATATTAGAATTTAAAATAAAAAGTTAAATATTATGATAATTCTTTGATTGGGAATTTATTTTTTGTTTGTTTCTATGACAGCAAAAAAGTAAACAAATTACATACATACATACATACATACATACATACATACAAACACTCTCCTTTATATATATAGATAACAATAAAAATAAATAATAATTCCAGAAAATAATATTTTAGAAGTGATCAAAGTAAATTGACTTAGTCCTTAAAATAGAACAGAAGCTTTAATAATTATATGTACGTACCTTGAACACCGAGCACCCTTTAAAAATATTGATATTCGTACAATTCTTTAATTATTTAAGTATTACAATTATTAAATGTTACATCATTGTATCGAATTGGTTAAAATGAATGGAACTTGGGGTCCTCAATTTTTTTTGGTGAGGGATTAATAAATATATTTTGTTATTTGATTCTAAAATATTATTAAAATAAATATTTTTAATTTTATTTCGAAATTAAATAAAAATTTTTATACTATTTTAAATATAAAAAAAATATTAATACAATATCAATTAAAAAAGAATGGCAAGAGGCAAATATGGATGACGTAGTTAGTGAAGTCATATAAATTTAGATTAAGAAAAAAGATGATTTCTCCCGAGGCTGAAACCAATACTGATCGATTTTTCTTTGTAAAAATTATCTATGATGTGATTTTCAAAAAATCATCCCGAGTTGTTTAATATTTCAAAAATATACAAATCTATATACAAATATATATATATATATATATATATATATACAATTTTTGCTAGTATAATAAGATAAGATAAGATATAGAAAAACAGTTTCCATACTAACTTTATTCTATTAATACTGAAATGCAGTTTACTGGTAATTTTTTATTTTAAGTTTTTGAAAAATTATTCCTATTGCTTTTGATATTAATTAATTATATATTATTTGAATACATTTAATTTACATATCTACTACATCATAAAATAATATTAGGACAATAAGCATATAGACAATTTTTTTTTTAATTTTATTTAGTTAATGACCTGAATTTGTTTATTTTATATCATTATAATACTGCATTTTCAATTTTCCTTTTTTCTACGATTTGTCTCTCTCTCTCTCTCTCTTTCTCTTTTTCTCTGTCCTCGAAATGGTAATCTAAAAGAAATCTTGAAATCACAGAGAGGTTATCAAGAATTCTCCAGAAGAGTGATGTGGTAGTGAAAAGTACTCCTAGGCCTGTGCAGTAGGTCCGATTTGATATTCCTCTTGTCTCAAAGTGCGACCCTTGAACACCATTGATTATTCAATGAGACTAGTGGCTTAAGCGTGAGGGAATAAAAAAAAGGAAAGAAAAGAAACGAACACGTTTGGTCCAAAACGCTTTTGTAAAAATCAACTTGAATCGACCTGGAGAAAAGACCTATTCTCACCCTCTCTAAGTTCGAGTATCTCACCCTCAAGTAATTATTACTGACAGTTAACGAATTATTGCCATACATCTTCGAAGTCAGTTAGTTTATTTGTCAAGTCCACGAAATAGTTTTTAAGGGAAAATAGTCAAGAACAAAAAAGGTCATTTGCTTTAATATAATTCATTCGACTCTTAAAAAAAAACAGTGGAATAAAAAATTGTCTTTGGAGTGAAAAAAAAGAAATACGAAACGAAATGGGGTGAGAGAGGGAGAGCAAGAGAGAAAGAAGAAAGAAGCAATTTACTTTCTTTTTACTTTTCGAAATGAAACCCTTTCCAATAGAACCCTAAAGGGTTTTTGAAAAATTTCTTTTGCCTCGTAGGAATTAATAGAAAGTATTTTACAAATTAATTAACACTCCTAATTATTTAAATTAAAACAAGTAATTTTGTGGAGAGTAACAGAATCTCATTCATTCATGTTAAAAACTTTCCAATTGGGCTAAATGAATTACTAAAAATAAATCTCTTATGGGTCTAATACGTCTCTGCGGACCTTTGCCCCGCCGAGTGAGATTAAGAACAATTGCTTCTGCATTGTATAGACATCTCGAATCAAAATGAAAAAAGGATTAATAATAAATACTTGAGATATAGTAATTTATATCCCTGAGAATATAGTTCAGGTGTAAACCAAGATCGTATTTGTTTTTCTTTTTAATCAAGAAAAATAAGGTAGGAGATATTAGAAACTTGAGTATTGCGAATATTTTCCCCATTTAAGTAAGTGTTTTTATCGATGTACCACACAAATTTTTTCCTGTTTAAATCAGCGATTTTCAACCTGGGGGGCGCGAGCATATCCAAGAGAAAATTCCCGACTTTTTTTCAATATAGTTCTAAAAAAAAACAAAGAAAAAAAAGAAGCTCAGATGATTTTGCGATGCTCTGAAACATTTCCGAAGGGGGGGGGGGCGATGAAAATTATGGTTGAATACTAAAAGGTTGAGAAAGACTGCATTAAATAGAAAACTTGTTAAAATCATGAGAAAATCCCTAAATATTAGATGGAATGTAACAAAAACATAAATTAGCTCATTGTATACAAATAGCTTCCAACATGCTAATGAATTTCGATGCATCTATTCTTGTTGTTTCCAACCGATCATAGTTATTTAGACTTATGCCAATGGAAGTGCGGACTTTTACCCCTGTGCGAATCTTTGCCCCATTTTACTGTGCATGCAATTATATTATTTTTAGTTCTACTCTCCATCCCTATCCATTTAAAAATTTTAAAAGTAAAAAGAAAAGAAAATTGGCAAATTATACTTTCTTTTTAAATTTACACCTAGAAAACAAACTATTCAGAGACCATTCTTGAATATACATATTTGATAAATTTAATTATACATACAAATTATAGCCATTATGATATGAAAAATATTATAATTTTAAGTAAATACACTAAGTTAGTTTTTAACTTCTTGAGTGAATAAATACAAAAAAAAAAATTATTTTTTAAATAAAAATTTAATAATTATACAGAAAAATATTTTTAAAATTTTAAAATTTTGTGGTCTCTTCTGGGATGGGGGGGGACAATGATTCGCGCCCCCAAGCTGTTCACTTGTTGCATTTGACATGAGTGGTCTCATGAAAATAACAATGAATTTATTAAAAATTATATATATCATTTTATACATAAGTCGATTAAGATCGAATAACTATCTTAACAACTAATACTCAAATAATTTCAATTTATTTCTAATTACTTGTCATAAGTCCCTGTACCGTGTAAGTTACCGTGTGAGTAAAAAAAATATTCTATAAAATACGTATTATGTATATCATATATTTATCATATATAAGTACAATATATATAAAAAATAAAACTAAAAATCAAACCATTAAATTCAAATTCAAGATTTCATTTGAAAAATATACATATAAAAGTCTCTTGAGTTCAAATCCTATATAAATTAAAATTAGTAATTGATTGATTTGTTGTGTGTACCTCGTGAAATTAATAAAATAATTATATTGTTGTATTGAAATAATTTTCCTGACATCTATTTACATTACATTATAATTGACAATACAAGCCGAGTCATCTTTGTTGCTACACTAAATTTCCAATTATCCATGTCCGGATTATCCGCTCATAAATTTAATTTAAAGAAATATTATACATATGTACAATGTAATGATAGTATCAAACGCATTAATCTCAACATGGCTCTAAATTCTGTTAACACTTTGTTAGTGCACATCACCCAATGATAATACGTGGATAACTACATAAAAGCTTTAAGAGAAATTCAAAATGTATTTTAGAAATAAATCTTAAGTTGCATGAATTAACCATTATTAAAACCTGGATGAATGGAATTTGTTCATATATAAATATATATATATAGTATATTGTTTATGTAAAAGAAGGATTTGGGTAGATTTCTCCACTTTTGTTTATTTTTACTATTTCGTAAGATATACATATACCAATATAAGGAATTAAATAAATAAGATAGAAAATTTAAAATAATTACTTCATAATTTGTACAATAAATTTTTTATTTATAATCCAAGAAATATAGTAAATTATATAGATTTATAAGAATTAAATACAGCATAAAATATAATATAATAATGATAAAAATAAAAATAATAAAAGGTTAATAAAGAGACGATTCAAAGTCCTTATGATAGGCAAGAAAAAAACATTTGTTTTGGAAAAATTTGATATTATTATTCAAAATAGTTGCCTTGATAGGCATTGATTATAGCAATTTCCCTGTTTTCTAATATATAGTAAAATTTATCTACTGTCTTAAAATAAGCCTAAGTTCCACATATTTCTTCATCGGTGCTAAATTTTATTCCAGCGAGCTTTCTCTTGATATGTACTTTATAGGAAATAGCCTTGTATAGTGATGATGGTAGATGGGGAACCAATTCATGCAATTTCATTGTTTTGAAAATAACAAAAATTGTATCACTAAAGATTTTAGCATGCTAATCGACTGATCCCTGTCAAATTTTAACCCAGATGCATTCGAGATTTTTTAATGGTGGCCTCATCTTTCTGCCATCCTAAGGATTTAATGAATGACCTATTATATATAAATATAATATAAAAAATACTATCTTGGAATGAGTCAGGCAATGGAAGATAGAGGGATGCTTAAGGAGGACTGAGAAAAAGAGGTGGAGGCTTGGATGTCAGAGATGCCGCATGATGTAACCCCACTCGCAATAATAATAATAATAACATAAAAAATATTTAAATCTATGATTTCAGCTGGTTTTAATTTATTAATGAGCCTTTATTTAGAATTATACTAGCTGCTCACACAGAGCGCCTTCGGCGCTCTTCACACCTAGACGAGTGGTACATTATATTTGGTTGAAAGTAGTAAAAGGTTTTCATCCATTTTGTTTCAATCAGTATATTACATAAAACATTCATTTCTTTTTGTGTTCTTATTTAAAATATATTTTAATTTAATCAGTAAATTAATTATATATATTATTATTATTGTATATGTTATATCTATCTATCTATGTGGCTTAAAGATACTCGAAAGTTCTTAGCCGCAACAACCATATTTCTCCAAGTGTCCCTATCCTGAGCCCTTGTCCCATCTCTCTTACGTCCCTTCCTACACGTCATTGGTTTTCCAAGTGGACGTTTTCCAATCGGTCTCCCCACCAATATCTTTTTCCTCTCCCATTCTAGCCACGTGCCCTGCCTATCGCAGCTTTTTCCCTTTCATAACCCTAACTATTTCTGAAGATGCAGAGAGGCCATGCAATTTCTTGTTATGCAGTCTCCCCCATACCCGGTGACCTCATCTTTCTTTGGCCAATAAATGCAGGGAAGAATCCTATTCTCAAATACTCTGAATCTACTCTCATCTCCCAGGGTCATAGACCATGCCTCCCACACATATAATGCAACAGGCAAAATAATTTTTTTATATATTCCCTTTGATAATAATTTTGAAGAGATAAGCCTCTTTATTGCAAGATAACAAACGTTTCCCGATTGCAACCCCGATTTAAATTCTTCTCAAATATTATTATCCTTCGTGATTACATTCAATTTTTCTACATATTCAAATTATACATTTTGTATCTTAAGATTTTGTATGTTAATACTCTTCCTCTTTGTTACTAAATATTTTTTCTTATCATTATTAATTTCAAACCTCCATTAATTTTTCCTCGCTATCTGCAATTGCAATTTCCTAATCTCCTATTATATTTAAGTCGTCTGGGTAACCTAATATTTTACAATTGATTTCCGCATCTTATCTTTCTTTACTACCTTCAAGACAAATTTGAAGATCAAAATTTGAAAAAGTTTATGCTGATCTATATTGAGTCATGTGTATGTTTTACTAAAGTCTACAAATAAATAATTAGTGAACAGAAATATTGAATTCGCAGTTTTTTCCTAATATCTGTCATAATGAAAATATCTTAATTAATGTTGATCGATTTGGCCTGAACCCGCAATGATATCTCCTAATATTTCCTCCGCCTATGGTTCTTAAGTATTTTCTATGTTATAATAGTGAAATAGAGTATAATATTTCTTGATCATTACATTTTGATATTTTATTTTCATTGTTAGATTATTATTGAATATTTTTAATTTTAATGAAACTTGAGAAAATGCAAAAATAGAGACTTGAGACAATTTATAAAAATTAACGGTATAAAACTATAGATAAATGACCAATATATACATTCATTAATAGTATTAATTTAAATTAATTGATTTATTTGTTTTTTTATTATTAAGTTCATTTATTAATTTTTTTAGATCATAGTTATTTTCCTCCCTCAAAAGAAACTTATCTAATTCTGTGGTGCTAGGGGATTTGAAAATTATTAGTCGCAATATGAAGATTTCGCTTACAGTTTTTGTCATGTCCTACCTCCGTCCAACAGTTATTTCCTTTAAGTCTCTTGATTCTCTTAATCATGTGATCTATATATTTAATTTTTTTTGATTAATTGTAATAAAATTTAAACAAATAAAAATTTTCACTTTGTTAATTTATATAAATTTCAAATTAAACTGATTGTGAGTGATACGCTTTGCCAATACTCTGAATAATTTGTGTATAGAAATATTGAATGTTCTTAGAGATTTTTTAACCTTTCACTCTCTTTAAAATAGAAAAGAAGAAATATTCAAATATATAGAAAGAATAAATAAAAATTAAGTTAAATATGATATAAATATTTTATTAAATTAATTAAAATGGGAACTTTTAGAATAAATGATTTAATTGAATTGATATTTGAATATTAGAATTTAAAATAAAAAGTGAAATATTATAATAATTCTTTGATTGGGAATCGCTATAATAATTCATTGTTTGAAATGATTCCGCTAGGCCGTCAGTGAGCCGCGAGCTGCTCTTGAATGAACAACACGGAGAATTATATAAACTTTAAAAAATTAATTTCTGCGGTTATTGATAAGATATTAATAAAATTTATAGCCTATGTTACTCTAGAGGTATATAAGAATATTGTGATGTAATTACAAAGAAATCGGTTCAGCCAATTCTGAGTCTATAAAAATAGTAATTTTCCGGACAGACAGACAGACAGACAGACATGAAAAATTCTAAAGTCACTTTTGGATTCTAGAGGTCATGAAACGCGAAGATATGCAACAATTTTTAAATTCTGAGCAATGTGCAGACAAAAACCTTTTTTTATATATATAGATTTAAAATGCAAATCTTTTAATTGTACATTTTAACTATTATAGTTCAATTTCGAAAATTATTATTTTTGCATTAAAAAGACTTTTAGAGTTTGATATTTTATTATTTTTTTTCTAACAAAATTCTTATAAAATATGTAATTATTTTTAAGTAAATTCAGAAAAATTATAGAAATCATAATCTCTACTATTGATATATGTGCTAAAACAAAATATTTTTATTATAAATATTTTCATATAATTATTGACTCAGCTACGTAACTGTATTTTAAATGAAGCTCCTAATAATAATAATAAAAGTTTTCAAGAGTTTTCACGTCTTTTCAAATTCACATCACTTCATGTCTGGTGAATTGGCTGTAGAAAATATGGTCTACCCATAAATGTTTATCAGGTCAAGGTTAGTTCATGACACCTGTTGCTTAACTTAAGAGATTTTCCATTAACCAATGTATTCAATTTGTTAAGTTATAAAAAAAAATATATATTTAATTTAATAATTAGAGGGAAAAATAGAATTGATGGGATAAGGTCAATTAGAGGAATGTGGTTGTTCATTGTTCAAAAACTGATGAGCTCACTAAAGATAAAGAATATTATTAAATAAATGTAAATTTAAAAAAGTAATAAAAAGTATAACTCTATATTTATTTTTACATTTGGAATATTTGAAAATATTAATAAAATTATTATAATTGATTTAATTATTGATTAATAATTAAAAAAAATAGCTTTAAAAAAACAAAATTAAATTATATCAAAAAATTTATTTCTTAATATGTTCAAATTTAACTATTTTTTTTTTTTAATAACTTGGTAAGTTAGTTATAATATTTTTGCATTTATAGTTATTTTCTCTATTCTCTGACATAGAGCAAGTCCTATTATTATTATTATTGTATTTTTATTAATTCCAGTCTCAATTTTTTTTTGCCATTTTGTGGTTATTATATAATATAATATTACTTGAAAAAATATATCTCAAGCAAAAGTGTATTTAAACATTTTATATTGCCATATGATTAAATAAACAAAAAGTCATATTTTTAATGCCTGTTATTTTTTAACTATTCATTGAATTAAGTCATAACCAGTTTTCCATTTTATCTTGACCAATTGATAATAATTGCAAGATTAAATAAAGATAAACCCCGGGGCGGGTCCCCAGGTGGCGGATAGGGGAACGACCTGCAGAAATGTAGGCCAGCTGCGAATACTGAATAAGTAGTGGCGGGCCTAACTTTTTAGGAAAGGTTGGGCTCTAGAAAATACCACAAATGCCTATCACGGGTTCTAGACATGGCGAGTATGCACCGCCATCAAATAAGGGCAAACAACGCCCCCAGCGTCAGGCCCTCGCGACCGGCCGGCTGGGTTCTTTCCTTCAGTTCGCATCTACTCTTATGGAAATCATTCAGATTCATTATCGAATAAGAGCTAGGGCGTTCCCCGTAAGCGACGTGCAGAATCTTCGCCCGGATGGTGCGAGAAGAGGGCTAGGGCTACCTGCACATGGACGTCGCAGGCTAAAGAGTCCAACAATCCAAAAAAGAGAGGATTAACTCTCAATGTTGGATCGATGACTGGGCGGTGTGCTTTGAAACACCGAAGAATAGACATCGCATGTGTACAGGAAGTGAAATGGGTCGGAGATAAAGCTAGGGAAATTGGGGAAGGCTATAAACTGCTATATTTCGGAAAAAATGACAACCAAAACGGCGTGGGACTCATTGTTGGTACGAGGTTTAGAGACAACATACTGGAAGTGAACAGAATAATTGAGCGAATTATGTCCCTTAAAATCAGTGCAGTGTCAAATATCTTAAGAATCATATCCTGCTATGCGCTCCAGCAAGGCTGCAAAGAAGAGGTTAAAAACAAAATCTAGGAAGAACTATAATCTCACCTGGGATTATTTGATTCGGAAAAGATCCTACTCTTAGGTGGAGATCTCAATGGCCATGTCGGGAAGTTAGCCAATGGCTACAAAAACAACCATGGAGGCCAAGGGTATGGTGACCGCAATGCAGAGGGCGTTCGAATACTAGAGTGACCCGAGGCTCACGATTTGGTAGTGGCAAACACATTCTTCAAAAAAAGAAACTCACATCTGATTACCTACTCGAGTGGCAATAGGGGAACGCAACAAATCCGGAGCCACAAAAACAAGCACAGCGTCAACGTTACAATGCTAACTTAGAAAAACATAGAGCGGCAAAACGAAGACATTGCCTAACAAATAGAGAGCTTCAAAACGCAGCTAATAGGAATTGTTGTCATGCAAATCACAAGAAGTGCAGGGGTGCTAAACGAACGGCTTTTCGCAATACATCAATTAAAAGGCGCACAAATCCTCAGATTAGAATTACAAACAGAATGAATAATAGAAACCGTCTAAGCAACATTTACTTGAGGCATTTCAATTCACATGTCACTGTAAAGGACCTGACTATCAAAATCAAGGGCAAAAATCACCCCCGGCGCCTGCTGAAAAGCAAAGAAATTGTGAAGTGATGTCTTCACACTTATCAAAATGCTATGTCCAATTTCAAAAAAACTATAACATCAGTAAAGCATTAACCAGGCTTGAAACTAATGAACACTGTAATTTAGATGCACTGTGTGGTAATAGACTGCACATCAGCTACAGTGAGTCCTACTATTGTGGGAAACATCGTATCAACTGTACAAAGGTGACCCAATTGCAATAAATGATAAACATCAGGCAGTCGATATATTCCCTGAGTATACAGCATATCACACAAAAAAAGGTGGTCTTCGTCATGAATGGAAGTGTAACAAGAACTTATGCTTCATTCCCATTGATGACCTAGCTGGGAAACTTCAAAGATTTATGAAAAACATTACTATACTCAAAATCAAACAATTGGTTAAGGAAATAGTTTCAACTGCAGACTACAGAGTCAACCTTCTTCACGGAAACATAACATTTTCGTAGTCGACAGAATTATAAGGATCAAACATATTTGTATGTATAAACTTGAAGTCTATTGACCACATCCGACCCCAATACATTCCACACAAAAACATGTACTCTGTGATTAAACAGAAAAAAAAGAAAAATTACGAGCCTCATCTCTTGGGGTTAAATTGTTCTATTTAATGTCTTCTGCTATTATATAACCGTTCCATTGGGGCCAGAACTCGTAAATGAAACGGGCTTTTTATCGTTTAGAAAATACATCATTATGGCTCAATTAAAAGAGGGGAAAATTTCAAATAATTTATAAACTCTTTACTTTCAGAACTAATTCAAAATTACAAAAATCAATATTTTTTATTTATTTATTTCCACTCTTCCTTAAAATGAATTTATTATTATTAGTCTTTGATAATGTCATGTGTTAAGAAAAATGTTTTAATTCTTATCAAGTTTAAAAATTAAAATATATATATTCTTAATGTAAAATAAAAATCTTCTAAATGATTGAGAATGGTTTTAAATTTCGTTAGTTTTAAAAAAAAATAATAATAATATTATTATTATTAATAATATTTGTATTAATAACTATGTATTTTATTTTGGGCAGGGCACGTGGCTAGAATGAGAAAGGAAAGACTGACGAAAAATATATTGGTGAAAAGACCGATTGGGAAACGCCGAGAAATGATATTGAAACATCTCTAATAAGTTTGAAGTAAAGCGATACCAAAGTGTTTGATAGATTAGTTAAAAGATTTTTTAAATTAAAATATTTGTTTAATTAAAAATAATTTATTTATTGTATTTGATGAACAAATGAAACGAGTTGTTTTAAAAAACAATTAAAAATATCAATTTCTTTTAAATTCAATTTCAATTAAAAATTTAAAAATAACTCGAATAATAGGTGTATAAAAATAATCTAACTTCACTTAGAAAACATTTTATTTTTAAACAAATCCATTAAAATTCTACTCATATATATATTTATATAATGATGGTTAAATATAATAATAAATTAAAGAATAAAAATAATCCAACTTCAATTAGAAAACAAATCTATTTATAAACAAATCCATTATAATTCTAGTCATACATTTTCACATACTATATATATACTAATTAGATGTTACGTGTTCTTTAAATGTCTCTCAAAATTTAATTTATTATGAAATATTGTAATATATATATATATATATAAGAGAATGCTTTAGCCTTAAATTTAAAATTCAAGGCAAATATTCATAATTGAAATTAATTTATCTTGAAATTTTTTAAAATTATTTAAAAACAAAATCTCTAGGACACAATTCTCACTTACACTTTTCCATATCATTTTAGATTAAAATTAATGCTAAATGAAAACATTTGATCTTAGTCAAATATATAGTAAGGATTTAAAATTAATAATTTATTTTATAGAACCACACATAGATAATAAAATTTAATATATTGTACCTTAATTTTTAGAATTTCTATATGATAATTAAAGTCCTCGTATCTTAAATATGTTCCAAACCCTAACAAGAAGATATCATTCTCCTTAACCCTCTTTATTAATTTATAATAATATCCTTTTATATAAATTTTCGTTATAGAAAATTTCTTTTTTTCTTTGTTTCTTAACGTATTATTATTAAAATATGAAAGAATCTCTGAATAGCTTTTGAAACTTTTTTATTCTTTCCAACTTCTTGACAACAAAATATGAGTAAATTATAAATAGTTATTAAGTTTAATATAGGTAATACTTCTTGTAGAGAGTATTAAACAGCTCCAACTTTTTTAAGGGATAATCAGCTTCTAAATTTTTTTTCTTTTGAATTGGAAGAGAAAGAAAAAAAGTTTCGAAGAAAATACCCTTCATTCTTGATGCCATCCAAAACAACAACATCCTGTCTTTTTCTCCTGCAATAGTAGAAAAAGTTTATTAAAAGATGATTAGAAAATGTCACTTCACAATCATCATGACTGACTTTGTCAATTTAACAAATGTTCTATAAATAAGATGTGTCTGGTATATCCGTTTTTTTATAAGTATCAAATAAATACTTACATATTTTGGTGTAAATCTAATAATTCTGGAAAAATTGATGTAAGAAGATTACGGAGCGTTTAATGGAAAGGGAGGTGGTTTTAATGGCAAAACTTCCATACACTGGTCAGTGTTTTTTGAAGATTTCCACCTACATTCTGCTATGCTTAATAGTACTTAGAGCACTCGATACAAATCACAATCATGCAGTTTTCTTTTGATTTTTTCCTATTATAAACAATAATAACTATAATCTATTTAATTCCATAAAACTTATCAAAAAGAACATTTTTGGAGTGTGTAACTCCTCATCTGCTTTCATGGAAACCATAAATATTTTTGAAAGTTTTTTATATCTAGGGAAAAATTAATTAGCATGTGGAACACAATTGAGAATTTTATTGTTTTGTTTATGATTTTATATAGTATAGGTCAGTATTAATCTACTGATAAAATTGAAGAAAAAGAAAATGTATTTTTAATATGCAGATTGAAAAAAAATAATTATAGAATCTTTAGTACTTGGGTCATTCAATAAAGAGACAAATGACAATAGCTCAAAAACGGCTTTGATTCTTACAATATTCAGGCTATTTTTCAACATAAACACCCCCACAGTTATGCACTTGTCACATCTTTCTTGCAGATTCCTAGTTCTCTTGGTGAACTTAGAGGCTTTCTACAAATTATTATACATCATTCGATGGTACAGATAACGGAGCCTCCTATATATTTAGAAAGAAGGTGGTCTCAGTCTAGGACTAGTAATTATTTATTTCGATATAAATTTAAACTATAATATTTATAAGCCACAAATAGATGAATTAATTAGGAAATGCCATGATTTAGAATTGATAAGTTATATGGTATATATAGTTAGAATTTTAAAATTTAAGCTGAAACTGTTATCTGAACCCTTTTGGTAATATTTATTTAAAAAAAAAAAATTGTCATTATCATTCCCTAAAGCTATTAATTATAAATCCTCTTAAATATTTAAATAATGATTTTGGTTCATATTTCTCTGAATCGAAAACAATAACTCAAAAGCTAACCCATCAGCAGTCAATTGTGTTTATTTTTGTTTTCTAAATAGATTAATGTTCATATTTCCCAATAATATATCTATGTTTAACCAGAAACAAACTTGTTCTAGACTAATACATGTCAAAGTTAAAGGGACGTTTACAAATTCCATACTCAAAGTTCAATAATCCAACTAACATCCTGCCAGTATATTATTATTATTAATTTCATTACTACTATACAAAATAACAAATAATTATTCTACTATGAGCAATCAATAATTGGTCATATTTTGTTACGATAATTGAAGAAGAAAAAATATTCTAGATCCATTACATTGGAAAAATTATCTATTTTAGTAAATACTAACTAATATATACTAGACAACTTCTGGAAACTAATTAAAGTATTATTACCTACAAGTCTGGAATACTTATTTAACCTCATGGAAAGATTCAACACCATGTCGAACAAATACCATAAGAAATTCCTTCATGAAATTGGTTGTGATGACTATTCGTGGTGTGACATTGACTGCTCGGGATGTAAATAGGATAGACATTTTGGCAGCAACAAAACACAAATGTCATCCATAAAAAATGATTACTTGTGTAAAAAAACCAAGGCTTCTATATATATATATATATAGGATTTTAGCTAATTCTTTCATCCGTATTTCCGATAAATCAATAACACTTCTAAAAATGTGTAGCAGATGATTGGATTCAGTTAAACAAACATTCATCTACTAAAATTAAAGTTATTTAAGTATTAATTAGAGTAACCATTTATTTAATTGTGTCACAAAACCCACTAATCATATAAGTTCTTTGTTTTTTAAGACAGAAATTTATTAAAAGATAGATTGAACATATTAAATAATTTCTTAATTATTTTTGGTTTGGGTTGACTCCGTAATGACTAAATGATTTTTGCTGATTATTTTCTTATTATGTGTATTATTATAAAAATTGCTTATTTAATTATGTTTTATATATTATGTAGATTTTTCGTTTGCTCTCAGTTAACCAAGAAACGAATTCTCTCTAAATATAATCCAATATTTCTAATATTCGTATGATATATTGAATTATCTAATAAGAGACAGATTAACGGGGCTTTATCCGTGACCTGGTTTTCCATGGTCTTCTTATTTATGATAGATATATGAGTTTGGTTTTATTAGAATCTTATAGAGGCTATTAAGTTTAATTATATTATTTTGTGTTTCTTTTAATTAAAGATATTAATTAAAACTATGAAATGATGAGTATTTGTTAATAGAATTAATATATGAAGTTCTTTGAAGAAAAATCAACTTATTGTTAGTTCAAAAAACAAAATTTTTTACTGTGAAAAAGAAAGTTTAACAAGACAGTTGCTTCTTCCCCTAACTTTATATAATTGCCCGTTTATTTTTTCAGCACCACGATATTTCCCCCCTAGAGTTAATGTATTGGAATGTTGTCCACATTAACAACAAATAGATACAGCTGGATTTTTTAATTTTTGTAAAAGTTTGACTAAGTTCGTTTTTTCTTCTTTCATGATTTCAGTAAATTATGAATTCTCAAATATAGATTTCAAAAGAAATATATGAATCATTATATTAGAGTCGTTGAAAAAAAGTTAGTTATAATAATATTATGAAAATCTTCAAACATACATCCTTTCTCTATCCCAGCTCTCATATCAGGATTATTAAAATTAAATACTAATAAAAATAAAATACACTTAATTATATATATATAAATCAAATATCAAAGAAACAAGAAATTGATTTTTAGTTATTATTTATAAAATTATTCTCAAACTGTAAAGGGGTTGGCCAACCACTACTACTAAACACAAAAACATTAAAACAAAAATATTAATTTATACAGCAGATTTTCCTTTAGAATACCGGAACAACAGACATTTTTACATTTTTCAATACAATGGTACTAAAAAAATACATATATACATATAATAAATACACAAATAGGCACTTAACTACTTAACAAATTTAATTACAAATGAAATTCCTAACAATTTATATATACAAAACATTAACAAAAGTGCTATTGTCATGATATTTAATTTAACAATAAATGTCATTCTTTACAACGCATATACTTATGTAGATTCTAAAAATATATATATATATATAAAGATATGCTTCTCTTTTTTGTTGAATGTTCTTCTTTAATATATTTGCCTATGTTAGTGAGTGAGTGGATTCTGCATATAAAATAGCCGTTCTAAAAAGCATCGAAGAAAAATAAGAGATGATAGTATATTCCTATCTTTCTATCTCTTCTCACTTGATCTAATAAAATTCTTATAAAGCTGACATATTAGTAGTTAGATTCTTAATCAAAAAATGATATAGGTATATATATTCTTATAATCTTCTAAAATGGATTTTGTTCTTTAATTAAGAGTTTATTAAATAGATATTTACTGGCTCATTGCTCAACACCTTTTCATGGTTAATCTAGTTAAATAGTAAAACCCACACACACACCACTCTCTATATGTTATATTAGTTTTAAAAGGGTCGAACTTTTCGCTATGCTTTTACTTAACGTAAGTGAGTCGATGAGCAATAGTGGAAGTGAAGAAAACGGGAAGAGCAAATTTGAGCTTTTAAGTAGCCAACTGTGAAAGGAATCATCTCCTGGAGAAAAACATGAACCCACTAACAATAAATTGACATCGCCATGTTCTTCTAGTGAAATAAAAACATTTCAACTCGATTGATCCATTTGGTGAAAATTTTCTTTTGTCAACCTTTTTAAAGGTTATCGTTGAAAAAATTTTATCTTAGTAAAATTTTTTTTATTCTATTTTCAACATTTTCTTGTTATTATTCTAATGTATACATATCTATGATTTATTATATAAATAAATCCAATAAGGATCTTATGTAAAAAAAATAAATTAATAAAATATATTTGAGTTTGATGTGTTATGAAGATTTATCTCTGGTTATCTCTGTAACTCTTCGGAACTCGAAAGTTCTTGGCCGCAGCAACCACATTTCTCCAAGTGTCCCTATCTTGAGACACAACCATCCAACTCCTACTCTCTCCCATATTATGAAAATTTAACCTTCCAAATTTTTCAATCCCCAAAACAAAATGACCATAGATTAGGGTAAATTTAGATTCAGAAAACTTAAGAATTCTTTCGTCTCTTCAGTCATTAACATAGGAAATTTTAATAAAACAAAAAAATGTAAAAATTTTGGCGAATTATTTGTAAATTGTAAAAAATTTATAAAATAATGTCATAATAATATAATAATAATAATAATAATAAGAGGATCATATTGACAAGGGGGCATCGTACCAGTGGATAAATGAAGGTCATCTTTACCCGGAGACTGAAGGATTTATGATGGCTATCCAGGATCGTGTGATCAAAACAAAAAATTATGAGAAGCACATCCTGAAAGCAAAAATAGAAGACAGGTGCCGAAAATGTGAAAACCCTGGGGAGACAATCGAACATATAATGGCAGGATGCTCAAGTCTTTCTGAGACAGCCTACCTGGGAAGACACAACCAATTTGCCAAGATTGTCCACCAACACCTAGGACTAAAACACGGCCTATTACATAGGAAAAAAACTCCACCCTATTATAAATATTCGCCGGCACCGGTACTAGAAAATGAAAACATCATTCTTTATTGGGACAGACCGGTACTGACGGATAAAACTGTCGACTTTAACAGGCCAGATATAATACTAATAAATAAAAAAATAAAAATCGGAATAATAATTGATATCGCGGTTCCTCTAACACACAACTTAAAAAAAACTGAGTCTGAAAAACGAAATAAATACGAGGAACTCGCGTATCAATTAAAAAATATCTGGAAGTTAGAAAGGGTTACCATCCATCCTCTAGTAATATCGGTAGAAGGGGTTGTCACAAACAACATCAAAAAAACCATCAAGGAACTTGACATGCCAACCAACATAATCAAGGTAGGGCAAAAGGCCATAATTTTGCAAACCTGCCACATCGTCCGCAAGTTCCTTGGGTAATTATTATTCTTACGCGACCTGTGAGCCAGGGTGAATTCCCTCTTCACATCGTCCGAGCCTAATCCCCAAAAAAAAAGACCAAAAGGGGATAGGTGAAAATTTACCAGCATTACATGCTGAGTAAGTGCAAAAAATCGAATAATAATAATATACAATAATACTAGGGCCGTTCATGCCAAAATGGCGGGAGTTTGACTGCCGTGTTTTGGATTGCTGGCGTGCTCATTGTTCTTCTGGCTTCACCATTATAGGGGGTTAATAATAACACGCTATGGATAAGGAATAAATCATTTATTTAAGAACAGTTGTAATGCAGTTGTCCTTAACCCCCGCTGGAAGCTGGCGCACAAAACGTTTTTAGGATGTCACGTGAGTCGTCATAGGTGGTCTATGTCGTGTGCTGTTTTGTGCTTGTTGCCACAATACAATATAATTTATTGATAATTATATTAAAGAACTTTTTATGATAATAATTTCTACGATGTGCAAATCAAACTTCAACTTTAACGTTAAAAATCGATGGTATTTCTTAATGTAGAGGTCCTATAATTCAAAATATTTTCTTATTAGAAATCTTCAAAATTAACCCAAAGAATTTCTGTTATTTTTGTGTTTTATTTTATTTTTAAAACACGATCTCCGATTTGGTTAATATGTTACGCATATAAATAATATATAACATAGGGATTTTTTTAAATCCAAACTGAAGTCATTTCATTATTTAAATCTTTAAACTAAATTTAAACTTGACTCTTAATGCAGTGTAACAAACCTTTCTATCAAAAATTGTATTTACATATTTTATACTCTTTTATCTCTCTCTTGTTTTTGCAATGTTGTGCAACTTGATCAGACTAAGAAATTCTTTTCTTTTAAGTACTGCCTAATAATACATGATCCTTAAGAATAAGATCCATATTCTCATTGAAAACGGTTAACAAATAAGTTTTATTTATCTGTCAACTTATTTACATTTGAAAGTATTTATAAGAAACCTTAATCTAATTTCTAGGTTGCGTCTTGTATATGATCGATTTTAACCATTTGAATAATCAAATGACATTTTAAGACATTAGAATGGTTTAGATTATCCTTCATTTAAGATCTCAATAATTTGGATTGTCGGTCCTTTAAGGTAATTAAGAATTTAGTTTGTCTTCATTATATATATAAAATTGAAATTAGATTGTTTTAAGAGCACAATTCAAATAAATTATATCGCTTTTAATTTATTTTTCATTTGATCTTTTAATTATTCTATTTTTTTCAACCTAATTTTTCATTTTTATTGATTTTAATTGATATGAAAAGGTGGACAAATTGTATCTCTTGTTAGAATTGCGCTGATTCGTCAGGAACTTGTCACAATAGTTTATTGTTAGCTGTTTTTGAAGGGTGATCCGTTAATTGATAGAATGACTTCGTTGCAGGATAACAAACGGAGGATGAGTTCAGCGTGGACTGTTGGTTGCTGAGTCACTGTCGTCTTCGGCGACGTCAACTCGTCGGCTTGAGGGTTGGTGGGTCTACGATCGATGCGTCCCTTTCTCACTTACTCTTTCTCTTTCTCTCCAATGGCTGTAGGTTGGTTGCCATGGCGACAGCAAGCCGCAGTCCGCACTCTCTCTTGCCTTGCATCTCGCTTGGAAAACCGCACATCGAATAAAATTGGTGGTCGTCGTCGACGTCATCATCGACTTTACAAATTAATCATTGAATTTGATTTTTCCTTATAGAAATTATTTATATGAATGATCAATCAAAAGAAAGGATAAATAATATTAAATTAATTTAATTGATAGAGATATTTTCTTTATGAAAAATGATTCTAGATAATAATATATTGTAATTTAAAATAATATCATTATAAAAATAAATAGATATAAAAAAATATTATAAATTAAAGTGAATATTTTTTTATCAAATTACCAAGATTATTATATTAGTCGTTCGGAAAGTCATTTTTCTGGTGAAAATGAAATACCGTGTTCGAGTAATGAATAAATATTTTATTTAATTATATATTAGCCATTTTCTGGTCCATCATTACCATCTTTCAGGAAATAGCATGATTCCACGCTCATAAAATATTTGGTCCTTGCTTGCAAAAATCTAATCCAGCTGATTTTTTACGTCTTCATTTGAAGAAGTTTTTTAGACGTAAAAAACTTTACAATGATCGAAAAAATAATAATCCAGGTAGTGTATTCCATTCAAGCTGTTAAAGCCTTTGGCGAGTGACCAAACTAGTGACCAAATGAGCTCTCGCATTATCTTGCTGGAACACTACACCCTTTCTGTTGATTAATTCTGGCTTTTTCTGTTAAAGTGCATCATACGGTTTGTTCTACTGGTGATAGTAGACTTCAGAATTAATTGTTGTATTATCCGGCAAAAACTCAAAAAAACATTTCTTTAAAATCCCACCAAACAGTGAGCATTACCTTTTTTTTGATGGATATTGGGTTTCAAAATTGTTTGAGCCGATTCATCTTTATTGCTCAGTGGCGTACCTAGGGGGGTGCGGTGGGTGCGGTCCGCACCGGGCGGCACTTATCTTGGGGCGGCATTTTTTATATTTAGTTATAGTTGTAAAAAGCAACTTATTCATTTCATATTTATTTTTTTTCTTTCTTGAATAATAAATGATTATTATGATTATTATAAGTTTACTATTTGATTTATATAAATTATGATTAACTAAATGATTTCGAATATTATTCCTCGGTGTATATAAATGCATTTTAGAGTAAATTTTGAATTCTAATTCCAAGAACAGGATAATAATTTTATTTTATTGTATTCATTAAAATTCGTTGAATTCGTAAACGCATCTTTACGATTTTGTTCAGCAATTTTTCCTAACTAAAATTTTTTGATATCAGTTTATAAATGTCATTTCTTTTGAAAAGTTTATATGATTACTTTGAAGTGAT
Organism: Labia minor; assembly: GCA_963082975.1. Lineage (NCBI taxonomy): Eukaryota > Metazoa > Arthropoda > Insecta > Dermaptera > Spongiphoridae > Labia > Labia minor. The sequence goes on from OY720345.1 coordinate 41,944,560, forward strand.
ATACCAATATTTTTTTAAATCATCGATTTTTCTTTTGAAAAGCAGGGCCGGCGGAAAAAATATAAATATAAATTTTGAGAGCATTATACACGATTTTTACCGACCGACGATAGTAAGGGAGGTATTGTTTTCACACCAAATTTCACATGTGGAGATTTTTACATATCTCCACGAATCATGCATTTTCTTAACAGAAAAAAGTATTTTTAGCATGATGTCTGTCCGTCCGTCTGTCCGTCCGTCTGTCCGTCCGTATAGATGTGTACAGCCTGAACGGCTTAACGGATTTTGATGAAATTTGGTATATTTACTTAATGCATCAGTGGGATGAATTGATCAACTTTTGGTGCAAATCCGGAAACCAGAAGTGGTAGTATTAGCGATCGACGATAAGAAGGGAAGGGTTATTTTCACACCAAAGGAGATTTTTTTATATATCACCACGAATGTATTGGTTTTATCCTCGGGAAAAATCATCTTCATTATGTTTTTCTTAATTTAAAATTATATGACGTCACCCAGCCCTTCATGACGTCACAGCCTCGGGTAACGCCGGCAAGCCGGCTACTTCAGCTATATATTATAAATAAAATAAAATTAAAAATATTTATGTTATATGCCTATCTGTTTTTTATTACATTAATAGATATATTAAAATTATTTGAAATTGTTTCTGTAGCTGGAAATTAATTTATTTCAAACCGTCGGTCGGTTCGGACCTGGCCACAGGTCAACTTATTCTAGTATGAAAGCTAGAAGAGTAAATATTATATTAATATGTTTACCAGTGCATACAAATATGTGTAAAAAAAATTTACTCTGTGTATTAATTAATATTGATTAAATAACTTAATAATTTATTTATGTGCATTAATTTATAAATACCACTATTTGATTGACTTATAATAAAAAGGGCGGCAAACTGGAGATCGCCCCGGGCGGCAAAAGTTCTAGGTACGCCACTGTTATTGCTCCATGATCTCTTGCATTTTACATTATTGTAAACAACCTATTTTTATTTCCTATTAATTAGAATGGATCATTTTTGTAACATCATAGACTTCAACGGGTTGAAACAAATTTCTTTCCGTGAGAATGTATAGAGCTTTGAGGTTAAACCCAGCCCTTTTAAGCGATCATAAAGAGTTGAATTTTATAAATTTTACCTCCCACTCATCTCACGTGTTGTTATTCGCTCATTTGCATCAAATAGCACCTATAGCAAGTCTCTATCAGCTTCAACCGGCCTTCTTCGACATCATAATTGCCAGATCGAAATTTTGCCAACCAGTTCTGTCGAACTGGAAATACATTCTCTCCAAACCCATCGGTCAATTGTTTTCTACCTTGAACACCATTCTTACTTTTTATATAATTAAAAATTAAAATATGATGAAAATGCTGCTTAATGCGTAAAATTAATTGAATTTCTCCAGGCACAACCCTTGTTATATCAACTCTTAAAACTTATAATGGTTATACGACATCGGTATGATGTTAAGTGCAAAAAAATAAAAAAACTTAACCTTGTGTTGCGAAAAAGGGAATTTACTTTCCGAAAACCTTCTAATAGTATAATAGTATAATATAATAGTATATTTTAAGTTTAATGATTATTTCAACAAACTTATAAATTTTTTCAAGTTTTTGATTGCAATTTATAAATAAAGTTCACACAAATAAAAAATAAGTTGACCTGTGGCCAGGTCCGAACCGACCGACGGTTTGAAATAAATTAATTTCCAGCTACAGAAACAATTTCAAATAATTTTAATATATCTATTAATGTAATAAAAAACAGATAGGCATATAACATAAATATTTTTAATTTTATTTTATTTATAATATATATGTAAGACCAGGCTGTGACGTCATGAATGGCTGGATGACGTCATATAATTTTAAATTAAGAAAAAAACTAAAAGATGATTTTTCTCGAGTATAAAACCAATTCAAAGTGCATGATTCGTGATGATATGTAAAAAATCTCCTCATGTGAAATTTGGTGTGAAAATAATCCTTTCCTTACTATCGTCGATCGCTAATACTACCACTTCCGGTTTCCGGATTGGCACCAAAAGTTGATCAATTCATCCCACTGATGCATTAAGTAAATATACCAAATTTCATCAAAATCCGTTGAGCCGTTCAGGCTGTACACATCTATACGGGCGGATGGACGGACGGACGGACAGACATCATGCTAAAAATACTTTTTTCTGTTAAGAAAATGCATGATTCGTGGAGATATGTAAAAATCTCCACATGTGAAATTTGGTGTGAAAACAATACCTCCCTTACTATCGTCGGTCGGTAATAAAATAAAAAAAATTATAGTTTAATATAGACTAATAAAATTTTAATTAAATTACAAAGTAAACAATAATTTGTGAAGAGACTCTAATATATAATATACTCCTATTTTTTTATTATTTATTTAAGTGAATATATATTACAATATCTATTTAGTCAGAAACCTAAAATAACTTATAATAGCTTATTATTTATTAAACATTACTATTTATATTTTAGTCAATTTAATTATAATATTATATTTAATTTAGTATAATTACATTCATTTTCATTATAAATTAAATAATAGTACAGGGTCGTTTCATAAATAAAAGATGTAGATGTGTTTTAAGTAAAATTTATTAAAATGAAAGAAAATAACATAAATAATTAAATCTTGAAGTATTGATGGATGTGTATCTTAATCGATTGAATCTTGAACTGTTGGTTTTAACTAAGGTAATTGCTGAAATCATCATTAATTAAGTCACTCAATAATTACTGGAGACAGCGCTCTTGATATTTATACGCGCGTTCTGTCGTCATTGGGGATTTTTAGGAGGAAAAACTACACTGGCAGTCATACGAGAAAAATAAGAGACGAAAAAAAACATAATATGACTCCTTTTAATTCCTACAATAGTATAACATTTATTTTTTTATTATCAATGTTCACTTAACAGTCTCGTAAGTTACTTAAAAAAACATATGTCTGTCACTCAAAAGAAGTTGAAAAAAGAAGTTGAAAAAGAATTGTATATTAATAGGTTGGGAAAAGTAATCCATTATTTTGCCGGTAGATCGCCTTAGTGAATCACAGCTTCTGTACTCTCGACTTCACAATCTTAAATTTTTAGTTCATTTTCAGGTGACATTTCAAAGTAAATAAAACACTTTAGATTATTTTGTTTGATGCAATTAGCTGTTAGTTACAGAGGGCTAAAAATGCAGCTCAACAAAATGAAAATTAGGTACATTTTACAATTTTTTTCGATAAAGGGGAGAATGCCAGCCAGTTGGCTGAAATTGTTAACAGCGTTTATGGTGAAGGCACAGTAACAGCTAATCATGTTCAGTCCTGGTTTCGTCGATTCCGAGCCGGCATTTTTGATGTTGAAGATAAACCTCGCTCAGGCAGGCCCGTCGTCGAAAATGCCGACAAAATCCTTGAAATGATCCAAGTTGACCGGCATGTTAGTTGTCGAAGGAGTTGAAGATCGACCACAAAACAGTTTTAAACCATTTGCACAAAGCTGGATTCAAAGAAGCTCGATATTTGGGTACCAAACTATCATGGATCGAATATCCATCTGCGAAGCCTTGATCAACCGTAATGAAATTCAGCCATTTCTCAAACGGATGGTGACTGGTGACGAGAAATGGGTCACATACGACAATGCTTGACCACGATCTTTTTCTCACTATATAGTGAGAAAAAGATCGTGGTCAAAGCGCGGGGAAACAGCTCAAATGGTGGCCAAACCAGGTCCAACGGCGAGGAAGTTACTACTCTGTATTTGGTGGGACTGGAAGGGAATAATTCATTATGAGCTGCTCCCATATGGACAAACACTGCATTCGGATCTTTACTGCCAACAACTGGACCGTTTGAAGCTAGCGATCGACCAGAAACGACCAGGATTGGTGAACAGAAGAGGTGTTGTGTTCCACCATGACAACGCCAGGCCACACACTTCCGTAGTAACTCGCCAAAAATTCAGGAAGCTTGGTTGGATCCACCTTGCATCCACCTTACAGTCCGGACCTGGCATCAAGCGACTACCATCTTTTTCTTTCATTACATTTCCTTAGCGAAAAAAATTAGGATCATGACAAGATTGCGAAAATCGACTTTTATAGTTTTTTGCCAGTAAAAAACAAAACTTTTATGAGAGAGGAATTATGAAGCTACCTCTAAAATGGCAAGAAATTGTTGAACAAAAGGGTACTTATTTGTTCTAAATCGGACAATCCAAACTATGTTAATTAAACTAATAAATTTCACCCAAAAATAATGGACTACTTTTTCTCAAACCTAATATATTTAAAAAGTCCTCTAATAACTATTAATTTTCTTGATTCTTAATCCAAATATAATCAATAAATTATTGTATTAATATAAGTGTAATGAATGAAATATATTTCTAGATAGAGTTGAAATTAATAAACTCAAAATTTTTATTGAATTATTAAAAGTGAAAGAAAATTGAAAGTAATGAACATTTAGATCTAAAACTACTTCAATTATGTTAATTCCGATGTCCTTCCTGGCTTCCAAACTTCAACATTCTATTTAGATTTACTTCTCAATCCTTTGCTTTCCTGTGAAATCCTTAAATCAATGTTTATCCTCAGTGCCACTGTCTCTTTGCATCCTTGCTACATAATCCTTAAACAAGACAAAAGAGAAATGCCTACTAAAATGTGGAAATCCGAAATGGCATCAGGATGTCAAACTTAAATCTAAATGACATGATCTCTTCTAAGAAACCTGACAATTACTAAGTAAATTAATATAAAAACTTATATTTTTTTATAAATTCAAATGTTACTTATTCTTTTTTGATAAGTTTGAATGAATTTTGGTAATTACAAAAATACAATATAAATAGTGCCTGGATCCCAGAGTCGCGGCTCAGTACTTTAAAAAAATTATTTCTTATGAACTATGAATATTTAAGATTAAGATTATTATTTAAAATAAACAATTTATATGAAACAATTTGAAATAAGTTAAAAGAACATAAATTAAAAAAAAATATTCATAAAACATTAAGTCATTAAAAGTAAATATTATTGCACTGAAAGACAGAATAGAATGGCTTAAGGATATAACATAATATAAATTTCGTAATTTGATTACAAAATATCATTAAAACAAATATTTTTAATTTTATTTTATTTATAATATTTTGTATTTATGAAGCGCTGTCCGGCGTTGCCCGGTGCCATTTTTTTTATTATTAAAATGCCTATTTTAATTAAGAAAAAACTAACTTTAGATTATTTTTTTCCGTGACTGAAACGAATATAGATTGATTTTTCTTTATAAATATTATCTATTGTGTGAATTTAAAAAAAATCCTTAGAGTTAATTTAAGTTAGGTTTAATATCTCAAAAATATACAAATATATATAATTTTTGCTAGTACATTTGTACATATAATAAGATAAAATATATATACATGATTTATTAACATTGTTTAGAATCAAATTTTTTGGGATTATTCAATTCAAAGATTATTAGGTTTACACTAATAGCAGATCAGCTTAGTTTTATAGCTGTTCATTCAATGATTACCTAGAATCTACCCGTAGGCGTTCTACATTGAATACAACTGTACTATGAACAGCTTCGAAGAAGAGCAAAAGTCAGACAATATAAAAAAAAACTCTGACTTTGTACGTCCTACGCAAGGACAACGCCTATCAAGCTGGTTATATCAATGAGGTGTCCTATGATCAGTAGAACGGGTCCTCTCAACCTTTACCTTGATTTTCTTGATCGGAGGCGCTATCAAGTAGCTTTTCCCCAATGTTGTTCCCGGAGGCTGGGTTGACCCAGTCCCATAGACCCCAGCTAGGGAAATTCCCTTGCCAGGCCCGAGACTTGAACCCGGGACCATGTGAATGTGAGGCAGGTCCGCTACCCACACACCCAATGGCGCCTTCAGACAATATTTTATTAAATCAGGAGAAAAAATAAAAGCGGTTTAAACGCCAACTATATAAAATTCTTCCAAGTAAATTTATAGTATTTTACGAAAATTTGAAAAAAAACTGAACTACTACTTGTATGTGAACTTGAAATACGTAAACTCAAATAATATCTGATACTTATACTATAAAGGTAATTTAGGGTAAAATTAGGGTATTTATTAACCTTTTAATGAATATAGAGATAACGGAAATGTTGTTACCTAGGGATGTTGAATGTGATAATCGTTCCTTAATGGAGAATTAAGAAATATTTCTTATGTGAATAAATAAATATATATATATAATATTATTAAAATAACAGAAATTAAAATACTCTTTTTAATGAGTAGAAGTTATATTTAGTTGAAATGTTTAACATTATCTCAATTTTTAAAAAATATGGTTCAAAGGAATTCGTTATTAAAACAGCCAGAAAAAAATTGTTACCTTTAAAATCTTATTTATATTAATCGTATATTCAAATAATTTTCACTTAGATAAATATTTTTTTTTCGAAAATTCATTGAAGTTTTCTTTTCAAAAAAATCTCGGATCAAAAATTATAATAATAGTAATTCATATAATAATAAATAGAATATAGTATTATTTTGATCTTTCATAATTAAAGTTATTTAAATAATTAATAACTTTTAAAATCTTTTAATAATTTCAAATTTCACTTCGACTCCTAAAAGTTGGATAACCAGCCATACAATAAACGGATTCTTTCTCTTCGTGCTCATATTTTTAATCAAATGATTTTTAAACCAAATTTAACCAAATATTTTACGATTAAATAATCTACCCAATCATTTATTTAAAGAAAAAAATGTTTATTGGTATTGAATAATGAAAAATTTAAACTTTTTTCTATTTCTCGGCACAATATTGAAATCTTGCGGTGAACCATCTTTATATCTAAATTGAAGAACTCTTCTGTCGTGCATCTTCAGCTTCATGTTGTATAAAGGACCCAATTCTTGTCCCACGTGATAAGAGTCCAAAAAGTTGAATCATTCAATTTTAATTCATAATCTCATCCAATTCTCTCATATATATCTAAATACTACCTGTCTTGGTCCATCTTCAGGAGTAATGAAATCAGTCATTAGACAATTTGGGTAGAATACGGACGAAATTAAATATTTAATGTATTAGGAGCCTAGACAAATTCAATCAAAAAAAAAATTTGATTGGTTAAATACTATTGAATTGTATTTGATTTATTTTTCTTTTATACATTAATTTTTAATTTATGATTTACATAATGATGATTCATAATTAATCTCAAATTTTATTTACCTTTATTATATATATGCTAATGGATAACAATTCTTTGTTTGTTGGATACACCCTTTGCTGACTGACATTTCTCTCCCTTTTACTACCCTATTCATTCACAAATTGATTGATGAGGTTTATTAGGGCATCAGCACTTTGTAACTCCATCAGAAGAAATTTCTTTATTAAAAAAAGGTAGTACACAGAACTGAAAATTCAACTCTGATTATATACATTAATTAGTTTCTATTCGGGGATTTTTACAAATTGCAAATTTGTAACCGAATAACAAATTTACTGAATAGTATTTTTAATAAAAAAGTTGAGAATGTTAATAAAATAAAAGTTTAATCAAACTAATTAAAAATTTTAGTTATGAATCAATAATATATTAAATATAATTTAAAAATATATTTATAGAGTGTATTAATTAATTTTTCCACCCTGAAGGGTGGCGTAACCCCTTTTCAAGGTAGGGAGAGAGTAGCTTGTAACAAATAAAATTAATTCATATAGATTCTTTATTTTTTAAAAAAAATAAAAAGATAATTCCATTAGAAAAATAATTATTTTTTTCTAAAAGGGGATTATTGACCCTGATTATTATTTAATATAGAATAGAAATATATTTTGTCTTTGAGTCTATTACAAACTTTCACTGGACTCAGTGATGTGTTTTTCTTTCGCATTCGATTGTGTTTTTTTCTTTATTACTTATTTTACGTATGTAAAATGTAGTGTACGCACAGAAGGCAGCAAAACGCATCGATATCTTCCAAATTACATTTGAACCAAGTTAAAACCAGACTTTCACCATTTACTCTCTTTTTTATTATAGGTATTTAGATTAAATTTAAAGTTAGGTCTTAGTCGGCCAACAATTCATAATTTAAAATTGAACAATTTCCATTCCACCTCCACCACTGCGTATTTCAAAATATAATTATTTCAATAACGAACTTAAAAAAATATTTTATTAAAATTTAAATTTTGTATTAATAAAATGCGTTTTTTAAACTTTTTACTGAAAACTTTTTTTTACCGATTACTTACATATATATACCACTATATTTATTTATTCTTATAAATTCAATTTTATTAAAAAGTTAAATTTTAATGATTTAAACATTAAAAAATGAGCTGTGTCCAGATACAGAACCGATCGACGATTTGAAATAAATTAATTTCCAAACGACATTATTTATATATATATAAAGTATAAAAAAAATATTTAAAACTTGAATTAAAATTATTATATTATATTATCTTGGTTTTTATTTTTAGTTTAATTACTCAATTATTAATTACTACTATATTTTAATAGAAATATTTTGAGATAATGAATATAAAATTAATACTTTGGCTACTACCACTTCCGGTTTCCGGATATACAGCAAAAGTTGATGAACTCATGCTACTGATGCATTAAGTAAATATAACAAATTTTAACAAAATCCATTGATCTATTCAAGCTATACACGTTTATACGGACACACAATGGACAGACGGACGGATATCATGCTAAAATTACTATTTTCTGTTAACAAAATGCATATGCATGGAGATATGTAAAGATCTCCACATGTGAAATTTGGTGTGAAACAATACCTTCCTATCGCCGGTCGGTAAAAAGAATCTATAAGATTTAATTTTTCTTAAATATATTTATTTAAATATTTTTTTATAATAAAAATCATCTTTAAGATAATTTTCTAGGGATCTCTCAAATAAAATGCTTGCATTTAATTTTTAATTTTGTCATCATTTTTAATTTAAATGCAAGCGTTTTATTTGAGAGATCCCTAGAAAATTAATTAACTAATTCATTTTAATTAGGCTCTTTATTCAAAGTATCTAGACCATTGTTGTTTAAGTGAAAACTTATTTTCTAGTTTTTAGTGCATTTATAAATAAAACACTGTAACTTAATTTTTTTTTTAATTATTTATTTTATTCTAATATTATTCTTATATATTGAAATATAAATTTAATTTAAAATTTAATTATAAATCGTTCCAATTCATTTTAATTACATGATCGACAGCTTTACCACTTTAAAACAAAAAATAAAATAAAATAATAAGTGTCAATTTGGACAACGCATCTGAATGACTGAATCCGTTCATTCAATTAACGGCATTTCGACATTTTATATCCGATTTTAAAAATCAATCGAGTTGGTTTTTATTAAAAATAAATGAATTACAATCTACCTATGACAGTATTTTATTTTCCGAACACATTTTTCACAAATAAATAAAAAAAAAATTTGGTTTAAAAATAATTACAATTCAAATAATATTTATAATAACTCATTCTTTAGATTCTCATTAAAATAATGTATTTATATAATTAATTTAAATGAAATGAAATCAGTCAGTTTAAATTTAATAAGTCATTAAATTCTTGCTAGTTCCAAACTATGCGAAATTAAAGTTGAAGATATAAATGATTTAAAACAGTTGATGTGTGACGTTATGTTGGAGACACTTTAATCCACTCTTACTGCCTGGCCAGTAGATATTGAGCTAACGAGATGATCAAATCAGGTGTTGACATGATAATACTCAAGAAGCCACTCGATCACTCCACCTGAAATCGTTCCTGAATCAGCTTAGCAGTAACCACAATTCCTTCATATTCATCGTATTTTGGAATTATATTTTCGAGTAAGTCGATCATAAATTCCAAAATATATTTTTGATTAGCAATCGAAGATCATAATATATAAATATGAATATAATATTTACCTCTGACTTAAGAACAACCAATGAATGGAAAGTGCCTATCGGGTGGGTTTCCGTTTGAACTGGATAAAGGTGATGAATGGTTAGTACAAGAGAATCTCTCAACCTTTATCTTGATTTTCTTTGACGGAGGCCGCTACTTTTTATTTTATCTAGCTTTACCAAATTTGGTCAGATAGGCTGGGTGAATCTCGTTCCCATATACCCCAGTATATGAGCACGAGGAAGAAGTCAGGCGTATTGCTCCCGACAAATATAATATTACATATCTATCAATGTTTTTTATATCTTGTTATAAGAATAATTCTATAGACTATATATGTGCCACTCAGAAACCAAAGCGATTAACTCCAAATTTTAAAATTTTGCTAGTAATGTAATGTAAGGTAATCTACAACATATGAAGTGAATAATGAACTTGATAACCTTAATATTGCAATGCAATATACATTTTTCTGTAATCAATTAACCTGAATTTTTTACAAGCTGTGAACTTTGGGCTTCATTTTCTCAGTTTCTTTAAATGTGAAGTTAATCACTTTGGCTTCTGAGAGGCATATATATATATATATATATATATATATATATAAGTGAGGCAAAGTGTTATTTTTTGTTGTTAAAATTTAATAAAAATTATAGTGATGAAATAAACAGAATTTTCATAAATTAATTTTAGAGACATCTTCGAGAAAATCTCATGATATGTACTTTGATTAATTAATCATATTTAGATGCATTTTTTTTTTTGGAAATGAAGTTGCTATCTATATAATTTGAGTCTCCTTCGTTCACTGATCGCAAGGCGTAAACGTGCTTGGGTTACGCATTCAAGAACATCAATCAATAATAAATAAATCAATTAAACATTACAATATTAATTAAAGGCATATATTAAATGATTCATTATATATATGAGTAAAACATTATGTAGCATTTAAACAATTAGTTAAAATGTTTTTTTAATTAAATAGCACTTTGAATTTTTTTATTGTTTTTTTAACGTTTTTCTTAACTTCACTTGGCGACTGTCTCTCTGTCTCTCTGTCTGTTCGCTCTTTTGACAAATTGAAATCGATTTTTCATCGACTTTTTATTGAGATAGACTTTAAAAATTTTTATAGATATTTCATTCGATCCCTAGAATGTATAGAAGAAATATAATTGAATTATAAATAATTAGATATTAATTACTTTTAGTAACTAACTACTTTTGTATTGCTCCGATTAAGTTTTTTTCAACGGATCTAAGACATAAATATTGATTTCAGGATAGATTTTCATTTTGAACGTATTTAAAAAATTTTTATAGCATTAAAATTAATTATGAATTCTTATTAATCAGTTGTATCGGCAATGAAGAGGGGTTTCTTCCCCTCAGATGGCATAGAGAAAAGATCTTTTTACCGACCGACGATAGTAAGGGAGGTATTGTTTTCACACCAAATTTCACATGTGGAGATATTTACATATCTCCACGAATCATGCATTTTCTTAACAGAAAAAAGTATTTTTAGCATGATGTCTGTCCGTCCGTCTGTCTGTATAGATGTGTATAGCCTAAACGGCTGAACGGATTTCGATGAAATTTGGTATTTACTTAATGCATCAGTGGGATGAATTGATCAACTTTTGGTGCAAATCCGGAAACCGGAAGTGGTAGTATTAGCGATCGACGATAGGAAGGGAAGGGTTATTTTCACACCAAATTTAACATGAGGAGATTTTTTACATATCACCACGAATCATGCACTTTGTATTGGTTTTATCCTCGAGAAAAATCAAATTTATTAGTTTTTTCTTGATTTAAAATTATATGACGTCATCCAACCATTCATGACGTCACAGCCTGGTCTTGCATATATATTATAAATAAAATAAAATTAAAAATGTTTATATTTATTATTTATGTATCCATATCTATTTTTTATTACATTAATAGATATATTAAAATTATTTGAAATTGTTTCTGTAACTGGAAATTAATTTACTTCAAACCGTCGGTCGGTTCGGACCTGGCCACAGGTCAACTTATTTTATATATGTCCCCGATAGAAAGGAAACAAAACAATAGAATAACCTTTTTTTTATGAAGACAATATATATATATAATATATATATATATATATATATATATATACATTTATAAAATCTCATATTAATAAAAATTATTTATTTATAAATATAATAATTATCATTTTCAATAATAATGTTGGGGCAATCTCGAGAGTAAGATTCCCGAAGATAAATATATTAATATAATTGTTAAGGACTTTTTGTCTGTTCGGTCGCCGTGTTTGATAAGATCTGAAATAAGTTGACCTGTGACCAGGCGCAGAACCGACCGACGGTTTGAAGTAAATTAATTTCCAGCTACAAAAACAATTTCAAATAATTTTAATATATATATTAATGCAATAAAAACAGATATGGATATAACATAAATATTTTTAGTAAGGGAGGTATTGTTTTCACACCAAATTTCACATGTGGAGATTTTTACATATCTCCACGAATCATGCATTTTCTTAACAGAATAAGATTTTTTACATATCACCACGAATCATGCACTTTGTATTGGTTTTAAAAAAATCATCTTTATTAGTTTTTTCTTAATTTAAAATTATATGACATCATCCTAGTTATATATAAAATAAAATTAAAAATATTTATGTTATGTCCATATATGTTTTTTATTACATTAATAGATATAATTAAGATTATTTGAAATTGTTTCTGTAACTGGAAATTAATTTATTTAAAACCGTCGGTCGGTTCGGACCTGGCCACAGGTCAACTTATTTTGTTATTATAGGTATTTTCATTAAATTTATGTTATATCACATCATATAATTTAAAATTGAACAATTTCTATCTCACCCTCCACCTTCATGTTTTTTTAAAAATATATTCATTTCCATAATAAACTTAAAAAATGCATTTTATATAACTTTTTAATGATATATTAATTATATTTATAAATTTTATAAATTTTTCATTAAAATCTTAAAATAATTAAATTTAAATATTGTTTCTATCGGTTCGATTTAAAATCTATATAAAAACACCATTAATTATAAAAAAAATTAATATATATGTTTTTCTTTAATTAATATAATATTTATATGTAATAAATTGCAAGAAAAGCTTTCTGTAAAATGTTCACCTCCGCTCGACCCTCTCCTGTCTCCTCCGCCTGCCCCACCTGTTTGACTGCCGGCCGATGCACTGCTGCCTCGAACGCTTTCAGTTCTCATCAGTTCTCATTCCCCTTGCAGTGCAAGACGCTCGCCGTCCTATTCACCGAAATCATCCCTTGAATCATTCACTAATCAAAAATTAATTGAAGATTTATTTATTTTATTAATTAAAACCAAGATTTTATTAGTAAACTTTCAAAAAAAAAAACAAAACAATATTTCAATATTTTTCATTGAAAAATTATATATGTATCTATATATATAATTATAAATTTTTAATCAAATTCTTTGAAAAGATTTAAAATCAATTATAAGATATAATTTTCTTTAAATATATTTATTAAATATTTTTTTAAATTAAAATCATCTTTAAAATGTTAGAATTATTTTTAAATTTTCATTAAAAAATTTGTAATAATTATTTAATCTTTCGCTATTTATTTTTAAAATTAATATAAAAAATAAATTTAAAATATTTTATTTATTATTTCTAATCTCATTAATACATCGCTCTTCAGTGTGGAATTTCTTCGTGTTGAATCCATGAAAATAACACTGCAACATCAATCAATCAATCAGTTGGTAAATTACCATTCTATTTGTGAATCAAGTTAATATTTTCACTTACCAACATCTCATCCTCATTAATAATAATTTTGTTCTACGATTCTCATATTATTATTTTATTGGAGTTTCTATTAAAAAAAAACAAAACAAATTTTGGATAAATTGTATGAAAATTTTTTCAAATTAGTTTTATTTAATCTCAATTTATTCCAGTGGCTTTATCACAGACTTTGTTCGATGAAAATGCTTCGAATAATTAAAATATTTTTTTTTAATTTGGAAATAAAACATTTTAAATCTATTATAGATATTTAAATCGATTTATTTATTTTAACATTTGAAATATCTTTGCAATTTTCTAAATTTAAATTTTATGAACAACATTGCCTTCAATGTTTCAATATAAAATGATATTAAATTTGTAATCAATATAATAATAAAATTAATATCATATAAAAAATAAAGTGAAATAGTATAAATAAGCCTTTATCATTGATTGTCATTGATTGACACAGATGATTAGAATAACATTATCAAAAAAAAAATATACAATACTACTTTAAAGGCCATTTCATAATTAATATAACATCATTAAAAAAACAATTCTCATAAAATTTCTTAAAATAAATAAATAAAAGCAATTTAATAAATTAGAATAGAAATATCCAAATGAAAAATGAATATTATTTTGTCAATTTATTATTATTATAATATAACACTTTTGAAAAGTAAATTAAGGGTATTTCTATTATATGTCAATATTACACAGAAGAAGATCTTCATGAAATTAATAAGATAAATGTAATTTATTTCCACTGTGGCATCCCATAATCATTTTAATATTTAAGAAAGAAGAGATTTTTAGTTTTGTGGTGTTTTGTAGGAAATTTTTTAATGACTATTAATTGAGTATAATAACTTGTAAGTATTTCTATTAAAATCCACTCAAACACTTATGAATTTATTCATCCATTCATAAAATGGAGTGGCTCTAGGATAATTCTAGAATTTTAGTATTTTAATGTAATATTACTGAAAAATAAAATAATATTTTTTTAAAACTTACACCTCTTCAATTTTTATAATGTTATTTATTTTATTTTTATATCTATTATATTTTTCTTTTTCTTAAATGACATAACTAATCTTATTTAATTTCTTTTTTATCCAGTCGAGTGAGATGGAATATCAATACAAGTTTTCGAGTTTAATCTGCGAGTTATATCAAATTTTATTAACTTCGAGGTCAGTATTTATTATTAATTTGGTTTTTATTCAATTTATAATTATCTATTTTAAAATTTTATAATCTATAATATGTTATTTTTTTTCTTCCATTTCATGATTCAATCTTCGTTCCTTCTACTGGATGTTGATTCAAATTCTTGATTATCTTCTCCATCTCTGATGATGATGAAATGACCTTCATACAGCTCACCAAATGTAAGTAATCATCGTTATTTATTTATTTAGCATGGCACAAATTCAAATAGGAATAAATTTTATTAATTTCAATTTCTAAATAAAATATTTCAAGTAAAATTTAACATAAATAACAGTAATTATATTTGATTTATGATTGATTGATTTTCTTTATTTTTATAATATTAATTAGAAAATTATAGGGAAATATATTTTAGAACTTAGTGAGATTAGGGGATTTCAGATTACATCTCAAGAAGGAGTATCATTGATAAAGGAAGCAGAAGAGAGAAAGGTAATTCGAATTGCGTTACACTGGGGGAGGGGCTAATCATTGGAATATACTTATATTTTGTTGTTAGAGATTTTCAGGAGGTTGCTTCCTACTTCCATCCAAGGATGCTGGTTCTCATCCTACTAATCCATAGATTAGTTTAGAATTATTAAATTATTAGAAAAGTGTGGGTGGATAAAGCAAATGCCATGCCAATATTATAAGAGAAGGGTTGTATTAATTGCATGCCATGTCTGAATTCTGCCTTTTTGTATTGCTGAGAATGTATTTGAGGTGGATCGAATGAACGAGCATTCGGGAAGGTAATTCAGCACAGTTCCGAAATGGGAATAGCCTGAATAGGAACAAATTGTTGGATACCTTTTGAGCGTAGGATAGATTCGATTAGCATGGGCGATCCACTCCTAATAGTGGAGACCATGCATCTTCTTAGGTAGGCAGGTTTTATTTCAGGTTGCCCCAAATGTGGCGGTTTCATTTCGAAATCCAAAAAATCAAAGGCATTCTCAGCTGATTCAAAAAGGCGTACAGACCAAACGCCTTATTTTTTTAATATTTTTTTTTAAGGCGAACTTTCTTTTTCATTACTTTTTCGAAATTCCGGAAGGAGAGGCTTGGAAGGGCTAATTTATGGGGATAGGAGGAGGCCCTATTAAATATTCAATTGTTTTTTTATTTTATTATGAATTAAAAAAAAAATAATTGAATATCGTGATAATTTTCTTTAATTTTTTATTTTCTTTTTGAAATATTCAATATATAATTTAATCATTTTTACATTTTAAAGATTTTACTATTTAGGTAGAATTATTTATTAATTAGAATTATTATTATTATTGAATTTAAAATGAAAATTCAAACACATAATATATTATACTAGCTGCTCCGAACGCCTTCGGCGCTCTTCACACCTAGACGGGGGCTCCGCCCCCTGTACCCCCGATTGATACATAGTATTTGGTTGAAAGTCTGTATGTAAAAGGTTTTCATCCATTTTGTTTCAATCATTTTAAGTAGATAAGACATATATTTGTTTTCTTGGAAAATATATTTTAATTTAATCAGTAAATTAATCTATATATTTAATACGCTAGTGTCCGTCTGTACCCAAAAAACTCCAGAGCCTAAACTACAAGGAGTAAGGTAACCAAATTTTTCTGAGGTGAAGGGTACCTCAAATGATGAAAAATAAAAAAGAAATTAGAATCTTAGGTAACTCCTGAGCTGAGCTGCGGGTGTTCCATTTTCCAGAAATATATATAAAGGAGAGTGTTTGTATGTTTATTATTTGTTTACTTTTTTGCTGTCATAGAAACAGATATATATTATATATAATTAGAACCTCTCTCTCTCTCCCTCTCTATTTAAAATTTTAAAAAATGGAGTGTTCTAGCCAAATTAAGAAATTTAAATTCCTTATGCAACATTGATAGGTAAATGAATTGGACTGGAAGAGGAGACATATGATTAGAGAAATTGGGGAAAAATCAACCGAAATGTAATTAAACAAAAAAATTCAAGAATTATGATACGGATACGACTTACATACAAAATGTAGAATTTGAAAAAGTATAAATATTTAAATACTTAAGATCTCTAATCACCAAAGATAATAATATTCGAGAAGAATTTAAATCGACGTTGTAATTGAGTAACGCCTGTTATTATGCAGTAAAGGGGCTTATCTCATCAAAGAGGATCAAAATTAAAATATATAAAACAATTATTTTTCATGTTGATCGATGACTAGGGTGACCATATTTCGAAAACACCAAACTGGGACAAACGGTATACCTTTTTTTTTAGAACTAAATTGAAAAAATTTTGAAAAAAAAATTACAAAATGTCCTAAATATTGAAAAAACAGTAGGGTGTCCCGAAGACATTTTTGGGACAGAGGACCTAAAGACGGGACTTTTGGTCACCCTATCGATGACTCTGGGAGACGAGAGTAGATTTGGAGTATTTGTGAGATTAATATTGTTCGCAGCATTTATAGGCCAAAAGAAGATGAGGTCACAGGGGGATGGCGGAGATGGCATAACGAGAAATAATGTCCAGATATAGTTAAGGTTATAAAATCAAGAAGGCTGGGATGGGAAGGGGACGTGGTTGGAATTGGAGAAACTAGAAATTGGGAGAAACCGATTGGGAAACATCCGGTGGAAGACCAAGGACCAAGGTGGGTGGACAATGAAGGAAGGGACATGGGAGAGATGGGACAGGGTAGGATTTGGTTGTAGCTCAGGATAGGGACGCTTAGAGAAATGTGGATGCTGCGGCTAAGAACTTTCGAAAACTGTATAGACTCAGAGTTAGATAAATATAACAAATGCAATAATAATATATAATTAATTTACTGATTAAATTAAAATATATTTTACAAGAAAACAAATACATGTCTTATCTACTTATACTGATTGAAACAAAATGGATGAAAACCTTTTACATACAGACTTTCAACCAAATACTATGTATCACTCGGGGGTACAGGGGGCGGAGCCCCCGTCTAGGTGTGAAGAGCGCCGAAGGCGCTCGGAGCAGCTAGTTATATATTATTATTGTATATGTTATATTTATCTAACTCTGTGTCTATACAGTTTTCGAAAGTTCTTAACCGCAGCATCCACATTTCTCTAAGCGTCCCTAAAACCAAATTCTACCCTGTCCCATCTCTCCCATGTCCCTTCCTTCATTGTCTACCCACCTTGGTCCTTGGTCTTCCACCGGATGTTTCCCAATCGGTTTCTCCCAATTTCTAGTTTCTCCAATTCCAACCACGTCCCCTTCCCATCCCAGCCTTCTTGATTTTATAATCTTAACTATATCTGGACATTATTTCTCGTTATGCCATCTCCGCCATCCCCCTGTAACCTCATCTTCTTTTGGCCTATAAATGCTGCGAACAATATTAATCTCACAAATACTCCAAATCTACTCTCGTCTCCCAGAGTCATCGATAGGGTGACCTAACGTCCCGTCTTTAGGTGCTCTGTCCCAAAAATGTCTTCGGGACACCCTACTGTTTTTTCAATATTTAGGACATTTCGTAATTTTTTTTTCAAAATTTTTTCAATTTAGTTCTAAAAAAAAGGTATACCGTTTGTTCCGGTTTGGTGTTTTCGAAATATGGTCACCCTAGTCATCGATCAACATGAAAAATAATTGTTTTATATATTTTAATTTTGATCCTCTTTGATGAGATAAGCCCCTTTACTGCATAATAACAGGCGTTACTCAATTACAACGTCGATTTAAATTTTTCTCGAATATTATTATCCTTCGTGATTAGAGATCTTAAGTATTTAAATATTTATACTTTTTCAAATTTTACATTTTGTATGTTAATTGTATGTAAGTCGTATCCGTAGCATAATTCTTGAATTTTTTTGTTTAATTACATTTCGGTTGATTTTTCCCCAATTTCTCTAATCACATGTCTCCTCTTCCAGTCCAATTCATTTACCTGGCTTAAGAAATTTTTTAAAATTTTAAATAGAGGGAGAGAGAGAGGTTCTAATTAAATATATATATATATCTGTTTCTATGACAGCAAAAAAGTAAATAAATTATATACATACAACACTCCTTTTTATATATTTCTGGAAAATGGAACACCCGCAGCTCAGCTCAGGAGTTACCTAAGATTCTAATTTCTTTTTTATTTTTCATTATTTGAGGTACCCTTCACCTCAGAAAAATTTGGTTACCTTACTCCTTGTAGTTTAGGCTCTGGAGTTTTTTGCGTACAGACGGACACTATCGTATTAAATATATAGATATATATAAATATTGTATTGTAATTTTATGTATATACCTACCTATAAGTAACCAATGGTAACCATGAATAGACTTACTAATTAAATTAATTTTGGATAAATTAATTTTGGATTTAGCTACACTAAAACCTTCCCTGGGATGCCCACAACAATCCCTGGAAGTTTCATCGCAATCGGACGGGTAGTTTTTGAGTTTAGGCGAGACACACACACACAGACATTGCCTTTTATATATATATAGATTTACTTTTATGTATCATTTAAAAGTAAATAATAAATATTTTTATTTTAGAAATTTAGTTATTGGAATTATTTTTTAATTTCATTAATGATGATTATAATTAATGTTAAAATTTCCTTTCCTTTGATCATTCATATATAAACTATCAATAGGTATGCCTCCTTATACAAATGCCTTATTTTTATTAATAAACCCCACTTCTTTTACTTATTTATTCAAATGCCACGAAAAAACACTTATTAAATGACTCGCCCTCCTTCTGAATATCATATCTAATTTTTGAATAATTATGTAAAATTTTTTGATTTGTCAATTATTGATAAAAAGAGAATACTTTTTTAATAGAATGTAATTATATTTTAAACGTACTCTGGTAAATTTATCAAATTACCATTCCCTTATTATTTTACTATTATTATTATTACTTAGCACGGAATTTTCTATAAATTTTTAAATATTTGATTTCTGAATTAAAGTGAAATTTACTGGAAAATATTTTCCTGAGAGGTTGATAATATCTTGGGCATAAATTATATATATTATATATTAAATCAGTGGTTCTTAAACTGTGGTCCGCGGACCCCTGGGGGTCCGCGAAGCCTTTACTGGGGGTCCGCAGTCCTCGGAAAAAAATCATCGTAAAAATATATACATATATAAATATTTAAAGTTCATTGTTTAACTATATCCTCCTAGAGAATTACGGCTATAATTTAATACTATTAATAATACTATTTTATTTTATTAAATTGATAATTATGTCAATTAATTTTTTGTGAATAAATAAACATATATAAAAAACTATATATAAAATTTGAATTTTCATCCATTCATTCATTTAAAATCATTTTTCGATTGTTCCTTTAAAATAACCCCTCTTAGGGGCTCGGAAGGGGAGGCATATAAGGGAATTTTCTTTCACTTTGTTATTGGGGAAAACCAGGGGAGGGGACAGTCTTACCCGGAAAAACCCAAATTGTCAGCGTCCACTCTGGGGTTTTAAACAGTTTTAAAGCAAATGTTAATTATAAGTTCATTTCTCAACGAGTTGTATCTTTAAATTATTTTTATTAATTTAATTAATTATAATTAAATTATAGCTAATAATAGTTTATTATAGCTAATAATTTTTTTTAATTTTTAGTGTAATTTGCATGATCATTATTTTATAAAAACACTAAACACATTTTGCAATTTCCCAGAAAGGCTGTTTTTGAGAGTAAGTATAAGTTAGTTTTATGAATAAAAAATATTTATTTTAATAATATTTTAGAATCAAATTACGAAATTAATAATATTTTAGAATCAAATTACGAAATTAATAATATTTTAGAATCAAATTACGAAATTAATAATATTTTAGAATCAAATTACGAAATATATTTATTATATAAATTAATATTCATTTAAAATGATTTAAAACATTTATTAAAATGATTTAAAACATTCATTTAAAATGATATTAAAACATTCATTTAAAATCATATTAAAACATAGCTAGTAAATAATAATTCGTTATATTTATATTATATTTATATTATATTTATATTATTGTAGTTCAATGTTAATAAATTACTCCATAAAATGGATCGTTGGCTACAAACTGGTTCAACACAGAAACGGAAAGAATCAGATGATGAGGCATCAACAGCAAACTCTACCAAGAAACGCAAAACTAGAAAATATTCGGATGATTATTTATCATTTGGATTTACTTATATTTGCAACAATGATGTGGAAAGACCAGTCTGCGTTCTATGTCAGGAAAGTTTATCCAATGAAAGTATGAAACCTGCTAATCTCAGACGTCATTTACAAACAAAGCACAGCGAGCATGTTAGTAAGTCTATCGAATTTTTTAAAATGAAAAAAGAAGAACTTAATTCAAGTCAGAAATTGATGGTAAAGACGGGATCTGGTGGTATGAGTAAGAAAGCAGTAATGGCATCATATGAAGTAGCTCTACTTATTGCTAAAGCAGGAAAGCCGCATAATATAGCAGAGCAATTAATTCTTCCTGCTACAAAAGTAATTACAAATATGATGTTAGGAACTAAAGCAGCAAACGATATAAATTTGATTTCATTATCAAATGATACGGTTATGAATAGGATTGAAGACATGTCATGTAATATAAAAGAAGAATTAATATCGAGAGTGCGCAAAAGTCACTATTACTCATTACAATTGGATGAAAGTACTGATGTCACTAATAATGCCAATTTGTTAGCTTTCATTAGATATGAGTTTGAAAATCAAATACAAGAAGATGTATTGTTTTGTGATTCACTACCTTCACGAACGACAGCTAATGACATATTTAACAGTTTGAATAATTTTATAACCGAAAATGAAATAGAGTGGCCAAAATGTGTTGGAATTTGCACTGATGGTGCTCGTGCAATGTCAGGTACAAGAACTGGATTGATTGCTCTTATTAAAAATGTTGCGCCTCAGGTTGTTTGGAATCATTGCTGCATTCACAGAGAATCATTAGCAGCCAAAAATATGTCACCAGATTTGAAAAGAACATTAGACGAAGTAGTTAAAATTGTCAATTTCATTAAGGCTCGTCCACTTAATTCCAGAGTTTTTAAAATTTTGTGTGAGGAAATGGGTAGTCAACATACACATTTATTATTACATACAGATGTACGTTGGTTGTCCCGCGGGAAAGTACTCATTCGCCTTTTTGAGCTTCGAGATGAAATACGATTGTTTTTAATAGATGCGCATTTTGAACTGACCGAATGTTTCAATGATTTTATCTGGTTAGCTAAGGTGGCTTACTTGACTGATATTTTTACAAAATTGAACGAACTTAATTTGAGCCTGCAAGGTACTGTTGTAAATATATTTAAAGTTGAAGATAAAATAGAAGCAATGATTAAAAAAATCGACTTGTGGTCGAAACGCATCCAGAACGGTGTATATGAGTCTTTTCCAACTCTCAATGATTTCATAGAAAGCTCCAGTGAAAAATTGCTTAATCAAACGCGTCAATTATTTGTTGAACATTTAATTACTTTGAAAAGCAACTTCAGGAAGTATTTTTCTACTCCTGATCCTTGCAATAACTGGATCAGAGATCCATTTAATATGGAAATTACAAATGCTAAACATTTATCTGCACCTGAACAAGATATTCTCGTGGAATTATCATGTGATACAACTTATAAACTAAAATTTAACAAAACTGAATTGAGCAACTTTTGGTTACTTCTCAGGTCAGATTATCCTGCGCTTGCAAATAAAGCACTTCAACACTTGATTCCATTCTGCACAACATATTTATGCGAACAAGCTTTTTCGGTACTATTTTATATTAAGTCTAAATATAGAAACAAATTAAATGTAGAGCCGGATCTTAGATTAAAAGTTTCCAATATTAAGCCAGATATTGAGATTCTTGTTTCAAGAAAACAACTGCATACATCTCATTAAATATGTAAGTTATATTTAATGAGATAGATGCAGTTATTTTTTAAAATATTTCTTATTTAATATTTTCTGAAAAAAATTATAAAATATTTATATGAATTTAATGTAAGTACCCATTATAATTTGTGAGATTTGTTGCTATGACAATGTTTGTATTTTCTTTCTTCAATATTATAATTTCTAATAAAATGTGTTCTACAATATGCAAAAAAATCGTTATTCACCAATCACTGTTAGAAATATTCATCATATATCCTTGTCCTTATGAGATCGTAAGCCAGAAATTAATTAATAAAATGACGTAAAGTACCTAAAGTTGTGATGGGGGTCCGTCAAAAAAAATTTTTTCAAGTGGGGGTCCGTGGAGTACATAAGTTTAAGAACCTATGTATTAAATCACTGAAGAGAGCCGTTGTCCTGTCTGCATAAATTCTTTTCCCTATATATATGTGCATACATATCAGAATAAATAAATTAATATATATTTACTCTATTTTTATTTTATATACCTTTATATATATATATATATATATATATATATATTCATATTTGATTCTGATTTCAAATGATACATTAAGTCATTTATCACCTGTTTGTGGTTTGTATATACATATGTATATAAAACTTAAAAAGGATTGTTTTTGTTTTCTCATTTCACTTTTGCAAGTAAATACGATTGTCATATACCTATGAATAATAACCCTTTAATACACATAAACATCCCTACATATTGTATTCTATTTTATATATATATAAAAAAGCGTAAATATAAACCATTTCCTATTATATATGTATAACAAGAGCATAAATCAAAATAAATTCATCTCTTCTGGTGATTCATTATGCAATCAGCAAGCTTAAATTAAAAATAATAATAATAAAAAAAAAAGAAATATACGAAATAAACAATCACATCCACACCAAAACTTGAGAAATTCTTTGTTTGTTGTTTGTTTGTTTGAAAATAAAAAACGCTTTCGGGCGGTAGACAAGGTAGATTGGTTGGTAGGCAAAGGTGGGCTTAACTTTTCCTGGAATTTTATTTATATTTCCATTAAATAAACTCGCGATAAGATATGAATATTCTTTGTTTGAGACAAATATTTGCTTGCAGATCAACTTTGCTCTCGTTTTTATTTTATTTTTTTTACAAACCTCCATTTCAACCTATAAATTTTTAATTTAATAAAATTCATTTTTATTATTAATATTATTTTTTACTTGTTAAATGAAATGCTTACATAATTATAAATATATAATATGAAAAGTTGTTCAAGATTGTATCTAACTATCCGTCAATAAATTATTTATAGTGATTATGAATTTTACGAATTTATGATTATATATTATGAAATTTTTTATTCTAAAATACTTATCTTATATAAACATGAGAAAATGTTATCGCCATGAGGGCGCTGTTGTCGGGCAATCAACCGGTTGAGACAGTCCAATGCCAATGCTCGCTAAAGCGATTACATTTTCACATTACTATTCAAATGTTTATATAAGAGAAGTATTTAAGAATAAAAAATTTCATAATAATTGGCTAAATCAATTCATTCATAATCTAAAACATCACAATATTTCTGGGCAGCAAAATTCTTAAAACAATATATTTCTACAATAATGAAACCTACACCATCTCAAAAAAAAAATCTGAGTTTTTAAAAATTTAATTTCAATACATAATACAATTTGGAAAAATTAAAAAACCTGATTCTAAAATAATCACTAATAATAAACCTATAATAAGCTATTTGTCATTTTATTTATTAGTTATTAGTTATTTGAAAAAGTCTACCTTAAATGATTAATCCTTTTTCTTTCATCAAACTCTAAATTAAATTATTATTAATTGAAATGTTGGTTCAAGAATGATTTTATAAATTTAAAAATTATGTTTTCATAATACATTTTAATTTCCTACAATCACACATTCAGAACTGAAATAAAAACAATGTATAGATTGAAATTAAAAACTACAACTACTGATGTTTTTTCTTTCAATTTTTAAATGAAATGAAATTTAAAAATTCTATATTTAAATTTTTGTTTACTATTTTATTAAAACCATTTTACAATACAGAATCCTTTTTCTTAATTTATTTTCCCTCTTATATATTTACAAATCAGAATATTTTTTTCTTTTATACATATTTATATCGTTTAATTTAAAAATAATATTCAAATTAATATAATATTTAATATTTACCATATTCATTTACAGTAAATAAAATATAATAAAAATAGTAAAAACTGATAGTTTTTTTAAAATTTATTACTATCTCGCCAGAGATAGTATTGCGTTCACAAAAATTTTCAATGTCGAGATTTTGATGTTTTTATACGTTTTGAAGGTCCCTGAGTCATTTTCACTAAGTTTGAGAAAAATTCATAGTAATAATAATAATATTAACAATAAATGTAATTATATATATCTTTAACTTACCGAAGAGTCACATTTGGTCACCATAGCATATGAGTTTGACAAACTAAATATATTAGTCCTTAGAAACCTTTCGTTCAGTTTGTGTTCTATTAGAAGGTAAATAATTGAATTTAAAATTCATTTTTCAAGAAATATTATTTTACTACGACATATTATATTGAATGACATAAAGTACTATACTAAAGAGGATGCACTTCTTATTATTGATAACATTTCACTAGAATGGAATTCTCATCTTTAATGACCTGACTCTATAATATGTATAAGATGTGATATGGTAAGGAAAGGGGTGAGCGGATCTTAGTTCTTGGAAATTCCAACAACCGACAAATAGAATCAATAAATCTAACTCGAGATTCTCATTATTTAAATTTAATCCAAATAATATGATCAATTCAATATTATAAGAAGAAAATTATAGTTAAAAGTTAATATAAACAAGAATCTGATTTTAATTTTTATTTTTTAGTTTTTGTAAAAATAACAGGTGAAAGATGAAATTAAACAAAATTGATATATTAGGTAGCAATTATTATTATCTAAATATAATAATAATAATTATAAAAATTAACTAGTATTAACCATATTCCTTAACTACGGAACTTGAATGTTTCAAACTATAATACAATAAACTAATAAACAAACTATAACTATAATATTTCAAAAAAAAAATTAATTCCAGTACCACCTTACTCTTTTTATTGCAATTTTCTCCTTATATATATTTATTTGATCGACTTATTAAAATTAATGTTTTTTGTTTAAATTTTATCTTTTATATGACATAGCAACGACACGTTTAAGGAAATACATATGCTGTTGTAATTAAATGAGTGAAGTTTGGATAAGGTTTACATATTGAAAACATTCTTGTACCTGCATACAAGTAAATTCCTTGGGGCAAACCCTAGTTCGCGGTTTTTCAGCTTTCGCTCAGGTCCTTGTACCCATTAACCAGGAAAAACGAGGGATAACTGTATCATATTAATATTTTATTGTTAGATAAGTAATAACTATGAGTTATTTTACTTGGCTTTCGAGTCTGATGGAGAGATAACTGATAAATAATAGACAAAAAAGAATTCGATTTTATTTGGCAAGTGATAATTACAAACACAAGTTGGTCTATTGACCTGAATTATAGAAATAAGTAAACACATATAGTAAATATATAAAATTAAGAGTAAAATTAATTTAAAAAAAGCAAATATATAAAATACATGGAGGGGTCAGAATTGTAACGAAATTCCGTTAATTTCCGATTTCCTTTATAAATTCGTTATCAACAACTCTACATAACAACTACCCATTATATTCGAAATTCCACCGACTGAACCAAAGTAGTGAAACTGTCTATTTATATTAATTTTTTTGTGGAGATGCGTAGGAGAGGAATCCCAATTAGAAAGTCTCTTGA
The DNA here is from genome assembly GCA_963082975.1 of Labia minor. NCBI lineage: Eukaryota > Metazoa > Arthropoda > Insecta > Dermaptera > Spongiphoridae > Labia > Labia minor. The sequence goes on from OY720345.1 coordinate 41,971,387, forward strand.
CGGAGGAATTAACAACTGGACAGGGGAGGTTTTCCTGAATCCAAGGGGGAGATAATATAGGAATGTTAAGTTAGGCACTCGCGTGTCGTCTAATCCGTTACAATGGCTTTTGTTTATAAAGGTCGACTTATTAAAATTAATGTTTTTTCTGAATTTATGAAGAATTCCATGTGTTTGTCCTTTGATGAATGTTCTTCAATTTAATATTATTCCTATTTGATGAAATGTTTGAGGTACTAGGTAATATAACTAAAGTGGTAGGAGAAAACTAAAATTTCAAACTTTTTTAAAAATGTTTATTTTTACTTTTTTATTTGTTGAAATGAATCAACAGTTTTTATATTGTTTAATTAAAATTTAACAAAAAACACCTGAATAATTTTAGTTTTCAATAGTAATTTACATTTTTCGGTTAAATTACTACAAATTTTCAATGAATTTATTGTACCAATATAATTTTAATTAAAAATGGCATGAAATATAAAACAACTATGTCTGCTTGTATGAAGTGTAAAATTTATATTAACGAGGTTCATTTATAAATATAAACAAATTTTTTTGTATTTGAAGGGTAAAAGTTTACAATGGTTACAAAAAAAAATAAAGTTTATTTTTATTTTTTCATTCAAATTTTATGTTGGAATTTTTTTATTGAAATTTTTATTGATAATATCTTCTATACTAATTATGTTTTTTATACAATATAAAAATATTTATAATTATTTCATTTATAATTTATCAGAAATATTATTCTTTTATGCTTTACAATGATTCAGATATTTTTGTAATTTCGGGTTTGGGGGCAAGTTCCTCCTATTTATAGTCAGCCCTGATGCAGTTTTATATTCCACACAAATCTTATGAGCTAATGAAAGCAATTTATATTAAGTAAAAATACTGTTTAATTTTTAGAATAAAATAACTTATATTCATTAATTAAATTTAAATTAAATCGTGTAATCACATCTAATAATCCATTTGTCATTAAAGAAGATTAAATATTATTCAAAAGCCTTTGGAATTTAATAGCCCTTTAAAGTATGTTATTCTTGTTTAAAGTTTCCAAATATTCGTTATACACTTGATATACTTTTTCAAGAGTCTCTTGGTCAGTTGTAAACTCTTAGAGGCACTTACTGAAGATATTGAACATTGTTGGAGAATAATGTGGTATTTTTAAAATATAATATTGTTTAGCGAATTTATTGTTAATTAATTTAAATCCAAATGTTTTTTTTTTATTTTTTAACTATCATCATTTTATATAAAAACATATTGTTTAAATATATTATTTAAAGATGGCTGAATTTTTAATTATTTCCATGATTACAAGAATTTCTTAAACAATTTCTAAAAAAAAATGTCTCTTCTTTTATAATTAAAAAATATTTAACAAAAAAATTACTAATATAAATATTTTCTTAGAATAAGGACAATAAAAAACACTCATTTAATAAGAATAATAAACCTAAATTAAAAACTAAAGTGTTGTTATTGTTGATATAAAATATTTAACTAAAGTACATTATAAATAAAAATACAAGAGCAACAACAACAATAACATATACAAAAACATTTAATTATTATTTGTTTGTTGTTTGCGTCTTGTATGCGTATCAAAGTGGGTTTTCATTAGAAGCACAAACAAAACAGATGTTGCCTGCAGAGAAATTAATTCTATTTAGAAATATAAAAAGAGACGTTGAATTCATTCAGTACGAATAACACGTGTAAAGAAAATTAAAAAAAAACAAATTTGGAGTAAATGAATGCAGTATACAAGAATGGAAATAATAGTGGAGAAATTTCATTCAAAAAATAATCAATTATATTTTGACATATTAAATCAAATAGAGAAATATAGATAAAAATAAAGTTTTTTTTTATAAAATTGTTTGATATAAAAATAAAACATTTTTGTTGCGTTCTTATGATTTTAGTTTTAGTTTGACCCTCTCAAAAAACTCTTGCAACTCTATGTTTTCAACAACATTTTTTTGATAACACTTAAAATTATTTTCAATGTTGAAATTAATCAAATATCATTTCGATAAATTATATTATATAATATATATACATTTAAAATAATATTATTGATAAGTTTATCAACCTCGTAGTTCAAGCCCGGGGCCTTTCAAAATAAATTTTTCTCTAACTGAAGCCGAGGTCCATCCAGTGTATGTGATCAAAATTGACGAAACTGCTTGAAATAAAAAGTCCTGAATAAAATAAGAGTTATCTGATCTGTAAAATCTAGATAAATGTACTTATACTGATCGTACAAAACCTTTACCCCGCTTGGACGTCAATCGTCTTAATAAAGGCTGTCTTTGTGTGCGACCAAGAGAATTTTTTTTTACAAATTAAATAATATTTTTTGACTATATTAACAAATGAAAACAGCCTATATGTACGATTATATGTCAATAATATTTCGGATTAAATTGTGATGATATCTAAATTCACATTAATAATTCAATATCTGAAATAATTTTAGAATTTAAGCTCATTTATATGCGAGGTCTGAAAAGTTTCCGACCTGATCAAGAAAATCGATGTTTTTAAATTTTTCTTTTTGCTATATTTTTCAACATAATCTCCATCAACACTGATACATTTCTCATAACGGTGTTCTAATTAATTTAATTAATTAATAAATTATTTAATTAATTAATTAAATTTGATTTAATTCAATTTAAGTCTCATCAACAGTTATGAATCGACGCAAAAATTCGTTTGGATTACGCCTACGGCGCCAAATTGTCGTTAGAAATGTTTTTTCGAAGTAATTTTTGGTCTAACGTTAGGAAATGCGGCACCCACGTTGCACACAGTTTTCCAAATTCAAATGGTTTTGCAAAATATTTCGCACACGTTCAGCTGACATCGTACAGGTCTCAGCTATATTGAATTTTGAAAAATAAAACAAACAAAAAGTTGAAAAACATTTTTTAAATTTTATAAACTTTTTTTATCGTTCTAAAATTCTCTTTAGAAAACGTTGATATATGCTTCTGGATATGCTTGGATATATATATTCATTTTATTTTTTATTTTATAAATAAATTAAAATATAGATTTGGGAAAAAATTAATCTTTTTCCTCTGAATATAATATATATATATATATATTTATGAATGAGTGATTGATAAAAGAATTGGTGAGAGAAACTTGACACGTTTGAATGCAAGAATGCATGAATGAATGAATGGTAGTGGTTGTTTATTCGGAGTTAAGGTTTGAAATTGAATTTCTATCCCGTTGACCATTGAAATATAGTAAAGGTGGTTGGTGTCAGACGCAGACTGACTACCAGACAAACTCGTATGTTTGTCTGTGTGTTTGTTTGTTCATAGACGCTTTTCAACTTTGTTGAATTTGATATAGCTATTGTCATTTACCAAGTAGGAAAGAGTGAAACTCATGCCTTTGATTTTCTCACAAATTGTCATTTAGTTCTAAATTTTGACTATATTACATCTAACGTAGAAAAAAATAAATAAAAAATTATTCATTTTTAAAAATAATTAAATAAAAAATAAACAAGAGATGAATAATATAATATTAATTCATCCAAATATAAATTTTAATTAGAATATACTTTTATTTTTATTAACTAAAACATTAAAAATATGAAATAGGATAGAAGTAATTTAAATAGAAATAAATGTTAATATTCTTTGAAATTTTTAATAAAATAAAATGTTTAATTAAAATTACTGAAAATGAATATATATATATATATATATATATATTTAAATTACTCAGATGATATGCGACATATATATGCGCGAATATATAGTGTAAATTCAATCCAACAAATATATAATCATTTAAATTTAAATATATACAAAAAAAAAAACGTTTTTCTGCACATTTCACAGAATTTAAAAAAAAAAAAATTCATAGCTTTACATTTCATGACTTGGCTTAACAAAATATGGCTTTAGAATTTTTCAAGTCTATCCGAGAAAATTATACGCATAAATTCATAATTGTCAGACCTGATTATATCACATTCTTATATACTATGTTTTTGTTACCTAATTTAAAAATTAATTTTTATATATTTAGAAATCTAATATTTAAAATAATTATTCAATTTATGAATATGTTTTATTATATTTTTAAAATTAATTTTATTAAAATAATTTATTTATTTTATTTCACCTATTTTTAAAAATCTGATTTAATATTTAATAAGTTATGAATTTATTTTTAAAAATTTATTATAATTATTAATTATTAATATGTTCTATATTATTTTTCTTTATTTGATTTTATTAATTATTTATTTTTTAAAGATAATTTAATTTGAAATTAATTAATTAGAAATTTAAATTTATTGATTCAACTTCTGGCTTTGAATCAAAAAATAGATCAGGGGAAACGTTTTTTTTTTTAACTTTAATGGGGATTACGTTCGTTTAATTTAGATTTGTCTCAGGGGTAGTTTCCGAGCGCCATGGATTTCTTTTATCGGAGAACGACAACAAATAAAAAAAAATTAAGGTTTTAATAAATTGATTGAAATCAAATAGACATAAACCTAATACAATCAGACTTCAACAAAATACTTTTTATCATTTCGAGGGTGCAGAGGTCAGTATCCCCATTTAGGAGCTAATAGTGTCGAGGGTGATATCAGCAACTGAGAGATAATTGAAAATACAATAAATCTCCCAAATATCTTTGTATATTTCCTATTATTTTAATATTTATTATTTATTATATTTATTAAATATATTTATTAAATAAATTTTAATCTATTTTCCATAAAATAAGAAAAATATGATTAATAAGAAAAAATAAATTTATATTTGGAATTTTGCGCAGTAGATATCAATAATTTTTTTTCATATATTGAATCCAATTGATCAGCGCTCACATTTTCTTGTCATCCCTTCTCTAATTAAAAATTTTATCATCAGAGTTAGCGATAAAATCAGTTGGTCAGATGAGCCATTGACAAATATCGGTTTAACTCAATTTCCTAATTCATTGTAACTATAAAATTTCATTTCATTTATATTTTCTTAAGTGAATATTATAAGTGCCGACTTTATGAATGTCTCTATTTGAACTACACTCGACATTATCCCATATCAACGATGAAATAGAGAAGATAATTCGATAATGATTCCCTTCATGTCTCCATTAAGATTTTAATTTTATTTTTCAGTCCACTTCTGAATTTTTTTTTTCATATTTATTTTCAATCATTTGTCACATATTTTAATTTTTCATAATTAATGAAAATTTGAAATGGAAATTGAAATTAAAATTAACTCAATTTTAAATTTTGAAATTCAACTAAATGGTTTATTAATCTATTTACTGTTAATAAAAAAAAACGTTAATGAGAATATACAATTAAAAATTAAGTATGACAAAAGCTTAATAATATAAATATTAGATAAATTATTTTTATTATTTATTTTAATAATTTCTAAAAAATTATTATTATAATTAAATTATTTAATAACAAAGATATTATTTCTTCTTTAATATTAATTTCATTTTATTATTATATATATACGTTTTCTACTTGAGTAGTTATTTTGTCCATTTATTAAGAGAATATATAATGAAGGTTCCTTTCCGTTTTCGTTTATATTTTCTTTTTTTTAAATTTATTTTTATTTGGAATCGCCAGACCATACGGTGTCTAAGCGTGTTAAAAGGGTGTTCATTATTTGTTTTAATTTTCATGAATCATCCAACAACATCAGCTTAATTAATCAAGAAGAAATTAATAAATGTTAGTTAGCTATCTGAGCTATCTAATTGAGCCTGAGATTGGTTAGAAGGCGTTGGGAATTCTACAAATCTCATGGGAACAAACTGATATACAATTTTGTTCAAATTGTTTTCTATCCCTTGTTGTACTATTCTCCACTAATTAATCACTTTCATTCTTTTGCCCATTGAAGACTACATGCTGGAACAACATTTTAATACATCTCTGATTATTTTGTAAATTATAAATTAAATAAATTCGGAAATTCAACTTAAAAAATTTAAAAAATTTCATTTTATTAAATTAACTAAAAAATTGAAAAATAATTATAAAATTTATCAAGGAAAGTTATTAACAAACACCCGGTTTTAAGTTACAATATAAATTTTATTAAACTTTATAAACACTTCAACAATTACGTCATCATAAGAAGCTTGTATTAAATGTATTAGATATTTATTTTAATAACATACCTTTACCTATTGATTTTATGATTTATTTTCAATTGTTCAGTTTATTTAATAAATTGAAAATTGTTAAACATTTTAAGGTTGAATTTCTAAATGTATATAATATTTCAGAGGTGTCAGTCCAATCTTTTAATCTAACTAAATTATATCATTATAAAATTATAATCAAACAATTATTTTAACCTTTATTAATAGGTGTGTGACGTGGTCAATGACTTTGGAAGACAAAAATAAATTTAGAGAATTTGAATAGTGGAAAATCCATAACGAGGGATTGCATGATCTCTATGCATTTAAAAACATAGTTAGTGTAATAATGTGAAGAAGTTTGCGAGGGATTGGTTCGAATCGAAAAGGAAAAACTAGCGAGAAATATATTTGTCTGGAGACCGATTGGAAGGCCAAGAAAGCAGTGGACAGACAATGTAGGAAGAAACTTGTTTATGGGTAGACAGTGTAAGAAGGGATGTTAGGGAATTAGGAGAAAATAGGAGTTGAATAAGGTAATTCACATTTGGAGAAATGGGATTACTGCGGCTAAAAAAATTAGCTTAACATAGATAGAGAAAGTAATAATAGCTAATATATCTTCTTTTTTTTTAAATTAATATAAGTTCATCTATATATTTATTTTTTAAATATTTCATTAAATTTTTCAAATGTTTAATAGAAATATATCATTTTTGTTCAAAATCATTTTAATATTCAAAAGATGTTCAAATGCCTTAGTCCTGAGGAATGAAACTTGAGAAGGATGGTTCAAAAGAAAATTAAAACATATTTATATGTATATATATAAAATATAAATATATATTTATAGGAAAAAATATAATAAAAATAAAAATATCAAGTACAGCAGACACACATATATTTAATTTTAATTATAAATTCATATTTATTCACTCATTTTCTAAAAATATGAAAATATTAAATGGAGATTACCACATTAATGCAATAAATATTTATGAAATATTACTTTATTTATTTATTTTTTTATATTTTAATAAATCAAATGTTTAAATAAATACTAACAATAAAATTCCTAGTAATTTCTTTATAAAAGTTTTATTTAATTATTTTTTTTTAATGAATTAAATCTTATAAAAATATACCATAATTTAAAACACATACAAAACTGATTAATTAATTGGGAGGCAAAAGGTAATAAAGTAAAACAAGGGTACCGTGACTCCTTTTCTTCTGATACGTTCAATCTTCATTTCGTTTCAAATTAATTAGAGAGAACATTTGAATTCGATTAAATTCGTAAAGAAGAAAAGTGAAGTTTTGTTGGTGTTGAATCGCAAATATAACCCAACCAACCAACCAACCGACCGACATTCAGTTTTACTAGTTCCGCTTTTCTCTTGGCTCTTTTCATTCTCTCACTTTTAATTAAAAAAAAATCCATTAAGAATTTATCTATTTTTAGAAATTCAAGAGATAATTGAAAATAAAATGAATCCCACAAATATATTTGTATATTTCTTATTATTTTAATTTTGATTATTTATTATGTTTATTAAATACAATTATTAGATATATTTTAGTCTCTTTTCCATAAAATAAATGTCCAAAATAAATTTAAATTTAAATGGTTAATTAAAAGACTATTTATTTTTTTCATTAGAAATTCATAAAAAGAAATTTCAGTATATTACATCCTAAGAGAATCACTAAATGGTGTAAATAAGTAGAACATGTTGAAAATTGAAAAAAAATAAAATTGAAATTGAATAGACATTTCTAGGAGTTCAAATTAAATTATAAAGTTATACCATATATAAAGATTAAAAAATTATTTTTATTTTAATTTTCAAAGATGTTTTACAAGTATGTAAATTTTTGTTAAAAAAGTTTACTTTTATGATCATTCCTTCAATTTTCTTATAAATTGGTAAATATTACATGATTTCATGCATCTTTGATTAGTTAGATAAATCTTTTTTTTCATTAATGTTGTAATGAAAAATATAATTAATTGTTTTTTTTTAAATTAAAAAGTAGAGAATTTTGATTAATATTAAATTACATGATATCTATGCATCAAAGTTTGGTTATGAAATGTTTATGGACACTTTTCCAGAATTCTTTTAAGGGGACTTAACATGAAGAAATTTGCTGGAGGTGAAGTATTTCTCTCCTTAAACATTTTTTTTATATAAGTAATACAATAGCTTCTCTAAATTCAATAAATATATACGAGGTTTGTTCAAAAGAAAAGGTGAATTTTTAATTATTTCAAAAAGTATTTATTTATTCATCAATGTGTCCCCTTCATATTTATATATATAATATATATAAGAAGTAATATATTTAATTTATATTAATATAATAAATGATAATAAAAGATTATAAATAAAAAAACAGTGATAAATTTACTTTTGGAATTTCCGTCACACTAGATTACTTTTTTTCTTTTTTGTTTTTGTTATTTTATTGAATTAGTTGAAGATGTAAAGGCAGTCGTTTTGTTTTTGCAATAGATATCTGACCTCGACTTTGTCTGTTAAGGTCTGGGCACCCTTTAGCATCATCATCCTAAGTATCCCCCTTGTGCTATTCCTCCTACTTTCCGAGAACTAAATTGATCCTCTATAATCTAAGCAGAAACGGAAATCTCCATTAGCTTTGCGGGTCAATAATTTCAAAGACAAAAGACCTCGACCGACTTACCCGTTCAATAATAGCGCTCCTTTTCCATCCCTCTACCCTCCACTCTTATTCAAATCAACTGTTCTCGGTTCGTTTTGTTTTATTTATTTATTTATTTAATTTTTGTTGTTCCCTTTCAATTGGTATAATAATAAAAGAAATTCAATCGGAAAAATTTTATTATTATTATTATTATTATTATTTATAATAGTATTTAAATAAAGAATTATTAAACGATAAAAGAAAGGAAGAAAAGAAGAGTATATGTATCAATATGTGTGATTATTAAAATAATATAAATTTTTTTATATAATAAAATTTTTATTTAATTAATTTGAAATTAAATCATTGGATATTATTATTAATTGTAAAGAAAAAAGTTAAAATTTTTTATAATATTATAAAAGTCTTTGTTTTAATGTGGGAGGAGGGGAAATTCATGTTTGCTTAAGATTAATAAATCCCACCAAATAGTTATTATTATGTTTTTTCTTCCCGTTTTTCTCGTGATAAAAAGGGTTTTCATTTACTCTTTTTACGAGCTAAAAGCCAAGTAAAGAGGAGAGCTGGTTCAGTCCTGGGTAAGAAAACATCTGACGGTTGAACACGTGTCAAGAATTTTGCATCTCTTCAATAAGATTGGTATTCAAACTTAAATCCTCAAGTTGTTTTGTGAGTTTTATATGAATAAATCCCATTGTTGAGTTGATTAGCGGTATGATAATAACTTTTGTAGCCTTACATGGGTAAGCTGCAATCTCAGAATATTTATTTATTTTATTTGAATAGGCATGCAGTAGGTTGTGGTTCAGCATAATCGAAACATCGAGAAGATGTACGAATTGATTTTTCTTATCAAGCAGAAGAATATCTGGTCGGTTGGCTTTGGTGGTTTTATCCGTGAGTAATCCCCTATTCCAGAAAAGCTTATGTAGCTTGTTGTCTAATACTTCAGGTGGTTCATATTTATAATATGGAGTTGCTTCCTTTAGAAGACCATATCGGGTAGCAATTCGTTGGTGTACTATTCGGGCAACATTGTCATGTCTTCTGGTATAATCTCTGTTGGCCAAAGAAGCACATGATCCAGTTATATGTTCGATTGACTCAGTTGATCAAGGGTTGGTCAAGGTTAGCTCTTTGTTGGCAAGTTTGAGTGGTGTAAGGTTTACATGGGCTTTGCAGATTTGACTAAGAGTTTGTGAGGAGTTATTCATATAGAAATATTTTTGGAGATTCATAATTTGATTGTGGCATAATTCTTTTATGTCAATTAGGCCTTTTCCTCTTTGATCCCGAAGAATAATTATTCTTTGTTAGGGAATAACAATCTGCATCATGTCATTTTTACCCTGCAATATCATCGAGATCGGTTTCCGATCAATTGATTATGCCATAGGAATAAAGTAGAGATGGAATCGTAAAAATGTTTATTGCTTTAAACTTTTTACTGGCATTTAATTTTGTTTGGAAGACAGCATCGATTTTCTCTAAGAAGTTAATTTTAATCATCTTCTTCATAAGGATGTGTTCGATTCCCTTTAGTTGAAGGACACTTAGATATCTATAATTTTCATCTTCTGATAGGTCTTCGATTTAATCTGGTAAAATATCATATCCAGATGTTTGGACAAACTTCTCCCTTGGTGGAAATGCACGCCTTTACACTTGCCCAGACCAAATTCCATTCCTATGTCGTTCAAGTAATTTTTTGCTATGATTAACTCTCCCAAGTCGTTCCGTGTGTCAGTTTTAGATCATGCATATATTAAGATGGTGGTTTATCTTACTTTTTGTGTTCCTAACTTTATTATTATTATTATTGCAATCATTAAAATTTTAGGTAGTTACATTTTACATGATTTTTTTTTTAATTATTTTTTTATTTTATATTTTATGATTATTTTTTTTTTCAATTTTCTTTTGAATTGTGTGATGATGAATTTATTTTTAAACGATATTTTCAAATTGTAAATAAATCTACATAACAAACATCAAAATTGAGATATAATCATAAAATAAATTGGTAGACTCAATATACTTCTATTATTGTATAAAATATTGTTTGTAGAAAGAAAAAGTGAAAGATCTAAACGAATTTTTTTAAGAGCCGTATGAATAGAAATGCTATTCGTTTTTTTAATATTAAATTCAATATATATAGATATATTATTTTTTTAAATCATTTATTCTCGTCTTTTTCTCTTTTTTCTTTTTATTTCTTTTTTTTCTTTGAGGATATGAGATTGAATGTGTGTGTTTTCGAGGGTTGGGCATCTCATGTTGAAGCACCGAAGAGAAATTCCGTTCAATTGAATGGGGGCAAATGATGGCTGGGCAAAGAGTTTCGTTCGCTCCAGCCCTGACAAATAAACACTGTCAACGCCACTCGCAATCGTACAGATCAGAGAGAGAGAGAGAGAGAAAAAAAAAAAGAAAAAACGAGGATCCTAATTTATTTTAATTAACTCGCAAAATGTATTGACAATTTATTCGCCCCTTCACCCTCTATACCACGTTTTTTCTATTTCTTCTCCTTTATTTGTTGATTAACTTGATAAATAAAAAAAATAATTATTCTTTATTAATTTTAAACAAAGGACACATTATCTTGTATTTATTATATATATATAAATTTTAAATTAATTAGTTAATTAACATTTACTTATAATAATATTCATAAGTTGCAAATTTGACTAAATTAATATGTAACTAATTAGTTTTAATTCAACAATGACTCTCAAAGAATAATTATAAAATTGCTGTAATATAAAAAGAATCCGAATAAACAACTAATTATTCTATTCTAACCTTATTTTAGATAAGTCAAATCTAAATTTGTATATAATGTTGATAAAACTGTAATTTATCTTTAATTTCTAATAAAAGGTAACCTTATTTTAGTAATTGTATGAAGTTGTTTATTTGCCGAATTACATATATATATATATATATATATATAAACCCCAAATACTTTAAAAATATTTATAAAAAAATTACGATGCTGTTTATTATTTATCTAGCTGTGCCCAGGCAAAGAGATCTTCATATTTTCTAGAGACTCTTTTATAAAAACAATAATAATATTAATAAATGAAATTACAAAAAGAATTAAATATCTTCTTCATTCTTTTTATCTATTTTTTAATTTTTTATCTGATTAGAATTTAGAAATCGATGTAATGAATAAAATTCTTTTATATGAAAAAATTAGTTTCATTCAATTAAATAAAAGAATTTTGTTTTGAATCTAATTGTAAGTAGTTTATTATTTACTTTTTAATATTGAATTTATATTTGCAAGAGATAATTCTCTTGTAAAATAAATTGCAATTTCGAGATCCATGAAGCTATTTATCTTATCTTATTTTACTAGCAAAAATTATATATATATATATATTTGTATTTTTCAAATATTAAACGCTCGAAGGATGTTTTTTTAAATTCACACTATAGATAATTTTTATAAAGAAAAAACGATCTTTATTGGATTCAGCCTCTGGAAAAATCATCTTTGTTATTATTTTCTTAATTTAAAATAGGAATTTTAATATTAAAAAATGGCGCCAGGCAACGACTTAATTACAAAATATTATAAATAAAATAAAATTAAAAATATTTATTTTAATAATATTTACGAAATATATATTATGTTATAACCACAGACATACTTTTCTCTCTTTTAGTGCATTAAAACGTACGATTAAAGGCTAAATGTTTTATGACTATTTTTTCTTAATGTATGTTCTTTTAAATTATTTGAAATGGTTTCATATATTTTGTCGTTTATTTATTTTAAAATAATAATCTTAATCTTAAATAGTTATAGTTCATAAGGAATTATTTTTTTCAAGTACCGAGCGGCGACTCTATCTATTCTTTTAAAGTTAATAAAATAATATTTATACTAATAATTAACTAGCACCCCAGAAGACGGAGATAGTTAGACTCACAGGAAGGAAAAACGTTGGTGACCTGTCAATGAACATACTAGGGACCAATATCGAGGCTAACAATAGCATGAAATATCTGGGTGTTATACTGGATAAGAGCCTCAAATGGGGAGAACATATCAGAAAGGCAACAGAAAAGGCCAACAAATCTGCTATGGCACTATATAAATTGATGCCCAGAATAGGTGGACCATCAACCTTCAAGAGAAAAATTTTGAGCTCTGTGGTAAACTCTATACTACTTTACGCGGCACCTGTATGGGTAGACGCGTTAAGTGTTGCCAAGAATAGGGACTTATTAATCAGGACTCAAAGGAGTACGTTAATACGAGTCACCAGAGCCTATAGGACGATCTCTGCGTGTGCGGTGCAAGTGATTGCGGCAGTTCCTCCTATCGACTTGCTTGCCTATGAGAGGAGTTGGAACTACGATATTGACGGCTCGACAGGGCCCGCAAACAGGGAACGGCTGTTTGAAATATGGCAGGACAGGTGGAACACGGTCCATACTGGAAGATGGACTTACACCCTTATCACGGACCTGAGAAGGTGGTGCCTGCGGAACCACGGTGACCTGGACTATTATCTGACGCAGGTGCTAGGGGGGCACGGTAACTTCGCGAGCTACCTCAAAAGATTTGGTAAAAAAGCCGACGACCTATGCCCGGGATGTTTGGTTTCCGAGACCCCTGAGCACACCATCTTCACCTGCTGCAGATGGGAGGGCATTAGAAAAAGTACAGAGGCCAGTCTTGGGCACAAAATTACAGCTGACAACTTTATCGACACGATGCTTAAAAACCAGGAAAATTGGGACAAAGTTGCTGGCATGTGCAGAAACATCATGCAGAAAAAAGATTTAGAAGAGCATTTGGGGGCTCACATAACATCCACGCCCCCTTAAAGGTCTTCCTCCTGAGCAATGTTCGCTACAGTTCCGGGAGGAGTATCATCCTATGGGAGGAAGGTTTTAGTCGGTAAGAGTCCGACACTACTCGAATAACATCCTTCGAATGTCCATGAGGATTTCCCCCTTCCAAAAAAAAAAAAAAAAAAAAAAAAAAAAAAATTACTAATAATTAAGAGATATTGTGTTTTCTAAAAAGCTATTTTTCGAAGTGTAAAGTGTCTCAATGCCAATTCTGGTATCTAAAATATTCTGACAATGAAAAACTACATATTATTTAACATCAAAGTAATGTTTTATTTCACATTATTATTAGTCCATTATTTTTTTTAATAAAGAAAATTGCCTGGATTTATATATTTATTTATTTATTCTTTGATGTTTAACTGTAAAAATTAATTTGATGAGGGTGATACTGAAAGAAGCTCAACCTTTAATGCCATACTATTTTATTCTCCATTCAAACTTTCCCTAAATGATAAAATAAATAAAATAAATATAAATAAATAATCCAGCAACTCTTGCTCGAAACTCTTTTAGTTAAATAAAATATCAAGCTTGAAAAAAAAGAAATAAACGACTAAGGAAAATCATCAAAAATGTATACTTTCAGTCTAAAATTAAGTTGAGAAAATAAACTTTCTTACAAAATCTGTTATATCACTTGTGGTAATATAAAAGTTTAGCATGAAATGTAATTTTTATTCTTAAATATAAAAAATAAAATAAATGGGGAATAAATAAAAAGTTATTTTGGAGTTTTCGTATTGTCTTTCTTCTTTTCTTATCTCACATGCAATTATGCAAATTTAATTTTGAAATTTTTTCCGCCCCTCCTGTATCTATTCTCTATCTCTAAAATAATCTACAATTATTTTAATAAATTTTCCCAATTAAAATGTAGATTTTCCTTAAAAACAAGGAGTAGGGTATTTGAAATAAAGTTCTCTCCCATTCATTATAATAGTCTTCTTATATAGAACTCCCAGGAATAACTTAATGATGTAATCCTATATTCATCTCGTTATTATTTATAATAACAATCATTCATATAATTTTTCAAATTAAAAAAAAAAATTGAAAATCACAAACGATTGGTTGTTTTTTATTTATTATTTTTTTTTTTTAAAGAAAAAGAATATCTGATTTATATCTTCTTTCACCGTCATTAAAAGTTGTCAAATAACCATCTTTTCTTCATGTTATTATATAACTATAAAAAAATAAGAAAATGTTATTTGACGATGATATTTATCAATTGGAATCTTTTACCTGGGTAACCTACTACTGATTATTATTTATTTATAAAAAAATCTTTTGATGTACAATTTAATTTTAAATGATGGTCCTTTATATAAATCCCTAAGAGTTTTCTATGAAAAATTAAATGTAGCCTCTTGTATTTAAAGATTATTCATAATAATTGGTATAAATATTTATAAACAAACCAGACATACACGAAAAATTCAAATAAAAAATTAATGATAGGAGTAGAAGTAGTAGCAATAGGAGCAATATTGCAAAGACGCCACACGGTTTGGTTTCATCACGATTGACTCTCATCCTTGTGATTAAGTTCTGGGCCTAGTAAGGGGATTTCTCTCAAACAGGGATCTATACGAACGAAGTCGTCCGTCCATCAACAAAATCAAGATAAAAGCTGATAGGATCCGTTGTGCTGATCACATAACTCCTCTAACACTTTTAAATGGCAACAGACTTGATCCTTTCGTATGGATCGAAAAGATTGTAGTATTTTAATTGAAATGTATAGATAAATAAAATATTTTTATTTTAAACAATGAACAAATAAATATATTTACATGAACGATTGAGTATTAAGTTAAATGGAAAATAAATTAATTAGAATAAATATTTTAGTTCTAATTGATATAATAATAAAATATATGAATGTTTTAAAGAGTTCCAGGTTTATTTATATACTATAAATTTTAATTTTGAAACAAAATTCATGTGTAATCAATTTCAAACAAATAAATAATCTAAAAATTAAAAGATTTTATTATTATATTGTAATTAATTAGAATATTTCTATTTTAGAACTGATGTGATAAATAACAAGAAGATTTGTGTATAATATACGTATATATATTTACTAAATATATGAAAATTGTTCTAACCTGAAATATTTTATATTATATAAATGACCTTTATTATTATGAAAGTTTACAAACACAAAGCTTTTAATTAAAATTTTAAATAATCATGCAATGAACACCTTTAACATAAACAACTAAATGGAACATTTTCTTTTAAAGTAAATTACTCTTGGTAATATCTTCTACAAAATGAGATTGTTGTACTGAATATTCAAAACAAAATTGTTGTTTTGATTTTTCTTTTAATATTTCCATTATTCATTTAAAAGTTTTAATATTTATTACTGTTAATATTAAAAAAAAAAATGGCAAATTTTAATTAAAAAAAAATGTTATAAGGTAACAGAAAACTGCTTTCTTGTTATAATATTTATGCAATCATATCATGTTTCATGATTATTCAATTATAAATTAAAAAAAAATTAGTTTTATCAAGATTAGATGCATAGAGATTATGTTTAGTTTCTTAAGTGAACTTGTTTAGAGTAACCTTATTCAGCCAATATTGTCTCCAAAAAGATTCATATTCTATTTTAATATATTTTTCACAATATTTTATAAGTATATATCTATATCTATATATATATATATATATATATATATATATATATATTATTTTATTTTATATAATCTGACTAGAAAAAATTTTTATTTTCTAAATAATATTTAAAGGTTTATAGAAATCAAGCAAATTTTAAATTTTTAATTCAGATACCAATTTATTGGTAAAAATATTTATATTCAGGTTTGATTGATATATTGATATATTAAATTATAAGAATGATAAATAAAAAGATAAGATTAATTACATCTAATATATACACTATACCAGCAATAATCAACTTTTTCTTTCTGCTACTTACATAAGTAACAAAATTACTTAAAAGAAACCACAAATTTTTCAATAGGCATAGTTACGAAAAAAATAATAAACGCCAGGATGGTGCTTTGTCGGGCAATCAATCGGCGAGAGGTCATATTCCCATTGCCCGACAACAGCGCCACCTTGAAGTTTACTTTTTTTTCGTCATTATAGCTACAATACAAATTATTTAACACTCACACCTTTATTCAAAGAGATTTTAATTTACATAAAAACTTAAGAAAATTTCAAGAATTTATTGAATAGTAACAAAATTTTGATTTTAAATTATAATGAACAATTTTAGTAAATTTTATTTATCAATGACTCATACTCAACTCTTAATACATCATCACGATGTGAATCAGTATTTCTATACACGTTTTTTGCATATTTCATTATTGAAAAAGATGATTTTTAAGGATATATTGAATAGAAGAAAATTTGGTCCAGTTTTGTAGACATATATATATATATATATTTTTCATGCACTTATTGTCAAAATTATTCATAGACTAATTCCTTGATTTTTTTCTTTAAAAATTATTTTTTGAAATCAATGTTTTTCATAATCATGTACAAATTAAGCAAATTACTGTTTTTTAGTGCCAATGAGAGAGAGAATCTCTATCAATAAAAAACTTCAATACTTTTTCAATCGTGAAATCGAATACTTTTTTTGTTAAATATTTAATTTTATAATTTTACAATTGGGCCGCATAAAATAGCTCGGTGGGCCGTTTCTAGCCCGCGGGCCAAACGTAGTGTCTGGCTGAATTAAATATTTTACTAGAGTTTGTGAAATGTATTCACAATCCTGATATATGTCTTATACTCTATGTATAGAAGTGAGATTTGGGTTCTTAAGGGAAAGGTGATGGTTGAGAAATCAATTATTTGTAAACTATTAAGGGATTCAATAATCAGGAGACGAACCCTTCCGATTCTAAATGTTTCATGAATTAATCACTGCTGTCTTGAATCGAAGCTCTCTACTCAATATTCTCTCTTGAAGCGCAATAAACCTTACTAAAGTTAGTTTAAACTGTTAAATTGCTGAAAGATTTTTATACTTATATTGTTAATTAAAATTATTCTTTAAAATTAATTCTTTCATTCTATTAAGTGATTAATATTTAGCAGTTTAAAAAAAAATTTAAAAAAATAAAATAAAATGACAATTTACAAGAAAATAATCATTGAAACTAATGTAAAAAAACTTGTTTAATTTATTAATTTATTTAACGATTTTTTTAAGAATTTGTATACATAATTTTCTAATAATTTTTATTTTTAATTATAATTTTATCACTATATTATTTTAAACTATTTAATTAATTTTAAAAGTATGATAGATGATTGTAAATACTACACTTTATTTATTGTTAAAAATTCATTTTGATTATTTTTTTATTTAATTCTCTTTAATACTACTTCTAAGAATAAATGGGTATCATAGGGTATAATTGATTAATTTTCATATCATATTAACATTATACTGGGAATGTCACTAAGTCCGAGACTTTTTGAATGAAACACTGGATAAAAAATTATTTTATTTTTCAACGTAGTCTTCTTTGAGCTCTATACACTTCGTCGAACGTTTCTCCAATTTTTTTATCCGTATCAAAATATAAGATTTCAAACAAAATAAATTTGTTTGTGAGATGATTTCACCGTTGGAATCAAATCTCTTTCCACCGAGCCATTTTTTCAGGTTTGGAAACAAGAATGGAATATGAATAGTTACCCGGGGCTAAATCCGGAGAATAAGGTCTATGAGGGAGCAATTAGTATCCCAATTCATGGATTTTCATGGAAATTCACTTTTTTTCATTTTACTTATTAAATCATGAGGTAGTCTGCTATCAAAAAAAAAAAACTAAAAGACACAGTTGGTTCAAATTTCGACAGAAGTCATCTAATAGTTGTAATAGTTACCTGCTGAAAGGAGCAGTATTGCCATTTCATTTAAGAGACGGTAAATTCAAATAGTTACGGACTTATTGACCTGCCCTTATAATAACATTTCTATATAAGGCCTGCAACTTATACAACCTGCATAACAATTTATTATCTAGTTTCTAGTTGAATAGTTGAACGACGAAACAACTGCATTCAAAGTGCAGTTTCAAATTATCTCTTTTATTGAAAGAATATATTCCAGAACTTAAAAAATAATATTAGGTAGATTGATTGAGAAAATGGTTTATTAACATTGGCATAATTGAAACGTTATTCTGAAAAGTTTTATGATTTTTGAATATTTTGTTTAATTAATTCTTGTATATGAATCAAAGAAAAATCGTTGAATCAATTCTTATAGCGAAGTTCCATTTTGAAAATATTACATAAGACAGTTTTTATTAATTAATTTGCAAAAATAAGTGATTTTGAAAAATATTTATTCGAGTGAAATATATATATATATATCAACCAAAGAAAATTGATATTTTGATATATAAAATGTTAATTAGGTATAAGTATATATATATAATATCTAAACGAATTATTATTAATAATATTAAAAATTAAATTATTAATTAAATAATAATTATCTGTATAAATATTATGATATTTGGATCATTGAAATGCTAGAATTTATTTTAATATCCTTTGTCATTGTTATTTGTGTTAATTATTTACTTTAATTAAGATGAATTTCCCAGAAAATGATTACTCGAAAGAACAATTTTTCTAATTAAAAGTCTTATTAAAAGGTGAATTTTAAATATTAATTTCAGAACAATTTCAAGTTTAAAATATAATATTTGCATGAGGGGGGTGGGGGAAACCCTTGTTCAGGTCTGAAGAGCTTAGTTAGTAATAAGTAAAATTGACTGGTATTTATATTCTTTATTTATTTTTAAAAATAGATAATACGATTAGTAAAAAAAATTTTAAGAAGGGATTATTATTAAAATAGAATAGAAATATCTTTTGTCATTCAGTCTATTGTGAACTTTCAAGGGAGTCATTGATGTGCTTTTCTTTTGCATTCGATTATGTTTATTTCATTATTATAAATTATATGTATGTAAAGTACAGTGAATACAGAGGTAACAGTAAAAAGCAACGATATCTTCCAAGTGACATGACTGTCAGCTGAACCAAGTCAAGACCCATCTCTCACAGTTTCTCCTTTTTACCGACCGACGATAGTAAGGGAGGTATTGTTTTCACACCAAATTTCACATGTGGAGATTTTTACATATCTCCACGAATCATGCATTTTCTAAACAGAAAAAAGTATTTTTAGCATGATGTCTGTCCGTCCGTCTGTCCGTCCGTCTGTCCGTCCGTCTGTCCGTCCGTATAGATGTGTACAGCCTGAACGGCTCAACCGATTTTGATGAAATTTGGTATATTTACTTAATGCATCAGTGGGATGAATTGATCAACTTTTGGTGCAATTCCGGAAACCGAAAGTGGTAGTATTAGCGATCGACGATAGGAAGGAAAGGGTTATTTTCACACCAAAGGAGATTTTTTTATATATCACCACGAATCATGCACTTTGTATTGGTTTTATCCTCGAGAAAAATCATATTTATTAGTTTTTTCTTGATTTAAAATTATATGACGTCATCCAGCCATTCATGACGTCACAGCCTGGTCTTGCATATATATTATAAATAAAATAAAATTAAAAATGTTTATATTTATTATTTATGTATCCATATCTGTTTTTTATTACATTAATAGATATATGAAAATTATTTGAAATTGTTTCTGTAGCTGGAAATTAATTTATTTCAAACCGTCGGTCGGTTCGGACCTGGTCACAGGTCAACTTATTGAATATATAAATATTCTTTAATTAATATCTTTTTTTTAATCTATTTTTTTTTTACTTTAATAAGAAAAGTATTGTCAAGAATTTAAAATTTGATTTAAAAATTAAAATGCAAACAATTCAATGTTTGTTTGCAATCATAATAAGTCCCGGAATTAATTTTTACTGACCGACGATAGTAAGGGAGGTATTGTTTTCACATCAAATTTCACATGTGGAGATTTTTACATATCTCCACGAATCATGCATTTTCTTAACAGAAAAAAGTATTTTTATCATGATGTCTGTCCGTCCGTCCGTCCGTATATAGGTGTACAGCCTGAACGGCTCAACCGATTTTGATGAAATTTGGTATATTTACTTAATGCATCAGTGGGATGAATTGATCAACTTTTGGTGTAAATCCGGAAACCGGAAGTGGTAGTATTAGCAATCGACGATAGGAAGGGAAGGGTTATTTTCACACCAAAGGAGATTTTTTTATATATCACCACACAAATCATGCACTTTGTATTGGTTTTATCCTCTGGAAAATCTTATTTATTAGTTTTTTCTTGATTTAAAATTATATGACGTCATCCAGTTATTCATGACGTCACAGCCTGGTCTTGCATATATATTATAAATAAAATAAAATTAAAAATGTTTATATTTATTATTTATGTATCCATATCTGTTTTTTATTACATTAATAGATATATTAAAATTATTTTAAATTGTTTCTGTAGTTGGAAATTAATTTACTTCAAACCGTCGGTCGGTTCGGACCTGGCCACAGGTCAACTTATTTTATTTTATAGGAATTTAAATTAAAATAAATTTATATAACACATACCAAACAATTAATAATTTTAAATGAATTATCTCCTATAATAAAACCAGAGGTTTGAGAAATGTAATTATAATAAGTGACTCTCAAAGTGCCCTCCTTGCTATCCGAGAATATAACGCTGCACATCCCCTGATACAAAAAATTGCAAGAACATTATCATGAATGCTCAGGTGGAGAATCGCATATCTTCTTTTTATGGATCCCCGGGCATAAAGGCATTAAAGGGAATGAGGCTGCCGACTAACTAGCTAAAATGGGAGCTAATAAAATAGAGTTCGACTTCCTTGAAATCTATTTAAATTACTCTCTTAAGTATATGAAAAATAAAATCTATAATATTTGGACTCAAGAGCGGGAGAGAACTAGCGCATTACATAAAAGAGTCAAACCAATCATTTGTCCACTAGAAAAATATTCAATGTCGAGAAGAGAGCAGGCCATTCTGTCCCGACTCGGAATAGGTCACTGCTTTTTTTCTAATGGACATCTGATTCTGAAAGAAAATACC
This sequence comes from Labia minor, assembly GCA_963082975.1. Taxonomy (NCBI): domain Eukaryota; kingdom Metazoa; phylum Arthropoda; class Insecta; order Dermaptera; family Spongiphoridae; genus Labia; species Labia minor. The sequence goes on from OY720345.1 coordinate 41,993,230, forward strand.
CCTTGGTGCACAATATGCGATAGGAGAGTCACCGTGGATCATGTTCTTGCCGAATGTCCCTCGTACGCATCGGCAAGAAGGTCATGTAAAATTGAAAATTTGAATATCAGAGATCTAATGGGAAAAATTGAAAATTTTCAGAATTTGTTTAGGTTTCTGCATAGTTATACAAAATATAGTATTTATTATTTAATTGTTATCTATTATTTATTTATTTATAAATATATTTATTTACTTGTTAAACTGTCGTTTTCGTTGTTATTATTTCCAGTATAGTTTATTGTTGTTTTTATTATTATATTCTAGTCACATGTTCAACGGAGACCCCTTTACAGTCCCCTTTTGAACGGTGATATTTTTTTTTATTATTTAATCAAATATTTATTTATTTATTACTTATTTATTGTATATTGTATTTATTGAATGAGTGATTATTGAATAGATTGTTTTTGGTATAAAAGGAAAATTCATTCTTTCCAAGTGATCTATCCGGGGAGCGTGGAGACTGACACAATGGAATCTGTCAGGATTCAGTAAACTACTGTTTGCCTGGCTGTGCCCTGGCGAAGAAGATGAAATTCTCCCTGTAGGGATTGCTTGGAGATAAATGAAATTTATCTTGTACGATGGATGGTTTCTTTAAGGCACAAATGGTCTTTGTTGCTGAGGTGCCTCAATATCCAAATAATAATAATAAACAAAAATAATTTTAAATTGACAACAATTTCCATTCCCACCCACCTCATGTTTTTCCAAAATCTAATAATTTTAATATGATCTTAAAAGAAAGAATCTGATAAGATATCGTCAAAAGAGAAATTTCTCTGTAAATATTGCAGTCTGTTCTAATGTATTTTCTTTTTTAAAAAGTGGGATACTAATTGACACCTGATATTCTAATGGGATCTTTTCTTTATGCCTTTTTTTTATATTTACTTGATATACATATTTAATATTACTTAATTCTTATTTAACTAGGCGAGTGAGACATCAATTGAGTCCCTTCGAGTTGGTCTTCAAGTTTATTCTACGAGATATATCATCTCTTTATTAACTCCGAGGTTAGTATTCTTCACTAATTTTATTTTTTAATTCAATTAAAATTTATTTATTTTATAATTTTATAATTAAATATGTTATTTTTTACTTATATTTAATGATTCAATCTTCGTTCCAGCTACTGGGTGTTGATTTGAATACTTTATTATCTTCTCCATCCCTGATGGTGATGAAATGATCTACATAATACAGCTCACCAAATGTAAGTGATCAACGATATTTATTTAGTTCGGCATATTTCCAAACAGGTTTAAATTTTATTAATTTAACAAATGTAAATGTAATACTTCAAGTAATGTTGAACTTATATAATAGTAATATATAAGTAATATATAAGTAATATATAAGTGTAATTGGTTTAAAATTGATATTTGTGTCGATAATAAGAGGGTGGTCTGAAAAGTTTCCGACCTGACCAAGAAAAACGATGTTTTTAAAATTTTTTTTTTGCTATATTTTTCAACATAATCTCCATCAACACTGATACATTTCTCATAACGGTGTTCTAATTAATTTAATTAATTAATAAATTATTTATTTAGTTAATTAAATTTGATTTAATTTAATTTAAGTCTCATCAACAGTTATGAATCGATGCAAAAATCCGTTTGGATTACGCTACAGCGCCAAATTGTCGTTAGAAATGGTTTTTCGAAGCAATTTTTGGTCTAACGTTAGGAAATGCGGCACCCACATTGCACACAACTTTCCATATTCAAATGGTTTTACAAAATATTTCGCAAACGTTGAGCTGACATCGTACAGGTCTCAGCTATCTTGAATTTTGAAAAATAAAACAAAAAAAAAATTGAAAAACATCGTTTTTCTTGGTCAGGTCGGAAAATTTTCAGACCACCATCGTATATCAATTGGGATATTTTAGAGAAATATATTAAACTACACTATATTATAGAATTTAATGAGATTAGCGAATTTCAGAATATATCTGTGAAGAAAGAGGCAGAAAAGAAAAAGGTAATTAGAATGTCTAGGATTCGATGCGTTACACTGAATTCTTTGGTATATATAATTATATTGTTGTTAGGGATTTTCAGGAGGTTACCTTCTAATTCCATCGAGGGATGCATGTTACTAATCCATAGATTAGAATTAATAAATTTAAGATGTGGATGGATAAAACAAGTGATATGCAAATATTAAGGGGTGAATTGCATGAATTGCATACCAGATTTGAATTATAAAATAAATTATCAAATATTAACAAAATAAGTTGATTTAATAATAATAATTTTTATAAATTACAAGCTTGTAGAACAACTTATTTTATATAAATATAAACATATGATCGAATCTCCCAAAGATAGATATATGATACTAATACTTAAATAATAAATGATCGAACCACTAATGTATAGTTTCATTCTTTATTTCCATCCAATAATATATAATTTTTTTTGTAGTATCATCATAAATTTATATTTCATCCTTCAGTATCATTCTTTACTTTAGATACTAAGGTAATGGCACCAATAGATGACATTTTAAGCGCTCTTGCCACTATTTTCTTTTATAAAACTGTAACTATACGTCTCACAAAAAAAATCTTTTGGTTATTATAAAGCTTATCTTACCTTTTATCACCAGGATAAATATTTTAAACTTTTATATGAGTTTAATAGGAAATATAATTTTTTTTCAAAGTAATCAAATGGAACCTATAGATGACACCAAAAATTTTGGTGGAACCTAATGATGACAATTATGGAACCCAAAGATGACATCTACTTTTTTTCACTTCGCTTGCTCTCTTTATCTTCAACTTATTTATTTACAAAGTAAAACATCTTTCCAACACCTTGTTGCTGATTTAACTTTAGTTATAATAAAAAAATCAGGTTTCATATAATGATACATTAGATATATTTATTGTGATTGATTTTATTTTTAGCTGATTATTATAATAAAATAAAAAATTGATTTTAAACAAATCTTGTTTTAATTATGCATTTTTAATTATACATTGAGAACAGAGTAATTTAAAAAAAATTTCAAAAAATAGTGTATGAAGTTCTGGAACAGAAAAAATTTTTCTGACAATGAGAAACACAGCGTCACCTTTAGGTTCCTATATCAATTCAGACATGCAACTTGGTGGAATTATATAAAATTATCTCCTCTTTACAGCTATTAATATAATAGACAATTTTTTTAAAAACCTACTTATAGCTGACATTGCTGTCATCTATAGGAAAAACAATTTTTAGGGGCACCTATAGATAACACCGTTGATAAAAAAGATACTTTTAAAAATTAGGTGTTTAAATTGAAGTGATTTATATCTATATTAAGTCTATTTTATAATGTAGTTATTAAATTCTTGATAAATATGAATATAAAAATATAAAATACTAATTAAGAACATTAGTTACCTTAAGGATATCTTTAAGATTTGTTGAAAAAATCAATTGTTGACGATTCGGTCTGCTTTTCAAGTTAAAAGAAAAAAAATAGGGCGACTTATTGTATTGTTGTAGGATATCTCAGGTGGTGGAAAAGCATAACTATCATTTAAAAAAAAAAATTTCCGCGTATGTTTTAAAATATGCTTATTTTTTAGTTTAAATTCAAAAGTGTCATCTATAGGTGCCATTACCTTAACAATACTATACTATTTGTCATCTTTTCTTTTTATCTATTTTATATTTATATTACTCTTTTTTAATAATTCCTTATCGGTTCTATTCAGTTCACATTAATAGAATTTTAAACTACAAATAGATTATAGAGCTGGTACTATTTGAAACCCCTTTTTAGTACATTAAGAGTCGCATGTAAAATGGCTTCCCCGCCCTTGGAAATAATGAATTGGAAAGAAAAAAGTTGACAAAATTAAATAAAATAATATAATAAATTAAATTAATATAAATAAATTTTGATCTTGTGTGTCACCAGCTATATTTTAATTAAAATAAGCTGGACTATTTGGCTCTTTATTGGTGGCACCACGTCATGTGTTCGCGCGTGATTTGCAATGTTAAAAAATTGATTCTGGTACTTTCAGCGATTCAATCAAGCTGAAATTCTGAAGTTTTATACAATTTTTAATCATGTGAAAAACTATCAAACATATATCTTTATGTTTACGGTCAGTTTAGAGGAAAAACAAATGAAAACGTGGTAGGTAATAACCCTCTTCCGGTTGAGCTATATTTCTGAAAAGTTGATAGAAATCTGCGAATTTTGAATAATGCCCGTGACCAAATTTCATGATTCTAGCTTAACTACATACACACACACACACTCACACAGACATTTTTTTCAACCTGAGTGAAAATGACTCACGGAGCTTCAAAACGTATAAAAACATCAAAATCTAGACATCGAAAATTTTCATGTTCGCAATATGATATAGTAAATATACAAAATGATAATTTAAAATAGGTTTATATAAAATTAATTCTGAAAATTATAGCCAAACTAAATCCTGATACTATAATATAATATACCAACATATTGAAGGAGGTTCCCCTGTTATACCCAAAGGACTCCAACGACGACATTATTTCATGCCCTCAACTGTATTATAAAAATTAAGAGTGGGAGTTTTTTTCAAAAATGCCAACCCCTGAAAGTGTTCTTTTATTTTCTGAAAGTTACATAATTCATTACCATTCTTTATAATATAGAAATTATATCAAAGTTATTAAATTTATAATTATGTTTTTAATAAAAATATATATTGTCAAAAAGGATGGCAAATTCGAAGATTTCCAAAAAAAAGAAAATTTGTCCAACGCACGACAAATATTATTTCTACCATTAACATTAATTTGAGGGCAGGTCAATACGTGACGTCGTTTTTGGTTAAAAAATTATTTTATTTTTCAACTTATCCCTTTGAATTCTACTCGACCAACGTTTCTCCAATTTTTTATCCCTTCCAAAAAATAAGATTTATTGAGGTCATCAAAATAGATTTGTTTGTGAGATAATTTCATCGTTGAAGTCAAATCTCTTTGCACAGAGCCATATCTTCAGTTTTGCAAGCAATAAATAATCCCTCAGAGCTAAATCCGGAGAATAGGACGGATGAGAGAGCAATTCGTATCCCAATTTATGGATTTTCATGGAAATTCACTTTTTTCCATTTTCTTCTCAAATCACGAGATAGTCTGTTATTGATGGATGTCAAACAAAAACTAAAAGACCCAGCTGGCTCAAATTTCGACAGTAGTCAGCTGATAGTTGCCTGCTGACAGAAGCAGTGTTGCGATAAGAGACAGGAAATTAAAAAAGTCACGGACTTATTGACCTGTTCTTGTATACTAATATAGTTCAGCATAAATAATATATATATATATATATATATATATATATATATAACATTCTCTTTTGATTTATTTCATTTTGAGTATTTTTCAATAAATTTAATGAATATTAAAGTTTCTACTTAAGTTACTTCATATGTATATGTATACTTGTGAACAAGAGGTGTGTTACCCGACAACTTTTCCAATAAGTAAAGGTATTTGGAAAATTGATTGTCGAATATATAAGAGATAGGAATAGGGAGATCTCTCTTGATAGAAAATAAACCAAAATGAGAGATATGAGCAAAGAGGAGAGATAGAAAGAAAGTGAATGAGTGAGTAGTAAAGCTAGAATTGAAAATAGAATATAAAGTTGTTGAATGAATTACTGTCGAGTCTCTTGCTTCAAAACATTAATCAAGGATCCATTAATTTATTAGAAAAAAACAAACAAATTTCTAGATAACCTTTCTTCACCCAATAGATCCACATGCCCCGCCCTCTCTTCGATTATTTCATTCTAGGTTTGGAAATTGCATCAAAACCGTTCTGGTTATGCAATCTTGTATTATTTCCCTGTGATATCCACTCTTTTCAGATTATATACGATATGAAGAATTTAATTTTCAAATAAAATTTATTTGTTGTCATCCTCTAAAGTCATGAACCATATTTGTTACCCAAAATAGTTGTTTTATGAATTTTTGTCCCGTTACCTTAAAATAACAGGTGTTACCTGTTAGAAAACTTATTTAATTTTGTTTCTAATTCTTTTACGTTAATAGCAACCTATGTGATATATAAATATTATTAGATCTACATAATTTTCTAATTATACATTTTTAATAATTCTAAGTACATGTAAAGTTAATAGAAATGAGAATCTAGAAAAGCAGATGATAAATGAACAAATGTTAATAACGAATATTTATTTATTTCAATTTATACGCATTTTGATTACTTATTAAACAAATTAAATAGAGATATTTATAATACAAATATATGAGGAATGTTAATAATAAAAACAACTAATAATTATAATAATAATAATAATTATAAAAAAAGTTATTCAATAAATAAATATTGATTTACTCAAAGAATGTTTATCTATTAATATACTATTCTATTATTTAAACTATTTTATTATAAACTATTATATTGTTACTTAAAAAATAGATCTATTATAATTAAATTCTTAATAATTAAAAATAAGTTGACCTGGCCAGGCACAGAACCGACCGACGGTTTGAAATAAATTAATTTCCAGCTACAGAAACAATTTCAAATAATTTAAATGAATCTATTAATGCAAAAGACATCATGCTAAAAATACTTTTTTCTGTTAAGAAAATGCATCATTCGTGGAGATATGTAATAATCTCCTCATGTGAAATGTGATGTGGAAAAAAATACCTTCCCTTCATTAAGTCGGTTGGTAAAAAAGTAAAAATAATTTAAAAAAAAATGTTATATTCCTAATATATTAATTTTAGTTGATAAATTTTAAATATTATATTTATTTCATGGACGCTTATCATACAATTTATTTTGCTTTTAAAAAAAATTTAAGAATTTCGCATTTTTCACATTTATAATAATAATTTTGAAATAATTTTTTTTTTTAATTTTATTAAAAGCAATTATTAGTCGTCTTATAATCTAGTTTTACAATTTTTTATTCGATTTAACAAACGAATGTAGAGACTCACGCAAAGAATAAATTGTTGGAACAATAATAATACCAAAATATCCTACACGTTTTTATCCAATAATCGTATGACTTGGAATGTAAAAACAAGAAAGAATACTCTCCCCTCTTTCTCTTATTTGATTGTATTAAATTCCATTTGTGAGTGAAACTATCATCTAAAATTGAAATAACGTGAATGGAATGTTGGATTAGATCCCAAGTAAAGTATATGCAGGATGGAAGCGATCATTACACAACTCATGCATAATTTCTATAGATTATGAAGTTTCAATATCGGCCTGTCTATTAAGTTTCGAGAGGAGGTAAAGTTTTCGGCATAAATAAGCAGATGAAACAGATAGAAGTGGCCCTAACACAAGAGTTACTCAAAGCTAACGAGCCATATTTACAATTATAAAATTAATATAATTCCAAACAAACACTCCTAATAAATAGAACATTTAATTATATTATTATCTATCAATTAATAATTTATATGTATGAGTATATATTTTTAATCACAATATTAACATATTTTTAAAAAATTTTAATTTTTGATATATTTTGTATATATATTATATGGTTATTATATATATGTAGTGTATATAATTTTAAATTAAACGAAAGGGTAGGGGCATTGAAAATATTTATATGAATGAAGCTTTGAAGAAACCTCTGACATTTGTACGTCCTACTTAACGGCAACGCCTATCAAGTTGGTTATATCCATTAGGTGTCCTATGATCAGTAGAACGAGTCCTATCAACCTTTACCTTGAATTTTTTGATCGGAGGCGCTATCAAGTAGCTTTCCCAATTTTGATCCCGGAGGCTGGGTTGACTCCCTTCCATAGACCCCAGCTAGAGAAATTTGTATTAATTCTTTTTCTTAAATTTAATTATAATGAAATGAATGTACGATGGGCAGGATATATTGATAAGAACAAATAAGCTAGAAGGTGACTAATCAAGAAACCAATTGGGAAACGGCCGGCGAATAAGCCAAGATTTGAGATCATTTTTTTATGTATATATTTTAATTGTATATAATATATATATGTTTATTTAGGTTTTTGTGACTATTTTCACATTTTATTGTGAAATTTGTGCCTCGACGTCCAATCTATCCAAAAATCTCCTTCTCCTTATTCTCTCTCAGACTAAGAGCCAGAATCTCAAAATTCCCTTATCTTAACTCTCTTGAAAATAGCGCCAAAATGGGCGCCTAAATTTCGAGACCCAAATGATACTATAAAATGAAAGTAACTGGGAATTAACTTCTCAAATACATATATATATATTTATGTAGAAATGTGGAAAGGGTTGGGTTGTCTGGGATAAATTATAGAGCAACAGGAAGACTTCTTGTTTGGGGTTTTCTATAAAATGGTTTATTTACAAATATATATATAAACATACAAACACTCTCTCGTCATCATAGCCAAGAATCGAATAATCTAAGGCTCTCAATGAATACGAATGTCAGAAGAGTCCCTTACGGGGATCTGCGGTGCAATTTATATCTTAATTCTACCCCCTACCTATCATCTGTTGTCGGACGAATGGAGTAGGAGACTTTTTTCCTGGTGTCAACAAAGAAATGGAGTGAGGAGACCCTCGTCGAAGATCTCTTGATCTTAATTCCAATTTGCACATTTATATATAATATGAGATTTTTAATTCAAAAAATGTTGATAAATATGTTTTCAAAAATTGAGATTGAAACAAAATATTACACTTTTATTACTGTTATATATATATCTGCCATATATAAGAGTAGTGGCTTTGATGAGTTTTACTTTCCCATACTCAACGGGATGGATGACCATCGATTGATTGATTCAGTCATATAAGCAAAACATTTCTGTAAATAATACATCCAATAACATTCAAAACGAGATTCTTTTGATTTATTGTATTGCTATTCAAAACTTTGTCATTGCTCAATGGTATTTTCAACATTTACTGTTTAGTTAAAAATTCACTCCATTTTGATTTATGATAGACCACTACTAATATTCTCTTCCCTCATATAAACGAATGTATTAATCAAATACTAACTAATTATTATTATTCTTTTGAAAATAATAATTTAGATTGTATTATTTTTTTATTTAATTATTTATATTTAAAAATTATAATCTAATTTTTATTAGAAAAAAATAATTTTAATAATTCGGTTTTATTAAGTTTGTTGGATTAATATTTTATTTTAATATGTTACATCTATTTTGTGAAGATTAAAATAAAAAGAAATATCTTAATATATATATATACATATTTGACTATTTGAATAAATTAAAATGTTAAAAATATATTTTTTATATTCTTGATTTATTTTACCTAATGTATAAAATCTATAAAACACATACATATAATAAACTATGTAAATAATAAGAATTATTTTTAGTAATTATAAATAATAACAATAAGATAAATGCCTGTTTAAAGATAATAAGAATAAGATGTATGAAAAAACTCTGAAAAAGATGAATGGAGGAAATGTCGATTAATTAGAAAAAATATCTAAAAAACATTAACTCCTTAAAATTAGGCAACCAAATTCATTCATCAATATTTCGCTCTGCCGACTTTTTAGAAAGATTATTTTAACAATTTCGCTATATAATGATGGTATTTATATATTCCTAGTATATAGTACCGGGACCCCGAGCCCCATTAAAAATTTGTTTCCTAAAATGTTTCAAATTAATTAAAATAAATTGTATAAATGTTCGTTTATAAAATCTATGTCTGTTTTTCGATTTTTTAAATTTTGATTTTGGATTCGATTAGAGCTTAAAAATGTGTAAATGTAAAATGATCTTGGTTATTTAAAATTGGTTTGGGAACATGATCATTAAGCCATTTTTGAGAATTTATTTTATATTAAAAAACTTGATTTGTGAATCAAAAAGAAAAAAAAACATAAATTAAAAATATATTGGATATAACAAATAAAATCAAATTAGATTGAAAATACGGCCAGGGGTTCAGGAGAGCGTAACCCTCCTGTTAATATGTAAACCTGCCGTAATATATAAGTATATTATATTAACTATATATATATATATATATATATATATATATATATTATATTATACTTAAAATAAAAACTGAATTTAATACAGCTAATAAGTTATTGCCTTATTTACAATATTTTAAAGTTCTCTGTGTCAGCTAGTTTTTTATCTATTAATATCGCCAATAAATATATAATATATATCTACGAGTATAAATAAAAAAATATTGTAAAGTAAAGCTATAAGAATAGTGAAAAACGTTTAAATTTTTATTAGTATTTTTAAATGATTTTTCAAATACACACATACTATATTATACATAATATTATATTATAATATATTATTAACTAACTTTAAAATTCCTTGAAGACATTTACACGATTAAAATAAATCTTGGTTCAATTTTCACAAAAATATTTATGTCTCAATGAAAAACGATAAGAGCGGCAGCGATTGTCTAATTACATTAATTAGACTCTCTTTATGCAAGTCTGCTTACCATTAAGTCGACAAAACTCAAATGAGGGTACATCAAAATAAGATGTCTGATAAGTTAACTCAATTAAATATATATATACCCTGATTGTTAAATACATTATATTTATTAAGAAAACTGGAGTGTCTCCATTCGACTATCTCGCCATTTGAATTGGATTAAATAACATATATTATATTTAAATTAAATTTAATTAATTAAATTATAAATTTAAAAAAAAAATATAATATATTTTTTAAACCAGTGCGTGTTTGTCTCTTTGTTGATGGCACCACGCCACGCGCTGGCGCGTGATTTGCAGTTTTAAAAAATTAATTCCGCTACTTTCAGCGATTCAATCAAGCTGAAATTCTATTTCTTTAGCGAGATAGTAAAAAGTCTAAAAAACTTGTTTGGATTAATTACAAAATTACAAATATGGAGATATATATAAGTGGAAAGAGAAAGAGAAGGTGAAAGTATGAATAATTATCAATTATATAGAATATATCGATGAAATAATTATCAATTATATACAATATATCGATGAAAATATTTATGATTTGGTTGAATCATTTTTTTTTCCCTAGAAAATCCAATAATTGATTTATTTAAATGTAATTATAATTAAAACAACTTCAATAAATACTAGTATTTGTTTGTACACGGTACAATTTCAATTAACGGTGCTGTTGCTTTTTTCAATTAGAGAAGGAAACTCTATTTGAGTCCAATTAATAGTTTACTACCTAAAATTTATTTTCCTGTGGCATGAGACAAAAATATTTTATATTGAATAATGGAGAACAATTAATCTAAAGAATAATTTATCTATACATATTTATATTTATTTAAGTATAATATTTATTTTCAATTTCTTTGGTTAGAAATGTTCAATGGAATAAAACAGTATTTTTTTTTAACTTAATTAAATAAATTATACTATAAAATATATTTATGATATTCTATTTATATCCTATTTTAGCAAGGAGAGGGACTTAGAAATTTTCCCTTTGAAAATAATTAATTATTTTCTATACCCTTTAAGAAAATTTAAAAAGTAATCTTTCTTTTTTTAATGGATAAAACTTAACATGTGAATTTTTTTTCTCCACCTGTTGACAAATAAATAAATGTAATGTCTGTAATTTAATTGTAATTAAATTTCAATAAATCATTTTTTTTTATCTGTCTTTCATTTATACTAGAATTCTATTTTCTTTAATATTTACTTGAATAGATGTTTCAATTCTCTAAATCATAGAGATCAACTGCAACTTCTTTTGTTCATTCAGTGTCTTTTATTAGAAAATATTTCATTTTATTTAATATTTGTCTATTGAAATATTATTAAACAAAATGTAATCTAAATCTTGACTGTGCCAATTAAAAGTGAATAAATTGAAAACACAAACTTTTTTTTTTATATTTAATTTTAAGAAACCTTATTGAATAAAATGGGGTTGAAATTTACTCTTACACTTTATAAATGAAAGATATTTAAGCTCATTTATCGATTTTGTCTATTAAATTTAATGTATTAACAAACAAAAGAAAACATTTGTGACATATAATGCATGAACAGGACATATCAAATAATAATAATGAGATCCGCACAACAAATCCTCTTAACCTTTATCGTGTTAACCTCCAGAAATCATGGCGTCTTTTATGTATTAATTAAAAATATAATAATAATTATATTCATAAATTGATCCCGAGTTTGATATTTTATTTTGTGATGAGTAAAACTATAAACTCGTCGTGTTTTAATCAATATTTTTCATCTAATGATGAATTTTATTAATTTAATATTAATTTTTTTTAATTAATAAAAAGAGAAATTAAATCTGTTTTGATACTTAAAATTTTTTTTTTACTTCTTTGCTTTTAAAATGAATAAATATTATTATTTATATTTTTTAGAATTATAATAAAATTAATAATATATAATATTTTAATATCTTTTCCTTAACATGTTAAAAAGAAAAAAAAAATAATAAAAACTAAATTTCAATAATTTTTTCATAATGATATAATAGGCGATGAAATTGGGAGTGAATTGTAATTGGATGGTTTGGATGGCGGTAGTGTTGGATGATCGTAATTGGCGCTCAAGGTACAACACGGTTTGCGCTCTTCTCAAACTAACAATTGAGATTTTCTATGTTTCTTTTGAGGAACATTTGGCGCCTCTCTGAAAGTGGCGCCCAGAGCATAATCCACTCCCTTGGTCGACTTCTCTAACTTTACGCCAATGGGCTTTTCTAGCTAGAGAAGAAAGGAGGACTTGTTTGGTACAGTCAAAATCTTTCCGCGGTGTCTCAATAGCAGAATTTTATTTTAATGAAAAATTTAACAAAAAAACAACAATTTTTTGTCCATTTTAAAATTGGTTCGTTAAATAACATTTAAGATGTTACGCATAACATAAAGAAACAATAGTTATGCAAATCTTTTAAAAAAAAAATTTTTTCTTTGCAATTCCGCTTTTGTATATTTTATTTTGCAAGTGAGATAATGGATCACGTGTTCCTTTCTAACCCCATATGTTCACACTTGGAGGGTTGCTCCTTTCTTTTCCCTGGACAAGTGGTTTGGCCACCAGCCACCTGCCGTCCCCATTCAAATGACACGAGACGAAACTTGAAACATTTTTAAAGAGTCAAGTATTTATACAAGTATACCCTATAAATAAATTATTTGTACAGCGTACTGTTCGGTACTTAAAAAGAAAAATATTAAATAAATATATAAATAATAAAATTCTTATTAAGAATTTTTCATATTATTTTTTCATATTATATTAGGAACCAATATTATTATTTTTTTATTTACAATTAAAATTATGTTCTCATATAAAATTTATTTTTATTATAAAAGGCTGGAAGGGTTGGATGGGGATGATTTGAATATTTCTACGTTTGAGTATTAAAAAAAAACTCTGACTTTTGTACATCTTACAAGCGCCTAGCAAGTCGGTTATATCAATTAAGTATCCTATGATCCGTAGAACGGGTCCTATCAACCTTTACCTTGATTTTCTTGGTCGGAGGCGCTACTTTTTACCAAGTAGCTTCCCGGAGGCTGGTTGACTCCCAAAAGAATGTCCATTTATGGATTTAAATTCTAATTTTTTTCTAAGTATTTAAATATATATTGGAAATTATTATAATTATATTATACGAATATAAATACTATATTAATATATTACTTTAAATAAATTTAGAGTCGCGATCGATCAATTTTCCACTTCAAAAACACTCATATACGTTTCAACAAATTCTTTGAAGCTTTTTTCTATTTTAAATAAATTATATATTATGCATATTATATGCTTATAAAAACCCACCAGTTGTGCGATAGATAGATTAGATTAGTAAATTTAAAAAATATAAAAAGTACATTTAAAAGATTAAAAAAAATATATTTTAATTTCATTCACAACCTAAAAAAACAATGAATTTGTTAATCACTTGGTAAGGATATTTATTTTTATTTATTTTATTGAATGCATTAATTGAATGTGGTGATTAGGGGAGGATCAGGCGGATGAGGAGGTACGGGGGTATGGGGAAATCTGTTCTAGCTTATTCCGTTCTCGTTTCTGAAAAAGATTTCGTCCTCGGCCAGGTGGGCAAACTGTCACTTGAGGAAGAGAGAGTAAGCGATGTTGAAGTGAGGAGGAAGGGAGGGGGAAGGGAGTCCGCTGGACCACTGCGGGCCCCGTCCGTTTTCTCTGTGCTGGCCGGTTGCCAACGATTTATCCCGTGTCTACTGACTTGGGGCTGACGCATGCGCCATTCGCTCACCGCGTCGGAGGCTTGGCCCGAGCCGGGGCGCCGCCATTTTGGCCTCCATTACCTCGAGACAAGTCGTCAGGAGAACATATTGCTGCTGGTTGGCTTCCCGACCATCGCTCGCATTCCATTTGGACCCAACTGTGTTCTGTGGGACCCCCACTTCGTCATCAATCCCCTCTTGGAATTTTTGTTTTTTTTTTACGTGACTGTGTTGACTCCATTTTTCCATTCGACTTTTAACAAAACAAAGAATAGATATTGCACTTCTCGCTGTTTATTGATTCCTGTATCGGTTGACGTGTTGAGTGTTCCGTGTTTTTGGGGGGTTGGTGCTTTTTTTCCGGGCACCATGTGGAGGCAAATACTTCTCGCCATCTGCACCACGCTGATGGTCGCCTCGCAGAGCTCCTATGTCGAGGTAGGCTCCGATCAGCAATTCCTGTCAATATTAGCCATCACCCGACAACATTCATTTACCATTTGTCACCGGGTTATTTTTTTTTGTTTTTCAAATCCCCATTCAAGGGCCATCTTTAAAGAAATAACCCATACACCTGTCAAAATACTCATCCGCCTTTCTTGGATTATTTCCTTTCCATTTCTATTAAGACCTGTCATGTCATTTCTTCCATTCAATAAAACAAAATACATTACAAATTTTACTCACCAGAAAATCAACAACAAATCAAGTTTCAATCCTCAGAAGTTTGCATTCTATCCATCAAATTGAAAATAAATAAATTCCACCTCAAAATATAAGACACCCAATAAGTAATTAGACAATTAAGTTCATTCATTCATTCATTCATTTATATATATATAAAATTAAATCAATATTTAAGTAATTTTCTATTTAAAGAATAAAAGAAAATATTTATTGAAAAGAAATAAACGCCTTACTAAGTACTTTTTTTTCATTCTGATATCTGTATTGATTATTTTATTTATTCATCAATTGAAATGTCATGCATATTTTCGGCTATTCATTCTTATTCTATCTAGTATATCCAGATATTATGATAATAATCACATAACTAAATAAATATCTATTCAAATATATTTTAAAAATAAATACACATAATTATTCAATTTCTTGTCATTTAGCAATACTTAAAAATATACTTAGTTTATTTGAAAAATTCAATTCATTTCCTTGATATATACTTATAGATTAGTTTAAAAGAAATAATACATTATTTATTTATTTTATTTTATTTATTTATTATTTTATTTATTTATTTAAATTCTAATCAATTTAAATTTAAATTTCTTTTTTTATGAATTTTAATCAAAAATTTATTTATTTATTTGTTTTATATGCATTTATATTTTTTATTATTATTTTAATTATCTATTTATTGGAGTACTTTTAGTAATAGAGAGAAATAGTCATACCTATATGCATTATTTTAAATTATTTAATAAACAAAATTATTATATATATTTATACTTTACATTTATTATTAAAAAAAGAAAATTGTAATATTCATAATTATATATATATATAGATCTTTGTATATTTTTTTTTTGGCAAAATTTACATTTCAGATATTCTTATTTATTTTAATATTCTCCAAAAAAAAATAAATAAATAAAAATAATTAGTATTATTCGTGATTTATTGGCCAATTTAAAGATAGAAGTTCATATATCTTCCATTAAGCCTCCCCCTATTCAATTTCTCTAAGAAGAAAAAAAAAACTTGATACTTTTTTTTTTTATTAAAAATAAAAACAATATTTAATTATCTTTTGATTTATTAGAATTTTAGAAATTATTAATATAATTTTAATAATTAAGTTATATGATATTGTATTTTTTTTATTATTTCTTGATTAAATAATTTCTGTCCTATTATAATGAAAGATGTCAAATTTATTCATTTCAAATATTTATTAATATTATAAATAATTCTTGTGCTATATATCGATATCTCTTATGAGGATATTTAATAAAATTTTTTTTTATTTTTCAAAATTGTAAAATTCTTTTGAATATTTATAAATAAAAAAATTACAGTATATTATGTATTGAATATGAAATTTTAATCAACAATAAAACAATATATACATTATAATAATAATAATAATATATGTACTTTCATTGATTTCAAGAAAGCATAGCCAGATAAGTGATAGAAACTTTTTTTGATCCTCAATCCAAATAATAATAATAATATTATAATATTTATATATAAATATATAATTAATATATACTATATTAAAAGTAATTATATTAATACTTTTTTATAAATAAACAATTCTACTAATTTTTAAATTTGATATTAGTTATAATTATAATGTATATTTTGAAAATTATTCTAAAATTTTGTATAAATATATTATATATTATTATACATGGGTCATATTTTTACTAGAAGCAGATAGAAATTTAGAATTAGAAAAGTGAGAGGCCCTAGAATATTGGTTTTGGTCCTCCAACTCCCTTCTTTTTTATAAACCACATTACAGATAATTATGTTAAATGTAATGTCTATAATTTATAGAATTTATTATAAAATTATTTTTATTATTTGAAATTTAACTTTAAATAAAAGAAACATTTTTCATTTAATTTAATATAAGTAATCGTGTTAATCTGGATGGCATTTAAAAGGTCTTAAATCTTTTGATCTAGAGAAATATAGTAAAATACACTGCACGAATGTTTAATATTACATATTTTAGAGTGTAAAATGTAATGTAAATTTAATTTAATTTTCTTGATTGGAGCAGCTTTTAAGAAAATTTGGCCGTAACTAGAATATTAATTTTAAATTAACCCTAATTTTCATTCTTTATTATTCTATTTTTCATTTTAAAATTATCCTAAAAGTATTAATTAAATTCAAGTGAATTTAAAAATATAATAAATACTAAATTATTTAGAAATACTAAATTATTTAGAAATAAGAATAATAAGAATTTTTTTGTTTATTCTATTAAACTCAAAAGAAAAAACATTTTCATTTATCAATTAATTTATTTTTATTTTAGTAATATTTCCAATAACTCACACTCTTTTTAAAATTTATATATTTTATTATATTATATAGAGAGAATATTTTTCCAAAAAACAAAAAAAACAAAACAAAAAAGTTAAGTTTTATGTTAAAAATTTTGAACCCTCTTTCTCTTCAAAACAAGAATATAAATCTTTTAAGTAATCCTTACTTGTGTAATTTTACGCTGTAATTCTTAGATTATTAGTTAATGGTTAATTAATAAATTGAGCTTAATATTTGTAATATTTATGTTTGGTTAAATGTATTTCTATTTTTTTTTTTTTTTAATTTTTAAAATTTTTATTAAACTTTTTTCTCTAAAAAATTAAAATTTCAACAAACACACCATATATTATTTTATATATTTCTATACTTAAAATTATCCCAATAATCGTTAAGACAACTGTCATTGTTTAATTATAAAACATATAATTTATACTTATTTAATTTTGAAACATTAAAATTTAATTTAATTTGATCAGATTTACCCTATATAAAATTTTAGTTTCATATTCCAATACTAATTACGCTTATCTTTTAAACGATTATATCTATATCTTCTTAAATTATTATTATTATTATTTTTTTTTTGGAATATTAAAATTTAACCTAAGACTAATGTAAGTCACCTGTTTTACTAAAAGATAACACCTTTTTTTATAAATTGAAATTTATTTATTAATATACTATCTTATAAGAAATCTTCATTTCTACACTCACTTTGAAGTTATTTTTATAATACAATTAGCAAAATAGTTTAATTTTGGTTAATACATTTCCTTGATTGATTTAGGTATGTTGTATTAAATTGATTCATATTTTATTTATTCATTTTTACTATCTAGCCAGAGATAGTATTGCGATCATGAAAATTTTCGATTTCCAGATTTTGATGTTTTTATACGTTTTGAAGGTACCTGAGCCATTTTTTCTAAGGTTGAGAAAAATGTCTGTATGTGCTTGTGTATGTAGACAAGATTAAGTAAAAACGGTTTGAGCTAAAATCATGAAATTTGGTATACGGGAATTATTCAAAATTTGTAGTTTTCTTTCAACTTTTGTGAAATGTAGCTCATCCGTAAGTGGGTTATTACCTACCACGTTTTCATTTTTTTTCCTCTAAACCGACCGTAAAAATAACGATATATGTTTGATAGTTTTTCCACATGATTAACAATTGTATAAAACCGGTATATATAAAATTTCAGCTTGATTGAAAGTGCCGGAATTAATTTTATAACACTGCAAATCACGCGCGAGGACGTGATATGGTGCCACCAACAAAGAGCCAAACACGCACTGGTTTAATAAATATAATTTATTAATTTTAATTTCTAGTTTATAATTAATTAAATTTAATTTAAATATAATATCTTATGTTATTTAATCCAATTCAAATTGTGAGATAGTCGAGTGGAGACACTCCAGATTTTTTTCATTCTGACGCAAGAAATTATTTTTCTCTCACTTGAACACATCTCCAAACAGCGCCTTGAACCGTCGTTGCTCGGTGTGCAAAAGTACCACCCACCTTTAAAATAATTGCCAGAATGTCATGAAATTTTGACACATATGAAGATTGGTATTATTCAGAAATCATAGGTCTGTCAATAGTGTTGACATATATATAATGCGCTCTCACTCTCTCCCTATTATACGATATATATATATAAAATCAGGTAGAACATTTTACTATAATTGGCAAAAAATATTTTTGATAACATTTCAAATACCATTTATTTTTTGTTTGTTTTATTTTAAATTGAAGAATCGATTAATAGTGTCCCCCCTATGCATTTTTCCTCTCTCTTCTCATTTTATTTTTTTTCTGTCTCTTTCTCTTTCATGCATCACATACAACACAGATATATCCGAATGGGTGTAAATCAAGATCGATTTATATCCACTCGAGTATATATATGTATATATATATATATGTATGTATGTATATAATCGGGAAAGAGAAGGGAGACTAGAGAACCGAAGGGCGGAAATGTGTTGAGGAGGGAAATTTTTGGCCCAATGGGGGCTATTAAATAAATCCCCCTTCTGTATTCCCGTATTGCGCCTGGTATAATCATAAAGCGTGTGGAAACGTTCAATGAACCTTTACCCAGTAGCGTAGCTACACGTTGGTTAATTCTAGACGAATCGACCGACGCATGGATGACAAATCACGTCTCCCACCCCTTCCACTCCCCTTCAAGTCTAATTAAATAGCCGTGAATTGGATCGAAATGCTCGAGATTAATTCAATTATGCGATTGATTTCCTTGATAAGATAGATTTGAGTGGGCGTGTCGTTTGTATCCATCGAAACATTGACCCACAATTGAAGGAAATATTACGTTGATTAAGTTGTTGGCGTAGGTTTTTCACGCATTTTAATTCCATTTCATTTATCATCTTTTCAACATTGAAACACTTCGTGAAGCAGCCTTATTACTTATTACCATTTCCTTTCTCTATAAAAATAAATTTAAATATAAAATTCATTCATTGTTTTTTTTTACCCCAAATAACATAAATCAATTTTAATAACAAACAGTAATTATTCTTAAGGGAATAATAAAATAAAAATATAATTAAATAAAAAAAAATTTGGTAATTATTCAAGTAAACGCATTTTCGTGGATTTGGATAATATTTTACCAATGGGTTCCTTTTGCAATTCCAAACAAACTTTTCTTATGATATTTTTTCGAGATAAAAATTATTAAAATTATTAAAAACTCATTGATATTCTATTTAGCTATCATGTTTTACCAAACCGAAAATTAGTGATTAAGTGAATAATTAGTGAATTGGTCAATAAAACATTACTTAATGGCACATTTCGACGTTCATAACTAATCTGCCAAACTTATAAAATCCTTATTTTAATAATTTTTATCTCGGAAACTAGAAGAGGTCCTAAAAAATTTCATAAGAAAAGTTTATTTGAAATTGCAAAAGGAACCCACTGTTAAAGTATTTTTTTAAATCCACGAAAATACGTTTACTTGAATAATTACAAAAAATTTAAATTAAATTTCCAAATTTACTTCAAAGTATGTCTGTCTTATTATATAGCTAAATTTTAGTATCTTAGTAGATTATTGATTTATTCAAGAACATGACATTTGCAATCGTTACTATTTTTAAACCTACTTTATTTTTATTTACTCTATAAATAGCGATTATTAATACTTGATGGTGATTTTCTCTTTCGAAATCAAGTATATATAATTTATTAAAACCGGATAAGTAATTAAAATATATTTCCTACTAAATTAAACAAAAAAAAAAGAAAATTTAGAAATAATTGTATAAATTATGAAATATTTTCTTTTTTGATTTTGTTTTTGTTTTGTTTTTGTTTTTTTTTTTTTTTTGTTATAATAATTTATGACTATTTCAAAAGTGAATTATGAATTATGAAATAATATTACAGAGACTTTTTATCCATTCGTTGAATAAATATTTTCTAATTAAAAATAATCATAACGTGTCGATTTCTTATCTTAATATCTTAATAAGTGATATCTTACTAAGTATTAGACGTCAGACAACTCCTCCTTACACACTTCCTTCAACGGTTTACCTCACTTTATTAAGAAAAATTAGTGTTATTTTAATGGTAAAACAAACTATCTTTTCCAAAGTCCCTAAAATATTATAATATTACTAGAAAGTACTTATATCTTTTTTAAATAAAAAATTAGAATCAAATTTTTTTTTATATATATATAGATTAATTAATGTTTAGGTTTTTTTTATATTTTATACAATGAGGGAGAGCTGTCCAATTCTAATATATAGGAGATCGAATTTCTTTTTTTATATGAATTGAAATATCTTCATTAGATGATGATCAATACAACTATAAGTTTGACATTTACTATGAATTTTCTTCTTTTCATTATTTTTTCCCATTTTTTTTTTTTTTGGCGGGAATCATTTACTGCATTTTTCAACTGCTTTCTTTTTTCCTTTTTCTGGACTGTATAGCGATCATGCACTTGCCTAACCTGTGATTTTTCATGGCTTCTCGGAGTACAGATCTGAATTTCCCTCTCCCCAAGAGTTAACCAATTTTACCTGTTCTCCGGGTCATCTACCGTTACACTAAAATATGATCATAAAACTAAATTATTAATATAAATATGTAATAACTGAATATAAAAATTTCCCATACACCTAAAGGCACAAAGCATCAAAGGGAGACTTTGGACAAATGTCCATGGTACTCCCAGGCATGTTTATTGATAAAAAATCATTTCACGTTGAAGGGGTATTCTAAACACATGCTGAAACATTGTTTAATACATGCTTCAACACCAACCTTGTATCATAAGTAGATGCAAAAAATAAATAAATTACACTTTTTTAATTATTGTTCACGTTCTAACCCTAAAAAATAATAGAAAAGAAGCAAAAATTTATTTTTGGAATTTTCTTCGAAAGTTTTTAAAGGATCTCGGCATTTTTCAATATTTGTAATGTTTATCGTAATAATCACATGAAAAATATATTTTAGCTCGAAAATGCAAATAGGGGTGGGGATTATCGGGTATGTATATACATTGTCTTCCCAGTTTCCCCTATATATCAAATAATCTTTTGAATACTATTATTTATTTAGTTTATTATTTCATTTTTCTAGACATTTTACATTTAAATACAATAAAAAATAAATATAATTACTAAATAAGATTAGTAAATCTTGTGATATCGGTTGCATTGTTTTATGTACTACAAATTGTCTGGAAAAATAAAATAAGTTCGCTCTATTAAATGAATAGACGAATCGTTAACTACTTTTATTAACTCTATAATTCAGAAGGAATATATCATTTGTAATTTTATGCTTATATAAAAAAAGATAAAGTATTATAAATACGTTTTTATTGAAACGCTTGATATATTAAAAAAAAATCTATTCTCCCCACAATGAAAAAGACATTATAATATTTATATTTTGTGTTGAATAAAGTTGTTCACTATTTTTGTTTTTATTTTTGTCTTTTTTATAAAGTATAATTATATTTAAATTTTTCAATATGTATATTGACTAATTTATAGTTTAATTATTCAAGAGTAAATCAGAAGTATAATGCTTTGAACGGATTTTGAAGACGAGTGCTCACAAAAATTTAAAATTTAAAATATATATGTATGTAATTAAAAAATACTTAAAAGTTCTAAAATTTAAATAGCTTAAAATGGATTTAAAAGTAATTTGACCCTAAATAATAGGTTGTTCAATAAGTTCGCGCAACTGAAATGAAATGAAATGAAGTTAGCAAGCCATTTTACATATAGTTTTTACCGACCGACGATAGTAAGGGAGGTATTGTTTTCACACCAAATTTCACATGTGGAGATTTTTACATATCTCCACGAATCATGCATTTTCTTAACAGAAAAAAGTATTTTTAGCATGATGTCTGTCCGTCTGTCCGTCTGTCCGTCCGTCTGTCCGTCCGTATAGATGTGTACGGCCTGAACGGCTCAACCGATTTTGATGAAATTTGGTATATTTACTTAATGCATCAGTGGGATGAATTGATCAACTTTTGGTGCAATTCCGGAAACCGGAAGTGGTAGTATTAGCGATCGACGATAGGAAGGAAAGGGTTATTTTCACACCAAAGGAGATTTTTTTATATATCACCACGAATCATGCACTTTGTATTGGTTTTATCCTCGAGAAAAATCATATTTATTAGTTTTTTCTTGATTTAAAATTATATGACGTCATCCAGCCATTCATGACGTCACAGCCTGGTCTTGCATATATATTATAAATAAAATAAAATTAAAAATGTTTATATTTATTATTTATGTATCCATATCTGTTTTTTATTACATTAATAGATATATGAAAATTATTTGAAATTGTTTCTGTAGCTGGAAATTAATTTATTTCAACCGTCGGTCGGTTCGGACCTGGCCACAGGTCAACTTATTTGAAATTCAAATTAACACTCAAATGAAATGCCTAAAGCCTATGTGAAATCTCTTTCAGTCAATCGACTGTCTTCCAATACTATATCTTATCGCTCCGCGAACATATTGAACAACCTATTAGATGTATATATTCGATACTCTCAACGCTACAATATAAAATCCCACTCTAGCTAGAACTTCCCCCACAACTTTATATAAAATAATGATTAACATAATACAAAATATAAGTTATTTTTATTTTAAATTAATATAAGTGTAGGAATATTTTGATCTAGGACGAGCGAACAAAATAATGTAGAGACTGTGGAGGGGATCGGTTCGGTTTCTAGGGGTAAATTTTCCAAAGAGCAAAAGGAAGACTTCTTCTTTGGGCATTTCAAAAACGGTTTATTTACAATAAATATAAGTTTCTTCACAATTCAGACACTCTCAATAACTCCGGTCAAAGTGATCTTTCTTCCAAAGCAATCTCTCTCAAATAAGGCTCATAATAAATTTTAGTAGTTCAATTTTATTTTGATATTTTTTCATAAAGATATCTTACGTAGAATTAAAATTAAAATTGGAATGGCGCAGTTTAGATGAGATTAATTATTTATAACCAGCATACATCTCGATACATTAATTCCTATGATATTACTAAAATTTATCTAATAGATGAATTAATGTCATAAAGATCAAATTTAATCATATTTATACCTTCCCTTAATTATAATACTTGGAATTATATTAATAGATTTAAATTTAATAAAGAGATAACACCTCGTTGTGTTGAATAAACAATATCAGATAAAATGTATCAAAAATCAAATTGGGAACAGAATCTTTTTTTAATCTGTTTTAGTTGCACGTGTCATCCATTATCCTAATTACAACGAACATTTATATTCTAATAAACAAAATAAATTATTTATTTCTAATAGTCATAATAATTATATATCCATTTTGAACATTGTTTAAAAATTTACATATTTTCATTTATATATATAGAAAAAAATTATTTATAATAGGTCACGATTAACAAGATAAGATTTATTCATTTTCATATTCAAAATATTTATGATCTATGTTGAATATTACCAGACTAATTGGCGATCTAATCTAAACTATTTTATATTTTTATATAAAATCATTTTTTTAAAGAAAACTTAAATTTTTTCTAGGATAAATGACTAATTTTTCAAGTTCTTTATTTTTTATAAAATTAAAAATTAAGGTAATGGTAGATACAATGACTGAGTAACCTCTCTCTCTCATTTTATAATTATTTATTAAAAAAAAATTAATTTTGAAAGAAATTTGTAAAAAATTTTAGAGATATATTTTAGATGATTAAATTATATATCCACTAAACTTCCAATAATCATTTTTTTTATTTATAATATTAAATAATAAAATCTATATAAAATATATTAATAAATAATAATAATTATTATTAAATATAAAACCAAATCAATTAATTACGTAAAATAACCTGATTCTCTCGATACTTGAACAAAATAATTTATATAAATTATGTATTAGAACAGAGATTCTCAAAATATGGTACATATATCGCATTGGTGGTACCTAGAGTACAGTCATTTTTAGTAACGAAATCATTTTAATGGTATCTGAACTTATTGATCGAAGTTTATGTGGTCCAACTTCAAAATGTTTGAGAACCGTGTATTAGGATATTACATACTTATGAAAAATTGAAATACCTTTAATATTTGATTTATTTAATTATTTTTTAAAATCATTTAATTTACAATATCCGTTTTCTGTATGATACTATTTTACACTCACATACATAGTTTATATTTTAAAATTAGCTATTACTCAAAATGAAGATTTTTTTTTTGGAAAAAATACCTCTTTTTCATTTATTTCATGATCAAATTTTTAAGCTCAAAGGTACAGATAATTAATTCTTGTATTTTTTTCTCACATTTTTTTAAATGATTTCCTCCTGCGTTTTAATAAAGTCTTATCCGTCTTTGTTTAGATAAATGTGATCTTATATATATATATATATAACTTATATTTTTTTATATATTCTCTACATTCATATTCGCTCTTTCTAGAAATAGCAATGACATTATTGATCTGTTTAGATATATATAAAATATAAAAGTCAGTTGAAAAACTTTTTGATATCGATCCTGAGCAAGGACACAAAAAAAAGTGATATCATTTTCCATTAAATATTTTACAAAGCAAGATAATAGATGACAAACAAAGAATCAATATAATTAGATCTTATTAAATGTAAACTATTTTATTTGTTTTGGAATTTGAATTACTCAAATTTTTGTTCAAACTTGAGTGTGTTCTTTTAACCTAAGAAAGAGATTTCGTATAAAATTTATTTGTATATCATATAGAATATTTATAAATTATTGATATCGAAAATTACCGTTAATGATTACTCTAATATCAATTTTGTTTACTAGCAATAATAAAATTAATTACAAATGTGGTATTTTTTTTAATTTAACATTTTTTTAAAAATTAACATTAAAAAAAAGTGTATATATATATATATATATATAATTAAATAAAATATCATATTATTTATATCTTAAACAATTAAACAAATCATTTAATTAAGCATTTAAGAAAAAAATTATTAAAACGATTGATTGATTATTTTTTGTTTTGTTTTGTTTTTCCTTCAATTTACAATCAATTGATGTAGGCTTGCCATTAATGAGATAATCCTTTGGCTATTTTAAATAGTCCTTAATTTCAGTCAAAGGAAATTTCATATTGATTAGAATTAGAATTTATACTCGCATATACATATATAACTTTAATTTGTATATATTAAATCAAAATAAAAAAATCTTCTATTTTGTTAAAATCAAAACATATCACTATTTCGTGTCTATCGTGCGACCTTGACGATGCGCGCGCTTTTATCGAGCTTATGAATCTGTTAAAAGGAGTTAAACCCTTCCATTATGTTTTTTTAAACATTATAATACTGTGAAAATCAATATATATCTTTAAGTGTCTTTAATCAATCATTTAATGAAATAATTTTTAAATTATAATATAAATTTTTAATCTATTGCCATAATGATTTTGATTCATTTAAAATATTTCAAAAGATTGATGTTATTATTTTTATTTCATTTTTTATATTATACTAGGTGAACAAAAAGTAAATAGTGATTTAATAATAAATTAATTAAATTTTCACTTTGTTCTTAATTAAATGTATTATAAATAAAATTATATTTATAATACAATATATTTATAGAATTTTTTTTTACCCTAAGATTGATGATACGGTTAAGTGAAAGTTGTCTGATTTAGTTAATTTAGATAATTACACTTATATAAATATAAATATCTTTATAGGAAGATATTTATAGTGAATCAATAGTTAATTATATCCCTTGAAATTATGCTTCAATCGGATATTCATTTGATAGGTTTGTTTATTTTCAATTTATCGAAATCTGAATCAGCTCTCCTGATTTTAACTAATGATATATATTATGACAAGCAACTTGCTGCGTATGAATTTAGATCTGATGGCACTCAGATCATTTCATAAAATGTCCACTGGCACATCATCATTTAATCAAATTACTATCTTAATGGATTATAAATACGCTCTTTCATTTGCAAATGAAAAAGAATGTACTTAATAAAATTAATTTTTCGTTTTTATTTTTATTTTTTTTTTAACTGAGTTGAGATATGTATAATTAGAGTACAGATCCACAAACCAAATTTAATTCGAAGGATTCATTTATAATCGTTGACTGTTCATTTTAAAACCAGATAATAATTTTTGATTAATTCTGAACTTGGTACATATTTCAGGAGTTTAATTAATAAAAATCCAATCAAATAATCTATTCTTATATTATTATATAAAATATAGGAATAATATTTTTTTTTTGGAATAAAAAAATTATATAATAATATCATAGATCATAAGATCATCATATCAATTTATTTATTATTATTAAATAATATTAAAATGATTTTAATTTATTATGCAATTACTTAAGAAAATTTAAAAAATCACTGAAGTTCTTGAGTTATGGGTAAAAAATCGAGGGATCGAGTCCAATTTACCAATACTACCTATACTATGCAATATTAAAGTATTTAAAAAAATAATAAACATGTTATTTGGGTTGGGAATGAGATCAAACTGGGAATTTTGGCTTAAAAAGCTAAAGACTGATGGACGGCCATCATAAATGCTTTATAATTTTCAATAAAAAATTGAACATATATGGTGAATGTACCAGTAGTTGACACTATAAGGACAACTTTATCATAAAAATTTGATATCTCCTATTTTTTATCAGTTATCAATTTGAGTTTTGGGTGATATGATTCATTGGTTAATAATGAAGAATTTATCTGCAAACCAATGCTATTTTCTATTTCTTTTATTTTTTATAATTTTTTTAACATTTTCATCTAAAAGCATCAGTATCACCTTAAAATTATGTAATATAGACATTCACTTAATAATATTTAATATTGATGTCAATACTAAAAGAAAAAAAGAAAAAGAAAAATCACAGTGATTTGCCTCCTTAAGCATTCGAAGAACAAAATATTAAAATATCCATTTGTTCGATTCTATAATAAGTAATTTTTGTGCCATCTACTCAAAACTTATATATTTACATAATATAGAAGGAATTCCTTTCATATAGCGCGCATTTAGAAATGTTTAGGTAGATATAAATCTTATTATACGATATTAAATGTACAAGTGACAACTACTGGTACATTTAAACTACTCTGGTACATTTACCCTAATATACATTTAGTTTTTCTATTAAACAGATATGGATAGTACTTTGACTCTATACTATAAGTTTAGAACATTACAAATTTAATAAATTTAACCATTTGAGTTTTATAGTTAATCAATTTTGTACTGACCGACGATAGTAAGGGAAGGTATTGTTTTAACACCAAATTTCACATGTGGAGATTTTTACATATCTCCTCGAATCATGCATTTTGTTATCAGAAAAAATTATTTTTAGCATGATGTATGTCCATTTGTCCGTCCGTCCTCTATGTGTGATATTTGATAAAATTTGTCATATTTACTTCATGCATCAGTACCATGAATTCATCAACTTTTGGTGTATATCCGGAAACCGGAAGTGGTAGTTTACAAAGTATTAATTTTATATTCATTGTCGGAAAATATTTCTCTTAAAATATAGTAGTAATTATTAATTCAGTAATTAAAGTAAAAATAAATAAGTTGACCTGTGGCCAGGTCCGAACCGACCGACGGTTTGAAGTAAATTAATTTCCAGCCACAGAAACAATTTCAAATCATTTTAATATATCTATTAATGTAATAAAAAACAGATATGGATACATAAATAATAAATATAAACATTTTTAATTTTATTTTATTTATAATATATATGCAAGACCAGGCTGTGACGTCATGAATGACTGGATGACGTCATATAATTTTAAATCAAGAAAAAACTAATAAATATGATTTTTCTCGAGGATAAATCCAATACAAGTGCATGATTCGTGGTGATATGTAAAAAATCTCCTCATGTGAAATTTGGTGTGAAAATAACCCTTCCCTTCCTATCGCCGATCGCTAATACTACCACTTCCGGTTTCCGGATTTGCACCAAAAGTTGATCAATTCATCCCACTGATGCATTAAGTAAATATACCAAATTTCATCAAAATCCGTTCAGCCGTTCAGGCTGTACACATCTATACGGACGGACGGACGGACAGACATCATGCGAAAAATACTTTTTTCTGTTAAGAAAATGCATGATTCGTGAAGATATGTAAAAATCTCCACATGTGAAATTTGGTGTGAAAACAATACCTCCCTTACTATCGTCGGTCGGTAAAAACAAGATAATATAATTTAGTAATTTTAATTCAAATATTAAAAATATTTTTTTTTGATACTTTATATATATAATGTTGTATGGAAATTAATTTATTTAAAATCGACTGTCGGTTCTGTACCACAACTCATATTTTATATTGTTAAATATTCTCATTCGTCAGACAAATATATGTATATATATATTACTTTTGAATATAAAAAGTTAATGTCTAATTAATATTAAAAAATATAGTGAATATAAAAATAAAAAATAAAAACTTCAGCAGATTTTTTTTTTAATGTTTGATAATTTGTAATGCATTTATTTTTAATGATGAATTTTAGAAATCTGAACCTGTCACCTTCTCAATTTTATTTTTAACATTACTAATTATTGATTTCATTGGCTGAGAATCAATGAGGATATAATCGGCTTTACATATAAATATAGCTGTTTTTACGGTCGACCAATTCTCTATTGCAGATCTGAAGATTAGATATTCGTAACTAACTACTACTATAGAAGTTTAAGTAAACATGTTTATGCTTCCCAGTTAAATTTCATTAAACAATGTAAATAGATAAAGAAAAGAGGCAGTAAATTTTTTTTTCATAACACATTTATCTTTGTAGTCCCGATATCATTAGGGGTGTCGATTAAAATTTGAATTCTTCTTTAGATTATATATTACTAACAGAATTATAATTTTTATAAACATCTGGCACAGTTATAATAATATACATAATTTCATAATATGTATAATAATTTGAAGTTTATTAATTTATTTTAAAGTATATTTTATATATATAAAAGAGAATTTAAATATGATATAATATTAAACAAAAAAAAAAAATAATACTTTTTCCAACTTTAATTAAATTTTTTTTAACTTTTTAATCAGTCTTTCATTCATTTCTCTTCAATTTGTGCCGCCTCTGAAATATATATCTATGTTTAACTCGTTTGACATGTCCATTCGAGTGGAAATCTCCGGTTTTCTTTATATTGTAAATATCTTCTCCTTCGTTTACCTTTTTCTTACTCAATACCTCACACAGAAACATATGAGCCCACACAAAATTTACAAAGAGTCCTTTCTTTCTTCTTTACAAATAAAAAGTAAGTAAAAAGAGTGAAATTTAAAAAAAAATATTTCTAAAATATAATTACTTATATTTATTCTAGTTGGAATAGAATTAATAAATATAATATAATACTATTTATCATACTAATAGTATATTCATATTTGAAAGTTGATATATTGTTCTTTGAATTTCAAAAACAATTGTGGTTAAAACAATAAAATAAAAAATAAAACCATTAATCAATACACGTAATTAAAACACTTGACCTGTGTACCTAGAGCCATTATAATAAAATACGCATCACAAACACGTCATGTCACGCCATTATAAATAAATACTCTAAACTCTAATACTCTCAACTATATAAATGTTATATTTAGTTATCAAAATGACAAATTAAAGAAAAAATAATCAAAAACTATTTTTTCTATATTTCTTAATTTATTTTAATTTCTTATTTAACTCTAATTAATAAGTAATTCTTTTCATTTTTATCAAATATATTTTATTTTGAATTGTTATTTTTATTATTAATTCTGGAAGATCCTGAGGATCACACAGATCTTTAAACAGAAATTATTAAATTTCCATAGTCCCGAACTCAAGTCTTCATTGTGTGGCAGACTGTCGTGCTAACCACTAAACCATCTTTTGGATTGTTATTATTATTTCAAAAAATCAATCGGTACAGTGTGATAATTGAGAAAGTCCATTCTCATATTCATCTCTCTTGACTCCTTAAATATAATATTTTTAACAAATTATTTAGGCACAATTATGGCTATTAAAAATTTCATTTTGTAACAAAACAGTTAATTATTAATAATTTTAATTTTAAATTAAAATATATTATTTTAAATTCATAAGAAATTTTAAAAATTTAATTAAATAATCAACTGCAGAAATAGAGAGTATTAAAAGATTCCCAACGGGGTCCAGGTGAACTCTATGATGGTCTATGGAGTTTTGAATAGGGTCGACAGAACCTGTGGTGGATATTGGGTGGCCAAAATTTCTCTTTCATTTACTATAATAAAAGGAAAGGATTTCTTTACCAAATAATATCTAAATAAAAAAGTAATTATAAACAATTGCCAAAGAACTTCTAGTCCCCATAGTATTATTTATTAAAGTTATATTAACTCTTGTTCTTGGCTTCAGCAACCACACCCCTCTAAGTATTCCTATTCTGAGCCACAACCTTCCAGTCCCTATCCTCTCCCATCTCTCTCATCCACCCACCGTGTCCTTGGTCTTCCAAGAGGACGTTTCCCACTCGGTCTCCCTACCAATATATTTTTCCATTATATCTTCTCCCATTCTAGCCACGTGTCCTGCCCACCGTAGCCTTCTCGACTTTAGAATTCTAACCCCTTTGATAATAATTTTGATGCGATAAGCCCCTTTACGGCATGATAACAGGCGTTTCCCGATTGTAACCTCGCTTTAAACTCATCTCGAATATTATTATCTTTTGTTATCACAGAACCTAAGTATTTAAATTTTTCTACATTTTCAAATTCTACATCTTGTATATTAAGATTTTGTGTGTTAATACTATTCCTCTCTGTTACTAAATACTTTGTCTTAGCATTATTAATTTCTAATCCCACCTCTTTTCCTGTTTCAATTAATTTTTCTACACTATTTATAATTGCAATTGCCGACTCTCCTATTATATTTAAGTCGTCTGCGTAACCTAATACTTGAATTTTTTTGTTTAATTCGATTCCGTTTGACCTCTCCCCAATTTGTCTAATTACATATTCCAGAACTAAATTAAATAAAATTGGTGATAGTGCGTCTCCTTGTTTTAACCCATTTCGAATTTCGAAAGTTTCTGACAATTGATTCCCGCATCTTACTCTTCCTTTACTACCCACAAGACAAATTTAAATTATACGTACTAGTTTTTTTGGAATTCCCATTAAGATCAAGATTTGAAAAAGTTTTTCTCGTTCTACTGAGTCATATGCTTTTGTAAAGTCTACAAAAAGCTGGTGAACAGAAACATTGAATTCTCGTTTCTTTTCCAATATCTGCCTTAATGAAAATATTTGATCTAAAATCGATTGCGATTTGGCCTAAACCCGCATTGATATTCTCCTAGTATCTCTTCCGCATGGTCGTAATTTTAATAAAACAATATTCGAGAGAATCTTATACGATGTGGTCAAAATGAGAAATTCCCCTGTAATTATTGCAGTTGGTTCTATTTCCCTTCTTAAAGAGTGGGATAATAACTGCCTCCTGCCATTCTAATGGCATCTTTTCCTTATGTCAGATCGAAAGAACTAATTTGTGTAAACACTCTACACTCCTCCATATTTGAATAATTTTGCCGGGATCCCATCTATTCCTGTCGCTTTATTATTTTTAGATTTTCCTATTATCATTTCTACCTCATGTAACATAGGTTCTTCGAGATTAATTTCCTCCGAGTCTACAGTTAAGGTTTCTGATCTATTACCTAGATTCGAATTTAATAATTTTTCAAAATAGTTCCTCCATATATTTTTAATATCGCCCGCGTCTGTTTTTAAATTATTATTAGCATCTCTAATTAATTTATTTTAGTCAGAAAGCCTATTTATCATTTATGAAATTTTTAATTTATAAAATATTGAATTGTATGTTTTGTTAAATAATATTAGATCTACTACTAATACTAATGTAATAAAAATATTTACCATGTAAAATTGTTTAAAATATACTCTATTAAATGTTCATACCTCTATGATAAACTTTAACAATATACTTATAATTCATCAACTAAAATAGGGTTTTTTTTATTAAACTAGAAGAAAGTTTAAAAGGGGACGCAGAAAAAAAAGATCAGGAGACCCTAATCTATGTGATTTCATGATTTCAAAGAATAAATAAATAACTGTTAAGATTATTGAAAAAGAAAAAAACTTAAAATTATCATTTCAAATTTTTGTAATTATTTTATTGATTTCAATAAAAAATTTTTTTTGTCTTTTAATCATAAATATATATTGTTCCATTAAAATAAGTTTAAATATAATAATTTTTCTGATGGCAATTTTAGATAAATAATAAAAAAAATTATTTAATTGTTGCATATCCATTCCTGTTTGGGGTGATGTTTACAAATTACTTAGAACGTTAATTTAATCTATTAACATTCAAGAAAAAACATTGTAAAAATTGGTAATCTTTTTTTAATTCATCACAATTTAAAATTAAAAGAAATATTTTAAAATAATATTTTATCAAGTTCGTTTTATTTTTTATATATACTTTGATTCATGTTTTGAAATCTTTTGATTGTTTGCTCATAAAACATTTGAAGGATTTTTTTTTGTTCTTCACCATTAGTCTCTATTGATTTATTAAATTAGAATCATCCTTTTTTGTATTTTTTTATTATTCTTTCTAAATCATATAGATATTTTTTTTATTTTTTTTAATTCAATCATAGGGAAAATTTTAGAATTTTTTTTCAATTCATTAATATTTTTTGAAATATAATATAATAATGAGATTTTTTAAAACAAGGATTAATTAACTTTATAAATAAAATATATTGTATTTACAAAGGGCCGGTTCTAGGTTTTGAGCATACCAGGGAAAAAAATTTGGCGACCTTTCATACAAGATTTAAAAAAAATGTACAAAAGTAAAAATTTAAAATTACACAAAAATAATGAATATAATAAAATATTTTATTTTTATATTGGCGCTCCTCAAATTTGGCGCCCTGGTCATTTGCTGTGTTTAGAATAAAAAATCATTTTTTTAAGAAAAACAAATATACAAACACAACTTTATTATCATCTTTATTTTATTTTATTTAAATAATTTCAAAGTTAAAATAATATTAGTTTTAATTAATTAGTTTTATTTATTATTAATTTTCTAAATAGAAAATATTAATATGTATATTTCTAAGTAAAATATTAATTACTGCAAATTTTACTCAACTATTTATATATTAGGTACTAGGTAGATAAATATAACTATAATCAAATTTGATTAACAATATAAATAAATAATATATTAAATAAATTTATAATTTAATTTATTATTAGATATTATTTTCTAGGAATATACGACGTGTATAATGAGGTTTAGTTGGGTTTTTAAAGAAATCATTAACATATTATTAATAAATTTATATTAATTAAATTTGGGCATAATGAAGTTAAAAGCTTATTATAGGAACAACACTCGATTTGAGTTTTTATAAAAAAAGAGTAATCAAGTACTTGATATTGTGAAACATTCCAACTCTCAACGTTTAGCAAAATTAGAATAATTATCTAAATTAATATAATTATAAATTTTTTTTCTATAAAAATTCTTATATAATAATAAATAATTATAAATAATCTTGGTATTTAGTAGCGTAACTACATACCAATGTAATTTTATGGGTAGATTATTTTGTCAAGAATTGAATATGTTTTTTCACCAGTTGTTTTTCCTATTCTAATAAAATTTTTAAGATAAAATAAATATTAATTGTTATTATGTATTCACTATTATACTTTTTATGTAATAATTATGATTCAAACTTTAAATTTTATGCTCTACTTTTTATAAAGCAATATATATATTTAACCCACATTTGTATTTTATTAAATACTAGCTGCTCAGAGCGCCTTCGGCGCTTTTCACACCTAGACGGGGGCTCCGCCCCTGTACCCCCGAGTGGTACATAGTATTTGGTTGAAAGTAGTAAAAGGTTTTCATCTATTTTGTTTCAATCAGTATATTACATAAAACATTCATTTCTTTTTGTGTTCTTATTTAAAATATATTTTAATTTAATCAGTAAATTAATTATATATATTATTATTGTATATGGTATATCTATCTATCTATCTATGTGGCTCAAAGATACTCGAAAAAGTTCTTGGCCGCAACAACCACATTTCTCCAAGTGTCCCTATCCTGAGCCCTTGTCCCATCTCTCTTACGTCCCTTCCTACGCGTCATTAGTTTTCCAAGCGGACGTTTTACAATCGGTCTCCCCACCAATATCTTTTTCCTCTCCCATTCAAGCCACTTGCCCTGCCTATCGCAGCTTTTTCGCTTTTATAACCCTAACTATTTCTGAAGATGCAGAGAGACCATGCAATTTCTTGTTATGCAGTCTCCGCCATTCCCCGGTGACCTCATCTTTCTTTGACCAATAAATGCAGGGAAGAATCCTATTCTCAAATACTCTGAATCTACTCTCATCTCCCAGGGTCATAGACCATGCCATCCACCCATATAATGCAACAGGCAAAATAATTTTTTTATATATTCCCTTTGATAATAATTTTGATGAGATAAGCCTTTTTATTGCAAGATAACAGACGTTTCCCGATTGCAACCCCGATTTAAATTCTTCTCAAATATTATTATCCTTCGTGATTACATTCAATTTTTCTACATATTCAAATTCTACATTTTGTATATTAAGATTTTGTATGTTAATACTCTTCCTCTTTGTTACTAAATATTTTTTCTTATCACTATTAATTTCAAACCTCCATTAATTTTTCCTCGCTATCTGTAATTGCAATTGCCGAATCTCTTATTATATTTAAGTCGTCTGGGTAACCTAATATTTTACAATTGATTTCCGCATCTTATTTTTTCTTTACTACCTTCAAGACAAATTTGAAGATCAAAATTTGAAAAAGTTTATCCGGATCTATTGAGTCATAGGTATGTTTTACTAAAGTCTACAAATCATTAGTGAACAGAAATATTGAATTCGCGGTTTTTTTTCCTAATATCTGTCATAATGAAAATATCTTAATTAATGTTGATCAATTTGGCCTGAACCCGCAATGATATCTCCTAATATTTCCTCCGCCTATGGTTCTTAAGTATTTTCTATGTTATAATAGTGAATTAGAGTATATTTCTTGATCATTACATTTTGATATTTTATTTTCATTGTTAGATTATTATTGAATATTTTTAATTTTAATGAAACTTGAGAAAATGCAAAAATAGAGACTTGAGACAATTTATAAAAATTAACGGTATAAAACTATAGATAAAACTATAGATAAATTATCAATATATACATTCATTAATAGTATTAATTTAAATTAATTGATTTATTTGTTTTTTTATTATTAAGTTCATTTATTAATTTTGGTATTTTATTTTCATTGCTAGATTATTATTGAATATTTTTAATTATAATGAAACTTGAGAAAATGCAAAAATAGAGACTTGAGACAATTTATAAAAATTAACGGTATAAAACTATAGATAAATTATCAATATATACATTCATTAATAGTATTAATTTAAATTAATTGATTTATTTGTTTTTTTATTATTAAGTTCATTTATTAATTTTTTTAGATCATAGTTAATTTCCTCCCTTAAAAGAAACTTATCTAATTCTGTAGTGCTAGGGGATTTGAAAATTATTAGTCGCAATATGAAGATTTCGCTTACAGTTTTTGTCATGTCCTACCTCCGTCTAACAGTTATTTCCCTCAAATTTCTTGCATCTCTTAATCATGTGATCTATATTTAATTTTTTTTGATTAATTAATTGTAATAAAATTTAAATAAATAAAAATTTTCACTTTGTTAATTTATATAAATTTCAATTTAAACTGATTGTGAGTGATACGCTTTGCCAATACTCTGAATAATTTGTGTATAGAAATATTGAATGTTCTTAGCGAGAGATTTTTTAACCTTTCACTTTCAAATAGAAAAGAAGAAATATTCAAATATATAGAAAGAATAAATAAAAATTAAGTTAAATATTATCTAAATATTTTATTAAATTAATTAAAATGAGAACTTTTAGAATAAATTATCTAATTGAATTGATAATTAAATATTAGAATTTAAAATAAAAAGTGAAATATAATAATTCTTTGATTTTTTAAAATAAATTTTTATAATCCTAAAATATATTTTTATAACGTTTTTCTTAACTTCACTTGGCGTCTGTCTCTCTGTCTCTCTGTCTGTTCGCTCTTTTGACAAATTGAAATCGATTTTTCATTGACTTTTTATTGAGATAGACTTTTGAAAATTTTTATAGATATTTCATTCGATCCCTAGAAGGTATAGAAGAAATATAATTGAATTATAATTAATTAATTGTAATTAATTAGCGATTAATTACTTTTAGTAACTAACTCCTTTTGTATTGCTCCGATTAATTTTTTTTCAACTGATTTTGAAACATAAATATTGATTTCAGGATAGATTTTCATTTTGAACATATTTAAAAATATTTCATAGCCCAACGCTTTTCGTTGAATATGAATCAATTCATCCATAAACTTTGTCAGGCTTATAGAAAAATTATTTTATTCTTTTTAGTCCATTAGAAAAACGTTATTTTATAAAAATTTTGTATATTTATATTTTATTTGATTATATTTTTTTTTTAAATCTGTACAATAAATCAAAAATATTTCACTATTTTTTTCTGAAAATATAAGTAAATATAGTTTTTAATATTAATTTTTATAATATTTATTTTAGTAATTATTTATTTATCAATGTTGATTACAGAACCTTTTAGCTTGTTTATGATTTTTACTTAGATACTGTTTTTATTTACGTAGGAGAAACAATCCAAATGGGCCCCAATATGAAATGAGTGCGGTATTCCTACCGGATAAAAATCCTCCTTGGCCTCTATCCAAATCCACACCGGAACATACTTTAAGCATTATAATTGTGATAT
Source organism: Labia minor (assembly GCA_963082975.1). Classification (NCBI taxonomy): domain Eukaryota; kingdom Metazoa; phylum Arthropoda; class Insecta; order Dermaptera; family Spongiphoridae; genus Labia; species Labia minor. Next base: position 42,031,136 of record OY720345.1, read on the forward strand.
ACATATATATTTATAGTATAATAATATGAAAAGCAATAAAATCTTTAATGTTATTAATACTAGTTTTGTAGATAATTTATTTAAAATAAATATTATTTACATTTTAAAATTTTCTATCTAACTATTTGATAATAACAATATTTATAATATCATATTTTTTATCTTATTTCTTAATCCTTTCATTCAAATAGTTTTTACACTCTTATTAAATAATAATTATATAAAAATATATTTCATAATTATGAATTATATTAAATTTTCATTAGAATCGGTTTATCATTATTATTTTTTATGCTGATCTATTTATTATTCTAGGATCAGCATAAATCCCTGGTCTCTTTTTACTTTTATTCTTTGTTCAAGTTTCATTCCTTATCATTTCTGTCCAGCTTGGCCAAATGGAAAAACTTAAACTAGCAAATTATTTATTTATTCAATTCAAAGACAAAACAAAATTAATGTTATCCTTTAGAAAATATTTTTTTTATCACCAATAAAAGAATTATTATAAAACAGTATAAGCAACACATAACAAATCAAATTCCATCATGATTTTATTTATATTTAATTAAATTCATTAGTTAATTTGTAATACCCATTTAATTAAATTTGCAAATATTCGATTATAAAAATATTTATTAATTAAATCATTGTATTGTATTAATTTTCATTTAAATATAAGTAATTGAATTTTTTTTTATTTCAATTATTATTAACAAATATATGCATATATAATAAAGAGATATTATAAATTAAAATTGAAATATTATTTGTAATATTTGCGTAAACTTTTACAAACGTTTACAAAAATAATAAAAATTTACAACAGAAAATGTATTTTTAAATTTAATATTATATTTTATATCATTTTAATGAATTAAGGTAAAACTAACAATGAAAGAATAACTATTATTTATTATTTATTTTTAATAAATTTTATATTTTTTCAGCAGTTATACATATTAAATATAAATTTATTGGAAATTATTCAGGTAAATTCATTTTCGTGGATTTGGATAATACTTTACCAGTGCGTTCTTTTTGCAGTTCCAATGTATATGTGAGAGTAAGTGGTGTTTCGGCCAAGATCAATTCATATTTTAAATTTCTTCTTATAAATTGATAAAAAAATAATCGTATGTATCTTTTAAAAGTATTTTAATACATAATAAATTTGGTACTTCATTCTTTCATTTTCGTGGATTTGGATAATACTTTACCAGTGGCAGTGGCGTAACTAAGGGGGGGGGGGGGCAGGGGGGGACATATGTCCCCGGGCGCCAAATTTAGGGGGCGCAAAATTAGGGAAGCCAATTTGGAACAAAAGAAGAATTAATATTTAAAGTTAAACTGTATTTTGTGTAAGTCAATAAATATTATTTATACGCTTATTAAAATCTGTTAAACCTGTTTCGTTATTCGTCATTAATATTCTTTAAAAAAAATTAAATTAAATATATATATATATAAGAAAGGGGGCGCTAATTCTCAGTTGCCCCCAGGCGCAAGAACCTCACGGTACGCCACTGACCAGTGGGTTCCTTTTGCATTTCCAAATAAACTTTTCTTAAGAAATTTTTCCCGGCATCTTATAATTTTCAAGATAAAAATTATTAAAATTTGCATATAATTCCATTGATATTCTATTTAATTACCATGTGTTACCAATTGACCATCGATTTGGATTTATGAAAATTGAAAAATTAATTAATTAAATAATTTTCCTATATCCAAACGGAACTTTAAAAACCGAAAATTAGTGAATAAGTGAATAAATAGTGAATTAGTCAATAAAACATTACTTAATTGCACATTTCCACGTTCATAATACTAATCTGTCAACTTAAAAAATCTTTATTTTAATAATTTTTACCTCGTAAACTAGAAGATGCCGGGGAAAATTGCATAAGAAAAGTTTATTTGGAATTACAAAAGGAACCCACTGGTAAATTATTATCCATATCCACGAAAATGAGTTTACTTGAGTAATTTCTGAAAATTTCAAAGTTAATAATAATACCTTATTTTAAATTAATACATTACTTTATTTTTTAGTTTTATAATTAATTAATAACCTAATATAAAATAATTAAATAGATCTTGAAATTATAGTCTACATATCTATGTAATGATATATAAACGTAAAATATGTATATTAATCAAAAAATCATAAATATATAAGAAAACATATTTTTCCGATAAGTTTAATATCTATATTTTCATTACGGGTAGTTTATTGTGAAAGAACCTTTTAGAATGAAATATTTTTTATCCTCTTTTTATATAATTTTTTTTTATATATACATTTTATACCTATTCACTCTCTGATATCATATCACATTTCATGATTTATACTTTTTATTTACGAATTTCAAACGGTTTGCATAAAAGGACAAAATATACGCAATCAGAAAAGAAAGAGAGTGGGGGGAAAAGAGACCGAGTGAGAGAGAAATATGATTTTTTTTTTATATTGATTACAAACGAACATTTAAAGGAATGAAGGTGCAAAAGAAACTAAGAATGAAAAAGAAAAATAAATATAGAAATCAATGGTTTCTTTTATTCTTCCGCTTGACGTGCTCTCGCATTTCGCAAAACATCGAATCTTATCTTAAATGACTGTCTTTGAGTTTAAATGAACCTACATTATATTCATCATTATCAATATTAGCATCAATAAAAATATCTATATATATATATATATATATACATTTTTACCTTTGAAAAAATAAAAAATAAGATAACCAAAACAACGCTTTTCAAAAGGAAACAGCAAATGAAAGTTTTTCTTCATTTTGTTAACGCTTTCAATTGAATTTTTCCATTAAATTAAATTTTTTGTTTTCTTTTTGTTTTGAATATTCATTTTAAATTGTTAATAAAATGAAAAAAAAAATATTTCAATTCTCAATTCTCAATTTGAATTTATTTATCTTTTTTATGAGAAACATTTTTTCTTTATTCAGTAAAATCTATGAATGCCTGAATGGTGCTGCCATTTCAACGACGAAAGAAAGAAAAAAATTAATCAATTTGACAAATATTGTTTAAAATAATAATTTATTGATATATAATGTAGAATATCATAAAATGAAAATATTAATTCTCATTTCTAGCAAAATTTTAACATATTATAATATAATGAATCATTCATTAGATCAGTGATTCTCATCCTTTTTTTTTTACCGCGGAACACTTTTAACGGTTTGAAAATTTGACGGCACACAAAGAAAATGATAGGTGTAATAATTATAGTTAGAGTCATATTGAAAAATCCAAAATGTTTAAGATCCTGATCGCAAAAACATTTTTCCTTTTTTTTACATAAATATAAAATAAATAAGTACTTTTTCTTAATTTGAACTTTATATTTATAAAATTTGAAAATTTGGTTGGGAATCACTGCATTAGATCTTAATTTTTTTCAAAAAGTTCACTAGGACATATGAGATTGTTTTCAATTTTTTTACAATATTGAGTTAGTTGTTTACTCTTCATTTTTTTTCAGTTTAAAATGGCACTGTTAAAAATAAATTAAAATTTTAATTTATAATATGCTTGGATATATTATATTTTTATTAAAGATTTTACATTTTACCAAAAAAAAAAAAAAAAAATGAACCTTTGATGGTGGGTGTTTAAACAAAAGAGAACGATGAGGCTTTTTAAATGATAGAAAAAAAATTAATTAATATAGACAAAAAGAAAAACAGAGAAAGGGAAAAATATATCAAAGAGTGGAGTTGCAAATATTTCCAACTTGCTCTCTTTTAGCTACTTATTAAAGGAATGATTAAAATTGGAGATGTGGATAAAATGAAAAAAAATTTTACTAATCAAAAGATTATTTTATCCATATCAGAACGTGAAATAAAAGTTGATAATCATTTGTTCATTCGTAAATGGGAATTAAAATATATAAGGTGAATATTTTTTGAAAAATATATATTTTTGTTATCATATTATTGGAATGTCAATCATCTTCAGGATCAAAAGATGGATGAGCCAATAAGCTAAATGTGAAAAAAATACATATATTAGTATATACAAATATTTATTTACTTCAGTTTCATTGCATTTGTCCTTTTGTAATGTTAGAAATTTAAAAATTGGAAATCTCGTTTTTTTAATAACTTTTCCTATTTTTTTAAAACTTCTCTTCTTGATTTATGTTTAATAACCTTAATTAATTTATAAAAAAAAAAAAAATACTAATTTTTAATATTATATAATTCTTACTTTTTAAATATTATATAACTAATTTTGAATTATATTATTAATAAAAATCAATTTTTGAAATTAATCAAAAATTTTAATTTTAATTTTAATGTAGCTGTTGCAGAAAACGTAATCATCATTATTAGTGAAAAAAAAACTATTTTTAAAATTAATGTTTTAACCCAGCTCTCTCACAGACATATATAACTATATATACATATATACTATATTCTTAATAAAATAAAATAAATATTAATAAATATTTATTATAATATAATAAATCGAATGAAATATACCTACTATACAAATTAAACCTAATAATATGGTGTTTTTGTTTGATCTATATTCTCATTTTTATACTCGCATAAAAATATATATGACAAAAAACAAATGAAAGAAATATATATATATATATATATATACCTATATTTAGTATGTATATCTCTATATATAGAGTTGAAATGAAATTTCAGACATGGAAATATTCTTCCATTGGAATTTTTAATATAACTAAAGAAACACACTTTCTGGAAATGTTTTTTTTTCTTTCTTCCTTGCTATGATCTTAAATAGAATGGAACTCTTCACTCAAATCTAAGCATTAACCTAGTTATGGTTTCTTCCCTTTTGCTGCTTGTTCAAAATAATATTATCAGCCAATTTATGGTCCAATGTTGGATGGCATATTAGACAAGCAAACGTGTTGCATCCATTATCATTTAAAAGAGACTATCAACTATTTTTAGTTACAAAATGAGTTTAATGTTTGTGTGAAGAAAGTAGAGTAATATATACTCTTTTTAACCAAACATACATTATTTACATGTAACAGAAAGAATATTAATAATATATATTTAGATCGAAATAAAAATGAAAATCCATATATATAAAATATTTTTGTCCGCACATTGCTCAGAATTTAAATATTTTCGCATATCTTCTCGTTTCTTGACCTCTAGAATCCAAAAGTGAATTCGAATTGTCTGTCTGTCCGGAAATTCTGACGTTATAGACTCAAAATTGGCTATACCGATTTCGATGAAATTACATCACAATATTCTTACATACCTCTATTTGAACATAGGCTATAATTTTTATCGATATCTATTCAATAACCGCTGAAATTAAGTCTTTCTCTCCGAAAATTTTTACGATATAGACTCAAAATTGGCTGAACCGATTTTGATGAAATTACATCACAATATTCTTGCATATCTCTATTTTAACATACATTTTATTAATATGTAATCAATAACTGAAGAAATTATTTTTTTAAAATTTGATATGTAAGTAGGTGTTGTTCAGTAGCGCAAAGAATACAATACAAAGAATGTTTATAATATTTATATTTGCAATTTTATTTTTCTAATATTTACAATCTTTCAATTGATCATATTGGACTTTTTAATTTATTTAACACACTGAAAACATACACATTGCGACTATATTACCTCTTTTAATTTTTAATATGAACAAATAATTTTAATTTTGATCTCATAATTGGATTTTCACGTAAGTTTTTAATATGGGTGGACAATGTAGGAAGGGTCATGAGAGAGATGGGTTAGGGTAGAAGTTAGATGATTCTAGCTCCGGATTCGAATTTTCGTTTATCGAACTGATGAGGTGAATCATGTTTCTAAATTTGTTGTTTCAATGATTATTTATTTGTAGGTGATAAAAATGTTAAATTGAATTTTTATCCTATTTAATTAAGTTAATTGATATAACTTTAGACATACACACACACATTGGCTTGACCAATGTATTTTATTTTATATGTGAAATTAACACTAAACATAACAAAATAAACAGATTAATTTAAATTTAAAACACAGTGTGTTTAGTCAAATTGATTGATTTATTTAATTCTTATACATTTAATTAGTTAAACATTGACTGAATTAATTTCTAAAAATTTGTACTTTTTTGATTTTTTGATTTAGTTTTATATGTTTATGAAAATTTCCGAATTAGAGAATTTGTTTATTTTTTTTTTGTATTCAAAATCCATAATACATATAGGAAACTCAGTTCCAAGTAGACATTACTATAAAATGTATATTCATACTATTCAAAAGCAAGAAATAAAACGAAAAAAAAGACCGAAATTGTTCACTCCCCTCTCCCTCCCCAGAAAAACTGGATACGTCAACAACTACAAACACCTGCTAAATTTCCTGACTATCCTCTTTTTCTTTTTTTTAACAGATGCGTCTTACCTCATGTTCTTTTACCTGACCCTTGGACTTTTACACCTGTTCCATCTATATCACTGGTTATCTCTGGCAAGATACACCCTTTCATACTTTTTTTTATTTTTAAAATATGCGCTATTATTATCGAAGATCAACCCTCAAACAAGTTTCTTGGTTTTATCCTATTCTTCATCTCTTTTCTGCCCACACCATCTAGAATATTTATTTTATGTTATTGTTCATATGTTTTTGTTATTTAATTTTATTAACTAATCAATAACCATCATTTATAGAATGGATTATAACTATTATTAATCAATCTGGAATATGTGCACATAATCTAGTCATATTCTTTTTACGTTTAATTTTTAAATTTTATTATAGAGAGGCGATAATTTAATTAATCAAAATAATTTATCTTATTACAAATTTTCATTAATTTATTTAATTTAAATTAAATCTCCCAGTCTATTATAAATATACTAAGTTCAATTATCTGAAAATATTCTTATCCATATTAAATTTTTAAAATAGAAATAAACTTTATTAGAATAACAGAAAACTTTTAAATTATAGAGAAAAAGGAGATTTTTATGTTACATTTGTTTAAATTAAATTCATATTTATAGTATATCTATTTATGTATATACCTGTGTATATATTAAGTAGTTATAGAGCCTACAAGATAATTATATATATTTAAATATTTATTTATTTAAATTTATATATTTTAGTTCAAAGTAAAGTAGGATTTTTAAATTTTACCAATTAATTTTTAATTATATTATAATTAACTTAAAAGAAATCAATTATTTATTTATTTTGAAATTATTTTTATTTTAAATTCCTCTAAAATAAATACAATTCTATATAATATTATGATTTTTCATATAGATTATTTTTAATGTTATTTTTATTATTATTTTATTATTATTATATTATAATGCCAATTAATGAAACATTTTAGTATCTTTATGATTTTCTTTTTAATTTTGGGTTTTATTATGAATCTACGTGTTGAATGGAGAATATAATAACCCTCGTCTAATGTGTGGAAACAACTAAAATATAACTTCATAACACAAAGAAAACCACGCTAATATAGTATAACTTAGTTCTCACGACTACTCTAAGTGTAAATAGAGCGCACGTACCATAAAAATAGACTTAAGAAAACACCACCAACCACTGCAATTTACAATGCTTAACAACTTTTATTTTACAAACTCTAATTGAATATAAAAACAAATTCACTTAGATCGATTTAAAAGAGAATCATTTGTAGAGTTATACATCTTTTTTATATTTATTTTTCAAATTAACAAACATATTTGAAATAACAGCTTTTTCAAATTTTTTGTTTGCTTTATTTTTTATTAATAAAATAAAAAATATAAAATTTCTGTTTAAATTATTTTTATGTATTTGGCGATACTGAACTCGAACCATAGCAAAATCATTATTATCAAGAGCAATGGTGGGTTAAAGTCGTCTGGGGCCTCTAAGCACTTTATGTTTGCTCCCCTCCCCCGACTGATATTATATATGCAATTATTTTTTTGTTCTACTCACTACAGTTTCAAAATAAAATTTTAAATACTCATTTCTTTAGTGAATAAAAACAAAATCAGAAAATATTTTTTAAATATAAATTAAATATTTAAAAAATATTTTTTATACTTTTAAATTTTGGGACCACTTCTCTACCGGGCCTAGTGTGCCTAGTGGGTAATCAAGTGCCAGCTACATCCAATTTCAATCCTTTCCAATTTCCTCAAATCAACCCCTATATTATAGGTTCTTGTTGTAAGCAATTGCATTTGATTATGTTTAATTGCATACATATCATTCCTACTTTTGAAATCATCACAATTTCCTTTTAATAATATTATTATTTTTATAAATAATAATTGTTAAACATTTTATTTTCATATTCCCCCTTTATTCTGAATCGTAAATTTGAATACCAAACTTCACCCCAAAATATTATTTATAAATTTTAATTTTGATTTTGTTTCCAATTAATTAATTCAAATGAATAAAAATAATGTATACACAAATCTATATATTTAACAGATTATATATATTTTTAATTTAAACTTAGCAAAGAAAATAAAAATAAATAAAATACTATAAGAAAAGAAGAAAGGAAAATAAAATCATTCATATACAAGTTTTAAAATAATTTTAATTTAAAAATTTCTTAACATTTTAACTTTCTTCTTTAAATTTAAACTTTTTATATAATCCATTTTTATAAAATAGTATTTGTTGTTTTAATTTTTGTTGGAGGGAGAAATTTACTATAATAACATTAACATATCTTAATAATGTCTATTACTAAATTAGGTTAGATATTTTATTATACAGATCTAGGTTAAATTAAATAAATAAATCTATTGTATTATTTTGGTTTCTAAAATGACTGGTAAGCAAAAAATCATGCTTAATGCTGATTTGCTACGTTTGACACAATGACATCAATTCAAAATGCTTATTGTTTTATTTATAGAAATCATAATAATACCTATTTATTCAATATATTTGTAATAATTATTTAATTAACAAATAATTACATTACAAATAATAAATAAATCATCCAAATAGTTTGTTAAATGCTCTAATAACAATTTTATAATTTATTATATAAATTTTATTTTATTTTTTGATATTTTCTAATTTTGGACAAAAACAATACAAATACACTCATTTAATCAACTAGTCAATTAATATATTATTTTTATTTGTGTAAAATATAAACTAAATTAAAATAAATACAATCGCCGGTGTGCTATGTTCTTGTATACATGAATATTGTTGAAAATAAATTAATTTTTTTTTTTAATTTCAAAAAAATGCATTGAATACCGCCTCCCCTCTTTCTATCTATCTATCTATCTCTGTGGCTCTACGAAAGTCGAAAATTCTTGGCCGCAGCATCCACATTTCTCCACGTGTCCCTATCATGAGAAGGGTGACCATATTTCGAAAACACCAAACCGGGACAAACGGTTTACCTTTTTTTTTTTTTTGAAAAAATTTTGAAAAAAGTACGAAATGTCCTAAATATTGAAAAAAAACGGGGAAATAGGCTGTTCCGAAGACATTTTTGAGGACAGAGCATATATTTTTAGCTAAAGTTTGGTCATCCTAATTCTGAGCCACAACCATCTAACCCTTTTTCATCTCTTTCACGTACCTTCCTACATTGTCCACCCACCCCGTTCTGGGTCTTCCAATCGGACCTTTCTCAATCGATCTCCCTAATATATTTTTCGCCATTCTAGCCATGGGGGTCCTGTCCATAACAACCTTCTCGCTTTTATAACCCTAACTATATCTTAGGATGCATAGAGCTCATGCAATTTCGTCTCCCCTCTTTTTATATTTTAATTACTTCATTTTTTTTATTTCTTTTAATTATAAATAGATAATATTTATTCATGAATTGATGAGAATCAAATTAAAACCTTTAGATTTTATACATACATTTGTTTATTACCTGTTACTTTAATAAAATATTAATTTGTAACAATTATTATTTTCAAATATGTATTATGTGTATGATACTTGGTTTATTTTTATATATTAAGTTAAAATTCAATGTTAAAACAAATTTATTAATTTCTATAATTTTTCTATTTTTTTCAGGTCAGTTAACTTATCAATATTTCATCACTTTCACTGCCTTTAAAGGAGTAAGTAATTATTTCATCATATAATATTTTTTATATGAAAAATTATGATATTTGCAAAAAGATATACATACATTTAATTTATTTATTTTAATTTAATAACACAACAGAATAACATATTTTATTGTAAATTAAATTTTTTATTTAAATAAAAATTAATTTTCTAAATAGTCATTTTATCTAAAAAGCTATTCTAATTATTTATTTTTTTTTTACTTATTCAATACAATCAACCAAAACTTTTATAATTAAGGGAGTAATTCTTAAAAATATTTATTTTCTAAAGAGAGTATATTGTATATACATTTTTCACTTGGTTTATATATTTCTCTCCAGAATTTTATATTTTAAACAATAGTATATATTTATGGGTACATTAATGAAAATTTATAATGTCTTTACACTAACAAGGAAATGACAAAAGATTAAATATTTGTTTAATTAATAAACGACGACAAGCGTTGGGAATAGCCGCTTATCTAATCATTTTTTTTATTTGGAGTATTCTACTATAATAAATAAAGATGAGATAAATGAACAGGTTAAAAGAAGAATTATATATAACTAAACTATTATTGGTAAAAATAATAAAATTTTAAAAGCAGTTTAAATTAATTTATAGAACTCTTAAATTTTAAATCTGATTTTAAAAAATATTGAAGAGGGTCATGAATGGACATGGCATTTGATTGGGGCGATTGGTAATGGAAGAAGATGATAAATGATAAAACATTTGAGTTTCAGAGTCTCAAGAAGACAGATGATGGTCATGTTAATATAAATCATTTTTGCTTCATAAATTTTGGGCAAAATTCTATTTTTCAAAATCATAATTATAGTCAGAAAAATCCATAAATCACGCCTTGAATATTGCAAAACCACCTATGGTTTAATATATTTGAATTGTAATATTTTTCTTAACAAAAATAGCAATAGTATCACAATTTAAGAATAAAATTTTTAAAATTTCAAGTAAAAAAAATTTTGAAATTAAATTCAGACAAATATAAGTAATATATATATAAGTTACGGTCTCGCAAAATACCAACGATGCATTTCTGGAGCAACAACATCCGAAATGCAACGTTAACACTTTTCTTATTATAAGTAGCAGCTCCTTACTGCAATATTCAGTTCTGAATAAACAATCATTTCGACTGGAGGCTCTGCCCCACCAAATATCCAAATTACGCTTCAATTCATTTTTCTTTCTATTTGGGACAAAAGTTTATTTGTTTATCTTAACTCCACCGTGAAAGGCATTAGACTGTTTAACGAGTATTTGTCTGTAACGTTTCCCTCTCGGTTCGGCTAAAGAGATGATATTCCATTCTCGTCTTGTTAAATTCAATTTTATTAAGTTCTTGGCCGCAGCAATTACATTCCTCCAAGTATCCCTATCCTGAGCCACAACCATCCAACCCCTACAGTCTCCCGTCTCTTTCACGTCCCTTCCTACATTGTCCACTCTTGGTCTTCCAAGCGGACGTTTCTCAATCGGTCTCCCCACCAATATATTTTTCACCATACTTTCCTCACCCATTTTACCCACGTGCATAATAATAAACTTATATTAACATTCAATTAAATATTTTCTTCTTTCGAGCATCTCTTCCTATCCAAAAGTCCTTCTGAAATAAATAAAAATTGATACGTGGAGAAGCTATCCCACGCAAACAACATGTATTCACTCTACTTTTTAAAAATCCTTATAACTTATATTCATATATTAATTTGAAATAGATTACATAGATTTAAAAACATATTTTCACCTTACTTATAAAATTTTCCCTTTTTCTATTCTCACTTCACATCCCCTTTACTTCTTTTTATTATCTTTTGTCAAGCCAGTTGTGCTAGAAGGTTCCTCTGAGCATCATCGAACCTCTCTTTCGCACTGATTAAACATATTACACGTAACTTATTCCTAAGATCACTATGGCTAATGGCCTCCCAACGTTCTTAATTGAATATAAACATTCTTTATGTATAATATTTTATTTTAACTAAACCTCTTTAGAATAATATTTTACGATCATTTTAAAATTTAATAAAATATTTTTATTTTATCTATAATAATATAATCATTTCAATAACGTTTATTCATTTATTTATATAATATACTTAATATTTTACATTTATAATAAATTATTATTATTTTGATGTAGCTATCATTTTTTAAGGTTTTCTGAATTTGATTGTAACATAAAATAACAATAATATTAATAAAATTGAATATATATAGATATATATATATAAATATATTTATAGATAGATATATAAAGTTATATTTAAAGACTATTTATGGACTCTATCAAATTTTTTTTTAATTTCTTATATTAACTAGCTAATTATTATTTTAATTTGGGCATAAATGAACTTGAAAGTCAATTGTCACACTAACTATTCATTGCTGTTTCATGAATCCCTCTTCAATAGCCTTGACACTACTATATTACCTCTTTAAAATGTAATATGAAATGCGAAACAGATGAATACATGAATGAATTCTCTTTTCGTTCATATGTTATTTACTTCTGGTGATCAATTAATTTTTTCCTTCAAATTCTATTCAATTCAAATGTCGAGAATTCTTGTTGCTGTATGAGTCACCCAGAGGTTATAGAAAGAGGGAGGCAATAACAGTTCACAGGGCGCACCTAAATGACCTCACACTTAGGTAATCAAATATGATTATCTCTGAATACATTAAAGTATTATAATATAGCCCTGTTCTCATCATCCGTCATCCCTTACTCATATCTCCCAACTAAAAATCAATTATTTCCCCCACATAGGTAAAAATAAATAAACCCATGATTCATCATTTAATCATTCACCTTTTAGAATAATTAATTTTTTTGTTACAATAGTGATTAATTTTTCAATCTTTTTTTTTAATCCTACCTTTTCAATTAACTTATATAAATATTCTAGTAAACAAGAATATTTATAGATAGTGAAGAAAATTATTATTAGTTATTTATAGATACATCCGAAACTAAAGCCATTATTTCACTCATTAATTATAGATCTTTAATCATCTCGATTCATTTTCATTCAAATCATAAAAATCCTATTAAGGTGAATAGAACCATTTTTGATGAAGCACAGACAGATATATAATCAGTTCATGACCATAAAAATGTTATTTAATTATTTTGCCCTCATACAATTAAAAACAAAATAGTGATTTTTGAGATACATGAAATTTAATAATTTAAGATTTCATATATTGGGATATTTCAGTGTTATCTTCTTTAGCCCTAGAATTGAAATTTATCATACGAATAAAAATGAAATTACTTAATAATTTTATTTTCTGTTTATTTTTCTATATTAAGCTTCTTTTTCAGAATATACTAATATACTATATACTAATATACTAATTTACTACTCACATAATAAAACTAAAAAAAATTCATTAATTTACGTATACTAAAGGTATATTTTGTAATAAAAATATTTTATATTATTTAAAATTACTTCTCAAAAAAAAAAAAAATAAAAACGAGTAGTTTAAAAATTCACGTAGAAAAAAAAAATAGTTTTAATTCTAAAATTTTCATAAATATTTTTTTAAAATAACTTTTACGATCATATCTCATTATTATCCATTCATTTTTCTATTTATTATTTTAAATTGGATTCTCAAATTCAGATTTATGCAATTTGAACTACGTTTGGATATATAACTTAATTTTTTAAGCAGTAAATTTTTCTATAGAAAAATATATATTTATGTATAAGAATTTTCACTTATTAAACGAAGTATAATTTCAAAATTTCTTTAACATATTATCAAAAACACCCACAAAATTCTTATTTGGAATTGGATTTGTAAAATTTCTAAAATTAATTTATTTGTTTATTCAATTTTTCTCAAATCACTATCCTATCGTTTTTGAATTTCTATTCTAGTCTTTTCGTTAATGTTACATAATTGTTCTCTTGTCCTTCACCTGCAGTTTATATATTTTACATTTATTAAATAAAAAAATAACCTTCATTTCTTTTCTTATTTTATATAGGATGATATCCATAATAAATATTATTATTATTTTTGGTAACTTCTTTAAAAAGAAGAAATGGCCGGAAGTTCAGAATGGAATAATGCCATTCATGTTGAAATCGTATGTGATTCACGTTTTCACTTTTTTTTTGTCTCTAAGATACGAAGATCATCTTTATATATATATACTCATAAAATAGGTACTACCTATTTTGAATAAAAAAATTTTAAAAACTCAACAAGAGAATTTAAATTATGTTCGATATTATGTTTTCAGTAATGATATTATATAATAGAACAGACCTGAACATGAGAGGCCTGAGTTGAATTTCAAAAATCTTTTTTAACTAGAATTCTTCGAATTTTTATATTTATATTTTTATACACATATTTTTATAAAGAACTATAATTTATATATTATAAATGATTTTTTGTTTCATTTTGAATTTACAGTTATGGTTTATTACTAAAAAAAAATTTTATTGCAATTTTTTAAAATTATTAATTATTAATTATTAAAATTATTTAATTAAAAACTCAATCAATAATATTTTTTTTGGTTTTTTTCTATTTCTACTTTTTTGTTATATATATTGTGCCATTATACTACAATAAGTGCAAGTTGAGATAAGATGGCGATAAGTAAGCAATAAAGTAATTAATCAGGCAAGCATTGTGTAGAATAAAATAATTAATGATTCATTATACAAGTAATATTATTGTCGTATTTTTTAAAAAATGGTGAATTTATTAGTTTATTGAGATTTAAATCAATTTTTTGTGTGTGTGTGGTTCAATTCATATATGAATGTGAATCTTTAAAACGTTAAAATTAAAATTAGTATGTACTACTAAAATTCTTCTGAACTATTTTCTTAAGCACAAAATTTTAATTAAAATTTTAGACAAATTATTTTAACACTTATAAATTTATCAAAATTTAGTTTTAAACTTAAGGTTTTTTTTACATTATTTTAAATAATTTTATGTTTTTATTAATATTTAAAATTAATTCTATTTTAATAGTTATTTACCAAATGTATAATTTTTTATATTATTTTAATTCATCTAGAGATTTAAATATTATATCATTTGTTTTTTTATAATTTTTTGCATTGACTCCTAACAAACTAAACTCTCTCTCTCTTTATAAGATTAATAGATATTGATCATATTTCAGTAAAACAATCGACTATTGTAATTTAATGGTTTCGGCAAATGACGCCATCTACATGTAATGAATCAAAACTACCCTCCTATGCCATATAATTGTTATTTTTTGTCCCTTTGACATAATAATTTATTAAACATTATATATATATATATATATTATAAATATTTAAAACAAAACCATATATTTCTAAATTTATAATCTTTCTATTCTATTCATTATACGTGTATATTTTCCTCTTTTTATGCGATCTCTTTCTCTTTTCTCTTATATCTTCAGTGTTTGTCTTCTTTTTTCTTATTCTGGCACCATTTTATTATTATTTTGGCAAGTGGTTCGACTTTGCAAACATTGGCTCCATATCAACAGAACAAAAATCTTAGTGGCGGTGGTGGTGCTGCTGCTGATTGTGTTGGAGTTAATGGTAGGGGTGCGTCTCATTTTACATTTAGAAAATGGAATCGAATTAGACGGCGTCTGAAGAATAATTCGCCTAATGGCTTTCAGTTTTATTATTTTTTTTTTTTTAAATGGAAAACCACCACTCCAATGATTTAGTAATGATTATACGAACTTTAAGTTTGACATCGAAATAATAAGCAAAAAAAAAATGAATCTGAGGAATGGGGTGAATATACAAACCATAAATTTAGTTTGAATAGGAGTTGAAAAGTGTTCAAACTTTGACAATCACGTTGTTTAGCGAATTTTAAATATTTCTTTATATAGATGTGAAAAAGTTGATTTTCAACTCTCTTTTATTTAATAAATATAATTTCGAAATAAAATAAAATAATTCTTAAATCAACATATGTTTATATATTTATCCTAAAGTGCATATTATATCAGGGATTTTGAAATTTTACAGAAATTTCGGATAGAAAAATGAGGTAGGTACGACTTTGGCTAAGAACTTGCGAGTTCATTAGTTCTGGAAATTCGTTTGAGTAGAAAAAAGAGGAGATAGAAGGTCACCTCCACTTAGTAAACGTTTATTTGAATTTGTATATAAAACATTGACAAAAATAATTAAAAAGTAAAAACAAAAATATTAAATGAAAAAGCAAATGAGTTAAAGAAAAATAAAATCAATCATTTTTTATGAAACAAATCTTTAGACCTTTCTTTTGTTTTTACATAAATCCATCCAAACTTCATATAAATTATCTTTCTGGATAGAGAATAAATTAATAAACATTAAAATGTTAGTTATATTAAATAAGGTATTAATGAATAAATTTAGTTTTCTAATTTTACTGTGGTGAAATATTTAATAGGCATTACAGTTATATTTTTTTAATTTAATAATCATAAGAAATCATTTTTTGAAAATTTTTAATATTTTAATTTTTATATTTTATCTCTATGCACATTTCGGTTGTTACACCTCTTTACAGAAGTTAATTATATTACTAGCTGCTCCGAGCGCCTTCGGCGCTCTTCACACCTAGACGGGGGCTCCGCCCCCTGTACCCCCGAGTGATACATAGTATTTGGTTGAAAGTCTGTATGTAAAAGATTTTCATCCATTTTGTTTCAATCAGTATAAGTTGATAAGACATGTATTTGTTTTCTTGTAAAATATATTTTAATTTAATCAGTAAATTAATTATATATTATTATTGTATATGTTATATTTATCTAACTCTGTGTCTCTACAGTTTTCGAAAGTTCTTAGCCGCAAAATCCACATTTCTCTAAGCGTCCCTATCCTGAGCTACAACCAAATCCTACCCTGTCCCATCTCTCCCATGTCCCTTCCTTCATTGTCCACCCACCTTGGTCCTTGGTCTTCCACCGGATGTTTCCCAATCGGTTTCTCCCAATTTCTAGTTTCTCCAATTCCAACCACGTCCCCTTCCCATCCCAGCCTTCTTGATTTTATAACCTTAACTATATCTGGAAATTATTTCTCGTTATGCCATTTCCGCCATCCCCCTGTGACCTCATTTTCTTTTGGCCTATAAATGCTGCGAACAATATTAATCTCACAAATACTCCAAATCTACTCTCGTCTCCCAGAGTCATCGATAGGGTGACCAAACGTCCCGTCTTTAGGTTCACTGTTCCAAAAATGTCTTCGGGACAGCCTACTGTCCCGTTTTTTCAATATTTAGGACATTTCTTAATTTTTTTTTCAAAATTTTTTCAATTTAGTTCTAAAAAATACCGTTTGTCCCGGTTTGGTGTTCTCGAAATATGGTCACCCTATCATCGATCAACATGAAAAATAATTGTTTTATATATTTTAATTTTGATCCTCTTTGATGAGATAAGCCCCTTTACTGCATAATAACAGGCGTTACTCAATTACAACGTCGATTTAAATTCTTCTCGAATATTATTATCTTTCGTGATTAGAGATCTTAAGTATTTAAATATTTATACTTTTTCAAATTCTACATTTTGTATGTTAATTGTATGTAAGTCGTATCCGTATCATAATTCTTGAATTTTTTTGTTTAATTACATTTCGGATGATTTTTCATCAATTTCTCTAATCATATGTCTCCTCTTCCAGTCCAATTCATTTACCTATCAATGTTGCATAAGGCATTTAAATTTCTTAATTTGGCTAGAACACTCCATTTTTTAAAATTTTAAATAGAGGGAGAGAGAGAAAGGTTCTAATTAAATATATATATATATATATATATATATCTGTTTCTATGACAGCAAAAAAGTAAACAAATTACATACATACAAACGCTCTCCTTTATATATATTTCTGGAAAATGGAACACCCGCAGCTCAGCTCAGGAGTTACCTAAGATTCTAATTTCTTTTTTATTTTTCATCATTTGAGGTACCCTTCACCTCAGAAAAATTTGGTTACCTTACTCCTTGTAGTTTAGGCTCTGGAGTTTTTTGCGTACAGACGGACACTAGCGTATTAAATATATAGATTACCGACCGACGATAGTAAGGGAGGTATTGTTTTCACACCAAATTTCACATGTGGAGATTTTTACATATCTCCACGAATCATGCATTTTCTAAACAGAAAAAAGTATTTTTAGCATGATGTCTGTCCGTCTGTCCGTCCGTCTGTCCGTCCGTATAGATGTGTACAGCCTGAACGGCTCAACCGATTTTGATGAAATTTGGTATATTTACTTAATGCATCAGTGGGATGAATTGATCAACTTTTGGTGCAATTCCGGAAACCGGAAGTGGTAGTATTAGCGATCGACGATAGGAATGAAAGGGTTATTTTCACACCAAAGGAGATTTTTTTATATATCACCACGAATCATGCATTTTGTATTGGTTTTATCCTCGAAAAAAATCATATTTATTAGTTTTTTCTTGATTTAAAATTATATGACGTCATCCAGCCATGCATGACGTCACAGCCTGGTCTTGCATATATATTATAAATAAAATAAAATTAAAAATGTTTATATTTATTATTTATGTATCCATATCTGTTTTTTATTACATTAATAGATATATGAAAATTATTTGAAATTGTTTCTGTAGCTGGAAATTAATTTATTTCAAACCGTCAGTCGGTTCGGACCTGGCCACAGGTCAACTTATTTCTCTTTAACTAACCTTTCAAAGTCTGCATAAAACAAACAAATATATCAAATTGAAAAATTTTTAATTAAGATTTCAATTAAAAATTTGTCCAATTGAATATTTATTTTTAAGTTTAATTATCTGATTAAATAAATCATAATTGTAAAATATTAATTAATTTAAAATAAACAATTTTTTTTATTTAAAAATATCTTACTAAAGCTTCTCTTTTTAATAAACAAACAACAGATATTGAATGATATTAAATGATCACCCTAAAACAGCAGATCTTTTTAATATATTCGATGTTCCACTTAAAAAAGCACTTTTTTCTCTATCCCATTTTTCTATTAACTTTCTTTCTTGCCTCCTCGTTCTTTACTTCTCTTGTTTTTTTTTTGACAACTTAATTTAAGTAATCCCTCTTTAAAACTAAAGTCACCTGTGTGTACCAACTTTTTTTTTCTTCTTTTTTCCCTCTTTCATTGTTTACGTGAATATAATATCCTTTATGCAAGCAATTCTGATAAAATATAAAAGTAACTCTCTCTCTCTAACCGAAGTTTGAAATTTCGCAATTTGCGTTTTATTTTCATTCTTTGACTAATACAAAAAAAAAACTTTTTAACACTTAATTGAAGAAGTTCATCTATTTTTACCTACATACTAATAAATTATTTCCTTAAAATCTGTTCAATTTTAATAATTTTTACCGACCGACGATAGGAAGGATGGGTATTGTTTTCACAACAAATTTTACATGTGAAGATTTTTACATATCTCCACGAACCATGCATTTTGTTAACAGAAAAAAGTATTTTTAGCTTGATGTCTGTCCGTCTGTCCATCCATTGTGTGTTCGTATAGACGTTTATAGCTTGAACGACTCAACGGATTTTGATAAAATTTGGTATATTTACTTAATGCATAAGTAGCATATATTCATCAGCTTTTGGTTTATATCTGGAAACCGGAAATGGTAGTTTACAAAGCATTAATTTTATATTCATTGTCGGAAAATACTTCTCTTAAAATATAGTAGTAATTAATAATTGGGTAATTAAACTCAAAATAAAAACAAAGATAATATAATTTAGTCATTTTAAGTCAAGTTTTAAATTTTTTTTATAAATATTATTTGAAAATTAATTTATTTCAAATCGTCGGTCGGTTCTGTACCTGGCTATAGCTCATATTTTCTTATTTTTATTGAACTTTGTCCTTTTTTTGTCTTTTAATAATCATACTAAACTAATAGTAATTATTAGAGATCAATTTAATGCATGATACTATCGTTAATTTTTAAAAAGTGTACCCTTATTACTTATTTGATCCTCTCAATTCAACTTTAATTTTCTTCCTTTTTTATGTTCATTGCAGTGTTGTTTTTTTTTTAATTGGTTGTTATTTTAAATAAAAGATGGCCGAATCAATAGCTTTGATTTTAAGATTGAGAGAAGATAAATAATACTCTTTCTCACACACATAACAAAGTATAACCTGACATTTCGCAATTTCAAAGAGGAAATGCTAATTAATATAGAAACAAAAAACCTCGACGGTAAATGAATAAATTTATATTAAAGATTCATTTTCAAAACTAATTATTAACGTTAGTTGAATTTATAGAATTATAATTAATAGATTTTTATCAGTGGCGTATCTAGGGGAGAGGGGTGTGGTTTGCGCTGGGGTGTACATATTTTGGGGTGACTTTTATAATATTTAATTATAGTTGTAAAAAACAACAGGTTCATTTCATAATTCTATTATTAGATTCAAACAAATTATAAATTAGTATAAAATTTCAATATTTTTCCTTGTTGCTAAATTAATAAAGTATTATAAATAAGATTTTATTCAGATACAAAGAAAGTCCTCTTGATCTATTAAATTCTATTCAATAGTATAAATTGCAAAATCAAACATTGTAAATTTACTAAGTATTTTTTAGCAGTTGCTCTCAGAGTCACTAGTAAACTAAAAAATTACCTTCATTCCACACTGCATGATATAATACTATATCCTCTTCCAATAATTTCCAAAGAACAATATATTATAAATAATATAAAATTTAAGAGCATTATACAAGATTTTCCTTGCTTGAATGTTAGTCAAGTTTGTTGTTATCCGTTGTTTATTAAATAAAAATATTATTTATTTATAAATCCATTTAAAATAAATAATATTTTTTTTCTGTTAATGTAAATTCAGTATGTTTTTCTTTCTCTACTGGGAAACTTGGAGATCTTTAAAATAAGTTGGAGTGTCCCCACTCGACTTTCTCGCAATTTGAATTGGATTAAATAACATATATTATATTTAAATTAAATTTAATTAATTATAAATTATAAATTAAAATTGATAAATAATATTTAAACCAGTGCGTGTTTGGCTCTTTGTTGATGGCACCACGTCCCGTGCTGCCTCGTGATTTGCAGTGTTAAAAAATTCATTCCGGTACTTTCAACTATTGAATCATGTTGAAATTCTATATCTAGCAGTTTTATACAATTTTTAATCCTGTGAAAAACTATCAAACATATATCTTTATTTTTACCGTCAGTTTAGAGGAAAAAAATGAAAACGTGGTAGGATGAGCTACATTTCTCAAAAGTTGATAGAAAACTAAGCATTTTGAATAATGCACTTGTACCAAATTTCATTATTCTAGCTCAAACCGTTTTTTCGTAATCTTGTCTACATACACACATACAGACATTTTTCTCAACCTTAGTGAAATCAGGGACCTTCAAAACACAAAAAATCAAAATTTTCGTGAACGCAATAGTATCTCTGGCGAGATAGTAAAAAGTATCTTATATTTCTATAAGTCTCATATATTTTAGGTATCATATAAATTTGTTTAATTAATTGATAATTGTCTAAATTAAATATGACATTCAAAGTTATTATATTATAAAAAATGACCATTTAATTGACTTAAAGAGAGGGGATAAAGCAGTGATCTTTATATGTTATTTCTAATAATCTAAATAAAATATTTTTTTAAAATTATTGCATTAATTAAGATTAAAAAGGGAATAAAATGTTACTTTCAATCAGGATGCTATAAAATTATTTTTTTGCATATTTAATCCCTCTAAATGAAATTTTTACATTTATTAACAAAGCATTGTACAACTTATATTGAATTAAACTTAAAATACATAAAACAAAGCATGCTAATCGACATGTAATAATAATTTTATATTTGCAAAAAATTTTGATAAAAAAATAATATTTTTTTTAATAATTTATTTACAATAGAATGAATTAAGACAAATGCATTTTTCAGTTTTGAATTTTAAAAACGAAAAACTTTTAATTTACTTCTTTACCTATTTCATCAAATATTTTCAAATTTCAAATTAATTTCGAATTCTTTTATTTGATTGATGTATTTTTTCATTCAGTTTTGTATTAGAAGAATCTAAATATTGAAGTTTTTTTCTGTTTGTTTTATTTGCTGGTTCTGGTTTCTATTCAGGTTTTTTTTTTACTCCATTCCATTCAGAAGACTTTAAATCAAAAAGTAAATGAAAATATTTTTATTTAACCTTAGCCGAACTAAATAAAAGTGGTGGCAGAGTAAAAACAAAAGTTTTTTTCCCTTTGATGATAGTGCAAAAGACATGAGACTTCGAGAAAGATTAATTTTTTTTTTGAATCACCCTGTTTATAATGTGAATAGAAACCTTCTTTATGGGTGAATGTAATGTTTGGATGGGATATTTGCAAGTGTCTTCTATTTCAAAAAGAATTGCTTAACAAAAAAAAGAAGGGTGATATTTTAGGGTAGGTATATGGTAAAGAAGTGGCTGAAATAAAAGGAACGCCTAGGATGGTTGTTTCGTCCCGTGTCGTTTGGTTGCTAATGTCTGCTTGATGTAAAGTGGTCCTCTTGAGACTCTCCTTGCCTCCCTCTTATCTTAATTACTTGGGGAGTTGTCATCCGAAGGCAGAACTCCAAAAAAAAAAAATGGAATTTTTAAATATTATTAAAATAATGCTGTTACTTAATCATTTATTTCCTTAGATTACATTAAAACTTAGAGAATAGCTACCCCCTTCTCTCATCTCGTCCTTACAGTTTTTGTTACTTAAATTTATTAAAAAAGATAAATTATATTTTTAGATTGTTAACTTTAATGTTCTTTTTTTCCTTCCGAGTGCCCTTTTCTATTTGAATTAAGTCATTATATTAAATTAAAGTATCGATTATCATTTCGTATTACTAATATATAATAAGGCTGTTTATTTTATTTTATTTTATTTTATTTATTTATTTTTTTTTTTTGTAAATATTAGTTAAGGTTATATATTATTCTAGTATTTACATTCTTTGATATTATTATATATTTTTTTGTTCAAATGCATTATTAATATTATTTATGATAATATATAAACATAATATTTATTCCCAGCTATCATAATTTATATAGTTGAAATTGATATTTTATGTTTATTTTTATATTATAAAAGTACTTTAAAGAGAAATTAAATGCCTTCAGCTACGAAAAATAAATTTTACTCAATTATATTTAATAATAAGTTGACCTGTGGCCAGGTCCGAACCGACCGACGGTTTGAAATAAATTAATTTCCAGCTACAGAAACAATTTCAAATAATGAATATGTATCTATTAATGCAATAAAAAAACAGTATGGATATAACATAAATATTTTTAATTTTATTTTATTTATAATATATATGCAAGACCAGGCTGTGACGTCATGAATGGCTGGATGACGTCATATAATTTTAAATCAAGAAAAAACTAATAAATATGATTTCCCCGAGGATAAAACCAATACAAAGTGCATGATTCGTGGTGGTATATAAAAAAATCTCCTCATGTGAAATTTGGTGTGAAAATAACCCTTCTCGGAGACGGACGGACGGACGGACAGACATCATTCTAAAAATACTTTTTTCTGTTAAGAAAATGCATGATTCGGGGAGATATGTAAAAATCTCCACATGTGAAATTTGGTGTGAAAACAATACCTCCCTTACTATCGACGGTCGGTAAAAATGCTAATTAATAGTCAGATGTAACACATAATAATAAAATTATATTTTAAGGAATTAATTGATAGTTTTATTTTTGTCATTTTATTTATTTCAATTAAATAAAAACTTAACTTCTACACCTATATCCATTGACCTTTCATTTATTAATCTTGTTAACAGTTCCATAACTTTCCGATGGAATAACTTTGTTTTCCATCTTTACTAGATCTTTCAATAATAATGTTCAATTAATTATAGTAATAATAATGGAATGGTACTTTTGATGAATCAAATACAATGGTTCATTTATATCCAACCACGGTTGAATTTCGATATCAAAGGAATTATTTTGGTTTACGAGATTTAGCTTTGAGGTCATTGATTGAGAATGATCACAGGAATAACATTTGGTCATCCAATACAAAGCACACGAAGGTTGCAGACACCAATGAATACTTGAAATAATATTACAATTACGAAGAATAAAATGGCGTGGAAAAAATTGATAAATAATTTAAATAACCTTTGCTGAATTCTTTCTTCATCATCAATTCAAACAATTTTCATTTTCTTGAAATTGATAAATTGTATATTCTAATTCATTATAGTCGAAGACAGTGGTTCCCAAAGTGGCAATTTGACAGTACAAGGGGACAGTGGGAAAAATTTAGAAGAGGTCAGAAGTCCGTCATTTAATGGCACATTTCGACGTTCATAACTAATCTGTCAAACTTAAAAAAATCTTTATTTTAATCATTTTTATTTAGTAAACTATAAGATGCAAAATTACATAAGAAAAGTTTATTTGGAATTGCAAAACTGGTAAAGTATTATTCAAATCCACGAAAATTAGTTTACCTGAATAATTACCATTTTTTTATCAATTGAATTGAATTGATCTTGGTCGAAACACCACTTACTCTCACAGATACATTATATCTTTTGTATAATTGTTATACATTAATTTCATATTTCATATATATATATATATATATATATATATAGATTATATTATATATAATACAAAATCAAAATAATTTCAAATTTCATAAATATATTTATACGTTGAATTAACATATTAATTTAATTTCCAACACCCAATTTGTCCTGATATTAATAAATATAAGAAGACAATTTATAATTTAATAAATAAATGTTAAATTATATATAATTACAATAATTATAGAGGAACATTAAATTTTATTTCCAATTTGGATGTAATTCTTCAAAATTCATGATAAAAGTATTATTTAGATTCAACATTTAACACTTGCCAACATTTTAATCGTGTCATGAATCATCATTTCAATGCATATAGCTATTGACAATTAATTGTTTTTTATATACTTAATTGAAATTTGTCTTTTAAAAATTGTTATACTTTCATTCTTATATTCTTAAGACACAAAATTATAACAATTAAATTAATACCATAGTTCATAATAATATAATATAATATATAATAATTCCATTCAATTTCATATGGGAGAAATTAAGATGGTAAAAGAAAATAATTAAAATATTACTAAATAATGTGTATGAATCTTGAAATATTTCCACTATATCGGCTTAATTGAATTTATAATAGCTGTAAAATTATAGCATATATTGTTTATCCATATCTTTGTCTCTTATTAGATGGATCTAGTTATTTGATTTGTGTGTGTCTCTATCTGATTTAAATGCTTACTTGCCATTAGATCTTGATACATGACCAACCATCGTATTATCCGTGTTCATAGCAAGCGTTACAGTCGGATGACTCGAAAATATGAACGTTGTCCAACAGTGGAAACGAGATTAGATAGACAATTATTTATTGTTGGTACAATATTATACACACATTCGCACATAGATATAATATATATATACATTTTTTTGTGTAATTAAATTAATAAAAGAATTATATTTATGACCTTAAACGAAATATTATAATAGTACATAATATATAAATTATTATTTATTATATATTAAATTTAATTTAATATTTTTCATATTTGTAAACAAAACATATTTTTTATTCACTTTTGGGCATTTATAATAAAAAAGAAAAAATATAAATAAATTCTATTATATATTAAAAAATGTACTTTCTAAAATTTATAAATTTATATATACGAGGGTCATTCAATAAGAAGAGAGATAGATCAAAAACGGTTTATTTGATTCTTACAAAATTCAGGCTATTTTTCAACATAATCACCCCCCCCCCCCCACAGTTATTCTCTTCTTCCATCTTTCTTACAGCTTCCTATTCCCCTGGGCTAAGAATTCTTTCGATTTATCCCGAAGCTAGTTTTTCACTGCTTTCTTAATTTCCTCATTCTTAGCAATCCACATAGGGCATCTTCAGTGGTACAAACAAGTAAAAGTCAGATGGGGCCAGGTCGGGATTATAAGCTGGATGAGGTAAGACCTCCCAAACAAATTTTTAAATTTATCACGGGCCAGCTTAGGAAGCTGCAAGAAATATGGGACAAGGGCGTAACTGTGGGAGGTGATTAGGTTGAAAATAGCATGAATTTTGTAAGAATCAAATAAATTTTTTTATAGCAATTTGTCTCTTTATTTATTGAATGTTCCTCGTGTATATAGATATATGCTACTTTTTTATTCTTATAAAACTATCGTTATATTCTTTATTAGTTTACATCCTTTTCCTGATTTAATTAAAGTTTATATTAGTTTAAATTATAAATATCGCAAAGCCCCAGGAGATTATTCACATTATGTGAAAATTATCAAATTTACCCTTCATGACCAGCCCATTGATTGTTATGTTTTTTAATATAATAATGAAAATGTCTATTATACCTATTCATAATTTATTTGTTTTTTCTTTATTTTATTGCATTTAGTAGTTTATTTAACCATTGATCGTTGAGGTATTATATTTTATTTTAAATATTAAAATATTAAAACCTCTATTAAGAATAATTTCAATTTAAACACTCGTAAAAGTTTATTACATATTAATTATTTTATTATAAATGTGCATTTGAGCTTATTAAACCATCATCAGAAATTTTCTTTTTATTATCTGGCAGTTATTGAACCCTGTAATTGGTTAAATTAATATCAAAAATAAATTTAAAACTTCATCGAGTGTTTAGATAGAAAATATTTTGATTAAAGTTGAATTTTAAATGAATGATTTTTCTTTCAGAAACTTTTTTTACATTTTTAATAAACGAATTTATTTATTTATAGTCTAAATTTTTATTTTCTTAAAAAAATTTTACCGATATAAATATTGTCGTATATTGGAGGACTTAGGTAAGGTATTTTATTAGAAAAAATGGGTTGAAAAATAAGTTTAAATTAATTTGGTAGCACTCTGGATAAATTTAGAATAATAAAAGGTTATTGAATCCGCGAAGGTTGATATGGGAAATGATAAAATTGAATAGGATCAGATTAAAAATGCATATATAAAATTAAACTAATAATTATGTATTTAATATAAATAGAATAATTAATATGATACAATAGATAATAATGAAATTAATATGAAATTGAAGAAATTGAATGGTACCGTTAATATTTAGCAATTGCAAATTTTATTAATTACCAACAGTCGACCACTATTGGTATATATTGTCCAGGGAAGGAATGGAGCATTCATTGGAGACTTGAGTCTTGAGTGTCGTCCGGCGGATTTATCTGGAACATCGCGTGGGCAGCAGCATTTCTCAAAAAGGGGTTGGTGATGGATGTCCTTCCTGCCAGGGAAAATGTCTCCTCCTCCTATTCCTGATCAAGACTGACTAAAATATGTCGAAGCCAATCATCCCCTCCAATCAACTTGGCAAAATTTTCTACCCCTCACTCCCTTTTGGGCTACGAAGAGGTACATCATATGGTGAACATCTGGGGTGCATTTCTAGAATTTTCACTGACAAGTGTTCAATAAATAACCTTGCCCCCACCATTTCATACCAAAATGCACATTTTATGCTTATATATTACAATATATATATATATACTATATAGATTGAAGGAACCGATTTGTCTTTTGAGTTTGGTAATAAAATAACAAAAAAGAAAAAAAAACTATTTCTGATGAGTCCCATGTTTATCGTAAATAGGAACGTGGAATAAAATTCTCAAGAGGAAGTGGGAAGCAAGTTTTATTTTATTTTATTTTTTATTTGTTTGTGTTTAGAAATTATACCTATAAGAAAAAAAATGTATTAGAATGGGTTTTATCTAAGTCTATCCATCTTTTCCTTAACGATAGTCTTTTTTTACGTAAGGTTGTCTCAAAACTTATGTATGTGTGCTTTTTATCTTGTATATTCTAAATTACAATGTTATTAATTGCTTTATTTGTTAAGTCATTTATTATTATTTGTCATTTGACATGTACATTTTTCTTTCTATTTATTTATTTCTCTTTAAAATCAAATAAATAAAAATTAATTCTTACCACTGGAAACGAAATAAATATTTTGAAGGATATCGTTTTTGCCTTTTTTGACATTTTTATATTTATTTATCAAGACTGGGGGCAAAAATTAAAAAAAAAATGTGTTTGGCCGAGATTCGAACTCTCGCCGTTTGCAGGCCGCGAAAAATGAAACTTTAACTAGGAATTCAAACAAACCTCTTTACCCATTTTCATCCCTAAACCTTCTCTATCGAATGAACCATAACCCATTTAAAAATCGATTTTACAATTCTTGCCATCTCCTTGTAATTTAAAAAAATAGATTTTTGTTAAAATTAAACTGAAATGTTTATATTCAATTTCTTGTGTATATTGTTAATTATCGGTTATTATATTTTTTTCTTATTTAAAAAAGAATACTAAAGTGGATTAATTTGCATGGACATGAATTAAAGGTTAATTGGAACAAAGTTTAAATTCTATCTTCCTAAATTTATTTCACATTTGAATAAAATTTTCGAAAACAAATATAAAAATGAATGCGGAGTAATTAGTACTAGAATAATTTTATAATTATTATATATTTATTTATTTAGTTATATCATCGAGTAGAATATTCTATATCTAATTTATCCAATGTTAAGTAAAGTATTTGACAAAATATTAAACATATTCGATTCCATATATTTTTCTAAAAAACAGCTGTAAGTATTTTGTTTAAAAGTTTTTTGATTAATTAATATTTATTATGGATAAGTTGATTAACGCAGAAAAAAAACATAACTTGAATGAAGTTAATAAAAATAAAATATTTATAACTCTATTTGAGTTAACAAGTTAAGTTCAAAATATCGAATTTGATAATATAGAAGAAAAATTGAAATTTTAAAGGATCAATAATCTCGAAAGACAATAATATTGGAGAAGGATTTAAATAAAGCCTGCAATCGTCAAAGGAAAGGAGATTAGTTTGTCAAAATTATTTATTATAGAAGAATATCAATAACCATATTTAAATGTAAATGACATAGTGCGATGCTTTATCGAACCAGGTTATCATTTTCTCTATTAAAAATATTCCAATAATAGTTTTTCAATTTTTTTTTTCAATTTATAATTTATATTTTAACCAATAAACCGTAGGTATGTACTTATTTTGATTCCAGAAGAAAAGCGAACTTAGATTTTTTTTTGATTAAAATAAATATATTGATTGGAATCTGTTTATCACCGTTCATTTCTGTTACTCTATAAATTGAAATTGAAATATAAAATTCATTTTCTCATAAAACCCATCATTTCAAATCTTTCTTATCTCTTTTTCTTTATTAAATGATATTTTTAAATAAATTTTATATTCAGTGAAAAAAAAATTCGAATTTTTCTCTTTAAATCCATTTTAATCCTTTTGAAATATTTTAGAAAAATAAATTAACCTCGATAAAAAATCCAATGATAAGGACCTTTTATTTTTGGTAAGGTAATTCGTTTTCTTTTTAAATATATCGTTATAAATACGATGAACGCTCTATATAAGCAACTCATTTGAACCAATTTTAATAAAAAAGTTTCTTATTGGGAAAAGTTGCTTATATGAAAAAATTGTTTTTAAAGCACAAAAATATTAATTAATTAATTAACAAAAACTAACAGAAATATTAGTAACTATTCTATTTAACAGAAATTAACTGGCAGCACAAAACACAAACATTTTCCAATTTTTTTTTTTACAATTTGAGATTATGTTGTTGTGAACATCTGTCAACTAATATATTTAGCTTTAAAAAAATAAGTTGCTTATTACAGAAAAATTGAACTAAAAAAAGTTACTTAAATAGATAAATTTAAAGTATTTTGCTTTTAGAGAGGTTGCTTTTATAGTGTTCACTGTATTAAATTTTTGTGAACTAGTTGAGGTTTGAACTCTCTCTCATTGTCAAATTTTCACTTCTATAACACTAAAACTTAAATTATTATTCTCATTTATTAAATATTATAATGAAAAATCAAGTATAAAACTATAATTATATATATAATCAATCATCCTTTTATCATGCCAATTTTTAGCCTATGTTTCAAAAATTTAATAAAGAAAATTCACATCGACACTTTGTTATAATATATACTTTTACTTATACTTTTAGTAAGATTTACATTTATTTATTCTCCAAGTATCATTTATTTTCTCACGCAAGTTGGCCTCCAATTCCACTCCTTCACTTCCCTTTTAGGATCATTTTCAAAATTGTTTTTATAGAATATCTATAAATCAAATTGATATATATGCAATATACTATATACGATATACGTGTATATATATTCTACCAAAAAATAAAATATCCATCATAAATTCATTTATCATTTTTCTATAGAATAGAAAATTAAATCAATAGATGTACGAATTACACGTAAATATAGGTATAGTATTGATGTTATTAATAATAATAAAAAATATTATTTAATGAATATGAATATGAATTGTATTAAAATTGTATTTTCTTATGGATGCCTATTTTAATAATAATATATTGACCAATTTCTACAATTATATTTTCTTATCTTTTTGGAAAATATACATTTTTATTGTAAATAATTTCTCTGTCATTTAAATTCAATTCATCATATCCTATATTAAAATGTTTAAGAACCGTTCTAAGTATATTACCAACAAGATATGGTGTTTAGACATTTATTTTAAAAGAGAAATCAAAATAATAATTTGTTTTTTAAATCATTTTAATAATTAAAAAATATATTATTGAATTTAAAATAAATTTCAAAATAATTCATAAAAAATAACAATAAAATAATAAAATAAACATTTATTATGAGCATTTTTACTTTAAAATTTAAAACAAGAATATAATTTAAGAGAATATAGAAAATGTTATTATTTATTTATATTGAAAACTCATCTAAATTATAATTTATTAGGTCGTAGAACATTATGTGAATTATTGATTAAAATTGTAATTACAAAAAAGAAAAAAAAAACATTTTTTTTCTTTTCATGAAAATAATTTTGAATATATTTGAATATTAACTTTCGAGCTCCGTAGAGCCACAGAGATAGATAGATGGATTAAATAGAATAAAAAGGTAAAATTGAGAATAAAAAGGAATTCTCAGAATAAACATGGTGGCTTGATATATGTTTATATTGTAAATTTATTTTTAGTTTGATAAAATACATTTTTTTTTACTTGAAGATAAATTCATAAACTTTATTCATTATATTTTTCTGTTTGTTAAATTTATCTTAGAACTTTTTATATATCGGTTATATAAATTTTGAATTACCACGTTAAAAATTAGGTAGATATGAAATTTAAAATTCTATTATTAGAGAAAAGATTTTACGAGATAATGATGCATTTTAATGCTTCCATTTCAATCCCAATAGAATTGAGCTTATGTTTATATATTCAAAATAATTTTTAAATTACTACTAAATGTAGTATATATATATATATATTTGCATATCTGAAAACAAACAATGAAAAAATATGCTCAAATACCCTTTCTTCTTTTTTTTTTTGTTTATTTTTTCATCATTTCTTTGATATAAATTTCCTTTTAGAGAGATGAGGTTATAAATTTGTTGATATTCGTATTTGGTGTGTAGTTCGCTTGCTTTTGGGAATCCATTCGGTAACATTTTTTGCCACTTTACTTGATCATATCCCTCTAGGTGATCGTTTCACCTTTCTTATCAATCCCTTAAAAC
Source organism: Labia minor (assembly GCA_963082975.1). Classification (NCBI taxonomy): domain Eukaryota; kingdom Metazoa; phylum Arthropoda; class Insecta; order Dermaptera; family Spongiphoridae; genus Labia; species Labia minor. The sequence goes on from OY720345.1 coordinate 42,063,092, forward strand.
ACATTTTAATAAATTTAAATATAAATGAATGTAACAATAAAATATTAATTCTCTACCATAAATTACTTAGAATAAAACAAAAAAAAAAAAGAAGAAATATTTATATTGGTGGTGTAACTACCGAAATGGGTAATAGGTAAACAAATAAATTCATTTGAAAATTCCACGAGGATAAATTCGGACATTTTTTATTACTTTTAATTTGATTTTTATAAAATCAAATAAAAAGAGATTATTGTACTCCAAATTCAGCAAATTTATTATATTAGTTTTTATATGAATTCTATTCTAAGATGTAAAATATATATCTAATTATGAATTTCCCTTCTCTAATTGTTTAGTATTATAATTATAATATTATCTAAAAAAATGTCAATCATAATCCCCGAATATTATAGTTATCATAATATAAATATATATATTATAATATTCATATCAACATGAATGGAAATGTAAACAATTTATGATAAATATTAATAACCAGGTTTTGTTGATTTAAAGTGAAAACACATCTTATCATATTATATAAAAACAATGTAAGTGTACCAACTGTTTTTCAGAAAATATGCCTTATGTCGCTGATCATAAAACACCATTATCCCCGCATATGCGGAAATCGACATGATACGCGTTGTCCTTTTGAAGGATGAACAAAAAGGTTTAATGAAGAGTGTTAATAATGTTTATATGGATATACAAATATTCATAACCTGGTTTCATTACTCAAAGAAAATAAAAAATTTTGTATTTAAAAATGTCAAAGAATATTAATTCAGTAATTTATTTATAAATATTTACAATTTCATATAATTTCATTCGATTTTTAAATCTTAATGAAATTTAAGCTTATTTATGTCATGTGAGAGATTTTTATTTTATTATAGATTTAATTTTTCCTTATTATTACAGTTTTTAAATTTTTGAACCTGGTGAAATTTCCTTCTTTAAGTTCTGAGTTATGTGATTAGATTATTCGTACATTTTTTTATATGGAAAAAAAACTCTGTCTTTTATACGTCCTACGCAAGGACAACCCCTATCAAGTCGGTTATATCAATTAGGTGTCCTATGATTAGTAGAACGGGTCCTAACAACCTTTACCTTGATTTTCTTGATCGGAGGCGCTACTTTTTATCAATATTGATCCCGGAGGCTGGGTTGACTCCGTCCCATATACCCCAGCAAGAGAAATTCCCTTGTCAGGCTCGGGACTTGAACCCGGGACCACGAAAATGTGAGACACCCTGTGGCGCGCCTCTTTTTTTATATAACTATTTAGTTTTATAAGATTTAATCTACAAAATAAAACTTTAACATAATAATTCCTTTTATTGAAAATTACCAATTAATTAAGCTACCAATTAATTTGTTTGGCAACTCCAGGAGTAGCGAGTGGACACTCTCTATGATCCCGATAGAGAGAAGTCCACTTCAGAGAAGTAACCCTGCCCACACAAGCCACGACTTTTCTTCGCCTTCCTTTGAGGAAGTCGTGTTCCAAATCCTTAAAATCCTTCTCAAATGCTCCATCCAATCGTCATGCGTTTCTTGGCTAACAACCCCATATGGGTTATTTTAAAACAAAAGGTTAGGGCAAGCTGTAAATACTTTAGGGAAGATCTACATCAGAAAATATAACTATAAATGGGCTTAAAAAATTCCTAATGTTTTAATATGAAAGTATTCTAGTAATTGCTGGCATAAAGTATTTTTCCTAGTCATTTTTACTTTCCCGCATACTTCGTATAAGGGAAGTATTGGAATCGTCAAAAATTTCGACTTCGAGATTTCGATAGATCTTGACGTTTTAGACCTCCCTGAGTCGGAAAATACCATTTTTCGAATTATGTCTGTGTGTATGTATGTAATGTTTGTCTGTGAGCAAATTTACTCAGAAACTAATCAAGCTAGGACTTCGAAATTTGGTACACCGATATTATTCACAGTTTGTAGATTTCTATCAAAATTTCGTCAAAATCGGAGAACCGGAAGTGGTACTTTACCTACTGGTTGCGTTTACCTTTCAAGTAAAGTACCAGTTTGCTTCGAGATATTTGCTTCATATTTTGTATATAGATTTAAAAATATGAAAAAAAATTCAGATACCAAATTTCATCATGATCTGACTACCGGAAGTGACATTTTACCTATACAAGTAGCGTTAGGTGTAAATTATAAATATATATATAGTGTTAAACCATTTTACTTTATAATTTAAATTAATTAGTTTGTTTATTTTTATTGTTATTAATTATTTATGTTTTATCGTTCTCATCATAATGGTTAAAAATAACTTGTAATTTAATTTATATGTGGGAAAGTCTTGGGGAGGACACTCCCGATTTTTCAATATTTACTACATGTATCAGGAATAGATTTTACTTTTATGGATCTAGTTTTACCTTTAAACTTTGAAAATTTTTTGAAATCTAAACATTTTATCTTTTAATAATTCACAAATTCTCTTATCTACACTTAATATATATAGATCAAACCTTTTATTAACAAAATATTAATGTTTAAGTAAAATATAATGTTCAGAAGTAATGTATAATTTTCTTTTTTTTTTTTGCAGGTGAGTGAAAATTTTCCACGAGATATTATTAGTCTATAATTTGCAATTCAACTCATAACTAACACTCAGGTATTTTTTTATCTTACTATTTTATAAGGTAAAATAATATTTTCTAAATTGAGGGTGAAAAACATCGAAAATACTAGTATAAAATAACAAAATTATCTTTAACTTGGGCTAATGTTTTTTTTATTGATTTTTAAAAAATCTCAGATTTTAATTGTTTACATACTCATATAACAATCTGAATAACTTCGGCGAAATTTTGAATCATTAAATTATTATTATTTTTTTAAAATTATGTTTTGATTCTACTCATATAATAATATTATCATTGATATTATTTTAATGCAAAATATCTAAAATTATTTTTATCTTTAATTATAAAACAAATAATAATGTTTTATATAATTAATTTACCCTCCACTTTATTAAGAAAAATAATTTTTCTTAGGTACTCTAAAATTCGATTTTATAAAAAAATACATTAATTTATTTAGCTAAACAATTTTACTTATACAGAAGTAATTGTAGAATTTTTTAAAATGGATATTTGAGACATTCATTTTTTGAGAAAACGTATTTTCCTTATTTTTTTCAAATTTTTTCTACTTCTCACGGATGTTTTTTTTATGATTTGTTTTCTTTATAATTATCTCGGAAAGTAAAAAAGAAAATGAAAAAAGAAATATACAAATTTTATTTGAATAAATTTATTATATAAATAATTTAATTAAATCATAATAGATATAACATAAATAAATACTTCTCTCTCATTTAAATTTAAAATTACTAAAATGAAGTAATTTGTTTAGATATGGATTAACAATATAAGCTAATTGGAAAAAGTTGAAATTTAATATTTATAAATTTATCCCCCATTTGATTAAAAGAAATAAGAAACAAGTATATTAAGCGAATATTGAGTAGTAGAATATTTTAATAATTATAATGTATTTATTATTACGAGGAAAGATGGTGCATCTAATTATATTTACTATCACATTTGATAAACTATCAAGTCTGTTTATTACTCTTGCGTATGTTTGGTTATCTACCTTCCAGGGGCCGATACAAATTATACCATATACATTTCATGAATTAAATTAATTAGAAAATTTAAAATAGCATGTTTATGACATTTCAGGTTTATTTTAAAGCTCATAAAAACGTGATTAGTTCTAAGTGGTATTTTATTTGAGTTGTCTAGTACATTAAATCATTATTAAGTAGCTCAGAAAAAATTCATAAAATCAATTGTAATGTTAGCATCTTTATTCATCTTGTTTAGTTACTTCAATATATATTTATAAATTAAAGATACTATATATTTAATCTTATCTTCTTATACGAGTAAAAATTGTTTGTTTGTTTGTTTCATTGTTCTCAAAAACCGCTCTAACGATTTTTTTGAAATTCACACCCGAGATAGTATTTATAAAGAAAAATTGAGTTTTATTGATCACATCTCACGAAACTACATTTTTATTAGTTTTTTTCTTCTAAATTTAAATGTATATATGTGACGTCACAACCACCGCCTGTGAGATATATATATCTATTCTTAAAATAAAATTAAAAATATTTATATTATATTCATATATTTGATTTTTTTTTTATTTCATTAATAGTTTTACATTTAAATTATTTGAAATTGTTTCACACAACGTTTTGAAGATTTATCTTTATATTCGATTCGATATATAGTAGGAGAATTAAATGACGTTATCAATTTATTATACTCCGGTAAATATTATAAAATATTTGTTTATGTTAGGAAAACATATCAAAAAAGAGAATTTACATTTTGTATGAAGGGACACAAATAATAATAATAATATATAATTAATTTACTGATTAAATTAAAAAATTGTAAAATTTTTAAAGTATATAAAAATAAATTGTATAAATTGGTTAAAGGGTCGAGTGATAGTTCGGTGTCACAGGTATATATTTTATATCAACACGCCTACTTTTCTGTTTGTATGTTATTATTTGAATGGCGATTCGGTGAATGGTTAATGGTTAATTAACGATCCATATAACATCATCGACTGGGCCGCTACCATAAGGAGTGAAAATAGTGTCGAATAGAAATAGACGATATTACTTGGATTAATCTTATTATACTAGCTAAAATTGTTTGTTTTATAACCACTTGGGGCGCTAAACAGTTTTTCAAAAAAACACTATAGAAAAAAAAATATATGTATATATTATATATTTATGTATTATTGAGGAGCACAAGTTCATTCATTTTAATCAGATTGATGCAAATGTGTAACATTTAATAATTGTAATAAATAATTAAAGAATTGTATATCAATATTTTTCAAAGGGTAGAGCGAATGCTCGGTGTCCCAGGTATTAATATTACCAGCCAAATCCAATAATAATGAATCATTTTTTTAACTTAAGTACCAGTACTTTTAACCAAATACGATGTACCACTCGGGGGTACAGGGGGCGGAGCACCCGTCCAGCTGTGAAGAGCGCCGAATTAATTTCATTAATAGTTTTACATTTAAATTATTTGAAATTGTTTCACACAACGTTTAAAAGAAGATTTATCTTTATATTCGATTCGATATAGAGTAGGAGAATTAAATGACGTTATCAATTTATTATACTCCGGTAAATATTATAAAATATTATTTACTAAATATTCAAACAATATCAAATATTCAATTAGATAAAACATTTATTTGTTTTTGTGTTCTTATTTAAAATACATTTTAATTTAATCAGTAAATTAATTATATATATTATTATTGTAAATGTTATATCTATCTATGTGTCCCTTCATACATTTTGAATTCACCCATAATATATCTTATATTCTTATATACTTACTTGAATATAATTTAAAAAGTTTTAAAAGTTTTTTTTTAATATTTTATGAATTCAAATCGTCAATTGAAAATGAAAAATCCAATTATGAGATCAATTATTCATATAATTTTAAATGTTTTCGTGTTTTATAAATAAAATATTAAAAAAATAAACTTATAAACAAAATATTCTTTGAATTATTTTGAAACATTTTAGGAAACAAATTTTTAATGGGTCATTTTTAGAAATTCCATTTAACAATTATAATAAATAATTAAAAAATTGTAAAATTTTTAAAGTATATAAAAATAAATTGTACCACTCGGGGGTACAGGGGGCGGAGCCCCCGTCCAGCTGTGAAGAGCGCCGAAGGCGCTCGGACCAGCTGGTTTTTACTTATATAATTAATTTAAAATGAATTTAATTAGTGATGGGTAGAATTTGGATTGTATAGGAACACTGAGAAATGTGGTTGCTGCGGCCAAAAACTTTCAAGTGCCGTAGAGCCACAGAGGTAGATAGAAAATTTAATTAAAACAAAATTTTTATTTCTTACATCATTTTTCCATTCTCTTTTACTTCACTATCGACATATGGCCGAAACTAGAAGAATGAATCTTTTTTTCAAATTTATTTAAGTTTAAGTTTTTCTTAGTAAAAGTAACCAATTAAAACACAAAACACTTAAATAAAAAAAAAATGAAATGAAAATAACAATTCAATCGATTGATAAATGTCTTGGAAAATTCTATATATATATCAAATATAAAATAATAATTTATTAGTTTTTATATAAAACCCTTAGAAGTTATTGCCAATTTCATTATTCACCTTAGATTTTCCCCAATAGATTAGGAGTTATCATTGTAATAGCCGGATATATTTGGTTATTGATCAAAAATAAACCAATGTTATTAAATAAATAACCTTGGTTTACGTTGAATAAAAAAAGTGTAAGTGAAAATCTTGTATAAAATACGATTTTGTAGCTGAGTATAAATCTATTTTTAGAGCCTATATAATTTTGTATTTTCTTTATATACAATATCCACTGAATTTCTGTATCAACTGGATTTTGATAAAATTAATGGGCGTCTAGTGATTCAGTTCTATAAAATATAAGTTTATAATTTATTTCACGCCATTTGCTTTGTGTTTTCTTATCTGTCCGTTGTGTCACGCTACTGATAAAAACAATTGATCTGTTATCAATGTTGGGTGAGGCAGGCAAGATGGCGGCTCGGCTGTATCTTTCCGGATACAATTTAAATACATTCAGTCATTCATCTATCTATCACTATTATTCCAGTTGTTGGAGTTTTAAATGTGTTTAATGAAAATGCACTGTTCGAGTTTGAATGTGTTTTTAATACAAGGTGAACATTTACTCTAAGGTCATACTATAAATATATATACAGGTAAGAAGGTGCAGGGTTACCAACTTTAATATACTTTAACACACCCCCTTCAAGTGAATAATTAAAATATAAATAAATACAATTTTACAATATAAACATTTTTTTTTTTAATTAATTCATTTGCTTGAGTCTTCTCATACAATCTTCTTGCTTGACCTTTGAGACGGTTTTCGTGAGAAAATCAGCAGGCATACTTAAGACGTTTTTATCTCTATCGTATTCAAACTTTATGCCTAAAAATTGATTTATTTCTCCCATGTCTTTCATGTTAAAATCATTAGACAAATTCTTTTTAAATTCATTAATATCCTTTTTATTTGATCCTATTATGATTATATCATCCACGTAAATGATTAATATTAATACGTTTTTATTATTATTATTATTATTTTTAATATATATGCATGGATCACTCTCCAATGGAGACATTCCTAAATTTTTTAATTTTATGTCTAATTTTTTGTACCATTGGCGTCCGGATTGTTTCAATCCGTATATAGCCTTTTTTAATTTTAATATATTTTTCCCTTTTTTAAAGTCTTTTATCATTTGTAATGCAATCTTTTTTATATTTTCATTTTCATTTTCGACTAAATCTTTCAATATGTCGTTAAACCCTTCAGGACATTCCATGTAAATGTTCTCTTCCAGTTCACCATTTAAATACGCTGCCTCCACGTCCATTTGTTCAATATACCACTTTTCTTCTATAGACTTAGCCATTAGTGTCCTCACGCTGCTCATTCTGGCGACAGGTGAATAAGTATCAAAATAATCTATAGAATAAGTTTGGCTATATCCCTTGGCGACTAACCTGGCCTTTTTAGTATTATCATTTTTGGTCGTTAAGACAAAACGACTACCCACTATATTTTGATTTTCGTGTTTCCTGACCATTGTCCAAGTATCGTTTTTAATTAATGTAATCATTTCTTTCCTCATGGCTGTTTTCCATAAGTTCGAGTCTTCTTGCAATAGTGCATCTTTAATTTTCAGTTCTACATTAAGTCCTTGGACCTCTCCTTCGGTCGTTTCTATCGAGAGTTCATCTTCTGAACTTAAGACATCACTGTCTCTAGAGCTGGGAATTGTTTCTTCATCATTTTCACTTTCGGATTTTTTGTATTGATAGACTTTTCTGGGTCTTCCCCTATTTCCACTTTTAATCATTTTAGGACGTCCTCTTCCTCTCTGTTGGTCAATGTTATTTTCGTCTATATCACTTTCTAAAGATGCATCATCATTATGTTTATCAATCATTATGTCCAAGCTGTTGTATTTTGAATTTTCTTCTAATAAATCATTATATTTTAAATTATCTCCATTTTTATTATGAAATTCGTTTATAAATTTAATATCTCGAGTAATATGTACCCTTCTGGTCATGGGATCATATACTCTATAAGCTTTGCTTTCCTCGCAATAACCTATAAAAATTCCTTCAATTGTTCTTGAATTTAATTTATTTTTATTATTTTTATTTAAAAAATGTACTCTCATACCAAAAGTTCTTAAATGTGAGACATTAAATTTTTTGTTTGTAAGGATGTTATAAGGTATTTGTCCCTTTAAAGATGATGTTGGGCTTCTGTTCCTCAAATAACATGCAGTTATTACTGCTTCTGCCCAAAAAGAATGTTCTAGATTTGCTTGTATTAACATACATCTCGTCATCTCCAATAGAGTCTTGTTCATACGTTCAGATAATCCATTTTGTTGGGGCGTATAAGGAACTGTTAATCTTCGCTTAATTCCTGATTTTTTTAAAAAATTATTAAATCTATTATTAATGTATTCTTTTCCATTATCTGATTGCAAATATTTAATCCTTTTATCTGTCATGTTTTCAATATAATTTTTATATTCAATAAATGCTTCAAAAGCTTGACTTTTGTATTTTAGAAATTTAACTTCGCAATATCTGCTTGCTTCGTCTATAAAAGTAATGAAATATTTATTTCCACCGATAGACGTGGTTCTAAATGGTCCACAAATATCTGTATGGATTATTTCCAATATTTCTAAATTTTTCTGTGAATTTGAATTTTTAAAAGGTGTTTGAGATAATTTTCCTTTAATGCATATTTCACAATTATCTAAATTTTCATTTAATATACTTTGGTCTAAACCGAAAACTTGATCTGATTTGGTTATTAGTTTTAAATCTCTTTCATTTAAATGTCCGTATCTTTTATGCCATATGTCTAATTTTGATAATTTATTTTTATTTAAATAATATGAAAAATCATTTTTATCTTTATTTTTAATATTTTCATTTAAATAATATAATCCGTTCTCCTTTTTCTTAGCTGTAAACATTAGTTCGTCATTATTCATTATAAATGCATTATGATTTTTAAATAAAACTTCAAAATTCTTATCAGTAAATGACCCGACAGATAATAAATTCGTTTTTAATTTGGGAACATATAGTACATCTGTTAATTCAATTTGTCTATTATTTATGTTAATAATCATATCACCAATACAATCAATATTTATTTTACTGTTATCGGCTAGTGTTAAACAATTTAGTTTTGGATGTCTTATATTTTCCAGTAATTCTTTATTATTTATCATGTGATTTGTACAGCCAGAATCTAAAATCCAATCATTTTTATCATCAGTGACTTTTAGGGCTAACATATGAGTCGACTTAGATGGACATTGAGAAATTTTATGGCCTTCTCCCTTACAACGGAAACATATAATTTTATTTTTAATTTCATTATTTGAATTACTAAATTTATTATAATCAGTTGACCTTTTATCCCTGTTGAAAAAATTATGTTTTTTATTCGTATTATATTTATTATTATTATTTTCATTATATTTATTTAAAGAATTATTTTTGTAAGGATTATTTTTAAAATTATAATTTTTATTAATAGGTCTATTTTTATTTCTATTTTTAATAAAGTTACTTTGATTTGAGGAATCGCCTTGACTTCCCCGACATTCAAACTCTTCCAATAATTTTATTTTTAAATTATCTAAAGATGGCAAAGTGTCCCTTGTTTCTATAGCACATCTAAAATTTTCATATTCGTCTGGTAGACTATATATAATAATATTATACATAATAGTTCATCATTTATTATAAATTCAATATCTTTTAATTTTTCTATAATTTCACAAAATGTATTTAAATAGTCATCCATATTATCACTTATATTCATTTTACTTAAAATTAGTTTCTTTAACAAATAAGCCTTTTTGGCTGGACCTTTACTTTCAAAGGTTTCCTTTAATTTATTCCATATTTCACTTGAGCTATTTAAATTTTTAACTATCCTTAATTCTCTAGGTGTTATTGATAAAATTAGATCAGACTTAGCTTTTTGGTCCAGGAGATCCCATTTTTCAATCCCTTTCGTATCTTTTTCATCAATATTTGACCTTTTTTGGTTTCCGGAGACTATGTTCCAATATCCATTTTTTACTAGGATGGCTTCCATCTGAATCTTCCAGGTATCATAGTTGTGTCGGTGTAGTGGTTCAATTTTAAGAAATTCCATTTTTTAAAAAAATCCTTTTAAGATTAAAAAAAATATTTCCAATTATCACCCAATTACCCGCAGTGTTTACCTGGGCCCATAACCTGTTGGAGTTTTAAATGTGTTTAATGAAAATGCACTGTTCGAGTTTGAATGTGTTTTTAATACAAGGTGAACATTTACTCTAAGGTCATACTATAAATATATATACAGGTAAGAAGGTGCAGGGTTACCAACTTTAATATACTTTAACACCAGTGTTGATGTCGTATCATTTTACTCTGCTCGTAATTTGATTGTAATTTGTCACCATCATTTGCTACCACCCTCACTCATTCTATCTCTGTGTTAAAAATAAGAAAGTTAGATTAGATAACTTAAATCTTATACTCAAATTTAGATTACATTTCACCTTTAATCAACTCGTTTCTACATTTCATCTCTCTTTTGCTGTTCTTACGTTAATGAAACTTGATAAATTTAATTAATATTATTTATTCATACCAATTAATAAATAAGTAAATTAATATGTTGAAAAGACATATACCTAATTATTATTGTCTTTTTTAATTCTCCATATTATTTTATTTTAATAATATTCTATAAAATTTTAGAAAATAAAATTCTTAGTAATATTTATGAACAAGATAGTGATGGAATTTTTAGGAAAATATAACAAATGTATACGTGCCGTATGAGTACTAATAAATCACACTATATATTAGGGAATAATAAATACTATATACATATATACTTAGAATTTTGAACTCCTTTTGAATGGGTAAATTATGCTTGTCACGTGCTCTTTATATGTATTTTATTTATTATTATTGATTATTTTATCTTTTTAAATGAATTGATGCATAATCTTGCTACATTACCCCTCTTCAATTAAATAAATAAAATAATAATATATATTAAAAACAATTTTTTAAAATATTTGTCAACAATCTTCTTATTATGATTTTGTTTAGTTTATTCTCTTTCATTAAATTATTTTAATTTATATATATACTTAATAAAAATTATAAATTAAACTAAATAAATAATCATTCACTAAAGAAATTTAAATTTGAATTTCAACAATCTAATAAAACAATATGCAACTTTATCGAATGTTTAAAATTAAATTTTCTTATTAATACACTTTTTTAAGCTCTACTCGAATCCAAAATCAAAATTTAAAAAAATCGAAAATTTTTGGGGACAGACACACAGACATATAGATTTTATAAACAAACTAAAAGTTCGTTGAATATGAGAGGTACTTTTGAAAGAAATTAATATTTCCAATTTCATTGATGTTTTTTAATTGAAATAATGCTCAAAGATTTATTTATACGAATCCTAAAAATCCTGTTAGATAATCCTTTACAAATGAAAATGTATTCACCACCAGCAGATGGTTTTATTTTTAATAGTAAAAATCCGTTTATTTTTATATTCGTCTTGCCTGTGCCTTGTTTATTACTTGTTGCTTATCTGTTTAACTATCCACTTCTGAGTGGCATAATTAAAAAAGTTTCTTAAGTTGATTAGAGCTACACTGAGAAACTTTTAGATAAAAAAAATCTTCTTCAAAGCTAATAGATCTAATATAACCACTTCTTTTATCTCTTTTCTACCCTCTCATTTTCCTCTTAAATAAAAAACATTCACTTATATCTTTATATATATATATATTAAATTCAATCTAGGACTATCATGGTGAATTATATTTAATAAACAATTAAATAAAATAAAAGGATTATTCATGAATGTTTTTTATTTAAGATCAATTCGTTCACATAAGACATTAATATAATAATAATATTAATAATAATAATATATGCCAATTATATTCTGTGAACTTCTTGAATTAAATCACAAAATTAAAAAAAAAACGTGATTTCTTAATTAAAAAAAACAAAACAAGAACAAATAAATTTTGTTTAATTATTTTAATTTTCCGCTTGGCATCATTAAAACAATTATTCTTCATTTTCATCTATTATTTTTTTTTATACCTTCGTACCTTTTTTACCTTTTATATTAATTAAGAATCATTACAAATTTAAATGGAAGTCTATATATTTTATATTATTTTTTTATTTAAAAAAAAAAATTTCAAAAACTGGTGTTTTTTAGTCTAAAATAGTTTTTAAGTCCTTACAAAAGAATATATTTCTCATACATAAATTAAACATAATCAATATTGTGATAATATATTCATAAAGGAGATTAATACTCAACCCCAACTGCAACGAGAAATTTTTTTTATTGTATTTCTTAGTCATTCTTTGGAATGGTCACGGCGTCGTTGTCAGTGAAATCGCCCTTAAAATATATTTTTATGATTATATCTTATTTTATAAAAACTGTTTTTTTTTTTCCTTTTAGTTTTATGATTTATCTAACAGTCAATAATTTCCCTTGATGTTTATTTCATCAAAGTTAATTAAGCTTATATATATATATTTACAGAATAATTTAATTAATTTGCATTTCAATGCATGGTCTAAAAGTAATTTATCCAGAAGCGTTTGAGTTGCCTTATTCCCTGTGGAGTAAACTACAGAATGACTATCCATCTATCTATCAATCTATCTAATTGTGGAATAGTTGATTATAATAATTCACACTATATTAGGGTGAGGTAGAATCATACTAGCGAATTCAACCCTTGATGATAAATTCCAGAGGTGTAAACATGGTTGACATTCATTGTGGAAGATATTCATATGCTCATAAATGCTCAAAATTAACTCCCAGTTAATTATCGATTATTAAAACAATTATCTATTCTATTTTATATATTTTATATTTTTATATATGTAATTAAATTAATAATTTTAAAAAGTTCAAATAAATAAATATAGAAAAATAAATAAATAAATGAAAAATTGCTCAATAATTTTGGTTCTATTGATAAATAAAAGGTTAATTTCAAGTGAATCGAATGGGATAGATCATTGCGTTTCGTTTACTGGGTTTGCCACCAAACAAAACAAATCTTTCAAAACCATTCCATTTATTTATTTTATTTTTATTTGCAAAAGGAGTGGTGGAGTGGTTGGGGCGAGTTGAAACAAAGTTATGGACGGAAGAAAAAAAAAAAAACAAAAATAAAAACAAATAAAATAGCCCTAGAAAATCCAAGTTTAAGCTTTGTTTTATTTCTCGAATAAAATACTAATCAAATTCGGTCTGTCATCTATCCATTTCTTTTCTACCTAGAAACATCTAGGATATTAAATTGAAAAAAATAAAAATATAAATTAGATTTTTTAAATGAATGGGTACAAAAAAATTCTATCATATATATAGGTATACATATATATATATATTATTTCTTTTGTTTTAAACCTAATATTTGATAAAAATATAAAATTTCTTCATGAGAATTTCTCTAAGTAACTCACACAATTACTCTTCTCCTTATTACTAATAGCCAATTGGGTTCAATAATAAACACATTAAATATTTAATGTATTTTTTGAATTTTGTACACCCTATGACAGTCGATTGCTATCTAAACGGGGTAAAGGTGTTCTGTGATCAGTAGAACGAGTCCTCTCAACCTAAATTTTGATTTTCTAATGTCATTTAATTAAATATATTTGTATTCTAAAATTCATTAATTTTTTATCATATCATTTTTTGTTATTATTATTATTATTATTATTGTTATTATTAATATTATTATTATTTTTATATATATTACCTTAATATATATAATATCCTTGAACTCAACTCTTTTCACAACTGAAAAGATTTTCTAAAATTTTCTCTCTTCATGCTTCAATTCTTTATTTAAATAAATATATGGAATAAAATATTAATACATTTTTTATCTTTTTCTTCAACTTAAGTTGATTTTTCTCAAATAAAGAATAGTGCAAGAGAAATATATAGGAGAGGAGAATTTTCAAAGACATTATGAAATATAATAATCTATATATATCACTACTTTAGCAATTTTCAAAAGATTTCCCATAAGAATTGAAAATGACTACCCAATGTAACATTCATTTTCTTTTTCATCCATTTACTTTCTTTGTTTTATTATGATTTCTAAGAAATTTGATTTTTCAATTTTAGATGTATGTATTATTTTTTTTCTTTTGTTTATATACTATACTATTATATACTATTATATATCGTGTTTTATGAAAATATAATATCATCCATTTGTAATAAAATAATTTCTTTCTCATTTCATCTCGGTTTCATATGTTTCATTTATTCTGTATAAATCAATCAAATTAGATTAAAACTGACAGTATAAAATGCTTGTTTAATATACTAACTCTCCAATATTACTGGATTTGTTTTTTGTTTAAATAAATTTCATAAATTTACTTATAATATGGCTATTAACTTATTTAGCTATGTGTATACGTTTAAAAAAATGTTAATTTTTTTATCCTGACATTAAAAACAAATCGATTATTCCCTGATTTTTTTTTTTTTTTGAGATAATTAAAATTATATAATTATATTAACAAATAAATACTGGGATATTTACTAATATATATAATCTTCTCTTTACATATTTATAATTCCAAATTCAACCTTTCACAAGCATTAATTAATATGATTATTTTGAATTTTTAATATTGTATAACCATTATATAAATAGATAATTATTAGTCCTAAACAATGAAATTTGAGGATGGGAGTTTAAAGTTCATTAAGATATTTAGAATAACCCTAATGGTGTTAAATCCTGATTTAAATTGTTGAATATTATTGTATTTTTAATTATTTGTTAAAAGTAAATGGAAATGGAGAAGGTTCTAAGAGAAAATTTCACCTAGTGATACCAAAAATCCTTTTGGTTCAAATTTTTCCTATTAAGATATTCTATTGAATACTATTATCTTAATTCTTTTATATATCCTTGCATAATAAGATATTGAAAAATAATTTTTAATTATTTCTTAAATTATTCCTTTAAATTCAATTCAATTAAAAAAAAAATAAAAAAAAAAAATTAAAACTTATTATTCAACATATATTTATAAGTCTTGACACCTATAATAAGTTATATAATAATAAGACATTTAATCTAATCACTATATGCCATACTTCAATTGATACATCCTATTCATTTTCCATTACCTCTCTAATATATATTACATCCATATATAATATTATTAATAACTCATTCTTTATCGTTAAAATAAAAAAAAAATATTTATGATCTCTATCTAAAAACATTATTTTTAAATAAAAACAAAAAATAAAATAACAATAATATAAATAATTTATTAAGACTCATCAGTGGTTTTGTGGTTAGCGCGACAGTCTACCACACTGAAGACTCGAGTTCGGAAATTCAATAATTAATAATTTCACTTTAAAGCTCTGCGTGATCCCCAGGGTCTATCCGAAACTAATAATAATAATAATAATAAATGTATTAAATTTTATATTTTTCTAACAAAGCTATTATGAAATATGTTATTAATAATTTCATTTCTATATTATTATATAAATTTATGAAAAATAATTAAAAGTATTATAATTTTTAAAATAAAATCAATAGATATTACCTGATAGTTTGTTTACTTTATGCTCTATAGCAGTGGAATTAGATTTTGGGTATCGTGCCAAAAAAGATGTTTCTGTTCAAACCAATATTTTGGCGTGCCATAAAATAAAATAGTATTAAAATATCAGAAATTAAAATGTACTTATTCGTTTTTATATTTTATTCAAAACTCCTATATATGTAATCAAAAAAAAAATCAAGAACTAACTAAACGATAAAAAATAATATATCAAAAATTAAAGAATAAAAGTTTATTTCAATTAGAAAGAAACACTATATTTTCTACAGTTGCCCAGTATGAGATCGTTTTTGTATAAATTGTAACGTTAAGTGGTCTATATTTGGTATGTAATATTACAAGTATTCTGTTTCTGGTTTTGGTTAAAATTACATTCTTTTGAGAAAATAAGAATTCGCAAAAGTAAGTTGAAGGAAATACTGTTAATGCAGCTATTGATAGCTTTTTTAATGATGAGAACTGATTTGGAATCGTCATTTACGGTGAACGTAAGATAACTTCGCGCGGAGAAATTTTTAAACCAATGTGGTACGACGAAATTTTTTTTTTTCATATTTTTATAACTCGTGCCAGCAAAATTTCGAACCGTTTCAATCATGGCAAGGTTAAAAATAAAGTTCTCATTAAAATGAGATACAAATAATAATCTATGTTAAATATTTTTTTTTCTTTTAGTATCCACTATATTCTATGTATTTACGATATGAATGTGGAATTAATGTTAATTTTCCTACAGATTGCGCTTGAATAATTAGAGGATTTGTCCGATTGATATTTGATCTATCAACAATTAATTCTAATGGAGTGGGCGTGATTGGTTGCAGAAGCTCAGAGGGTCAACCAAAACAAATGTTTCTATATTTGGAGATTAAATTTTAAATTTCAATTAATTATATAAACTGAGAATAATCATGGATGCCTTTTTGATTTTATTAAATGCGATTTCTTTACCTTCCCCTCCCTACACTTTAATTCGTATATTATTTAAATTATTGAATTATAAATTATTAACTCTAAAATTATCACTTAATTAATTATTTACCTTATTTATTTTATTAAATTTAAATTTAAAATTGTTTAGTAAAAATATTATAAAAGCTAGTTGCTATATTTTATAGAAGAATGGTAAATAAAATTGCTAGCCATTATTTTGATTTTTGTTTTATTAATATTATTTAAACTGCTGTAACACATGATTTAAGACAGTTTTATTGAGTTCCATCATCAGCTATGAATAAATCAATAAGAAGCAGAAATTTTGTTTTTTCCCTTTAATATATATAATAATGTTTATCATTTAAAATTTATGAATTTTTATTTCGTAAAACTAAAAAAATACTTAACAATTCAAAATTATTCTAAAAATGTAAAAATAATTATATTTATATAAATTATTCTTTTAAACGTTTATTTGTTTGAATTCAGGTTTAGTTTTTAATAAAATAAAATGTTATTGCATTTGATTAAATAGAATATTAATTTCATATTTTTTAATATTATTACATATGTTTAGACCAGTGATTCCCAAAGTGGGCTCCGGAGGGGGCGCTCCAGGGGGCAGTAATGGCCACAGGTGTATTTAGGGAAAACTACTTGTATATTACTTTTCTATTCTGAGTTCAATAAATAGATGCATAATTTCAAGGTTTCTAATTTACACCTTTATTTATAATATTTTGCGAATAGGTACATTTATCTTTCTGTTTAATTGTTATTAAAATTAAAAAAAGTTAATTTCCAGGGGGCGATGAGTAAATTTTTTTCTGGAAAGGGGGTGCTTGGTCAAATAAGTTTGGGATCCACTGGTTTAGAGAATTACAATTTAAATTATATATCATTATTATAGAGCTTGTTTAAGAGATGTTTTAGTTAATATAATTTTTCTAATATTTTTAAACCTATATTTCTTAATAAAGTGTGGGAAGGGGATAAACTAAAAGATGAAAAACTATTTTATCAAAAAAAAAAAAACAACTTATTTTCTTTACTTTTTATATAACAATAATTTTAACTTGAGAATTTTACTTTTTTCTTTATTTTTCAAAAGCTAAAAATATCATTGATTTTATGTATATATATATATTAATATATGTATATAGTATATCCATTTATTTCCATTTTTATTTGAAATAATTTCAATGAAGCTTGGAAGGTTCTTTGATTCTTTTCTTGTTGTAATGGTGTTGGCGAAACTTAATTGATGGCTTTAGCCAAATTCTACCCCATCCATCCATACAAACCCAGCTCCCACCATTTTTTTCTTTTTTTCTATTCTCAATACTTATATATATATATATGTTTATAGAAAGAAAAGGGAAGCACTTTACTACGCTTCTGGAAGAGATTTATTAGTCCATTCTCTTTATACTTATTTATTAACATTTATTAAGCCGATTTAAGGAGAGCTAAAAGAGAAAATCACAAATCTTTAGAAATTTATTCCTTGCAATTCAATTTATTTCGATTTTTATTCAATTATTTTCATCCCTACTTTTTTTCACTCTAAATAATGTTTTTTTTTAATCTTAAAAAAAATTTACAATAATCTAGTATACAAGTTCTTTAGCATATAGTTTAATTTCTTTGATTAAATAAGTAAAAAATAAAATAATTGTTATTATAATAATAAATGAAATTATCATATTACAATATTTTCAATTTTTATCTTATATAATAAGTAAACTATCTCTTCGGATCTTAAACATTTATTTTATTATAAATAGCTATGTTTATAGATTTTTTTTCTTCACTGATTTCCAAAATGTGAGCCGCGGCTCCCCGGGGAGTATATTCATACTTACATATTAGTAAAAATATTTAAAATAGAATATTTAGAAAATTAATATCTTCAAAATAAAAATTAAAAATTTTATTTTTTAATTAAAAAGACAACTTTATAAATTAAATATATGTGATGTGTGTATATTATATTTAAGTTAGAAAACTTAAATAATTTTTTCATTAAATCTAAAATAATTTAGTAGTCTTTATTCTTTCTATGAATCACTACGTAAATAAATGATAACTATAAAATATTATCTCTCGTGTTAACCATTTTTTTTTTGATAACTACAATCTGTCAAACTTTAAAAGGTATCATTACTTTACAAAGATGGCATCGTTCGGTTTTCTTTTGTTTTCAAATAGCCAGATAAAATTAGTGTTTTTTGTAAAAATTCAATGACTATTTTAGAACTCCCTTTTTAGTCCGAACTCGTATATATATTTATATTAATTAAATAAAGATTCATCTTATTTTCTTTAATCTTTATAGAAAATATCTGAATATTAATATTATATATTTTTTTAAATAAACTTCCAACTTGATCCTATTTAAGGAACAAACCTCTTTCTGGTAACCAAACAATTAATTATTTTGTTATCGAATGCAAAAAATTAGAATTTTTTCTGTTTTTAATATTTAAAAAAAAAGAAAATTTAATGAAATCTTACCTACTCATTTCTATCTTATTTCATTATTTAATAAAAAATTAAATTTGTTTAAAATAGATAATAAAGATTAGAAAGTTAACCAGAAAAATGATGTTACACATAAACAGATCATCGAAAAAATATCCAATACTTGTGAGCTTAAATCATATAAACACTGCCTTTTATTTTTCATAATCATTAATTATTTATTAATAAAAAGAATGTTTTTCTATTTAAATAAATTTTAATTTAAAAGTAACTAAGATAGAGATATGGTTTATTTTAATTTTATAATAATATAATATATAATTTTATATAATTATTATTTAATTATTATTTAATTTTATGTATTTTATATTCTATATTTTTTTAATATAATATATAATTTTTACCGACCGACGATAGTAAGGGAGGTATTGTTTTCACACCAAATTTCTGATGTGGAGATTTTTACATATCTCCACGAATCATGCATTTTCTTAACAGAAAAAAGTATTTTTAGCATGATGTCTGTCCGTCCGTCCGTTCGTATGTCCGTCCGTCCGTATAGATGTCTACAGCCTGAACGGCTCAACGGATTTTGATGAAATTTGGTATATTTACTTAATGCATGATCAACTTTTGGTGCAAATCCGGAAAGCGTAAGTGGTAGTATTAGCGATCGACGATAGGAAGGGAAGGGTTATTTTCACACCAAATTTCACATGAGGAGATTTTTTACATATCACCACGAATCATGCACTTTGTATTGGATTTTTTCTCGAGAAAAATCATTTTTATTAGTTTTATTCTTAATTTAAAATTATATGACGTCATCCAGCCATTCATGACGTCACAGCCTATATATTATAAATAAAATAAAATTAAAAATATTTATGTTATATCCATATCTGTTTTTTATTACATTAATAGATATATTAAAATTATTTGAAATTGTTTCTGTAGCTGGAAATTAATTTATTTCAAACCGTCGGTCGGTTCGGACCTGGCCACAGGTCAACTTATTTATATGGGTGTGAGGCTATGACGAGTGTAGATTTTGAGTATTTGATAATAGGATTCTGCAAAGCATTTATATGCCAAAGAAAGATGTGGTGACCGGGGAATGGCGAAGATTGCATAACGAGGAATTGCATGACCTCTATGCATCTCCAGATATAGTTAGAATTATAAAATCGAGAAGGTTGCAGTGGGCAGGACACCTGGCTAGAATGGGAGATAATAGTATGGCGAAAAATATATTGGTAGGGAGACCGAGTGTACGTCCACATAGATAGATAGATATAGATATAATTTTATAAATATAATTATTTTAAAAATAGCTTAGTCTTGATATTTTATTATTTAATTAAAAATCTGTTTTTATTAATTTTTAAGTTTTTTTTTTTATTTTTCTTTCATCAATTCCTATTGATAGTCTATATCTGTATAGATAAATATCAATAAATGTACACTCATCCATTTAATTTATAGTCTAATTAGGAAATGAAAGTTATACTTTGTATTACAACTTCTAAAATTATATTTATGTTAGATAAATTTTCTAATTAGAAATAAATTTATGATTGTCCAACATTTGCATTTATATTTCAAGCGTATGGAGGATGTCTACTAACTTAACATTTGTCCAATTAGACGGTGAATGAATAGCGTCCAACACAGACCTCTGCACCCTCCCCCCTCCCGCCTGCCGCCCATACATACAGACGCACACTTTGGGGAGATTTTATAGCAGCAACTTTATTATCATTCTCATTTGGACTCATTCATACCATAAATTAAAAGTAAATGTATTACTTTCCATATAGAAAGGTATAACAAGTCAATGTTATATTAGTATGTGGTGTGTAAGAGAGAGAGAGGGTTGGACACAATAAATGTTTTTTTTTATATATTTATTGTCTGGTTTGTATAAATAATTTATTTTTATTGTTAATAAATCAAGAATCATTAGGAAGAAATTATAAAATAAGGGAATATCTAATAATTTCCAAATCAAGAAAATTTCTTGGATAATTTTTATTCATAAATTTATATATATTTTGTGCTTAGCTAAAGATTAAAAATTTATAAATTTATTACATTCATAATATTATTAGTTTATATATGTAAATATTTTATAATAAATGATTACATATAGAAAACAAAAATTAATTATAGGGGAGAGTGGTGATAGTTGATCCCCACTTTGGTTTTTTTCATATATTTCGGGCTATATTCGTGAATTTGAAATTCTGTTTGAACGAGTTGATGACATGGTTCCTTACATTCCCCTTGGCACCAGGTTTGTAACCAATAACTTTCACAATTACGAAAAAAGTGATGTTTAGTGTAATGTACTCCCAAGGATCAAGTATCCCTCATATGAGGGATACTTGATCCCTTGGAGTGGGATACTTGTTCCCGGGAATCATGATGTTATTTTGCCGACTTGCTTCAACCTTTCGTTGCTAGTATTTTGGTCGGCTTATGAACCGTTGTCAATCCCGTCTCATCTATACTCCAGACGCGCTCGGGGGGAAATTGAAATCGTATAAAAACATCTTTGAGTTTTCCAAAAAATTCCTTCACGCGGGTTCTATTAAATGCTGTGCTTCTAGCTAAACTAGTAGCTTCCGGTGTTCTCAGTGATAAGGTCCCATTTCTTTAAACGAAACCCCTATACCAATCTCTTCCTGCTTCCTTGTTCTTATCCCAAGAAGGAGGGTATATCAACTTATTTTTTGATGCATATGCGTAAGCTAATTGTCTAAATTGAAGCACAGTCAGGCCGTAGTACATTTTTGCCATATCTTTCAAAAACTTGCCCAGTTCTTTCTCCTGAATGCTGGTAAAAACTTGGCGCACTTTGTAGCCTGGAAGAGCAGTCAAACCATTCTTGCACAACCTCTTCAGTGTCATGACGTTGATCCCATAGTATTTTGCAGTTGTTTTGAACTTGCCACCTTCTTTTACAGCCTTAACAGCCTTCTTAACGATATCCGGATCAGGTGGAACCCTTTTCTTGGCTCCTTCCTTTCGTTTATACCTACGTCCCATCTAAAACAATAGGTACTGGTATTAACACACTATGAGCGGGCTGGTATTTGTACCCGTTGCGGGGACTGCCACTTATAAGCGGGGCGGACGCTAGCCGCTCATAGTGTGATAATATATATTTTCCCTTGTGTCACTTAAAATTACTTATTTTAAACGATAACAAATATATATCCCTCATATAAGTGGCAACGGGTATAAATACCCGCCCCGCTTATAAGTGGCAGTCCCCGGAACGGGTACAAATACCCGCCCCGCTCATAGTGTGTTAATATATAAATAATACAACAATAATAATTATCAAAATTGCCTTCTTAAAAGGAGAATCTCGTGGTGGGTGATACTTGATCCCAGGATCAAGTATCACTCAACGCTAAGGGATCAACTATCCCCCACTTAACATAAAAAATTAATAAATTGGAAAATGTCAAAAAAGTCGGTCTGTACGAAAAAGCTATGTCATTTTAAATAGCCAATAAAAGGTGCAATTTAAATGTATCAACCAATTCTTTACAACATATAAGACAAGAAAACAATATGACTTACCGTTAAGTTGAAAAAAAACTTTGAGGTAGCAGTTAAAAGAATATATATATTATTAGTCTATGTCATCAACTCAAGCGGCTACCATTACACGGATTCAATAAATAAACAACACTACCACCAACAAAACGGCGACAAAACGTTCTAAGACGGGGAATTTCAATGGGGATCAAGTATTACCCAGGATCAAGTATCACCACTCTCCCCTATATTATTTGACTTATAATAAAATAATAAAGAATTACATCATCTCTATACATCTCTAAAATATTATCTATTTTAGTGAGTTCTTAATATCATATACAACTCCAACTTTCTTACCACTTTCAATATCTCCCAATTCTTTAAATACTAAATACTTTGATATTGTTGACCGGAAGTTTTCTAATTGTATTGCACAATAGCCTTTTCTCACTTATTTAAGCCACATATCCCTCTCCCCCTCCTTAATTTTATGACTCTGTGGGCTTAAAAAACATGCAACTTCCATTATTCTCTCCTCTTTACCGACCGATGATAAGAAGAGAAGGAATTGTTTTCACACCAAATTTCACATGTGAAGATTTTAACATATAATATCTCCACGAATATTGTATTTTGTTAACCGAAAAAAGTATTTTTAGCATGATTACTGTCAGTCCGTCCGTCTGTGTGTCCGTATAGATGTGTACTGCTTGAACAGCTCAACGGATTTTGATAAAATTTGGTATATTTACTTAATGCATCAGTATGATGAATTCATCAACTCTTGGTGTATATCCGGAAAACTAAACTTTAAATAAAAACCAATATAATTGAATTTAGTCATTTTAATTCAAGATTTAAAAATATATTTTTTTATACTTTATATATATACTAGCTGCTCAGAGCGCCTTCGGCGCTCTTCACACCTAGACGGGGGCTCCGCCCCCTGTACCCCCGAGTTGTACATAGTATTTGGTGGTTGAAAGTATTAAAAGGTTTTCATCCATTTTGTTTCAATCAGTATATTACATAAAACATTCATTTCTTTTTGTGTTCTTATTTAAAAAATATATTTTAATTTAATCACTATATTAATTATATATATTATTATTGTATATGTTATATCTATCTACCTATGTGGCTCAAAGATACTCTAAAGTTCTTAGCAACCACATTTCTCCAAGTGTCCCTATCCTGAGCCATTGTTCCATCTCTCTTACGTCCCTTCATACGCGTCATTGGTTTTCCAATCGGTCTTCCCACCAATATCTTTTTCCTCTCCCATTCTAGCCACGTGCCCTGCCTATCGCAGCTTTTTCCCTTTTATAACCCTAGCTATTTCTGAAGATGCAGAGAGGCCATGCAATTTCTTGTTATACAGTCTCCCTCATACCCGGTGACCTCATCTTTCTTTGGCCAATAAATGCAGGGAAGAATCCTATTCTCAAATACTCTGAATCTACTCTCATCTCCAAGGGTCATAGACCATGCCTCCCACCCATATAATGCAACAGGCAAAATAATCTTTTTATATATTCCCTTTGATAATAATTTTGAAGAGATAAGCCTCTTTATTGCAGATAACAGGCGTTTCCCGATTGCAACCCCGATTTAAATTCTTCTCAAATATTATTATCCTTCGTGATTACATTCAATTTTTCTACATATTCAAATTCTACATTTTGTATCTTAAGATTTTGTATGTTAATACTCTTCCTCTTTGTTACTAAATATTTTTTCTTATCACTATTAATTTCAAACCTCCATTAAATTTTCCTCGCTATCTGTAATTGCAATTGCCGAATCTCCTATTATATTTAAGTCGTCTGAGTAACCTAATATTTTACAATTGATTTCCGCATCTTATTCTTTCTTTACTACCTTCAAGAGAAATTTGAAGATTGAAAATTTGAAAAAGTTTATCCGGATCTATTGAGTTATGCGTATGTTTTACTAAAGTCTACAAATAATTAGTGAACAGAAATATTGAATTCGTGGTTTTGTTCCTAATATCTGTCATAATGAAAATATCTTAATTAATGTTGGTCGATTTGGCCTGAACCCGCAATGATATCTCCTAATATTTCCTCCGCCTATAGTTTATAAGTATTGTATATGTTATAATAGAGTATAATATTTCTTGATCATTACATTTTGGTATTTTATTTTCATTGCTAGATTATTATTGAATATTTTTAATTATAATGAAACTTGAGAAAATGCAAAAATAGAGACTTGAGACAATTTATAAAAATTAGCTGGAGTGTCTCCACTCGACTATCTCGCAATTTGAATTGGATTAAATAACATAATATATTATATCTAAATTAAATTTAATTAATTATAAATTATAAATAATAAATAATAAATATTAAACCAGCGCATGTTTGGCTTTTTGTTGATGGCACCACGTCACGTGTTAGCGCGTGAGATTTGCAGTGTTAAAAAATTAATTCTGGTAATTTCAGCGAATCAATCAAGCTGAAATTCTATATATAGCAGTTTTATACAATGTTTAATCATGTGAAAAATTATCAAACATATATCTTTATTTTTACGGTCACTTTAGAGGAAAAAAAATCAAAACGTTGTAGGTAATGACCCTCTTCCGGTTGAGCTACATTTCTCAAAAGTTGATAGAAAACTATGAATTTTGAATAATGTCCATGTACCAAATTTCATCATTCTAGCTCAAACCGTTTTTGCGTAATCTTGCCTACATACATACACACACACATACACACATACACACACACATACACACATACACACATACACACACACACACAGACATTTTTCTCAACCTTAGTGAAAATGATTCAGGAACCTTCAAAACGTATAAAAACATCAAAATCTCAACATCGAAAATTTTCGTGATCGCAATACTATCTCTGGCGAGATAGTAATTAACGGTATAAAACTATAGATAAATGACCAATATATACATTCATTAATAGTATTAATTTAAATTAATTGATTTATTTGTTTTTTTTATTATTAAGTTCATTTATTAATTTTTTTAGATCATAGTTATTTTCCTTAAAAGAAACTTAAATTCTGTGGTGCTAGGGGATTTGAAAATTATTAGCCGCAATATGAAGATTTCGCTTACAGTTTCTGTCATGTCCGACCTCCATCCAACAGTTATTTTCTGTTAAGTTTTTTGCTTCTCTTAATCATGTGATCTATATATTTAATTTTTTTTGATTCATTATAATAAAATTTAAACAAATAAGAATTTTTACTTTGTTAATTTATATACATTTCAATATAAACTGATTGTGAGTGATACGCTTAGCCAATACTCTGAATAATTTGTGTACAAAAATATTGAATGTTCTTAGCGAGATTTGATATAATGTTGTACGATTTGTCCTAAATCTGAATTAGAAGAAAATTATAAATTGCATTAAAATGAGACCTTTTAGAATAAATTATTTAATTGAAATGATATTTAAATATAAGAATTTAAAAAAATATTATATTCTTTGTTTGGCAATTGTTATTTAATTATGTGCAACATGATTCGACTTGCACAGAGCATCGTTATTTTTTATTAATATCACATAATAAAAATGAATCTTTTAAACATAATAAATAAAAAAGACATTTTAATAAATTTAAAAAATATACCCAATTTAAAAATGTCAAAAATTTAAAACAACTTTATATCATCATATTTTAATTTTTATATAATATATATATATTTAGTAATTAATAATAGAGTAATTAAATTAAAATAAAAAACAAAGATAATATAATTCAGTCATTTTAATTCAGGTTAAATAATATTTTTTTTTATTATTCAATGATAAAATTTATATATTATTATATATATATTATAGAAAAGAAGAAATATTCAATTAAATAAAAAATAATTTAAGATAAAAATATGATCTAATAAATATTTTAATTAAATTGAGAACTTTTAGAATAAATTATTTAATTGAATTGATATTTGTATATTAGAATTTAAAATAAATAGGGAAATATTATAATAATTCTTCGATTGGGAATCTCTATGATAATTCATTGTTTGAAATGATTCCGCTAGGCCGACAGTGAGCCGCGAGCTGCTCTTGAATGAACAACACGGAGAATTATATAAACTTTAAAAAATTAATTTCTGCGGTTATTGATAAGATATTAATAAAATTTATAGCCTATGTTACTCTAGAGGTATATTAGAATATTGTGATGTAATTTCAAAGAAATCGGTTCAGCCAATTCTGAGTCTATAAAATAGTAATTTTCCGGACAGACAGACAGACAGACAGACAGACAGACAGACAGACAGACAGACAGACAGACAGACAGACAGACGTGAAAAATTCTAAAGTCACTTTTGGATTCTAGAGGTCATGAAACGCGAAGATATGCAAAAATTTTTAAATTCTGAGCAATGTGCAGACAAAAACCTTTTTTTATATATATAGATATATATATAATGTTGTTTGGAAATTAATTTATTTCAAATCGTCGGTCGGTTCTGTGCCTGGCCACAGCTCATATTTTTATTAGCTCTTATCATGTTATTTTCAAATATATTGAATTTATTCTCATTCTTCAAGTCATAAGAATCATTCCTACATATGTAATGCATTATTATCTTCATTTCTAACTTAAAATTATAAAAGTACAAAATATTTCAAATTTGAATACTAATATTTTTATTTTATGGTAACGTGCTTAAATCAAACAAATAAATAATTTTTTAATTGAAATAAAGGGATTTAAATTCAAAATTATTTTATATCCATTTTTGATTTTTAAGTTTAATTTTCAGATTAAAACAAAATATTTTAAAAAAATGTCTAAGATTTAATAATTTTTATATTTATTGAAAATAAAAAAAATTAATTCTTATTTTATGGAAACGTGCTTAAATCAAACAAATAAATAATTTTTTAATTGAAATAAAGGGATTTAAATTCAAAATTATTTTATATCCATTTTTTATTTTTTATTTTTACGTTTAATTTTCAGATTAAAACAAAATATTTTAAAAAAATGTCTAAGATTTAATAATTTTTATTTATTGAAAATAAAAAAAATTAATTCCAATTGTATTTTCATTTTATATATCTTCAAGGTTTTATTTGATTGAATCCAAAAAAAAAAAATGATTTCTTTTTCCCTTTAATGTCTAAATATCCAGTGGTTTCAATTAATTTAGTGAATAGCCTGGAGTGTCATTTTGTGTGTTGGTCCGTAATACCACAATCGATTGGTTTGCTCCTTTCAAACGAATATTTCAATATTTCCCCGTTGAACATTTTAGATCCTATTTTTTTTCCCCTCTTCTTTTCTTTTCTCATTCATTCATTCTTGCTTTCTTTATTTCTTCTTTTCCCATTCTATCTCTTTCTTGATTCCCAAGACAAATGAAGGCGTCCTCGACGACGAACGTCGTCGTTTTATCGTTGTAACGAACAAGTTTGGCATCGCCTAGTTTCTTATGTGTGAGAGGAGAAAAAGCCAGAGAGTCAGGTACTGAAGGGCTGCTGGCGCAGGGCGTTTGTGAGATTACAAGTTGAAATATGACTCCTCATCCCTTCTCCACCTACACCACTTCGCTTCTTACCTACCCAACCTCCTTGCTCTGGCTTATCCGCTTTCTTTCGATCTCCATTTCCTTAAAACGCACTGCCATTTTGCAATCAATCAAAGCAAATTACATTTAAAAATGAATTTTGAAGAATAATTTAATGAATCTTAATCATTAAATTAAAAATATATATATATATAATAATAAAATGATAAGTTAAAATAGGAGAGTTTTTTACACTCATTTATTTAGTTGAACACCGTGTCCTGTCGTCAAATCTTGCAAGGTGAATTTAACACACTCCCCAATGTTCGAATGAGCTGAAATTTTGCATACATATGTACCTCAGGTTCATCCCAGGTTATTGGTGACCTCGGAGGTATTATTTTATAACAATTACACTATATAATTATATAATACATAATTTCATATTTTATATCAGTTTGTCCTCTGATTTCTTTATGTACTGTTCATAAATTCAGTGTTCAGTGCCATTGATCGTTTTTTGATATAGATGATATGGCTGAAGTAAATTTTAAATACGGGGGGGGGGGGGCATTTTGGCGGTAAAAAAATTTAGCCATAATTTCAGTCAAAAACTGCTTTTAATCACTAAATTTTTTGTTCGAAATACAGAATATTCGGGTAAAATTTTTTTTTATAAAAATTCAAAACCGGTTAAAACCGGTTTTCTGAAAAAATCACTATTCGAAAACCGGTTTTCTAAAATGTCGGTTTTTGTATAAACCCTAATAAACATTAAATAATTATGAGTATATATTTGAAAAAAAAATACACTTTCTAGAAATTTATCCAAGATACTATTGTAAGTTATCGTAAAATTCCTTAGTATAATATCATTTAGTAGGTAAAAACCATTGTAAACCGAGGTAAACATTAGCTAGATAAACTTTTATTATTTAAACTTAGAAAACATTAAACATAGTATGCAGTAGTACTGTACTATAGCATCAGCACTATACCGGAACTCATGATACAATACACTATAGTATTTTTTACTAGCGGTCGACACAATTAACTTGGATCTGATGAAGAGCACCCTAAATCATATGAAAGTTAAAAGTTAAAATAAGAGCTGTCCGGATATACACCAAATGTTGATGATTTCACGCTACTGATGCATTAATTAAATATACCAATTTTTTTCAAAATTCGTTGAGCTGTTCAAGCTGTACACGTCTATACGAACATACAATGGACAGACGGACGGACGGACATATGTCATGCTGAATATACTGTTTCTGTTAACAAAATCCATGATTCATGGAGATATGTAAAAACTCTGGTGTGAAAACAATACCTTCCCTTCCTATCGTCGGTCGGTAAAGAAAAAAACAACACATATTAATTATGATTAGTTTATCAGCTAATTTAATTCTTTGACAAGTTAATCTATAGGTTATATTATTAATAAAAAAAAGAGTTAGTCATCGAAATTGAATTTAGATACTACTTTTTTAATTATTTTATCATTTAACGTTGAATGGATTCAGGTACGCAAACATCTAATGTTCGGCATTGTTCGGGAATAGTTCCAATGTTTACACGTTACAATTTATTTGTGTAGGACTCTATATTATTGTAAACATATACTTAGAAAATCATCATACTTCTATAATGGATACCTGCAATATTCATAAAAAACATAAATAAACATAAAACATTATCAAAATCTTTTTTTTTTAATCAAGATCTTTATATTTTTTCCTTTATTCCATATTTTACTGTTTGAAACATAAAAAAATTCATAAATATAGAATACAATTAAAACATACCTTTTGAACTTTATAATTCGTTCTATTTTATTTTCAAGTTGGTTTGGTTTGTGTACCTATGATATTTCAACAAAACCTTATAAAAGAAGGTCTTCCCCACCTACCTCAGTTCTCCTGGCATTCCCCATTCAATTTTTTCGTTCATTTTCTCTTTCTCTCTCATTCTCTTTCACTTAATTCGAACAAAAACTCTTTTGTGAAAAATAGGAATATATTATATATATATATAACGTAAAAAATTAAACTGTTGATCAAATATAGAATAAAAACAACTCCTTATTAAAATATTCATACGAAATTTCAAAAGAAGAACAATCACGAGATATATTGTTTCTTACATTTTGTTTATAATTAACCCTAATTTGAATATTCTATACAAAAGTTTAATGATATTCTATATTTTAACTGGTAATTAATTTAATTTTAGCGTTTGAGACTTATAATGAATATATAACAAAATTTTTTATAAAAATGACTCTTATATTTCGAAACATTAGAAATAAAGGAAATTTTTATATATTTATTTTATATTATATATTTATATATATTCAAAATTATACGGCAGTAATAAAATCGATTCTATCTTGTTCTTGGTCGGAGGAGTTACACTTCTCTAAACGTCCTGCACCACCTTCTCCAAATCCTATTCTCTTCTAATCCTATTACCGATAACCGTAAACATTTTTT
This sequence comes from Labia minor, assembly GCA_963082975.1. Taxonomy (NCBI): domain Eukaryota; kingdom Metazoa; phylum Arthropoda; class Insecta; order Dermaptera; family Spongiphoridae; genus Labia; species Labia minor. The sequence continues at coordinate 42,093,975 of OY720345.1, forward strand.
TTTATTTAATTCAATACTAGAGATTCAATAGCTAGAATACCCATGCTTTATAAATTATGCATTAATGCATTACCTCTAAGATTCGTGTGCATTCATCAGTCATTGGAATATTTATTTGAACAAAGTAGATTAAACAAAAAAAAACAAAACAATTTAATCTTCAGAGTCTATTATACTAGGGCAGATCAATAAGTCCGTGGCTTTTTGAATGAAACGCATGTTTTTGGATAAAAAATTATTTTATTTTTCAATGTACCCTCCTTTGAGCTCTATACACTTCATCCAACGTTTCTCCAATTTTTTTTATCTCTTTCAAAAAATAAAATTTGTCGAGGACATAAAAAAAGATATTTGTTTGTGAGATGATATCATTGTTGGTGTCAAATCTCTTTCCGCCGAGCTATTTCTTTAGGTTTGGAAACAAGAAATAGTCACTTGTGGCTAAATCCGGAGAATAAGGCCGATGAGGGAACAATTTGTATCCCATTTCGTGGATTTTCATGGAAATTCACTTTTTTCATTTTCTTCTCAAATCATGAGGTAGTCTGATATTAATGGATGTCAAACAAAAACTGATTTAAGAGATGGCAAATTCAAAAATTGATAAAATTTTCCATTAAATTTCTGAAAGGTAAATAACGTTGATTGCATTTTCTAAAAAATATACAACCTTCTCGATTTTTCACCACTTTCCATTCCAACACCTTAATGGTTTTAATTCAAATTCAATGTTTACGTATGCAATATTCTTAGTTAATTCAAAGTATTTATTATATTGTTATTTGTTCTAAATTATAATATAATTCTAATTTTGAATGTTTCTATAAACAAAATTGCTATAAAAAGATACACATTTTTTACTAATTTATTTTCTCGGGTTACAAATTAGTAAAGCCATATAAAGAAAGATTTTTTATCTCACTTATAAACAAATGTCAGAAATTTTCTCATTATACAGACTAACAAATTTATTTCCAGCATTCTATATATATTCATAATAACATAATAAATTATTTTAAATTTTTACTTATTTCTTTTAACTTTTTCTTTGTTTCAAAGCCTTCCATTTCAATGATTTTTAGGTATCTAAATAAAATATATTTATTATGGAATCAAACTAATTATTTTACATAATTATCGATTTTAATTAACTAAGCAAATAGTCAAACAGCAATAATAATACAATTGAGTTGATTTGATAATCAAAGAGCTAAAACGTGACATAGTTTATTAAGGTAATTATATTGCCGACTACAATTTATTAAATATGTATTTGTTAAATTATTATGAATAATAACACGAATGTAGTATTTATTTATGAAATAAACAATGATTAATTTTAGATCATTTTAAAAAATAATGAAAGGAATTTAGTTTATATGTATGTACTTAAATCATAAATATAATATTTAAAATGAAGTCAATTAGTACAAATAACAAGTCCATATCTTTAAAATAGTCAAATATATATATATTATATAAAATAAATATTTTATTTAAATTTTATTATTATTATTGTTTTAGTTTTTAAATCAAACAACATATTTTGGGATTAATTATTTCATTTGAGAGGATACAATTCTAGATTTAACATGTGGAACTGTTCTAAACTATTCGGTGTCTATATCCTTCTCTTATTAATCGTTCTACTTCAAACAGGAATTTATTAGCAAGTTAAAGTAAGTTTTTTGTGAAGTGTTATAATATAAATTTAGCACTCGTTTCAATTTGGTTAATGGTAATTTCTAATAATAATTAATTAAACTCTTAACCCTAAAAGTTGTTAGAATTGTCTCTGAGATACTTGTGTCAAATCCTAGCCTTATTTATTATTGGTATTGTTCAAAATAGTGAAATAGTTATTTTCCTCTTGTCTAAAAAAAAACTGGTATTTTTATTTAAAATTTAAATCTGATATATTTTCTCCTAATATTTAATGTATATAACCGTAGAGATATATCTTGTCAAATAAAATACTATAAGTTCTTTATTTCATTTAATCTTTTTGGATTTCAAAAGATCTCTCTTTTCTGTCTCCGTGTTAAGGTTATAATATTATAGTGTTTTTTTTTTTAACTTTTTCTTCTTGCGGACACAACCGACATCTTTTGTCCCCGTGGAAGAAATCACGCGTGCAAGAACTTCAATCTCAACTAAAATCCCAACGTGATAGGAAAGAGGTTTAGAAAAAACATTGAGAGGAAAAAAAAATAAGAAAGATTTCAAGTGGATATGTGTAGGTGTTTGACTGCTGAAAAATCTTCGACCTATTGATTCTGGCAGGGAGTCAAACCTGCTAACAGACATTCATTCATCCCCTTTGGAGGTTCGGGGGTGGCAAGAGAATCCGTCTTAAAAGTAAAAACCAGATAATATCGGGAATATTTTCATAACCAAAATAGGGATTTAAAAGAAAAGAGACTGAATAAATAAACAAGAGTGGGGGTGAGGAAGAAGAGTGATGTAAGCAAAAGTTTATTTTCTTATACTTTATATATATTTTAGTTTAACAAAAGGATTTTTATTATCCTCTTTAATTACAATTTTTACTTCCAAACTTTCAAATAATCTATCCAAGATCGCAAAAAGTTTTTTATAAGAAAAAATAAGTATATATTAGAATAAATATAGTATATTACAATTATATATAAAAAATATAATGGTCCTGACTAAATTGTAAATAATTTTGATAAATATATATATATATATATATATATTTATATAAAGTATTTTAAAATAATTTCAAAGTTAGTTATTGAATAATCTAAGTTATTTGAAAGAATGTTATTTTTTTTTACCCAAGAGACCCACTTTGACTGAGGTTTATACAGGCTAAGACTCAGAAATCCAAAAGTTCCCTGTAAAAACATTTTATTTTGAAAATAGCGCCAAAACGAGACTTAAATTCAAAAAAATAACCCAAAAATAATTTTATACTCTCTATATACACCTATTATATTATGTTATCTTATCTTATTATGCTAGCTAAAATTGTATATATGTATTTATCTATATATCATGGTTCTCAAAAACCGCTCTAACGATTTTTTTCAAATTCACACTAGATATAGTATTTATAAAGAAAAATTAAGTTTTATTGATGATATCTCTTGAAACATACAGCTTCATTATTAATTTCTTAATTGAAAATTATATATTATATGGAAAACGTCAAAATTTTTAATACTGCCTGCTAAGACAGTAAAAAAATGACAATTTTTTATCTAAATACATATAGTCCAGCGGTTGGACTGATGTTTTAACGAGTGGATTTCGTCGGTTCGAAACTCGCCGGGTGAATCGTTATTTAAAAATGAAAATAATGATTTTGTTATTTTTTTTTCTTTTTATCTATTGTTTACTTTTTAATAAATTACTATTCTATATTTATTTATTCATTGTTCTTTTATTAATTAAGTTTTAGATAGTTTTATAATTTTTAATATTTTTTCAATAAAATATTATTTAATATATTTATTAATATTATTTTATTTATTATTATTGAGTACCCGAAGTTCCATTCATTTTAATCAGATTGATGCAATGATGCAACAGTTAATAATTGTAATATTGTAATAAATTTCTATCTTGAAAATTGTTACATATTATTCAGGATATTTTAAAAACAATTTCTTTCTTTAATTAATATTCATTTTTTCTATAAGTCAGATATATTTCCAAATATTAAATAATTTTTGAAGTGAAAACTTCTTTAGCGGCGTTGAGCACTTTTGCGGGATGGGGAAAAAGTATAGAACTCGCGTGATCGTGACCAACACCATGAAACCATCTGCTTTCAAATTTCTTATAACAGAGCGCGAAATTTGAATTGTCATTAGAACTGTTTTATAAATTATCTCTAACATATAAATATATATTTATTATGTAAAGTTCATTTCATATATACATATATAATCAAAATTATACGAAATGAACTTCACATAATAAATATATATTTTATGTTAGAGATAAGAATTATAAAACAGTTCGTATTGCAATATTTTAAACAAAGTTGTGTATTTATATATATATAAATATAAGTTACAAATTTGTTTAAAATATATGTTTAAAATAATATATAAGTTATATATATATACATGCATATGAAATTCATCTTTCTCGTGAAATAGCGCGAATTTCGTCTGTTTTAAAATTTCTTACGCAGAAGTTTTCACTTCTGTCGGCCAGTCCCACGACTGCCAATTTTGCTTTTTTAATTCCGAAAAGCTGAAAAGCACGTTTTTTTGTCTTTAGTTTGTTTTATAACCACTTGGGGCGCTAAACAGTTTTTCAAAAAAACACTATAGAAAAAAAATATATGTACCTATATATTATATATTTATGTATTATTGAGGAGCACAAGTTCATTAATTTTAATCAGATTGATGCAAATGTGTAACATTTAATAATTGTAATAAATAATTAAAGAATTGTGTATCAATATTTTTTAAAGGGTAGAGCGAGAGCTCGGTGTCCCAGGTATTAATATTACCAGCCAAATCCAATAATAATGAATCATTTTTTTTAACTTAAGTACCGAGCCGAGGCTCGGGGTCCCGGTACTATCATATTATAGACATAGTTAGGGTTATAAAATCGCGAAAAGACTGCGATGGGGAGGGCAACTGGCTAGAATGGGAGAGGAAATAGCGAAAAATATATAGGTGGGGAGACCAATTGGGAAACGTCCGCTTCGAAGACGAAACGCGGTGGGCGGTCAATGTACGAACTGACGTAAGAGAGATAGGAGGGGATAGGATTTGGATGGTTGGAGTTCAGGATAGAAACACTTAGAGAAATGTGGTTGCTCTGCCAAGAACTTTCGAGTTCCGTAGAGCCACAGAGATAGATAGATATATTATATATTAAATTAAATAATATTATTACTTGTAAAACATATTATTTGTATAGAATAATTATTTTCTTTATTATCATATATATTTTTGATCAATATTTTTTATATATAATAATAAAACTGTATATGAGAAATATGATCAATTTCACTACATTATTTGTATCTTACCATAATTTTTCTGTCCTTTAAAGATTGTTCAGACGGTTAGAAACGATTTTTATTTTGTTGATTGGGACAGTTTCTATTTAATTTTCTTCCATTATGAAAATCAAATCAAATTTTAGAAATCGAAAAGAAATGAAAGGGAAGAAGAAGAAATGTCCGACAAAGGAAGTTGATTTATCGGAATATAAATCTAATAGAATCGAAAATGAAAGGGATTGTTCCCTTGAGAGATTGTCCCTTTTTGCTATTAAATATATTCCACTATCTCTCTCTCTCTCTCTATCTCGCTATCCATCCATCTTTTCATGAATATATTTCTTTCTTTTAATTTCAAACTATATAGAATGAAATAAATTTAATTTAAAGTTTATCAATAAAAGTTTAATAATAATTTTATTTTATTTTAGAAGTGAGTTTTGCTTGTTCAATCACACTATTACAATAATTCACGTCTCATATTTGTTTTTTAATTAAAAATTTTATTTAATATTTCTTCCATGGAATAATTGAGTTACAATTGCTTAATTGATTGTAATCTTACATTTATATGGATCATTATTAACTATTGAGGGTTTATTTTACAGGTTTTTACTTACCTCTTCTAATCAAAATAATGTTTGTTCTATTTCGTGTTACAATTAGAAAATAGCTTCTATGAGACTGCTAAAATAAATAATTGTGAAGAATTTCAAATATTTTAAATTTTGTTTATATATGTATTTATATGTAAAATTCGTTTATGTTCCCGTGAATGTTTTTATTATGAAAATTATTTCTGGCTATTTTCACTAGATTTTGATGTTTCGATGCCCATTTACAAGAGAATTTGTTTTTATAAGGTAATATTTAACATTCTGAGTTTTAAACTGTATGACCAAGGGTAAATGTTGATATTTTGGGTTGAACGGGTATGTAATCTTTGATTTACTGCGTTCTCTGAAGCTCTAAAGAAATCAAGGCACTAGTATTGACACTGACACTAATACACATCCGGCTCGTAACTTCATATATTTATATATATTCATATACCTATATTATAATTAAAAATTCGAATATGAAAGATTTGGTATTTTCAACAACAAACACATCAGATCCTCTTGGTTTTGATTTCGTAAAGAGTATTATTAGATATTAATTATTATAAAAAGACTATATATATATTTATAAATTCATTAGGTCCAAAGTATATCGTCAATTCGCAACAAATCTCAAAACTAAAACTGTTTAATCTAGTATTTATTTATTATTAAATAATATTTTTAATACTTGAAAAATCTCCTCTTTATAATAAATTTTTTAAATAATAATAATAATATAAATTGAATTGACTAAATTTACACTAGAAATTGAATTACCTAAATTTACAATAGAAATACTTTATTGGTAGAATAATTTGTTAATTAAAAAAATAAAACAAAAATAAATAAATGAAAGTAAGTTTGTCTCCGATGTTTCTTTTAATTGTTCTTTAAGTTTTTTTACTAAAAAAAAAACGTTTCCATTTCCACTTGTATTGTCTTAGTGAAGGAAAAAGAGGAACTGAGTACCAAAGTTAGAAATTCTCCCTTGAGATTCTAATGCAATTTTCAGACTTGTCTACTTTTTCTTACCTAAAAGAAAGCAAGTCGACAAATAGTCTTTTTTTATCTTTTAAGGTGAATTTTAGTTAAGAGAATGATTTAAAGAATTCATTGGACAAATAGTCCAAGACTTAGGAATTTTTTTAATCATCAAATTTCACTTATTTGATTTATATACTATAATATTTAATTAATATGCCTGAAATAGGATTAAATAAGATTTATATTTTAAATTTAATGATACAATTGTGCCACTCAGAAGCCAAACCGATTAACTCCAATTTTTAAAATTTTGATAGTAATGTAATGTAATGTAATCTGCAACATATGAAGTGAATAATGAACTTGATAATTTTAATATTGCAATGTAATATACATTTTTCTGTAATCAATAAACCTCAATTTAATACAAGCTCAGAACTTTGGGCTTCAATTTCTCAGTTTCTTCAAATGAGGAGTTAATCGCTTTGGCTTGTGAGTGGCACAATTAATAATTATGATTCATATAAGAATAATTTAATTTCTATCATTTCATTTTAACTTATGATTGGAATTATTTTATTTAAAAAATTATAAAGAATTTTACCTATTTTATAATTGTAGAACTTTTTGAGTAAAACTAAAAAAACTTAAAATTTTATTATTACTCATTAGAACATTTGTTTCCAGTAATTCCAAATGTTACTGCCTTTGTAAATATATACATAATTTAATTATAAAATATTATTTCTGTGAAATTTTTGATTTCATCTTTTATATGTAACACACACCTACATACTATACAGAGAACCTCAAAACGAATTCGAATTTTTAATTTTAAACCTCAGTCCTAGATTTATGCGATTAATGGAACAATTTAATTAAAATTTACATTTATCATAAAACAAATTTATATTTTAATTAAATTATAAAAATCAATTTATTAAATAGCACAACATTTTTCTATTAGAATATGAAATTAATTTATGTGAGATAAATTACTTAAAATATAGCAAATCATTCATTAATTTGTCATTGCACTTTAATTTTTAGGATCCTATTCTTCAGTTAATTTTATCTGAATATCTATAAAAATTTATGTATGTACCTATGTATATGTATATTAGGTAAGCAAATTTATTCGAATAAATGAATTGAAATGAAATTTGTCTTTTAGTTAAATAAGTTATTAGCCTGATTTTCATTTTATGTGAAAGGATGTATATTAAAAATATAAAAATTTGAAAATTTAAAATAGATTAATAAAAATTTTGATTATTAATTATTATTTGAAAAGATGTACAGAGAATGAAAAAAGTAAACGCTAGGGTGGCTGTTATCGTTGAAAAGACGTATTGCCATTGCCCGACAACAGCGCCACCATTACGTTTACTTTTTTCCTTTACTATAAAATATTTATTAAATTTTAAGGTTTAAGGCAGGTTTCTTATATTCGAGTTAAAACTTAATAATTTGGGTGGATGGGTGACTGATTTTATATAAATAAAATAATAAAGGAATTAAGAATTTTCATATAAATATAAAAAATATTTTAAAGAATACAATTTAAACTCTTATTCATTTAGCTATTAGGCACCAATCCATGCCCATGAATGACAAATTAAATAATATTTTCACATTGAAACTTATTGGTCATTGAAATTCCCCCATACTTAGAAGATCAATTGAGAAGAAACTAAAGACCAAGGACGAAGAATAAATATCTCAGGATAGGGACATTAGGAGGAATAAAGTTGCTGAGTTCAGTAGGGCAACAGAAATAAATAGACATATGCCCAATATGTTCCAAACTATGCATATATATAAAAATCTCAATGGCATATGGTTTATTATCAATAACTAATAAACATTAACACTCCCCACTCTTCCTGTTTTCCCATATTTTCTGTTCATTATCGTTAATGTTCTAATTCCCATTCGAAATTAATATCTCTAATTTAATGAACTCATTTCTGATGCTGTTTAATAATAATTGTGGTAGAATTGGCACCAGGCACTCATACTTTTTTTTTAAATCCATAATTGTTAATGATGCTGCCTGACTGGCTTAGATCCCATTGCGATAAAGGATTAAACTTCCACCATTCTCACCGTCCCACCCACCAACAAATGTACTAGTCATAATCATAAATAGTAAATGTCACCCTCAACGAGTAAATGACTGGGATTTGGTGGAGCTTTGACACTCTCAATGAACTTTATCTATTCAAGCACAGTTTTATCTAATCATTTTAACTTCCTTTAATAATAATTGTTTACAACTTCTTTCAATGGCGATTTTAAAATAAATTCTATTGTTTTTTTTTCTTTTTCTTTTTTTCATTTTTTTCGAATCCTGAAAATTTAAAAAATTAATAATATATTAGTATATAAATAGGTATATTTTTTAATATTTAATATAAATAAAGTAAACTCTCAAGTCATTCAATAACCCTCCAAGATACGAGGTTATGCCAATAGGGATTCGAGGGTTGTGGCTCAGAATAGAGATATTTGGAGAAGGGTGGTTGCTGCGGCCAAGAACTTTCGTGTTCTGTAGAGCCACAGGCCACAGAGATGATAGAATATATGTGTATTTTTAAAAGAACATACTTACATTGATTTTTAAAATAGGAATTTGTAGCTATTTCTGTTAGGATAATGTACAAGGGAAGGTCAATAAGTCCGTGAATTTTTGAATGAAATTATGGGTTTTGGATAAAAAATTATTTTATTTTGCAACGTAGGTTCCTTTGACCTCTATACACTTCGTCCAATTTTTTTATCACTTCCAAAAAATAAGATTTGTGATGACATTCTTTGGAGCCGATTCACCCCGAAAAACCCACTGTTTTGACTGATGTTTGATCTCTGGTGTGTTGTGCTAGATCCACGTTTCATTCACGGTTACGAAAACTCGTCCATAGTGGGATTAAACAACGCCAATACCATAATGCTTAAAGAGCACACGAAATTCATTTTTTCCATTTTTATTCTTAAATAACGAGGTAGTCTGTTATTAATGGATGTTAAACAAAAACTAAAAGACCCAGCTGGTCCACACTTCGACAGGAGTCAGCTGATAGTAGCCTGCTGACAGGAGCATCGCTGCCATTTCATTTAAGAGACGGAAAATTTAAAAAGTCACAGACTTATTGACCTGCCCTCGTAGATATTACCTTAAAATGTTGTCCATAATTTTTACATATGAATATTGGTTGTTTGTTCTCAATTAATTTTTATTATCATTGTTTAAGCAAGTATATATGACTACTACCAATATATATGAAAAGTAATTGAATTACATTCAGACAATTTTATATATCTATTAAATGTTCATTTTGTAAATGAAAAGAAAATTCAAATGAACTTGTATCTTAAATTATATTCAAATTTATATAGAGTACTTGTTGAGGTATCTATGTATTTCTCGCTAAGTCATTGATTTTTTGGAGTGAATTTTTATTTTATAAATAAAATATTAAATTAAATATATTTTCTTAATCATCCAATGGAAGGGGTTAAAACCTTTCTCCTAGAAATATACTTACCAAGTTGGTTAGTGGGGTTCATTTCGCTCAAATAATATAAATTTATTAAATATATTCGTATATTCATTATATTAGTATTAATTTGATAAACACATAATAGAATACTACTACTACAACTACATATTTATTTCATGTCGTTAATAGATTCTATTGTAATGAGAAACTTGCGTGATTTTTATGTATTTATTATACTCATTCAAGAATATTGATCGTCTCCATCTTATCAGTGTTCTCTTATTTTTTTTTCTTTCCGAATACAATAATCTACATATCAATAAGTTATTTTCATTTATTTTTCTTTTTAAGAAATGTTATATTATAAATGATATGGGCAAACGTTGTGAAGTCAAATAAATCTTTGATAAAATATTATTAATAATATACATATTTATTGAATGTAGCCTTTGAATTATTATACAAATCAATGATTATAATATTCTTATGACATTTTATTTATAAATATTCTATTAATAGTACAAATCAACTAATTTTTAGTAATTATATAATCTAATAAAATTAATCTGTTACTATATTATTATTATATCATTTACGACTAATATTGAGTTATAGAGTAAGATTCGCAGTTTTTGTTTGTTGTCCTTACTATGAAAGATACATTATAGGTTGAATTATCACCTGAAAGCCTGATATTTTAACTATCTTTCGTGATTTTCTTAGTTTCCAAATCGGTAACATATGAGTAGTATAGGCATTTCCATATGCGGACCTTTGCCCCGCCGAGTGTGAATTGCTCCTGGATTGAATAACCGCCTTGAATCAAAATGAAAAAAAAGGTTTAATAATAAATACTTTAGGTTTATGTATATTTTATTTATTTATTTATATTTTTTATTTATTTATACACCCCTATCGTAGGTCAGAATATCTTAGCATTTCATAAATGGCCGATAAAGTTAAGAAATCTAATTTAACAAATTGTCCTAATAAATGTAAATGTACAATTACTTAATTAATTTTTGTTGACCCTTACGATATCTATTTTTTAGGTGAATACCTAACACGTGTATTAAAAATTGTTTTCAACTTTTAAGTTCGTTCTCGAATATAATCGTATTTTTTTATCTTTTATAAATTATAATTTTATTAGTATGCTGCTGGCTTTTGTTTTTTTCAAATTGTTTCTTCATTGAATTCCAATTTTAATGCAATTTTTCATATTGAAATGCTTTATTTGAGTAATTTCTCTGCTCGAGAGTATAGATAAGGCGTAAACGGAGTCGTTTATGTTTTCCATTTGTATGATTTACATCAAGAATAAGAAAGGAGATCTTAGAAACTTGATTACCATTGTGGTGCAAAGATTCATTACGAAAAGTGGTCAGGTACAGATCAGATGAAAGATTTTTTTAATTTCACGTCTCTTAAATAAAATGGCAACATTGCTCCTGTCAGCAGGCAACTATCAACTGATCCCTATTGAAATAACTGGGTCTTTTGGTTTTTGTTTGGCATCCATTATAACGAAATACCACGTGATTTGAGAAGAAATTGGAAAACAGTGAAAAACATCACTGAACAAACAACAGTCAAAACAGTGTTTTCTCGAGGTGAATCGGCACCAAAGATCTCGACAAATCTTATATTTTTAAAGGGATAAAAAACTTGGAGAAACGTTGGATGAAGTGTATAAAGATCAAAGAAGTCTACGTTGAAAAATAAAATAATTTTTTATCCAAAAACCTGTGTTTCATTCAAAAAGTCACAGAATTATTGATACCTTCCCTTGTACATTATCCTAACAGAATTAGCTACAAATTCCTATTTTAAAAATCAATGTAAGTATGTTCTTTTAAAAATACACATATATTCTATCATCTCTGTGGCCTGTGGCTCTACAGAACTCGAAAGTTCTTGGCCGCAGCGACCACCCTTCTCCAAATATCTCTATTCTGAGCCACAACCCTCGAACCCCTCCTCTCCCATTTCTTTCATGTCCCTTCCCACATCCACCCACCGCGTCCTTGGTCTTCCAAGCGGATGTTTCCCACTCGGTCTCTCCACCCATATATTTTTCGCCATTCTTTCTTTTCCCATTCTAACTACGCATCGAAACCCTTCTCGCTTTTATAATATACACATCTATTAGATTCTCTTTATACTTATTTATTTAAAAAGATGGGTATTCCTATTTATTTTTGATGGGAAAACAAAAAAAGCTGAACGCATATATAAAATATAAATACATAGTTATTATATAATAAATAGGTTGACCTGTGGCCAGGTCCGAACCGACCGACGATTTGAAGTAAATTAATTTCCAGCTACAGAAACAATTTCAAATAATTTTAATATATCTATTAATGCAATAAAAAACAAAAATGGATATAACATAAATATTTTTAATTTTATTTTATTTATAATATATATGTAAGACCAGGCTGTGACGTCATGAATGGCTGGATGACGTCATATAATTTTAAATTAAGAAAAAACTAATAAAGATGATTTTTCCCGAGGATAAAACCAATACAAAATGCATGATTCGTGAAGATATGTAAAAATCTCCACATGAGAAATTTGGTGTGAAAACAATACCTCCCTTACTATCGTCGGTCGGTAATAATTTGAAAAAGTGTAATGTATCACGACTTGTATTGTTTAAGTATGTAAACATAAACAAATTATATATATTTCAAATTTTAATAAGTAACCTATTTTATAAAAAACTGGATAAAGAAATGGTTCATATTTTCAAAATATGGATCAATTTGTTTTAAATTCATATTCCTGTTCTACATCCAAAGCCCATTCTTAAATATGCATTAATTAGTTTCTCTATTAACATAGAAGATGAGGTTAAATCTGCCAAACACTATTTGACCTAGTTACAGTTAATAACTATGTAGATAATAAAAGCAAATAACACGCAAATGGCAATATAAAACAAATAATTATAATAGTTCTAGTTAATACTTGTTGATGAATATACGAGTATAAATTTCACTTTACACTTAATTTATAGTTAAAAAAGTATTTATGAAATATGTAAAAAATATTAGATTTAATGTTAACCATAAGATGATCATAAAAAACTTGTGAAATTTGTGAAACATAACATCTGCTCAATTTAACGACTTAACTTAAACTTTCTGGCGAAAATTTCTTATAATTATCTCTTACAGGATTTTATTTATTCTATCTTATATTAATAAATAACTTTGCATTTCATCCTTTTAGGGCAAATTCCTAAATACAAATTGTATATTCACGAAAGCGAGTGATAAAAGGAAATGGATTGCTTCCTACGTTTCCTAAACTGAACAGTTGCAACATATTTCCGTTGAAACATCAGATAACAATTGCTTGAGCGCCACTACGATGATCGATTTAAGTTGTGGCTATGTGGTTGTTTTGCTTTATGTACCAGTCCTTATTTCCCTTCAACTAAATGACTATCACCATTGCAAAACAGCTTTTCCGTCTCTAGTTATCATTATTGATTACTTAGTAATGGATTATACGTAGTTTTCTTTCATTTTTATATAATTATTGCCATAAGCTAAGCTAATATTGCAAATTTTTGTTATCAAATATTTACAAATGTATCCTTAACAAAGAAGAAAGCTTGTTTATATTTTTAACTAGTATTGGTAGGCAAAACTGCATGATGTTGGCGATGGAAAGTTGTTAATATAAGAAGAGGCAGTTCATTTTCTCTCTACCTGCGAATAATTTTAAAATTTTAAGACTCAATTAAACAAATATTTAGAGAATATGTCTTGAAATTCGAAAAAAACCCGAATTTTTTCTAGGAAAATTATTTTTCACAACCATATGCTACACATTTGGTATCCTAGTATGTTTCTTGTCAACCAGCAGAGGCGACTAAGTTTTGTTCCATATATGTTGCAGTCAACGAGTTTCGAGTTTATTATAGCCACAGAGAAATCTAGAAACACGTATGCTTTTCTTGTTATCTTTTATTGAATTAATCAAGGTTTGCAAATTAAAATATTAATTTATATCTTATGGGGTAAATCTTTGGTTTATTTTAAGATTAACATTTTGCATTAATGAAATATTAAATATATATGTATGGTATAATAAAATAGAAAAATATAGTGGCTAAAGAATATAGATAAAAAAAAAAAAAAAAAAAAAAAAAATAAAATTTAAATATATATATATAACTCCTTCAAACAGTTTTGATGTGATTTATGGAATATTTGATATATTGTTTATTTGTTGGAAGAGATTCAAAAAATCTTTCATTTTCTATTTTTTACTTTGAAAAATAAGTTTAAATGTTTCTCATATATTTTTTAATATTAATATTTAAATTAGAAATAAAGATATTTCTATTTAGTGTTATTAATTAATTAACACACTTTACTTAACTCATAGTGTCAGGTTGTCCGTGTGTTGTTTGTCCGCGGCATTTTATAATCGATATTTCAACAACTTCCCGTCATTCAATCAACTTGAAATTTTGCATACGCGCTGGCTCCTGCTAATAATACACGAATCAATTGAAAAATCCACTGAATTATTTATCTGTTAGTGGTAATTAATTAACTAAACTTTCATATGCGGAATATGGAATAGTTCACTATTTCAATCATAGATGGCGATAGCAGTTCTACAGACGCTGAACACACTAAAAAGTATAAAATAAATTTAAGTAAAAAGAAATATTTTTAAAAAACACACTTTACTTAAAATTGCACTAAAAAGTAAAAAATAAAATCACTGTAAAGTGTGTGCGCTCAAATTATAATAATACCGTAAAACATTTGCTTCCACTATTGGGCGCACAAACTTTACAGTGATTTTATTTTTTACTTTTTAGTGCAATTTTAAGTAAAGTGTGTTTTTTAAAAAGATTTCTTTTTACTTAAATTTATTATTAATACAAAAATTATGTTAGATTATTATTGAAAATCAAAATAAATGAAAAAGATCTAATTCTGGTAGTAAAATTATGAGTTAAGAATTTTGTTTTTGTTAAGTAAATATTTTCTACTAGTAAAATTTAAATTTCGTAAGACAAAAAAAAAAAAAAAAAAAAAAAAAAATTAATTAAAATGATTGTGGAATTTTAAAAAAAATCTGGAGTGTCTCCACTGGACTATACCGCAAAATTTATTAATTAACATATATTATATTTAAATTAAATTTAATTATATTTAAGTTATAAATTAAAATTAATAAATAACATTTATTAAACCAGCACGTGTTTGATTCTTTATTGATGTCACCATGCCCCGTGCTCGCGCGTGATTGTCAGTCGAAAATTAATTCTTGTACTTTCATTGATTCAATCAAGCTGATATTCCATATATAGCAGTTTTATATAATTTTTAATCATGCGAAAAACTATCAAACATATATCTTTATTTTTACGATCAGTTTAGAGTAAAAAAATGAAAACGTGGTAAGTAATGACCCTCTTCCAAAAGAGCTACATTTCTCAAGAGTTGATAAAAACTACGGATTTTGAATAATGCCCATGTACCAAATTTCATCAGGAATTTTAAATAATGCCTGTGAACCAAATTTCATTATTCTAGCTCATACAGTTTTTTTGTAATCTTGTCTACATGCACACACATACACACACAGAGACATTGTTCTCATCCTTAGTGAAAATGACTCATGGACCTTCAAAACGTATAAAAATATCAAAATCTCGACATCGAAAATTTTCGTGATCGCAATTCTATCTCTGGCGAGATAGTAAAAAAACAACTTGAAATAAATACGAAAAAAAAATTAATCAGCTTAAATCATAATTTAATTAAATTTCTTTCTTTATTAATTGATTTAGAAACAAATAAATTGTCGTTTTATTCACCATTTAGTTGAAATCATTTCTTTCTCTTTTTAGAGTTTTTTTTATCTATGCCCGTTTTTTTTCATATAACCAATTTCATTGTCATTTGCCTGGGGAGAGAATAATTTGCTTGTATTGGATTTCTCATTAGCATGGCGCGTGCGCCACTGTAACCGTCATCAAGATCCACACACCCTCCACTCTGGTCCATTCCCCCATGTCTCCGTTCGTTAAGAAATGTTGCCAAATGTTGCTGATGTTTCTGAATGTATTCACTCAACCCTATATAATCTAACTCTCTCTCTCTCTCTCTTTCTCTTTCCCTTTTCTTCTTTGTCTTTGTAACCTCTTTCTCAATTAAAGCCCTTCTTTTTTTTTCTGTCTCTTTGAAACTTTCACCTTCCACCTCTGCATAATGAACATAAATAAAAAGTAAAACGTTCGAACCGTATCCAAATATTCTATTACAAGTTTAAATTAATATTTGACCTTCATCAAGGGGCAAGAAGTTCCATTATGCTTGAGTTTGTTTTTTGTTTTTGTTTTATTTATTTATTTATTTAATTTTATTTTTCTTATTTCTTATCGCGAAATGAAATCTTTTTAAAAACTCTAATTGAGAAAAAGTTTTTTTTTGGAGGATACAATTTCCTCCTAACAACTCAAATTTAAATTAATAATTTATTTCAAACCCTTTTTAAAACCACATCCTTTCGCTACCATTAAAAACATAAGAGAAAGCAAAAGAGGATGAAGAAGGAAGAAAGGAATTTTTTTTTTCATTACGATTCAATATAATATTATTTTAAAGGATTTGTTCTGTTTTTATATTATTACCATTATTTTATTTGTGCTTTCAACTTTCATATCATCTAAAGAGAAAATTAGGGAAAAAATTTTAGATTAGATTTTTAAAGAAAATCGAATTTTATAAAAATTATTATTAAATAGAATAAATTAAATAAATTTTAATATTAAAGCTATAAGTTCGAGAAGGCTGCGATGGATAGGTCACGTGGCTAGATTGGTGGGGAGACCGATTGGAAACGTGAAATTTGAAGGAAGGGACGTAAGGGAGACTGGAGAGGGTAGGGGTTGGATGGTTGTGGCTCAGGATAGGGATACTTGCAGGAATGTGGTTGCTGCAGCCAAAAACTTTCGAGTTCCAAAGAGCCACAGAGATAGATATAGATTAATAATACAAGGAAGATTTATTGTAGCTGTTATTTTGAGATATTTTCTAGATTTTTTTTTATCATATCTCTCATATGAATACAATTAATATTTTAATTTATTTTTGTTTATAGGTTTTTTTTTTTTAGATATTTGGCATTTTCAAATTCAGCAAAAATAATTTTTTTTATAATAATAAATAAAGATTCTTTCATTAGATAATATTTTTATCTTTATTTCTTTAAAAAAATCATATTACATTATACAGACAATAGTCTACTCATCAAAACATGATGTTTATTTATATATTATTCTTGATTGGCATCAAATCATCAATCATTTTTTTTAATACAGGTAAAGGTACCAAAAGTTGACAGGTGAAATATTAAAATTAATAGATTATACATGTACATATATATACTAATATATATATACACATACATATATATATATATATATATATTTATTGTTATTTTTTTTATTATTTATATCTTATGAGAAAATTTGGAGCCTAATATGATGACAGTTGGAGAATTTCAAAATTACAATTCATCAATCATAAATGATTGAATACATGGTCTGACTTCCTTTGTTTGTCCAAACGTGGTTTAGTTTGCAGGCCTTGTGCTTTATGTCACATTCAAACAAGATTAGTATTATCTAAATGTATTGTAATTATAAAAAAAACAATTTTAATTAGAGATATTTTTATAAATATATATAATTTTTCAATTTATTTTTTTCAGTACAAGGGATTAAATTTAATTATTTTAATATAAATATAAATTAATAAATTTATTTATTTATTTATAATATTTCAAATCACTATATAAACATTTAATAATATGAGCTCAAACTGATGTCAAAAAAAACATTTGTTTTAACCATAGTAATTGTAGTAGTATAATCCTTGCTTACATAAATATCAGATTAATGAACTACACAACTATTGCAAAGGGGTCCACACCTAATAACAAAAATTCAAAAATTGATATCATAAATAAAATACACAATATAATATTTCTACACATTTAAATAACAATATTCTATAGATTCATGAATAATCTTTTGATCATATTATAATAATAAATAATCATTATAAATGACAAATTAGGTCTGAAATAGTAATGAGTACAAGAGTTTAAATATTATCATATTTTAATCAAGCATTTTTTCTTTTTATGGTAATACTATATAAATTTAATATAATGCCTCAATTTTATTCATAATTCACTTAATTTATTTCTCTCTCATTTATAACTTCTCTATAATGCAGGCGCTCATTTAATTTCTATTTATACTATTGTAACCCTTTATTATTCTATTATTCTATTCTATAGTATATTAATTATCTGTTAGTTGCGTTTTAGGATGTAATTTAATCAATTCATTGCAACAATCAACATATCATATGAAAATAAATTTAAAAAAAGTGTCTTCACTTGACTATCTCTCAAATTTTGATTGGATTAATTAACATATATTATATTTAAATTAAAAATTTAATTAATTCTAAATTCTAAATTAAAATTAATTAATAATATTCATTAAGCCAGCGCGTGTTTGGCACTTTGTTAATGGCACCACTTCACGTGCCGTTACTTTCAGCTATTCAATGAAGCTGAAATTCTATATATATATCAGTTTAATACAATTTTTAATCATATGAAAAACTTTCAAACATACTTATATCTTTATTTTTACGGTCAGTTTAGAGGAAAAAAATGAAAACATAGTAGGTAATGACCCTCTTCCGAATGAGCTACATTTCTCAAAAGTTGATAAAAACTACGGATTTTGAATAATGCCCATGTACCAAATTTCATCATTCTAGCTCAAACCGTTTTTAACATACACACGGACATTTTTCTCAAACTTAGTGAAAATGACTCAAGGACCTTCAAAACGTATAAAAACATCAAAATCTCGACATCGAAAATTTTCGTGACCGCAATACTATCTCTGGCGAGATAGTAAAAAATATTAAAATTGAACAGATTTTAAGGAAATAATTTAATAGTATGTATTTAATAATTAGTAACAAGGCCAAATAATAAACCCAATAAATACAGTACTCATAAAAAATTTTTTCTAACTTTCTCGAATTGATCTTTAATACTTTTCTCTTGGAACAAAAGTTTGTCTTCATGGTTGGGCCCTATCACTGAATATTGTCCTTTTGCCGACATTTTAGGTGAAAGTGGGAAGGACTGGGACAAGGGTGAATCCTCCTATAGAATTTGATATTATTCTCTATCCCCTTCACCTTCTCTCTCTTTCTCTTTAATATAAAGTTGCCTATTTTCATTAGCATGCACGGCATGTGACTTCCTTCTGCCTTTGTGCACCCTGAGTCTTGGAATACCTGTCTCTTCCTTCTTCATCCTTCTCTATCCTGTCTGTTATCTTGCTGCTTGAGATAAATGAATGAATTCAAGGAACACACCTCTCAACAGACGGAAATACGACCGACAGATCTACTAGATAGCTTATTAAACGGGTATTTACTACGAGTCACCCCATTCGCTTTTGGACAAATAGAATCGCTGATTCCGTTTGGCAAATGAGAGAAACTGTTTGGCAATTTGGAATTTCCTCGCTTAGTAAAATATACATTCAATTTGAAATTCGAATATTATTACTATTGATAATTTAAAATTCAACTTATACTAAAAATAATAATTAATTAAAATAAACTGGACTGAAACTATTATTCCATCGAACATATATTATTTTATCCAAATTAAAGTATAATATTTCAAATTTAATAAGTAATTATAATATCATATTTTATACTTTAATATTGATAATTATTCAAGTAAACTTGGATAATACTTTACCAGTGGGTTCTTTTTGCAATTCCAAATAAACTTTTCTTATTAATTTTTTTTTTGGGTCTCTTCTAGTTTACGAGATAAAAATTATTAAAATTTGCATCAAAATCTATTGATATTTTATTTTGACTACCAGTTTTTATATGTTCGGTTTGGATTTATGAAAAATAAAAAATTAATTATATATACTTTTCCTATATCCAAAAAAACCGAAAATTAGTGAATAAGTGAATAATTAGTGAATAACGATTAAAACATTAATAAATTCAAAATTTTGAAAGTTTTAATTATTTCCGTTTGTAATCTAATAATAAGTTACTGATAAAATTAAACAAAAAAAGATTATTTTATTATAAACTTCATATTATTTCATCTAATAAATTATCTAAATAGTAGGAAAATATTCTAATAAAACTCAAATAAATACCTGTTTTATATTAATATAATTTTTGTTTGACCTAGAAAATGATCACACAAGAATTACACTCAAAATGATATTATTAAATCATTGTTATAATTTACAATAATAAATATTCATGATTTATTTAATTTTATTTAACTGATTGCTCTTGACCAAACATTTTATGTTTTGAATCTAATACTTATAAAAAATTTTTATTTAAAATGAATATCCTAGTGTACTTTCGTATTGATATATTTATAATAAATAATGTAAACAAAAACCTATGTATCATATTTTTTAAAATTATGCTATCAAAATATTTTTTTTTCTTATTAATATTTAATTTTTTTATTAAATTATAATAATTATAACTTGTTTTTCTTTTCTTCTAGGTGAGTGTTATCTTCTCTTATATATTGCTTCTTGGTGTTTGTGGTGAGTGCAATTATATACATATTATTATTATGTCTAATCCAGGGGTCACCAAACTTTCTTAATCATCGACCTCTATATAATTTTTCGAAATCTCAATCGACCCCCATAAAGATAATTGTCAGGTAATTAAAATAAAACTATCTATTAGCCTTAATATTTAATAAATCAGAAACATTAACTAAAGTAGCTACAGTTTTTACCGACCGACGATAGTAAGAGAGGTATTGTTTTCACACCAAATTTCACTTGGTTGGATTTTTTTACATATCTCTTCAAATCATGCATTTTGTATTGGTTTTATCCTCGGGAAAAATCATCTTCATTAGTTTTTTCTTAATTTAAAATTATATGACGACACCCAGCCCTTCATGACGTCAGCTTCTCCTTATATATTATAAATAAAATAAAATATCCGTTTTTTATTGCATTAATAGATATATTTAAATTATTTGAAATTGTTTCTGTAGCTGGAAATTAATTTATTTCAAACCGTCGGTCGGTTCTGTGCTTGGCCAAAGAACAACTTATTTTCCTTCTTTTCACCCGAATAAATTTATATACGTTTATTATTATATTTTCTATAAAGAAAATTATATTAAGTTAATAATAAAAAAAATTTACATACGCAGTTAAATATGTGTGATTTGGTTAATAACTGTTTTTCCTTTGAGTCCCAATTGACCCCCATTCGACACCTTGAGTCAGATTAACCTCTACTGTTGTTAAATAGACCCCCCACTTTTGCGACCCCTGGTCTAATAGAACCTATATATTATAATTTGAAATTGAAATATATATATATATATATATATATATATATATTGTAATATATAATCCTAAAAAATACAGTTTTTATGTATATAAGGGTGAGAAAGCTAGAACTTTCATTTTTGAACACGTGCTAAATTTAAGAAAAAGACGATTGGTCATGGGACATGTTGTCTGCACATGTACAGGGACCCATCCATGTGTTCAAAGTGGGGGAAAGGTTTCATTATTGGTGAAAATGATATTTGAGTTAGTCTTGATCAGGCATTGGAGGGAGACACACATATCCCTGCAGGAAGGACATCATACACAACCCCTTTTTGAGAAATGTTGCTGCACAATAGATGTTCCAGTTAAATCCGCAGGAAGACAATCAGGACTCAAGTCTCCAATGAACTCTCCATTCCTTTCTTTCATGCTAAGTGATAACACTTTCATAATTAATAATTAATTATAATTGCAATTGCTAAAATATAAATTAAATTTCTTTTAATTTATATTTCTATTTTTACGGTACCTTTCAATATGTTCTATTTTATATTAATTTCATTATTATCTATTTTGTAAATTTAAGTCTCCTAGTTTTATTAAATAAATAATTTGTTCTAATTTTATATAAGCATTTCAAATTGAACCTATTCAATCTTATCATTTCCAATATCAACCTTCGTGGATTCAATAACCCTTTTAATTATACAAAATTCAATCCAGAGTGCTACCAATTAATTAAACTTATTTTTTTAAACCCAAATTTTCTTATAAAATACCTACCCCCTTATATTTTATATACGACAATATATATATAATTTATATAATATTTATATAATATATATATAATTACAATAATTTATTGCTTTCGTAGATTTTAAAATATATAAATAATATAATTATGTAATATTATAATATAATGACTTTATAATTGATTAAATCCTTCATTAATTGCATTTGATAATATTAAATGAAAATTGTTAATCGATAAGAAATAAAATGAATCACGTAATCTCGTAGCTGAAACTGAAAATAACCACCTCTCTCCTCGTCTCCCATTTCTCGGGGCTGAATGTCTCTATTATCCCTGCAACCCCTTAAAGGGTCTTTAAGCACGTTCTTTCCAAGAGAATGTGACTTTACCCCCGTACTCTCTTTCTCGTATATATCCCAATAAATGCCTGTACATTTGCTGAAATTCCATAAGAGTCGTTCGTTCCGCGTTGTCTTCCTAAAGCTACGAGAAAGAAAGCATCGGTTGCATAAAAAATGAGCTTAAACCTTTTCCATTACCATTAAAGAAGACAATATAAATAGAAAAGTTCCACAAGAGAATTTGGAGAATGGTACTCGAATTGAAACTAAAAGCTTACTAAACCTCGTATGTTATTTTAGTTTCTAATTAATTATATTTGAAACTATCTTTCAAAACAAAAACTAAAATAAATATCCCTGAAGTGAATGAATAAAAATCTGGACTCGATGATCTCGTAAATTTGAATTGGATTAAATAACATATATTATATTTAAATTAAATTTAATTAATTATAAATTATAAGTTAAAATTAATATTTATTAAAGCAGCGCGTATTTGGCTCTTTGTTGATGGCACCACTTCACGTGCCGGCGCGTGATTAGCAGTTAAAAAATTAATTCCGTAACTTTCAGCAATTCAATCAAGCTGAAATTCTATATATAGCAGTTTTATACAATTTTTAATCATGTGAAAAACTTTCAAACATATTTCTTTATTTTTACGGTCAGTTTAGAGG
Source organism: Labia minor (assembly GCA_963082975.1). Taxonomy (NCBI): domain Eukaryota; kingdom Metazoa; phylum Arthropoda; class Insecta; order Dermaptera; family Spongiphoridae; genus Labia; species Labia minor. The sequence continues at coordinate 42,117,272 of OY720345.1, forward strand.
AAAAAAATCAAAATGTTGTAGGTAATGACCCTCTTTCGGTTGAGCTACATTTCTCAAAAGTTAATAGAAAACTACGAATTTTGAATAATGCCCATGTAACAAATTTCATTATTCTAGCTCAAACAGTTTTTACGTAATCTCGTCTATATACACACATAGACAGACAGACATTTTTCTTAACCTTAGTGAAAATGACTCAGGGACCTTCAAAACGTATAAAACCATCAAAATCTCGACATCGAAAATTTTCGTCTTCGCAATTCCATCTTTGGCGAGATAGTAAAAATTAAAAATTCAAATATTTTTATTTTATAAATTTGTTATTTATGTATCTATCATATGGAATCCCACATTTTGGAGATGAATTTTCCACCCTAAATTATAATCGTGATCATTAGTAAATATTCAGGTTCGTTTTAGATTCAAATAGATAAAAAATTTCTAGTGACAAACATTCTTCTTGTTGTTATTAATGTTTAAACTCATTCATATCAAAATATGGAATTTTTCTGTACTGTTTAAAAGGAATAGTTGATATTTATCCAGAAGAAACGTATTTAGGCTTTCCAATTTGAATTTAATCGAATGACATTCAGACAGACAGGTAGATAATCCCTTTTAGAGAGGCTGATTGAGCGTTGATTCTTTAGATCAGAAGAGTCCCTTTGATGGTAGGCAATTGTTTTGCTTTTCAAATACAACATGAAAAGGAATCCAAATGAACGTTTTGTTTAGAAAATGAAATAGACCTTACAAAGCATCGTTTGGGCAAAAAAAATATATAAAAAAAAAACGTCAATTCAGATCCGGATCGGATATTTAATTCGAAAGAAAGGTGAAACATTTTGTCAGGTGGCTGTTGAAAAAGCGGAATCGAATTGATTAAAAAACAGACAGATATTTCAAATATTGATTGAATAATTCACGAATACATTGAAAGAAAGATAGGTATAAAAAAAGTGAGAGTTTTCTATCGAGTCTTTTTTATTATTATAACGTGATTATATTTTGAATGTGTGAGATATGAATTTTTTTTATTTTATTTCTTAATTTCAAAAAAAAACAAAAACAAAATAACTGTTTTCCATACCATTCAAGGTATTAATAATAATTTTCTTTGTAAAATTCACCAAGGATGTTTTTTCAATATTTATAAATGATTTAAGACAAAATAAATTATTTATATAAAAATTCTGAACATTCACGGGACAAAATGAATGGGTGGAAAGATACCATAAAGAGATCCTTTATGCATCTTCAAAGATAAATTATCAGTTGGTCAAAATGAGAGAAGAAATTAGTGAGCTGCTTGATTTAAAAGAATACTAAATTTCATAAAGAATAAAGGGGAAAAATTTTGAGTTCGATACTTGTAATTTTTTACACAGTTGTTCTATTACTATTTTTTTTTGTAAGTTCGGCGCAATTCGCACCTAGACAGGGTGCTCTGCAATGTAAATTTTTTTAAATTCTGAGCAAAACCTTGTTATAAATATATATATATGTATATATAAGTAGGTTTAATCAAATGGACTATAGACAGATTAGTTTACTAATAACATTTGATTACATTAGAAAAAAATTTTAAATATAAAATATAATACAATAATATATTCTTATCAAAAAACAAATTGGTTTTTATAGTCAATTCTTATCTTATCTTATTAATAACTAAAAAAAAATAGGAGTATATCTAATGATTTTTACAATTTTATAAAATCTAATTTACCTAACCTTAACACACAACAACCCCGTCTCATTGTTGTGATACAAAACTTAGGAATATAAAAATAATATAATCAATATTATTGATTTATTAATATTACATTAATAATATTAATTATTTATAAATAATTTATAATAATAATACATTGTGATACCAACTTAGGAATATTAAAATTATAATATTATTATTTTACATATTTATATAGGTAAATAATTTTTTATTAATTTTAAATAAATTTAATAAAAATAATAATTTGTAAAAACATATTGTATAATACATAACATATAATCGGGGATGTATTTATAGTTAATATTTGTATATTTTCAACAATATCCTAAACTAAAATTTGAATTACAATTATTATCCGAACAATTAACAATATATAATCTACGTTAAAATTACATATATAAATAAAGCTAACTTATTTTAATTATTATATATAAATTAATTTCATTTGACTTACCTATATTCTAATACTAAAATGAAAAAATATTCACCTATTTGATATTTGTATTTAATATGGCGTTAGTCATTACGAATTTACCAGCGATTGATTAAACAATTCAATATTTTTCTATTGGCGTTGAGTATTCCATTTGAATAAGCACCGTCCGTCCGTTTGGACTGAAATAAAGGTTAATCCATGAGAGCAAGAGCTCGTTAGGGCTTGTTTCCCTACTAGGCTGTTTCCAGCTTGTAATTCGTGTCCTTCTTCCTAATACAATGGGATGTCGGGCGTTATTGGCAGCCCGGGGGCGTGGAACGCAAAATGAGCAGCTCCTCATTAGCATCGCTGATCACGTTTTCGGGAGAATTCTCATCAACGAGACACAATTCCCACTTGGCCATTCCTGGACCCGGAATCTAATGTCCATCCAGAGAGCACACTGAAATTACCTTTATCCCGAAATGACTCATCCTCCTCTCAAATCCCCATTCGGGCAGCAAGAGAATATCCTCTAGAATTGCATTTGAGAGAATATAACCTCTTTGTTTTTTTTTGTTTTTTTTAAGTAAGAACCCCTTTAAGTGGTTCCTTTCATAAACTAAATTAACTTTTAATTTAGTCTGATAAAATTAGTAGTAGTAAGTGTGAAGAAGTCAAGAATTTTAAAAGAAAAAAGAAAGAATATAATTAAATGATTTTATATATCTACTTTATATCGTTTGTTATAAAAAAAAAATTGATTTATTTTATCATTAATAAATAAAAATTTTCTGTTATTAATATAATAACAGTTTTTCAAATGTTCTGGATATATATTTTATGAATATGCAATGAAAAATAAAGTACTTATTGCGTTCATGACGTTCAAACTAGTAGGAGTAAGTTTAGAATATTAAATTAATTTAAAGAGAAAAAATACTGAGCTTTTAATAGTTTTTTTCAGTTTTAAAGTTCAAATAATCAATTTATAACCATTTTCGATGATATTTGAGTATTCAGTTAAACGTTCTAGCATCTACGCCGTTTTTCCAATTGAGTTTCGTATTTCAACATGAGATGGCGGTATTTGAAGTAAATATTCTGATATTTAAATTGTATTTCCTTAAAAAATATTATAAAAAAACCAAAAACACTTTATATAAATCCAATTTTTGCAAAGTGATATTAAAAACCTTTAAGTTCAATGTCAAACAAAATCTCAAAAAGCTAAAAAATACTAGAGTAAACTGTCATATTTTATTATTCAATTTGAACAACTACCTAACTTATGTATGTATATATTCTACTTTATAAGGTTTTTATCAACTCCACTTCATGTCTGTCTGTCTGTTTGCCCTTGAAATCGATTTTTCAACAACTTTAAATTGAGCTAGACTTTTAAAAAGTTTTATAAATATTTTTAATGGATCCCTAGAATGTATAGAAGAAATATATAATTGAATTATAATTAATTAAATTTAATGTAATTAACCAATAATTGTGTTAGTGTATTTTATTTATTTATTTATTTTATTTATTGTATTTTAGTGTGGTATGAAAGTATATATATATATAAAAATTATAGCTCTATAAAGGAATTTAATTGCATAGAAATCAAATGAAAACTAAATGCGCCCAACGTTTTTCGTTGAATATGAAGCAATTCATCCATGAACTTTGTCAGGTTTATAGAAAAATTATTCTATTCTTTTTAGTCCATGAGAAAAACGTTATTTTATAAAAAATTTTTATATTTATATTATTTGTAAGATTTTTGATTTGTACTTTTATCCGACCTCGTGAAAACTTATTTGTGAAAATGTATTTTTATCTATTATTGGAGAAAATTACAGCTAATTTCTAGTAAATTATATCAAAAAAACTTATGACTATGTCACATTAACTCGAACTTATAGACCAATCATTAAAAGAAGATCGATGAGTATATAAAAATCTTTATAATCTTTTTTTTATTACCAAAATAACTAAGTTGCAATTTTCTAAGTTGATTCCCTTTTATATTTGAGTTTATTTCCCCCAGTATTTTAACTATTTATATTTTTCTTTTTCTTTTAAATCCTGATAGATAAGTATTGAAATCTCAATTTCAATGTTCACTAGAGTTTAAAAAACAAATAAGTTAAATATTAACATTAATTAAAAAATATTGAACCACATCAGTGAATTAGTTGGTATTGCTATTTGTGTTTAACAAACGAATGTATGAGGGTAGTTGAAGAGGGCCAGAGGATTTAACTGAGGCGTTAAAACCGTTATTGAGGGCAACCACGCGAGATCATTTGTATGACCAGCAATAGAGTCATAATCCATATTAACCTATCAACTTTTATTTCTTTTTATATTGGCTGTCGACTATTATAGATAAAAATAAAGATTTCGTTTTAATATTTATTTATATAGTGTGTAAAAAAAATAAATTGCAAAAGTTGTGAATTGAGAAAATAGAATGACATTAAAAATTATTGGTTCAAACTTATTTAAACCACTTTATAGAAAAAATAATAAAATTTCACCAAACAAATCTTTTTTAACTATTTTATTCATACATACTTATATATATATATATAGTAAAAGGTGAAATTATAAGATTTCTTTATATTATATAATCCTTTGGGAGTAAATCAACTTACAATTTTTTTTCTTAATATCATTACCTAAATTTCTAAAAGGATAGGTTTCACTTAATATTATATGTATATATTGTGTATATATGCTTAAGTCTATATTTTGGAGTCCTAAAGTCAGTATACATATTTAGTTTTATTTTTACTTTCGATTACATGTGTATATATAGTCTAAGAAATCCATTACATTCTATATTTCAATTGAAAACCACGTTTTAAAGAATTTTTTTAATTAAAAATATAATTTTAAGTAATTGAACTACGTTTGAGTGAAAGTTAATTATTATACTTGGTAAAATATTTTATCTTTGTGTCACAGAAAAAGATAATAATCAACCGCTTAAGTTAAAATTATTTCAATATTTCAGTGATATCATTTTTGCCAACGACTAATTGAATGAAGGAGTGGGTAGACACTCTCTATGATCCTGATAGAGTTAGGTTCACTTCAGGGCAGCGACCCTGTTTACGCGAGTCATGACTTTTCCCCATCTCCAATTGAGAAAGTCACGTCCCAAAACCTAAATCTTATCCAACCCATATTAAAAAAATCTCTCATTTCTCTATCCTTTAATAAACTTGCCAAATCGTCTAGCCAATGTGGCGTTTTATGACTAACAAACCCCATAATCAATTTTAAAATGAATAGAGAAAGCTAAAAAAACAGTTGGGGGGGGGGGCTACATCCGATAATTAAAAGGATAGAAAAATAGTGTTAAAAAAGAAAGAAAGAACAAAAATTGAAGTGATTAAAAATACTTATAACTGTTAAGAATATTGACAATATCTACGAGTAAAGAAAATTATATTTATGTTATATCCGCAGGCCATACTTTTCTGTCTTTCAGTGCATTAATACGTGCTTTAAGGGCTGGATGTTTTATGACTATTACTTTTTAATTTACGTTCTTTTAAATTATTTGAAATTGTTTTATATATTTTGTCGTTTATTTATTTTAAATAATAATCTTAATCTTAAATATTCATAGTTCATAAGGAAGAATTTTTTTAAAGTACTGATCGGCGGTTCGGTGAACCAAGTCCTAATTTTAATAGTAGAACAGCTTTTGCTTTTGTGTACTATATTACCTTATTAATTAAATCATTAATAGATAAAATCGATTTATGAAAATATTTTCAAAAATGTCACACTCTTTCATATTGTTTATCACTTCAGCTATTCTGCTCAAAGGCAAGCTTTTGGTTTTGTCCCAAGACAAATTAATGTTCCTTATTCCAAGACGATGAACCTTCCAATCATCTGGAAATATTTAAAATTGTGTAGTGAATAACTCTCAATCTTCACTTCATCAAAAACACTAAATTTATTTTCTCTGTAAACACTATTATGGAATCTATACCATAAATATATACAATATTTCTTTTGCACTTCAGTTTCCTACACATTTTTAAGTTATGTTACCTTATCTGAGTTATTGAGAATTTTTCAACTAGCAATGATGAATAACCTTATCAAATGCTATCATAAATAATAAATTACTTATTATTAAAAAAAATAATTGAATGCCTATGAATACATAATCTTTTTCCTTCATTAGTAATTCAATAACGTCGATTCATGTCCCTTTGTAACCTTGTAAAAAGGTTATATAAAAAAGTATATATTTTAAATTCAAACTTCCTTATTATACTCAAATATTGAAACCACCCAGGGTGATGCTTATTTCTTTGTGATTATCGACTTTCTATATTCTTTTTCAAAACGCCGTTACACTTAATTAATGATTCGTCGCATTTCGTTTTTCTTTTTTTCATGCGCACCAAGTTATTTCGCTTTTAGGACATTTTTTTCTGGTTATTCAAGAATCATTAATCAAATCGCGTTCATTCCCAACAGCCATTTTACACTTGAGTTCATTTTCTGACATTTTTAGAATTTTTTTTTACTATTTATTATTCATAAAATACCGATATATATCTTAGGGAGAAATTCTTTTTCATTTCTCTCAAAGATAGTTTTTTTAATAAAATTTAATGTTTGGATATTTTATATTTATTTTATATTTATTATTTTAAAATAATCAATGTTCTGATTTAACATCCTATTAAGTCATTTACCGCCTAAGATAGGTAGAGGTAGAGGTATGTCGGACCCCCTCTCCCTTTATCTTGATTTTCTTGATCGGAGTTCGCTACTCCTTTTTTTATATATCTTCCTAATTTGATCAGGTAAGCTTGATAGGCGTTGTTAATAATATTCCAGCTAGAGTAAAATTCGGGACTTAATCCGGGTTCACAAATGATAGACAGGTGCGCTGCTCCCAGACTACCATAGAGCCTTGCATGAGCATCTAAAAATAATAAATATATTAAAAGATTTAATATGAAATAGTATATTTACAATTTATTATTTTTCTTCTTTTTTTCTTTCCAAAAGAATAAAAATATAAAAGGGATTAGGGTGTGGTCATTTTGGTTGAATAAAATCATTGATTCATTATTTCCACAAGTCTTCTTCGTCTAAAAGCAGTGGTCAAAAGAACACGCCGACTTTTATTATCATGCTCTTTTAAAGAAAAGTATGCCCTTAACGTATTTTGAGTGTCTGCCTCAACCCCTGCGATGTGAACCCCAAAATCATCTTCAATAGTGACCTCATTTTCCACTGAATTGAACATGACAAAACAGAAACATGTTTTTTCTCTTTTAGATTTATTTTTATTTTATTTATCCTCTCCACCTACTCTTTCTCCTCCATCCCTCGCTCCAAGTATTTTTCTATTTTATTTTCATGCACAGATGCATTTGTTATCTGATAAGATGAGATGATATTGCTTGCCAATTTGAGGCCTCTTGAATGTGCGTACACTTTCAAGAACACTGAATAAAATAAAATATTTTTACAAATTAATTTTTTAAAAGAGATTTATGTATAATAAAGAAAAAAATATTTATATAAATTCTACTTTATAATTGAAATGAAATTAGTTTTTCATTTTCTTGAAAATAGTTTATTTATAAGATTTGCAAAATTATAAAATTATAATAAATAAATAATCATTTCCATAAATTAGTCATAAATCCACACCAAAAGTTCAATCAATCAAAACAAATACAAATCATTAATATTAAAAGAGTTTAGCTAATAGCCATTAAATTAAAATAACAATAATAATAAATAATAATTCAATTTTAGATGAATTTATTAGAAACCCCTTGGAGTTAGTCAACCAGATTTATTAGTGACTTTTTTTAAGCATATATAAATCTATAAAAATATTTTATCTGAAATATTACGAGTTTATTTTAATTAAGGATATAATATTTTATAATGATATACATAAAAGACTACTCAATGTTAAAAGGGCCTAAAACAATTAATAGCGGGATATATTGTTTATGAAATCATTTAACCGTTGGACCATTTTATTTTGTAATAAATATCAAAGCTAAACTTAAATAATATAAACCCAATATAATTTATTTATAAATATGATTAATGTATCCAATGCACATTTCAATAATTGATTACAAGCTTTTTTTCTCATCAAATGAAATTTGAAAGTTTTTAATTTTAAATTATACTTATTTAGTTTTTTACTATAATACAAAAATCTAATTAAAATATATATATATATATATATATTAATAATAGAATGGAAGTAATATACATCAAATGTGTTTATGTCTGAAAAAAAATTTTATATTAAAATAACTTATTAGAATATTTTAATATTTATATAGAAAGAGAGAGATGGATGTATTAATATAATTTATTTTTTTATTATTGTAATTTATTTTTTAATATTATTAAACTTTTGTTATATCGTTCAATCCAGGTTTTTTAAATATATAGACACAACATGAAAATACCTTAAATAAGATATTATTTATAATTTATAATTGAACCTATATCTATAAATTATCTTTTAATCTTTTTTTAATATAATTATATAATTAATACTTAAATCATATTAATTTGTTTAAACTCTAATAGAAATTTATATTGATTTTATATTTAAATAAGCTGGAGTGTCTCCACTCGACTATCTCGCAATTTGAATTGTATTAAATAACATAATATATTATATTTAAATTAAATTTAATTAATTATAAATTATTAATAATAAATATTAAACCAGCGCATGTTTGGCTTTTTATTGATGGCACCATGGCACGTGTTGGCGCGTGAGATTTGCAGTGCTAAAAAATTAATTCTGGTACTTTCAGCAATTCAATCAAGCTGAAATTCTATATATAGCAGTTTTATACAATTATTAATCATGTGAAAAATTATCAAACATATATTTTTATTTTTACGGTCACTTTAGAGGAAAAAAAATCAAAACGTTGTTGGTAATGACCCTCTTCCGGTTGAGCTACATTTCTCAAAAGTTTATAGAAAACTATGAATTTTGAATAATGTCCATGTACCAAATTTCATCATTCTAGCTCAAACCGTTTTTGCGTAATCTTGTCTACATACATACACACACACACACACACAGAGAGACATTTTTCTCAACCTTAGTGAAAATGATTCAGGAACCTTCAAAACGTATAAAAACATCAAAATCTCAACATCGAAAATTTTCGTGATCGCAATAAGTAAAAACTATTAGAAAATAAAAGTTGTTTTAAGTATCATGTATGTTTTAATATAAATAATAAATATATATCTAAGCAATACTCATAGTTTTGATCTACGGATTTGATGGCTCTCAAAGTAAGATAAGAAAAATCAAGAAAAGTTTAAAAAAAATAAATATATTAAAATAAATATAAATAAATATAGAATATATAAATAAATTATATTAAATAATATAATACAACTTCTAAAATAATTTAAAATTAAACTCTTATTTTCAAATAATATATATCTTATCTTATTATGCTAGCTAAAATTGTATATATCTATCTATCTATTTATCTATAGCCATTGGTTCTCAAAAACCGCTCTAACGATTTTTTTCAAATTCACACTAGATATAGTATTTATAAAGAAAAATTAAGTTTTATTGATGATATCTCTTGAAACATACAGCTTCATTATTAATTTCTTAATTGAAAATTATATATGGAAAACGTCAAAATTGGCATCCATTTTTATTTTTTAACTGAAATTGTATTAATATTTTTTTTTATTTAAAATATTTTAAAATTTATTATTTAATTTCGAAATAAAATTAAAAATATTTATTTTTAATAAAATATATATAGATATTTATTAATCTCTCTCTAAAAAAAAAAAAAAAAACAACAAATACATACTGCCTGCTAAGACAGTAAAAAAATATCAATTTTTTATCTAAATATATATAGTCCAGAGGGTAGATTGATGTTTTAACGAGTGGATTTCGTCGGTTCGAAACTCGCCGGGTGAATCGTTATTTAAAAATGAAAATAATGAATTTGTTATTTTTTTTTCTTTTTATCTATTGTTTACTTTTTAATAAATTACTATTTTATATTTATTTATTCATTGTTCTTTTATTAATTAAGTTTTAGATAGTTTTATAATTTTTAATATTTTTTAAATAAAATATTATTTAATATATTTATTAATATTATTTTATTTATTATTATTGAGTACCCGAAGTTCCATTCATTTTAATCAGATTGATGCAATGATGCAACATTTAATAATTGTAATATTGTAATAAATTTCTATCTTGAAAATTGTTACATATTATTCAGGATATTTTAAAAACAATTTCTTTCTTTAATTAATATTCATTTTTTCTATAAGTCAGATATATTTCCAAATATTAAATAATTTTTGAAGTGAAAACTTCTTTAGCGGCGTTGAGCACTTTTGCTAGCGCACATTACGTCTGCTTTCAAATTTCTTATAACAGAGCGCGAAATTTGAATTGTCATTAGAACTGTTTTATAAATTATCTCTAACATATAAATATATATTTATTATGTAAAGTTCATTTCATATATACATATATAATCAAAATTATACGAAATGAACTTCACATAATAAATATATATTTTATGTTAGAGATAAGAATTATAAAACAGTTCGTATTGCAATATTTTAAACAAAGTTGTGTATTTATATATATATAAATATAAGTTACAAATTTGTTTAAAATATATGTTTAAAATAATATATAAGTTATATATATATACATGCATATGAAATTCATCTTTCTCGTGAAATAGCGCGAATTTCGTCTGTTTTAAAATTTCTTACGCAGAAGTTTTCACTTCTGTCGGCCAGTCCCACGACTGCCAATTTTGCTTTTTTAATTCCGAAAAGCTGCAAAGCACGTTTTTTTGTCTTTAGTTTGTTTTATAACCACTTGGGGCGCTAAACAGTTTTTCAAAAAAACACTATAGAAAAAAAATATATGTACCTATATATTATATATTTATGTATTATTGAGGAGCACAAGTTCATTCATTTTAATCAGATTGATGCAAATGTGTAACATTTAATAATTGTAATAAATAATTAAAGAATTGTATATCAATATTTTTTAAAGGGTAGAGCGAGAGCTCGGTGTCCCAGGTATTAATATTACCAGCCAAATCCAATAATAATGAATCATTTTTTTTAACTTAAGTACCGAGCCGAGGCTCGGGGTCCCGGTACTTCTTTTTATTGAACGATATAATAAAATAATTCTTTCATCATTCATTATTTTATTTTTATTATTAATTTTTCTTTAAAATTTCATTGCCTCTAATTAGTAATAAATTTATTTTTTTTTGATTTCATATTTTATCATCATTTACATATTACATACTTTATTATATTCTACATTTTTATTTAACAGTAAATCTGAAACATTTTTTTTAATTATCTATTTGTCTAGAAAAATCCGTAAGCTTGATGATTACTCCAGTCCTCACAAATCATAATTTTTATTCATTTTTTTAAATAATAAATAAATAAAAAACTGACTTTTTCACATTCTATCAAGTTAGTTGTTGTTGTCTAAGCGGAGGCCACTAGTCCTTATTTAAAGTAGTTTTCCAATTTTGATCACACCTCAACTGAATGGTCTTTGTTCACTAGAAAGAAATGATATATTCCTTCACCAGAACGGGATTTAAACCCCGGACCACGAGGTTGAAAGACAAGCGTATTAACATTGAGACTTAGAACCGCCTTTTTACTAATAAATTTAGAAAATAAATAGATTCTGAAAAATCCAGCATATAGGTAATACAATTTTCATTTTATAAGTTTCAATTAATCAAAAAATCATCAATATTGAAAAAAAAAATCATTATATTGACTTTTTAAATAGATGCATTGAAAGTTTTGAATTGAATTTCTAAAAAAATTATCAACATTTTATAAAATAAATAATTCTTAAAAAATAATAAATTATTTATTGATGGATAGAAATTATATTCTATTTGTTTGGTTTATAATTAAATTCCTTTTGTGAATTTTTTATTCAAATTTAATATTCCCACCTTGTTGGGGTTATAATAAGAGAGAGAGTGAGTTTTCAGAATAAAAACCACCCGCATGGTATATTCTAATCACGCATTGGCTCTTTAAAGATAATCAGCGTCTGATTCATTTCTTACGAATTGTCGCTGTGTGTCCCTTCCATTTTCTAAGGGTGCAAGTCGTTTCCCTCCCCTCGCCATCTCCTTGCTTGCACTAATTTGGCGAGATCTATTGGTCTCTTGATCGTGGATTCGTTGAGCAGTTTAATTCTCAACAATTTCTTTTGTATTTCAGCTGAGTTAGAAAATCGAACCCCAAAAAAGACGATTCCCACCCTCTCAACGATCGGAAAAAGAAGGAGGTAGGGAGTGCGTTTTGGGCAAGTGCCAGGGCGACAAGAGCACGTGCCCATCCGATCCAACCCCTCACATATCTACCCTCTAGTCGGCCTCCCTCTCTGCTAGAAAGAGAGCATAGAGGCAGTCCCTATTGATCGTCGGCTTGCTACTGCTACTCGTTTGCCCTTCTGCCCTTTTGTATATTTATTTATATTTTGCCCACCTGTCCCCTGTCTGTCTTCATTTTGTTATTCTGGTCCTTTTCCTGACCACAAGCTTTTATTCTCGAAAATACTCTCCTTTTATTTCCATGTTAAATAAAAAGTTAATTATATACTTGTATATAACTATATATACATATGTATATAGAACGAAAAAATAATAATAACTCGCTTAAGACTATTAAAATATTTATTTTAATTTAATAAAATTTATTTTATATTGATTTAATTTTATTTTCAATTAAATTTAAAATACTTGTCGTAGAAATATTTTGTTATATTAACTTTATAATCCAAAAAAAATATAAAAGAAAAACGTGGTAAAAAAAAAATCAAATTACTAAATAATTATGGACGTAAATTTTAAAAATTATTGTATTTCTAGTTTCTTTCAATTTATAAAAAGAGTTAGAACGTCAGCCGATTTTAATTATTATATAGAATCACACCTGTTACAGATAAAAAAAAATTAGAGGATTTTTTATTTATATAATCTCGATGTTTTTTAGATTTGATTTTTAAACAAGTTGATATTTGTAGGTTTTATGTTTAAGATTTTAATGTATAAGAACTAATAAAAATATAATTGATACCAATTAATTATCAATATAAAATTATTTATGAAAATTAAATAAAAATTTGTATATCTTAAATTAAATTGTATAGTAACAAAAATTGAAAATAATCATAGACTTATCTCAAATTTAATTTCTTTCTTCTATTTAAATAAATTGGATTTCATAATTTGATTAAATCAATTGAAATTATTACATTCTAGAATAAATCGATTTATTTGTTTATTTTTTTTTTATTATAAAAAATTAAAATATATATTTTAACTTATTTTCTTCATTTTAGAATTGTTAGAATTCATATTTTTCTATTCAATATCGCACGAATACCGTTCTCTGTTCTGATAATAGGGGTTGGGTAAAGGATACATACCAGTTTGAAATTAGAAATACATTTCTAGATTTTTGTGACTAATCTATTTAGAAACCTAGCTATATATTCATAAATATAAAAGTTAAAAATTCTTTGGGAGTTATTCATACCTTTTGCACCGTAAATAAAATAAAATAATTTCTATTGAAATTTAATCAAAAAATAGAATAGAATACAATAGAGCATTATGCAAACAACAAACATTTATTATTTTATTTTGAATGCCACTACTTTTTTGCTTTTACATTTTACCTTTCACATTAATGTATATACGATATTATAGGTTTTCCATTAGGGTGTTGTGACATTTTATATTTTCACCTAATAAAGAACTTAATTTAGAGAAATGATTTGCATACTCACTTTTTTCTACGTGATGAGCATTTGATGACGTTAGAATTCCTTTGTGATAGCTTAATTTTCACATGAATCTTAAAAAAGAAAATTCTCCCCTTTGGAGGGAATATTGCTTGAATGTTCGTAGGGGGTTTGCATTACAAAGCATTCTTCCGGTGGGAAAACCCACCGCTACCCAAAGATGACTCACTAGATGGATGATCACTTCCAATTTTGGTTAGTTAAATAATTACGCTGGTGTTGTTATCTTAAAATGGAAAGAGAGGGTATATGATACAAGAAGAAAAAAATTATAATTTCAAAAAACAATAAAAAAAAAATTAAAATTAAATATTTTCATTTAAATTAGTCACTTTAATATTATATAAATGAGGTGCCACAGGGTAGGAGGTAGCGAAGCTGCCTCACAATTCTCGTGGTGACGGGTTCAAGTCCCGGGCCTTGCAAGGGATTTTCTCTAGCTGGGGTCTATGCAACGGAGACCACCCAGCATCCGGGATCAAAATTGGGAAGCTACTTGTTAAAAAGTAGCGCCTCTGATGAAGAAAATCAAGGAAAGGGTTGATAAGACCTGTTTTACTGATCATAGGACACCTAATTGATATAACCGACTTGATAGGCGTTGTACTTGCGTAGGAAGTACAAAAGTCAGCTTTTTAATATTAAATAAATAAGGGAAAACCCTTATTTTGATAATTCAGAATATTTCAACATATATTATTCTATATTTCTTATTCATTCTTTAATATTATATAAGAAGTAAGAATGAATCTCTTACGTTTAGGAGTTATTTACACGTTGATTTTTTTTAGTATAGATCGTTCAGTTTTTAATGTCCATTGCTCGTGAGAAAGGAAAATTTGTGCAAAAAATAAGGACACATAAAAGATACTCACTGAAAAGGAAAAAACTTTATTACTTCTTCTTGAGGGGCTATCATTAGGATCATAATTTTCCCTTCATTGTTTGCAGTGAGCCATTAACAGAAAATTCCCATTTCTTGTCAAGGACCTGGAGAATTAGTCATAGTGCTAATTCTAGTACTCTTCTATTACTATCTATATTTGTCTCATCTTCTCGGATCGAGATTGTTTTTCTGTACTTGATCTTCTAATTTAACATTAAATTATATATATATATATAAATCTTTTACATTTTCTAAGTATATCTCCATTATTTTATCTATTAACAATTTTAAAATCCCCACAAAAGAAAAATTTATGTAAAAATAATTGGTTGCATACTCATCAGGCGGGTTATATTTTAAATCTTTAATTTTCTTCTCAAATCTAATAAAAATATTTGCTGACATTATTAAAAATATTAATATTAATTATTTTTATTTTATTTTTATTTGTTATTTATTTAATTTGTTGTGATATACATAAAAGTATATGCATGCTAATTAAACAACTTTATATTTAAATTTATTTCTAAAGAGTACTAAAACTTAATAAAATTGCAAGGAGAATTTTACTTAGTCATTTATCTTCTTTGTATATTCTCTCTCCCTAGTAGTAAACTGAGTCATTCAACCATAGTTCATCAATAAATAAATTCAACCCTAACGAAATTGAAATCATTAAAATATGTATAAATCATTTGGAAAAAATAATTTTTAACTTCTTGGTAATTTCTCCTCTCTCTCCTAAGCTACCAGCCATTTACTATCAAGTATAAGTATCTTCTAATCAAGTTTTTACTCCTCGACCTTTTTCATATTAATATCTACAATCAAATAATTTGCATTTATGTAATATTTATATTTAAGTATTTTGAAATTTAAATTATATTTAAATAGAAAAAATAAGACATTTAAATTGATTAAAAATTTGTTGAAATATTTATTTATTTTTATTGTCATAATCAAATACTCAAATACATTAAATTGATAATATTGTTTTCTAATTTCATCGATAAATCTCATAATAAATCATCCACAAAAAGAAAGAAGGAAAAACATCTATCATTTAAAATCTCTAATTAAAATATTTATTGATTAATACTTTTATTACATTTATATTGAAGAAGGTGAATCGATAAAGTTTGTTGATTTTTCCCCCTTTTCCGGAAATTAAAATTATATAGGTACATATATACAATATACAATACAATATATCGAATTTTGTTTTAATCAATATCGAGGGCGACATTTTGTTAATATCCGCCCGATGGAAAGTGTGTATGACTGTCGTACTCCTGTGAAAGTGACAGAGATTTTTCTCGTTACTGACGAATGGGATAACAATCCAACCGGCATCACTTGGCAATTACCCGGGAGTTGTTTGCCCATTCAGCCCTTGTTACACCTGCCTGCCTCCAGAGTTTTTCATGTTTTTCTTTCAACTTCTACTTCTCCTTTCTCTTTTGCTGAAAATTAGCAAAATATTACATTCATTAATCCAATTAAATTATAATTTATCAATGTAATGCTTTCATAAATGTTGATTTAGTGGTATTAAATAATTTTACAGAAATTTTAGTAAATAAATCATGTTTTCATAATTAGGATTAATTTCTCTAATACAATTAAATTCTATATATATATTATAAATTACCCATGTGTTATTGTAGACATATATAATCTGTAATACAAAATACAAATTAAGAAAGGAAACTTCTTCTTCTTTCGAATAGGCTTACTTTGAACCACGTTTATTCAATTGCTGGGCTTGATCATTACCCTGTATTTTCATATTTTTTTGTCTGTGTGACCTCTTTCTTTCTTTTAAAAAGGGCATTTTTATATATACGGCTTGATTTAGGACTTGTTTCACATTTTGTGTGCTTTGCATATCGGTCAATCCTAGTTCTTTAATATCATTTTCAGTTTCTATGAGCCAATTAGTGCGGATCTTTTGGTTTCGCCAAAAGGAGAATAGGCGGTTGGCCTATCCATTAAGAGACAATCTTATCAATTGACTGTAAAATTTATTCCTCAGAGACAGAGAGCTTCTTTATCTAAGAGTAAAGCTCTATATTATGTCATCTTCTAGTATTGAATCTTTCTGAGGATTCTTCTTTCCCTGATTTGAAGTTTTTCTATCAGTATTTTTTTGTTTAATGACAAACACTCTATAGCGAACAGAGATTCAGAACGGATTACCTTTGTGTAGTGTTTGAGTTTCAGATTGCGTAACATCCTTTCTTGTAAGTATTTTAAGTAAGAAGATAGGCCATTTCCATCTTGTTAATTCTCTTAGAAGTTGGGTTCAACCCATTCACCGA
This sequence comes from Labia minor, assembly GCA_963082975.1. NCBI lineage: Eukaryota > Metazoa > Arthropoda > Insecta > Dermaptera > Spongiphoridae > Labia > Labia minor. The sequence goes on from OY720345.1 coordinate 42,134,540, forward strand.
ATTTAGTTGTTCGTTAAATTTTCCATGTTGTATTATAATTTCTTTATCAGCCTCTGATGTTGCTAAAGTATTCTGTCTTCTGCAGGAATATTTGGAGTTCTGCTATAGCTGTCTCAAGAGATAGTTAAACTGAATCACAGCAGTTTTCATTCAATCAGCTATCAGTGCCATATCATCTGCAAAAGCAAACCAATCTACCATCAGTTCCTCATTCTTATAACCAAAATAGATCCCGCTCTGGATATTCAAGTTGGATAGTTCTTTACGCCATTCTCTTAGAACTTTTTAAAGAACACAGATAAAGAGGAGTGGTGAAGGTCCATCCCTTGTCTGGCCCCTGTTTTGATTTCAAAACTCTCTAAAGTCTCTCCTCTGAATTTATCTTTGCAGGGTGTGTTAGTTAAAGTTTGCAAAATAAGTCTGAGGGTTTTATTATCTAATCTTACTTTCTCTTCACCGAGGGTGTCTTTCTCTGTGGAATCATAAGCTTTTAGGAAATCAACAAAAGTGATTACTATTTTACAGCTTTCTAAGAAAGGATACCTTTATATTTTATTAAGTGACTTATCTTTTATTAAGATGTTAAAAATATATAATATATGATAAAATTTATTTTAAAAAAATAGAATTCAAATCATTATATAGTATTTATTTGTATGATTAGGATTTATGAAATTTTTCGAAAAATGTGCAGAATAAATTTTTATTAATAATCTTAACTATCGTTATTTATATATATATTTGTAACTTATTTACAAAATTTGAATTAAATCAGAATACGATTTAAAGATTAATTATGGTCTCCCTGTGTGTTCCTCCATCCCACATAGTTTTGATATGAAAAGGGTCACAAAAAATTCTCGTCATCTTGAAACTTGTAGATATATAAAAATCTCACATAATCATTAGTAATTCTAAATAACTATAACTATACTTAAGTTGATTAATCTTAAGGATGTTATTAATCTTAATTGCCCATCCTAAATTCGTCAATGGTAAAAAGAGAAGATTTATTTTAAATATTGTTTCTTTGGGTCGCATTAAACAATCAATAATAATGTTTGCTTTATATATATCTACCATATATATTCAATATCTCAGAAATTATTATTATTATAATCAAAGTTAAGAAATCCAAAAAAATAATGTAATTATATTCTATTAAATTTTTTATTATAAATAGTTATAATTTTCAATTTTTTTAATGAAGAGGAAACCTCCATTCGAATATTATTATAATAATACCATATAAAAATAAATATTTTTATCATTTCATTATTTTTTATTGTGAACTTTACTTTAAAAGACATACTTTTCTTAACATAAATAAAATACCAACACTAATACTAATTAAAATATATGTGATTTACACAGAACTTAATTTAAAACCCTATTAAGTTTTCAAATATAAAAAAAAATAAACTACTTATATATATATATATATATATATATATATATAACTTGTAAATATTTGTTAATTGAAGATGCGACAGGAAGGTAAATTGGATGGAGGTGGAGGGTTATGAAGAGACAAAAGAGAATTAAATTTAAGTTAATTTCCTAGAATAATTACGTCCTCGCTCTTTGTCGCTCTCATTGTGAAGCATAAATTAACTGTCTGTATGTATGCCAATGGCAGCTCTGGAAAAACTCATTATCCGTTTTTCATTATCACATTGTAGGTTTGGCACGAATAGCTTTTGAACTCTACGTACGGGTGTTTTTTAAAGAAAAAAAATGAAAAAAAGAAGGTTTAATTGCTTGAAGAGGTTGGCACCTTTCAATATAAAAGAGAGAGAGCAAAAAGTGTCAATGAAGAAGGTTAAACGGTGCAAAAGTCAAATAATTTTACTTGGAAGAATGAAGAAGATTCATTTTCTCGTGGATGGCAATTGTCAAGAGGAGGGAGTCTGGGCAACTCCCATGGTTCAACAAGAACTGACAAACGGAACTTAATTAATCCCCGGCCAAATGGAAAGGGCCAATCAAGACAAGAGATTTTCGTTCCAATCCTATTTACTGCCAACAACGAAAATTCTTGAAAATGATTTCCGCCGGTAACGAAAGAAAACGAGAGGGAGAGAGAGAGAAAGAAATACAGAGAAGAGAATACAAACAAAAAAAAACATTAAAAATTCTCTGATTTACGAAGAATACCCACATAACATAGTATATATATAATATGAAAAGGATTTAATTCTGGCAACTCAACATGAGAAAAAAAACACAAAGGTTAAGTAGAGAAGAGGCTTATAATATAATATACTACATTCTTTATATATATATAATAAAAAATAATTTAAATTAAAACCCAACGAATTTTATTTTAATAAAAATTACATTTGATTAGATTAAAATGTATGTATATATATAGTACCTGGAACACCGAGCTATCCGCTCGGCCCTTTAAAAAGTATTGATATAAAATTCTTTAATTATTTATTACAATTATTAAATGTTACATCATTGCATCAATCTGATTAAAATAAATGGAACTTGGGGTCATCAATAATAATAAATAATAAATAATATTTTAGGGAAAAAATATTAAAAATTATAAAACTATCTAAAAATTAATTAATAAGAGAACAATGAATAAATAAATAAAAATTAGTAATTTAATAAAAAATAAACACAAAAATAAATAAAAAAAAACAATACATAAAATTAACTAATAAATATTTATAAGAATTAACAAAAAATTAAACTAAAAACAGATTAAAAAATTGTATTTAAAATATCATAAATAAACTTACAATGTTTGCAAGACAAATAAATTTTACATTTTTTTGATTTTTTTTTCATTCATAAATTTAAATTTAGAAAAAACTAATGAAGATGATTTTTCTCCGGACTGAAACCAATACAGATCGATTTATCATTATAAATATTACCTATCTATGGTGTGAATTTCAAAAAAATCCTTAGAGCGGTTTAATATCTCAAAAATATACAAATTTCTATAAATACATATATATACAATTTTGGCTAGTATAATAATATATAAGATATATAAGTAATTATATATAATAAATATGACAACTATATATGATTTAATTACAAATACCTTAGGTTTCCACTAATAATTATAATTACTAATCTATGATATATACTAAGTTCTGATTTATTTAATTAATTAATTTAATATTTATTTAAGTAATATTAGTATAAAAACTAGTCTGAAATTATATATAACTAAACTATTATTATTATTATTAATTTATAACTGGAGCTTAACGACGTAAAGATCATTTAACAAATTTTATTAAATATTTAGTTCAATAATATGAATTTTTTTGGTGAGTTTATTGATCGAGAGAATGTTAAGAAAGTAAACTTTTAAAACTGCGATAACTATTGTCTATTATTTGACATTTATGGTAAATATTGTTAAACATACAATTTTTAGATATAATTTGGCTTAGTTTGTTTATAGAATTTTTTAGTAAGACAACTTTTGTTTTTTCAAAACAATGAAAGTACATAAATTGGGCTATGATTTGGTTTCACATTCACTGTACTCTCCAGAGCAGGCTCCCAAAGACTATTTCTTGTTGGCAGATTTCAAAGAATGTTTATTGGAAAGAAATTTACGTTGGATGAAGGAATCGGTGAGAGTTAGATCTATTTTAAAGCAAAAGACAAATCAAACTAGGAATGTTGAAAGATCGTTATAATCTGGCGCAATTTTGTTGAATAAGAAATTGAATTTAGGAAAATAATTTTTTTTTCCTTATACTACTGACTTTTTGAAATGCGTATTAAGAGGCGCTATGTTGATGGTGGTTATGAAAAATGTATCCCTCGTGGAATAAAGATTCATTAATAATTTCTATTAATTATTAAGATATGTCAGTCTTTCATATATATTAGAAAATTTAGATTTTAAAAATTATTTTGTCTGTCCAGAATAAAGTTTTATAGATATCTTTCCCCTTATTTATTAGTATTTATTTATATATTATATAAAGTAAAATAAAATAAAAATCAAAGTTTTTAGGGTATATATACAGAAAAATATTGATTATAAAATTTAATATTATAGATACTTCTGAAGTGGATATAAAGTTTAATTGAAAATTTTCATACAAAAAGATTTAATGACATAATATGCGTGTATTTTTACTGATTTTTAATTGTATTTTTATTTCTTAATTATGTTTAAGAAGTTTTTCTTTGATTTATTAGAATTTTGATAATATTTTTAAAATATTTTATAGGGGAAACTAATAATAATAAATGTTGTAATAAAATAAGTATAGTATTAAACAGTTGTGATTATTAATTTACTAATATACTATGTAATATTCTGTATATTTTTTTAATTTATAAATTTAAACGGTTGGTCTTTAATAAATTCATAAATGAGAATATCCATTTAATTTTAAATTTATATTAATTTCTCTCTCTCTCTCTCCGTTTCATTTATATATATATATAAATGAAACGGATTTATAAAACATGAAGTCCACTTTTTAAGTCATTTGTTGTTCACTAAGTTGTTTTTCCTTTATGTTATTGTGTTTTTTTCATTTCATTTACTCTCTCTCTCTCTCTCCCTCTCTCCCTCTCTCCCTCTCTCTCTCTTAGCTCATGACCTGGATGCAGCCCATCGATTCACAAGACTACAATGTCTCCCTAAAGGTTTTACATTTTTAATTAATTTCGTTTGCAACATTTACCACATAGACAAAAATAAAAATAAAAAATAATACACATACACACAATCTAGCTATTGCCCTCAATTACATATGCATAAAATAAATTTATTATTTCGAATATTCAATATCCGATTTTTTTTTTTGTATACGCCCCGTCATCTCAAATCAATATTGGTTATTTGTAAAATTAATAATTAATTTAAAATGAATAATTGAATTATTGAATAGGAATATCCTATGATGATGGATTGTGTGATGAAACTTTGAAAAAAAAAAAAATAAAAAATAAAAAATGTTTTTTATCGAATTAGAAGAGATGGAAATGATGATCATAATTTGATTGTGGATATTAATTTAAAGAATTTTTTTTTTTGTTCTTTCTTTTGACAATTAATTTAATAAGATTGTTTGATTTTGAATGACATTTTTTATATTATTTTTAAGGAATTATCATGGTATTTGAAATTTTTTTTTTGAGTAATAAATGTATCAAATCGATCAAATAAGATTGTCAATTATTTTTCAATGAATGATATACGATCGTATCTATATAGACATAAATAACCTTTATTTGATCAACCTTAAGTCAGTACTCATAAAGTCTCTTTCCGAACAAAGATGAAGGGTAGGACGAAATGGATTAGAAACAAATTTTAATGGCCTTTCAAATTAGAAAGAATTGAAAACTTCTAATAATAATCAAAATTTAAAATCAAGTATATACAGTTTAATATCCAAAACAAGAGAAATTTGTTTCTATTGTTCAATAAAGGAAAAACTATAACTATTTAAGAGAGATTAAAAATTAGTAATTTAACTTAAAAATTATCTTGTTACGAGGACAGGTCAATAAGTCCGCGACTTTTTGAATGAAATAGGTTCTTGGATAAAAAATTATTTTATTTTTCAACGTAATCTCCAATCTCTTTCCGCCGAGCCATTTCTTCAGGTTTGGAAATAAGAAATAGTCTCTAAATACTAAATCCGAAGATTAGGGCGGATGAAGGAGCAATTGGTATATCCCAATTCATAGTTTTTTATGAAAATTCACTTTTTTCCATTCTCTTTCCTAAATCACGAGGTTGCCTGCTATTAATGGATGTCAATCAAAAACTAAAAGACCCAGCTGGTTCAAATTTTGGCAGTAGTTAGAATTCATAGTTTTTTATGAAAATTCACTTTTTTCCATTCTCTTTCCTAAATCACGAGGTTGCCTGCTATTAATGGATGTCAATCAAAAACTAAAAGACCCAGCTGGTTCAAATTTTGGCAGTAGTTAGATGATAGTTGTTGCTTGATGACAGAAGGAGTGTTGCCATTTAATTTAAGAGAGATAGGAATTTCAAAAAGTCACGGACTTATTGACCTACTCTCTTACACTTATATAATAAATAAAATTTAAATGGTAAAATAGAATGGTAATTAAAGACGAAAATTCACAGTTTAGCAGGAACAAAAAATTTTTTAAAAAATATTGTATAGTACTAATAAAAGATACATATTACGATATCGTATATCACAAAAGCATACAAAGATATGTATTCTACATGTCTAATATATATAAAGGATTAAATTTATATAAAATGACATATTTCTAAACAATATTCCTCTGATTCAAAAAAATATATTCTAATCCTTCATATTTAATTGTTATTTTTTTTTTTTATTTTGCATTTAATAAATTAAATAATCGATGCTTATCTAAATTAATTATTGAGTCGTATTTATATTTTTTGTAGATGTAGAAATGATTGAGTGTGTGATTTCAAGCTCGGTGGTACTCTAAAATGATCCACTTACGAATCTATTCATTCATTCATTGGATCCAATTAACTCCGGATCTTTTGAATATTCTCTTCCCAATTCAGTCTTTCTAGAGAAGTTTGATCTTCTATTCACCAATCTAAACAGATTTGACCTCTTGAATGGCTTTGTTTCCTCAATTGTTGTTTTAAGGACTACTGTTTATTAGTCTCTGGTTTATTTATATATTCTTTGTCTTTTAAAAAAGTTGACCGACCAGACTCATGAAGGTTGTGGAAATTGATCTTGAATTAACATGTTGTCGATATTTATGTTGCGTCATAACAATTGATCGTGGACAAGAATAGAAAAACCTGATAATTTTAGAGCGTTGTTTTTACTGTATTATTCATTATATTTACCGACCCATGATAGTAAGAGAGGTATTGTTTTCACACCAAATTGTGGTGAATGTAAAAATCTCCACGAATTAAGCATTTTTTTAATAGAAAAAAGTATTTTTAGCATGATGTCTGTCCGTCTGTCCCTCCGTCCGTCCGTATAGATGAGTGAACGGCTCAACGGATTTTGATGAAATTTTATATATTTACTTAATGCATCAGTATGATGAATTGATCAACTTTTGGTGCAAATCCGGAAACCGGAAGTGGTAGTATTAGCGATAGGAAGGGAACGGTTATTTTCACACCAAATTTCACATGAGGAGATTTTTTACATATCACCACAAATCATGCACTTTGTATTGGTTTTATCCTCGATTAATTATATGACGTCATCCAGCCATTCATGACTTCACATCCTGGTCTTACATATATATTATAAATAAAATAAAATTAAAAATATTTATGTTATACCATATCTGTTTTTTATTGCATTAATAGATAAATTAAAATTATTTGAAATTGTTTCTGTAGCTGGAAATTAATTTACTTCAAAACGACGGTCGGTTCGGAGCTGGCCACAGGTCAACTTATTTTTTAAGAATTCAAATAGAATCTTCAAAATGAAATAAAACGTTGTTAGGTCTTATTTGGTTAATCTTGTATTTGGAAATAACATAACAATTAATTAGATCATATTTATAAGAATTGCATTCTCTAAATTAATATATATAATCCTATTTAAAATACACTTTAAAAGAACTTCACATAGATAATAGAATTTAAAAAAATCATTGTAAATTTTAAAACTATTTTTTCAAAAGATATTCCTATATATTATACTTGTATTATATATATATATACTATATATATATTTATTTATCTCTGTGGCTCTACGGAACTCGAAAGTTCTTGGCCGCAGCAACCATATTCCTCCAAGTATCCCTATCCTAAGCCACAATCATCCATCCCCTACCCTCTCCCATCTCTCTCACGTCCCTTCCTACATTGTCTACCTACCGCATCCTTGGTTTTCCAAGCGGAAGTTGCCCAATCGGTATCCCCACCAATATATTTTTCGCCATTCTTTCTTCTCCCATTCTAGCCACAAGTCCTGCCAATTATTTACACCTAATTTTCAATCCTTTAAATAAATTTATAATTCAATAATATGTAAGAATTATTTTTATATTTCAAAATGTATACTTCTTATTGAAATATTTTCTTTTTTATTATATGTAATTATTTCCTTAAATATTTTCAAATTTCATTATATTATTAAATGTTTATTAAATATGTATATTTGATAGAGAAAAATAAATATTATATTAAATATTGTTTAATGAAGTTATAAAAATATGCAAAATATATCAAATAATTTATTTTTCTATTATTTTATTTATTTTTTTTTTTAAATAAGATTTTCACTCTCTCGAGATTTGTATGCACATTTGTATGTACTTTATAACTTTTCCATGTATACGTAATTTATCTTTCATCAATTTGCTATATTAAAAACTTTATATTTTACTTTGATTGAATCTTTTAGTACTAATTATAAGATAGTTTTGTCTAAATGGACATTCGATTTATATGAGTATATTATAAATATTGACAGGAAATTGACATTTTCTAAGTATTCCTATTTATTTATAGAAGGCCATTATACAGCTTATTATATACTATATAATAATTTAAAATAAAATAAATACTTAATTTCTTTGAAACGACACAGAAAACACTTAATATTCCTGATGTTGAGTTATGTAGAATAAAGACATATGGGAAGCGTACACCTCTTAACAAAAAAAAATCCTTTTTTATTTTTTTGTCCAATTCAGACCACACACAGTAACTTTTCATTTTGAATTATTTTATTAAATCCAGTTACCTTTCTTTTTATATAATACACTATTCTCTTGGTAAGGTGATTAAAATTTTTAAAAAATAGTTATTTTTTAAAAGATCTCTTTTAAATTTATCGATTTATGTATCTTTGGAATGTTTTTATTATATATATCTTATCTTATACTAGCAAAAATTGTATATATATATTTTGAATTAATTTATTAATTAACCGCTCAAAGGATTTTTTGAAATTCATACCATAGATAATATCTATAAAGACAAATCGATCTCTATTGGTTTCACCCTGGAGAAAAATCATCTTCATTAGTTTTTTCTTAATTTAAATTTATATGACGTTACAAATGACGTCATCCAATTGAAATTTGCCTTTTTTTAAATTGATATTGAATTAATATTTTTTTATATTTAAAATATTTTAAAATTTATTATTTAATTTCGAAATAAAATTAAAAATATTTAATATATTTATTAATATCTCTCATATTTGATATTGAACTCCCATGCCCCTTCGGTTTATGCAACCTGATTTTTTTTCTTTTTTCAAAGAACATCGTTTCATTATCTTTATTGATAGTACTAATATTATTATTAAATCAATTTTAATAATAACTATGTTTTCTTTTAATGATTAAATAAATGAAATTAATCTTTAAAGTATCGTAATACACGGTTGATCCCACCTTCGCCCGACTGATTATATTTACATCGATATTGAGTTTCAATTTGCCCGAAGCAGCAAATCAAATTTGAGAATAGGTTGGTTTCTTCACAGGGTTGGAATATATCCACCCTCGATTCAATATTGAACTAGGCTCAAACACTTATACCAAATATTCACACTCACGCTCGCACATAATAAACAGACTGTACACTTTAGAGGGTTGTACCGTACCCCATCACTCCATTCTCCCAATCTAACCTCTCTCGAAAATACTCTGATGCTTCGGATATATAACATGATATTGAATATTTTTTACCATATGAGACTCCATTTCATTAATATATATATATATATTTATTATAAGGAAATTCAAATTATGAAAGTTTTTACAAAAGAATCGCTTAAAATTTATTTTTAACAATAAAAATATTAAATTTATTACAAATAAGAATAAAATTTAAAGAAAAGTATTATTTATGATTTAAAAAATCATATGAAGGATGCAATAGATATTTATTTCCGGCTTGTGATTTAATTATTTATTTTTACATAATTTTATAAAAAAATTTAATCGTAATTTGTTTGTATGTAATAAAATAACAATAAAAATATTCATATTTTATATTTTGTTTTATGTTTCTTATGAAATAATCGTAATGTCATATAATTAATTATATATATGTAATTCACAATATATAAATTTTGTTTTATTGTAAAATTATTATTGAAATTTATTTTTGAAGTTATATCCAGTAAATCAATTTTTACGAATAAACAAATAAAAATATAATTTGGCTTATACTTGACCATTATATAAACTTATGTGAAATAAATAAATAGGAAATAACTTGTAATTTTCATGGACATTATATCAGAATCAATGAAAATAATATCTTGAAAATTATTTAATATAAAACTTTCGTTCTCAAACAGTTGTTCACATAGGAAGACATTAGTGGGACAAATTTAAGAAACTTTTATTTTTATTGAAATTAATAAATTTTGATAAAAATTGTACTAATAATTAAAAAATTGATTTACAATAAATATGTATATACATAATAGATGGTCATTTATATGAATGTTGATAAATTAAAATTGCATTAATATTAATGTAATATCTTTGAAAATGTAAATTTAGTTTGTTTGCATGATCATGGTCAACGTAAAAGATATTTGTTCAAGATGGGTCCTTAGAACACAAAAGTTTAGGGTAATTACTCAAGTAACTGCATTTTCGTGGATTCGGATAATACTTTACCAGTGGGTTCCTTTTGCATTCCAAATAAACTTTTCTTATGAAAATTTTCCCGGCATCTTATAGTTTTCTAGATAAAAATTATTAAAATAAAGATTTTTTAAGTTTGGCAGATTATTATTATGAACCCGAAAAAATTTCATAAGAAAAGTTTATTTTGAATTGCAAAAGGAATCCACTAATAAAGTATTATCCAAATCCACGAAAATGCATTTTCTTGAATAATTACCAAGTTTGGGAACGACTTTGAGTACCACTGTTAAATAATTTATAATATACATCAGATCTAATTAACGAAAAATTCGAAATTGTAAATATATAATGTAATTTAATTTTTTTATATATGTATTTATTCTAATTTTAATCATAATTATTTTCTTTTTGTTGCAGGTAAGTTCGAGACTGAACAGCTCTATTATTTAATCTAGAGTGAGTCTTTTTAAAAATATAATTAAAAATGAATATTTTTTAATTATAACATTATTCTTATGATTATTTAAAATTATTCTTTTTTTTCCTTTATTTTTTTTCTACATAATAAAAAGAAATTTTATAACAATTTTTCGTCTTATTGCTCCTGTAGGTATATATTTAGATTTTTTTTTCAAAAGGAAGCAATTTAAAAGAGCTTAGTGATGAGAACAGCTTGCCGGTAAACTAAATCTAAACCAATATTTGAATGTGGAGTCATTTGGGGTGTGCTAAACAAACAGAAGGAAGAACATAAGTGTCCGTGCTCTCCACTTCCTCTTCATCCTTTCTCTTTCACTCTCTCTTTTCCATTAGAAGGATATTTTCACAATACTTGGCAAAATGTTTCTTTTAATCACACAATAACAATATTTTGGTTATCCACTATATTCAAATTTTATGTCTATTAAGTTTGTAATCTAAAATAAAGTTTATTCATTTGGGGAAATGTAGATGCATTAGCTACTTCGATTTTTCTAGTTCAATAACCCCTTATATATATATATATCTTTTCATTATTAATGCACTTTTATCACTTTCTCTTAATACTTTTCTATTATTTTTATCATCCTCAGAATTTTTTTTAAATCATTCTTCTGGAATTATTCTTATCCTATTAATGTCTGATAAGGTGATTAGTAAGTATTGTCTCTAAAAAAATATAGTATCTTTATTGACTATTAATTAATAAGTATCTGATTCACCGAGCCGCCGTTCAAATAATTTAAATGAACATTAATTTAAAAAAAATAGTCATAAAATATACAGCCCTTAAACGTACGTATTAATACACTGAAAGACAGAAAAGAATGGCCTCTGGATATAACATAATATATATTTCGTAATTTTATTTATATTTATAATATTTTGTATTTAAGGAAGCTCTGTCTGACGTAGTCGCTGACGTCATTTAAATTTTCTAAAAATTATCTATGGTGTGAATTTCAAAAAAATCATTTAAGCTGTTTAATATTTCAAAAATGCATATATTTATATTTATATATATATATACAATTTTTACTAAATAATTAGATAAGATAGATGTCAAAAATTTAATATGAATTCAATACCAGTAGATGGAACTCCAATCAGAAAAATATATAAATCCATTATTATAGATTTTAATAAACAAATATGATTGATAATTTACATAAAAACAATTTGTTAATAATGATTGAAGAAAGAATGAAGAAAATATTTATTTATTTTTTTTTTTTTATTTTAAGTTTTTATTCCTATTTTTATAATTTATCACCTTTAAATAGATTTATCAACTATGTTATATTTGAATACAAATACCATAAAATTTATGTTCATTTATGCGAAATAGTAATGAAAATTAAAGCAAAAACCAAAAAACCAAAAAAAAAACAAAACAGATTGAACAATGATGTGGTTCCAAACAATTTGGCCAGAGGGTGAGTTGGTAGTCGCTCTGGGTGGCTTTTAGTGGGTATGCTCCACATATCTAATATTTTCCAGCCGTGTGTTGGCAGCAAGATAAATTATTGGATCCCGCTCAGTGGTAAACATGTTGGGTGAGATTAATTATATAGAAGAGAGAGAGAGAGCTAGAAAGGGGTGGAATGGGGGGGGGGTGGAGAGTTAATTGCATAAATAGTTCATAAAGGAAAACTAGAATGGTAAATTACCAATGGCTATGTAAATATCCAACATCCAACAAAATAAAGGCGTTGCTCCTAACATAACAATCTAATATAATACAAACAAAAGGAGAGATGGAATTGTTCATGTTCTAAGTTAAGATAATTAACAAATCAATTGTACATAATCACAATTTATTATATAGTATGAATTTAATAAATTTAAAACAATGTAAATAAATGGACACTAAAGAATCTTTCAATATTATATTTTTATTTTAGTTTGATTAACTTTTAGGTCATGTGTCATGTGTAGTTATTGCCTCCCAACATTTGTTTAACAATGCCTCATTGAATCTGAATCCGATTAGATATATTATTAGTTTATCAATACTTAGAAAATAAATAAATAAATAAAAGAGATTATAGTTCATAAAACTGGTGGTTGTTACCACTAAAAATAAATAAATTTTATAAAAATAAATAAATATAGTATATATACACAAGTTGAAGATCGCAAAAAGTACTATCAACGAAATATAAATAAATATTTTTATAAAAAATAAATGTGACACTTGAATTCTTAAAATTTATAATAAATAAATCAATAAATATTCTATCCTATATCTAAAAAATTTATAGTTTATAAATGTTTTAAAAAATTTTTTAATTTCATTCGTTGTTAAATCAAAGATGTTCAATAAGAAACTCGCTATTCATTTCTATTCATTTCCTTTCTATTCAAATTTTCAAAATTGCTTTAATTTTAAATTCAATCTAATATGACCTTTACATATTAAATGCAATACTTTATTATTTTTAAATAGACAATTGTATTTCAATTTAAATCACTAGATTATTTATTTTCATTAAATTTACTTTCAAAATTGAACAGGAATATAATCATTTGATATTCGTGTGGAAAATAATAATTAATATATTAATTTTAATTGCAAAAATGAAACAATAATAACAATATGTGCTTATATTTATTTCATTTTAATATTTTATATAGTTTTTGAAAAAATTTTCCTTAATATTATATACAATAATCAAAGACAAATAAATATTCTTTAAAAAAGTAAAATTTGATTTAAATACGAGAAATTAGATCTCTTTTAATTTTAATATAAAAAACCTCTGACTTTAGTACATTCAATCAAGTCGTTCGCGCATAAGAAGTGTATTAGTGTTCTATGATCAGTAGAACGAATCCTTTATTTGTTTTTATAATCGGGGTCGCTACTTTTGATTTTGATCCCAGGAGCTGGGCGGACTCTGTCCTATAGACCCTAATTAGAGAAATTCCTTTGCAAGGTCTAAGACTTGAACCCGGGACCGCGAAGATGTGTCAATGGCATTGACTAGACTGTATGGTATCTTAAATAATTTAATATATATTATTGTTTTTTATTATTTAAATAGTATACGTATATATATATATATTAGGTGTGTAAATAAGTTCTCGCTTTTTTTTTATGAAAATGAACGCTTTATTATACAAAAATAGTTACACTCATATCATTCAAAGTATTGGCCATCACTAGCCACAACCTTCTCCCATCTATCGGCAGCATTCGGATCCCACGCTCGAAGAACCCCTGGTCTTTGGCCACGATCCAAGAATCGATCCAATTTTTGCATTCCTCGAAAGAAGAGAAGTGCTGGTCCTCAAGGCCATGGGCCATTGATCTAAACAGGTGGTAATCGGAAGGGGCAAGGTCTGGGGAATACGGCGGGTGGGAAAGGATCTCCTATTTCAGTATATATATTATATAAAAAATAATTTTATACTTTATATATACTACCTATGTATTATAGAAATTAATATTATTTCATATATTGAGATTATTAAAATCAATATAATTAAAAAATTAATGATAAATAATCAATTTTAAATATTTATATAATACTTAATTAAATTGGTTGAAGTAAATTAATAGAATTTACATTTTATTGTTCTAAAAAGGAGTGTGTAGTAATAAATTGGTGATAATAAATTTGTTTTATTCATAATTGGTTGATTATGGGTTATATTAAAGTTTTCTTTAGTATAGTAAGTATATTTCTTATAAATTAATAATAAAATTGAACCGAGATTTTTGAACTTTCACTACTCCTTTATTTTAATTGATGTTAATATTTTCTATAAATCTTTATAATAATCTTATTAAAAAAAATCAAAATTATCTCTTTATATTATTCTTAAAAATATGTTTATTAATATGAAACATCATATAGGTTTTTATATTTAGTTGGATAGTTTTGAATATGAAAGTATCAAGCTATGAAAAACGAGAGTAGGTCAACAAGTCAGTGACTTTTTGAATAACGCAGATTTTTTGATAAAAAAATTATTTTATTTTATAAAGTAATCTCCTTTGAGCTCTATACACTTCGTCTAACGTTTTCCAATTTTTTCCTCCCTTCCAAAAAATAAGATTTGTTGAGGACATCAAAATAGGTATTTGTTTGTGAAATAATTTATCGTTGGAGTAAAATATCTTTCCGCCGAGCTATTTCTTCAGATTTGGATACAAGAAATAGTCACTCGGGGCTAAATCCCGAGAATAGGGCGGATGAGGGAGCAATTGATATCCCAATTCATAGAAATTCACTTGTTTCCATTTTCTTCTCAAATCACTAGGTAGTCTGCTATTAATGGATGTCAAACAAAAACTATAAGACCCAACTGGTTCAAAAGGTGTCAGCTGATAGTTGCCTGCCCATAGGAGTAGTATTGCCATTTTCATTTAAGAGATGGGAGATTCAAAAAGTAACGGACTTATTGACCTACTCTCGTATATGTTATCTACATGTATTTTTAATATTACTTTTTATGATTAAAAACGAAACAAAATTAACATTCCCACATAAATTCTTATTCTTATAATATCTATATATATAAAAAAAGGTTTTTGTCTGCACATTGCTCAGAATTTAAAAATTTTTGCATATCTTCGCGTTTCATGACCTCTAGAATCCAAAAGTGACTTTAGAATTTTTCACGTCTGTCTGTCTGTCTGTCTGTCTGTCTGTCTGTCCGGAAAATTACTATTTTATAGACTCAGAATTGGCTGAACCGATTTCTTTGAAATTACATCACAATATTCTTATATACCTCTAGAGTAACATAGGCTATACATTTTATTAATATCTTATCAATAACCGCAGAAATTAATTTTTTAAAGTTTATATAATTCTCCGTGTTGTTCATTCAAGAGCAGCTCGCGGCTCACTGCCGGCCTAGCGGAATCATTTCAAACAATGAATTATCATAGCTATTCCCAATCAAAGAATTATTATAATATTTCACTTTATTTTAAATTCTAATATACAAATATCAATTCAATTAAATAATTTATTCTAAAAGTTCTCAATTTAATTAAAATATTTATTAGATCATATTTTTATCTTAAATTATTTTTTATTTAATTGAATATTTCTTCTTTTCTATAATATATATATAATAATATATAAATTTTATCATTGAATAATAAAAAAAAATATTATTTAACCTGAATTAAAATGACTGAATTATATTATCTTTGTTTTTTATTTTAATTTAATTACTCTATTATTAATTACTAAATATATATATATATTATATAAAAATTAAAATATGATGATATAAAGTTGTTTTAAATTTTTGACATTTTTAAATTGGGTATATTTTTTAAATTTATTAAAATGTCTTTTTTATTTATTATGTTTAAAAGATTCATTTTTATTATGTGATATTAATAAAAAATAACGATGCTCTGTGCAAGTCGAATTAAATAACAATTGCCAAACAAAGAATATAATATTTTTTTAAATTCTTATATTTAAATATCATTTCAATTAAATAATTTATTCTAAAAGGTCTCATTTTAATTAATTTAATAAAATATTTAAATCACCATTCAATTTTTTATTAATAGGCTTCTTTTTTTATTTTTAATTTTAATAAATTCTCTTTTTTTTGATATGATATTAATAAAAAATAATATTAAATTGTATATAAATATAAAAATTAGAGTATTTGAATTTTTTTAAATTTTAACACATGTAATCAATCATATGCATTAAGAATGGAAAATTTTTAAAATCAACTTGCTATTAAATTCAGAAAAAAAATACTGATATATAGAATATATAGACTATTCGAATATAATTTAAAACTCTTTCTCTCCTTCTATTTTAAATTAAAAAAAACGGAGTTTTAAGAAATTTAGATGCCATATACAACATGGGTGGGTAAATGAATTGGGCTGGAAGAGGAGGCAATTTATAATTTTCTTCTAATTCAGATTTAGGACAAATCGTACAACATTATATCAAATCTCGCTAAGAACATTCAATATTTTTGTACACAAATTATTCAGAGTATTGGCTAAGCGTATCACTCACAATCAGTTTAAATTGAAATTTATATAAATTAACAAAGTGAAAATTTTTATTTGTTTAAATTTTATTATAATGAATCAAAAAAAATTAAATATATAGATCACATGATTAAGAGAAGCAAAAAACTTGAGAAAAATAACTGTTGGATGGAGGTCGTACATGACAGAAACTGTAAGCGAAATCTTCATATTACAAAGAATAATTTTCAAATCCCCTAGCACCACAGAATTAGATAAGTTTCTTTTAAGGGAGGAAATTAACTAAAATCTAGAAAAATTAATAAATGAACTTAATAATAAAAAAAACAAATAAATCAATTAATTTAAATTAATACTATTAATGAATGTATATATTGGTCATTTATCTATAGTTTTATACCGTTAATTTTTATAAATTGTCTCAAGTCTCTATTTTTGCATTTTCCCAAGTTTCATTATAATTAAAAATATTCAATAATAATCTAGCAATGAAAATAAAATATCAAGATGTAATGATCAAGAAATATTATACTTTATTTCACTATAATAACATAGAAAATACTTAAGAACCATAGGCGGTGGAAATATTAGGAGATATCATTGCGGGTTAAGGCCAAATCGATCAACATTAATTAAGATATTTTCATTATGACAGATATTAGGAAAAAAACTGCGAATTCAATATTTCTGTTCACTAATTATTTTTAGACTTTAGTAAAACATACACATGACTCAATATAGATCAGCATAAACTTTTTCAAATTTTGATCTTCAAATTTGTCTTGAAGGTAGTAAAGAAAGAATAAGATGAAGAAATCAATTGTAAAATGTTAGGTTACCCAGACGACTTAAATATAATAGGAGATTAGGAAATTGCAATTGCAGATAGCGAGGAAAAATTAATGGAGGTTTGAAATTAATAGTGATAAGAAAAAATATTTAGTAACAAAGAGGAAGAGTATTGACATACAAAATCTTAAGATACAAAATGTAGAATTTGAATATGTAGAAAAATTGAATGTAATCACGAAGGATAATAATATTTGAGAAGAATTTAAATCGGGGTTGCAATCGGGAAACGCCTGTTATCTTGCAATAAAGAGGCTTATCTCTTCAAAATTATTATCAAAGGGAATATATAAAAAAATTATTTTGCCTGTTGCATTATATGGGTGGGAGGCATGGTCTATGACCCTGGGAGATGAGAGTAGATTCAGAGTGTTTGAGAATAGGATTCTTCCCTGCATTTATTGGCCAAAGAAAGATGAGGTCACCGGGGAATGGGGGAGACAGCATAACAAGAAATTGCATGGTCTCTCTGCATCTTCAGAAATAGTTAGGGTTATAAAAGGGAAAAAGCTGCGATAGGCAGGGCACGTGGCTAGAATGGGAGAGGAAAAAGATATTGGTGGGAAGACCGATTGGAAAACGTCCGCTTGGAAAACCAATGACGCGTAGGAAGGGACGTAAGAGAGATGGAACAAGGGCTCAGGATAGGGACACTTGGAGAAATGTGGTTGTTGCGGCTAAGAACTTTCGAGTATCTTTGAGCCACATAGGTAGATAGATATAATATATATAATTAATATAGTGATTAAATTAAAATATATTTTTTAAATAAGAACACAAAAAGAAATGAATGTTTTATGTAATATACTGATTGAAACAAAATGTATGAAAACCTTTTACTACTTTCAACCACCAAATACTATGTACCACTCGGGGGTACAGGGGGCGGAGCCCCCGTCTAGGTGTGAAGAGCGCCGAAGGCGCTCTGAGCAGCTAGTTTATAATAAGTGTAAAATTGACATTTTATTTTTAATTTATTTAAAATCTCGATTAACCTTTACATTAGCTTAAATTTCTATTTTTCTAATCTGATATTTAAATTTAACCATTTGATTGCATTTATAAACTACAGGGTGGCGCAAAAAGATGGGAACTTTTGAAGATAGAAAAAAAACATGGTACAATTTTTTAAAAAATTTATTCAGGGTGCTCAATGTACACTACAACATTGGAAATTAAAGAAACATTCAAGTTTTGAAGATAATATCGCGAAGTCCGTCTTGCTGGATGCATTAAGTCGATTTTGAAAATCTGCATTACCTGGTGCAAAGTGTCGAGTGGTATTGGTATCCTGTATAATCCTTGTTTTGAGTGCAGGTAGGGTTTTGGGACGTGTATTGTAGACTACACTCTTCAAGTAACCCCAGAAATAAAAATCGCACACTGATAAGTCGGGGGAACGAGGTGGCCAAGTAACTTCTGAGCGATATGTTACGATGCTTGAGATATTTTTTGTTGCAAGAATGCACAGTTTACCTGGTATTGACTTTGAAAACACTTGGTTTCAACAAGACGGGGCAACTGCACATACTGCAAAAGTATAAATGGCAGCGGTCAGGCGCCTGTTTGGTAACCATGTCATGTCCAGGTGCGGTGACATTGTTTGGCCACCTCGTTCCCCCGACTTATCAGTGTGCGATTTTTATTTATGGGGTTACTTGAAGAGTGTAGTCTACAATACACGTCTCAAAACCTTACCTGCACTCAAAACAAGGATTACAGAGGAGGTCGCAGCAATACCACTCGACACTTTGAACCAGGTAATGCAGAATTTTCAAAATCGACTTGCTGAATCCTTCCAGCAAGACGAACATCATCTTGGCGATATTATCTTCAAAACTTGAATGTTTCTTTAATTTCCAATGTAGTAGTGTACATTGAACACCCTGAATAAATTTTTAAAAAAATTGTTCCATGTTTTTTTTCTTTCTTCAAAAGTTCCCATCCTTTTGCGCCACCCTGTATTTTAGAAATAATTCAATTTTCAAAATAAACAAATTGATGTATAATGAATTATTATATAAAGATTAATATTTATTATTTCTATTGTAGTTCTTACATATATTTTTTATCGAAAAGGCATTTATATTTTGAAAACATCTAATTTTATCAAAATTCGTTAATAATTTTTATAGATATAAATTAATCGTTCTTCTCAATATTTCTCGATTTAATTTTCTTTGAAAATCATTAATCTTTAAAAATAAAATAACATTTCATAATAAATATAAATATAAATATCAAGATAGTATAAACTTTCCGAGATTTCCAATTGATTGAAAATCCATTCAATTTATTTACTTATTTAGATATATAAAATATACAAATCGATATAATAAAATAATTAATAACTTATAATAAGAAGTTTATTATAATACAGAAAAAATATATTTTTTCTCATTTACTTTTTTAATATTTTATAAATCATATGCATTACCACAACTCCACTGTCATATATAAATTATTTTTTGTCCTTATGTCAAATATTTTAAATTTTTTTAATATATAAATTATGAATTTATTCCAAAGTGATTCTATACTATCATAAAAATTGAAATTTATACAAACGAAATTACCACCATGGGATGATTTTGAAAGGAGTAAAGAAAAATTCAAAAATTTTGAAATATGAAGGTAAATAAATTAAAAATGAATATTGAAAATGGTAAATCAATACCATATGTGTCATCCATTAGTTTATTTTTTTTTAAATTGATTTTTATTCTCTTGTGAAAGTATAATCAATCGCCTCCCAAGTTGTGTTCATGCATGGAACGTTCCCTTCCAAGAAAGGATATACAATTTGTAATCACAGCCGGCGCTCTTTCCGGTTTGTTGATCAATGATCGATGGGATTGATTTAAAATATCTCTTATATTGTATATAATAATAATAATAATAATAAAATGATTAATAACAAAATATATTTCAATATTTTCAACCCCAGTGGGTTTTACTTGTCCTTTGGACCATTAATTTACCAGTCAATGTCACTTTTCCTTTCTCTTTTTCGCAAATAAATACCATCTCTACTGGAATGCTCCCACCCTCAGACTATATTTTTATCATCTTATTATTTTTATTATTATTATATTTTATTCACTTTCAAAAATAAACAAATGGGAAGATATTTGCATTTTATGATAATACTATTCACATATATTTTTTTATTTCAAAGCTATTTAAATTTTGCCACATATATTTTTTAATTATGATTAAAAAAAGTTGAAGTTTTTTTTTGTTTAATAAAATTTTATATATACAACTAAAACTAAACTTGAACAATAAACATTTACCATGTTTAATTGTTATATACGCATTTCTGTATTACACTATCATAAGAAGATTCCTTCTGATTTTATGACTGATGATGGTGTAATAACTGAAATGCTTCTAATACAAATAAATTAATATTTTTGAAGTTTCATTTAATATATATTAAAAAACGATAGATTGGTTATTTAGAAAAATTTAAATTCTGGTTTTCGTTAATTTTTTGTTAAAATCTTAGTATTTTTTAAAGTTTAAATGCCTTTTATATGGGAATATTTACGTTTTATTTTTTCTTTCTCTCTCTATATATACATACCTATTTACATACATTTGTGAATAATTCATAATAATAAAATAACTACAAAAAATAATAATATTGTTGTTTAAAAATATTCAATATTTATACTCATTAATATTTTTAAAGAACATGATGTAAAAAGTAATTATATTTTATTTTTCAAGTCGATTTTTTTTTTTTTTGGCTTGAATTCAAAAAAGGGTGTCTACGATTTTATGCCATAAATTATAATTTATTCTCTAATATATTGATTAGTATAATAAATGTAAATGCTTTTGTTCATTTTACTTTTCCATATATTGATAATTTATATTTCTTTTTTAATCAAAACAAATTTGTAATGTTTCGAGAATTATTAAATAAAACACAAATAAATAAATAAATATTTAACGTATTTTTTTAGTTTAATTTTTTTTTCGTTTTTTTGATTTAAGTAAATCAGTGATTCTCAAAGTGGGCGCCACCGCCCCCTTGTGGGTGCTGCAGCGATCCAGGGGCGGTGATGACCACAGGTGCATTTAGGGAAAATACTTATATATTATTTTTCTATTCTGAGATCAATAAATAGATATATAATTTCAATGTTTCTAATTTACACCTTTATTTATAATATTTATATAGGTATTTCTTTCTGTTAAATTGTTTTTGAAATTAAAAAAAGTTAATTTCCAGAAATGGGGCGCTTCGCCCAATAGTTTTGGATACCACTGAACTAAATGATCTAAATATGATTTCCAAAGTGGGCGCTACCGCTCCCTCGAGGGGTTATGAAAACCAAAATTCCAAATTTTGTTTTGATTAAAAAAAATACAAATATATAAAAAAATTGTATTATCTTACTATTCAATTAATAGTTTCATCATTTAAAACATCATTGTTTCTAAGTTACAACTTTCTTTAGTATACAGGTAGATAATATCTTTCTGCTTAAATGGTATTTAAATTAAAATAAAACTTAATTTCCAGAAGGACAATTTTAAAAAGGGAGGAAAATCAAATAAGTTTTGGAACAACTGAAAGAGTTTCTGAATATAAAAAATTTATTATTATATTTTATTTATCTCTTTCTAAATATATATATATATATATATATATACAAACATATGTACAAAGAGAGAGAGAGAAAGATGTATCTAGAATTAAAATATATAGAATTTAGTAAACCCCAGATTTATTTATTTAAAAAAAATAATAAAAGTTAATTCAGTTAAATAGTAATTTCCTGAAATGTAAATATAAAATATAAACTGCATGGAAAATCATAAAATAAATTTAATTTAATTTATATATATATATATATTTACGCCTATATTTACATTTATTTATTTTATTTATTTTCATATTACCTAAGGGAAAGAGCTGTCCATGACAACATTAATATTATTCATGTTTGAGGTAGAGAGGGGAGCAGGTGAGTTGCCTTTCTCTCTCTCTTTCTCTCCTGCCCGTTGATGCCTCTCTGATGCTTGTTTACCCGATGAGACACCTCCATACATTCATATACTTAATAAATATAACGTCCCAATTGTTTGTTCTTGCGAGGAGATGCAGCCGAAATAGTTTGCACAACATTTGATCCATGGTGTTATCTTTTTCACTCGCTTTTTCAACTCAATCCTTGGATAAATATAAAATCAACTAATGAATATATAATGTTTTCAGTCATATATTCATTTAAATATATACACATACATCTCTTCTCTCCCCCACATAAATTAGATATCTCGTAAAATGAGATAAAATTATAATTTAAACTCTTTGGAAGTTAAAAAAATATAAGACCGTTTGGTTATTTATTTGAACATTTCATTGAGAATAGAAGAATATTTATTTATTTTTATGTATATAATAGAAATGTTGACGTAGAAATGATTTAAAATAAAAAGTAATGCTTAAATTATTTTTCTTTTTTTAATACAATGATAGTTTTTTCTTTTTGTTTGTTTATTTGTCAATGGAAATTTATTTTTATACGCATTTAATTAACTTCACTTTTCTGTGTCTATAATATTAAAAATTTGTAATTGGATTATAATCCACTCGTAGTTGAGCGATTTCGCCCAAATTTGAAACGTATATGGAAAGTTGATGACACTGCAATAATCAAAAAAAATATTTTGAATTTTTCAAAAATTTAAATGATTGATGTTAATACAATGTTATATTTATATTTACAATTTTTTTTATATTTTATATTATCTATACATTTTCTATACAACGTGCTTGTGTTCTGTGATTCCGAAAAGAACTCAGTACCGCATAGTACACGGCAGTATGCCGATGGCTTAATAAGCCACTTGCAATATCAATGTCATCTAGAAAAGGCCTATAAACTTCGCGAAGAATCTAGTATATATTCGAAAATAACAGATTCAAATAGTAGCCAATAGTGCAATGTTTTACATCTGGCAAGCAACAATAAAATATTTTAAAAAAATATAAAAATAACTAAAAACTTGAAAATAAATTAATAAAAAAAAAACTTTTTAATATATGTACACGCTTTTTAATCAAAAATGCCCTAAATAATAGAAAATAAAATATTATTTAAACCTTGAATATTATCCTTTACATATGCCCAACAAACGTGGGCGCATATAATAATATTAAATTCTTTACCTACTAAAGGGTGTTTGTTTCGAGGTATAGAACTTTAAGTTGGCATTACTGTTCACCGATTTAACAGCTGTCAAGTGATTTATTCTCAGTTTGTTTTGGCAATTCATCATGAATAGATTCACGCCTGAACAACGCTTGCAAATAGTGCAATTTTATTTTGAAAATAATGGTTCTGTGCGGAATACGTATCGTGCACTACGACCATTTTATCGTCGACAAAATCGTCCATCAGAGCAGTTAATTCGATTAACCATGGAACGTTTTCGCACCACGTTTACTCTCATTCCCAGAGACGCCGTATGGTGCGTACAGAAGAAGCTATTGCTACTGTAGAGCGTAGCATTGAGGAAGACCCGAATAGTCAATTGTGATCGGTATAGAACCATGATTACTAACTTTTTCATTCCTGAATTGAACAACCATGATGTCCAGGAGTTGTTGTTCCAACAAGACGGCGCAACATGTCACACAGCTCGTGCCACAATCGATTTATTCAAAGACACGTTTGGTGACCTCCTAATTTCACGTTTTGGACCTGTGAATTGGCCTCCAAGATCTTGTGATTTAACATCGCTAGACTACTTTCTGTGGGGCTATGTAAAGTCATTGGTCTATGCGGATAAGCCAGAAACGCTTGACCATTTGGAAGACAACATTCGCCATGTTATTGCCGATATACGGCCACAAATGTTGGAAAAATTGGACGTCCAGATTGGACTACATCCGAGCCAGCCGTGGCGGTCATATGCCAGAAATCATATATAAAATGTAATGCCACAAGATTATCTTTCTTATAAATAAAATTCATGTTAATCGAATAATCCATCGTTATTTTATTGCAATTTAAAGTTCATACCTCTAAAAGAAACATCCTTTATTTATGTACATATGCGCCCACGCTTTTTTGTTGGGGATATGTAAAGGATACTATTCAAAGTTTAATTAATATTTTATTTTCTATTTTTTAGGGCATTTTTAATTAAAAAGTGTGTATATTAAAAAGTTTATTTTATTAATTTATATATTTATTTAAGTAATTTCTCGTACAAGTTCCGTTCAAAAAATAAGACCGAAGAAAAATATAATAGTTAATAAATATATATGTGTATATCCTATGAACTATTCTCGGAAGAAAAACTACACCTAAATCGTTACCATTGATGCATAAATAATTTTTTTTTTTAAATTTGAATTATTTAAACAATCACGTAGCAAAAAAAAACCTCACTCTTGTGAGATTCTCTGGGGAGAACTTTCAACATGTAAAACAGTTTTTAGCATAAAATATAGATTGAAAAATAAACACACATATTACAATTTAATATTCTTATTTCTCTTCCATAAATGTATCTAATCATTCTATTCATTTCTTAATTCAACATAAAACAACAATTTCTTATTATTTCTAAATGTAAGTAATTTTGATTTCATCTATTATTTATAATTGAATCAAATTTAAAATATTATAATATTTCAGAATGTAAACCTTCATTCACCGCACTTTTTTCCATCATCTCTCTATTTTCTTTATTTTTTTTTTTTTTTCATTTATTTTCTGTTCATTTCCCTTCCGAAGTAAATCACAAGTTGTTTTCACGTGAAATTAAAGATGGAATCTGAAACTCTCATACTCTCCATATCCCAGCCCCTTATCCCTTCCCTCACTCACTTACTCACAACCTCCCTTCCTTTTTGAAGAAGCTTATTTGATTAAATCTGCAAGTTAAACTTTTTTTTTTTTTTTTTAAGAAATATTTGCGGTTGGGGATGTTTTTACTGTTCACCCTTCACTCTTTCACCCACTTCCACCTTCCTACACACCCGCAGGGGATCTTGTTAAAAATATTTTATATATTTTTCCTTTAAGTTCTTTTAAAGATACGGTTTCGTTCTAATTATATTTTGAAAATGTGTTCTCTCGCTTTCTATCTATCTCACCCCAGTGAAAGAATTTTAATTTTATTTAATAAAGAAATAGGTATTATTTAAATAAAATTAAATTGATTAGCTTTTAAGAAGTTTATATCAGATAAACAAGAATTGGAAAAAGAAGAACATTTGAGTTTTGTTTGTTTTTTTTTTTGTTAGTAAAAGAGTGGGTGCATAGGGAAAGAATCTACCAGAAGTGCATTAAAGAGAAAACACGCCCAACGATATTTCTTTAAAAGCCCGATCATAAAAAATCGATGAATTAGATAAGAAAAGAGTCAGTTATTTTCAATTGAATAGAATAATTGATGAAATCTAACCAAATCGAACATAAAAAAATCTGGAGTGTTTTCATTCGACTATTTAGATTGGATTAATTAATATATATTATATATTTAAATTTAATTATATTTAAATTATAAATTAAAATTAATAAATAAAATTTATTAAACCAGCGCGTGTTTGGATCTTTGTTAATGGCACCACGTCACGTGCTGGCGCGTGATTGGCAGTCAACGTGTTAAAAAATTAATTCCTTTACTTTCAGTTATTCAATCAAGCTGAAATTCTATATATATCAGTTTTATACAATTTATAATCATGTGAAAAACTATCAAATATATATCTTTATTTTTACGGTCAGTTTAGAGGAACAAAAAATGAAAAAGTGGTAAGATGAGCTATATTTCTCAAAAGTTTATAGAAAACTACGAATTTTGAATAATCCCCGTATACCAAATTTAATTATTCTAGCTCAAACCGTTGTCTTGTTTACATACACACATAGACAATTTTCTCAACCTTAGTGAAAATGACTCAGGGTCTTCAAAACGTATAAAAACATCAAAATCTCGACATCAAAAATTTTCGTGATCCCAATACAATCTCTAGCGAGATAGTAAAAACATCCTATTCTTTTTTTTTCTTATAATTAATAGCATCTTTAGACCGATATGGATTTAATTGATAAAGTTCATGTCCACCAAACATGAAAAATTAAATCCACATTCAATAATTTAATATATAAGTATAAAATAATATAATATTCTAAATATATGCAAATTTTTACTAAAATGGGTATAGATTCCAAATGGTTAATAAAATTAAAATAGAAAAAAATAATAATTAATTTATCCATATTTTTAATTAAGTTATGTTAATTACTTTTAAAACAAATAATAAATAATCTTTTATAAAATGTTTTTACAATATTTGTGATTAAATATTATTTGAGTTAAATACCACAGAGAATTTCATCGAAAATTAAATTCCACGATGAATTAGCAGCACCATGAGTAGAAGCTGAGGCAAAATATACCCTCTCGGTCTGTAGGTGGGGTGATGAAGGGTGGATTGTAATGAGATTTTGCTTGAAAAATCCAACGTCTTCTCTATCGACCCGAATTTCTCTTCGTCACACCATTTATATACATAATAGAGCTTAAATATTAGTTTGAAGGAACCATTTTCAATGAAAATCAACTAATCTGGAAATGACAAAATGAGAAGAAACTCCTTTTCAATGGTTTCCAATGAAGATGGAGAATCAGATAGAGAAAACGGAAATTATTAGATTCATTTTAAATTAATTTTCATTATAACTAGAGAGATAGTAGAAATATCCAATTTCTCTCCTTTCAGAATTAAACTGAACAAAATAATTTCTTATACGAGACAAATTGAAGAAATATTCTACCCTTCTTTCTAAGACATTCACCTTACTAGAAAGATTTTTTTTCATTGTGCATTTTATTATTCATTTATATTTTTTTCATAATAAATGGAATTTTTTTAAAAAAAACAACAGATATTAGTAATATTATATTATTAAATAAATCATTATATATTTATTTTATTTGTAAAAAAATTTAAACAGAAAGATTTAAATAATTAAATTCAATTGTTTTCTATTTTTTGTATTTTGTTATTTTTTTCATTTTAATTTACTTTTTACAGATGTAAATGGTTTAAATAATAATAAAATAAAATATTTTTTTTTCAATATTTCTAACTTTTAAGAATCTCAAATTCAAAATTAATAATAAGATATTTTTTTTTAGTTTTCAATTCAATTGAATTTCATTATTTTCACTTATATCCTTATACATAATAATTGATCTGAACTTTTTTAAGGATATCTAGAAATGTTTTTTTTAATCAATTATCCAATAGAATAGAGAAAAATAACATCAATTTTAATTAAATTACATATAATTATTGTAATCACCTTATTTGATTGAATGAGGAGGAGGGGAAATATATCAAATTATTTTGAAAATAATTATAAGCGAGGAGTACTAAAAGGTCGAAGATACAAAACTCATCAAGTTTAAGAAAAAATTTATAAAATATTTAATATATGTATATGTACTTAAATAAAAATAAAATTCACAGTTCGTAAGTAAAGGAAAATTTGACCATTCCACATCATATGAATAGCGTCTATCTGGTCGGTTGTCGCCTAAGATGATAAAGGTGTTCTATGATCAGTAGAACGTGTCCTCTCAACCTTAATCTGGATTTTCTTGATCGAAGCCACTACTTTTTATCGCATATTTATTATTATTATTAATAAAAAAATTTTTATCATTATTTAAGTATAAATATCTTAAACAGTTTGAATGACTGTTTTGTTGTTTATATCTCAGAGGCATCTACTTTTTTCTCTTTGATGTTAAGTTATATTTTGACATTTTCATTTAATTTATCCAACTTGAATTTTTTTCTTTGTAAATATATTATGGAATAATATATTAACTTGATATTTTAAAAATCAGTTAATATTGAACACTTATTATATACTATATTATTTAATATATAATAATATTTCAAATATATATACTAAATATTAATAATAAAATTTATATTGTAATCTTCAAATTTACTCCTCTTTTAAAATATTTAAAAAAAAAATATTTAATTATTCAAATGTTTCTTCTTTTTGAGAAAAGTTTCAAAGTTACTTCCCTTAGGTCATATATTTAATTTTGTGAGAACATTTTCTTTTATTTTCTTTTATTAAAAATTACCTTTCTTTATAATTATTAACAATACTTATATATTTGTAACCTGAAAGTATACTTATTATAAGTATATTGATTAATTTAAAAATTGATCTTATTATTAGAAATTTATTAAATTTAGGCAAATAAATTTTCAATTTAGATTAAATATATGTGTTCTAGTTTAAAAGATACTAACTTTTGACTGACTTTATAGCTATCAGAGAAACGAGATTTGATTTTCTTGTAGGATATAAAATTTACATTGATAAATTTAAAAAAAGATAATATATTTATAAAGAATTTAATTTAAGTAAACATTTAAGGATAAATAAAAATTTTTGAAAAATAAAATAAAATTTTAGAAATTTTATAAGAATTGTTTGGACTTCATTCCAATTAAAAATTACATTTAATTTTAATTTCTGCCCGTGTTTTCATGAAAATCCCTTGTGCAAGTTAACGAAATAAGAGAATAGCTCTAGCACGATTCAAACTACAAACTTTTTCTGAAACGTGGTTTAATTTTTTATTTTTTATTTTTTTTTTTTTTTAGCAAACTTAATTTTAAAAGTTTCTACCAAATCAATAGAAGATGAAAGTTTCAACGAAACCAAACTCCGTGTCAGAAATGTTAAGAAATCCTAGAAGGAAGTCTATTGGACGGAGGTGGGGGGGGGGGGGTTGTTAGGGGATTGAAAGAAACCTGTAACGGAGAATTAAAAAGATAAGAATATCCAGTATAATTTGTGGAAAATGAAAGAGAATTTTTTTTTATTTTTATGTTTAAAAGTTTTAATTATTTATTTATATATTCTTATTTTTTACCCATTCAAGGAATCATTTTGCGGTATTTTAACGGAAAAAAAATAAAATAAAAACTTCATTGTATATTAAGAAATCAACATGGATTATTCAGAAAGTAAGGGTTTGAAGTTAACTCAAGGTATGGAAAGCAGGATCAAAAGGGAAGAATCTTACATCCATAGATTTAGATTATGTGGTAGGAGGAATTCTTTGAAAGAAATTGATATGCATTCCAAGTAAGAAGAGGATCTTCTCGATCTTCTTTTAAAGTGTAAAAACTTATTTTAAAAAACTAAATAAAAAATTATCAAACAATATATATTTGGAATATTTTTATTTCAAGAATATGAATTTATTAAATTACTATAATAATTAACTATTAAATAACATTTGATTTATTTTCAAAAAAAGGTTTAATTATAAGAGAAATTTTAATTTTTAGACTAGATTAAATATTTAAGACCATCTATATATGAATTGAGTCATTTAAGTTTTGCATTTCTCTGCATGTAGGTTAAAGTTAAATGTGTTTTTTTTTAATAGTTTTTTTTTTTTGATGTTAATATAATAATATATCCTGTAGAAATGGCGAGAACATCGTAAACTTTGCCAAGTAGGCAAAAACATATTTCATTCTAAAAACGAATGTAGACACGTGTAAACCAAACTTCTGATTAGTTTGAAAAAAAATGAGTGAATGTAAGAGAACACAGAAAGAGGAGTGAGAACCTGGGAAAAACTTTTTTTTACAACTTCTTAGTTGTGTAATTTACTATATTAGATCATTTCTCATCCAAAGTTATCTTGAACCATTATATATATTATACGTATATATATCTACACATATCCACACGAATCATAAGTACTCTGGAAAATATATATATACAGAAATAAATTAAAAAAAGTGAAAATTCAAAATAATTTTTTAACTTAACATTTTTTAAATGAAAACAGTTTCATTTCTATAACAGAAAGAGATAAATTATCTTTTCAACACTATAATTGATTTTCTCACAATTTTTATTTTTTAATTACTACTTTTGCTGTCAAATATTCAATCTAATAGGTTGTTCTATAAGTTCGCGGAACGGAAATTAAGAAATCAATTTTTATTTGTAAAAATGACTTTATTTTTCAGCGTAATTTCCCTCAACTTCCATACACTTATTCCAACGGTCTTTTAATTTATATATTCCTTGACTGTAGTGGTTTTCCAGCAGCTCTGCAAAATATCCCTCCAGGTAGCTATTATCTCTTTGAAGAAAATCGTTTTCCACGGAGATATTGTTTGAGGTGCGGGAAGAGCCAGAAGTCGGAAGGAGCTAAATCTGGCGAATAGGCTGGATGTTTCAACAATTCGTACTTCAATTTAGTTATTTTAACCGCACCCATTTTGCACATAGTTTTTTGAAACCCAAATGAACACTCAAAATATTGCTCACTGTGCCCAATGAAATGCCTAAAGCCTCTGTTAAATAATCTCTTTCATTTAATCGACGGTCTTCCAATACCATATCTTGTATTTTTCCGATAATATTGACGAATTGAACAACCTAGATATCTGTTTTGTAGGTGCATTAGGTATATATATATATATTCATATATTTATTATTCGTCCTAAAATGCACGGACTAGGTCATAATGTCAACCAAGACAATTGTCCAGAGAATATATTTTGTCGAAATCAGAGTTTTTTGCCTTTAAATTTATATAACATAATATCGTATCATCAAATGTAAATGAAAAAATAAATAAATAGGTTGAAAGGATGGAAATGTGATAAAAGCTTTTGCTAATAATCATTCTTTTTTGTAAACATTCAAATGAAAAAAAAAGAATGTTTCTTTTTAAATAAAAGAAATCCTTTAATTCTATATAAATACAAATAATGGAATATTGAAAAAAATAAACAAAACAAAAAAAATTCAAATGTTCTTGATAGATTGATATTCAAAAAATAAAAAATAAAATAAGAGGAGGTGCGAAATAGAGATGAAAATATAAATGATAAATTTATCTTTCTATTATTGCCAAAGAAATAACTTTTTTCATTGATCATTGATTTAATTTATTAATTTAAATTTTCTGGTTTCCACCAGAAGATTTTTATTTGTGTTTTCTTTTTATTGAAAGAAAAAAATACAAGATTAGAAATTATGCAACTTACATTGTGAGTGAATTATGTGAAATAATAATATATGCTGACTATTCAAATATTACAAAAAAAATGACAAATCTTTGTGATAAAATACAAATATTAGAACTCCAAAAAAAAACACCCTCCGATTATAGAGTAAACATTTCATTTTTATCTTTATATAAGTATATACATACACATATCTCTATATATATGAACTACGCCTTTATTTCCACAATTTATAACCCTCTATAAAATGCTAATGTGAATATTTGTTCATGTTCCTTTCCCTATACCTGCTCCTTATCAATTCATAAATGCATAAACACAAAGTACAAATATACTTCAGATCCTTTATACATATACGAATTTCTGATCTAACAAAGTATGAAATAAATTTTTAATTGAAATCATTCATTCTAATATCCCTTATAAACATATATATATATATATATATATATATATATATGTTTGTTGATTTATCTTTTTAAGGAGATGATAAAAAATGCATTAACTGAATTATCCTTTCAAATTAAGTACATTTTATTAATAAACAGTGAAAATATTTTATAAAAAATATAAAAAATTTAATCAATATTAAATACTTAGGAGATTAAAATTTTAGTTAAAATTATTAATTCGTTAATATTTTAATCCTTTCATATGTCTAAAATTAAATATCTGTTCATTTATAAAAATAATAAAAAAAAAATATTTTAACAATATTAATCCTATATTGACACATTACATCAATCGAAATAAATAAATAAATAAATATATATATATATATATATATATATTTGACAGGCAACTAATTACTTACCTTCAATTAAAATAGAAAGATATATTAATTAATGATATTAATCAAAAGCAAATATTGTTTATATTTTGTGAGCTATCAAAATAGGGAGAATCGGAAAATGTATTTTATTTTATAAAATATATCCATTTGGACCAACGAATTAGCGGGGTATTGGATAATAGTGGGGAGGGATAAATAATAATAATTTGTCCCATTTAATCATTTTATATAATATAATATGATATAAATGTAATCAAAGTTAGAAAGAGATAGAGAGAAATTAAATCGGATGCATTTTAATACTATAATCCTCTTACCATATTTATATGGAATTAGATACAATAAACATTAATAATGACCTTTTTTGTGGGTGTGTGCGTGTGTATTTGTTAATAGAATAATTTTGATAGGTTAATTAATTTTATTTAGATTTTTATTAAAAAAATAGCAAAAAGATAGTACAATAAAAAGAACGATTTATCCATATGATACTAGTACAATATTATTTTAACGATATATAATCACTATATATTCTTTTTCATTTTCTCATTAAATTATCGAATTTAGTATTTTATATATATATCTGAAAATAAGGTATTAAATTATAGATGATTAATAAACATGAATGTGATAAATAAATCAATCAATCAATCAAATACGGATATGAGAAAATATTTTGAAATATAGTAGTAAGCATATAATATATGTTATATAAATATTATTATATATATTTGTTTATTTCACTTTGAGATATTAAGAAATATACATTCTCCATGCTATGTAGAAGTTGTTGAAAGACAGTAAACAAAGTGTCAACTAGCTATCGCTTCATATCCCTCAGAACGATATCTCCTTTGCTGACATGGACTTCCTGACCAGTTACCCTATAACCCAGACTTTGCTCCTTCAGACTTCTTTCTCCGCTTCTGACTAAAAAGACTAATGCAATGTAATTTAATGTAATGTGCTTAGTAAAGATTATTCATGAGATTACTTCTAGGAAGTTGAAGATAATTACAATTTGTGGGGGGTCTGCAGTCAAAAAAATATGTATATTAATTTAAACCACTAATGTCTTATCTAATTTATTTTTAATAAATATTTTTTGATTATTTATTATTTTTTTAATGATTTTATAAATACAAAAGTAATAATTAATTAAAATCGACAAATACATGTTCCTAACTGCTGGATAATCTAGTATTATTATTTAATGTTCTTTGGACACCTCAATGTGTTGGATTATATGAAGAAATATTTCATGCTCATTTCAACTTATAATAGCATTATTCAATTAAAGTCGAAGTATAATCTATTGTGAAAGTTTTTCTATCCCATTTAGTGATTTCCCTCTCCTTTTTCATCTATAAATTTATAAAATAAATTCTCCTTTTTTATAAATTAATAAAAATATAATTGTTTGTTCGTCCCATCAAAATTTCCAATAATGCCATCAATGACATGTCTGCGATCCCTGACTCATTTGAATCCGATTATAAGCTGAGTCAGGGAAGCCCCTTACAGGGGATGTAACTATTTGAAGAATGATTAAGAAAAATATCAGAGGACAGCCGATTTCGATCCTATTTCCAATTAAGATACAAAATTAATTGAATTTTCGATTAGATGTCCAGGTACTAAATCCAAAGACTTTATCAGACGTTGATTGATATAGTAATTAATCAAACGAACATATCACCAAATTCACAAAATGAATTAGACTCATCGAATGTTACTTGGCCATTTACAGAAAGTAACAACCTGATAACAATCGAGTTCTGTTAATTAGTTCACGCAAAAGTAGACTAAACAAGTGACTGATTGGTGGAAATTTAAAATTCCAAATCGAAAATGGTGAAAAATGAATGTACCATATATTTATCTAAATCTAGATAATTTTTTAACTGACTCTATACTTTTTTGAGTTAATTGGAAAAAAAAATTGAAAATTAGGTAAAGATTAAAAAAATAATGAAGTGAGTTGACCTGATTGATTACTTTATTTGAATATTTAACAACTATTGATTTAAAAAATTAAATATGAATACCAATTTTATCGATAAATAATTATGAAATTTGTTTAGCTCTTATTAAAATTTAAAGTACTGGTAAGGTACTAAATTTTTATTTGACTCACCAGTTAAGACATCACTAATTTTAAATACTTGATATTCTTAATCTATAATAATAATTTCCATCGTATGTATGTATGTATGTGATGTCTGTAATATTATGAAGTTAGTTACAAATTCAGTTTAAACTTAAATTGCAAACACCGTTTGCAACGGGTTCGTTTAGTACTTAATATAACTGTTTTATTTATCTATCTCTCTGTGGCTCTTTGGAGCTCGAAAGTTCTTGGCCGCGGCAACCACGCTCTAACTCTGTATATGTACCTATTTATTAAATTTTAAATTGTGGATATAAATAATAATAAAATTGTATCATTTAAATTTTAGTCATAAATTTAAATATAAGAAGCTTTAGAAGATAAATGATTATGTACATTGAATGTGATTTAAAAGAGAAAAGGTCAAGATCAAATTGAATCTACGATTTTATTGTCGGAGTTAATAACTCATGAGATGAACGTTCATGTTTCTTCTTCTATTCTGAATCCACGAAGAGATGAAAATCCTACAATCAACGACCGAAGAAACAGTTTACTATTGTTTTGATGTCTGTTTTTTCACCAAAAAGACAGTAAAAACCCTTTCAAATCAGACGTTAGAAAGTAAAAGAATAAGAGGAAAAGAATGGTCGGATGAAACAAGTAAAAAAGTAAAATCTAACAGAGAGAATTTAATTCACGAGATTAATTTGTAGAATTAATGTCAGTGATAAAGTGATGAGAATATCCCTGAAAATTTATTATGTTCAACCGGACCAAGTAGTAAAGATCGTAGACGGATTACTAAAATAGATTGCCATTTTATGGATTTATACAAATCAAGTAGAGCGTTAATTAATTATGTAGATTTACAATTGAAAAGACCAAAGGTGTGTTTGGTGGGGTAATCATTAAATGACCTGTTCATTTAGATCTTGGATTGATCTTTTTATTGTTCTATAAATATTTTGGTGCTAATCAAGATTTAAAATATCCATTAGGTTTATATTTATATATTTATAATTTTTATAATTCTAAATAACTACTTTGTAAAATAATTCTACTTTTTGTACTATAAGATTAGAATTTTTATTTATTATAAATAATATTAATTTTAAATTTATAAATGGGGTGGGGTATTAAATCATTTGATACAATTTGAACCTCCTATTGAAATTATAATTCTCAATATTATATTTACCGAAAAAATAATTGATATCAATTTAAATAATACAATTTAAAATTTTATCTTCCAAAACCATACGTTTTTTTTCCCCTCAATTCAATATTTTACTTATAATAATTCAAATATTTTATTCAAATTTCAATATTTTTTTAAAATTAACAAATATGTTGATTAGATAGATATATTCGCAAGAAATCGCTTAATTTTTCTAAAAATATAGTAAATAATTTTTCTTTATAAATTAATTAAAAAATTAGTCCTTAATTAAACTTATAACAGTCATATTATAGAAATATTAATTGCCTTATCTCCACGTAATAACTATTTTTTATGATCACATGTGCGGAATTTGATCAAGATAGCGTCAATTGTCTTTTACAGTATATGTCAGCCCTAATTGCACCAAAGGAATATACTTCTATGAGAAATTATATGATATAAATATATAAATATAAAACAAATCTCTATAAAAATTTATATTTATTAAATCATTAAAAAGAAAAATGTTTTAGCTTGTCTGAAGTCGGCTAACTAAATAAAAAAATATCGAGACAATTTTTTTTTTTTTTATCCATAAAACTCTTATAAATAATTTTAATATATTTGTTTATTTTAAACTTAAACAATATACGAGTATATCCATGATTTATGGAAAATATTAATGAATAGAACCATGAAAAAAACAAACACATTCAAACACCATTCATTCATTTAATACTGTTTTTATTATTATTGTCTTCCATCCGTCATTTTTTGGTTTATATATATACCAATATAAATATATATTATATTTTGTAAAGAATTATAAACAAGTACTAAAGGATTATATTGAAAAATATTCTGAAATTTTTTTTTTTCTTTTATAAATCTATTCATTTGAAATCTATGTGTTGATTTAATATGCATATTTATATATAAATAGAATATAATCTAAAATTAGAATTAATATTTAGATAAAAATTATATTTATATAACATAAAATATGCAAGTTGGATATTTGTAATAAAATCCAAAAATGAAAGTCTTTTATAGATTTATAATAAATAAAATATTTAATTACTCTTATTTATTTTTGGCATCAACAAATTAGTCGAGAGTTGGGAGGAGGTGGTAAACAGTAACATCAAATACATAATTGATTAATTTATTGTTATAATTATTGTTCTTTGTTTAAATAAAGCTCTTTAAAAAAAACGCACGAACTTATTCCTCAACCGAATATAATTTTTACAAGTAATACCTATGCTGATAAAAGTCAGTCATATATTAAATTCTTCTTCTAAAAAAAATTATTATATCTACAAAATTTATTACTAAAATATTTTAACATTTTTATAGCCTATATAAATAAATAAATCTAATATTAAAGCGATAATTCAATTATCAGAAATTAACTCTTTCTGAGAATTGAATCATTTGAAGAAATTCTATTAAGGGTAGATGACATTAAGATAAAACCTCAAAAAAAAAAGATTTTTAATTAAAATATGATTGACAAAAATCTTATATAAAATATTAGATCGTAGTTATCTAAAAAAAAATTAATTTCATCTACGATTTTGAAATTCTCTTTTAATCTCTAACTAAAATAACTTTTCAATTTTATATAATCCATGTGATTACATTCAACCCCCAACAATCAATTGATTCGTGCGATATGAAAAATAGAATTTCATTTGGTTGCACACGAGGGGAATGACTGGCGGATGGCTGATTGGTCATGTAATTTGAATCGTGAATGTCAGTCAAATAGGACGACGCTATCAGATCAGATCCTAATGCATGAAGGGCAGAAAAACGTAGGATGAAACAGGAAAAGGTAACGAGTGCCTGGTATTTTAGCACACAACGAAAGGGAAATAAGAAAAAAATTAAACCCA
The DNA here is from genome assembly GCA_963082975.1 of Labia minor. NCBI lineage: Eukaryota > Metazoa > Arthropoda > Insecta > Dermaptera > Spongiphoridae > Labia > Labia minor. Next base: position 42,172,467 of record OY720345.1, read on the forward strand.
AAAGCAAGTGCAACGAACCCTTCACATTGAGCTATAAATAAGTAACGATTAATATCTAATGGAATTAGTTTTTGCTTAAAAATAAACTACGTAACTATATTTACATGCAATATTGATTTTATAATGAAAATTTAATTTACCTTTTATTTATTTATATAATAAAATAAACATTTATGAGACTCTTGGCTATTTATTGTTCAAAAAGGGTTGGAAATGATGATATTTAACATCTCAATTGAAATACATATTTAAGAATAGCACATGTGAATGAACTTGAGGTCGATGGTACAAACCAAACCAACATCAAAATAATTAAATAGTAAAATAATAGGAACAAATAATTAAATTCAAAAAGTCTCAAATGGCAGAAATGGGCTTAGATCCCAAATTCTTTAAAAAAATGATGTGAAATGTAAAAAATAAATAAAACAATCTATAAATGAAAAAAAAATCTGGAGTGTCTCCAGTCGACTATCTCGTAAATTTGAATTGGATTAATTAACACATATATTATAATTAAATTAAATTTAATTAATTATAAATTAAAATTAATAAATATACATATATTAAACCAGCGCGTTTCTGGCTCTTTGTTGATGGCACCACGTCACGTGCTGGCGCGGGATTTGCAGTCGTGTTAAAAAATTAATTCCGGTACTTTCAGGGATTCAATCAAGCTGAAATTCTATAATTAGCAGTTTTATACAATATTTAATCAGATCAGGTAGTCACAGATTTTGTTAATAATTTATTGTAATATTTATCCTACATTAAATAAATATATTACAAAGGACATTACTCTTTTTATCTAGATGTGTAAATTTCCTATTTAAAAATTGTGGAATTTTCAGTTAAATGAAATAATTATTTATTTGGAGAAAAAACCAACGTTACGCAATAATAGCAATAATATGAAAAAATAAAAATTTATTGATGAAATGTCAGTTTTACCTCTAAATAAATAATGTTTCACTTAACTTAAAATTTCACAATTTTTTTCATTATAATAATTCCTTATAAATAAAAATAAATTTAAAAAACGAACCAAGCCCCCCAACCGCATTTTCGTAAATTAGTTATTCTTATCATAGCCAGGAGGCGCTAAATATGGTTTCAAAAGTTAACATGGTCGTGTCAAGTCTGTTATATGGACTGTGGTTTAAATAATGCACCAAAAGTTGTATTTTGAAACTAAATCGTTGCCACAGACTAAAATTTTCGTGATCGCAATACTATCTTTGGCGAGATCGTAAAAATAATAATAAAATTGAAAAAGAAAGTGCTTAAAAACACTAGGTTATATGTTTCAAGATAACATAACTGTCGAAATGAATAGTTGAATGAAAAAAATTATCTTGAAACAAATCCGCGTGTTTTTAATCACTTTCCTTTGCTCTTTTAATTTTTTTTTATTAATTTTCTTTTCCATTTATAGTTGAAAATTATTATAAAAGAATTGAATTCAGATAGAATTTAGAACAAAATAAATTGTTTCGAGAGTTGCCATTCTAATCTTTAAATATAAATAAAACAATCCCTAACAATTATTTATTTCGGTAAGAATATGTTTGAATATCAAATATCCATATAAACTACTCCACAATCAAATATTTTATATATTATCGGGGCCCCGAGCCTCGGCTCGGTAATTAAGTTAAAAACAATGATTCATTATTATTGGGTTTGGCTGATAATATTAATACCAGATTCATCGAATCCCCATTCAAATAATAACATATAAACAGAAAAGTAGACCTGTTGATATAAAAATATATACCTGGGATACCGAGCTATCGCTCGACCCTTTAACAAATTTATACAATTTGAAATTTATGAATATAATCAAGAGAAATAAAGATTATGATTTTTTGGTAATATGCAAAAATATAGAATATCGTTTAACGACGCATGAAATACGCAAAATATTGCACAATCGCAGAATATTCCAATTCAGATAAGTAAAATTAATAAGATATAAGAAATAAATGTATAAATGAATATTTTTCCAATTTCCGACATTGGTTATGATTAAGAAAAAAATGAAAATTCAATTTACTCTATGCGAATGGAAATTTTGTGGATAAAAATTCTAATAAATGTGACAAGCAATTTCATGCATATTTTATAGTAAGAAAAAATATATTATGGAATTCAATTGAATTAAATCTTAAATTTTATACCAAAAATTAAAAAAATATTTAATATTGAAAAAAAATATTTATAGATAAAAAATGTGTTAATTATTTATTAACGAACATTTTTTTACCTTCATTCCTTTCGAATATTCTTCATTCTTAAATCGAAGACTACACCCTAGACTCCATAATGTTTACGTTTTCAAACGTTATAATATTAAGTGTGGGTGAACTCTAGTGCCCTTATCGTTTATTTGATTGAGTTCAAACTTTGTAAGAATGTAATAAATTATTTAAGAAAGATTGCGTGTGTTTTTCAGGAGAAAATCTGGTTCCACCAACTGAGAAATTAACTTTCTGCCTATTGAACATTTTGGAAAGATAAAAAAAACATTTGTCGATTTAGAAAATCTCTATTTGTAATAAATTGTAATTCTTTTTATTTTCATAAAGTTATCTGAAAAATTCAGATTTAAGAAGAAAATTATTCACCAAAATACTACATTTTAGATAAAAATTAAAATATATAAAACAATTATTTTGCCGATGTATTATATGGGTGTGAGGCATGGTCTATAACCTTAAGAGACGAGAGTAGATTTAGAGTATTTGGGAATAGGATTCTGCGAAGCATTTATGAACCAAAGAAAGATGAGGTCACCGGGGCATAACGAGAAATTGCATGACCTCTATGCATCTCCAGATATAGTTAGCATTATAAAATCGAGAAGGCTGCGATGGGCAGGGCACGTGGCTAGAATGGGAGAGGAAAGAATGGCGAAAAATATATTGGTGGGGAGACCGAGTGGGAAACGTCCGCTGGAAGACCAAGGACGTGGTGGGTGGATAATGTGGGAAGGGGCATGAGAGAGATGGAAGGGGTAGGGATTCGAGGGTTGTGGCACAGAATAGGGATATTTGGAGAAGTGTGGTTGCTGCGGCCAAGAACTTTCGAGTTCCGTAGAGCCACAGAGATAGATATATTATAATAAATAGTAATTCAAACTTATAAAAAATAATAATAATAATAATAATAATGAATTTAAATTATTATTCGGTTTTGCCTAAAAACCATAGGCAGAGAGAGAAGAAGAGAAAATGGTTGAGAAAGGTGATGGAAATCAATTCTTGAACTAAATCAGATTTTCGGAAGTAGAAAGGAAATGAGAATTTCATTTCCTTTGTACGGTAGTACCCTTTTCTCCCTTTCGACACCCGGACCGTTACCCTCTCTTTTCTTTTTTGTCTTCACTGTATTCATCCTGATTTTACCTTCTCTGAGAGAAGGTGAAGAAACTTTTCCATTTAAATTAAAATGATTTACTTTTAATTGTAATTATTCGTTATGCAAATTAACACAATCAATAAATAAATAAAATAAAAATTGTTTCTTTTGTTTTAGGTGAGTTCAAATAAATTACTACTTATGGGTCGGTAAGTCAACTTGGTACAACATATTCGAACCTCTTTCGAACCAACTTGTAAGTTTATTTGCTATGCTTTATTTTAATTTTAAGAATGAATATAAATTAAAAAATATACTATAAAGGAATAATTATTATTTATTTTTAGTAAATACTATATACTACACTATAGTATAAATTGCCTAAATAAATAATAAATCACAAAAATTAATTATTATTAATATATTAACTGTTTGTTAATTGGGCTAATTTCATTAAGAATTATTACTAACAAATATTTTACTAGTTATATTTTGAGGATATGAGGCGAGCTCCATGACTTTAAGGGACAAAATAGACTCATAATATTTAAAAATAGAAGTTCCTAGCATTAGACAGATTAAAGATATGATCATATTAGATTGATTGGAGTTTGCATGACATGGAATTGCATGACCTCTATATATTATCAAATATAGTTGCAATAAGCAAGGAAAAGTAAGAAATAATTTTTTACTTCAAACGGCTAAAAAAACAATAACCAAAATATAAATTTATAAAATAACGTTTTTCTCATGAACTTAAAAGAACAAAATAATTTTTACCGGCCGACGATAGTAAAGGAGCTATTGTTCTATAAGCCTGACAAAGTTTATGGATTAATTGCTTTATATTCAACGAAAAACGTTGGGTGCATTTCTAGGGATTCATTGAAATATCTATAAAAATTTTCAAAAGTCTATCTCAATTTAAAGTTCATGAAAAATCGATTTCAATTTGTCATAAGAGCGAACAGACAGACATGAAGCGAAGTTGATAAAAACGTTATAATTAATAATAAAAAAGATATAAAGGAATCGGAAGAAGATTAGAAGAAATTGGATGATGGAAGATCAAAAAGGAATATATGGCGCAGACAAGAACTTTCGAGTTCAGAAGTGCCAATAGTGTAGATAAATAGTTAAATAACCTTTACAAATATAATATATATATTCCATTTTTTTTAAAAAAAAGATCTAATTTAAAAGAGATAAATTAATTCAGATATTATTGGAATAGTAAGATGACTTATTGTACTTCATACAAAAATTGAGATAAATAAGTAAATTTCTATAGGTATATAGTGATAGATAAGTGGGGTGTTTCTTTTATTTACCTGCTAATAATGCTCTTCTTATATTATTATTCTTTTATTTCAACATGGCGCGTTCTTTCGTTATAATTTTTAATTGCAATTGTGCATAAATGGAGAAAGGAGGTATTCAACTGTGTTGTAAATTTCTTTGCAGTTTCACACCCTCTGATTTAAACGAATATTTTATTTCTAATTCAGTGATATCAAAAGGTCGCTTTAGAGAAACAAAAAGGCAGAGAAAAAGAGAGAAAAATTACAGAGATTAAATGATTCGAATAGTGTAAATGAAATAACAAATATGAAATGAAATTATCTCTCTATATAATATGTTATAATTAAAATTTATAAAATATAACTATTTATAATTTGCTAATTGTGTGTACAACATTTAGTATATAATATAATATTTTATTAATATTGATAAGAAACATGGATTATTTTAAATTATTAATTGTTTTTTAAGTTCATTTTATTTTCAATTTTTGAACTTGATAAGATTTGAACTCTTTCTCATCTTCAATTTCCATTACTACAATATATAATACTTTAGTTTCTCTTCAATTAAAATTTAATCACAAAATAATGACAATAAATAATAAATAAACTTTTCAATAGCTTGTTTCTGAACAATATCTTGTGTATAAAATAATAGAGTGCTTATATATAATTAGCACCGGGAGAGAGAGAGAGAGAGAGAGAGAGAGCGAGGAGGTGCATTTACAGGGATGAAGTCCAGGAGTTCTGGGTCAAAGCCTTCTGGGAAGGACATGCGCACCATGTCTAATAAACTCTCATTAGTGGAATTAACATAATCCTTTACAAGATAAATCAAAGAGTGTTGGGTGAAATATGGTATGGCGTCACGGATGCAAAAACAGACATTAAATTATTTAGACATGTTGTTCACGAAATTTTCGTTATTTTAAATGGAACACAAAAGGCCAAAGAAATTTTCATCCTCTTGCTTAATTAAATATTAAATGTTAACGATTTTTATATGTGTTTATATAAGTCAATATCCTACTAAAAACTATGTTATTTAAAACTTAAATTTCTTTCTCTGATGTATTTTTTTAAATACAGGTAAATATTTTTTACTAATTCTAAAATCGTAGATATTTATTTTAATTTTTTTTTTTGTTTTTTTTGTTTATTGCTTTAATTTTAATCTATTTAATTTGAACCAGCTGGGTCTTTTAGTTTTTGTTTGACATCCATTAATAGCACACTACCTCGTGTTTTGGAAGAAAAGGGAAAAAAGTAATTTTACAAGAAAATCCATGAATTGGGATACGAATTGCTTCCTCATCCGTCCTACCGGGTTACCGAGACGCGAAAAATTTTTAGAAATTCTTCTTTTTTTTTCCATCATTAGAAACACAAAAACATATTTTTTTCTTATTATTTTTTACATCAATAGAAACACAACATAACTTCTATTTTTCTTGTATAATTATTTTGTAATTTTTTGTATAAAATAAATAATTTGAAAATAATTAATTTTTTAATTACTTTTATTTTTTTTATATAATTATTTTGCAAATTTTTTTAATGAAGTGGGCCGCGACAAATTTTAAAACCTCGAACCGGGTCGCGGTCAAAAAAGTTTGGGATACACTGGTATAGTGCTCAACGTTGAAAAATAAAATAATTTTTTATCCAAAAACCTGTTTTGCATTCAAAAAATCACAGACTTATTCACCTTCCCTCTTAATAGAGAATTGTAAAAAATGTATTTACATTCATTTTCGTTGTATATATACATATAATCATTTTAATCAGTAAAATAATAAAATTAAACAATATAAAATAACTTGAACTTTCGAAAATATTAAATCAATAAAAATTGTTAGTATAGGGTGTCTCAATTAAATTATTATGATTAAAATAAAAACAAAAACTAATAAATAATTTTGTGTATTTTAAACTATAACCATAATCTGAAACTCTCTACGGACAACAATAACTCAACAATAATCCAACAATAACTGAGGTGCCAAACTTCTGTTAGTAAAATACAAAATACTCTATAATAAATATAATAATATTTTCACAATTAAAAAGGATAAGAAATTAAATTTCACCTTTCAAATGTATAATTATTATTTAAATTTACAAAAGCTTTTCATTCTTAGTCTCTTCTGAGTCTGAAGGGTGTTGACCTCACACAATTGGGATAATACCAAATAACACCACGCCCATTATATGTATAATAACTCAGGCTACTTTACGGAATATATTTATTAAAATATTAATTTCATCTGTTATTATGTAATACAATATTTTAGTATAATTTCGTAATTATACTATACATTTATCAATTTATCCCTCGATTTATATTGTTCCTTATTTAAACCCTTTCACTTTTACATGGTTTCCCAATTGGTAGTTTTTTCTTCTGGTGCTGGATTTAATTATGAAAATTTTATCAAACATAATTATTAAACAAATATAGAATAATTATTATTATATCTACTATATATTTTTACCGGACGACGATGGGAAGGGAAGGTATTGTTTGCACACCAAATTTCACATGTGGAGATTTTTGCTCCATGAATCATGCACTTTGTTAACGGAAAAACGTATTTTTAGCATGATTTAATTAATTTTATATTCATTGTCCGTCTGTGCCTGGCCACAGCTCATTTTTATATAGGTAACATAAAATTCACTGCAGGATAATAAATGTAATAATATTTTAAAGTGACTTTATTTTTTTTTAATTATAAATATATAAGTTTGTATATAATCTTAAATATTAAATATTTTATTTTTATAATTAATATTATTATTATAATAAAAATATTTCGAATGAAATATGTTAACACAAATTTAGTTATTAGAAGGAAACTTTTTGTACTAAATATAATTTATAAATTGATCAAAGTTATACAGAGTCCTTAAAAAAAAGTTTTCTAGTTAGAGCTTTTGTGGCATTAGATCTTGATTAAAAAATGATTTATAAACGGCTTTACTTTCTTGTTCATGTCTCTGTTTGACCGGAAGTTTAAACTTCCAGTAAAGAATAGTGACAAGAGCAACCATCTCGAGTTGCTTCAAACAATAATAAATTACTTTCATGATAGTGATAATAAACTGCTATTCGTGCAAATTTCACAATTTCATTATATTATATTAATATTAATATTTAAATATGAAAGTTAATAAATTAAAAGGACAAATTAAAATTAAATGCAATGGAAGAAAATTGAAATCATACTAATAATTAAGATATCCTAGAACTAGGGGTTACTTATGGCAATACAAAGTCAGAAATATTTGTGATTTTCAGTCTGTTAAGATTTCTTATGATTATGGTTTTAGAGGAAAAACTTCTTGAATAATTATTTATTATTATTTATAGAATTTTCGTTGGAATTGATTTTATGTTCGAAAATGTTAATAATGGTTTTCGTAAAATGGTTTCAAATAAAATGCTTTTATTTATATGTAAATATATTATATTGTATTATATGTGACAATGTGACTCGATGCGAGAGAGAGAATTTTTGAAAAAGCAATGATTAAATTTGACATGAAAAATGATAATAGCAGTTATTTCTATTTGTATTTTAAATACGAGAACAAACCAATAAGTACAGGGTGGGGCAGAAAAACCTATCAGATTTCAAAACGTTATAAAATTATAAAGTCAAAAAATTTATTTTATTAACATATCGCAAATTTTATGCCATCATTAAATTTAAGTTTTGAAAAGCATATCACTCAAATGTCGTCCTTGGGAACGGATACACTGATTTAGGCGCTCGCGGTAGCTTTCCATAACGTTCACCGTCATTTCCACAGGAATTTCTACAATTGCCCGAGCAATTTCTCTTCGTAAAGCAAGAAGGGTCCTTGGTCGATGCTGGTAAACCTTGGATTTGAGGTAACCACAAAGGAAAAAGTCACATGAAGTGAGATCCGGTGAGCGCGGCGGCCAGCCAAGAACACCTCTCAGAGAAATGAGGCAACCTGGAAACATTTCCCTGAGAATGTCCATTGATCGTCGCGATGTGTGGGCGGTTGCACCATCCTGTTGAATCCACACATTTTCCACTCCATTTTCTTCCATTTTGGGTTGAAGAAAATTTTCCAGCATGAAACAATAGCGCTCGCTGTTGACCGTTACGGTTTGTCCATTTTCTTCAAAAAAGTAAGGCCCCCAGACGCCTAGGCGGGAAAGAGCACAGCACACAGTCACTTTTAGGCTATGGAAGGGTTCCTGATGAATTTCCCGAGGATTTTCGTCACTCCAATATCGAAAATTGATTTGAGCCTTGACGTTTGGTGCTATTTTCAAGTGAATTTTGAGGAGTAAATCTTTTATATTTTGTGTCTTAGTCTGTCAGACCAAAAATCAAAGATTACCCACCCATTCAATCCAAAATATCTACATTGACTCATGGTCATACAGATTAACACCCAAAAATCCCTCCTTAAAAAATTATCTTGGTATGGGCGCCAAAAAGATTACCAAAATGTCGAGTGTCAAATATTGCAAACATACTTGGAAATAACTCTAAAATAACTAATATTTATAACATTGAAACTAATAGGTTTACTTTCAATTTTAAGTAATTGAAGAAACAATCTAATCATGGAGTTTGAAAACACCAATGAATTCGTTTAAATATTTACTTTTTATGTTTATACTTTAGGTTCAAAAGATTATTGTAAAATATGGGGATTGTTGACGTTTATATAACAGACTTTGAGAATCCGGACCATTGTAAAAAAAAATATTCATATTATAATTCTAATAAGACATGGAAATTTGTTTTTTAAACAATTCGTACTGAGAAAATTTCAAGTAAAGAAACTGGGAATACCGCAACAAAAGGTAAAATGTTTACTGATTATAAACAATGATTTGCTAATGATTCCTGTAGCTCAATACATAATGTTAAAAAAGAAGTAGCTTAGGGATTTGTTTTGCAATGGCTAGAAGTAGATGAAGGTCCAAAATATTATTTTATTTGTTTTCAGTATTTTTAATTTAAACCTAAATAAAAGTGTATTTTCAACTAAAAGTTTTTAAATTTATTTTAAACCTAGTTTTCTATTTATAACGGGCTTTCTGTTTTAACGGCACCTCCTCCCCCGTCAGTTCGTTATTAGTAATAATAAACATTTTTATCTTTAGTTTCTTTTATTTCTTAAATTTAATTATATTTGAAAATTTGAAAGTCAATGGAAATTAGTATTCTAATAAAAAAAAAACAGCCTGAAGGGTGAAGTATTTGGGAGGGGTCTAATAGAATGGCTTTGTAGTTGGTTCAAATGAAACTTCTTGCCTTTTTGCTGATCATTTCGAGGCGAGAGGGTCATTCTCAAACGGCCTGATTCGAAATGCATTTTCATGTTCCTGACTGTTGATGTTGATGGGCTCCTCGGGGCGGTGTTAATGGCAAATCAATACAGTGAATACCACCCTTCGCGTCTCTACCATCTCAACTACCCGGCTATTAAGCAGCAAAGCTTGTAAATATACTTGGGAATCTTAATAGGGTATAGCCGAAACATTAACTCTGCCAAACGAGCGAAAAAAAAACGAAATGGGAGGAGGAGGAAGAGGGTTATTCGTTAACACAAGGGTGGTTCATAAGTTAATACCCACCCACAACATCGATATTAATAAACGATCTTTCAATTTTATTCTTAAAAAGGCTTTAATCAAATTTTTATTTTTTGTTAAAACCTTTAAGCTCTCCTATCCTCTCAAGTCCATTCGTTCTATTGTATTGATTACACGGATGGGGCACAAAAAAAAAGTTTAATCAAGGTTTCTTTCTTGGATTTTTACTGTAGTAGGCTCAATTCGACGCCAAAAAAAGATCCAGAGCAGCACCAGATCTTTTCATTTCTTTATCTCTTCAAGCCGGCTGGATCGGCGAGGGTGTAACCGAAACTGTCCTGATTCATTTTTTATAATTAAGCTCGGTTGCTTAAGCTTATTGTGCCTGGGAGAAAAACGCATCCATCTATTTGGATTTATTCCCCAAGCCTATTATCCTCTTTCCATTCAATCCCTCTCCCCCTCTTTTTCATATTACTCTATAATTTCTAACGAGGATATAAATTCAAAAATGTAATAAAAGTAATTAATGGTTTTCATTTGAATATTATATTTAACATGAAAATTATGTATAATACCTCAATATATATATAATATATATACACGAGCGCAAGTCAATAAGTCCATGACTTTTTGAATGAAACGCAGATTTTTTGATAAAAAATTATTTTATTTTATAACGTAATCTCCTTCGATCTCTATACACTCCGTCTAACGTTTTTCCAATTTTTTCATCCCTTCCATAAAAATAAGATTTGTTAAGGACATCAAAATAGGTATTTGTTTGTGAGCTAATTTATTGTTGGAGTCAAATCTCTTTCCACCGAGTCATTTCTTCAGGTTTAGAAACAAGAAATAGTCCTTAGGAGCTAAATCAGGAGAATAGGGCGGATGAGGGAGCAATTCGTATCCCAATACATGGATTTTCATGGAAATTCACTTTTTCCATTTTCTTCTCAAATAACGAGGTAATTTATAAATCAAGATTAAAAACAATACAAATTGCCATTATTCAAGATTTTTCTGCTGAATTTACTATTTTAAGTTAATTTACAGAGTTGCAAATATGTTGTTTATATTAACGAATCTACATCGGCATCGATTGATAATTTGAATCTATATTGAAATTTTGTTAATTAGGGATCGAAATATCCTTCTTAACTTTCTCTATTTGTAAAATCGAGATTGAACCTCAGTATTTCACAATAATCATTTGAGCTTGAATTGGATTATTTTTTATTTATATTTATATTTTTTTTTTATAATCCCTTATTCTTTTCTTTTTCAATTAATTTGAAAATATAATATATTACAAGTGTAGTAGATATAATTCAAAATTAATCTAAGATTTATAATAACATAAAAAATGAACAGATAATCATTCTTTTTTTACAAATACCTTTTTATAAGTAGAAAATCATAAATTATTTTCTTTTTCTTTCTTTTATAAAATAAATGAATGAGGTCAACAATATTTTGCAAATTAACATGCCACTAGATACAGTAAAAGAATCTAAGAAAGGAAAAAATTGATGAGATATGGGGGGAGGGGGGATGGAGGAAGAGAAAAGGATGAGGAAGTAATAAAAATGTAAATTTGTAAATATAATTTAATAGAATATAGAAGAGAATCGCGAGAGAGACACAAACGTGACTGAGAATGAAATGAATTCGAACGGAACTCATCTCGCTTAGGAGAATAAGAAAAAAATATTTAAGTTAAATAAAAAAAAAATTATCCGATGAATAATAATTTGGTGTATTTAATAAAACATTTTATTTTTCCATTTTTTTTTTTTTTTTTTTTTGAATAAGACAAATATTCAGAAAGAAAGAAATATATTACGCTCTTTACGAAAGATGTGAAAATTATTATTTTTCTGATAAGCAGAAAAGTAGCGATGGGAAAATAAACTGAGAGAAAATCTGTCATGTGAAAATTGACGTTTCAATTGAGAGATAACTCGTAGAAAAGTGTGGGAAATTAAGTGACAAAAAAAGGGTTGAAAGGATTTTAAAAGGGCTCCGAGAGAGGGGCGAATTTCATAAAGATTCAAATTTAATTTAAGGACTTAGAGTTAATATAAATTGTTTTAAAGACAAGTTTTTTTTTTTTGATGAGAACCTCAAATGATAAAAGATCTTTGTAACAGTTTCTCCTCTCTATGTTTTATAAAAGTAATTAATTTAGCTTAAATTCAAACAATTGATGACGAATTTATGACTAATTTAAATAATATATATATATAATATTATTGAGATATATATAACTATATATTAGTATTTTTAAGTGGAAACTATAAGAAAGCGGTATTAAAGTATTGATGGTTGCGGTTTAAAAGGAGTAAAATAATATAAAATATATTAAATAAAGAAAAGAAAATTAAAAAATATACTATAATTGGAATTGTTTACTGCTTATATATTTATAATATATAATATAAAGAAAATATTGATAATCATTTATATTGAGGCAATATGTGAAGGTTAACAGTTTGTGGGTGGTTGTTGGTAGAAAAACCTTTTCGATTTAAACTAGATCCATTTCTTTCTTTATAATCGATATTTTGTGTACCGACTATATTATTTACTTAAGATCCTTTTTTTATTTTTCAATTTCATTCGCAAACAAAATGTCAAAGTTGAAGATTATTATCGGCCTTGGTCTCAAATCTAGAATAGAATTTTAAAATAAAGTTAAAAAAAAAGATTAAAATCAATTTGGGTCGAATTTAATCAATTCCTATTATAATTTTATTTTTATTTCAGGTGTTTGTTATTGAAATAAGTATTATATACTTGTTTCATATAATTAGATAATGATCAAATTAAAAATGAATAAATTTATTTGTTTTTAATAAATGAAAAATTGTCTTTAGAAATGTTCAATTTAATCGTGCAGTAAAAGATTTTGATAATTTATTAACTTTATTGTTCAATTTAATAATCTCTGGGCCTTTTCCATTAACGTTTAAAGAACAAAACAAGATATGGTAACTCTATAGCTCAAAAGTTCCTTGTTGCAATTACTAAACTTTCTCAATTGATGGTTCTATGGGTGGTGCCATCCCCTAATGGGGTTAATTTCGAAAATTGGACATCAGAGGATCCAACTTCAAACATGAGAGTGTATTATTCATCAGAAGAAATGAATATTCGCTTAGAAAATATAAAGGGTAGTTTGTTTTAATCAAATAAAAGGGCCAGGTAGGAAGGACAGGTGATGATAATTATATTAAAATGTTATTAAAGTACAGGAAGTGAATTATTTGGAAAATTATTTCTATAAATTATATAATATATCACATTAATAAGATTATTGTCTACTTGAATAGGAAATTAAATGAAGGCAAATGAAATCAAATCATATTATCATGGTTTCTTATTAAATAAATTTTAGCTTGAATAATATTTCTCTTCATTTATTCTCTTGAGTCGGCCGTCAACATTTCATTAATAATAAGGCTAAAAGTTATCTTAATTTATAAAATTAAATTTATGATTTAGTTATTTTTATAGATTTATTTGTTAAAATACAATTTTTTATAATTAATACTAGAAATAATTTATATGGTTCGGAGGAGATAAGAAAAAATAAAATTTCTTTATAGATTATACTTATATATTATGATAATATTTATTTTATAAATTTCAATAAAATAAACTAAGTAGCGAAGCAAACTATATTTATATATTTCAAGGGTCGGAAAAGTGTTTTAGGAAAGGGTCAGATATAAAAATTTTAAAGATATGGTGGGGGGTCAGGCATGTTAGAATATAAATTTTACTGTCTTAATGAAGAATCTAATAAAAAATCAATTTTAAATTAATTAATTAATTAATTAAATAATAAATTATGTTGTTTTTTTAGATATTATTTCACCATAATTGGGCACAAAGTTAATACTTCCTATAATTAAAGTTGTTTGCAAATTGTCATCTGTTAATAATGAAAATTTCTTTATTTACTTCTTTATATACTTCATTTTCGAAATGTCTTTTCACATTGGTATGTACTTCCAAATAAAGAAATAAACCCTCGTGCATATGAATTTAATTGACCGTATTCATTCTCGGAAAGATATTCATAGAATTGTAGATTCATACTTTGAACTTCGTTTTTAGTGTACCATTATTTTGCAGATCAATGACTTCTAATTGAAGTTCTGACAAAAGTTCGGAAATCGAACACACAAATGGATTTTGAAATATGAAAATTTCTTTTGCATTTACACCAAAAATGATAATATTTAACCGCGGGATGGATTTGGGCCACGGGTCTTAGTTTGCCGGCCCCTGTCATATAAAATTACAAATTAAATTCAACTATCATCCATATGCATTTAAAGTTTTTCCAAAGTTCAATTTTAAGAAGGCACCATGTAGTTTTATAATAATTTTATCAACTTTTTTTTTTATAATAATATAGACTTTACGATAGTCTGGTGGGCAGCACATTTGTTTACCAAGCTTATGGATTTGTGATAATAGGGGAATTTTTTTTTCTTGGTTTTGGTATAAGTTCTAGAAAGCTACTTAAAATAAAAAGAGAAATAAGAAGTAGCGGCTTCTGACAACAAACGTGAAGATTAAAAGAATCTATTGTACTGATCATTTATTACCTCTACCCACTTTGACAACAACCGACTCTTTGCCAAAACCCTTGAAAGAGTGTAGCACCAAAGAGTAATGAAATAAATATTGTTTTGATGAATTACTATTACTAGATTATTTATAAAATAGTTTTATTTTTTTACTCTCATTCATATTAAGTTTTTATTAATTAATATTAAGATAAATAGATTATATATATATATATATATATTAAAAAAATAATGCCTGTTACATTAATCTTTTTTTCTATTTTTTTATGTTTAATATTCTCTATGAATACGTCCCATACATTTACTTGTATATTTATATAATGCATCAACCACGACTGAATTTTAAGAATTTTATGAAATTTCCTATCTTATTTAATTATATAACGGCGTTTAACTTATATAAAATATATATTTATATATTTATTAAATAGTTTGTTATTAAATATTATGGACAATATAAAAAAGTGAAATACCCCTTTTTTAATTTGAATAACATCCCCTATGGAAATTTTCATCATAATTAAAGGTTTTTGTTGTCCGCTTGATATGGTAGTCCAGAGTAAAATTAAGAGAAATTAATATTCATTTAAACATGACATTTTGACAAATATATATTTATTAAATTTGAGGACAGATAAAATAAAACGTAAAAAAAAGAAGAAAATTATGATTTATTTACTTACTCTTTTTCCTTTCATTTTAATGTATTTTTATTTATTAAATACACATATTTATTTAAATAATATTATTCTATTTAATATATTTAAATTTTATTTTTTTACATTTGTTTTTATATTAAAATGTATAAATTGAGTTATATTATGTGGTCAAGTTGAAAAGGAGAAAATGGGTCAGTTACATTTAAATAACTTTATGCGAATAGGATCCATATTTATATTATATATTATGTTTATACATATATTTTTTTTCTACAAATATGAAATATGGTCAGGAATTTATGGCCGAATATGGGAAAAAATAATGTTTAGCGTTTATTTTTTGGGGAAACCATTTGAAAACGATAATGATTGGTAGATTGTGAATGAATGCATTGAAAAGATAATTCAAAACCAGAATATGAAAAAAATTAGGAGAGAATTAAAATGAAGTCGCTGTTGTTGTGGAGAAGAATTCGGCACCAAAGATATCCTCAAGAAATCTTATTTTTTGGAAGGGATAAAAAAATTGGAAAAACTTTGGACAAAGTGTATATGTGTATATATAAGTCAATATCCTACTTAAAAACTATATTATTTAAAACTAATATTTCTTTCTATAGAATGAATTTTTTTTAAATATATATTTTTACTAATTCTAAATTATAAATATTCCTTTAGTGTGTTTAATTCTTTGTAATCTATACTCTTTCTAATACCTTCTTATACTGAATATAAAGTACGAGGACAGGTGAATAAGTCCGACACTTTTTGAATGTCCCATCTATGGCAACACTGCTCCTGTCAGCAGGCAACCATCAGCTGACTTTTATCGAAATTTGAACCAGCTGGGTCTTTTAGTTTGTGTATGACATCCATTAATAGCACACTACCTTGTGTTTTGGAAGAAAATGTAAAAAAGTGAATTTCTATGAAAATCTATGAATTGGGATACGAATTGCTCCCTCATCCACCCTAGTCTCTGAATTTAGCCCCGAGTTACTATTTATTTCTTGTTTCCAAACCTGAAGAAAAGGTTCGGCGGAAAGAGATTTGACTCCAATGATATAATCATCTCACAAACAAATACCTATTTTGATGTTCACAACAAATCTTATATTTTGAAAGTGATAAAAAAATTAGAGAAACGTTGGACGAAGTGTATAGAGCTCAAAAGTGACTATTTTAAAAAATAAAATAATTTTTTATCAAATAAGCTAGAGTGTCTCCACTCGACTATCTCGCAATTTGAATTAGATTAAGTAACATATATTATTTTTAAATTAAATTTACTTAATTATAAATTATAAATTAAAATTAATAAATAATATTTATTAAACCAGCGCATGTTTGGCTCTTGTTGATGGCATCACGTCACGTGTTGGCGCGTGAGGTTTGCAGTGTTAAAAAATTTTTTCTGTTACTTTCAGTGGTTCAATCAAGCTGAAATTCTAGTTTTATACAATTATTAATCATGTGAAAAACTATCAAACATATATCTTTAATTTTACTGTCAGTTTAGAGGAAAAAAAATGAAAACCTCTTCCGTCTGAACTACATTTCTCAAAAGTTGATAGAAAACTACGAATTTTGAATAATGCCAGTGTACCAAATTTCTTGATTCTAGCTCAAACCATTTTTGCGTAATCTTGTGTACATACACACACACAGACATTTTTCTCTACCTTAGTGAAAATGATTCAGGAACTTTCAAAACGTATAAAAACATCAAAATCTCAACATCTGACGAGATAGTAAAAATCCGTGTTTCATTCAAAAAGTCATGGACTTAGTGACCTGCCCTCGTAACTTTATTTAAATAGGAATTATGTTTATATAATTAAAAAAAACTTCCCTACCTTAAATTTATAATTATATGTTATTGTTCATTTAAGTTTATTATTAGAATAGAATATATCTAAAGATCTACCATATCCTTAAGAATTACGAGTTATAATAACCTCATTGCAAAGAGAGATCAATATTCTTGTTCCGATCTTCTCTTGGCTGACTTTATTTACAACTCCTTCTGATTACAATCCTGGATCCAGGTCACTAATCAAATTATGTTAGAATTTTTTTAAACAAATTCTCTCATCTTATCGTTACGTTTTCATTAAAATAGTTCTTTCAGGAAATTTATATTCTTTTTCGCCTTGTGACATATACATAAAACTAATCCAACCAATTCGATTAAATGAAAATCCTTTGTTCACTATTACGATGTAATTGTTATTTCTCAAAAATTCATCAAATTATGTGAAAGAATCTTTTTTTTTCTTTTTTTTTATCTGTCGTTAGTAAAACTATGATAAATAAACGGTAAAAGATTTTTTGCTTTGACAATTCATGGAAAATTTTCTCTGAAAAATTTATATAAACTCTATCAAATATCTTTGTATTCTATTAAAATGTTATTTTATAATTCATAAATTTTTTAGTGTTAGTAATTATTTCCCCTTTTATATATATATATATATATATATTTTAATGTATTTATTTATTTTTTGACTTTACAAAACCAATTGTAAAACTATTAGCAAAGCGAAGAAGGCGAGATTGAAAGATAACCTCAATTTTTAAATATTTTAAATTTATAATTTATCGAATTTACAATCCCTTGTCCACTATTAATATATTGCACAATAAATTATTTTTACCAGATCCCAAATAATACATAATATTGTTATCATATAACTTTTTACAATATCTATTTATCTATGTTTGTGGCTCTACTGAGCTCGAAAGTTCTTAGTCGCAGCATCCACATTCCTCCATTTATCCCTGTCCTGAGCTTCACCCATCCAACTCCTATTTTCTCCTATCTCTCTCACATTCTTTCCTACATTTCCCACCCACCGCATCCTTGGTCTTCCAAGCGTATGTTTCCTAATCGATTTTTAATAAAACTAGTCTATAATATTCCAAGTAATTTTTTTTTCAATATAAATATTAAATAAATTTTAATATAAAAAATACTACACATTTATATATTTTAATTCTAAAAAGCTCAAATATTATTTATGTTTTTATAAAATATTTTTTTTTTAATTATTTACACCCATCCAACTCATTTTCTCCCATCTCTCTGATGGCTTATTGTCCACCCAACTTTCTTTGGCTCAGGAATGCTGCGATGAATTCTATTTACAATCTTCTCTCGTCCCCCAAGGTCATAGACCATGCCTCATACCCGTATAATTACAAGCTGCACAATAATTGTTTTATATAATATATTTTAATTTTGATTTTCAATAAAGAAATAAGCGTCTTTACTGCATTAATTTTTTTCTTTGCCTTTTTGATTTTGTCACTCGCTATTATATATTAATTGTAAATGTTCTCGTGTTTATATATGTAAATAATTTAGTAGGATTAAAACTCATTCTATTCTTTTAAAGGATACAAGGATTTTATTATCTAATTTACCCACTTTTATATATTTTTTTCTTTCAAAAAACATTTCAGTCAATTCCAAATAATATATTTAATTTTAATCATATACTCGTATATTTTTCCATTTTGTTTATATTAAAAAAAAATTCTTTATTTTTAAATTTTTTCTTTCTCCATTATTTATTTAATGGATTATATTGTGCCATTGTTTTTGTTTGTTTGTTTCTTTCTTTTTGTTTTTATTTTTATTTTATTTTTATTTATTTATTTATTTTTATTTTATTTTATTTTTGTTTCTATATTTTGAAAAGGGTTGTTTTTAACACTACTCGAATCGAATGTTAATGGCTATGCCTCGCCATTCAATTCAATTTCGATTCTGGACAATTCTTTTGTCATTGAATTTGAATGATTTACTGTACCAGTGGTACATACCTACACACCTAGCTAGTAGGCCTTTTCTCTTTTCTTTCGTTGAATGACAAGGGTCGCTTCTCTTGCATCCAATATCCGACGTAACCGGATTGCTAGCCATTCTACAATTCGACTCTCAAAGCCTTCAGGTCATCACAGATGAAAGCCAGGATGAGATTATCTCCAATGGATGAATGGCTACTGAATTCATACAACCCACCCATCCACCCACTCTCCATTACTTCCCTTTTAAAATAACCTGTCTTTTTGAAAGAAAAAAAAATATGTCATACTTCTGATTTTATTTTCATAGTAACGAGTTGTCTCTTTTGTGGATCTCTTTTGAAATTATAATTTCATTTAAAAGTTGAATATTAAAGTGATTTCATAGATTTGGGAAATAGTGGGAGTGGGATGGTGAAAGTTAAATGTAAATTAAATCCTTAAATAATAGTGGTTTAAGTTGTTTTTTTTTTTTTTTGAATTTTGTTATTGTGTTTTCTGAAATATAATATAATAAGTTGACCTTTGGCCAGGTCCGTACCGACCGACGGTTTGAAGTAAATTAATTTCCAGCTACAGAAACAATTTCAAATAATTTTAATATATCTATTAATGTAATAAAAAACATATAGGCATATAACATAAATATTTTTAATTTTATTTTATTTATAATATATATGTAAGACCAGGCTGTGACGTCATGAATGGCTGGATGACGTCATATAATTTTAAATTAAGAAAAAAACTAATAAATATGATTTTCCCGAGGATAAAACCAATACAAAGTGCATGATTCGTGGTGATATATAAAAAAATCTCCTCATGTGAAATTTGGTGTGAAAATAACCCTTCCCTTCCTATCGTCGATCGCTAATACTACCACTTCCGGTTCACGGATTTGCACCAAAAGTTGATCAATTCATCCCACTGATGCATTAAGTAAATATACCAAATTTCATCAAAATCGGTTGAGCCGTTCAGGCTGTACACATCTATACGGACGGACAGACGGACAGACGGACGGACAGACGGACAGACGGACGGACAGACATCATGCTAAAAATACTTTTTTATGTTTAGAAAATGCATGATTCGTGGAGATATGTAAAAATCTCCACATGTGAAATTTGGTGTGAAAACAATACCTCCCTTACTATCGTCGGTCGGTAAAAATACACCAATCTAGCAAGTCAACATCTGTTATATGATTAACAGATTAAAATAATAAAATCTGGAGTGTCTCCACTCGACTATCTCGCAATTTGAACTGAATTAAATAACGTATATTATATTTAAATTAAATTTAATTAATTATAAATTAAAATTAATAAATATAATACTATTAATAAACCAGCGCGTCAATGGCTCTTTATTGATGAGTACCGGGACCCCAAGCCTCGGCTCGGTACTTAAGTTAAAAAAAATGATTCATTATTATTGGGTTTGGCTGGTAATATTAATACCTGGGATACCGAGCTGTCGCTCGAAAAAATGTTTAGACATTATTATAGACATTTTCATTCTGTAAATTAAATAATTTTATTTCATTTAAATAAATATCTATTTTTAAATAATTTTTCTCTCTACATTATTTATCTAATTCTGACAATATATTAAGATCACACCGGGACCCCGAGCCTCGGCTAGGTAATTAAGTTAAAAAAAAATAATTCATTATTATATTGGGTTTGGCTGGTAATATTAATACTTGGGACACCGAGCTGATATACAATTCTTTAATTATTTATTACAATTATTAAATGTTGCATCATTGCATCAATCTGATTAAAATGAATGGAACTTGAGGTCCTCAATAATACATAAATATGTATATAGATAGATTAGATATGTTTTTAAGTGCATGAATATTTTTTTTTTATTGGAAGAATGATAAATATATATCGTAATTTATAATTATAAAATATTATTAAAATATATATTTTTAATTTTATTTCGAAATTAAATAAAAAATTTTAAAATATTTTAAATATAAAAAAAATATTAATACAATATCTTTTAAAAAAAGGCGGGAGTCAAATTTCAATATGAGTGCCATTTGTCCATATATAAATTAATAATAAATAATATTAATAAATATTAAATTTAATAAAAGAACAATGAATAAATAAATATAAAATAGTAATTTATTAAAAAATAATAGATTAAAAAAAAAAAAAAACTATTTTCCGCCGGTTTCGATCCTGCGAAGTTGAATCGTCAGACAGTCGCTCTACCCAATAGACTAATAATACTTAGATGATGAAAACGACATTTTTTACTTTCTTAGCAAGACGTATATGTTTTTACCGACCGACGATAGTAAGGGAGGTATTGTTTTCACACCAAATTTCACATGTGGAGATTTTTACATATCTCCACGAATCATGCATTTTCTAAACAGAAAAAAGTATTTTTAGCATGATGTCTGTCCGTCCGTCTGTCCGTCCGTCCGTCTGTCCGTCCGTATAGATGTGTACAGCCTGAACGGCTCAACCGATTTTGATGAAATTTGGTATATTTACTTAATGCATCAGTGGGATGAATTGATCAACTTTTGGTGCAATTCCGGAAACCGGAAGTGGTAGTATTAGCGATCGACGATAAGAAGGAAAGGGTTATTTTCACACCAAAGGAGATTTTTTTATATATTACCACGAATCATGCACTTTGTATTGGTTTTATCCTCGAGAAAAATCATATTTATTAGTTTTTTCTTGATTTAAAATTATATGACGTCATCCAGCCATTCATGACGCCACAGCCTGGTCTTGCATATATATTATAAATAAAATAAAATTAAAAATGTTTATATTTATTATTTATGTATCCATATCTGTTTTTTATTACATTAATAGATATATTAAAATTATTTGAAATTGTTTCTGTAGCTGGAAATTAATTTATTTCAAACCGTCGGTCGGTTCGGACCTGGCCACAGGTCAACTTATTTGTTTTTGTTTTTGTTTTTTTTTTGAGAGAGATTAATAAATATCTATATATATTTTATTAAAAATAAATATTTTTAATTTTATTTCGAAATTAAATAATAAATTTTAAAATATTTTAAATAAAAAAAAATATTAATACAATTTCAGTTAAAAAATAAAAATGGATGCCAATTTTGACGTTTTCCATATATAATTTTTAATTAAGAAATTAATAATGAAAATGTATTTTTCAAGAGATGTGATCAATAAAACTTTTTCTTTATAGATACTATATCTAGTGTAAATTTGAAAAAAATCGTTAGAGCGGTTTTTGAGAACCAATGGCTATATATACAATTTTAGCTAGCATAATAAGATAAGATTTACAGTGTTAAAAAATTAATTCCGGTACTTTCAGCGATTCAATCAAGCTGAAATTCTATATATAACAGTTTTATACAATTTTTAATCATCTGAAAAACTATCAAACATCTTTATTTTTACGGTCAGTTTAGAGGAACAAAAAATGAAAAAGTG
Source organism: Labia minor (assembly GCA_963082975.1). Lineage (NCBI taxonomy): Eukaryota > Metazoa > Arthropoda > Insecta > Dermaptera > Spongiphoridae > Labia > Labia minor. Next base: position 42,195,258 of record OY720345.1, read on the forward strand.
GTAGGATGAGCTATATTTCTCAAAAGTTGATAGAAAACTACGAATTTTGAATAATCCCCGTATACCAAATTTCATTATTCTAGCTCAAACCGTTGTCTTGTCTAAATACACACACATAGACAATTTTCTCAACCTTAATGAAAATGACTCAGGGGACGTATAAAAACATCAAAATCTCGACATCAAAAATTTTCGTGATCGCAATACTATCTCTATCATTTAAAATATATTAATTATAAATATTAATTTGAAACTAATATTAAATAAATACTATGGCGATACTTTTATATTTATTTAATGTAATTACTATGTAATATATAATACATTCAAACCATTGAATAATAAGACGAATTTAGTTATTTTCCTCTTTTATGGCAAGATTTTTTTCAAAAAACAAAATTTACTATTTTTTTTTATAAATTATAATCAAATATAGTTTTATGTTATTAAATAATATTAGAACAAATAAATCCTAAAATATTTTAATGGTGTGTGTACACCCTCTGAATTGTTCGTATCTTTGCATAAATATAATATTCATTATTTTATAAGCAATTGGTTTTATTGTTAAAATATATTAATCATAATAATAAATCAAAGTATGTATTTAAAATCAAATTTATTAATATTAAACATTTAATTAAGTCTCAAATGCAGTGTTTATTTATTATAAATTTGGTAAATGGTCATTAAATATGAAATATCATTATATTGGTCAATAATGGTGTATATACAAGAAAGTTTAATTAAATATAATCGTAAATATAGACACATCTAAAATATATAATTGATTTTCGTTAAGTTTCAAAAATATTCTTACTAATTAATTACAAGTAGTCAATAAGTAATAAAATATAAATTAAGAGGTAGGTAGAAATAATTAATTTAAATTTAATTATTTAGGCTAAATTTATTTTATAAAAAAACATTGTTTTTTAGAAAATTTGACCTTTTCTAATGTCTGTTCATCAAACAAGCATTAAGAAACCGATTAGGTTTGACAAAGATATAATTTTATTAATTATAATTTAATTTTTAATTAAAATTTAGAACAATTTTGAAGTGGATAATAGAACTCCATTTGAGAAATGTTTCAATCACCCTCAGATAATAATTTCCACCCTTTCTCTTATGTCCTCCAAATTGTAACGTCTAGATACTAATTATTATCATTGTGTTTGTCCTCAGTATAAAATTACCAAGCTCCTTGGACCATTCATCAGTCCCAGAAGAGCCCCAGCTAGTCAACCATTTAATGTCAAGTCATTTGTTCTATACAAGAAAGCAATTAAATTGAGGACATTGAAAGAAATTGAACGGAATTAACTTTTTATGTTGTCAAATTGCAAGGAAAATCTTCTCTTCAAATTTAATAGATTTTTTTTTATTTAAATAAGTTTGTTGTGATATATATATATAGAAAATTTGTATACCTTAAAATCACTAATTTCAGTTTTTTATTTTTTCGAAACAATAAATGTAAATTATTCTTCTATTTGAAAAATCTTCCTTGCAACTTTCACTTTAAGATTTATTTTATTTTTCTCAACACTTACTTTAGTACCTGTTTAACCGAACCACTGCTCGGCACTTTAAAAAATTATTTCTTATAGACTGTGAATATTGTATTAAGATTATTACGGGTTTGGTTGGGAATGTTAATAAATCCGTTGGGGCGTTTATATATAATGAATATCATGCTTTCTTCTATTCTTATAGTATTACTTCTGTCTATTTATACAAAGAAAATATCAATTAATTTCTTTTTTTTATAATTTTGGTATAAAACATTTTATTAGAATTTATTAAGAGATTATAGAACTTATTATTAAAAAACATATTTTAATGTTATCTCTAAATTAAAGTAAAATTTTTAAGATATTTTAAATATAAAAATGCTTAATATAATAATAATAAATTTTATATAATAAAATTTGACAGAAGACAGCAGTTAATGTGGAAGCAACCCTACAACAACACCACCCTGGCCTTTACTTTTTTCCGTTGCTGTATATTATATAAATTATATATTATATATAATTATATACATTTTTATGAGATTTTCCATTTTCTTCATTATACTTTTAAAAAACTTGCCTTTAATAAAATATAATGTATTTATTCATGCTATCAAAAATAATATTTATATAATTTTAGGGAGAGAGAGAGAAAAATTACATGAAAATTCGTTTAAAGGAGCATTGAGTATTTTATATCTCCAGCATTTCAATAAAAATTGACAACCTCTTTCGATATATTCCTTTGAGATTTGAGTCATTTAAATTTACATAAAAATCAAAATAAAAAAAACTTTCTTTAAGAAGACAAATCAAATGAATCCATTGAGAAAATAATTTATTTTAGCTACACATTTGAAATAAAATTACAAAAGAATAAGTTTAATTTTACTAATTTATAAGTATATAATGAAATTTGTTTTTTATTTTTTTTTTTTTTGAAAAATCAAATCATTGATAAATATAGTAATATAAAAATATCTATTTTAAAATTATTAATTATTATTTTTTTATTTATTACCGACCGTAAGGGAAGTATTGTTTTATATTTGATATTATAGTCTATTATCTAATCTCAATTTATCGATTGTAATTTTTTTATTTTTTTTTACATTATAATTTGATTAATCTTTAATTAATTATTTAATTTAATAATTTAAAAAAAAATTAATATTAATGGTTTTTGAGATCTAAGATTATTTTATCCAGCTTTATCTATTTGATTTTAATTATTTAAAAACTTAAGTGCACTTGGCGAGGTTTGATCACTCAAACTCAGGATAACTAAGCTAACATATTTATCAAGTCAATCAAAATATAATAAATATACTAAATATTATAAAAATGATTATTAATTAGTTTATTATATTAGTAAATATTTATATAGAAAGCCACCCTGAATTCATTATTAATAAATAATTTAATCTAATTCTCCAGAAATACCTATTATTCAGAGCAATAATAATTATTAAAAAAAAATTAAATAAAAAATGGGATTGAAATTTATTATATCCTTCAAATAATAATTGTGTGATATTTTTTATTTTTTAATTTTTCCACTTTTTATTCTTTATTTTAACTTTTTTTAAGACTTCCAATATGATTTACACATAATAGTATTTCAAAATAATTGTTTTAAAAATACAAAAATTATGTAATTTACGTTATACACCTATCCCCCGATTTACACGGTAGATACGTTCCTGAGAAAAACGTGTAAATCGAAAATTAAAAATTTTCAAATCAAAACCGTGTAAATCGAAAAGCTTGCAGAAAATGCTTAATTTTGCTATTTAACAGTTGTGATTTTTTTCAATTTTTTTAGGTGTACACAGAAATAAAAATAAAATGCATTGACAGGTTAAAATATGTAATATATTACGGAATATTACCAAAGGTGTTTTATTATCCTTCATCACTATCCGAAATTACTCTCATTCTTTTTTTCGGAATCGAAGGTTGGAATTCACTTTCATCACTCGAAGTTATTTGTACCGATTCGATGTTTGAAGCAGAAATATTTACATTCTGAGAAGTGGTAATAAAATCGGTTATTAACAATTGTGCCCATACTCGTGGCATTGCCAGCTGCAACACTCTTTCTAATTGTGTTTTCATTTGTTCTAATATTTTTTATTGTAGCTTCGTTCATGCTATATGATTTTGCAACATCTACTACTCTATCTCCCTTTCGTAAGCGATCCAAAATTTCGATTTTAGTTTCTAAAGAAATAACAGTGTGCATGTGCAGCAAGTCAGCACATAAGCTCGGGATTCCCCGTGAGATGTGTACACAGCACACGTGTTCAAACACAGTAGCATTTAGTAGAGTGCGGTAAAAACAAAACAAAAAAAAAAACTTATTTGGAAAACCGTGTAAAAGCGAAAACGTGTAAAACAAGTACCGTGTAAATCGGGGGATAGGTGTATTAAATTTTGTAGTTTTTCTCGCATCTAATGTGCAAAAGAAACTTATAAAAATACATAAACCTTTGTATTGTAATTTTGAATGAATATCGTTAATAGAGTTTCTAAGATGGCTAAAATCCGTTTTATATTGTAATTTTTAGTGTAACGTATTAACGTTTAAATAAGTTAAATAGAATAATGGGAAGCATATCAGCTTATTGAATATTCCATTGTAAATCATGTTTGCAACCCTTTTGAAATGTTTCTTGGTAACTAAATATGTATGTGTTTGTCTCCATGTTTTGCTGTAAGTTATCTATAAATTCTACACACAATGAACGTTTAATGTGCTAAATCTATCTTTAAGATGTATGAACATTAGTTTTTTTTATTAAGAAAAGGGAATAAAAGGAATTGTTATTTTTTATTATATTCTCTCTTTGCTTCCAAGTGATAAAAAGTTTACTCAGAGGTGATTATAATGGATAGATATCTGTCATAGGCAGTTTATATGATGAAAGACAATGGATCAACGAACGTACCAGTCAAGTGGATAAAATGTCGGCTATTCAAAAGGCTAAACAATACAAATGCACAAGATGACTGGTGAAATCAGAAATAATATTCATGATTTTTTTTTAAATTTTCAAAGTAAAAAAAATACATCCTCTCATTTCATTCACCCCTTGGACTGGATCAATAAACAAGGAAATTAATTATTTAAAGTGGTTATTTCAACTTAATTTTCTTAATTTTATATAATTTACTAAGCGAGGGTGTTTTAGACGATAACATGAATAGAGTTAAAATATAAGAAATAATATAAAAAAAAAAAAAACGGAGAAAGAATAAATAAGATCTAAGAGAATAGTATAATTTTTTGCTCATCAATATTTTCTCAACTTAGCATTTATACAATTAATAGAGGATATCTTTTCTAAACAGATAGTGTGGTTGCATAAAATAAAGGGGCCAGAAGAAAATTCTATATTTTCACAGACCACAGGCAATTTTGTGCGGAATTGTTTTATGAACTTGGAGGATCGTGTTAACATGAAAATGAATAGAATTTTTGACTGATGGTAATATTTGCCTTTACTACATATATCCATATATAGATAAATGCAAGTTTTAAATTAAAAAAATATGAACCTAAAAAGTTTTCAATTGTAATCCTCATTTTGTATTTTAACAAATTTAAAATGCAAATTATATATATACTATATATATGAATAATACATAATTTACACCACAATTCACTTTATTTATTTTCATAAATTATAAATGAAGTTTGTTACAAATATTTATATTTATTTAATCCATTTATATTTATTTACGTTTACTTTTTATTATTATTCTGTTTAATAGTTAATATTATTTTAAAATAAATACAAAATTGAATTTATATTAATTTGTTTGTTTATTTTGCAGACTACGGAGATTGCCACTCCTGAACCAGGAGCAGCACGATTTGAGCCCCAAGTTGCCCTCCTCTGTCCAACGGATGGTGGTGCTCAATTTCATCCTCAATATATGACAACAGCTGGAAGATGGGTGTCCGATTTGAGCAGTAAAACAGCCTGTGTCAAGGACAAACTTGACATTTTGGAACTCTGCAAAAAGGTAACACAACAATCCTTTATCTGAATAGAAACAAAATGACAAAAAGATAACATTTTAGAAACAAGAAGTATAAGTTAATATGGTTTGTTGATTACTGAAAGGGTAAATAAATAAAAAAAAATTATGTAGGTATTTTATATATGCATGTAGTAGTGTACCTGGACACCGAGCTATCACTCGATCCTTTAAAAATATTGATATACAATTCTTTAATTACATGATTGCATCCATCTGATTAAAATGAATGGAACTCGGGGTCTTCAATAATAATAAATAATATTAAATAATATTTTAGTTAAGAAATATTAAAAATTATAAAACTATCTAAAAATGAATTAATAAGAGAACAATGAATAAATAAATTTAAATTAGTAATTTAATAAAAAAATAAACACGAAAATAGATTAAAAAAACATAAAATTAACTAATAAAAATTTATAAGAGTTATCAAAAAATTAAACGACAAAACAGATTATTTTTTTTTTTAAATATCATAAATAAACTTACAATGTTTACAAGACGAATAAATTTTTTGTGATTGTTTTTTCATTTGTGACGTCATATAAATTTAAAGTAAGAAAAAACTAATGAAGATGATTTTTCTCCTCGATTTATCTTTATAAATATTATCTATGTTGTGAATTTGAAAAAATCCTTAAAGCGTTTTAATATCTCAAAAATATCCAAATCTATATACAAATATATATATATATACAATTTTTGCTAGTATAATAAGATAAAATATATAGTATATAATAAACATATATATGAGGTGCACTAAATAGATCCCTATCTTCTAAAAATTGATTTGAATTGAATCAAGGAAAATTGGTTACCTATACGAACAATTTAAATATTATATTTAATAATATTATTTATAATAAATTAATTAAATTAAATTTTTAAATATGTGTCGGATAATTTGAAATAAAAAAAAAACAATAAATCATCATTCAAATAAGTCAAAATCAATTGGACATTATAATTATACGCGAGTAGATGAAGAAAAAAAGTTCAATACCAAATTGAAATTCAATTATAATTTCTCCTCCCCATTCCAAATACCATTTTTTGTGCTGACGGTCCGTTCCATTTCAATTGATAATATCATATGAGGTTATATACAATATATATTTGAATGTGATTTAATTTATTTAATACAGATGACTGATTGTCGATTCATTAATTAAAATTCACTTGGCAGAAGAACTTTATGCGGCTACATGATTGTGGGAATTTTTTTTCTATATATATATATATATATATATATTACTATATATTCTATTATATATATATATATATCAATATGGATATATTATAATATAATGATAAAAAATACATTAATTATACATAATAATAACCAAATGATAGAATTTAAACATGAATCATCATAATATTTATTTTTTCTCTTTTTTTTTTCTATTACAAATTTCTTATACAATTTTTTATTATCATAAAATAAAGATAAAAATAAATATTAATTTAAAATATTATTTCTAGTTGAATAAGTGGGGTTTAATGACGAGTTTACATTTTTCTATTTTTTAGTATATAATAAATAAAAATATTTTTTAAAATTTTGAAAAATTTTTATATAATATATTTTCCGATTCTATTCGGTTTTTTTTAATTTTTTTATATATAATTTTTTTAAAAATTATTAAAATTTACAATATTTTAAATCTTTTGATAATATAGCCTTACAACTACCAAAGTGCAATTCAAATCCCTTTATATTATAGTTTATTATTTTTTCGATAAAAATTTAAAATTTTTATTAATTTATTTAATTATATTTTCATTAGATATATATATATTACCCTAAAAATGATAAACAGAATATAAATGTATAAATTGAAATTAAAAAAAAAATATTAAATCTAGATCTTTAAAAGATTAAAATTTAATTTTAGTTTTGAGTTGAGAGCAACAATCTCCAATAATTAATAACTCTTCGGGGTGATAGCATCCCCATCACCCTCATCCAGAGGCCATAGCAATCTGGCTTAGTTAAGACGCAAGGATTAAAACCGAAATTTTATTTATCCTATTCTTGTTATCTGATTAAATTATGAAATGTTCAACTTGTTTGTTGTTTTTCGTCCAATTCTGAAGAGAGATTTAATCAAATCTATTTGTTAATTTGCTTTATATTGCCCCCATTTATTCTGTCTTGCCTGGTATATCAGCCAACATACACCCCTTCCAACTCCCATTTCAATTCTTTATTTTTTCCTTTAACAACAACAACAACAACAAAAAACATGAATTTTCATTCATTTTATTGTTTTGTAGTGAAAAGAAAAATAAATATTGCAACGTTCTTTGTTTCAATAATAAATTTCATTCTCTCATAAATATTGTTTTATAGATCCAATTGATAGGCGACGTTGATATGAACTTTTGATATCTTAAAAGACATACTTTTTCACCTTTGTTTTCTAATATTGAAATAAAAAAAAACAATATAAAATTGTATATTTTTATTTATTTTTTTTTATAAATATTTTCTTTTTAAAACCTTATTCTATATTTAAAATCATACCATTTTATTATTATATTCATCTTTGATTAATTATTATACAAAAATTGAAAGAAGTCTTATATGCATATGGGAACAGAGAGAGAATTGTCAAAAAAAATCCAAGTTTATTTAAGAAGGAAAAAATATAAATTGAGTTTTTTCTTTAGAAATTATGAGAAGGCTGCAAAAATGTTTTAGGATTTTTATATTACTTTAAATACCCCCCCCCTCCAAGAAAATTGTTTAAATGAAACGTTTAGAAATTTACAATTTGCCTATGTGACTTAGAATTGATCCCTTCTTATCAAATCCAAATAATTATATCCAAATTAAATAAAATTTTATTAAAAATTAATTGGATTAATATAAGATTAATGTCCTTAGAAATCACCCATTGGGATTTAAGTATGCTAGTACCTGGAACACCGAACTATCGCTCGACCCTTTAAAAAATATTGATATACAATTCTTTAATTATTTATTACAATTATTAAATGTTACATGATTGCATCAATCTAATTAAAATGAATGGAACTTAGGGTCCTCAATAATAATAAATAATATTAATAAAATTTAAATAATATTTTAGTGGAAAAAATATTAATTATTTTAAAACTACCTAAAAATTAATTAATAAAAGAACAATGAATAAATAAATATAAATTAATAATTTAATAAAAAATGAAAACAATACTTCCCTTACTATCGTCGGTCGGTAATAAATGCGAAAATAGATAAAAAAAAAAACATAAAATTAACTAATAAAAATTTATAAAAATTAACAAAAAACTTATTAAAAAATTTCAAATATTTTAAAGGAATACAAATCAAAAAAAATACCTTAAAAAAACTATGGAATTATACATCCCTTGAATGTCCTAATGCTGCTGAACTTAACGCCCTTCTCCGGTTTCAGTAAAGATGCCCTGATCGTTAACGAAAATGTTCTAAACGTTCTAATAATTATTATTAAATATTAACTTATGATTTATGGATCTCAAACCATCCTTAACTCGGACACTCAATGTTAATTTTTGAAACACTGTTTAGCGCTCAAGAAGAATTAAAGAAAAAAAACCGGAGTTGGTAGGTTTTTTAAATTTATTTTTATTTAGAAGGAATATTGGGAATTAAAAAATTATTTATTTACAATTAGAAATAAAACTGACACTTCAGCTATCCTGCTATTATGCTTTTCTATTTCTTTTTAATATTATTAGATCATATTTATTCCACAATTTATTTTTAATAAGATATTCTTGAATTATCGTTTTCAATTAATTAAATATTAATTAAAGAAAGAAATTGTTTGTAAAATACCATAAATAATATGTTAACAAAAACACAAAAAGATAATTTATACTTACAATATTTGCAAGACAAAAAAGATAAATTTTAGTTGTTGTTTTAATAAATATATTTCATAATTTGATTCTAAAATATTATTAAATAAATATTTTTAATTTGATTTCGCATTTAAATAAAAAATTTTAATACAATATCAATTAAAAAAAATATTTCAATATGGATGACGTAATTTATGACGTCATATAAATTTACGATTTTAAATTTAGAAAATTCTAATAAAGTTTCGTGATATTCGAATATGTTACATAAAATGGTGTAAAAACAAAATTGTTTCATATAACTTATTTTTTATCTTTTCTAGTTTTTGAGATACAAGGTGTTTCGAAATGACCCATGACATTAGAAGAATATACATATAAACTGTTTTTTCGTAATTATTTGGTGACTTTTGAAACTAAAAATAGTCTTGTTGTTGTAATTATCATAAATATATTTTTTATATATTTACTAAAAAATATTTACTTATTTTGTATGATATTTCGTCGTTTTAACCGTACAGCGACAGTGTTACAGGTCTATGAACATTCAAATAATGAATACAATCAAGCAACACTATCACTATCACCGACTAGGTGATCAGAACGCACTTTGGTGTCGACATTAATAAATAAAAAAATAAAATACTGACACGTCGAGTTTTCCGAAATCGGATCACTAGGCTCAAATGGGTTAATATTTAAAAAATATACAAAAATATATAGGTATATATAATTTTTACTAGTATAATAAGATAAGATTTTATTATATCATATCATATTAAGTAGATACCTACTTTATTTTTAAATCTTTGTAATCTTTGTAAATTTTAAAAATTTATTCCTAATTATCATTTGACATTTCTACATTATTAACCTAAGTTTGACATGTAACTAACTACTTACGGCTTATAAAAATTCTTTTTCATCGAAGTGATTACTTATCTATTTAAATGACCTCTTTTCTTTGATGTTTTATACCTACTTCTTCATCTACACTTCTGAATTATTTATTTTTGTATATATTTATATTTTCTATCAATCAGAAATTCATACAAAACTTGTTTGAATTTTTCGTTCAATTTAAAGTGTATATATAATAAAAATTCACTTCTTTGGTTCCGTCGGCGCGATTTTAAGAGGAAAGATCATTAATTTTGCCGTTTCTCTTATCAGTTTTTTTTTAATGGAGAAATGTAGATTGACATGCAAGAATGAAATTCAAACAGGGTCACAAAGGGCGAGATTATTTGACTTCGTCAGTATGTGACAACGCAGTGGATGATTAATCGGTTTAATCGACGAATCCTGGTACTCATTTTATATGAGAGAATAGAAATGTTCAAGCAATGACTAAACCGTTCGTTAACTAACTTGCCTTTGAGGGAGGGATAGAAGGCCGATGGGAGTGACGGGTGGAGGGGGATGGGGGTGGTTAAATAACGGCCAACTTCTCCAAGTAGATAGAAAAGGGAGATGTGCATGCAAGACAGAGAGGAAGGTAATCGAGGTGTCGAGAAGGAGGAACTTCTTAAGAAGGATGAGGATGAATGGGGAGGAAGTTGGCCCATTAGTGCGACGCCTACGCCTGGTCGCCTCTACTGGGTGAAGAATTCTCCACCCTCAACCCCCATCTAAGAAAGTTAAATCAGCAGCCACCACGTAGACATTCACACCCCATAAACTTATGTGGCAATTTAAATCGTTCATACTGAGACCAGTTACAACCATTTGCCTACCAGTATATATGTATATATATACTATCCATTTATTGGAAAAAAAAAACGAAAAGAAATAAAAACTTTCGTTTCAAGACAATACAACAATTTAAGACAATTTAAGTGGCATAGTCAAAACTTCAAGGCAAAAAGTTCAAACCTTACCAAGTCCTAAAAAATTAATTTAATTTAATTCTTATAAATATTCAAAAACTGTATATCTATATAATTAAACTACTACGCAATCCTAAACTCCTTCTAAATGGCTTCATGGATCTTAATAGTTCGGGTATCATTAGAACTGTCATGACCCAAGGATAAGGTATAAGGTTGAAAATCTCAAAAAAGTTGATCCGTTTCAAAGTTATGGGCAAAAAACCGACCCAAATAAACAACGCTCCATGTGGCGCCTCTGGTGGCTCAGTTAAGAAGTTGACATAAAAATAATAATTCTAGAAATTTGAAAGAAAGAATGTTTCCAAAATAAAGTAAGTAATATTTTTTATATTTAAATTTTTATTTTGAAAAATAGTGCAATTTACAAATTTGAGTGAAAACGAAGATCCAAATGAGAGAAAAAATATATTGATTTAATTAAAATGAATTAAAACCTTTAGCATACAGACTTTCATGAAATTACTATGCATTACATCGGGGGGCTCTGAGAAGGTAGTAAATATTAAATGCTTTGATATCGAGGGTGAAATGGGCTTAGACAGCAAAATAACCTTTAAAAAAGTACCAATGAAAGAAAAAACATAATCCTCTTCATAATTATAATGAAACTTAATTTCCTTATTTTTTAATACAGCTTAACATTTTTTTTTTAATGCAAAAAATACACTGAAAAAAAATTAGAATTTTCATAACACGGAACGAGAAAAATAAATAAATGAATGAGAATGCTTTTTTTATTATTATTTTTTTTTTTTACAAAAATTTTTTACCTCCTGATTTTAAAGCTATAAACGTAGTAGATTAGCCTGGCGAAAGCCTGTAGCGATAAAGTCAGCCTATTATTATTGTACTCTTCAAAGCCGTTGGCATGAGGTCATTAAGAGTAAACGCCCTGTCATAAAATGGGGTTGTTTCATCAAGAAAATGCGCCTGTCCGCATCTTTAGCCGTGATCCATAACATTCGGACGCTGCTACATCCATCATAGTTGTATTAACACCTTAAAAAAGCTTAGTTTTATAAATTATTTTTTTTTATTAAAAAATATAATATATACATATAATAAAACTAAAGAATTATTTTCTATAATTAAAGCATATTTAATTGAAATTTAAATTTTGTTATGTTGCTTATTGAAGAAAGGTAGACACAGAATAGGTAAAATAATAATAAATTGAAAATTTTTTGAACATTATATCTTTATTTTATTTTTAAAGAATAAAAAAAAAATAACAGATCCTACCAATCTTTTTACTACACAAAATATTGACTGGACTTATTATTATTAATATATTTCCTATTATTCTTATACGAAGTTTGTCCAAAAGAAAAGGTGAATTTTGAATTATATCGAAAAGTATTTATTTATTTATCAATATATCCATTTTTTCCCTTCAAAATAATTCCCCTAAGAGATAATGCACTTATGCCAGCACTTCTTTCAATCTTCGAAGCACTTCTGAAATCCGTTTTTTGGTATGGCCATCTGCTCGTTTTTCGATTCCGGCTGTATCTCATCAATTGTTGCAAAACGCTTTTCTTTCATTGGTCTCTTCAGTTTTGGCAATAGAAAAATGTAGCAGGGAGCCAAATCTGGTGAATAAGGTGGTTGAGGCATGATTACGTTATTGTTTTTGGCCAAAAATGATGTGTGAGCTGGTGCATTATCGTGATGGAGAATCAATGATTTGTTTTTCCACAATTCCGATCATTTGAGCCTTTTCGTAAAACGTTGCATAACTTTCTTGTAGTATTCCTTATTAACAGTACGACCTGTTAAGAACTCATGATGCACCACGCCATTGTAATCGAAGAAGACCACTTATAAACATTTGTTTTTGAGACAAAGTAGACTCGCCAAATGCTACAGTCAACATTTTAAGTGCGTTGCAGCACTTTATTCCATTTTTAACGCGAAATTTAATACAGATTCTTTAAAAAATCGAAGAACACACAAAAACGTGACTAACTTTTTCAGTTGTTAAAAAACTACTAATCCAAAATGGCTAATAATGTCAGCATATGAGAAACACATGTATACCAACATAACAAAAAAAAATTTCGATAATCGAATGTACACAGCCCGTAAAAATTAAAAATTCACCTTTTCTTTTGCACAGGTCTTGTATATCTATAAATATACCCATACTACCTCTATGTATGTAATTCATCAATCTCTATAATATCACTATAAATCCAAAAACAAACTAGTAAATTAATTTTAGTAAAAAACCTTAAAAGAATCTTCATAGTAATGGGCCTTGGAAAGGAATTTTTCTGTTTCTGGGCTCTGAAACGCGGTCATCCCAACCTATGTAATCAAAATTATGATTGAAAAATACATATATTTATATTGTATTATTTAAGTAAATTTATATATTTAGATTTTTATAAAAAATAAGCATGAAAGCTACATATTTTTCACAAATTTGTTTAATTTTTAAATCTATTTAATCTTATTTTTATTCAAATAATTTAAAATTATTGTTCAGAATTAGTTTTAAAAACTTATATTTTCGTTGAAAATTTGTATAAGAATTTTTGGGTTAAAAATTTTACTTTTATAATATACTCATATATAATACAAAATACACTATTTGTTTATCTATCTACCTACATCAATATATATGTAAATTCTTGTGAAAATATAACAATTAATTTTTTTTTTAATTTACGGATAAATACATACAGTCATAAAGGCTGGTAATATTAAATATTTAAAAAATTATAATTAGTGTTATACTTGTTAATAATCAAATTTATTCCATGCCATTATAATATTTTAAATAGAAAAACATGAATCCATTTTGTTCAATAATTTCATGGACAAAATTGATTTGTGCATAATAAATATGCATATACAAATTTAAATATAGTTAATGTTTAATACATTGGAAATTTAACAGTCAAGTTTATTGGAATATTGCCCGGGAGACCCCGGGGGTCTTAGCAGCTCACAATCTGTATTTCAATTTGGAATAAATCATTTAAGATAAACCAAATCAGAGATTCCCAATAGAATTAGTATGCATTTGTCATCCAACCGAGATTACATACATATTATTTTTTGAAAATATTGTAGATATAATGAACATGTGTATATATCAAATAATCCTATAGACGGTGTTTCATAATTTATAAATTAGCCAGCCTGTTATCTTATGGATTAAATCTATATATGAATAACATTTAATCATAAAATGATTAAAGAGTATGTATTTTTTTTAAGTTAGTCGTTATATATATCTACTGGTGAAAAAAAAATAGATTAAGCTTTTCAAGTTTAAATAGAGGATTAAAAGTTTTAAATAACTTTTAAACACTTTTAAATATTTTTTCCCTCTTCATCATTGAATTGGAATATATATATATATATACATATAGTATACATATATACATGCATTTATGTATGCATATTGTAATGGAGAGCAAGTAAATTGAACTTTGTTAAATGGTGTCTTATATTAAGTTACAACAAACTTGAGACACTATTACAAAATAGAAGAGAAGGCTGTAGTCTCTCCTCTCACATTAATAATATCAAACCATTAAAATAAATTTTGATATTAAAAGTTAAAGAAATCCTTTTATAATCTTCAGGAGTTCAAATAACGAGTGAAATTGAGATATTGTTGTAGTATCAGGCGTTTTTTCATTAATGTTTAAATTGGATTTATAAATGAATATTATAAATTATATAAATGAATTAAAATTATATTAATTCCATAAAATATTTCGGCCTAAAATGTAAAGTTGTGCATCAATTTATACCATATAAACACTATGTTAAGTTGCAGTATTCCACTCTTCACTCTCTGACTCAACCTCTCAAGCAAATCATTTGGAACTTTAGTATTAAAAAATCTGGACTGTCTCCACTCGACTATCTCGCAATTTGAATTGGATTAAATAACATATATTATATTTAAATTAAATTTAATTAATTATAAATTATAAATTAAAAGTTAAAGAAATTAATTTATTAAACCAGTGCGTCTTTGGTTCTTTGTTGATAACACCACGTCACGTGCTGGCGCGTGATTGGCAGTGTTAAAAATTTAATTTAAAGTACTTTCAGCGATTCAATCAATCTGAAATATATATAGCTTCTATATATAGCAGTTTTTATTCAATTTTTAATCATGTGAAAAACAATCAAACATATATCTTTATTTTTACGGTGAGTTTAGAGGAAAAAAAATGAAAACGTGGTAGGATGAGCTTCATTTCTCAAAAGTTGTTAGAGAACTACGAATTTTGAATAATGCCCGTATGCCAAATTTCATTATTCTAGCTCAAACCGTTTTTGCGTAATCTTGTCTACACACACACACACACACACACACACACACAAACAAAACACATTTTTTTCAAACTTAGTGAAAATGATTCAGGGACCTTCAAAACATCAAAATCTCGACATCGAAAATTTTCGTGATCGCAATACTATCACTGGTGAGAAGTAAATATAGTCTGATCATTTTGATTTTTTTTTTGTTTTTGATTTTTATTTAATAATTATTATAATAAAAAAAATCAGAATATATTCTAAAATGAGGTAAATGATCAAATTCACTCTTCATAAAATATCACGTTATAATTGAAGATATTGGGGTGAGATTGTTGATTAAAATTCTGTCCTATTTACTTGTCTCTTACAATCAAGCGAAAGAGAGAGGGATGAGTATTTAATATATTCGAGTAATGGATTCGTTCCTTAATGGATTCTTGAATCTTATCGAATTAAAGAAGAGAGGGAAGAAGAGGGTGGGGGAGACGAAATGAGGAGACGGTCTTTGGCAATTGCATTAAACTTCTCTATAGAGCAATTAAGCCACTTTGAGTTTAGAAAATCAAATTGTCTATAAACATCTGATAAATCATTTTCATAAATGATTTCATTCCCGATTTAATCAAAAATAAAACAGAGTTTTAGGTATAATATAAATATGTCAAAATTTTTATTTAAATAAAATAAAAATAAATATGTAAGTTAAGTAAAAGTTAAGTTGAATGATTGTAGAATCGGTGGATAATTAAAGTTAACAATTAATTTACAAATATCATTATTTAGAATCAGTCAGTCATTAAGAAGTTAATAAAAGTTGGCGATGGAAGAGCTAAATGGCACTATGAACGAATTAATATGAAATATTATTGCTAAACATAAAATAACTCTTATCAAATAAATAAATAAATAAATTTTTCTAATTTTTTCTGATACATTTATATTGTTTTTAAATCGATCCATATATAATAAGTTCATTGAGGAGGCATTTTAGGAAGAATGTATTGAAATGTTGGATCTTGACACATTTTATTTTAATGAAAATTAAAAAAAAAATATCAATCGAAAAAATAAGTAAATAACTATTTTTATTTTTTTTAAATTTTTGTATACTATACTAATCGATCTGTTCAAATAGATATTAAATCTGAAAACTAATAATTCAAAAAAATAAACAGATAAATAAATCTTAGTTTTACATATTTTAAAATTTCAAAGAAAAATTTATTTAAGTTCTAAATCATAAAATAAGTGGCTAGAGAAAGAAAAATCACTTACAAAGATTTATTATTGCAACTATATATATAGGTATAATGTGATAATATATTGGTGGTAATAATATGAAAAGAATTTTGGTGAAATGTTTGTGATAAAATAAAAAGAATCGCTTTTTTTTTGCCTTATAATCTTTAATCTTGAACCGTTTATTTTACAAGATCACCGCTAAGAATGAATGATGCTAAGGTGATAAGTCCTTATGGCTTTATTTAAGAGAGACCTTTCAAGTGATATATTGATTTTAACAATGCTTGAGAAATAAATATTTAATATTTTACTATAAATATAGTAGATATTTAATTGTAAAATTATTTAAACTAAATATGAAAGAGAAACCAATAGAGTAATAAACAACGTTTGACTGACTATAAGAGGAAAAAGTAATAAGTACTATGATATTTCTATTAAATCGATTTTTAGGTAATTATGTTTTAATTAATTTTATCTAAAAAGATACCCTAGTAGTTATACATATATATCACTAAAAATTAAGATAATAAAGTTTTATATATATCTTATCTTATTATACTAGCAAAAATTGTATAAATATATACTATATTTGTATATTTTTGAGATATTAAACTGCTCTATGGATTTTTTTTTGAAATTCACACCATAGATAATATTTTATAATACTTATAAAATAAAATCGAACTGTATTGGTTTCAGTCTCAGGAAAATCAACTTTATTAGTATTTTTTTAATTTAAAATATTAAATTTAAATGACGTCACTATGTCATTCATATTGAAATTTGCCACCTGGCTTTTTCTTGTAATTGATATTGTATTAATATTTTTTTATATTTAAAATATTTAAAAATTTGTATTTATTTTCGAATTAAAATTCAAGTGTATATTTCTGTATATTGAAACGCAGCCAAAAAAAATCAAAGAAAAGAAGTGAATTGTTAAAATATCGTTTTAGAAAGTACTTTAAAATGAGTAATGTTCTTTTTAAATTTTTCTGTTGGAAACATTTATATATTATATAAACTTTTATATTCATAAAACTATTAAGTTAGATTAATTTAATATTATATATGAATAAGTAAATATTAAGTATATATATATATATTATAGAATATAAAAAGACAGGAAATACCGATAATTTAATTTTAGTTAAAAAAGAAAATGAAAAACGGTTGAAGAGTGTTGGAATATTGAATCTGGGAGAAGGGGGAGGGAATCTTTTAATTAAATTTGTTTAAACTTTTTGAATAAATTTCCGAGTTCTTTCCCCCACGTCATATGCATGTCCTCATACTTGTTCTTATCCCATCTTCTTTTTTCAACCTCCCTCTTCATTTCTCTTCTTCCACTTATTTCGATCCGCTTTGGCAACGAGCAGCTCGCTCTTTTTTAGTTGGTGTTTCTATCGAATCGAACATCCACCCACCCACCCCCTACCCCTCATCCCTCTCCCCTTACCTTCATCCACCCCCTCGACTGAAGCGTTTGATCCGTTTGATCTGAATTCATCATCATTAAGTTCAAACACGATCATGAATATCAATAGAGCAAGTTTATTGGATCCTGTTAGATTTTCGGCTGGGATTTAATTATTTATTCTAAAAGTGGAACGTTTGGGGAGTTTGGTTATCTGTAAATGCGGTTTCTAAAGTTCAACTCACTACATCTAAAGAACTATATAGGATTCGGAAGGAGGGAGATGATTATAGCTAGGCGAGTGGATGGTTGTTGCTAATTAGGTCGCAACAAACTTGGGGCTTGAATGCTCACTAGTGGGTGCTAACAAGCGAACTTTGTCCTTAGACCCATCTTCAATTAAGTCCTCGCAAGAGACGACAATCATAAACTTGTAAAAATTTATTACGTTTCCTCTGAAGTACATTTTTTTTAAATCTGCTATTCTAATATAAAAAATATCAATAGATTTTTTTAAACTCCATTTATCCAGAATTTGTATTATTATTATTATTATCCTTTAAATGTATTATCTACTCTTCAATTGCAAGACCATTTGTTTACCTCTTTCAAAACTAAATATTCTATTGAATTGAAAAAAATATATCTCACTAATATTTTTTTTACAATAATTTATATTTAAATCCCGACCTTTATATAAAAAAAACATTTAATATTTCATCAACTAGAAAATAAGTAAAAAAAAAACAAAGTATAATATAATATAATATTATTGAACAATTTATATATTTTATAAATTGAATAAAAAAAAACCTCTGACTTTTGAACGTCCTACGCAAGGACAACGCCTATCAAGTTGGAGTCCTATGATCAATAGAACGGGACCTATCAACTCTACCTTGATTTTCTTGATCGGAGGCGCTACTTTTTATTAAGTTGCTTCTCGGAGGCTGAGTTGAATCCGTCCCATAAACTCCAGCTAGAGAAATTCCTTTGACTTGAACCCGTGACCACGAGAATGTGAGTCAGCGACGCTAGCCTCTCACCCTGTGGTGCCTCTATAAATCGAAAAACATATGATTTTGTAGAAATACTCAATAGGAAAAAATACTAATGGGTTTTAATACAGATTAACAGTTGAAGTACCAACTATCAAATAACAAAATGTGTTAGACATTTCGATTACGGCAGCAAGCCTAAAAATTAAACTAAAGCCATTCGCAATTACACTGCTCACAATTTGAAGTGGACCACTCTCAAAAATTCGAATATTTTAATTTTAATTAATAGTTCGACCTTAAAACCTTATTTATTCAATAGTAATAGGTTTGTACATGAACGAATATTAAATGCAACAATTTATTATTTAATATTAAAGAAAAAATAAATTAAATTAATTAAATAAATTTAAATTTAAAGACAATGTTTTTCTTTTTTGACTCCAATTTCATTTTATTGATATTGGAAACCATTAGCATTAGTTTTTATTTAACCAAAGTACTAGACAGCTTGTTAAAATGCCTTTAAGAAGACTTACTGCTGAAGAATTAGGTAGGGCTTTGGCTCTTTTAGAGTTAGGTCATTCTCAACGTGAAGATGGCCATAGGCTTGGTTGCTCTCACACAGTAATCGGCAGAGCATGGACACGATACCAGAAAACCGGTACAGCTCAATACACCCATGGAGGAGGCCGAGTTCGGAAAACTACCCTTCAACAAGACCGATATTTAAAAATTCAGATCACTAGACAACCAGGTTCAACAACTCGACAACTGCAAAGTTCTTTACAGCACGCAACAGGGGTTTGTATTTCAACTCAAACAGTTAGAAACCGTCTCCACGAAATCGGCTTGAGGGCAAGAAGGCCAGCGCCAAAGGTTGTTTTAACGAGGAAAAATAAAGCTGCGCGTCTCCACTGGGCTTGTGAACATGTTAGTTGGACTGATGAATATTGGGACCGCTGTTTATTTACTGATGAATCGAAATTTGTTCTCCAATATCATGATCGTCGTTCAAGAGTGTGGAGAGAGAAAAACCAGCGATTTAACGATGGTAAGACTGCGCAAGTACGAGCTTTTGGAGGAGGTTCAATAATGGTCTGGGCAGGGATATCGAGTAATCGAAAAACCCAGCTGATATTGTTCCGGAATGAACATGTGAACGCATAAACGTACCTGGACAAAGTCCTCAGGCCTGTTATTGTTCCTTTGGCTCAAGAAATTGGGGAAAACTTCATTCTTGTTGATGATAATGCTCGTCCTCATAGAGCCAAGGTTGTTAATCTTTATTTACAGGAGCGAGGAATCACGCGCATGAACTGGCCCGCTTGTTCACCCGATATGAATCCTATCGAGCATGTTTGGGATAAACTCCAACGTCAGTTACACATGCGTTTATCTTGTCCAGATAACTTGGAGCAACTTGCAGAGGCATTAACTGAGGAATGGGCTTCCCTGCCTCAACATTTCATATTGAGCTTTATAAGGAGTATGAAACGTCGGTGTGAATCTTTAATTCGGAGCAGCGGAGGCCCAACATCCTATTAAGTGGTCAAATTTCATTTAATTGACTTCCAATTTCATTAAAATGATTTTCTAGACAAAAAAGAAAAACATTCTCTTTAACGTTAAATGTAATTTATTTTTTCTTTAATATTAAATAATAAATTGTTGTATCTAATATTCATTCATGTGTCTTTATTTTTAGCACAAAACCTATTACTATTGAATAAATAAGGTTTTAAGGTCGAACTATTAATTAAAATTAAAATATTCGAATTTTTGCGAGTGGTCCACTTCAAATTGTGAGCAGTGTATTTAGTTGTAAACCCCATTATTTTTTTAATAGGTATATCGTATATAACAGCGTTCCCCAATGTGGGTCGCGACCAGGTTCCCGGGTCGCAGAAAAATTTTACTGGGTCGCGAAAAAATTTCAGAAATTCTTATTATTTATTTACATCATTAGAAACACAAAAAATTTTTGTGTATGAAATAAACAACTTGATTTTTATTGAAAAATAAAATTTATGTTCTAAATATCTATAAATAAATGTTTTTTTTTTTAATGAAGTGGGTCGCGACAAAGACCTTGAAGAGTGACCTGGCTACCTTGTGTCCATTCAGAGGAAAACACTCCCTCTCCTCTTAAGTTACCTTTTCAATAATTCACCCCTATCTTGCAATGTGCCAATATAAAGAAACTTGTCATGTAATTTATTGTTATTCATGACAATAGTTCTCTTCTTCACTCGAGAACCTTCTTTATATTGTTTACAAGACTTAGTCCCAAAAGGATGTCACTATTGTTATGTTTATTTATACAATTGTAATGTTATTTCCCCCTATTTAAGGGCATATCTCTTACAATATATATATATTAAATATCTGTATTTGAAAGTATTACTTTGTCTTACTAATTGTCTTTGCAAATTTTTATATTCAAATCCATTTGATTGATTGTAAATTTACAAAATCAAATAAGTATTTTTAAATTATTAAATTCTACATTTTTTTTTATCAACAATCTCACGCTAGAGAGTTAAACATAAAAAATAATATTTTACATCAATTTATATATTAATTTGAATATCATAATTATTAATTCATTTATATAATACGAGGGTGGGGTGAGAAGTTTCCGGTGTGACCAAGAAAAACTAACTATGTTTTTAAATTTTTTTTTTGCTATATTTTTCAACATAATCTCCATCAACACTGATACATTTCTAATAACGGTGCTCTAATTAATTAATTTATTTAAGTCTCATCAACAGTTATGAATCGACGCAAAAATTCTACAGCTACAGCTCCAAATTGTCGGTAGAATTGGTTTTTCGAAGCAGTTTTTGGTCTAACGTTAGCAAACGCGGCACCCACGTTGCACACAGCTTTCCATATTCAAATGGTTGTGCAAAATATTTCGCACACGATCATCTGACATCGTACAGGTCTCAGCTATGTTGAATGTTGAAAAATAAAGCAAAAAATAATTTTAAAAACATCGTTTTTCTTGGTTAGGCCACCCGTATGCGCACATTTTTAGTCCTTTTCGATCTCATTTTTCTAATTTATATACTTTAACGAAAGTAATAGTTAAGTTTTATAACAAATTTAAAATATCAATAACTTTTCATTTTAATAAAAAAAAAATATATAAAAATTATAAAGTTACGAATTTTCTTAACTTAAGATTTTTGAATATTTCTTTATTTTTAAATTTATTAAATTTTTAATATACTATTTAAAACAATTCCATTTGAAAGATATAATTAAGTATTACTAAGTATTACAAATAAAATATATAGTTAATTGAATCAAATTAATCTTATCTTTAAATAAAGTTTTGAATGCTAAAAAATTACACAATATAAATGTTATTAGGTTGCTGTTTTGTTTTCCAATTGATTTATCTGAATATGATAATAAATATTATTTATGTATGTTATTCATTTAAAGCTGATAAGTAAATGAGAATAGAACGTTTTAATCAATTTCAACTTCTATCTTAATTAACAGTTATGGATGCCATTTCCCCAATGATTGGAAGATTACAATATTGATAGATTCATTTCAACAAAAAACAAAAAAAAAAAAAACGAAACAATAGATAAAACAAAATTAATCTATATTTTTTATTTTTTTTATTTATAACTATCTTCTAAGACCACCTCGTATCTAGACAGGGGGCTCCGCCCCTTCACTTAAATAGAAAAGAAGAAATATTCAAATATATTAAGAATAAATAAAGAATAAATAATTAAGATAAATGTGCCGTTTATTTTGAAAGTGGCCTAACTCCATTTATCTTCAAATCGAGATATTTAATAGTGTCAATTAATCAGTGAATAATTTGCTTTTAATTATCGAGAATGGCATTAGGCCACTTTCAAAATTAACAACCAGATTCATTATAAAATTTGAAGATGTCCATTTAACATAATTTAAATTGAAAAAAAAACAATCCTGAATTTATTTATCTTTAACACTTGGGAAACATAATTTTTATGCGATTCAAAACATTTTTTAATTACAGAACACATACAAAATTACAAACATAAATTTATTACAAAACAATTTACTATTCATTTATTTTTTTGCACATGTGAAAGGGATTTGAAAAAATCATGATGGTCCGGTGGTATATAAAATTGAATTTTGCTGTTGTAATTGATCTGATATTTTTATAGAGTAGTGTCAATACAAAATTTTCGAATTTTCTTGCTATACCCCGACGTGGTAATAAATTCAGGACTTAAAAATTTTCATTCTCATTCATTGATATGTATATATATAGATAATTTTATACGGTTCATTTCTGACTAAGTTTAAAAGATCATTTGTCCCATATCTAAGCCACACCAATCAATTTCCATGGTTCAAGCAAAGTCACTAAGGATACTAAAACTTAAGGGGACACGATATATATTTAACCCATCATTAATTTCTGAGACATGTTAAGATTTCAACCAGTCAATATAATCTAATTATAATAATCAACCTTTTAGTGAAAATTAAAAAAAAAATATTTGAATAATCATACTATAAACTCTACCAAAAAAAAACAGTATATATAGTCTTATAATAACAGTAAGTAAATATTGATAAATATACCAAAAGATGGTTAGGATTGTATTTAATACAAAATTGTGGTTAGATTATATGAAAAAATGAAACATTTTTCTTTTTTAATTTTGTAAACTAAACAAATGGAGGTACTGTTTGTGGTTTATTGCAACCACTGATGTTTTTAAGGGAACAAATAAATAATCCTGATCCAAATTCTCTTTTTATATTTTATATATGAAATTCATTGAAATTATTTTTCATTTTATTTTATAATAATAATAATAATAATAAAATATTTATATTTTTTCACACACATACAATAATCAATTATATATTACTAAATACATAGCTCAGTGTTTTAAATCTAGAC
The DNA here is from genome assembly GCA_963082975.1 of Labia minor. NCBI lineage: Eukaryota > Metazoa > Arthropoda > Insecta > Dermaptera > Spongiphoridae > Labia > Labia minor. The sequence goes on from OY720345.1 coordinate 42,219,458, forward strand.
TAAGTAACTTAATGCCTCTCTCTCCTCGTGGAAGGTTTGTAACTAAAGAAACTTCAAAAAATTAAATTATTTAAATATATCTATATAGATATAGATGTATTTTAAATAAATCTATAAAAAAATTATTAAATATATGATAAAAAAGATCCCATTAGCTACAAAAAATAAGCGGGAGTGTCCTCCCCTAGACTTTCCCGCATATAAATAGGTATAAAGAGTTGCGAATGAATATTTAGAATGTAATAAAGTGCTACTTCCGGTTAACTGATATTTTAAATGTAAAAAAAAAAACAGATATGGATATAATATAAATATTTTTAATTTTATTTTAATTATAATATATAAGGGCTGGCTGTGACGTCATGAAGTGCTGGGTGACGTCATATCATTTTAAATTAAGAAAAAACTAATGAAGATGATTATTCTCGAGGATAAAATCAATACAAAGTGCATAACACGTGGAGATATGCCTTCACGTGAAATTTGATATGAAAATAACCCTTAACTTCCTCTCTTCGATCGGCAATACTAGCACTACCGGTTTCCGGATTTGCACCAAAAGTTGATCCATTCATCATACTGATGCATTAAGTAAATATACCAAATTTCATCAAAATCCGTTGAGCCGTTCAAGCTGTACACATCTCTACGGACACACATCGGACGGACGGACAGACATCATGCTAAAAATACTTTTTTCTGTTAAGAAAATGCATGATTCGTGGAGATATGTACCTAAAAATATCCATAGGTGAAATTTGGTGTGAAAACAATACCTCCCTTACTATCGTCGGTCGGTAAAAAGGAAACGCTACTTGTATAGGTAAAATGTCACTTCCGGTAGTCAGATCATGATGAAATTTGGTATCTGATTTTTTTTCATATTTTTAAATCTATATACAAAATATGAAGCAAATATCTCGAAGCAAACTGGTACTTTACTTGAAAGGTAAACGCAACCATTGTAGGTAAAGTACCACTTCCGGTTAACCGATTTTGACGAAATTTTGATAGAAATCTACAAACTGTGAATAATATCGGTGTACCAAATTTCGAAGTCCTAGCTTGATTAGTTTTTGAGTAAATTTGCTTACAGACATTACATACATACATACATACATACACACACACAGACATAATTCCAAAAATGGTATTTTCCGACTCAGGGAGGTCTAAAACGTCAAGATCTATCAAAATCTCGAAGTCGAAATTTTTGACGATTCCAATACTTCCCTTATACGAAGTATGCGGGAAAGTAAAAAGAAAGAAAAATTAAAAATTAATTTTAATAAAATATAAAAATTAATACAATATTCACCAAAATATTCTAAGGTAATTTTAAAAATGTTTAAAAGTAATTTAATATTAATATAAATGAATATTAATGACCTATGATGGCTAAGGGATTAGATTATTATTCAATCCTTTCAGGTTCTCGTCCTTCTAATTCTACAATATAATACACTTATAAAAATCAATATTGTATTTCCTAAGTTTTCTTATATTTATGCTTCATTCAAGTATGTTTAACAATTTTGGAGAAAAAATTGATATATAAAATGCTGGTTTATGCTAAAATAATAACTTATTAAAATGACCTTGAAATGCCTCATTTTATTTCGTTATTCATCAATATATCAATTTTTATTTATTTTTTTTTTATTTATCAATCTAATTTTATTATTTAATTTAATATATTATTTTTTTTATATCACTATTATAATTTAAAAAATAAAAATAAACGCCCCCGGGTGGGCTCGAACCACCAACCTTTCGGTTAACAGCCGAACGCGCTAGCCGATTGCGCCACGGAGGCTGTGAGTAAATTTTTTTGAGATATAAATCTCGTACTAGTAACTTAGTCTAAATATAAAAAGATATAAACCTCCGTTTTCCATTATCTTTTGTTTGTTCTATTTAGATTAAAACAAAAAAAAAAAATTAAATAAAATGTCTTTCATACATTATCTCCCTTATAGAAAGAATACACAATATTATAATATTAAATTTCATATTCTGTTAATTTATTTTTGTCTATGTTAGATTACCGAGTCAGGTAAACTCGTAATTTTTCATTTCCATGTATTCTTAAGATTAAGTCCAACTACCGCCAAAAGCAGCATGAATTACATAACTAAGTTTCTCTAACTAGTGTAGAAAGTCTTTAGCTAATAATAAGTTTGAGAATCCTTTGAATTTAGAAGATATTATAATATCAAATTTTAAATTATATATGTATGTAATTAAATGCAAATAATATTATAAACTATTTTATTTTTTAATAATCTTAATGAAAAAAAAATTTTCTGCATATGATATGAATTATTTAAGATTTTTTTATTATATCAGTTATTAAAGAATTTAGAAAATAGGAATTCAATAGAAGTGGTTTGTGTTTTTGATTTCTCGAGAAATATAATTTTTAAATTGTTTAAGAGCGTAAGAAAAGTAATTTGGATAATTCTAAAGTCTTAATATTGTTAATATAAATCCTTACCTTAAAAGTACAAAGGCAGGTCAATAAGTTCGTGACTTTTTGAATTACCTGTCTTTTAAATGAAATGGCAACCATCAGCTGACTCATGTCGAAACTTGAACCAGCTTGGTCTTTTAGTTTTTGTTTGACATCCATTAATAGCACACTACCTCGTGATTTGAGAAGAAAAGGGAAAAAAGTAAATTTCCAAGAAAATCCATCAATTGCTCCCTCATTCACCCTATCCAGCCCCGACTGGCTATTTTTTGTTTCCAATCCTGAAGAAATGGCTCGGCGCAAAGAGATTTGATTCCAACGATGAAATCATCTCACAAACAAATCTATTTTGATCTCCTCGACAATTCTTATTTTTTGGAATGAATAAAAAAATTAGAGTAACATTGTTCGAAGTGTATAGAGCTCAAAAGAGAATACGTTAAAAAATAAAATAATTTTTTATCCCAAAGCCTGTGATTCATTCAAAAAGTAAAGACTTATTGACCTGGCCTCGTAACACTAAATTACAATGTCTTTCTGTAGTTTTCTTAAATAAAAATATGAACCTCTGGTATTTTTATCTCTTGACTCTACATAAATACTTACAAATTCAAGACTAAAAAGAGTAGTTCTACGACTTTATGGGGTATTCAAAAAAAATGGAACAAAAAATAGTAGTTTTTATTTAAACTGAAAATACAAATGAAAGAAAGAACAAAAATTTTATTTTTTTCACGGAAAAAAATTTTTAAAAACTAACATTAGAAGATAGAAGAAATGTGGTTATTAGAGAAAAAATCTTTAAAATTCGTAAGTTACATAAAATAGATAGATTATGATTATACTTTTTTTGTATTATGATTTGCAACATCGAATTGTTATTTTTCAAAATATTTCTTTTAATTGTATATAGATAGAATATCGTACTATTATATTTTTAGTTACTAGAAATTCATCTAATTGCACATAAAGCAAAGACGAATGAGGACCTTTATTAATAAGGCTGGTCTTTTTTAATTGCTCCCTTACTAGTTGATAAGTTCTCCAAAAACATGATTAATTAATCCCAAATAAATTACAATCCTTTCGTTTTTTTTTCTCTTTTAAACATTTAAATTGTAAATCTGTTTGACTGAATGTTTTATTTCATCCTTAAATAGACTAAACACAAAGTGGAATTAATAAATAAAATTCACCCGCAAGTATACATATACATATAAGTTTTCAATTTAAAATAATATTTAACTAAATTAGCAGAATAATTCAAATGTGTTTGATAATATATAACCTTTAATGCTTCAATAAATTATTCAACTCATAATCAACTTCATTATTCATTTATCATTTGTTCCGATATATATATATATATTATATATATAAAGTAAATATGTATCTTTCTAAATTACTCTATAAAAATAAATTTTCCAAATGCATTTATTGGAGTGATATGATCGGGAATTTTTTTCCTCAATTATGATATATCTTTATATATTAGAACTTCTTTGAATTATAGCATTGGAAATGTCAGAGAACCGCAATGCGACAATCCTTTGGGCTTTAGACTCCCTTTATTAATACGATTAAAAATATTTTTAAAAAAGAAGAAAGAGATCCATAGTTTGCTATTTCTTTAGGAAAATTAAAAATCTCTCAATTAAATCAAATATAATATACACACTCCATTCCAAAAGAAACCGAACTTTTTAAAAAAAAATAGTACCACTAATGCCATCTGTTGTAATATTTTACCCGTAGATGGCTTAGTCCCTCATTCACAACTGGTAGAAATTTCATGACATTTGGATATATACAACAAAAGTTATTGCGTTTCAAATGTCAGTGTGTTTTGTACATCGGTCGGAAAATGAGTTTCAAACAAAGAGCTGAAATTGATTTTTGTGTTAAACTTGGTAAAACTTTTACTGAAAAGCACCAAATGCTACAAAATGCATATGGTGATGATTGTCTATCCCGTACGCAAGTTTACGAGTGGTTCGGGCGATTCAAATCGGGTAGAGAGACGCTGGATGATGACGAAAGATCAGGCCGTCCCAGAACCGGATTATCGGAAGAAAATATCGAAAAAGTGCGTGAATTCATAAAAAATAAAAAAGAGAGTTTCACTTGGGCTTCATGAATCGTTTGCTGGCAATCGTTCGGCCAGAATATCGAGAAATCGGCAGTTGGACTCTTTTGCACGATAATGCACCATTGAATTTTTGGTCAAAACTCACTTTATTCCTTTGCATCATTTGCCCTATTCACCAGATTTGGCTCCGTGTGACTTCTATCTTTTCCCTAAACTGCATTTGGCGTTGAAAGGAAAGTGGCACGCATCGATTGAAGCGCCATTGAGAAGGCGACGACCGACGTCCTAAAGACCATTCCAATAAGGGACATGTAGAAGTCGTTTGACAACTTGCTGGAGCGTGCAAATTTGTGTATCGATGCAGAAGGGGAATTGATTAATAAAAATGATTTGTTCCAAAATGTACATTGGTTTTTTGTTTTTTTAAAAAGTTGGGTTTCTTTTGGAATGGAGGGTGTATATTAATGAGTAAGTAAAAATCACTAAATGAAAATAACTTACTCCAACCATTCCTTTACCACTTCCAACAGATTTTTACCTTCTCCCAATTCCTTCATATTTACTTAAATATTGTCTGCCCACCCAACCTTCTTAATCTTATGATTAGACATCTCTTCTATTCCACTATGATATCATCTTAAATTGACTTTTATTAATTTTATATTATATAAATATATTTATATCCCATAAATATAATTGATTTAAATTATTGTAGTAAGTGAATTCTTACTGTAATTTAACTACTTGAGTGATTGAATACTAAGGTTAATAGCAATATAATTGAATCCGATTAGGGTTTGATATAATATGTCTGAAAAGCCTTGATTGCTTATAGATTATAATATTAAGCTTTACATTTTGATATTATGATTTGGATTTATGGTTTTGTATGAGACATCATACCTCCATCTTGGCAAATTTGTTGAAGTTATTAAATCATTATTATCAATTTTTGAACTTACTATGATGTCATGGAGAAATTAGAGAGGCATTAGAAGTATGTATTCTTCCAAAACTTTCACCAGTAATCAAACTGAAAATAATTTTACAACTACATAAACACAATAAAAAGGATAGTAGCGATTTTATTGTTGTGAGACAGAGTGTGAAGAGTGGAATACTGCAACTTAACATAGTGTTTATCTGATATAAATTGAAGCACAACTATACATTTTAGGCCGAAATTGTTTATGGAATTAATATAATATGGCATACGTCATTTATAAATCCAATTTAAACATTAATGAAAAAACGCCTGATACTACAATAATATCTCCGATGTGAATTAACTTTTTGATTTGATTTTTCACTTTCAGGTCTGTTTGCTTTAGCGGCCACCAAATCAATATCGAAAGAAAGATTAACTTTAAGCAGATTGATTGATTTAATTAATAATAAATCTGGAGTGTCTCCACTCGACTATCTCGCAATTTAAATTGGATAAAATAACATATATTATATTTAAATTAAATTTAATTAATTAAATTATAAAAATTAAAATTAATAAATAATATATTTATTAAACCATTGCGTGTTAGGCTCTTTGTTCATGTGAAATTTGTTGTGAAAATAACCCTTTCCTTCCTATCGTCGATCGCTAATACTACCACTTCCGGTTTCCGGAATTGCACCAAAAGTTGATCAATTCATCCCACTGATGCATTAAGTAAATATACCAAATTTCATCAAAATCGGTTGAGCCGTTCAGGCTGTACACATCTATACGGACGGACGGACAGACATCATGCTAAAAATACTTTTTTCTTTTAAGAAAATGCATGATTCGTGGAGATATGTAAAAATCTCCATATGTGAAATTTGGTGTGAAAACAATACCTCCCTTACTATCGTCGGTCGGTAAAAATTAATTCCGGTACTTTCAGTGATTCAATCAAGCTGAAATTATATATATATAGCAGTTTTATACAATTATTAATCATGTGAAAAACTATCAAACATATATCTTTAATTTTATTGTCAGTTTAGAGGAAAAAAATGAAAGCCTCTTCCGTCTGAACTACATTTCTCAAAAGTTGATAGAAAACTACGAATTTTGAATAATGCCAGTGTACCAAATTTCTTGATTCTAGCTCAAACCGTTTTTGCGTAATCTTGTGTACATACCAGGGCTTCGAACCGGAACTGAACCGAAAACCGAAAAAACCATTATTTTTGCCGGAACGAAAACCGGAACCGAACTGATATTTTTTTTTATTGAACCGGAACGAAAACCGAAACGAAAAAAATAACGGTTCGAAGCCGTGGTACATACACACACACACATACATACATTTTTCTCAACTTTAGTGAAAATGATTCAGGAACCTTCAAAACATAAAAACATCAAAACTAGACATCTAAAAATTTCGTGATCGCAATACTATCTTTGGCGAGGTAGTAAAAATAAAAGAATGAATATACAGAGTAAGGTTAGATATACGATACAACAATCTCTACCAAGCTACTATACCAAAGCAAAAAAACAACAACAAATAAGTCTATTGATTGTAAAAATATCTTTAATCGATAATTTAAAATATACTAAAAAAATTTTGAAAATAATAGAATAGAGGTCGATAACCCACCAAATAACCCAAAATGGAATTGGATTTCTCAGTTCTTAAAAATTCTAAAAATTTTATATAGCAGTGATGAATTAATTAAGAATATCTGTCATTAAAGCAAATATTCCTCTTTTTATTGAAACATGAATATAAAATCCATTTAAAAAAAGACTTAGAAAACATAAAAGCATTCAACTACAGTCATAATTATACAAACCTACAAATACAAGTGTCATCAAGCCAGAAAGTTATATCCAATATAAATGATTAATAATTTTTTCGGCTAGATCAAATAAAAAATTGCTTAAGAACGAAGAAACATACACCCTTCTTTGTGAGGAGGAATATTTGATCCATTTATTCCTCAGATCCCCAGTTTGCAAAGAAATGAATTCTGAAAAAGACCTCGATAAAATGGAGAAGAAAGAAACGCTACGAGAATTGAAAGGAACAACATCTAAATGATCTATTTAACCTGGTTAGAGAAATATTAACTTCATCCTTTATGATTAATGAATAAAGTGTTCTCTTTTTTATTGTGACATAAGCTAATTAATACTCAAAAGTTATAAGTTAATTTGAACTCATGGTTTTTGTTTCTTTTTGTGAATTGTCAATTTTTGATCAGAATTTTACTTTTGGAATTTGTAAGATTTTCCAAAGGAACGATACCTTGGGACATGCCCCAAAAATAAATTAAAGAATAGGTATAATATTTAAGTTAAAATTGGGTATTTAATATAAGAAACATATAAATATAGATTAATATGATCATATTATTTTTATCATATATATATTTATATAACACACAAGAAAAATAAAAAATAGAAAAATTAAGAAATGAAATTCTCAAAGAAAGAAGACAAAAATAAAACAATAGAAAGAGAGACGACGATGGCAAAAACGAATAAGTATTACAAATTCAATAAAGAAACAATTCTCTCTAAAAATCCCAGGTTTCCGTACCTCCATTGAGAAAAAATATTTAAAATTATTGCAAATTTTACTATTTTTAATTATTTATTATTTTTTTTTTATAGTTTCTATTTATTTTATTTAGTTATTTATTATTTTAGTTTGTAATCCAACCCAAAAACTACAATAACAAATAATATTAATATATTAAAACTATATGGTACTCACGGGGAAGTGAAAAGTAACACTCAAAACAGTTTGATTTTCTCAAGAATATCTCCTTCCTGGCATCTTCACCTCGAGCCTTCCCTCTTATTGTTAGTTCAAGGAATTGTTAATTATTTTATATAACAATATAACTTATTTTGATTATGTTATATATAAAATAAAAATAAACTAAAAATAATTATGTTTTTCTTAATAAATTATCAATCCATGTGTATAGTTTATTTTATAAATTACAAATAAATAAAATAAATAATATTATTATTAATAATAATAAAATATAATAATTATAATTATATGTCGAATTGGTGAAAACGATCATGAGATACATCTAATTATTATGGATTATAATCAAGAAAATTTAATTTAATCGTATTTAATTTATTTATTAGTTTAAAATATATTTATTTTTTTTATTTTATTGCATTTATTTCAGTTATAATTTTAATTAATTTATAAATTTAAAAAAAAATTAATTTTTAATAATTTTATATAAATTGAACTTAAATTATAATATATATATATATTTTATATAATAAAAATATATTTTAAAAGATTATTATGTCTTTTACCATCTATAAATTAGGCTTATTTATATTTATTTCAAATTATAATATTTAAAAGAGTATTTTTATTATTGAACTATGAATATTATTATTATTAATAGTAGTAGTAAGTGTTATGAGGTCACCGGTGGAGACTGCATAATGAGGAGACGGAAGAGGGTAGCAGTTGGAGGGTTATGTATGGCTCAGGATAAACACTTGGAGAAATGTGGTTGCTGGGGCCAAGAACTTTCGAGTTCCGTACAGCCAGAGAGAGAGAGAAAGTGAGATAATAGTAAGGGTAAATCCACAGTCAGTAATATTCGTCAATCATTTATCTTATATCTTTGTTAATTATTATTATTATTAATTATTAATTAATCTTTATTATTAATAACATGATAATTTTGTCAATGAGCATAGAACCGACACCACATGATAGCAAATTTAGAAATTAGAATATAATTGTAATTTTTATGTTTGCTCTCTGAATTTAACCCTTTGCACTCGTAATATATTCGATAAGACTAACAATCAACTCGGAATTTTTTCGATAAGGCTACTACTCTCAACTCGGAATTTTTTTTCATATTCGATCAAAAGGAAAATATTTTCATGCGAACATATTACAATTTAACTTTTCGGTTTAGTAGAAAAAATTATGAAAATAAACATATTTAATCATCTTACACTCCTTTGAAAAATGAAAATCTATATAACTGTTAATATATGTATATACATTATGTGATTTTTCAAAATTAAAAAAAAAAAATAAAACTTACTTCTAAATTGGAAGAAACACATAGGATACACATGAAAAGCTAAAATAATGCTGTACTACATAAAATTATGAGGATTCATTATGTTTTTTATTACTAGCCTTAATGATATGAAAAATAAAAGAATCTTAAATAGTAAAATTGATACAAGTTATGTATAAAAAAAATACATTTTATAGTTTTGCATTGTATGATATCGTTCAAAACATTCCCCAATATGTAATCCTGGTTTTAGAGTACATGTATTGCAGATATATCTTGTTTCATGTCTTCCTCCTTTGACTTTTCGGTCAGAACATACTAAACAGTCCTTTTTCTTTACTTCATTTTTACGAAAAATTTGCAATTTGCCGTTTAGTCGTTCTTCCTTGTCTGACGTTGATGGTCTACCTGAAATTTTTGATCCCTTTCGGTAGTTTGCTTTCAGTCCATCTACTATTTCTCGAACAAACTTTAAATGCGTCATTGGTCGTTTATTTTGGCGATTTTGAGTTATTTTATATAGTAAATATGCATTCACACTACATAATTCAAGTCCCCAAAAAAATAATTTCCGCCACCATTTCAATGATTTTCTCATAAAACAATATGACGCTGAATATGAGTCGGCTCGATCTACGCCTCCCATATATTTATTGTAATTAACAATTACAATTGGCTTATCTATAACTTGAATATTACCCCCACGTACTCTTCTAGTTATTGGTTGAGTACCTGAAACGTCCCAGCTGCTAAGTATAGTGACGACACGTTTATCTTTCCTTACCAACAATAGCAAATTTTCTGATCTGCAGGCAAATGTATTGTTTTGAGAAAACTTTGGTTTTTTTTATTGAATATGGTATAAACTTTCTATTATTTTGTATAGTTCCTGTTGTATATATATTTAGCTTTAGCAGTTCTTGTGCAAGTGGTAAGCTTGTGTAGTACCTATCCGTATAAATATGGTATCCTTTACTACCAGGATTTCTATCCAATAAGTCTTGGCACAATTTTAGTGCTATTCTTGTACTTATGAGAAGATCAGGTCGTGGTACATCTTCTGAAGACAAGCTTCCATAATAGGGTAAAATTGAATATACATACCCTGTATTGGCATCTGTGAGTACATATATTCTTATTCCCCACTTGGTAGGTTTATTTGGATTATATGTCAGAAAACATATTTTCCCTTTGAATCCCACCATTGACTCATCAACTGAGATTTCTCTTGACGGAACAAAATGTTTTTTGAATTTTTTATTTAAAAATTCTAAATAATGGCTAACTTTATGTGTTCGGGCTCTAAGACTTTGGTTATTTGGATTATTCTTATATAAGTGAAGCATCCAAAATATTTGCATAAATCTTTCTCTTCTAAATATACTACCAAAGAAAGGAATTTTTGAGTTGAAATTTTGGGACTAATATTCTTGCAGATTACTAACAGTAATTTTGCCCATATTTAGGATAACTCCAATAAATGCTGTAATTTCTTCTACGGTAACATCAACCCACGTATGCCACGTAGACCGTTTGGACAGATTTTTTTTTTCTATTTTATTTCGAGCATAAATATTTGTCTCTTCTACTATTTTTTCGATAAGTTCATCAGAAAAAAAAAGTTTAAAAAAATCTGTATGTTTTGTGCAGTTATCTGGGATTTGTGGGCCTTCAGTTTTTTGGCCGGAAGTAAAATCGATCCTATATGGCACATTGTCTTGGAGAGTGACGTCCACCCATGGCCCATAGTTGTCTGTCCTTTTAGTGGTATACTCATCTTCACTGTTGCTTGAACTCGTTGGTAAAGGCACTGTTCTTCTTTTTTTATCAACTACGATATCACTATCTGTGCTAATATCAATTTCCTCTTCTTCTGCAAAACTTTCCCTGTCACTATTACTAGAGGAATTTATTTCTTCATGGCCATACGAGTCCAAATAAAATTCGTCATCACTACTTTCCAATTCATTTATAATTTCTTTTTGTAAATGTCGTTTGGGCATTTTTAAATTGTAAAAAATTTCAAATTATAACACAAATATAAATTAGACATACACTTGAGTATTTACCGCGTGACGTTCTCTACAAAAGTAATGAAATAGTGAAAATTTCTAAAAGATATATATTATTTAAATTAAAATTAAAATATATATTATTTAAATTATTTATTTACTAGCTGCTCCGAGCGCCTTCGCCAATGAAGACCGCCGTTTTTTAAAATAATTAAATTATTTTATAGATTATAAAATAAAAATTATTGTATTAACATTAAAAATATTGAAAAAAAAATAATATTTAGTTTGATTTAACAAATAAAAATATTATAAACATTTTTAGTGGGAATGGGAATTTCTAGGGGAGGAAGGGAGGTCAGATAAGCGACAACTTTTATTCCAAATGTTCGTCCTCCCTAGCTGTGACGTCATCCATAAGAAGATGTAAAGAAAACAGTAAAACATATAATGTCGCCTATTTGGCGACATACGAGTGCAACGGTAAAACATATAATGTCGCCTAGTTGGCGACGTACGAGTGCAACGGTAAAAATATAATGTCGCCTAGTTGGCGACGTACGAGTGCAAAGGGTTAAAAACAAACAAATTAATTAACAACGTTTAAAAAGGCTAACATTAATTTTTCTTCCGAATTTAATTTGTATGAAGCGCCAGTTAGATTGATTTTAAACTTATTTATTTATTTTGTTTCTTGTTTTTAGTAATCATGAATCTTCAGTCATGTCTATAAAAACTTACATTGACTTCAAAAAAAAAAATTTTAAAAAAAACGAACCATTACTTCGTAGTTTTTTTTATTATTTTATTTTATGAATTTTTCTCAAAAACAATTCAATAAAACCAAATGTTAATCTGAATTAACATGTTTCAATGATAAAATTTTGCATTATTCATCAACATTTCATCTTGTGTATTTTAGAATTATTGCAAGAATGTATGTGTATCTTTGTGTAAATGAGTGAGTGAATTTCATGAAATTATTTTAATGTATTTATTTAAATGATCCTGTTTTAATTTCATGATAAACAGATGCTAGATAAATCATCGAGTAAATCAAATGAACCGTGAGGGGTTGTTGTTTATTTCATAGCCGGACAGGCTACTGCACTCTCCACTCATTTATAAACATTGAATTGAAGATGAACGCATTTATTTATTTCATTTTTATACCAAAAACATAAAACAGGATTTAAATATACGATAATATATATTATAATATATTTGATTTATTATCCAATGTCTTTTGCAGCTTCAAGAGTACTACATGTATAATTCAATATATTTATTTTTGAACAATTTTGCAATTTCAAAGTACCTGAGATGTACTTTTGGCTTGATTCATTCAATATAAGGAGTAGCCACTTACACGGCCAGGTGAAGCGTTCCTTCTTTATTTATAAATAAACCGTTGTGTAGTGAGGATTTGTTATGTCCGACATATTTATTTCAAGTGCTCATAATTTTTTTTTTTTTTTTGCAATTTTAAATATAGTATTTTCTACGTTTTTGCACATTCTTTAAAATTAATATTAAGGCTTATTTATTCACATATCCCTCCTTGTTTACTATTTGCAAGTCTTTAACTAAAATTGTGACTAAGGGGTGATATGACGCATTGTGTGTGTGAGGGATATGGAGCACATTTTACCTTATCTTAGCATTGAAAAATTGAACCCCTAAACAAAATATCCCGGCCCCGGCTAACAGGGGTGATAGGGATATTGCTGAAAAGTTTTAGTAGTCCTTATATTAAGAAAAAAGCTATAACTTTCGCTATAAATACATAATAATCCTAGGCATCATTAAAACCAATAATCATGTCATAATAAGTATTAGCGTTTGATAGTTTATTTAGTAGTCTTAGGTTTATCGAAAAAAATTAAATTTGCAAGATAATTTCAAAAATAATCTTAATTTAAATTATATTTAATTAAATTATAAAGAAATATTTTGATGTTTTTCCAATTAATAATATTGGTTTGATTTCTAAAATATCTTATTTTTTCTAAAAATATTTTGTTACCCCCATCCACACCTCAAACAAAATAGAGATTTAATTTTTGTCAGCATATTTTAGCAAAAAACGACTGTCCCTTCACAGAGTATAAAAGTTTTCTTGATTTTGATCGTTATTATATAATCGTGAAACATATCTGCAGATAACAAATATATAAAATTGTTATTCATGCCAGGATAGTAATAATAATTGTCATCAAGTTCATTTAGATTTAAGTTTAAATAAATAATTTAAATAATAAATACGAAGGTTCTCTTTAATGGGCAGAGATCCTAAAAACTAATAAAATTTTAAAAAAATAAAATCTTATTTTAAATTTCCAAAAATATCAAGTTTTTAATTTTGTAATCAAAATATCTGCATGTGTTGAATAATATTAAACAAAAATATATAGGTATCTCTCTCTCTGTGTGGCTCTACGGAACTCAAAAGCTCTTGGCCGCAGCAACCACACTTCTCCAAATATCCCTATTCTGAGCCTCAACCCTCCAATCCTTACCCTCTCCCATCTCTCTCCCGTCCCTTCCCACATTATCCACCCACCGCGTCCTTGGTCTTCCAGCGGACGTTTCCCACTCGGTCTCCCCACCAATATATTTTTCGCCATTCTTTCCTCTCCCATTCTAGCCACGTGCCCTGCCCATCGAGCCTTCTCGATTTTATAATTCTAACTATATCTGGAGATGCCTAGAGGTCATGCAATTCCTCGTTATGCAGTCTCCGCTATTCCCCGTGACCTCATCTTTCTTTGGTTCATAAATGATGCGAAGAATCCTATGCTCAAATACTCTAAATCTACTCTCGTCTCCTAAGGTCATAGACCATGCCTCACACCCATATAATACAACCGGCAAAATAATTGTTTTATATAATATATAGGTATATATATAAAATTAATAGATTAATTTTTATTTTATAAAAATTATTAATAATAATTTAGAATAAAAATAAATCTCTTTTGATTATTCAATTTCTTAATAATTATTTAATTTAATTTAAATATTATTATATTTTACAATGCCATACAAAAAATCATACTCCATTATATTATTTAGAATATTCATCATTTATGTATATAAACGTTTCCATTTTAAGAATTTTTTTTTTTTAGTTTTTGTGTTTCTATTATATATTTCTTGTTGATTGATGGGTACTTTATGGTCACCCTAATTATTTATTTGTTGTTTTGTTTCTTTTTTTTTGTATAATCCTTCTTTAGTCTTTAACATATATTTGTTCTAATGCATATGTTTTGTTTCAAATTTCCATAATTCGCCTAATCTTTTGGAACAGATAAATCGAGACTTTGAATAATGTATCCAGATGAATAGATAGATGATTTGTGCAAAGTCCAGTGTGTGATATACACATTCACATTCTCTCACACTTCTCTATTTCCTTTTCTATTCTATTGGCTTTGAATGGCTTGGCATGAATAACAAAGATCTTCGTTCTTTTTATTCCCATCCGTTTAAGTGGGTGGAATGAACCAACGAAGCAACGAAAATGGGGATGGTTGGCCCGATCGCATGTTATTTGGCCACCGCAATAGATCTATTTCCCATTATGGTGAAAGCACAGTTGTTGATGTCAGGGTTAGAGCCCACTAGTGATTGATGATCGCTCTGATTGTGCCAATCACTAATTGTTCTCGGTGTTCCTCTTTTCGTGTACATTGGATACAATCCCACCCACGAAAACTAACACACGTCAATACCAGTCAAATGGAATATTTTCACCACCTCTTGTCTCATCTTAACATCATCTCTAAATTATATTCTAAATCTCTAAATTAATTAAATCTAATTTAAAAAAAAATATAATTAATAATAATAATATAACTCATACCTAAATTGGGATCAAATCTCATTTAAGCCATTTGCTATTTATATTCTTATTTATTTTTATTTTTTCAATTTTAATTTTTCACTTTTCGATATAATAATAAAAGAGAAATACTGGGATCGGTCTAATATTTAAATTCAAGATTTCAATGTTTTAAAATAATATTCTCAAGAGATTAAAAAAACATATCCTGCAAATTGGCAAGGGAATATTTGAACATGGTAGCTCAAAAACGATATTTCACATTTATGTAAGATTGTCCTTTGTCCGGGACGGTTAAGTAATTTTATTAAGGCCAATTGTAGAAGTTTTCTTCATTTCGTTTTTATCTTTTTGAATTTTCCTCAAAAAATAACGATATAATATAATAAACAATATAATATTAAAATTAAAATAATAATTTTATATTATGACTACCTTTAAATATAAGAAATTCAAAAATAAAAGATAATTTCAATGCTGTTTTTATAAAGTGTTTCGCTTGATATATAAATTTTTAAAAATTAATTTCTCAGGTTATTGATTAGATATTGATAAAATTTATAGCCTATTTTCGAATAGAGGTCTATAAGAATATAGTGATTTAATTTCAAATTCGAAATTTTAAAAATAATCAAAAACATTTTTTACGAAATTTCATTTTATTATTATTTTTTATACTATTAAATATTTATAAATAATTTTTTTGTTATAAAAAAGGTATTAAACATATATATATATATATATGGTATATAATTTTCTATGTTATTAGTACACTCTATTAAGATTTAAATTCGATTTTACTTTCTCCTAAATAGAAATAATTGTTCCTTTTCGTTTTAATAAATCTCAATTTCGAAATTTTCTTTTAAATTGTAGAATCCAATAACAAAAATAGAAAAGAATGATTGTCGACTTCTTTTTTTATATAAATATATGATTTTGTATAAAATAGATCAAATTTGCATAAATTTCCTTTTCACCCTCGTTGAATAAAGCTTGTATTCCTCGTAACCTTATACAGTTGCAAAGCCAATTTAACCCCCACGCCCAGTTCCATCGTCTCGTGCGCCCCTTTGCTTGCTTTTAGCCTTCACGCTTTGTTTATATAATCCCAAAAAACATCCACCAAGATTGCTTTTGGCAAACTTAAAATTGTAAAATCTAAAGGATACTGGTTGGTCGATTAAAAACCAAAATTATAAAATAGTTATTAAATCCGCCTAGCAATTTATGAATTTGACCCCTTTCCTTATTACACAGATTGTGTAATCCAACCCTTAATCAATATATTTTTAATTTATGATTCAATTCTTATAATTTCATTTTAATTAGTGTTATTAGAATTAATGATTTAATTTACTTTTATGTCTATAAATAAACTTTTGCGTAATGAAAAAAAAAATGATGAAATTTTAATATTTTTGTGTTTTTATTTTTGTTCATTTATGTTGTTTCTACTAAATCTGGTGAATAAAATATCGATATTTCTTTTTAGCTGTAATGAATTTTAAATTTCTTGGAGGTAACAACCCCAAACAATCCACTGTTCTTATTCTAAACCACTGCAATTCAATTTCAATTCTCTTCTTATTCTTTCATATTATTATGAATTATTTTAATCTATTTTTATTTTATTGGTCTACTATTCATTCAATAGATTTTTCTATAATACGAGGACAGATCAATAAATGCGTAACTTTTTGAATGAAACACATATTTTTGGTGTGTTGTATTGGATTCACGTTTCATCCACGCGGTTACGAAACCGCAAAAACTCGTCCACATAGAGGTTAAACAATAATGCTTAATGAGGTAGGCTGCTAACAATGGAGGTCAAACAAAAACTAAAAGACCCAGTTGGACAGAGCTGACATGGTTGCCTGCTGACAGGAGCAGAGTTACCATTTCATTTAAAAGACGGGGTATTCAAAAAGTCACGGCCCTCGTAATTATTTTTCATTATTTCCCTTGTGCTCGTATTATTTTGTCCTCCGTTTGTGTATATATATAGATGAGATAAAATAATTTTAAAAAAAAATATTTTTATTAAATAAAAAAATTTAATTAATTAATTGTAGTTTTAATATAGGTTTGATTTAGCTAACAGAAATGAATTTCTTGAACTAATAACCCCAAGCTAAGTTTCCTGTTTAGAAAATTTTAGTAAATGAAATAATATAAGCGGATTGGCAAACGAATAGATAGATATATCTGAATATATAATTAAAGTTAAAGTTTAAAGTGTTATTATATTCAATCAAAGTTTGTGTTATGAGATTAGATCAATTAAGAGTACGGAAAGATAAACAATTCTCAAGAACAAAATTAAAATCATTTAAGATACATAACTAGAGATTAAGAGATTATATTTTAAAAAAGAAAAAGTATTAAAAAAATAAGCTGGAGTGTCTCCACTCGAATATCTCGCAATTTGAATTGGATTAAATACCATAATATATTATATATAAATTAAATTTAATTGATTATAAATTATAAATAATAAATATTAAACCAGCGCATGTTTGGCTTTTTATTGATGGCACCATGGCACGTGCTGGTCGTGATTTGCAGTATTAAAAAATTAATTCCGGTACTTTCAGCGATTCAATCAAGCAGAAATTCTATATATAGAAGTTTTATACAATTTGTAATCATGTGAAAAACTATCAAACATATATCTTTATTTTTACGGTCACTTTAGAGGAAAAAAAAATCAAAACCTTGTAAGTAATGACCCTACATTTCTCAAAAGTTGATAGAATACTACGAATTTTGAATAATGCCCGTGTACCAAATTTCATCATTCTAGCTCAAACCGTTTTGGCGTAATCATGTCTACATACACACACACACACACACACACATATATATATATATACACACATACATACATACATACACACACACAGACATTTTTCTCAACCTTAGTGAAAATGATTCAGGAACCTTCAAAACGTATAAAAACATCAAAATCTCAACATCGAAAATTTTCGTGATCGCAATACTATCTCTTACGAGATAGTAAAAAATTGAAGAAAATTTTGAAAAGAGACGAAATAATCATTTAGATTTTATGTATTTTTATGGTTTTAATTATCATCACGAACTATAAAAATTTAATATAAGTCACCTACTTATATTAATGATCTTCTTTCACAATTTCCCCCTCCCGTCAACCAACCTTTTAACTCATCCCTCAATTCCGTTTGTTTATTAATAGATTCTATTATCATAAAATTGTCACATCCGTTTTATCCAATAACTATTTTACATTATTTTATAATTAAAATGATAAATTTCTATTAGTATCTGAAAATTAATATTGTAATATTCAAAGAGGAGGTTTATTAAAAACCACCCCTCCTCTCTCTCTCTCTCTCTCTTGACTTGCAAATAAACAAACTGAATTTAATTGCTATGCTAATGATTAATTAATATTTATTTATAGATATGTTTATTAATAATGATTTTGAAGGAGATGGAATTTTACTTCACTGATATTTTTCAATAATTTTTTGTTTTTTCATTTAATTTTCTTATAGTTTAATTTTGTTAATAATAAGAAATAAAAATCAATATAATAATATTTATATTTTCCTAAAAGAATGAATGGCATCAATCCAAAATAAAGTTATTTTGGAGTCTTAATTTAATTTCAACTAGACTAGCTTAAGCACAAGTGCAATAGAGTTCATTCAATATACTGAAGATTTATATGCTTGCAAAAAAAGAATGAAAGAGTAGGGGAAAGACAATGATTGAAGATATATAGGACAATAAGAATGTGATAAGAAGCCGAAAGAAAAAAAAATACATTCCAAGAAGAAACATTTGGCAAATTAAATAATTCAATAAATAAATATATATATACAATCAAATAAATTGAATAAAATTATAATAAAAGACTAAATTGAATTAATTTATTTTAAATAGTTTTTTGAAATTGATAATGTTTAATAGATTGAAGAAAAATTTGAATTATTTTTAGAAAAATTCAAATTTTAAACTCTCTCTTTATCTAATTAGTATCATCCTACACAATGGAATTCAGACAACTATTCAAACTATACCAAGTTAAAAAATAATATTTGTCATTAAAATAAGAAATATTTATAATGAAGAAAAAATGAAAACAATTATTTTGCCTGTTGTGTTATATGGCTGTGAGGCATGGTCAATGACTCTGGGAGACGAGAGTAGATTTAGAGTATTTGTGAATAGGATTCTTCGCAGCTTTTATGGGCCAAAGAAAGATGAGGTCACCGGGGAATGACGGAGAGTGAATAACGAAGAATTGCATGGCCTCTATACATCTCTAGACATAGTTAGCGTTATAAAATAAAGAAGGCGGTGATGGACAGGGTATGTGGCTAGAATGGGAGAGGAAAGAATAGGGAAAAATATATTTTTGGGGAGAACGATTGGGATGACAAAGGACACAGTGAGTGAAGCATGCAGGAAGGGACGTGAGAGAGATGGGAGAGGGTAGGGGTTGGATGGTTGTGACACAAGATAGGGACATTTGAAGAAATGTGGTTGCTGCAGCCAAGAACTTTTGAGTACTGAAGAGCTACAGAGATTAATAGAGAAAGAAAAATGGAATTGTCTTCGAATAAAATATCATTAAAATAATATTAAATGTTTGATTACTTTTAATTATTATTAATATTTATTTGCTTCGTTGTAATTTATAATATATTTGAAATTTATTTAACCCTTCCTCCGTTCTCTCCCTCACATCTCAATTATCAATGGCATTGGTAATTTCAATTTTGATTGTCCAAATTTTTCTATTTTCTGTTTATTTAATATTAACATAAATATTAATCTAAATCTATGCTATACTTTTCTTTAAATAAATTACTATTCATTGAGTCATTATATAAAGAATTCAAATTTTAAGTGTTAAAAATGAAAAAAATTTAAATTTTCTATTTTTATGGTGTTTTTTGATTTTTTTTTTTAAATTATATATCCCAATTTGTAATTTAAGATACAGTACCGGGACCCCGAGCCTCGGCTCGGTACTTAAGTTAAAAAAAATAATTCATTATTATTGGGTTTGGCTGGTAATATTAATACTTGAGACACCGAGCTGAAATACAATTCTTTAATTATTTATTACAATTATTAAATGTTGCATCATTGCATCAATCTGAATAAAATGAATGGAACTTGGTGTCCTCAATAATATAAATATGTATTATTAGGTATGTTTCTAAGTGAATGAATATTTTTTTTTATTGGAAGAATGATAAATATATATCGTAATTTATAATTATAAAATATTATTAAAATATATATTTTTAATTTTATTTCGAAATTAAATTAAAAATTTTAAAATATTTTAAATATAAAAAAATATTAATACAATAACCTTTAAAAAAAGGCGGGAGTAAAATTTCAATATGGATGCCATTTTTGACGTCTCCTTATATAATTTTAAATTAAGAAAAAACTAATGAAAATGTATTTTTCCAGAGATATGAACAATAAAACTCAATTTTTCTTTATAAATACTATATCTAGTGTGAATTTGAAAAAAATCTTTAGAGCGGTTTTTGAGAACCCATGGCTAAACAAACAAACAAACAATTTTAGCTAGCATAATAAGATAAGATATATGAGTATAATATATATTGAATATAAAAATGCTAGGTTATTGAGTATTTAAAATAAAATTTTAAAAATTCTATAAATATATGAAATTTAAATTCAATTGATATAGTTTTAAGAGTAATTTCTAAATTTAACTGTAATTGTAAAAATAATTTCAGAAAAAAAATGTGTTTAATCCCACTAATTTATATTATAATATACACATTTGATTAATAATCATTTAAAAAATCTTAAGTCTTTTAATTAAATAAAATTTTATTATTATTAACGAAAATTAACTTTTTTTACTTTTCAATTGGATTGATTTATTTAATTGGTAGCCAATAATAAAACCTGGCATAATTTTTACTATTTTTTTTTTATTTAATATGAGAAAGAAGAGAGTCATAAGAAATAAAACCCTTCTGATTGCCAATGAAATCGGATCCGAGGGCAATTAATTCAAATGGCTTCTGTCCAATTGGTCTGAATCTATATTTTAATATCGAGTTTGAAAACGAAGCGGAAAAAATTAGAAGATTTCCCTGATAAAAAAAAAACAAGTTCGTGAATTTAATTGTCTGTTTTTTTAATTATCTTAAAATGCTCTCTCAACCTTTTTTAACAATATATAGTATTGCTTACATATATTTAATGAGATATTTTATGATTTAAGATTATTTGTGAGAGAGAAATCTTCTCTTATAAACTACCAATGCTTATTTTTATTTTTAAATGCGAATTTATAATATAAATTTAAATTATTTAATTATTATTTTTGATTAATATGAATTATAAATAATTAATAAAATATATAAAAATTAAATTTTCATTTATAAAGCAAACTTAGTTTTAAATGAAATTTAATAAATTAATTTTTTTTTTTGTTTCAGGTGCGTGAATTCTTTATGAATAATCTCCAATTTATTATATATATATTTTTTAGGTAAGTTATATTGAAAAAATATAATACACACATGTTAAAATCTTATATCTAAAATATTAAAATATAGTTTTATTCTATTTAACTGACCACTGAGTCAAAATGGCATAATTAGACTTTCAAACACACATGTATCTGCTATTTTACCGTTACCGGAGAAATTCTCTTCTCGTTCGGCTCGATTTTCTTAGTAAATTTTCTATTATCGATTGTTGAAAACTCTAACTAATAAAAATTAAAAAAAAATATTTCATTAAATATATATCAATTTTCTAAATAAATATTATATAATAAAATACTTTATTCCTAAGTGAGCAGTAGTTCAAACATTCAAAGATGTGTCAATTAGAATCAGACTTAAGAAAATATAAAATTTAAGAAAAAAATATTTTCATTCATTGAATATTTGTTTTATGCGCATTCCGGTCTCTATGTCATCATCATCTTTAGACGCTTTTATTGAAACGAAGAAAGATATGTACTTAAAGTTGCCTATGTCAAAGGCAAAACTGGCTCTCTATTTTTTCTCTCTTGTACTTAAAGCAAAAATCTAATTAATGTGAAACATCACGGAGTGTTTATTTAAAAAATTATTCTTATTATGTTTTATAATTTTCTATGTTTGATTTTAGTTTATATAACATAGATAAAATCAACTTATACTAAATTACATAAATATATATATATATATTGATATTTTCTTGCTTGTTTGCAATTAGAATAGAGGTATACAATATCAGAATTGATGAAAGAATATCAAATTCAATTTATCCCTCTTCCTTCCTTAGCCATCAGATATAATATAAATGTTTCGATCTGTTAATAGAAGAGGCAATTATATAATTAAACAGGGAGTTTATAGGAGATAAGGCAACAACAAAACAATAACGAATAACAGCCTCAAATTGGGATTGGCAAGAGTGAAGAAGTATATTTCTTAGAAAGAGAGTATTATGCTTTAAATAATAATTTTAACACAGTTAAAGTCACGTTTCCGTCTATTTCAATGCTACTTAATATTTGCGGATGTGCACAGCAATTTAATCTCATATTCACATTAAAATTAAACATATGAAAAGTGTTTTGGTAGAAAAATAGCATAGGGTATAATTATATTATAAAATATACTTCATCAAGAATGACTTGATCATTTATTTTCTTTACTATATAGCCTAATAACTACTATTTACTTAATAAAATAGAGATTAATAGACAATATATTTAATGAATGATTAAAGATGAAATGCTATCTATCTATCTTTCTGACTCTATTGAACGTGAAACTTTTTGGCCGCAGCAACCACATTTTCTACATTTTCAAATTTTACGTTTTGTAGGTTAAGCTTTTGTTTGTTAATATTGTACCTCTCTGATATTAAATATTTTTTCTTGTCATTGTTAATTTCGAGTCCAAACTCTTTTCCTGAGTCGATTAATTTTTCTACGTTATCTTTAATTGTATTATATTTTCTGAATCTCCTATTATATAAATTTAAATCGTCCGCGTAACCTAATACTTGAATATCTTTGTCTAATTGTATTTCGTTCGATTTTTCCCCAATTTGCTTAATTACCTATCCCATTACTAAATTAAATAGAATTGGCGTGGGTGCGTAACCCATTTCGAATTTCTAATGGTTCTGATAATTGATTCCCACATTTAATCCTTAATTTTCTACCTTCTAGATAAATTCGAATCATACCTATTATTCTTATTAAGATTAAAATATGAAAATTTTTATCCCAAGCTATTTTGTCATCTGCTTTGCTAAAGTCTGCGAATAATTCATTTACAGAAATAGAGTGAATTCGTTCTTTTTCTGCTATCTGTCTTAGCTATAAAATTTGATCTAATGTTGAATCAATTTAGTCTGTGTGTGAATCTGCATTGATATTCTACTAATATTACCTTTGAAGATGAATTACTAAATCTCAAAATTGTTGCTTGTTTACAATAAGAATTTATATATAATATTAGTATCAAGTTATTCAATTGTAATGTTATAATAATAATAAATTTGAAACTCTCATTATATACTCAAGCTAATCGATTTATCAAATCTATAATAAAAAAATGAATACTAATTGTATATATAAGCAAATGATTTTTAATAAGATATTTCAAGAAAGCAAAAATTATAAATCTCAAACCAAGAATAGACTTAAATGCTTCATGTTGATATGACATTTTGTTTATACTGTGACTGACCACAAAACTAAAATTGTTTTAACTATTTTCCTGATACTATATTTCTCCCATAAACACTTGATATATAAATATATAATGTAAATTAATAACAATTATTAACTCACTATATTATTTCCAATATTTAACTGAACTTTAGGCAAAATTCACATTTTGACATTTTTAAAAGAAATCCTTCTTGTTTTATTATTCTAATAAATTTCTTTCTATCTCAGATGATATTCAAATATTTCAGAAATTATTAAAATATCATCACAATGAAAAAAGTTATAATTATAAAAAAAATAATCTTGTCTTTGTACGTGCCATTAAAATTTTAAAACGTGCCATAGGTTCACCATCCCTGTTATATTCAATATATCAATAAATGAATATAATTTCTATTTTATGGGATAAATTTTACTTTTTAATTGAATTTCAATTTCTCTCCTCCTCTTTTCATCCCATCCCTCTCTTTTATAAATTAAATAGAAATCATTCAAAAGTGAATTATTTCTTTTATTTAAACTTGATAAAACGATTTACATTTGTTTCATAGTAAATAATAAACAAAAGATGCAAACTCGTCATTGTTTCTCTTTGATAAGAAATTTTGTTCTTCATTTTTCTTTCTTTATTTATTAATGTTTTTAATCTTATTGAACTAGACAGAAGAAATAATAAAAAATAAACTTTCGACTGTTTATTTGTTTCTTTGTTGCCACTTCCATCGTCTTTTAAAATTTGAATTAAATATCACTGTAGACATCTCTACAACATATATGAAAGATTTTATTATTATTATTATTATTAAAAGAAGAAGAAGAAAAGAAGAACTGTTTTATTTTCTTTTGATAAATCTTGAAATAAAGAATCAACAAGAAAATGACATAAAATAAAGAACAAAAAGTTTAATCAATGCCAGATGGAATGATGTTAAGAAACAGAAGAATAAATACCAATCAAATAGTAGATGGCAATTGGGGTTGATATTAATAATGAAAATTTAAGTTTTCATACAAATCAAGATTAATTATTCGATTAGGATTAGAATTGAGAAGGGACAAAGCAGATTAAAACACATTCTCGAAATTTATGCCTGGAAAACGTGGAGATTACTATAAGCTGATATGTATAAAGATAAATAAATAATATAAATGAATGGGATTCTTTGATGAGAATATCAAGTATTTATTTATAATTTTATTCATTAAAATTAAAAATAAAAACTATAAACTCTATATAATGATATTTAATTATTAGATAATTATTGGATAATTTGCGGATTTAAAGAAAAATTATTAATTATTGAATTTGCCTAGGCCTGAACTCGAGCCTTCAATGTGGTACTGTCGTGCTAACCACTAAACCTCTGAAGAGTCTTCAAAAAAGTTTTTTTTTTTTTTTTGATAATTTGAAATTTAAAATAATATATATATATATTCCTTCTAATAGTAACGATTAAAACAGTAAAGAGAATGAGTAAATATTAACTTAATGGAAAAACGGTCTCGATGAATAGAAATGTTTAAGTATAAATCTAAAGATTATAGGAATATTTAAAAAAAAAAAAAAATTTTTTATATATATTTTTTAGTGAAATTAAATTAAAAATTGTTATTTGACTTGTTGGGATCTTAATCTTCAAATTTTTGAACGAAAAAAGAATCTGGTTTTTATCACAAAATAACTCAAACTCCTTGTTTCATAAGAATAATAAAAAGAAAAATTTATATTAAAATTATTATGATATAAAAATATACTTAATAATATAGTTAATAATTATTTCAAATTAATCTTGATAACTATCATCATTTTTGTATTATTTTTCTATGAATATTTACAATTTTATCATAATAGAAAAGTATTTGAAATAAGTAATCAATGACTTTCAATTTGTGTTTGGCTTGGATTTAATTGAATTGTGGAAAGTAGTAAAGTGTACTCCCTTACATACTTACATATATATATATATATATAGTTATATAGTTATATAGTTCATTTACTCTTGACACTCTATGATAGCTAATTGAATTTTCCATGCTCTCAGTTGATAATATATTGATGCATGGAGAGGAGACGAGTTGCTTACTATTCTGTTGAGAGCCTGAATCTAGAAGCAGATCGACATCTGATGGCCAATCTAATGGGATGTGCCACGAACAACCCACCAACGCACGCCACATTGCATCGGCAACCCTCACAGCATGCTGATTTACAATGCCATAAAAAAAGAATGCCATCTGTTGGGCCACAGAACAAATTACCTACGAGACTGTTGGATCCGGGGGAATAAAAAAAATATTATTTATCTTTTTTATTCTACCTACATATATCTACTATACATGTATATATATTTTATATATTTGCAAAATCCCATAGGAATCATAGAGAGAAGAAGTATAACCACAAATTCGAAAGGTTCATTAAATAATACTTAGTATTGATCTTTTTTTTTTGATCAATTTTATTGTTTTCAATTGATTTAAGAGATTAAAAGTTCGAGATATTCTTTTTCTTTATCGATGTTCAATTTTTTAATTAATAATAAAATTTGATATTTAATTATGGATAAAGATGATCTTAACTTAATAAATGATAACGTTATATGTCGGAACGACCCGAGGGTGTAGAGGATGCGGGGCACCCGGACGGCAAACCTAGGGAGGCGGCGCGACCCGCCTTAAAAGTACTTATTCATTTTGTTTTTTTTATTTTTTTTCAATTTTTTCAATATGGTTCTAAAAAAAGGTAAAATGTTTTTGCGATCAGGATCTTAAATACTTTCGACTTTTTTTTTAATATGGTTCTAAAAAAAGGTAAAATGTTTTTGCGATCAGGATCTTAAATACTTTCGAATTTTTTTACTTTCCCGCATACTTCGTATAAGGGAAGTATTGGAATCGTCAAAAATTTCGACTTCGAGATTTCGATAGATCTTGACGTTTTAGACCTCCCTGAGTCGGAAAATACCATTTTTCGAATTATGTCTGTGTGTATGTATGTATGTATGTATGTATGTATGTATGTATGCAATGTCTGTAAGCAAATTTACTCAAAAACTAATCAAGCTAGGACTTCGAAATTTGGTACACCGATATTATTCACAGTTTGTAGATTTCTATCAAAATTTCGTCAAAATCGGTTAACCGAAAGTGGTACTTTACCTACACTGGTTGCGTTTACCTTTCAAGTAAAGTACCAGTTTGCTTCGAGATATTTGCGTCATATTTTGTATATAGATTTAAAAATATGAAAAAAATTGAGATACCAAATTTCATCATGATCTGACTACCGGAAGTGACATTTTACCTATACAAGTAGCGTTTCTTTTTTACCGACCGACGATAGTAAGGGAGGTATTGTTTTCACACCAAATTTCACCTATGGATATTTTTAGGTACATATCTTCACGAATCATGCATTTTCTTAACAGAAAAAAGTATTTTTAGCATGATGTCTGTCCGTCCGTCCGTATAGATGTGTACAGCCTGAACGGCTCAACGGATTTTGATGAAATTTGGTATATTTACTTAATACATCAATAGGATGAATTGATCAACTTTTGGTGCAAATCCGGAAACCGGAAGTGCTAGTATTGCCGATCGAAGAGAGGAAGTGAAGGGTTATTTTCATATCAAATTTCACGTGAGGACATATCTCCACGTGTTATGCACTTGTATTGGTTTTATCCTCGAGAAAAATCATCTTCATTAGTTTTTTCTTAATTTAAAATTATATGACGTCACCCAGCACTTCATGACGTCACAGCCAGCTCTTATATATTATAAATAAAATAAAATTAAAAATATTTATATTATATCCATATCTGTTTTTTTT